>OZ023163.1:14254017-15644017 GCA_963678695.2 Diplodus puntazzo
TCATCCACTCTATGGATATGGCGGTGAGCGACAAGTGCAGCATTGAGTGCCAATATAAAGACATTCAGCTGATGCTTAAAGTTCACGTGGTTGACACATTTGCACCCCCAGTGCTAGGACTGAAAGGATGCTTAGACTTTGGGCTCATTAAACTCATATTGTCCTACACTGACACATCTGACGCATCAATCCTGTATGAGTTTGCAGATGTCTTCACAGGAATAGGATTATTTCCTGGTGAATGCACAATTCACATTGACCCCAATGCAACACCTGTGGTTCACCCGCCGAGGCGTGTCCCTCTCACCCTGCGCGATCGCCTGAAGGATGAGCTGCAGACTATGGAGAAACAACAGATCATTGTGAAAGTTACTGAGCCAACAGAATGGGTCAATTCGATGGTGGCAGCTGAGAAGCCACGCACAGGCAAACTGCGAGTGTGTCTCGACCCCAAAGACTTGAACAAGGTTATCAAACGACCACATTACCGTGCACCTACCCTCGATGATGTCACATCCAAGTTGGCAGGAGCCTGCTACTTCAGCGTCATGGATGCCAGGTGAGGCTACTCGGCCATGAAGCTCACAGAGGAGTCGTCCAAGTTGACTACATTCAACACGGTGTTTGGACGATACAGATTCCTCTGCCTACCTTTCGGGGTGAAATCTGCCCAGGACGAGTTTCAGTGAAAAGTCGATGAAACTTATGAAGGTCTGCAGGGAGTCACAGCAATAGTCGATGACATCCTCATCTATGGCAGGACCAAGGAAGAGCACGATAAAAACCTCCATGCTATGCCACAACGCTCCAGAGAAAGAGGTGTTCAGCTCAACACAGAAAAGAGCACAATCTGTGCCACTGCAGTCAGCTACGTTGGGCACCATATCACAAAAGATGGAGTCAAGCCTGATCCAGCCAAAATCACGGCTGTGAGACATGGAGCCACCCAAAAACAGAGGTGAGCGAGAAACAATCCTTGGCATGGTTAACTACTTGTCTAAGTTCGCCCCTATGCTCTCAGACGTGAACGCACCCATGCCTCACTTCTTAAAATAGTCCAGTGAATTCATATGGGATGCACAACATGACAAAGCATTCAAAAAAATGAAAGAGCTCAGGCTGCAGGTTAATGCATCTAAATATGGACTATGTGCAGTGCTGCTACAAGAGGACAAGCCCATCGGCTACGCATCAAAGTCACTAACTGACAGTGAAATCAACTATGCCCAAATTGAAAAAGAGCTATATGCTATCTTGTTTGGATATTTCCACCAGTACGTCTATGGTCGTCACACCGTTGTGGAAAGTGATCACAAGCCACTTGAGTCCATTATGCGAAAACCGCTCGCAGCAGCGCCTCCAAGATTACAGAGGATGATACTACAACTACAGAGATATGACTTCACTATCATCCACAGACCAGGCAAGGACATTCCTGTTGCAGATACCCTCTCCAGGAAGTCACTATCTGACAACTCATGCTACTGAGAAAGACAGTCAAAGAAGGATGGCCTGAGGAGAGGAGAATGTGCCCTCAGAGCACAGCAGAATACTGGAACTATCGAGATGAGCTTTCACAGATGAATGACATCATATTCAAGGGAGAAAAAATCATCACTCCTACCTCACTGCGTGCAGAGATGCTGTCCAGAATACACACAGGGTCACATGGGCATTGAAAACTGCAAACGGAGAGCCCGTGACATCCTCTTTTGGCCTAGGATGAACAAGCAAATTGAGGAGACGGTAGGAAAGTGACCCACCTGTCTTGAACACAGACCTTCCAACACTAAGGAGCCCATGATAAGACACAAAATCCAAGCCACAAAAAGCCATGGCAGACTGTCGCCACTGATCTGTTCACATGAAACAATGAAAACTATATAATCACCGTAGATTATTACAGCAGACATTTTGAGCTAGACAAGGTACACAGCACAACAGCTTCCGCTGTGATACACAAGATGAAGGCAACCTTCGCCAGACATGGTGTACCAGAGACTGTGATATCAGACAATGGCCCTCAGTAAAGCTGTAAGGAGTTCCAAACCTTTGCCAGTGCATGGGAGTTGACACATGTAACCACTAGTCCGCACTATCCCCAGAGCAATGGTCTCGCTGAGAAGACTGTGCAGATTGCCAAGTCCCTGATGGAAAAGGCTAAAGCTGATCAGAGACATGCTTATCTGAGTCTCCTTGAGTATCGTAATACTCCCGTAGACAACTTCAGATGACCAGCCCAGCTGCTCATGAGCCGTCGCTTACGCTCGATCTTACCCAGCACCCATCAACAGCTTCAGCCCAAGGTGGTCAGTCACAGGGATGCTTATGCAAGGAGAGTCCACCAACAACAGCTTCGTAAGAGATACTATGACAGATCAGCCAAACCAATGCAGAGGAAGGAGAGTACAGACGAAACAGACGTCATCTCATTGACACAAAAGAAACACACCATACTCAAACAGAAAAAGTTTCTGACCACACTACACAGCACACTCCACCCCACAGCACCACACTTAACACCTTACAGACGAGTGAAACAGCCCCTACACTGCTCCATACCAGACAAAGTACAGACGTGCAGTTAAGCCCAGAATTGTTCTGGACTTATCTGGACTTAGAATATGTAAAAGGGTGTATGCGGATTGCTGCCCTTACATTTAGAAAAAACAAAACAAAAAAAGAGAGAAGAACTGTGTTATTATATATTGAAAATGTTATTGAGTTACACTAGAAATATGAACATACCATTCTGTGTACAAGCTAAGTGGTAGCTGAAAGATGCATATTTACATTTATTGCAATGGTTATGCTGATATGTTGCATCGTCACTGAGTTTGGTTTTGTTGTTCAACTTAGTTACATTTTTGTTCTCAACACCACACAGATAAGACGAGAGGATTACATACAGAGACATATTAAGTACATTGAGTATCTTTTTCAAAAGAAAGGGGATGTAATTTTCACATAGAATATGTTTTCAAGACTGTTTAATAATATTCTTAGAGCCAAAACAAAGTAAGAAGCCATTCTGTTGGATGGTTATAAATGCTTGATGGTGATTGGTTCAGGCATGTCAGTGCAGCCTCAGTGGAAGTTCGCCTTCTAACATGACAGTTATCTGTATGTTGCTAATGAGCTGAATAAATGCTACAGTTATAGCACGTCGGCGTCCTGAGCATTAATGTACACATCGTACAACACAAGACAGTAGGTGCCGAACTGAAACTGCTCACAGCACGGTCTGGGGATTATATTGAGTAACTAGGTCAGGATTTCGGGAAAGAGATATCACAGTTGAGTTTTTAAATGTATTTTTTTTTTGGTAGTTTGAGCACCACAAGCTGAGCGCCATCTAGTTCTATTATCTGTGAGAGAAGGCAGGCATCTCTATGGGCAATGTCTCCAAAACTTGGCAATTCACATCAAAACAATCTAGATGGATGCAGCATTAAAAGCAAGAAGAAACATATTTTGGGGGGATTTTCAGGTGAACTGTCTCTTTAAACTCAACATAGAAAAGACAGCTCTGTTCTACCAAGGTCAGAAGCTATGCATATTTTAACTATTCCATATTACATACTAGAGTATGTTGAGTGTGTAATGCCAGTGTGGATTGAGTGCACTGTTTTTAAATGTGCTGTGAATGGACATTTTGCAGCACAGCAAAGAAATGGTGGAGCTGCTCACAGCTAGAAATGATTAAAAAAGATTTGGATGGTGGAAAGAGAACACCAGGAAGAGCTATGTTTAGATTTTTAAAACAAACGTTTTGCTGTTTCTGTTTGAACCTTCCTGATTTAAATTGGCAGGAGCTTTCCAAAGCTGCAGTGTGATGTCCATCTGTGCCTGTCTGGTATCATTTCAGGCCAGGATAGTGCAGAACAGTAGAGTGTATAAATCCCTCTTACCACCAACAACCAACAGTGTCAGATGCATTTAATAGCATATAATGTGTTCTTTAAAGGGAAGCTCCACCAATTTTACGCATTACAGTGTGTTTACAGGTCTTGGTGAGCACTACTGCATATATGAAAAAAGGAGTATAAAGCATTTTATGGCTCCAGAGGAAGCTGCATGAAATCTGATAAACTGCCTCCAGTGATGTCACTTAGTGGCCAAGTTACGCTGTGGGTAATGTAGGTTTTGAAAAGCAGTCCAGTGGTCTAGAATTGCATTCCTATAGCACTGTTGGACTGTTTGAAGTTTAAAATAAACAGAAGAATGAGAGATATCACCTATTTTATTCCATACATTCTTCTTCTTTATCAAAACCTGATGCCTACATTATCCACAATGCAGTACTAATCCCCGTGAGTAATCTCTGTTATCATGCAGTGTAGAATTGGGCCGTAGACACAGAATCTTTTAATGGAATTCACCCAAATATCAGTGTTTATCACGTTCTATTTACTTTATGTTAAATTATATTGAACAGATTATTAAACCAGCCAGGAAGTGAAGGCCGGCAAAAATGACCTCACTTGGCAAAAACCTCCTCACTTCAGTGGTCTGACTGGGGCTGGAACACACACACACACACACACACACACACACACACACACACACACACACACACACACACACACACACACACACACACACACACACACACACACACACACACACACCTGGTGACCCTTAACTCAGGAGCACTCCCAACCAACAACCCTCCTCTGCCTTCTCTCTATCTCTGCCTTATAACTCCATTCTCATCCTGGTTTTATCCTCCGCTTTTTTCTTCTTCCTCTTCTTTTTTTACCTCCCTCCCTCCTTCTCTCTCCGCTCATTACACATTCAGCACCACACCTTGTTCCCTGCGGGTCGTAAAAGAGGAGGAGAGGAGGAGACGAGGGGAAGGATGAGAGGATGGAAAAGGAGAGGGAGAGATAGTGGGAGGGAGGGAGGGAAGGAGGGAGCAACAAAGATGGATAAAAGACAAAGAGAGAAAACGATGCATACGTGTTTGTGACTGTGTGTGTGTGTCTGACGCGACAGAGGGGGCAGGCAAGAGCAAACAGAAAAAAACATATCGAGACGGGGTCGCAGAGAGAGGAAATAAGTACATGAAGACAAACAGAGAGAGGGAGAAAAAGAGAGAACAGAGAGAGATAGGGAGAGACATAGAGATGTGTGTAGGGAGGTGTAGAGAGATTGACAGGAGAGAGAGAGAGAGAGAGAGAGAGAGAGAGAGGGAGAGAGAGAGAGAGACAGAGAGAGAGAGAGATAGAGAGAGAGAGAGAGAGAGAGAGAGAGAGAGAGAGAGAAACGGTGCTTGGGCGGCCCGGGCGACGCAGTGTGCCTGTGTTTGAAATTCCGCTCACAGCCAAAGCAATTTCCTGGCGGTGGCTGTGCTGTCAGCTGCTTGGCTGGCTGGCGGTGAAATATGGTGGCTGGGAGTCAGCCGCTAGCAGCCCCCGACAACCTGATGGATGGAGCCCCAGAGGAGAGGAGCAGCAGCAGGAGAAGGTGGAGGAGGGAGGGTAGGGGAGGGGGGAGTGTAAGAGGACAGTGGGAGAAGGGAGGGGGGGAGAAACAACAGAAAAACAAAACACAAAAAAGAGCAAGCGGGGGGGAAAAGAAAATCTAAATGCAGCCAAGTGAGCAGCGGTGGTGATGGGACGCAGACAGAGGGAGGGATATATAAAGAGACAAAAAGAGTTAGAGAGGAGGTGAAAAGAGAGGGGGATGGAGGTGGAGCTCGGGGAGTGGGGGGGTGGGGTGGATCCAGCTCCATTAGGCAGAGGAAGGAGGGTGGAAGGAGCTCCAACTAACCAGTGAGGGTCTAGATGAGGGAAACCAGCCTAATAATCACCTAGGTTTCTCCCTTCTGAAGGAGACGGACGCTGGGAGGAGGAGGGAGAAGAATAAAAGGAGGAGGAGACAGAGGTGGATGGATTGATCAAAAGTGGCAGGCTGAGTATAACAGAGAGGTTAACTGGATGTGACATGCCTACAGTAGAGCTATTTAAATCTAAATTTAACACGTTTTTTTCTTTTCCTTTTTTTACACCTTTATGTGACTGCTGAACATTTCAAAATATTTGGCATTAGAATACAGTTACAACAGCTCTTTTAGGGGATTTTGGAACTTGGACGCAGGGCTTTTTTTCATGCAGGGCCATGCAGTAATTTTTGGCAGATGCCAGAGGTTTGAGGTTTGAGGTTAGGGCTCAGAAGGCCAGGAAAAGTGCTTCCACACCAAACTCAGATAATACAGCTGAATGACTAGTCAATTAAAGATAGGTCGTTTGGCAGAAAAGTCATCTACAGCTATTCTGTGGGTTGTCTCCAAATTGGAGAGGCTGAGTTTGAAGCACATTAAACACTGGTCTAAAATGTCATTGTATGCCGCAGTATAGCATTAGGTGTGGAAATTAGTGGCCAAGCCTAAACCATCCACAGCATAGCCGTGTTTCCACTGCGTGGTATGGCTCAGCTCTACTCAACTCGATCATAAGAGAAACCACCTGTGGATCATCATGATGTGAGAGGAAAGTAGGTCATCTGGGAGAACATGCAGTGAAAAAAGGTGAAGAACTGAAGCCACATCCTGTTTATAGTGGGTAAAAACACAAAACCAAATCCTGTCCAATTCCTTCCGTTCCTGTACTGATTCAAACTCAAGAGTGTTTCTCCTTCACAGCCTCATATGAAGGACGGTAGAAGAGGAGCAGTTGCTGTAGTATCAGCCATAGAGCCCACACAATGTCATGTCCGGGCTTACTACAATACTCGCTTAATGCCCTGTCAATCAAACTGAGACGCTTCTGAAGGCCCCACCACTGTGATTGATGCTTCAATTAACAACCCGCTCTGACCTCCAGAATTGTTCATTTGAAATTGTAATTAAGCAATTAGGGGCAATTAAGAAACAGACACTGCCGAATGAAAGTCAGAAGACAATTTGAGAGAGTGAGGGAGAGAAACAGAGGGGGAGAGCGAGCTGTCCAAATTAAACCTCTCAGAGAGAAACAAAGCCCCATCTCGCTGCAGAAGCTCCAGGGAACTCTCAACTTGTGGTGAACTTGCAGCGGCCGCAAACAGTTTAGTGTAAAACCTAGAAGGTCAAATGAATGAATTTTGTCAGACAAGTACTTATCTCCTGCATATTAATTAGAGCGGGGTGCGCGGGGTGCTGTGAGGGGCTGTAAATGCTGGGCTTATCTTTACACGGGAAGGAAAAAGAGCTGATTGAAGCAGGATTACAAGCTCCTGAATAAAGCTCATGGCATCAGCAGTATACCTTTCGAGGGGAAGGGAAACTGCTGCTTGTTCAAGAGAAGAAAGTTGAACTTACTCGCCATGCAAGGCATATTACTCAACATTTAAATGTTACCTATTATACCTGTGGGGGGACTGACAAACTGCATGAAACAGACAAAAACCAGACTTCTTAGATTCTTTATAGATGGAAGATTTTGTCTGTCACTAGCAGATTTGATCAGTTGTAGTTAGCTTTCTAATTTAGGCTACTTGAGCAAGCAAGACAGATATTAGATGTATGCTAGATGAACGTTTTTTTTCAGCTAGTTTTACATGAAAAGGCTTGAAGGATCAGGAATGACCAGCATGTTTGGCGAATGTAACGCTATCTCGAATAAAGTTTTGCTGGGGTTGCTTTGAGTGTAGCTAAACTTCCTCAAATCCAAGGGGGGGGGGGGGAAGAATTATGTATGAATAAAATGATTTTACCCAAAGCCCAATGAACACTGTGTCAAAAATTGGAGAAATTCACAGCTGGACAGGCCCGTCATCTTTAGTTATGAGGGTTTGATACGTGGTAGCTAGATACCCCCTGATTAAAAGACACAGCAGGATGGAGACAGATAACTTTCTTTACTTGATCAGCTTCACAACAATAACACTTCCTTGTTCCCACCAAGGAACTTAAAAAGGAAGGATGGGTCACTATGTCACCAAATCTTGCTTTGGGGTCAGACTGTGTTAACAGCTGATTTTCTTTATCGACATGTTGTTCCTTTCCTCAAATATGTGTAGGAAAGGCTCCTGTTCGTGCTGCTGTTCATAGTGTAAGTTCAGTCTCATCAAACAGAAATCAGTTGGACCTGCATCTTTTGATCATAATGTTATCAGTCCTGTCAATCATGTGGTGGAAAAAAAAAATCAGTGGTTAACCTACTTTCTTAAGTGTGTGCTATCATTTTCTGAAGGCGTTTCTTCATCAGAAGTCATTTGACGTAGATATGTTGGGTTTTAGTGTGTTTCTCCCATAGACTTCAACACAGCCTGCCTCACAGTCTCGCCAGGAGCAAGATTTGGTGACGTAATAACCTTCTTATGTCCTTCTTTTTAAGGTTATTTGGTTCTGACTCATGTTTGACTGAACTAGCTAATGAGAAGCTAGCAGGACTTAGATTGAGGTAAACGTAAGGGAATCAAAGAGGCAGGATCTAACAGATTATGATAAATGTTTGTGAAGATGCAGAAGTAAACATTTAAACATGTAAATAATAACTGTCTAGACATACATATTGGAATAGTTAGTTGTGTACTCATTATTTTGCAAATTGTCTCAAATATATGGATTAACTGAATGTCCTTACACTTTTATTCTACAGCCAAGAGGAATTTCAGGGAAAGGTCAATTCAAAGCGAGGCAGCTGCTGAATTAGCCTGATGCTGGAGCCACCTAGGCATTAACTTAATACTGACTCATACTTTCTCACACAAAAAAAGTTTGGAAAGAAAAATCCTCATCTCACCTGTATGCTGTAAAACTCTATCCAACGTTTCATTAGTTAGAGAAGCCAATTCAAGTCACGGGGGCACGTGGCCAGTGACCCTCTAATGATGCAGCAATGACAGAACATGGCAGATGGCATGACCTGCTTCATGGACGAGGGTAAATGACACAAAACACTTCCTCCGTCTGTCTGCGTCTCTCTCTCTCTCTCTCTCTCTCTCTCTCTCTCTCTCTCTGTCTCTCTCTCTCTCTCTCTCTCTCTCTCTCTCTCTCTCTCTCTCTCTCTCTCTCTCTCTCTCTCTCTCTCTCTCTCTCTCTCTCTCTCTCTCTCTCTCCTCTTCTCCCCCCTCCCTCCCCCTGTCTGTACTCTGCTCTCAAATTGATGACGGTATTTGTCTGTTTATGAACACAGAGGTGACTTGTAATCAGCCTGAACGGGCGCAGGCAGCCCTCTGCTTCGGCCCTGTTAGTGCCACATAAGCTGCCACATCTGTTGGGAGGGCCTGCCAGGAGAACAGGGTAAGGAGGGTTATAGGTGCAGACAAGGACAGGTGATAAGGAAAGACAGCAAATGGGATGAAGAGGGGAGGTGTTGAAAAAATAATCTGAGCTATTATGTAAAAAATTAAGATAAAGTAAAAAGCCTGTGAACTAAGTTGGGGGAGGGCATAAAATTGCCAGAGTGTGTGAGCTTTGTAAGCTTCCTGCAAAAAAATCGACAATTCAGCTTCAAACTGAGGGAGAATAAAAAGAGGGATAATGGAGGGATTGGAATGACGCAGGGATGATTGGGTAAAATTGGCCGTAAATCTCAGAAATGGATCAGAAATGGTAGGCCGTCACCAGAGGACAACATGTGTAGAGAGAGGAAAGGGAAGACTGGCGAGGCAGAGAAAACACAGACACAAACACACACAAAAAAAATACGCAAGTTCCTTGTCATCTTCGGCAGATCTGACCGTTGAACAAGGAAAGAGAGACAGAAACAGAGAGAGACTGCAGTGTAGGACTGCAGTGCTCAGGAGTCACAGAATGAGGGCATTAGGGAGGATTTCAAGGTGCAAAATTCATCTAGGTGCTGTGACAGGACCTAATATATTTGTTTCAGATTGAAAATTAATTTTCTAATATTAAAAAGGTCAAAAAGAAGCCAAGGCAACAATGACCTCTTTGTCATCCTTAACAAATTATCCAAAATGGCAGTGTCAAATTGGTGGGGATATGTCGGCCGGTGATGAATGCTCCTGGTAATCAGCCAATCAAAAAGAATTCTTCTTCTGCGTTTGATAAATGAGCTGGAAAAGCAACGCTTTAGGAAGGAGATGGGTCCATTTGTTTCTTTGGTCTCTTTTTCTTTTTTTCCGCCTTACTCTCCATTTCTTTCTTTTCAAAACAAACAACGGGGTAGCTTGGGAACAGATTATAGCGCCTTGCATCACTGCCTCTTTCAGCCATTTTCCCTGCTGACCAATGTTCAGCTGCAGATGGTAAATGATGGAATTTTATGAAACAGCTTGAGCAAAGTTGACTTCATATGGATGGTGAGGAATTTTAGAGCCAGCTTATGAGTGAATACTAAGCTGTCGTTCACACAATGGATGTACTTGATCACACCTCTATTCTACATTTGACATTATGTTTAATATGTGAATAATACACACATGATCCCTTTAAAGCTGCATTAAGCTATTTGGACGGCTGGCGGCAGAAAAACAGACTCAGAGTATGGATTTGAATAATGATCACTATATTATCTGCTGAAGAAGATATAAAACCCCTCACTTGAGCCACCTGCAAGACAAAAATGTATTTTAGTATTTTATTATTCAGTATTTTTCTTCTTCAATTGGGCAAATTATGATTATTCCTAATAGGCGGCTAGTAAGGATATTAACATCAAGAAAGACACAAACAGCAGAAACAACAGAACAGCTTCTTCCCTAACCCCCAGACAGGAAGTCTGGCACAGGAACAGCATAAAGCAGCTGATCAATTTTCAAAATGAAACAACCTGTTCAGATTCGGGATCTACAGCACAACACAAACTTGGAATTACTAACAAGAAACACACTTAAAACGGACAAAGAAAGAAACCATTTATCTATGTGGCCCACTCACCCATGGTAGAAGCACAAAAATCTAGGAAAATGCCAAAATAAACACAATCTGAGCACGTCAAGGATATAAGGCAAGCTCCACTTCTGAAATGCTCCCAGTAGATCAGAGCTGCGTGGAGGAGAGAACAAAACCCAGCCGCAGGTTCAGAGGTCACATAGATGTGAGTGTAAGATAAGAACGTATTTGATTTCTCCATCTCCTGTTAAGCACATAAACTCGTTTCCGAAAAGAAAAAAAGCAGCAAAAATCACCCAAAACTTTTACATCAACACTGCGCATAAAACTTCATAGTGGGATTCACAGCTACTGTCCTATTTTATGACCAGTAGAGTCAGTAAGAGACGGGCATCCCTGTGGTGTCCTCTTTCTGGTCACTCAATATTCGCTCCAAGAACTGGCCCACTAACCCCTAAAACACAAAGGTCTCTTAGTTCTCTTAAGGAATGAAGCCGGTTTAACACGTTTTTATAAACAATGCTGTGTGTTCAGCGTTCTCCTCTTCCACCCCACAATCCAACTGTAGGCTTTGATATCATTTATGTTGAATGAGGAATATTTATGTATTACAAAGCCTTTGTGCCAAACGGAGACTGTGCATACTTTGTATTCATATATCATCGTACTATAACAGTTCCGAGCGAGCTGGCTGATGGGACTTTAAGTTACTGATTTTAAAACATCATGTGTTGTTGTTCCGGACAGAGTTTACATAAACACGAGCGAATGCAAATGTTCGCAGCAGCGTTGAATTTCTACACAAATATCTGTCAAATAAAAGTTTGCAGCCATCAATACCAATGTAGCAAAGATTGCTCCCGCTACAAGCTTTGATTTAATAACACTTGTCTGGGAAGTTATTGCCCTGAACAGAACAAGGAAGCTATTTTCTCAGCAGAAAGAGAGCGCCGCTGAATTCACAATTATGGAGAATCACTACGGAGTGACAAGGGTGTCTGTCACAAGAATGGTTGATTGGGTTTCAAACTGAATGGGCTTCTTTGTGCAACAGAGGGCGATGTGACTTTGAATTACGAAGCGTTATGCAGGGAACTGTGGGTGTCTAAAATACAGTAGTAAATAAGTCATAGGCCCCAAAGCAAATTTGCACAGCACCTTGAATTGAATTAGCGCTCACAACCTGCAGTGAATACGGCGGACAACCGTCAGAATGACAGCTCAGTCAGACAGCTCACGTCGAAATGTTTATTAGAGCAGCAAAACATAGTTAGTGTTTGGGTCTAGGCTCCGACCTCATCACTCCCCACAGGTATGTTTACATAGAGATACTAGGGAGTGATGAGCATAACATCTTGAACAGCCCAGTCAGAGCTTTTTTGTAACCAAGCTATTGATTAGCTATTCTCTACAGAGGCAGCCAAATATGTTGTCACGAAATGTTATCTACGTTACAGTGTTGCAAGTTTATACAATAGTCAATATATATTTTGTACAGTGGACTATGCTAAAGGTGTATTAAGAGCGTGTGTTTTTTTTATTTATATTATTCATTTTGTTTTGAATAAAGTTATACTTTGTAGTTCATGACAGTGATAACAACGTCATGCAGACGTTCATGCGTTTTTTGACAGCATGAGAACACTTCCTTTTGCCGGCCGCAAATTTCATCTTTCTTTGAAATCACCCAAATTAGCACAATAATTACTTCAAAAATACTAAAACACAATTTAAAACTAACTCTCTCTCTCTCTCTCTCTCTCTCTCTCACTCTCTCTCTCTCTCTCTATATATATATATATATATATATATATATATATATATACATATATATATACCTGTTCATATTTTGCCTGTACGACTGTACAGCCAGCTGAATTTGAAAGCTAAACCTGTGACTCCAAAAGTCAAAAGCCAAAACGTTGGGGTTTGTTGTTATCAGGTCATTCCTTTTTTTTTTTTTTTTTTTTTTTTTTTACAAATTTAACTGTGCTTATCTGGAACAGTCCATTACTATTTATTGTAGCCTACAGACACTATAGACATTTGCTTTATTTGTCCTATTACAGCGTAGGCATGAAGAGTGGCATTCCCAACGCACTGTTGCAAAGTTAACAGCAAACAACAACAACAACAACATTAAAATGACAAACATCGCTGCTATTAAAGCTATATCAGCTAGCTTGTTGCCCCAAGCCACCTGACAACTACCTGCGTGAGTGACACACCAAATCTCATAACAATCATACAGTACAGAGTAATGTCTTTCTCCAACCGATTACTATGAGGTTAATATATCTGTTTGATTCAGGGGTTACAGAAAGGACTGTGCTGACTCTTTGCACAATATAAGTCGGGATTCACATGTTGCCAATCAATCCTGGTACAGTTTGCAGTGATTAATAGATTAGTTGTCAACTACTAAAGTAATCGCAAACTATTCTGATAATTGATTGATCTGTTTGAGTGATAAAAAAGTCAAAATTCTTATTTTCTTACAGCAAACAACTAATAAAGACAATAAATAAACAGATTAATTGACCGTGACAATAATTCAACCATAAATCTCAGTATCTCAGCTGTTACCTCCATGGCTGCTGAGATGTTACGCTTTGTAAACATAGTGTGGTTTTGTCAGGAGCGTTTCCAAACTCTCAGGTCCTCTGAACTAAACACCTCTTACTTGCAGGTTCTAGTTTATAGGAACAATTGTAGGGCACAGTTTGAAAAACTACCTTTAACTTGATAATGACCCTCCCTTTCCAGCTTCCTCTCAGTCTCCTAGTTTTTAAACAAATGGCCAAACTGAGTTAGCAGCTAGCGTTCGGGCCACATATGGTTGCTTATCCCAACTGCTCTGCTGTAGCTGCTGCCGATCTCCTGTTAATGGAGTCCTCCAGCGGAGCCCTCCAACCTTGGTAGCCTCATTAGACTCTATGCCCGCTGTGTGAGATGAGCATGAATGGAGGGCAGCAGCACAGGGCCTCCTGGCTTCAGAGTTGGCATTGAAACTGGCATCTGGGAGCCCCAGACATGAGTAGTGTGTCTGATGGGATTAACTGGCTGTGGCGAGAGAGAGACAGAAGAGGAGAGGTTGCCCAAGCCACCAAATTAACTCTGCAAGACTGAAGGCAATCATCAGGGAGAAAGGAGGGCTACAGTAGGACAAGTGCTGTTGGGATGGTTATCAGCAGAGAAGGAGAGGGAATGGGAGGCATCGGACCAGCAGGAGTGGACTTAAGAAGCATGGCCCAGCACTGTGTTAACTAGAGACTTCATTTACGCAGACAGAGAACTTAAAGTCACTGTGGTGGCAGGCAATCAAGTTCTTTTATCAGGCTATAGCAATATTTGTGAGCAAAAATCTGGCATTAATTCAACGTTCATG
This sequence comes from Diplodus puntazzo, assembly GCA_963678695.2. NCBI lineage: Eukaryota > Metazoa > Chordata > Actinopteri > Spariformes > Sparidae > Diplodus > Diplodus puntazzo. The sequence continues at coordinate 14,268,186 of OZ023163.1, forward strand.
AGATTTAATAAATACAAAGTACTGGCAATGAAACTAAATCAGTAGTCCCCAACCATTTCTTAATATGAAGCTACTTGTGAACTCTTGTCTGATGGTAATTTGTATAATTCTTAGAGGCCTGAAGAGGTAAACCTCCACAACAACACAAGAAAAGTAATTAAAATGCAGCAATCATCTCATGACCCCTGGACAAAAAGCACACACAAAACATCCACTGATATCTTGGCTTTTGTTTTCAGTGGGAATGGGTGCAATTGGTTTACCTCGCAGGTTTACCTCGTGGTTAAAGGCAGGTTTAGGTGTGACAACCAGCGAGAGAAACAACTTTTAGTTTGAAAACAACGATGACGGCTTCCCGAGGGGTTAGCATAGATTCTGCTAGCAGCAAGTATATCAGAGCTTCTTCACTGAAAGAAGAGGAAAGACCGGCAAGGAAAAGATGTTTTTGAGTTTGATTAACCGGCCTTTGACTTATTTACTGGTAGCGCTCTCTTAATGTTGATCTGATTGGTGGAAGTTAGTCTGTTGGTGATAAGTATATGGTATTTTTTGAAAAGGTTAACAATTGGCTTTTTGCGATGTCCATCTCCCCATTCAAGCAGTGTTAAAACGTTGTTCAGTCAGAGTTAAGTTTGAAAAAGAGACAGAAGTAAAAGATATTATAATTAGCCACCGACACATCATCACACTAACCTCCATATCTGCACCTGAAGGGTACTGCACATGTCAGACTCTCAACAGAGATGAGAAAGAAGCAAGATGTCTCACTCCTCAGCTACTTTCATCATTAGCTCCTCAAAAATGGATGTGTCTAATTCAGAATGTGATTAATTAAGACATTTAAAAAAAGGTCTTCTAATGTCAGATGTGCTATAATCTGCTGCGTTCTACTGTTCCCTGTTAGCCAGCACTGAACCTGACACACCAGAAAAAATAAACAGTAAAGCAAACTTGCCCACTGGCAAAGGGAAAGGAATCAATGAACTTTAAGCAGGTTTCCCTGCCTTTAAAACCTTGCATAAAAGTGCTACTTCTGGCGAAAACAATGTTTTGAATTCATCCTCAGGCCTCTTGAAAAAGGCTCTCAACCCCAAGGTTTGGAACCGCTCCTCTATATGTAGCATGAAAGTTTCAATTTAATTGTAAAATTATGCATCTGAGAGATAATAAAACCAGTGCTGGCACTGGAAACTCATGCATTTGAGAACACCTGTTTGTGCGTTGCAGTTCTCTGGCTGTGTGATGAGCGGTTAGTATGTGTATGCATCTGTCTGCTCAGGATGAGCATGTGTGTGTTTGTGTACGTATGTGAATGACAGGCATGAGTGGATCACCCTGCCATCACAGAGTCTATCGATCAGTGTGTCAACGCTGGGGGAAAAGGTTAATCTGCCCGATGCCAGCCCTGCGCCTCACCCCATCTCTGGCCTGCCCTGCATCCCGCCCCAGCCCGCTCCCTCTCTTATCAGGATTAGAGGAGTGTACAAAAGGGCAGAGTATTCCCAGGACACACACTGACCTTCAATAATCCCACCAACCTGCCGCTCTGCTTATAATTAACATCAGGAACAAAGAGAAAAATCCCTGACCTGCCTGTGTAGCACTCCTCTGACTGGGAGACAGGAGATGGAAAAAGTTAGAGTCGAGTTAGAGACTGAAAGCGCAGAGACCTGCTTCAGTAGTATGTTCTGAATGGCCAGGAGAGCCTAGCTGACATTCTAGATGTGCTGACTGGCCTATCCATGCTCCCCAGTGCACACACCCTAAACACTGATTGGAAGAACATGCTGAACCAAGCAGAGAGGCAGAAAACTGTACCTGGAACCAGAAGACATTACTGTGGAGAGGGAACATAGAGCACAGTATGGAGGACTGGAGGACAGTACGTGCGTACATTTGTCTGTGTGTGTGTGTGTGTATGTGTGTGTGTGCGCGCATGCTCGCTCACCGGGTCTTGGCTCATCTGCACTATGAGTTGTTTGACAGCGTGCAGCGTCGGATGGGCCCATGGAGAGGGATCCTGCCAGTGCCGATTCAGGTCAAAGCCCATCAGAGAACACCTGTATACACACACACACACACACACGCGCGTGCGCACATACACACACTCTGTTTTAATGGGAAATGATAGCTTATAAAACATATAACAAATGATTAAAAATACACAACCCCCTGTGGAGTTTTTGACCACTAGCATCCTGGAACAACGTTTATTTCAAAAGCCATTGTTTTATGACACAGAGTACATATTTTTGGTTAAGAAACAGTGAATGTCAACTTTACTGCATTTAAGTACATACATACATACGATAGACAGAAGAATTATAGAGCCCCTGAAAGATCACAGTATAATTTCTTTTCAGAAATAATTCTGCACTACCTCACAATAGGGCTTATGCTCCACATATTTACACAAGTGTTTAATTGAAGGTATTTGAAAGCAGATATTATGTGATATTTTTTTAGTTTTTGATCCTTTAATGTGGCCTCAGGAAATACAAGGCTTCCCCTGTTTTGGCAGGACAACAATGTGCACCATTTTTCATGAATATAAGGCTACCTTGCAACCTGACAGAGACTCCTGTGAGAGAACGGATGCGCTTAAAGGAAGCAGGTAAACACTTGGCAGTGTTCTCTGGTCCAAATAGTAAATACAAGCAATCCTGTTGTTACTTTAACATCAGTGAGTTGGTTAAATTGTCTCTTACACTGCCTTGGAGCAATGCACTGCAAGTACAGATCTTGTATCAGAGGAGACTCCAGTAAACTTTGGACTGAAGCATATGGATTTAAGGGCCGTGTGCTTCTTCACCAGAATCATACAGAGTTGCTACACATAGGCTTGACTCTGATGAAGTCATAGTGCACATGGCATAGAACTGCAGGTCCTTTAGGAAAGGTTATTGCTTTAAAGGTCCCATATTATGGTCATTTCTGCTTCTTGATATGGTTCCTTGAAGTCTAAATGGAATGTTAGTAACATGCTTTGGTCGAAATAAACTGAAGGATTAAGCACAGCAGGGTTCTTGAAACACCAGTTTCACAGCCCTGCTCCAGGCTACCGGTTTCAGTGCCTTTCCCTTTAAATGCTAATGAGCTACTGCGCGCCGCCCACGGTACCGCCCACCTCCACCTGCCTGCGGAAGACGTGAGGACGGCATCATGTGACCATGGCAACGGCGGAGTTTCTGGGAGTAATGGCTGCCGGACAACAGACTGCGGTCCGACCCAGAACAGGAGGCTCCAGAAGAAAGTAAGCAGCCAAGAATGAACATTGGTGTTTCTCAGTGGTCAGTAGTTAAGTTTGTTACCTCGACATTACTTTTATGTTACTGCAGACAAACGAAAGTTTTACGAGCTTACTGGCCGTCTGCCTCGCGTTGTTTCAAATAACAGCCCCCTTCTCCTGCCTCGAGTGTTTACATCATGAAGCTTAGCTAAACTTCGGCTAGTGTTTACTGCTGTTCAGTTACAGTAACGCGGATGCAATTTAGCAACAGCCATTACTAGACACAAGCGTAACCCAGTATTATTATTTACATTTATGTAGCCAGGGAAGTTGATTGCGAACCTCTTATTTGTAGTGACGACCTGTAATTAGCTACTGCCAGCATTGTCAAGTTTTCAATAGTCACAGTTGCCTCCCATCACCTCTCTACCGTCAGAATTGTTTTTTTTTTACTAGTTACAACGGTTTATAAACTTTAGATATATTACCAAAGAAACAATGTGACGTGATTAGCGATTATAGTTGTGGATAATACAAATTTAGCATAAAAGTAGGTGTTCCTGTGGCAATTGTCTACAAATTCCTACATAACCTGAGAATATCTGCTGTATGGAAATACCACAATGAAGTGTGAACACTGGGCAAACAAGGTTGTCATTTTGCTGGCTCTCTTTTCTCTAATCTATTGTCACTCACTTACCTTTCATAATTTCTAGGTTACACGAAGACTACAGCAGCATCCTGATACACCATCATGCATGGTGGACCCTCCTGGCCTGTAACCTGTCTGCCTGAATGTATCTGCACTGCAGCATGCACTGAACATTTATCGGACAGTCTATGGACCCTTACGTCTGAGGGGAATAGTGCAGTCAGCTTTTAGTCACATAAATACCATTAATTTATCGCAAAAGTGTTATGATGAAAAGTACATAACTGATTCCTCTATCTTACATTGCTTATAGTTTATCTTTTACTTATTACCATGAAAATTACATATCAAACAATGAAAACACAGAACAGTTAGGAAAGATGTTTTATTCTAAGAAACATTTGTAAACATGTGTTGACATGAATGAAATAATAATAATAATAAGAAAATATAAGGTGAAACAGTTTGACTTTATATATCAACTTCAATATCAATATGAAAATGATAACAAAGAAAGTATCTAGTTGCCATGGGTGTAAACATTCAGTGCTGACTTTATATTGAATTGTGTTCAGCCAATATAGCCTACATAAGCTTTGTAAGGTGGTGCTGGTGCTCTCTGGGGAGGAGAGTGAGAGTTGTGCTGCCCGTCTGTGTGGTGTGAGAGGTTCTTCAGGGATTATGAGTTTCAGCACCTCCTTCACATATGGGGCAGGGTCCTGGAAAACCTTCTTGAAGATCAGGTCCAACAGAGCATCACCGCAGTCTGCAGTGCAATAAACAAAAATGTATGTTTACAGGAAAATTGCAGTAGAACCAAAAAGCCTTGTGCTGTACTGTTGTGAAGTTTCTCTTATGTCTCCGAATTACTTCTTATTTATACATTCTCCTTATTATTAATTTTGAAAACCATCTTAAAAGAATTCAGTTTTTAAGTGTTTGTGTTCAACCTTTTGTGTGATGCCTGTGTGCATGTTTATTTTAATTTGCAAGGTTCAAATAAAAGATTGTAAAACTTACGGAATGTCGCCTCTGTCTTCACGGGTTTGGCTTTGCACTCTCCCTTCCAGGACTTTGGAAAGCTCAGTTTGTAAAGAGGATCTCCTGATGATGTGGTGGCTTGTCCTCTATCAGCCTTCTCACTGTAATGCAGTGCAGCCAGGTAGAGTCTTGAACAGTAAAAATAAAAATAAAAAACGAGAAAACAATTGCAAGAAATGGGCAAACAATTTGAAATGTTCTCAACAAGTAATCACAGTTTAATTATCCTGCACCGAATTCCCAGATATGGATAGGATAACACATAACAGCACTGTTACAGTATAATTCAAGCACTAAATGCTGCAACGCGTTACGTTACTCTAACCTGACCTTTTTATTTCAGTAACAAGTAATCTAACGCCTTAACATTTCCAAACCAGTGATCAGATTAAAGTTATGTATTCAAGTCACTGTGCATTACAATTATTTTGGTCATTTTCTTTAGTACAAATATATATTCTTGCTTTCTTCTTGCATCTCGGGGAGTGATGTCACATACGTCTGAAGTCATGTTTTGGCCATGAGGATAACTCACGTGTAACACCACGCAGCAACACAAAAATGGAGGGAGGAGAGAGATGCTCGTTTTCTAGCTGTAAATATGGTCATTATTTTGAGTTATTAAAAACAAAAATCACGAATACTTGGTCAGGGGCCCGGCCCGGCCGAGCTCGGGCAGAGAATCTAAACTGTGTAAGTTAGCAAGCAACATCACACTCGTGTTGCCCTGGCTTATGCCAACATATTCCAGCTTAAAAAACGTTTTCAAATGCATTATATTTCACAAAATCCTGAAAACTTAGACCCGGCGGAGGGTGTGTGTATGTTCCGCTTGACCGACCGGGTCTCTGGGTTTGCATGTGGAGACCGTGTTGATGCGAACTAGAAGCTCGCGGTTAGCGTTAGCTTGGAAGATAGCGGTTAGCATTAGCTGGTACTATGTGACACTGCTTAGTTAGTTCGTGTAAAATTGCTAAATAAACACAGCTAAGTACTTGCACATGCAGACATTTCCCTAGGACACGCATTACAAAATGTGCAAGATCAGAAATGTAATACACACAATGATTCTGCTGTAGCACTAACTTGTGTGGTCAGAGAAGCTAACGCTAGCGGTTAGCCGCTAACCTTACCTTGTTCTCAATGGCAAAACACACAGTACATCACGCACGAGTTCAGCCTTATCTACAGAAACACACAGCACATTTGTATACTTACATGTCCTTGGTCTGCAAGTATTCCTTTGAGTAAAAGTCTGCCGACTACTCCTGCCTTGTACTGGCCCAAGTTGGTGAAACAGTCAGCTCAAAGTGGTTCGCACACACCAACAGTTGCCAACTTCATTTTCTAACCGAGCGGAAAAAAATGGTGGCGTTTAGATAATTCCTTGGGGTGTGGCAAACCTTCACCTGGGGCGGTGCCACCAACCTAGGGGGACGTGTCTAGTCTGTCGGTGACGTCACCGACAGACTTTCTTCAACTTGCCTGTTTAAGCACACATTTTCTAAAGGCGGAGAAAGCAAAAAAGGGAGAGGATGAACTTTTTTCATGCCAGGGGGGATTGTAGACAGGCCGGGGATGCATATTATTGATAGAAAACCACTCTAAGGTGTATTTTGCATAATATGGGACCTTTAATCTGTGTGCTCCAGTACATTTGGCACTATACTTCTGATGTATCTCGTGATACTAGATGGCTGTACTCTGAAGGCACCGGACAAGCTGTCGACTCCATGTGAAGCAGCTGAAGCATGTTAAACTTCTGTCTCACCGCCCTGAAGCACATCTCAACTGTCAAAGATGACAAAGATGAGACATTTAACCCAAAGCCAGCTGCTGACCTGTGGATGGAGTCGGCTGATCAGAAGCCAAACGAAGGACAGGGTGGTGATCTTCATCATTTACCATGCAGGAAGCTGAAGTGGAGGACAGTCAGGACATATAAAAACGCATCCTGAGTTGCCCTGTTTGTTGTTGTATATATCTTTGAAACTTATTGATGCTTGTGGCACTGATACAGGAGTTACTGATAATGTAGACCAACTGAGCAGCCAGTGACAAACAAAGCACTCATCCCAGGTTAACTGGCATTGATTATTTGCTCTGCATGTATCCATTCCAGTCAACACTGCATAGCATCCTGCTGATATAGATGTGTGGTATCTGTGTGTGAGAAATATGAGGGAAAAAGTGCATGCATGTGTATAAATAAGCATGTGTGGTTGGTGAGGTGAGGACTATCTCGACTTGCCTTCTGTCGATATGCTGCTCCGTTTAAAAGCAGGATAATGAAAATAGCTGTAAAGCAGCCACCAATAAGAGTCAACAATAGTACGGAGATTGTCACTGTCAGGGACAGCAAGTGAGATTCCCTTCAAATGTTTTTTGGAGGCAGTGATGAGGCACCGCCACTAGATGGCACTCACAAACACACTGTTAGCTGCCTGCTGATGCTTATCTCAGTGTGCATTAGTATTCCTGGGGCTGAGCCTATTAAGTAAAAGGCAATTATGAAGAAGGGAAAGAGAATAGACGAGAGGAGGATGCCCACAGAGCTGCAGCAATAGTGTTAAAGACAGAGAGGAGGAGAGGCTGGACGAGAGACTGGCAGAGAGAACAGCCCTACGGCCAAATACTGTCTTCTAACAAACGCACTGCTGTGAGCTATATGAATTCATTAAGCTCCCTTAAGGTGGAGTTAAAAGGGTATAATCCCACGTAGCAGGATATAAAACCATGTAATGTGCTAATTCTATGTGCGGTGGAGATGCATTCAAATTAAGAATCCAAAGACATTTGCGTACCTGTAGTTTCCCAAGTAGACTCCGTCAGGATTTAGCATGGGGACGATCTTGAAGATCACATGGTCTCTTAGGATCTGAGCCACTGGATGCTGGCTCACCAGGAAGTCGATCACACCTATCAAACATTCACACACGCACGCACACACACACACACAAACACACACACACACACACACACACACACACACACACACACACAGACATAGAGAAATAGACTTGAAAGAAAAACCAAAGAAGGGCTGGCAGTTAATTGAGTTTTGAGAAACAAAAGGAGAGGGAAGGACGGCGAGGGGCATCGTCAGAATCAGGGGAGGAATAGAAGACGTCAAGCCTAAATCGATACAAATGGAATGGAGCTGACGGCGCTGGAAAAACAGACAGCGCACGGCGGGCTGGAAGCCAAATCATCTGATTCGTGATGATGCACACACACATTGAAACGAACACACACACAAACTGATTATGTAGGCAGATGAGATAATTAGGGTTAGGAAAGTAAGTAGATAGATAGATAGATAGATAGATAGATAGATAGATAGATAGATAGATAGATAGATAGATAGATAGATAGATAGATAGATAGATAGATAGATAGATAGACAGATAGATAGATAGACCCCTTCCTCTTTAAGCATCATCTCTACACCTCTCTCGTTAACGTTAATGGACTTTGCTCAGTCCGTCTTACTGAGTCAAACTATTGCACAGGGACCACCACTAAAGGCAGGGCCGTGCCCTCCGTCCCTTTATCGCACCAGCCTTCTCCTCCTCAGACCTCCTGCCCATAAACAAGGAAGTGGGACCCAGAAGGAGTAAACCTGCTCACTCATCTCAGTCTAAGCAGGAGGAATGGAGCAAAGAGTCATTAAATCCTGCTAAAACTGTCTTTTAGGTTGCTGTACTGCACAAGGAGACAATTTCCCAGAGGTTCCCCAGTTTTCAAGCTGTTTTATTAGTTTTGAGCTAGCGGAGCTCAGAAGCGAAGACAATGCAACCCTATGATATCCTCAGATTGTGTTTCCTGAGATATTATATAGAAACATAGTTTGTTGTATCTATTCCTGTAACATCCAGACATCTCAGGTTCAGAAGCAGAGCACACAGTTTCAGATTGCATTAACAAGAGATGTAATGATACGAGACTTCACGTTTATAACTGAAAGCTTGCATTAAAGATCGGATCACAGAGTTTGAAAGACGGGTGTATTTACAAGGGTAAAAGGGGAACTGTAAGGTCAAGCATTTTTGGAGCTTGACCCATACTACAGACTAAATATAAAGATATCTCAGCCTTTGCTCCCTTGTTTTGACAATTTTTTTCCTACTCTGTCACTTGCAAATCCACCAAATACTGTATGTGGAAGCATATATTCCACATATTTGGTCCCTTTAATCTGGAAAACAAAAGTGGCAGTTTCTTGGTTTTTGTCACCTGAGATGACATAGAATAAAGAAAATGTTTACTGCTATCAATAGCATCACGTGAGATTTCGGAGCGAGACCTGTGTTTCCAGTGACTAACGAGTCTTTAACAAATGGTTTTCTGTAATGTTGCCAGACACTTAATAAAATCCTCGGCTTGTCAAACAAGCTTTTAGTGGAGGTAACTTTAACAGTCACAGGTGCCCCGAAGGATTACACTGCAGGAAGGTCACGGCTGCCATCTGAGCCAATCTGCTGGACAGATTAAAAACTTTTGCTACGTATGAATCATTTACACAACTGAAAATCGAGTTTAAGTCATTTTCCTTCATTAATTTCAATTGTCTGGCCATAAATGGATTCAGGTCTCTTTGACTGACTGACAATTAACAACGTAAAAGAAAATATATATCTATCACAATACACATACGTATAATGCACTCTGACATGTGTTGGTGTGCACCACCTAACAACATACAGTCCAGTGGTGTTGCATCCGGTTCAAATCAATGAGATCAACTTTACCTTGACAGATAAAGGAGGCAGGAGACTCTCCGGGGTGAACACGAGCTGTGAGAAACACCAGCTTCTTCTCCCTCTCCGGACTCTGGTGTTGGTCTGAAGGAGGGACAGAGAAAGGTGTTAACAAGTGTCAAAGGGAGAAAGAGGTGTTGGTGTAGGTGTAGTTTTAGCAAACTTGCAGATCGCAATGACAAAAACCTTTATAGACTAAAACATTATCCTTATCCTAAGTTAGTGTCAGAGACAAATATACAAGCAACCTATCAGAGTCCAGTCTGAGAGGCCGGGTCAAAACACACACTGACCCGGCCGTCTGTCTTCAGCCAGAGACACATAAATCAAACATCAAAACCAACACATGGCACAGAATATTCAAGAGGAGAGGTGAATTATACATCTACAGAGGTCGGGATCGGCCAGCAACAGGTGTGACCTTATAGAGGTCTTCTTTGATTTAAGTTTTCATTTGTGGCTGAAGACGTTTCTCTGTCTAGACACTTCTCTCCTCCCCTGCTCTAAGTCTGCCTCGGAGAGGGACGTTGAACAGATGAGTTGTCCCTTGGAGACTCTTTTGAACATTTTCAGTCACTTTACAGGTGGATTTATTGCACAAATAGGGGTTGATGAACCTTTGACGGACTTGAACTATACATTCTGGAGACACTAATGATTAAATCGGAAACATGTAATTACATGAGAATTGCTAGAATATGTTTAAATGTCTTATTTGATACCTGAGGAGTGAATTTTAAGAAGTCATGACATTCTTTGAGGAGGTTCTGTTAACCTTTTACTGTAGATCATTTGAGGATCATTCTAAACACTGCACAATAGACAGGCTGAAAAACAAAAACAGTTCCCGTTCACAGAGGTCAAAATTTTGTTGTTTTCTTGGCCGGTGTTTCTCCTCTAATCTGCTGTTGCTAATGGATGAAAGTGATTGTGTGCCTCATCGGTATACACAAACTTAATATCTTATCGATTCTTCCAGTCGCTTGTGCTGAGCAGAGAAAATGCTAATTAGCAACAGGCTATGCACCTTTCCTTCTCCTTAATTCCAATTTAGCCTCAGAGCAGTGTATGTGTGTTTATGTGTGTGTGCGTGTGTGTGTGTGTGGTTAGGGGTCATAAACAAAAAAAAAGCGTTGTTCCATTTAAGTACTCTGCCTCTGATTTTATTTCGCTTTTCTCTCCCTCTGCCCTTCACAGAGACAAATGGCTTTGCCATTCAGGAGTCTCCATGGATCGGGGCGGGCCGCTTGTTGTAAATGTGAGTGCTTGCGGTTTGGCTGGCCGCTGGGTGCTCGGTGGCTGTGAAATTCCATCACTTAGGAATTCTACTTTGGCCTCGACCCCAGGCCACCGCACAGGCTCTTGGTACAAGTACACAGCCATGGCACACACATACACACACACACACACACACACACACACACACACACACACACACTGTACGGTACTGTACAAAGCTGCAATCAGGAAAGAAAAAAAAGCAGGCAGACATACACACATTGCTTTTATCCCTACAGTAAAACCAAGAAGCCAGAAAGTTGTGAGCCAAACCAGAGGCAGCTGCCAAGGTCCCGACTGTCGGGGAATTCAACCATCATGGCCATGCTACATTTAGTCTCAGTGCTAGTGTACCCTTGCTGCTTCATCAAAACAATCTTATACAGCAGGCTCCTGGAGCTTACAATGGATCCACTGTTTATCCCACATAGTCGTGTGTATGTGTGGGGGTGTGTGTGTGTGTGACTGTGTCTCCTCAGGGCTCTCACAAATGCTCCCAGAGTAGTTGTTGTGTTTATGTGTCTGTATCTCTGCATTTCTCTGTATCTGGCTGTGCCCAGCCAAGCGATGTAGCACAAAATTAAGTCTCTCTATTCCATAGGCAACCTGACGCCCAGAGGCAACCTGGAGGAACCAAGCACCAAAGCAAGGCTATATGCAAAGGGAAATCTAATTTTTGGCTTGGGTGTGGGTGACATGTAAGATGAAGGTTAGGGTCAGGCTATGGATGGTTATCAAGAGCACAGCGCTGCAGCAGCCTCTTCTGACCTCAAGGTGTCAGTAGAGATCAGCAGGCAGGGAGAGGGAGACCGATAATGCGAGGGAACCAGAGGCAGAAGCAAAAGAGAAAGAGGAGGTCAGGGATCCGAGGGAAAGGTAGCCGTCCAAGGCAACGCGAATGACCTGTTTCCTGGAACTCTCTTTCTTTCTTTGCAGATATTTTTAGGAGATTATAAGAAGGAAGGACAACCCAGGGCAGTGGTAATTAAGCAATCAGTGTCTTCCACGTGGATTGCTAAGCTGATTGTCAAACCAACGTCACTGCCATTTCACTTCTATGACAATTCAAAACATTTAATCGTTTACTTATCTTTGATCTTGAGATGCGCTAAAATGACCTCTTCTCAGTGTGTTATGATGATTTGGTTAGCGTGGTACTGTATGTGTGTACATCAGGGCTGCAACTAATGATTATTTTAATTATTGATTTTCTGATTAATTATTTAGTGTATGAAAATGGCCAAAGATCAGCACAATTTCCCAGAGCCCAAGGTGACAACTTAAAATTGCTTAGTTCCAAAACCCAAGGATGTTTAATCGACCTAGATTTAACACCAAAAGAGCAAATATTTTTTCCTAATGAAGACTTTAAAAGATTAGTAGATGTTGTACATATTTTTTTTTCAATCTATCAACAAATGTTTTTTCAAAAGGAAAAAAAAGGTGAATTTGGACAAATCACGACAGGTTGAAGAATGTGACCAGAAACATCCAACAGCGTTAGGTGAGCATTACAAAAAGATTCCAATGTTTATAATCATGAATGAAAACTTATAACATGGCTTCCTAGAACTGAAGTAGTGCTCATACCTCTGCCAAGGCTCAACAGTTGCCTTGATTTTTTTAAATCGAGATCCATACACTACTCCCCAAGAAAGAAATTAACAAATTTATTGAAAAATGCCCTATTTCACATTACTTCAGTCAGAAAAAAAGTCCTGGATGTGTACCAGAAGTTGATTTGATCTACTCTCGGCTGACACCCATTCTCCATCCAAGTTTCATGGAAATCCATTCAGTAGTTTTTGTGTAATCATGCTTACAAATCAACCAACCAACAAACCAAATTGGGTGAAAACACAACCTCCTTGCCAGAGGTGATTAAGCATTATAAGTGCATTCAAATATCTTTTGCTCTGTGATTTTTAAATAGAAATACATGCAATTTGGCCAAATGTGCTAAAAAAACCCTGTACGTGCTTTGCTTATCTTTGTTGCAAAATATTGCATGTGAAGTACTATACTATGCTTTCACTCTGTGGGCCTGTCTCAGCAGCTCAGAGAACACAAATAAATAACATGTAGAAGAATTAGATAAAGGAGAAAGAGAGTGAACGAAAGTGAGAGAGGGCCACAGTAAGAGGGTGGAGGCCGGGCAGAGGGGGGGACGGACGTGACAATGAGTGAGTGAAAGCGGCAGAGGCAAAATTTATGCCCACACTTCGAAATCAAAGTGCTCCCTCAGCATATTTCTCACCTGCCAAAGTCACGCGCTGCACCGCACGGCACATTACTGCCCGTTCTCTCGCAGCTCGTCGAGAGGGTGGGAAAAAAAATAAAAAATTAAAGGATGTCAAACTACGATCAGCTCTGATAAATATGTAAATTAGTGGAGAGAAGAAAAGTGCCTGTGAAAAACAACATAAATCTAATGGATTCTGAAGGTCAGCGCCTGATTGTGCTGGTCAGCTCTTTTCCTGAGACCGCAGTCCTGGGAACTTTGGGTTCAATCCCATAACTTGTGACATGATGTAATTAACTGAGACCGTCTTCATCATTCTTCCTCAGCAGGTACAAAGGAAGCCCTGTCAAGACTTTCTCAGAGCATCATGGCATATATTTAAATACATTTACCCACTTAAATAGTACATTTGATTCAGGGAGATGGAGGCAGCGTTTTGATTACTTTTTTAATATCGTCATTGTCCAAACTTTGTGACATGTGACGTTTTCTTATTGGAAACTAAATAGCATCTGAGGCTAAATGTGGAACACCTAAACTCATTGGTACAAAGCGAAGGGAGAGTAATTCTGCTCCATAGTGGTACAATAAAAAAAAACCCTGCACACTGGCCACGGATTTACACCATATTATACTACAAGTCTCAAACCAAGGCCTCTCTATATCTCTGCCACCCCCACCCTCCACCCCCTACCCCCACCTCTCTCTGCTCTGTGGGTTTTACACTGTAATAAATTAGCCTCACTTTGGTGAGATGGCAACAAGACACGCTTGGCGCCCTGCTCAGTGCATCATATCGAGGATGGGCGCGAGCTGTAAATTGTCACTGGCGTTGAATTTATACAGAGCCTTGGGACGAGATGCAGCACCGTGTACTGCCCAGCTGAGTGAGCCCCAACAAGCATCAAAGCTCTGCACCTCTTCACACCGACACCCCCCACCCTCTCCCATCCACCCCCTCGCTCCACCCGCTGACACCACCCTCTGCCACCTCAAGGACAAGCAGAGAGAGGGGAAGAAAAGACAGAAGAAAAAGAGAGACGGAGAGGGATGGGGACGGGAATATGCGCTGAAGTGCAGAGGGCTCTAAAGTGATAAGAGTTTTATGATGCTGTTTTCTTCCTCAGGAATTGACCAGGTCCCCGACTTAAATCTGTGTGTGTGCGCATATGTGTGTGTGTGTGTGTGTGTTTGCGTCTATAGGTGCCGGAGAGCCTGTGGCGTGTCTCAGATTTATTCAGCTCATCTTTTTGCAGTGAGGCAGGGGCACTGCCAAGGCCTACCTCTCACATTCATAAAGCATCCCCCTGACACTTAACACACCACACATTACACAGATAAACCCATGGGGGGGCGTGGGCGCGAGTAAGAAAGGGAGAGAGACAGAGGGAGGGAAAGGAGAATTGAATCCCTGCGTAAACATCGCTAATTGTCATAAAATGGAGCCACGGTGTTTTCTTTGAACTGACAGAAACAGAATGTTACAGAGGAGAGGATATTTACACAGACAGGTGGACGCACGGATGACACAGAGGATGATTGATGGAAAGACAGAGGACAGCGAGGGGGGAGACAGAAAGACAAACAGTGAGATAGAGGTGAAGTGAGAACAAAGAGTGGCAGGAAATCAGCAGAACAACACATGAAACTTTACTGAGCTCCCTCAAAATCTTCCTCCTCTTTTGTCTTCAGTGGTTTTAACCACAAACACCGACGTTGTTTTACATGAACAAACGTGTGATTTAAGAAGTCCCCCCAACTCACCAAAAAATGTATGTATTTGTATTTTTCATCTCTGATTGATAAAGCTCTTTTTGTTTTTTAAAGCCCTCAGCATATTGTAATACAAATCTGTTGGGGGAAACAGTGAATACATATTTTTGTTGGCCTAAACGTGGCACAAAACACTTTTTTTTAAAACACTTTATAATAACTTTCATGACAGTAACAGTTATTTGAAATTATCAAACAAAGAAATGCTTTATCAACCATTTATCAAGCAATTGAAAATGTTTTTTTAACATCAGTAGCAACTTTATAAAAAGCATTTATTACATAAATGGTTTATAAAGCATTCTGTTGTTTGTTAACAGTGAAATAACCAGTAACTAGCAATTTTTAAACGGACATTTAGACAAGAGAAGAAAGAGGGGGAAGAGAGGAGATACAGCATGATGGGGTTTAGGCGTCTATTGTATCATTCAGTCATCTCTACCTCTGAAGCCTCCCTCTATATGTTCATCTCATCATCTACTCATCTCTGTACTCCCTTGCCTCTCTGTACCCACATCCATCCTTCAGTCCTTCACTTCCTCTCCGTCTCCTCGGCCATCATAGCCATTTTGGATGTGTACGCAGCTGAAGAGAGCAATCAAAAGCAGAGATGTGGTGGTCAAGGGTGTGTGTGTGTGTGTGTGTGTGTGTGTGTGTGAGAGAGAGAGAGAGAGACAGAGAGAGAGAGATAGAGCGAGAGAGAGAGAGAGGAGGCCAAGGGAGGGGATTACAATGGTCATGTCGAGACACTCCGATTGGCATCGCATCCAGACAGAAAGGGGAGGAACAGGCGGAAGGAGAGAAACGGAGAAAGAAAATTGGGAGATTCATGAGAGAGAGAAGTGAAGAGTAAAAGAGAGACAGAGAGAGGGAAAAAGAGAGAGAGAAGGGCGGGAGCAGAGGAAACCCTTGAGATGACAGCATGTAAATACGCCAACGGCGGGCCTCTAAAGTGGAGATGAAGAGGCGGCAGGATAAAAAGCTCTGAGCGCTGTGTGATTATGGATCAATTTGCCGCAATCAAGCCCCCTTATGGCTGGTCCCTGTGAAATGGAGAGATTTCTGCTCCTCAAGGGCAGCCGTGATGACAGTGGAGGTCACAGACGATGGGAGTGACAGAGTGACAGAGGGAGAGGAGCATCGAAGGGATGAAAAGAAGGGGAAACGATCTGTCCTAAACATCAGCATTCAAACCTGTGCTGAAGGGCTTTCTAATTATGTTAATAGTGAGAGGTGGTAGAGAGATGCAGGCCTTTGGCCATCATTTACCAGTGGCGCAGAGTGCTACCACTGTGAGCTCTGGTCCTTTTAGGGTCCCATGTGAGTAGTCAAGTGGATAAACCATGACAATAATGACCTAAATGATGACTACCCAATTTTGTAGAATACTAAATCCAGACATGATATTCAATTAAAGCAGCAGATTTATGTACTGCTGGCAGAAACACAACAGAGGCTTAAAGAGTGTTTCACTGCCCAGCTGACACATACTGACAGTTATACATCACTGCAACAAGGTGAGAAGTCATCCACTGGAGGTCAGGAACAAATTTCAGGGGGCGTTAAAGGGAGAGTTTGAGTTTTTTGAAGAGGGGCAGAATCAAAGCTCTTATCCACACTGTGTATGTTTTCCCTACAGTTGATGACGGTCAGCACAACCCAGTCTGGAGTACCCAGACAGATTCTAAACAATGTACTTCTGCACATAGGGTCAGCAGCAAAACGTACTTTAGCGACTTAAAAAAAAACATTCTCCAAGAAACAATAACAGCTTGTATTCAGAATATTTTTACAGCTTTTTTACAACAACCTTGCCGTCAATGGGCCAGTCATCCTTTGGTATATATTTTCTCAATCGTAAACAACACTCCCCATGCTGGTTCAGACTAGAGCACAAATATTTGACCTGAACCTGTTGGGCTGGGCCAGGTTCTGACAAAAATTTAGAAATGATCGGGTCGGTTCGGTTTCGGTCATGTCCATTGACAGCAGAAGTTCTGTCTGGATGTAACTCGAGTTCTGTAAAAATATGTATGTAACCATAGATACAAAATTAGAAATGCAGTTTCCAAGTTCTTCTTCTGTATGCTGTGGTTCATGAATCCTTGTCTCGTCTCCCCAGCGAGCGACACTCTGTTGTTGCTGTTCACTTTGATTTTTTTTCTTTTTTTTGTTTTTACCAAAAAAAGGCCAGAAGTTTGACTCAAACAGCTGATGTGTGTAGTAATATGGTGTGTGTAGGAATGGAAAAAGTTCTTTGGTTGAGAAAACATAGTGCCAAAGGAAAGGGCTTTCTGACAGCAAAGTAAAGCAGCAGAATTATTGTGAATTTAGGAACACTTACACTGATATCGATTTTTCTTGATCTCTCTTCTGACTCCATCAATAGCAGAACATTGCTCAGTTTTTAAACTAAAAACCCCTGCTGTCTCTCCAAACTGGGTGCATGTCAACCACTGTTTACTGTAGGTAATACACTGACTATAGATAAGTAGTCTAGTTCATACAAGCCCATTTTAAAACAAACCCAAACTGTCCCTTTAATCTGCTCTTTAATATCTTAGAAAAACACATTAGGTTAAATAGCCTGAGGCATAGACAACAATGTACTGTAATACTGTATGCTACTTAAGGTGAACCATAATATGACATAAATGTTTAATTACTTGTGGGAAGCTTTGACGCCCTCCAGTAAACCAGAGTTTGTTACAACCAAGGCTGAATGAGCCATTATACGTTTGAGGGTTTTTCCGCCTTACCTTGTCAAAAACATTCACTCGAGATTTTTGAGAAAAATATATATTTTTTAAAGAAGACATGCTATGCAAATTTTCAGGACAGCACTGTATTTAGCTCCTCCCTCTGTAAGGCCCACTATGTCTCCTCGGATTGGTCAGTTCACACATGCCTGACCCAAAACCACTAACAACAACAGAGCAGCTGTGCTTAATCAACTTTTAAGTGCTAAACTATCCGCATAAATGATGCAAATGTATGATATGGTGACATATTGTGATGGCACAAAGTCACAGAATTAAAGGAAGACTTACTGACGAGAAGTTTCAGGAGCAGTGTTTTCTGTGGGAGAGAGGAGCTTCTGTTGGTGTTGGTAATTTATTTTTTTTTACTTTAAAGATCTTTCAAGCACAATAGGTCTCCTTTGACATATTTAAATACACTCAATACATTTTTATCTAGACAAATGTGTCGAAAATAAGTAACACACAGAGCTACATCCATGCTCTCGTAAACAGAATAACACATCCATCATGATATGACAATCAGATCTGAGGTCTGTGTGGTTACAGGCCAGAGAAGGTTGAGAAATCCAGCCTCATGACCGCAGTCTATTGTGTGAACCTTTATTCTTTGTCTAGTCTTCAGGGCCAACTTCAAGCTTTTCTTCATGCCTTTCAGAGGCGGCCTGTATCTCTTACAGTCACACACTGTTTTATGGATCCCTGTAAGTGCCGAGCGCGCGTGATAGACAGTTGGCACAGAGGGCGAGACGGAGATTCACTGAGAGAGAGACAAAAAGGGAGCTCTGTCAAGTATCAAAAGCAATACGCCCTTTTAGCGATATGATACGGACGTCTGGCACAAAGTCAGAGGCGGGGACTGCTTAGGGTTTTAAGGCATTGGTCACAGGCCTCTCTGAAAGCCTGACTTCTCCTCTCTTGCCTTCAGAAAATGATGACAGGAGGAGAGGAACATAAAAAGGAGGGATGGCTGGTCTGCGCGCGGCATGATACAGAATCAGAGGCAGCCAGTAATAGCCTTTTTTGAAGAATGCGCCACTGAACTTTAAGGACCGTCTTGCTTGAAAGGACAAGTTACAAATAGGAAGAAAGGAGAGGGAGAAATGATTTCCCAGGGATATACCCCCCGCTGCGATGGCCTATCGCCGCACCACAGTGTAAGAGTGTGTTTGTGCGCGCACGTGTGTGTATAGTACATGACTATGTGTTTGGGCAGTGCAATAGCCTACACATGCACATTCGCAGACGTACAGTACTACACCTACACTGGAGCACTACATGGACAAAGACGACACAATTTAGTGTTAAATGTCATTTGGACCAGCGCTGCCTTTTTTCAGACAGAAGCAACAGCAGTCGGACATGCAGACAAAACTGACGTGCGGTTCTTTATTACTCCATCTCTTCCTACCTATCAATAATTTCTGAGGCACAACAATACAGCCGGGCTGAGGTAAACAACCATAGTGCATACCAGCTTTAATAACTACAGTCACACCTCCCAGCTATGTCTTTCAATCAATTTCTCTTCCTTTCTATTCTGTTCGATTCTACCTCGTCTCTCATATCTTCCCTTTTTTCTCCCTCACATCTCAAAGTTACTGTAGATCACTTTCAATCTGCAGCTATACAGCACACATACACGGAATATGGAAAACTTGGATGTATTCATGTATTGGTGCATGGAAGAACTGCATGTGGTGTGTGTGTGTGTGTGTGTTTCTGTGTGCTCATGTGTGCATTGCGGGCATCGGCTTGGCTCGGCGGCAGCGACAATGTCATTCAGCAGTTTAGTAACAGGCCATTACCTTGTTAATACCAGCCTAATGGGCGGTCTGCTATTTTAAAACCACGGTCATGTTTGTGCCATTAACAACCACTTAGTGCTCCACTCCGATCAACAGGCCACCGGGACACCAAAAACAATAACAGAATAACAAAGACAATTTGACAATATGTGCCGTCTCTTCATTAACACCACAAACACACAGAACCAATCGTGCTGTGCTCTAGTTCTTTTGTCCAGTTTATACTCAAGGCTGTTTCCAGATGTGAGATGATAACAAAACCTGTAGACTGAGCAAAGATAACCTACAAGTGTCAGCTTTAATTATTGATTTTATGTCAGTTTTGAATTGTATGTGTCAGAGAGTGAAGGTTAACCCCAAATCTGCCCTTTTTCTTGCATAAAGTCAAGCTTCGACTAGCTGTTTTCTGCTAGCTGTAAAGCTGTGGGAT
Source organism: Diplodus puntazzo (assembly GCA_963678695.2). NCBI lineage: Eukaryota > Metazoa > Chordata > Actinopteri > Spariformes > Sparidae > Diplodus > Diplodus puntazzo. The sequence continues at coordinate 14,288,158 of OZ023163.1, forward strand.
GATCAGCTGGCTAGGGCAGCTGTTCATATGTTATAATTTAAGAACGTTAAGACTGAATGGTTGTGTTAGAACAAGTCCTTTGTCTTACACATACACAAACATAATGACATCAGTATCATGATTAGCAGCCTATTAGAAAGACACTAGCTCACAAGCAGATAGCAACAAGCAAAGTCACTGATGTGCTTTGTTTAACTTTTTCAACATTTTTGGAAACAGGCTTTGCCTTGATTATGGGCCAAAACAAGTAATGGTACTTATGTCAAGTTTCGGTTAATTTAGCTTTTGATAGCTGATCACTCATTAAGCAAAAATGTACTATGGCAATCAAAAAGGAAGGCAGTTATTAAAACAAAAAAGCTGAGATCCCCAAAACAAAAGGCAGGCAAAAAAGCTGGCAACAAAACAGCGTTTTATTTGTAAACTTTAGAGGTGCTGGTAGGTGTATATTTGAACTTTGGTAAGGGTCAAGCTAGCTGTTTAGTGTGCAGGGTAAGGGTTGGACTTGTTATCCGTCTCTATGTCAAGGGCTGGCTCTGGGGAGGTGATTAGCTCCATAATAGTCATCAACATTTTGGAAAGATTATATCAAAGTAAATCGGGCTCTGTAGTTTCTATTTGCTCCAAACAGCAGTCTTTATTGTCTCCACTATTTCAACTTTTGGCATTTTTATCCGTAACAGTCGTGTGTCTCATTTAAAGCGGGGCACTCTGCAGCCCTGGCTGGCTGGACAGCTCTTATAACATAAAAAAACTGTGGGACACACAGTCAGCGATGAAGTTTGAAAGAATTGTCTATTGTTACAGCTACAGGTACTGAACACTCACAGGTAGAGGAAAGCAGCTTACTCAATTGAGCAATGTATGTATATGGTTTATGTAAGCTATCGGTCATCCGTCAGAAAACACATTTACTCTGCTACAACCAAAAAAAATAAAACAAAAGTAAAACTAGATATGGCAAATATTCTATTTTCAAACCGTATCAATAAAAATCGCATTTCTCAATTGAAATATTTAAATAAATATAACAAACATGACAAACTATAGCCCCGAGGTCTGTCTAATTCCATTTCACCATCTCAAAGAGAATCAGCTTTCCATCAGAATCAGTGGCTTCTCTCTGAAGTCTGAGACGAGGCGCTGGGTGAGAAGTCCTGCAAGGTAGGCACAGTCCGTTTCGGGGCATCAATCGTTTACAAAGACTTTGAACTCAACTGTGGGTATGTTCAGCTCTTTAGTGATTTCCAAAGCTTTCAGCAGAATATCAGGTCTAGTAATAGGCGTTTATTCATGCCATTTTTCAGTCGGATAGTCAAAATCTCCTGTCAAGCTTTTTTAAAGCAGCCGGCTTTGGCACGTTGGAACGATTAGAGATTTTGATTTTGAGTTTTTTTGACAAGACATTTACTGACTCGTGGTCTAGACAGTTGTCAACTCTAAATCCTTGATCACAGCTATCTTTGCAAATTTAACTTAATGTGTTTGGACATAGACAAACAATCTCCAAGTCCTTTTTTCAGGTTTAGGCAATCAAAAACTATAGACTGATGAGAGATTCTTGAAGCCGATAACGCTATTTGAGTTTGAAAACCGTGATAACGGTATATCAGCCATATATATTTCTTTTTCAGGAACACATAACCTAAATACATTTTGAGAAGGGTCTCATGAATTTGACTTAAACAGACACATCTTTATAAGCAATGGTCGGCTGACATGTTTGCACTGCTGATTAACTCTCCAACTCCAGTCATAGTTAATCAAGCTGGACTGAGTCTGTCCATTCAGGGCCAACTGGTGCTAATGAGAAGACAAAATCATGAGCTCGTTTGCCTTCTGATTCGGGTTATAGGTTAGAGCAAGATGACAGAAAAAACATGGGAAATCCATGATGACTGCAAACTCCTCAGACCAACGCCAAGGAGGTGGTAGGTGCATATTAACAACAACCTACTCTTCAGGATCCCGGGAAGCAAACAAAAATACTCAGTTTGAGAGTTGATGAAAGTATGTTGGCCAATGAATTTAAACCTGAGTGACTCTTCCAGCATCTAATTAACAGCTGTCAGAGAACGGCATTGGATAAAAATCTGTATCAGTGTAATATGGGTAAACTATGAATTACAGATTTTTTCATCTAATTGCCAAGGGTTGGCACTAAGCCTCATCCACAGAGTAATGTTTACTGAATTGATTGATATTCTGCAGGTGGGACAGGAACCGCTGTTCAGAGCCAGCGTACTCTGGAAGAAAGTGTCAGGTGCAGTGCACGATCTTCTGGAGGAAAAAAACACCCAGGGCCCTATTTTAACTGCATTTGGGGCATTTAGGGCGTGTCCGACTTCCTTTTCAGGGTTTCTGCCGGTTTAAAGAAGCCAAATTTAAGACCTTTTAAAGACCCTTTTAAGACCATTTTGAACTAAATTTAAGACCTACACGAAGTACGAAAAAGTAAGGAAAAATGCGGTCCCAGAATTACTAGAAAAAAAACAAATAAAACACATTCATTGCTATTCACAGAGCAGCTCAAACAATGAAGAATGGAGTGAATGAGTGTGTGTCAGGGCTATTATAGCCTAGTTTTAAAATTTTCATTAGTTTTTATTTTAATTTAGTTTTTCAGTTTGTGTTTTCATTTTAGTTTAGTTTTAATTAGTTTAACAAGTGATCTAAGTAGTTTAAGTATAGTTTTTATCTAGGAATTTAATTTTAGTTAATTATAATAACCCTGGTGCGCGCACACACACACACACACACGGTGTTCAAAATCGAAAGCACCTCCGCTTTCAACATCGGAGTTCGGCCAAAGGTGGTTTGAATGTCGCTTAAGGCAGGCGGCAGAGAGGGCGCAGAGTTCAGGTCGAGCAGAACTGGATGAAACTGGACCGGGAACTGGTGACAAAGGTGTACAGAAGTGTGTGATAGCACGACTTCACTAGCTAACTGGTGTTTTTTACGATTTTGTGTGTGACACCAGGGCTGTGTCTGAAATCACCCACTCATTCCCTACTCCCTAGTCACTACATAGTGAATCCAACATAGTGCACTATATAGTGAGCTCAACGGCAGAAAGAAAAACGGACTTTCGGACACTACTCCGGCGCCATTAATGACGTCACTACTGTCGCGCAGTTGAAACGTGAATTGAAAATTCCATGCGTTCATCCGCAGCGCAATGCATGATGGTAAATATTGCTTGGTAAGTGACCATCGGCTGTACACTACTTTTCGCGATGCATTGTGGGATACTTTGAGTGCACTATATAGGGTATAATATTACCCACTAGACATTCGGACAGCACTACAAAATGGCGTAGTCACTATGTAGTGCACTATATAGTGAGTATTTCACACCGAGTGTGCCCAATTTGACGGTCCTCTGGCAGATTCCGCTGTCGAAGTCGTTCCGGAACTGGCGAAGTGTGCGCCGATAAATTCCGACCGCGTTGTTGGCAAAATAAAACTTACGTTCCTGGATACTTCATACAGAAGAACACACGGAGCTGACTGTGAATCTCACCAACACATTTCCTCCAAACAAAAAAAAAAGGCGATGACGGAAGCGTTAAATGAACGTACATATTTAAGACCTGTCTACATGTAATTTAAGACCTATATGCAAAATATGGACGTATTTAAGACTTTTTAAGGCCTAAAATTGAGATTGTCAAATTTAAGACTTTTTAAGACTTTTTAAGACTCCGCGGAAACCCTGATTTTGCCCATTAAACAGCGGATAATTTGGTTGCAAAGGGTTGTATTAAGACTCTTAAGTAGTCATGGGTGTGTTTTAGGGTACCATAAATTACACCAATCCACGTGTCATTTCCCATCCCCTTTAAAGGCCAGGGGCTCCAGGACCTGGTGCTATTAAACAGTGGCACTCGTCTTCTCTGTGGGACAGGAAGGTAATCCTTGGCTGCTGGACCTTCTGCCCTGACTGAATCTGTTTTATCAACAGATCTGATTGACTTGGGCACAAATGCTCACAGACAAAGAAATATTTTATTCACATTACGTTTAGTCTTGTCCACCAGTTTCCTTCCTCCTGGAACTTATTGTCTCAGACTTTCAAATGAAAAGAACCATTACCTGAGTAAACTTCTGAATGTCTTTGGGTTTGGACATTGCTGGAACTTTGGCTAATATAAGGACATAACTCAAAAAAGTATATCACCAAGGTCTACTCTACATTCCAGCCCAGGCTGATACTGTATAACAGCACCTCCAGCAAAATAAACAAATAAAAAAATTTCATTCTGTCCACAGGGTAAACCAACAGTATTTTTTTTTCTTTTTTAGGTTTTGTTTCTGTGATTAAAAAAGGTGAAACTTCTAGGAGTTATCCATCCCCCTAATCTCCGTGTAAGTTAACTTGAAAGGATTTAAACGCAGCGTAACACCTGCTGTTAATACGACTCCCCGATAAAGCTGACATCAAATGTCTCAGATAACATCACTGCTTATCTCAGGAAATTAAATGACTTCTGGAATATATGAAAAAATGTTTTTTTTTTTTTTTTTTTTGGGGGGGGGGGGGGGGGAGGGGGAGATTGTATAACTGTTAAAAGAAAAAAAACAGATGAATTGAAGCTGGAGACAGCCAACTAATCTAAATGGAACCTTCTAACCTATAGTAACAGCTTGAACAAATACTTTACGGCAGCTGTATAATAGCATTCATATCGTCTACTGTGTGTCTACAGAGAAAATAAACTTGTCCATCTGATGTTAAACAAGCACTGAAATGGTGATTGAGCTCGTGACTCCTGTTTGTCTCTTCCTCTTTCCACTCCTGATTGGCTCGCCTGACGCAACAACTGCACGCCGGTTGGTTTAGGATTAATGTGGTTGCCATGACAACATGCCGGCCGTAGAACTGTGTTGGAATGGATGCGTGCTTGTGTATCTGTGTATGTGTGTGTGTGTATACTTTGTTTGAAGTGGCAGGCCTTTTCAACAGCTTTGATCAGGGAAATGTTTGTAGTGGGGGCAAACCTGGAGAACAAACAGGACTTCAGAGAGATTAGCGATCTGTGGAACACACACACACACACACACACACACACACACACACACACATGCACACACACACACACACACACACACATGCAGATAGGCTGTCTGGAAGTCAGCTTTTCTAAATAAAGTCAGCCACACACAGACAGACACCTTCTCAGCTGACAATTAAACTCTTTCTATCATTCTTATGTGATGAAGATGAGGAGGAGGAGGAGGAGGAGGAGGAGGAGGAGGGTGGGATATAAGACGTAGTCATATCTGCTGGGTGACATCCCTCCATTCTTCCCTTCTCCTTCACACCCTTTACACTGATGCTCTTGAAGAAACAGACCAAGAACAAGTGATCTAGAGTACAATTCATGTGTGTGTGTGTGTGTGAGAGAGAGAGAGAGTATGTATGCCACCCCTGCCGGGCCAGTGTAAATCTATCAGTGCTGACGAGAGGCCAGGTGAGTGCTTTAGCAGCCAAGGTGTGACACACGGCCCCCGCGCTCCTCCATCATGCTATACTAAGCAGTAGCATGGGTGTGTGTGTACGTCAGTGGACTGTTTGTGTGTGTGTGTGTGTGTGTGTGTGTGTGTGTGTGTGTGTGTGTGTGTGTGTGTGTGTGTGTGTGTGTGTGTGTGTGTGTGTGTGTGTGTGTATGAGAGGAAGAGTCAAATGTGCAAGCCATGAGCTGTGATTCAGACAAATACACTGCACTGCCCGGGCGGCTCCCGACCCCAGCCCAGACGGACAGCACTGGAGCTATTCTCAGAGCAACAAGCACATCACTCAGTCCCCAAGGTAGGATGATAAGTCATCCGCTAAGGTCGCAGGAGGTGTTATGTCTCTCACTGCAAGTAGTTTGGAGTTTGAAGAATGGAGGTACACGGCCGAAACAAATGGCAAATGTGCTCCTCATCTCGGTTCTAGCAATCGGACAGAGTGGTAAGTCATGTTCCCAACTCCCAAACTAACACGGGCCATCAGAATGATAAAATGTTTCAACATCGTGAAGGGATCCATAAAAGGATCTCTCTCTGATCCTTCTGTCGTACACCTCACGTGCCAGAAAGAGATGGATAACGTGTTATATTTCACTTACAGTACAAACTCAGTGGCTGTGGACACAGTGTGTTTAATTTAGAGCTATTTATGGTAAAATGTTTAAGAACATTTCTAAATTGTGCTTCCAGAGATGACAGGTCCATTTCTGTGTGTTTGATCAGATCTCTATCAATCCGACAGCTGGAAATAGTTGGAAAAGCTATTAAAGACATTTTTTGGTTCACACCTTACATTACATAAGAGGTATTCTCAGTGTGTGAGCACTGGAGGCTTCAAGTGTTAAATATCACACTTACGTTCACTGATTACTCGAGCAGGATTGGCTTCCAAATTATTTGTGATGTCACTAAATCACGCTCGCAGCTCCGCCTCTTAAAATCAGCCTTTTTGTGAGCACAGAGAACATTTTTGACTTTAAGAAATTAATGCGAAAACAGCCTTCTATAGAACCTGAATAATTTTACACAATGAGGCCCAAACTTCAGTAGGAACAGGAAGGAAAACTGACTGGAGAGGGACATTTCTCTTAAAGGGATTTAATTTAGTTTGATTTAAAACCAGGGAAGACACTGCAGAAGACAATAAATCGCAGATATAAGTGGAGAAATCTGAGGGTCTGTTCCCTGCTGTGCAGGGAGCCTGAAGAGAAGTCGAGACGCAGGAAAGTGGGGTGGTCTGTTCGTACCCTGAGAAGTAAGCCCTGAGGGAGCAGATTAGAAAATGGTGATGCAATATTAATTGGTGATGGTGCGTGCCAGGGAGTGCAGGGTTGTCCGCGGCTTGTCTCCCAAAGGAAAGGCTGTCAGGAGCTGAGAAAGACAGGCAGGATGAGTCCCTGACCTTGTCTGTCAGCTGGTGGAAGAGAGGAGGGCCGGGAAAGGAGACCCCCAGTCCCACTGACACCCAGATCAACACTCTGCCAGTCCACGGCAAGCCTGCTGGGACACATCCCGACAACCAGACACACGGAGTGACACAGCGAGAGAGACAGATGGAGTGAATGTGATCCCTGTGGTGGAACACTGACATGAAAATAACAAAAGTGATAAATATGCTAAACTCTTACTGGACACAGTGGCACAGTTGTGTTGGAGGAAGTTATGTCATTTCACTAATTTTTGCTTTGTTACATTTCACCCACAACACTGATGGCTGGGTGGAGAAGTGCGAAGATAGTTTTGTGAGCATGCCAATATTACTGTACATATGAGCCGGTCTTCTTCCACGGACTCCAGCTTGGAACCGTTCTCGTTTTTACCAGCCATTGCAGGGGAAGGCTGAGACAAGGGGTATTCAGTACGTTGCGATCTGCAACCACACGGCTCAATACGACTGAGTCCTCCACACTGGACCTTTAAGTGACAGTTGTTGTACTTTAGTCATGCTGTTTTCTATTGTTTTGTAATTATTGTATGTTCAGTTTGTGCTCAATACCATGCGATCAAGGTCTTCTTGACACACATACGCAAATGAAATGAAATAAAAATGTGTAAGGTACTAGTACAGTATGGGTACAAGTATGTACAAGCACAAGTATGTGTGTATGGGTATGCCACATACAGTACAATTCAGATCTGCGTTTTTTCTTTTAATGAGTTTCTTATTTATTACCATGTTTTTTGGCCAGGGACTGGTAGGCTTGGGTTCAGAAATATTACGTATACAATGTGTGTATGTACAAAAAAAGAAAGTAACTAAACAACAATACAACTGGCACTACATGTTGACGTGCACGTGGCAAAATAAGAGACCAACTTTCCCCGACAAAGATCCTGACACCGAAAAAAACATAACAGATGCAACACTTCATAATGATTTTGGATATCTTCCTTCTCGTGGTGTGAAAACTGCGTATCAGATAGTGTTGGTGGTTGAAGAGGGGGAGCGAACAAGGCACCATGAGCATATGGGCAAGAGCTTCATGTCATCTGGGGACACACAAACACTGGACACATGTCAGCCTCAATTAACCCTCTCCCATCTGTCTGTCTCTTTTCCTCTCACTCTTCCTTCCGCTACTCAGATCTCAACTAGGTCATGCAGTGCAGTGAATCCTGACATACAGGGCTCCACATGAAGAAAGAAACATTATACCTGTACAAAGACAAGAAACTTCATGTTTTCCCCTTTGTGTCTCTCCTTTGTGTGACTCTAAATTCTTTTATTTTTCTATCCACTTAAACCATCCCCTTACAAAACAGATCTACTGTATTAAATTATCAATGCTATGGACTTCAATAATTCAGGTTTCCCAGCAGTGTGTTATGCTGACAGTGTCGTAGAGTTCCCTGACATACTGTTGAGTGTCCCTCCAGAGAGCTTGTCTAGGTGTCCCTGCTCTCAAACCTGCCACTGCAGCCGAAAGGTTAACACAGCCATGAATGTAGAGAAGAGAAACTTATGAAGGTATGTGAGCGAACATACTATCTGATGAGTGCACTCTATATGTACAGCACAATCCAATAGAAAGTCAGGTAAGTTAAAACAGAAGATAAACACACCCATTTTCCTTGCCTTTCTGCCCCATTTTAGCCTCTTGATTAAATCCATCGCCACGTTACAGTAACATCACTTCCTCCCATCCTAAAGCAGAGGGGCTGCTGATGTGTGTGAGTCAAAGACGGAGTGAAACGTCTATTTCCTTGAGTCTGACAAACGAGGCCCTGGCTGTGCTCTGGTGTTGGCAGTTACCCATGAAAGAATGCATCACTCCAATTGGCTCTCCTGTCCTGCCTGTTACGCAGCTGCACGCTCTCATTCCACTTGTAGCATGAAAGCACTCACACACACACACACACACACACACACACACCACCACACACACCACCACTCACCGCCCCCCCCACACCACCTCCACGCACCACACACACACACACACCCACACACACACACACACACACACACACACACACCACAAACATAAACAGGAATTACATGTCACAGTTCCTATCCTCCACTCCTCACCAGTCTTTTCTCATCCACCACCAACACCTCGTGTCGGATCCCTTCCTCTCCCTCTGCCTGTCGTCCCCTCTGCCTTCCCCTCTTCACCCTCCCCCCCCACCCATCTGAGATCAACACCTAGATGTGTGCAGGTGCAAGGCTGCTGGCAAACTGTCAGCTTGAGTCTCCGTTACTTAAAAACACTTGCACATACACATGCGCACACACACACATGCGCCACACACATGCGCACACACACACATGCGCACACACACACATACGCACACACACACACACACACACACACACACACACACACACACACACACACACACACACACTCACAGCTTGGCTCCGACATAGGCGCTTCCCACTCTGTGAATTGGTCTCCACGCAGCGAGCCAGATCACACTCTCACTGTCAACACATAAAGGCAGACTAACAGCAAGTGTGCTAAAGGTTGGGAAAACACTGGCTGGGGACACAGACGGAAAATAACATGGAAGAGAAAAAAGTAAAGATGGACAAAAAAACTCTCTTTGGGCAAAACACAAAAAAAGGCTTTATTGAATAGCATTTCAAAATGAGCACTTTAAAATCTCGACAGGCTCGTGTGACGTGGCCAAGCAGAGACACGAGCCAGGGTGAACTTTTGTGTGACACATCCCTTCTTGACTTGACATCCCCATTTCTATTATATTTTCTCATTAAATCAAATAAAGGATAGACAAAAGTGACACCGTAAATTATATGAAGCACTTCAAAACACGTACAGAAAGAATAATGATGAATGTTTAATTGTATTAGCAGCTGGGTGGATACAGTCCTCAGGATAATAGAGTTAAATTTGAGTACACAGATAGAGTCACTGCAATGACTTATGAAGCAACTGCTGATACAGTAGAAACTAATGACAAAAATGTACTTTACTAGAAATAAGATCCACAAATTGGACTGCACAGTTTTAGTTTGAACTATAAATACTGTACTATATTTATATTTCAAAAAATATATTGTTTTTGACAATTGGCAGAAACACTTCTGACTACCCCTTTGTATTTTTCAAAACGCTAGTTTGAGGATTGATTGAGGTATCTTTATGTCTTTATTGACATCTCTTTTTTTCCTTTGGTGGTTCTTAAAACCCTTTTTTTTATTTTATTTATTTTTTTTTTTTTTACATTTTTCTTAATCAGCACTGACATGACAAGATTGGAGGGGATTCATCTTGTGCTATTAGAAAACTGCACCATACCCAAATGTCATACTTGAGTAAAAAAATAAGACATTATAATAAATAATATTGCAAGTGCAAGTCACCCATACACATAGCACTTGATCGATAGTATCTGATATCAAATGTACCTATGTATCTAGAGGAATTCTGTCAATAAATGTGCTGAAAAGCTTCAAATAAAAGTAAATCATATCTACGTACATTTAGGACATAAACTAAATATAATGGGGTTTACTGATTTACTGATCAGATCAGATATTCATCATTTGTTTTATCCAACTGTCCATAAATTAAATATATTTTTAAGTGTGCTGCTTTGACTCAGATGCAATAAAGTCATCAAACAAATGTACTCTAGTTGAGTTATGGAAAGACTCGGCAAATACATAAAAATGTAATTGACCTTTTGTGGGTGTGAGTTTTGTTAATTGTTGTATTTAGACTGTACACATTTTTTTAACATAGAAATCTAAAAATACTACTAAATGCTACGAATACAAATATCCATTTGTAATTAGATGACTTTTATTTCTAGGTGTGTTTCCTCTATTAGCCTGTCTCTGTTTTGTAATATTCAGCTTCAGGCACCGACAGATCGCCCACAGTGTGGTGAGACAGAGCAGACAGACACACACTAAGAATGACCCCGTCTGTGACGATGAGAATAGACCACACAGATAAGATTAATATCAACTTTACTGATTGAAAATTAAACTACCAAAGATTAAAGATTGTGCTGATATAGTGTTAATGGTGGCTGGAAATGTAATTAGGTGTAATAAATGATTCTGTCTGCAGCAATGACACACACACACATGCACAGAGCCCTAAACACACACACACACACACACACACACACACACACACACACACACACACACCACACACACACACACACACACACACACAGACCGTGTGGTGACCTCTGGAGCTGTGAACACGGAGTTAGTGTCAGTCTTCATGGCCCAGGGTCCTCTGACAGCTCTAAACAAGACTCTCATTAACACCAGGCCATTAAAAGCGCCCGGTGGCACGGTGTGTGTGTGTGTGTCTAAGGCACAGACTAGGGGGTCCAGGTTGACATTGAGGAGGGTAGACAAGTGTCAGTTTGGTCTTGAACCATAAATCCCTTCAGATCTCAGAACTGCAGCATTCAGAAATACAGTGACATAGAGAGTCAAAGGTTAATGAGGGAGTATTTAAAAACACACATACTTTTTTACTCCACTGTCTTCATTTGAAAGTATCAGTTATGTACATTTTTCGTTGTTGTTGTTGTTCCCGGAAAGCCTTTAGGAAGTCAGTTGAGATTGTATACAGATGGACAAAGCCTACTTTCAAAGCAAGTGGTGTTACATGAACTTGTGACTCCCATGTGGGTGCCTGGAGTTCATGTCTCCTCTGTGGTTACACATTTTAGATTTTTACTTCTAGACTTAATGAAATGTATTGTTTACAATTATTTAAAAGAATATTTTTACTTTTCAGTTGGAGTATGATTATGTTTAGGCAACAATACTACTTGGTTAGGTTTAGGCAACAAAACTACTTGGTTAGGTTTAGGCAACAATACACAGTTGAATAGGTTTAGGCAACAAAGATACCTGGTTAAGTAGAGGAAAAGGTCATGGTTTTAATTAAAACAATAGGGCAATGCTCACTTTTGGTTTCACACAGGACACGGACAGCGATAATCACCCCAAAATATCTATCATCTCTGTTTGAAGTTATAAGTGACAAGAAACCCAATGTAAGCTGACGAGAACTTGGACCAGCCATACAACACTCTGTGTAGGACGTAAGGCACTGCACCCCAGAAAAATACAGAGTTTTTAGAGTCTTTAGTACATCCGGGGCAACAGTAGAAACATGGCAGATCCTGTGGATAGAGAACCTGCTCCCTCTGTAGATATAAAAGTCTAATTAGAAAGTAGCAAAAAAACAGCAAAGCCGTTTTTATGGAGTTTTCTTAGTTTAGCTTCCTTGACTAGCCGGCCAATGTTGTTCCATGCATATGAGGCTGAACAAAGCTAAATCACGGATGTGTGTTACGGAGACGAGGACGTTTCTAAACCTGGCACAGGGATAAATGTCCATGGTAACGGGAAATAGTAGAGCAATGGTGGGAAACAACGGCAGATACAGTGGTGAGCAAATACCCAAATGCAGCCTCGCGACAACACTGAGGGGGCACGCTGCCTCAAGTTCATAAATAACAATGTCATCGTCAATCATGATGTTTAAATGTAGACATTGTCATTTGCCAGTTTGGCAGACATCGCCCAACCCTATTGCCCAACCCAATCATGCTTTTGCCAACTCCGGAACATCTCAAAAATCAAAGCGATGCTAACAACCAGACATCTTGAACTTCTAATCCATACCCTGATTTTCTCTCGCTTTGACTACTGTAATGTTCACTTCACCTGTCTCAACAGTGCAGCCCTGTCTCGCTCCTACAAAACGCTGCAGCCAGACTACTAACCAAAACCAATCGCAGGTCCCACATCACACCAATTCTTGCATTCCTTCATTGGCTCCCAGTAAAATACAGAATAGTCTTCAAGACACTACTCCTTACATACATCCTTCATAGTCTTGCCCCTCCCTACATTTCTGAACTCCTACACCCTTACTCCACCTCTATACCACTCAGTTCTTCCGACCTTGTCATCCTATTCATAGCCCGCTCCCTCCTCAAATCTAAGGGTGACTGCGCTTTTGCCGTCAGGGCCCCATCCCTCTGGAACAGTCTACCCTCTTCCGTCATATCAGCTGAATCACTAAATGTCTTCAAAAAACTTCTCAAAACCCATCTCTATCGTCTTGCATCCCCTACAATTCCCTAGAACTGTAATTATTCTTTGCACATATCTGCACATGTATGTTTATTTTATATTATCTTATTTATTTTTATGTTTGTTTTAATTATATTTTTAATTATGTTTTATGTTTACTGAAAAAAGTGCTTTATAAATAAAAACTTACTTACTTACTATTGTGCACATCTAGACGGTATAACTAATTTGCAGCATTTTACAACAGATAAACTAACACTCATTGCAAATACACACATATTCAGAGCACAGACAATGACAAACTTCTTGCTATTTTGCATTACACAGAAAAAAAAGAAGCTTCTTCACCATCAAAGTGTTGAAGAGGTGAAGAGGAAATAACAGTGTATTAAGATTTTGTTGAAGCTGAAGATGTGCAGAAAATAAGGTAAATCCTTCACTGAATTCAACTGACCACTTTCGCTCGCTCAAGTTCAGGCTATGTGTGCCGAGAAGACGCAGCAGCATCACCTCCACTGTTGCCCAAAAGCACCCAGACTCACAGTTACGTTTGTGAGGAAACAAGAGACTGAAACAAAAACCAATTAAGCATTTCTTATTGCTCTGTTTCTACATATTTTTACACTGATTCAGCACTCTTAGTTGCTTTTCTAAAATTACATGGTGCAGCTAACTCATCATTTTTCCATTAAACTGTGTGAAAAAAAAATGTGAATATGTTTTTCTTTTGTAGAAAATTACTCAGCTCATCTTTGACTCACTTGAAAAGAAGAATATACTTCTGTAATGTTGTTGTTTGCGATTTTATTTAAGGCTTTTTACCCTCTCGCACTTTCATCTTTCATATTTATTTGCAGTCTTGTAAGTTTTACGTTGATTATGTTGGATTCTCGCTTTTGCTTTTATTGTCTTGTGTACACAGTGCAGCCATGCAAGAGAGGGAACTGAACTTTCACCGGTTCACCCGGTAAAATAAGTAGAATGAAGATTGCAGAAGGAAGGTCACTACATTTCATGATAATACTTGGAGAATTGTTTGCTCATTAGTTTTATTTACACATACACAAAATATTCAGGGACTGAGGAATCTGTGTAAATGTCACCTATGTTTTCACCAAAACCTGCAGTTGTACAGTGCTTTCTTTGTTTTTTTGCTGTCTGAAATGAAATTATTTTATTGCTTGACAAACTGAGAAGGAGTGAGAATTTGTAAAATGGCAATGTTCATCCAGTGCTGGCGTGCATGTTATCATATATGTGGGCCTGAGTGTGTGTGAGAATGTCTTTATGAGGGGAGAGACACACACAGAGTGCAAATGTGTTTGAATGTGTGTGTGTGTGTGTGTGTGTGTGTGTGTTAGGGAGTGCACGTGCCAGTGCTGCCAGGGTTTTCTGGAAATGGTATAATTTATCACACCTAATTAATTATACTCCAACACAGAGAAGAGTTATCCTTGTCGCTCAATCGGCTCCCGACTCTGCCTCCCTCTGTCAGACGACAGGAGGAAAGACCCAGATAAACTCCCAGAGCCTGAAACGCCAAATCTTTTTTTGAAGTCTCGCTCTCTTCTCAGGCTGATTCGCCATGCCTGTTTAGCCAGCTTCACATTACCATTTAAATAAAGAGGCTAGCTAAATGACCACTGGTAGAACATAAAAAGAGAAATTAAATTGTTTTTCTGTCTCTCGGCACTTTATTCTTTTCTCTTTCTAGCTCAAGCTCCTCATCATTTTTAATATGTTTAGTCTGGGGAAATGGCTGATAAAAATGCACGGAAGAATCCAAATGCAAAACGAACTATTCATCTTTGATTACAAGGTAAATTTTAATCTCTTTAATGGAGAACAATGACTCACACAGCTAAGAAGACTTGAAACAAGTCAGGTATGTTAATTTCCTAAGGAGAATTGATTATGATAAAAAAAAACGACAAAAACAACAACAACAAACAAGAAAATGGCACGAAGGACCTCTGGGCATAAAGTTTGTTTCAAAAATAGACCACATGATTAAAAGGGATAATGTCAAACTATAGAGCAGTACTGATTAAGTTCAACGGTGGCAAATTAAAAGGCCCCTGTGGCCTGTAGTGCATGTAAAATTCTTGAGCAACATGTTTCTACTGCCAGAACTGTGCAGATAGCAATTAGTGAATCCAGAAAGGGAAATGTGAGCAGCATTCTGCGTTGAAATTTCCCCTCCTTCTCTGAGTTATAACTTAGCCAAACACACAGACATGATACAGTTAGATTCAGTGAGACTAACACGTCCCGGGGATATCATTAACTCCCACGTCCATCGTTGATAAATGTCCTTAAATCCACCGTGTCAGACTTGGAATACCACCCGGTCTGAAAACATGTGGCTTAAATAGCAATTTGAGGGGGATGGATGTATACAGTGACGACGGTTTCTTGCTCAGTTCTATAGATGCCGACATGAATATAGTTAGATCGTTGGTGCGTGAGTGAAAACACACCCATGACATCACAAACCCATCATCGAGGAGGTGAGCAGATTGTATCGGACTCAGATTGATTGCCCTTGAAATCCAACAAAATTGCTCAGCTTGTAACAAGCTTTATTTACTACATTAAATTATCATTAAAATGCTATTAGCACAATTACTTGATTTCCATTTTAAAGAACGCATCTATGGAGAGAGAGAAGCATGGGGGACGTGGGGGGGGCAGAGTGAAGGAGAAAGGGGATGGAGGACAGTGGAGAACGGCGAAGTCAAAGTTACAAGAGGGAAGAAGCGAGCTGAGGGGAGGGTGGAAAAAAAGAAGAGACGATATATGAGGGGAGGAGAGGTGAATCAGGAAGGAGAGAGGCGACGAGAGCAGTGGGAGATGAATATTAAGCAGCTGTAGTGATTAGGTTGGTGGTGCAGAGTGGCACTGTGACAGTGACATTGGCTGCCATTGGCAGCCCCTGCCATGGTGATTCACTGGAACCTGCTTCATTTGGGCCATAATTAGCTTAAATGTTCAGAGAATGAAAAATTCATCATCGCTTTGAATCTTGTTAATTGGGAGAGCCGTCTGCATTAATAGAGGCCATTTGGAAGCTCTGTGCTTAGATATGCATGTGTGTGTGTGTGCGCACGCATACACAGGTATGCGTGTGTGCATGCGTGTGTGTATTTAGGGTAAGTGAGCTCAGTGTTGAATCCACTTACTTGAGGGGCTGACGGATTCCAAACTTTACCAGTTTTTATCACTGAAGCAGCCAAATAAGCTTCTTAAACGTGATAAGGACATCTGAATAACGCTGGAAGCGGAGAGAAAAATTTAACAGCTGCAGTCAAGCAGCATATCTTATCATACATACAGTTAACTGCCAATGCAGGGACACGCAGCTGGAAGGGTACGGCTGGATAGAAATTATGGTAAGGAGCATGTGAAGGGGAGGAAATGTACGTTTGACTGGGAGCTCATCCATGTGTATTTCTGCCTTTCAAGACCAAAGGCAGAATTAATCACTATCAACTTATTGTCTGTTAACCCTGCAGTCACTTTTCAGATTAACACAGCAGCATAGATGGGAATATGTGAGATAATGCATGATTCATTACTGAGACGTTATGAACACATTCTTTTTGCATATTTTGCACACAACTGTGTAGCTTATGTGACTCTGCTTAAAATAGAAAACAAATCTTTAAGAAATGAGACAATAAAGCGCTCCACATACAATTACACCAACCACCAATGAGATTCAATTAGAGGAGCATGAACTTCAGTCTTTTGTTACTTGCTAATTATTTACAGGGAGAAATACTGCAGGACAAGCAAAATCCTTCTGGCTCAAATGGAGACAAACTCAGTGTATCGCATCAGTCAGTGATGAACAAATAGACAAAACATTCCCCAAGACCACAGATAGACTGCTGAACAGCACTGTGAATGTTCGTTAACCCATTCATACTTTCATTTTTGTGTAGTTCAAACAAACCATGGACTCTTTAAATTTGTATGTTTATATATATTATATGAACATTTTCACAATATGTGTTATAAACACGTTCAATTCAAATTCATATGAGCTAACTCTTGTGTCAGGAGAAGGAGGGGATGGTGGTGGCAAGACAACTAGGTGAGACAGCTGCCAAGTGTAAGAGTATCTGTGTTTGTGGCAACACATCCAGGTGAGCGAAAATATTCTCTTTTCCTAACACCAACAGTCTTTAACCTACAGAAACGTACAAGTTTGAGGATATCTGTTACAGAAACATTGCCAGCGTGTATTTTGGTTATTGTGTCGTGTGTGTGCTCCTGTTGTGTCTCAGGAAACAAGAGGTTAGAAGCAGCAGTGAAGGAGGCCAGTTGCACTCAGGCTGAAGCCAGATCACTGTGACTGTAGAGCAACGGGAGAGAATGAAGCCTGAAATCAAGAGCCGAGTGTTGGCCTTAGACTTTTATTTTTTATTTTTTATTACTTCTATTTTAGTTGGTGGCCAGTGTGCTGTAAGTTGTGTTCAGCCTGGGTGGCTGTGATGCATGGAGCATGTTTCATATTCAGTAATAAACCATGCCACTGTGTGTCCTTCCTCTCAACCCTGTGTGTGTGCATTTGTGTATATATGCTCCGGGAAACATCAAACCTTGTTATGCGGCGGTAACATATGCACCGAGCGCACCCTCTCTGAACTTCAACTTCCAGGAGGCAACAGAAGCTGTTGTATTTCACATTCAAAACAGTAACAATGTCATAAAGAGAATGCATTACTGCCACCCATTATACGGCGCTGCTGTGTGCACCGTGTCTGCATGAAAAGCAGAAGGTGGTCAAGATGAATCAGACAATGTTCCAAGAAGCTCCGTAAAAGCAGCAAAATGACGCTATTTATTAGGTTGTGTGTGTGTGTGTGACATAAATACGATATGTCTCCCTCTATGCTGCAGTGTGTGAGGAGGACACCGTGTTTATGCGACAGACAGCGAGGCTGCAGAGCTCATCCCAGTCTGGACCAGCGCAGCGCAGCCCAGCCCAGCCCAGCTCGACCCAGCCGGCACTAATCCATCATCACCACCACTGAATCATCGTGCTGCCAATAAAGCCAGGCGGCAATACATTACAGGCATGTGGCAGGCTTTAGCGATAATGACATTGAGAAGTCCCCTTGGGCTGTAGGAAAAGCCAGGGCGCATGACACACTTGCTTACAGAGGCAGTAATATATGGAAATGCATCAGTGTGCCAGACAGGGGAGAGGAAGGGGGGAGATGAGGGAGTAAGTACAGTTCAGTCTATTCACAAGGAAAGAGGAAGGAAACGGCCCTCACAGTGACCACTTCCTATCAGTTTCCAATGCAACCAAATCCAGCGTTCAGTGATGGCGCTCATTTTTGATTCAAGCCTCTCCAAACAAGCCATCTTAAAAGCAATCGGATGTGTCAACATCCCATTTCTGCTCTCACACAGTTGAGTTGATTTTGCAATATGGTTCGGACATGGGATATGTCAGATACTGGCTGCCAATCATCGGCAGAGGCCAGCAGCCTGGGAACTGAGTGGACAAATACAGTGGAGTGGACTGTTGGTCTCTGCCGTCCGGCTATCTTGTGGCTGACATTGAGAACAATCTGCCAGTTAATCCCTCACCTTCACTGCAGATGCACACACATGGAGTCCAAAACACACCAAAGATGAAACACAAATCTACAATGCAGCGGGAATGTGAGAGAGAGTGGGACTGATCTCTACAGCGGCAGAAGTTGACTATGAAATGATGGAAAGTTGGAGTTGGATGTGGCGTGAAAAGAGTTCACACAACGATGTGTGTGTGTGGGAGAATGAGTTGTCATAGAAATAATACCAGAGCTCATCATCTTGTGTCTGTCTGGAAATCTGTCCGTCTTCACGGTGTCACACTCCCGTGTGAGATGTTTTTAAAGTAAATTGTTACCATTGTATGCAAACTCAAACCCTAATTTCAATCTTTTGCATTTAAATTAAAGGTTTACCAAGTCACTGTGTGCCGCGAAATCTGCATTAGCAGAGGTGTCATTAAGGTTTTCTGAAATCCATTCAGCATGCATGGCTGTCAATTTGAAAATAAGAAACTCTTTTGACATTAGTTAAGTCTTGTTCCAGCATAAAAAAAAAAAAAATAAATAAAAAAAAAAACTTTAAAGGCTTGAGGTAGATTTGCGCTCGGAGCTATTGACCAGATTGAACCCGGATTTTGTGGGTTTCAAATACACAAATTGAGGTGAAAATACTGTCTGTGAAAATGAAGTCACTACTCATTCAGAGCTCCCTGCAACTTGAGAAAATGTGTCTCAAC
Organism: Diplodus puntazzo; assembly: GCA_963678695.2. Classification (NCBI taxonomy): domain Eukaryota; kingdom Metazoa; phylum Chordata; class Actinopteri; order Spariformes; family Sparidae; genus Diplodus; species Diplodus puntazzo. The sequence continues at coordinate 14,307,504 of OZ023163.1, forward strand.
AGTTAACAATAAGGCATGGCTGCTCTGATTTACTGAAAATTTCATTGAAAGTGCCTCAGTTTGTTCCTTTGATACAGGTGGTGCACTATGAAAGCAATAGTTTGACAATTTAAGGAAATACCTGTATTCGCTTTCTTGCTGAGTGTAAGATGAGAGACATCTGTCAACTCAGTCTGTTGATTAGTCAGTCCATGCCAACTTACCCAGAATGCTGAGCTTTTTCTACATCATGTCACGAGTAAGTAAAGTAAAAAAAAAAGTAAAGTAAAATAACCTTATTAGGTTGAAATTTGTCCTGAATATCAGAAAGACCCTAAGGATGATCTGCAACATGTATTTCTTTTCAATAAATGTTTGTTAAAAATTCGTATCTCCACTAGTTTTTACTTTTTTCCCAAACAAACTTTGATTCTGTGTAGTTAAAAGAGAGATAATGATGTTTTATTACTCATTCAATACATTCTTGTGAGAGCAGTATTGATATTCCCATCAAGTTCTGGACAAGAAAGCAATAAAGTGAATTTACCAACATGTCCATCTATTTCTTGAAGAAGACAGAATAAAATATATTCTCATTCATGTGATTCAGAGGTGTTTTACATCCTTTAGGATTACAAAGTTTACCTCATCTGAACTTTTTCTGACACAACACAAATATTGTACGGTGAAGGCAGAGGCAGCACTGGCAGTTTTTGACCGTGTAGCTCTTACATTTTCCAACACGAGTCTTACCTTGCAATCTTTTCTTATTGTTCGATAGAGACACAAAGCAGGAAAGACAAACAAAGACAACAAGAGGTTTGTGCTGATAGAATAAAAGTCTTGATTTATTTCTGTTTATCTATACATTGAACAGGTGTTCCTGAATGCAGCAAGAGAAAAACACAGAACAGGATGCTAAGCGTCAAAGAGTTGCTCGCATAGCAGAGGTGTGGCTGGTTTAGCAAAGACATGTACACTCTCTATCGCATATACTTATAACATCTTCTGTAAATGTAGGGTTACCTCTGGGAGGCCGAAGTAGGGTGAGGGAGTGTTTACTGCAATAGTCTTGAAATTCTTTTTCACATTTTATCACACCAACTGGAAATAACTCCATACAGTAAAAACCCTGTCTTTCCCTAATGATCATTGCAATGCAGGTACAACTATTACAGACAGGTATACAGTCAAGCAGCCCTGTACAGCTCAGCTTAATTCAACTTCATGAAAGTGTAGGAATAGTTGTGTACGGATTTGTCGTGTCGCCATTGTCCCGTTTTTTGACTCTATCTCAAGGCGGTGCGGACACATTCAAAAGGTTTGAACGCTCGCCAGTCACCCTCCACCCAACAGTGATGTGGTACCAGGTGATTACAACTCCACACCTGCATAGGAATTCAATTACAGACACAAAACTCCCAGGGTCAATTCCCCGGACGAGAGCAAAGCTTAAAATTGAACCATTATGAAACAGTCCAGCGAATGGCTTAAGTGCTTCCAGGAAACCAACTGCCGTGTACTTGAACACTGCTCACAGTAGAGAGGAGTTCCCCAGCATATTTCATGTTCACAGACATGGCCAAAGAAAAAAACAAAACAAAACAAAAAAACAAAACAAAAACAAACACACACTGACAGGTAGAGGAAACCACCCTTAAAATCTCAACAACGTTCAAACACTTTGGCGCTGAAACGATTCCATTGGTGTCACTGCACAGGGTAAAAAGAAAATATAATGCACTTTTTTTTGTATAATGAAGCCAAGTCCAGACACTAAATGCTGCTGTACATATGACTTGAACTCACAGTTGGTCAATCATGAACAAATTGCTACACTAAATTCATATTTTCAACACTGAAAAATTACATTTGAGTTTGTTTAAACGACAGTAAGGGACATAGAGATACAGCCGGGGAATCACAGATTAAAGCGGCGACATGATCAAACTCCCCTACAGTCGTCCCAAAATAATTTTCTCCTGGGTAATTTCACCATAATATATAAACGAAATCCAGATTTTGCAAACCAAACTGGTACTAACCTTGAGTCAAACACAACATGTTTTGGCTGAGGAGCTCTTCTACCGTAACAAACACTGCCCAGTCCAACTGAGATTTCCTTTTAATGACAATCTGGCATGCAACCAGTGAACAGTGGTTTCCTTTTGATTTATCGTTCATCTGAGTATGATCTGATAATCATGTACTATGTATAGTGAAACCTGATCTAACCAGTATAAATGCATATTTCTGAAAATACACTGCAACAATGTAATATTGGTAGACAACAGGTGCTAGAAGCAGATGCATCCATTGAAAATCAGCAAGTTCTGAGGTACTTCTGAAACTCACAGCTGAGGATACGTATAATCACTATCTACAATATTTGGATGGATAGCATATAAGTCGATACAGTAATAGCAGGGTTACCGTTTTGTGAAACATTTTGGCTTTTTACGATTTTGATTAGCTGAGGGGATAGTGGCGGTTGACACACCTGAATAAAACATAGCTGTATGAGGATAAAAACATAGAAAAACAGCACCATTTGAGGTCCGATAGACAGATCAGTTTTTGAACTGTTTGCTGGTAGCACCGTCAACCAGTAAAAATCTCAGAATGCAATACAGAGACAGAACACAACCACTGATCAACTGCACGACATAGCAAAGAGCGAAGATATATATTCAGAGATGACCCCTCACGCAGACACCCCCTTCAGAGCAGCATCTTTAAGCAGGTAATAAAACTGATTTCTCCTAACAATGATATTGTGTACTGAGGTGTTTTACAAGTTTTATATACTGTACATGTTGAGAGTAACCAGGTATACCTTTTCCTATAGATTTTTTTTTAATATACACACGAAGTTTACAGTCACTGACAAACAAACACCAGAGTAACAATGAGGTAGGACGGTGAAGTTAGATGAAGTAGAACCGGTTTGTGGATTGTATACAAAGTTACTTATACCTTAAGAAAAATATAGGCCTAACAATGTGTTCCTCCCGTCTTTTTCTTATTTGAAAGTAAGTTTGACATTGTATCTGAAGCTCAAACAGTAATGTGTTTTGTGTACACTTAGTTGTGAAAACTGCTGGATGGAGCCATTTATCTCGTTCCACTCAGAGAAGCTGGGGCTGATCTTGTTTTTTGCGCAATCAAACTGTCAGAAGGCGGCGTAAAGCTCCCTCACTTCTGAGACTTTGACAGGTGGGGTTCACAACATAAGCCAAAACACCAAGCAAGGAGGACGAGATTTGCTATTATTTTTGATACGTTTGCATTTTTAAAACCCAGTCCATATAAATGTCAGGAGAGTAAGGAACTAGAGGTGGCACAGGAAGAGGATCACAGAGCCAGCGAGGTTACATTTCATCCCTATCGCTACTTGAGTGTGAACAGTGAGAGTACTGGAAGGTCTGGTGTGTGTTACAGAGCCAAAACTAGCCTATATCATCCATTTACAGCTCCGCAAGGTTATATACTGGTGTATATTACTAATATGAAGCCAAAACCCAAAAAAGGCTCCTCTGCAAGAGACTTGGTACATTTGATAGAGATTGGCCTTGCCATCGCAGATTAAGCAAATCTGGGTTAAAAACATACAGTCCTTCCATACAGCTTTCATCCACTAAAGATGGTTTTAGTTAAAGGATTAGGCTTAATCGCGCTCCAGGAAAACCAGCCTTTGAAAACAAGTTGACATTTCAGATGATGTAATAGCTTTAGAAATGCTCCATCTTAAAGCATTATTTTAACCACACCCCCTTTTGGCATCAAACAACAAAGAAACAAACAAACACAACACACGACAATGTGTCAGAGTTTCAGCATGGTCGCTTTGCACAGCAGAAATCTTTTCTTTCTTTCTTTTAAATCGCATGTCTTTTTAATACATGCTAGCGCAGGTAAACCTCACATGTGGCTTTTGTACAGGAAAAATGAAGAATCTGGAAAAGGGATATTTTTAGGAACAAAAAAAGAAAAAGAAAAAAAATGTATAAGATGCCACCGTGCCGGTGTCTTAAGATTCACTAAGCTCTATTACCTTGGCATGGGCCAATTATTTTTTGTGCAAAACCTGCTGATTCCTCGTCAGCACCTCATTCTTAAGCTTGATCTCAGCCTTGAATACTTTGGCTTACAATTACCATTCATTTGTAAAAATACACAATTATCTCTAAATAAGTCATATCTATACATACTGTAACCAGCATCTTCACACATTAAGTTAAAGCACATATTCCAGTCAGCTTGCACATTTATTCAGGTAAATATCTTTAGATTGGTAAATCCTGTTTTGGGCTTGAAAGCCGTGTAAGGTTGTTTACTTTTTGCTTGTCAATTTGCCAAGTAAGCTACTTTTTGTTCAAGAGGCCATGACAGAGTTATAGAACCCAATTTCCTGGGGAAATCCGTTTTTTTGAACACTGCACATAAATCGAAGAAGATTTCAAATATTCAGAAGTAGTAGTACTTCTCCCAGGTAATGTGAACTATTAACTCAAGCTTGTTTTTGGAGCATTGGCATGTCAGTGGGCATATCTGACAGACAAAACAAAATCATATCCCATAACTCATTCTTGCCATAAAAAAAACCCAAAAAAAACAATAAACCAAAATTTTCTAAGGTGCGTCATGATAATACCATGATTGTTAGGCCTTAATCCATATAGATCTTTAAAAAAGTGGACAAATACCACAAAAACATTTCTTTAAGATTGAAGAAATTGCTGAGAAGTTTAAAGTGCATTCAATGTAAATGTTTTGTGTCGATCTAACTACTGCATCTCGATTACAAGAGTACAACGGTTTACGGATACAGATTCTCATCGTACTATGGCAGATCATTAGAAGGTAGATTCTAAGTGAGGCTTTTAATATATCACACATTGTGGCTGTAGTTTAATGTACGGGCTGTTTAAATCTGTTTAAAGCCTTATCTCTCTTGTTCCACAGAGATCACTTTGGCTAAGAAGGGGAGTTCATTTTTTTCATTTGTTTGTAGATTTAACTGATCTACATTTGGGTACAACATCAAGCTTAAAGCCAACAATTCATATGAAAATAAAAACAAAAAAGTGTAAAAAGAAACACAAGAAATCATCAGGTAACATGGAATAACAACATCAATCAGATAAACCAAAACTTGACCAGAACCTTTAAAACTGTAACATGTAACTTGACTAGAAACAGAAATATCCATGTTTAATGGAAAAAGAATAAAAAGGTGTAATTTTTATGTACACTAGAAAATATCCAGAACATAAGGTAGCTTAACAAAAGGCTGCTCTGAACTTTTGAAATGACAAAAAAAACAAAAAAAAAAACAAGAGAGACAAAATGATAGAGAGAAATAATCCAACCGACAAACGAGAATCTAGAGTGTGAAGAGGAGAGAGGCTTGATGGGCAGCGCTGCAGCAGATTCACAGTTAGCCACAGCTAGGTCACAGTTGAGATTTCAATCTGCAGCATTTAGTTCCAGCCTGCAGACAGCCACACAAACCATTTTGGATCAAAACAATAAAACAACTAGAAAGAAAAAAAAAACATTAAAAAAAGAAACCATACAAGAAAAAGAGGACATTTTTAAAGTTCTGATGGCATAGCTCAGAGGAGATTGTCACTGGAGCAACCTTACTTTGTTCCCCAGTGGTGTGGCTTAAAAAAGGAAGGGGGTTATTATGGGGTTCAGCAGGCCCAGACAACTTTGACAGGACAATAGTGTTTCAGACAGCTTTACCCACAGCTAACACTGCTTCCACAAGAAGATGGCCTAAACTGTGCAGAGCTTTGCCCAGATTCTCTTCCCCCCATACTGTCCCTTGCAGCGCAGCATCTTTGAAAGACAGGTGGGGAGGGTCGTAGCAAGTAACCCGGCTCAGCTCACCTTGACGGTGGGAATCACACAGAAAATAGTACCTCTTGCCATCTCTCTTACATTCTCACAGGAAAGTGCAGGTGAAGCTTCATCACTTCAGCTTACTATACATTTACAATCACAGCCTACTAGAAAACCCAGGGGCAAACCAGCCCCTGGTGATTGCCAAATCCATTTAAGGCCTTTCTAGGCATCGACATGCCTGTATCACAACAACTCATTAAAACAGTCAAATTGTCCGAAAGTGACACGATTGATTAAGAGTAGCACAGGAATACTCACATAAAACCTTTCCTTGTGCTCTCACATTGATGGCAAATGCTCACAACCAAAAGGTCAACACAATAAAACAAACATACTCTATAGATATTAAAGTCATACTTCACATTTAACCTCTGTAGGCTCTCTTTTTAATAAAGTGACCTGTTGTGATTGGCCTACAGTTAAGGGGAAGAATTAATCTCTTGGAGCAACAGAATCTCTGTTGCAAAAATGCAATATGGCTGTTACCAATTAAGACTTGTGCATCTGAGACCCTGATGTCCCATTCTATGCAGAAAGTACCAACAGCAAACACTCACCAGATATTGAATAGTCACCTAAATATCCACCTGATCTAATGCAAGCTAGCATCATCAACTCTATAGCATCAAAGACTTTATCTCGGGAAATAACCTTTCACTTTTTAAAAGTTTAAGGACTCAGTATTATGTTCTGATACAGAACAATAAATCAATTTAACCAACACATCTAATCTCTCCTTTTGACACAAATGCACACGTCAATAAACCATGTCTTGGTACCAATCCCACTGTAAAGCTTTAAAAAAAAAAAAACACTCATACCAGATCATACCAAATTAGTTCAAACGTGTTGAACTTCTCACAGGTGGGTAAAGCTGTCTGTCAGCCAATGAGGACACTGGGCACAGAGGAAGGTGTTGGCTCTATAGGGAGCTGTGGGGGGTCTATATGTTTTAACATTTTTCACAATAACCAATCTAATGTTTCAATGGAAAACAACTGCTGCTCAAACCGTGACAAACATCCCCCAACCACCCATATCAGGTCCCCTCAATATCCTGCGAACAACGGGGGGCAGAAGGCGCTGGCGTGACAACAGTTGACCACTACATGCCATCGTAGGTGAAGTTCTCCATCTTGACTGTCTGTCTGATGAGCAGCTTGGACTCCCGCCGCTCCTCGTTCTTAATGGACTTGTTGATGTCCATTATCTTTTCACAAATGTATTTGTTCACTTTGGACAATCTCTGCGTAATCTCTGCACTGTCGGCAGTCTCTTGAGACACTCTGTCGTAGAGACACTCTGAGGAAGGAGTGAGTGTGAGCAGTCAGACTACATCAAATTAAAAAAATTCTGATCTTATCTTTGTCTGGTGTCTAATGAATATATTTTAATGACACAAAGGCTGTATGACAAGAGGAAATTATTTTTCTGTACCTGATGTTTTCCAACTTGTCTCAGCTTACAAAAGACTCAGAAAAAGGACTCATCTCTTTCAAAGTTTTGAATTTATAGTTTTAAATCAGTATTTTTATCTTACCTCTGACGATTTTCAGCTTGCTGGGCGACAGAGGAGGTTTGGGCAGGGCGTCTTTCTTCTTTTTGGTGGCCACTCCGGTGACACTGCGGTTCTTGAGTGTTTCTGTACCCCAGATCATTACAGCCAGGTTCTTTGTGAACTTGGAGTCTCCCTGGGTCCGCTGCAGCTGATGCCACTTCTCCTCCTCCACCCAGATCCCTCCACCAAGGTGTACCTAGAGATAGGACAAGCGTAAAACAGAACTGTGAACACTACATTTCAACATATGCATCTCTATCATCTGCTGCAGGTCGAACTATTATGTAAGCACTGTAGTCTGTTCTATGCCAGAGAAAATGATTAGTGTAAAGCAGTGTGGATATGGAAAAGCTGAGTTGAAAAACAACAGAATGAGTACACTGACACATTTTAAGAAACATGATATAACAATTTAACCTTACAGTACCAGCTTCGAAATGATTTTGATGGTACCCTGACTTGTAATGGGGAGAATTCCCACATGGCTTTTCTTGAACTATGTAACTACAACAGTTTCACTAGTCTATGCTCTGTGTAGGTGTTAAACCATCTCAATCTAAATAGGGAAAGCAGGTCATAGCTTGTCATGGTGGGATACATCTTAACCTCCTAGTTCCTTGTTAGGCCACTTCACAAATCCCGAGGAGCACCACTCTCACCAACAAGGATACATAAATAAGCTAAGGCCACTGGCTGCTTGCGGCCTGGATTACCTCCACTATGAACTCAGCCTTTAGCTCTCTATACACTGGCCCCGGCACGTTGCATAAGCCTGCACCAAACACTCCAAGCCGATTGCCAGTCTAGGCCAACTGGCCCGGTCTTCTAGGTGAGCTGATGCAGCGGGGGGCATATGTGACTCTCTTTTCCTCTTCTCTCCTCTCTTATCACTGTTAAGTCTTTAGGCTAGCATCCAAAAGGCTTTTCCCTGTGCAGCTAATGTGCTTTAGGCCCCCGGCCAGCAGACAAGCTTTTTACTGCCCTCAAGTTAGACAAGATTGTTTTCGTCCTCCCTCCCTGTTGCTCTCGTTTATCTCTCCCTCTTCATCTCTCCTCCTTCTTTTCTCCCCTCTCACTCTCCCTCACTTGGGCTAACCTGTCAGTCACTTTAAATTCCTCTTGTGCAAATAATTAATATGGGGTCCCTGATGTAGGAGAGTTCTAATTTGCAAGTGTTCTTCACGCTTGAAGTGGCTGCAGGCCCCAGAGCTTGTAGTACCAATTCCCCCCCTGTCATCAGAGACAGGACGCTGGTTGAGTTACAGCGGTGGGGGGAGTAAAGAACCCTAACAGGCCAATAAACACTGATGATGCCGGCTGGGCTTGCAGGAACAATAATAATCTTCTCAACCTTGTTTACCTGCTAGGGTAGGGCGGCCAGGGGGGAAAGGACTGATCAACTGTGACGGCACGTTCTCAGGTTCATGGGTGTTATGAGGAAATACAGCATTTCCTACAAAATCAGGCTACTTCCCACAGTGGCCCCCAGGCAGAAAGCCAGGGATACAGGAGAGGGAACTGAAGGATACAGGGCTCATTGGGATCATTTTGATGTGAAGATTGAAAGTCCCTAAGTGAAATGTAACTACTTTCCCGTATAGATAACATGTATATATGTTTTAAAAAATACCTGAATAAGTGGACATATGAATTAAAAAAAACAACGTATTTTTTGTGTGCCACAATGAATCGGTATTATAAAAAAAACCAATCCTTGTTTTCCTGCTGAATGACTGAACATTACAACAAGCCTTTAACAGCATCACTGGGCTTTGTTGAAGGCTTGTCAGTCAGTTGCTGAGTGAAGGCATCTTTTATTCCTTCTTCTTCAATTTTAGCGCTCGGAGGTACTTTTTTGTTTGCATTTGGTTGAGTGATTTTGCCTTGAAGAATAAATGTTAAAATACGAAAAAAAAAAAAAAAAAAGATCAAGGAGATGAGAACTGGCAGGGAACATCAAAAAGCAAATGTAAATAAAGAGCGTCACATAGACCAATCAGGCGTACCTTTCCATCATTGCATGTGTATACTGTTCTGGGTGATGGCGAGTAGCTGGAACTGGTGTTGGCTTCTTCCCTGCATGTCTCCTGGGACTCAACGATGGGTTCAACCACTTCAGCCTTGATTGTCTGAGTGCCGCTGTCGTGCATAGGCTCTGCAGATATAAACAAGACATTTAGCATCACGGCAATGCAATCGACAAGTCTACACTACATCTGTCAGCGCTTTAAGTTGAGGTAAGGTCAATCAAGGCCATTCACCAACAGCGCTTGTCAACGTCAACATGCCAGTTGAACTTTAATCCATCCAGTACCCATGAGCATGTGGCCATAAATTTCGGGGTATTTACCAGTGGAACAGTGCCCACCTGCTCAACTGCATGTTACCCAACTTGGGCCTAGGTTTCCCTGTGCCTCGAGACAGGCGGTTATTCTATCTCAATACCTAAGCTGGCTTGGTTGCAGGCCACGCTAAGCTCCAATGTGGCTGATGAGTTTTAATATCGGTCAGTGCACTCCATCCCCTACCCGACAGCACCCCAGGGTGCCCTAATCTTTAGCCCGTCCATTAGATGGTCTCGCTAGTAGCCAGGCGCCTCTGTCCAGATCTACAGAGGGCTTGAGGTTAACACCAGCATCTGGCAACACTCGAGTTTGCACTCTGACGCGCACTGTAATGACACCACTTTTAATCACACTTAAACTGTGTTTATAGTTGCGCGAAACACCATGGCAAAGGCTCTGCAGATGGCACATGATGGTGCATGAGCTACGGGCAAGCAGAGGCGGTTATGCTCAATGCTTTGTTCTTCACAGTATTCCCAAAACGCTAGGGGGTGTAAAAACATTGTTCTGTGAATAAGCAAAAAGTCAGAAGCGTTACTGGAAAAATGACAATATTCAACATGGCTACACGCACTTCCCTTGTAAACATGGCAAATATAAGTTGTGAGTTGTATTCACACTTTTTTTTGTAATGTTTGCACACATTTAAATCAGACTATGTACAAAAACGCAGCTATCTCTGTGTAAATCTTTTACACCCTCATATCTTTCAACGTTTTCCCACAAAATGCCTCATCATTTGCCAGTGAGCCAAATAGTGATTCTGTCACGGAAGAATCCTGTGGTCTCTTAAGGAGGAAGTGTTAGAGGCAAACCTGTTCGGACAGTCTACCTCCGAATGCAGCCTCAACTTGTGGAGCTTTCGCAGTTCACATCATTTTTGTTGTGTGCACTGCGTCAAGCATAGATTTTGCTCTACAAAAGTGCTTTATTTCCTGTATTGGACTTGCATCTTTAATACTACCTAAGAAAATCCCATTGCTGTACTTTAATTCAAGTATTATTGTATGTGTCTTCTAACTATTGCACGTTTTTTTCTGCTTAAATTGCACCCCGGCTGTACAAGGTAGGAGATTTGACTTTATTTTTTCCCGTATATCCCAGGTCTTGGGCTAGACAGTAACCACTGCTGTTGTGGGAATACTGATACCGTGCATGTGAAACTGGGCTATAAAATATAAACCTAACTTAATTTCAAACAAATGCAACTGACATGGATCATCTTTACACTGCTGTACGGAGTGTTTTTTGAAATGCATATACATCAATAAAGCTCCACACCATAAGAAAGGACTGAACCCACAACTGTTTTTCTGTTTTAGGATGGTCACTCTCATCACTAGTCCACTCAACAAACCTGAGATGCCAGCCAAGCTAAACACACAAACTCAAAGTTTAGTTCCATTTAGAACTTTATCTGTGTACAACAGTACTAAATGCTTGTGTAAATCTAGACTAAAAAGATACGTCTATGAAAGGGCTTCATCTCAAAACACTGAGAACTTAGAGAAGGAATATTCCTCTTGCATGATTCTATGTTGTTTTTAGGCCAAATGAAAAAAACCCATAATGTTTGGTATTTGTTAACGTTCTTAAAAAAGGCACAGATCCTTTTTAGATCAGTGGGAGTACAATGAGTAAATTTTGCAGACAAACAGTAAACATGAGGATCAGAATGTGTCCACACACTTGCCTCCTACACACGTTACTGTCCAACAGGCCTGCTCACAGAAACGGTGAAAAGGTCCATTGAATGGGTCTTCCCCAAATCTGGGCTTGCTCTGTCTATCATACACAAACACATGAACATCTTTGCTAATGTCTCATTATCATCTTTCTCACAGGTGGTGGTGGCTTCAGTGACCTCATGGCTATTGTTCACCTCTACAGCCTGGCTGGAAGGAGTTTTCAGAGCAGACTGAAAAAAGTTGGTCATTAAATTATTATTGGGATCTTGAGCAACTGCCAACTCCCTCTTTTTCTTTTCCTTTCATTTTGGCATCCAATTTATGTGCAGGTCCTGGCACAGCAAGGAAATTCACTCCAGCATTAGCTAGTAGTTAGTTTAGACCTGTCTCATGTCATGTGCTCTGCTGCCAGTGTGCTTTTCGAGTTTGGATGTTGCGTACAAAAGAAAATCACTCCATAATCAAAACCTGTATTGTAGTTTTACGATTATCCTGGTATTGCTCTTCTCATTAGTTAACTGATGTGACTTTTGCGGACATTTCTTAAATTATGTTAAGGTAACTAATACATTTTGTGGTATAGGGAGCAGTGTTTTGTGTGTTGGTGTGCATGCTCTTGGTCCCTCACCGCTGCCCAGTCTCATGAGAAGCACGTCTTGCAGCCTCCTGTTGAAGTCTCTCAGCTCCTTGACTTCTGTCAGCAAGCTGCCATATTCCTTTAGCTTTTTGGCCTGCTGCACCAGCTGCCTGCGGGTTCTTTCCAGCTCCTGCTGAAGCCTCCTCATCTCCTCCTCTTGTTGCCTGTAGCTATGGACCAGCTCCTCGTACAGGACTCTAGGAACCACGGCCGCAGCTACCCCGGCCACACAATCTGTGTCCACCTCCAAGTGCTGTTGTTGCTGCTGGTGATGATGCTGCTGATGCTCTGCCTCCATATCGTCATCCTCGTCGTCTGCATCTTCTCCCTCCTCAGCCAGCCGGTCCTCATCCAGGTCCTCCTCGCCCTCCATACAGGAGTTGGCAGCATTTCTCTCCAGGCGAGCCACTACTGCTGCTAGGCTCTTGGAGGAGTTAGACAATGGGCGTCCATGGTCCTGAGACAGGGCCTGATGACAAGAACAACTGTCAAATTAGGGAACTAATAGGCAAGTGAAATTATAATCTTAATATGAATCCTGGAAAGTTGAGAATTGATCATGACAAGAATAAGATATATGTTCTGCCTGATATTCTAGAAAATTTCACAAATCTTTTTGCTGCATCAGATTTAAAAAAATACCACATTAGCTGAAAAATTACATGATAGACAGACAGACCGCAAACAGTTTGTTTTGACTGTGTGGATCTCAATCGGAACTGGGAGGAGAGGAGTCACTGAGTTCTCTGATGAGCCGCTCAGAGGATTTGTCTGTGAAAGGGCAGCTGTCCAGAGTGCTGAATTTGTGTTAATCCAGCATATGGTAAAAATAGCGTGGGGGATTTTGGGTGTCAGCCAAGTTTATGGAAATGTGACATTAGACACGTCAATAGATTCATTTAAAATATAAGACTATTGTTGTCTATGCATGGACACACCCATAGGCATGGGTGTGTCCATGCTTACACAGTGTTGATATAGTTTTTTTTTCGATAGGTAAAATTATTTAATGTCCTCAGTGACACAGCACGAGATTGCCAAAATAAGTAAATTAAATGTGATACTGCTAACAAGTTGTCATACATTACATTAAAGTTAACTTGGCACCCACATGCACAGAAATGGCCGACTTGAATTTGTTGGAATTAAATCATAAAATTAATCTTAATTGCACGATCAATAGATAAGTAGTCACTCATTTGAATACGCTCAAGTGGCACTTTGATTGTATGTCATAATACTGGTGTAATACTGGTGTAGGTAAATACAGTATGGTGAGGGAGAGTCCAAGATGCAGTGCAGCCACTTTTAAATGTACAAACTAGTTTCTTCCAAAGTAAAACAACTAATGTCTATTTTAGGCATGCCTACCTTTTTGTGCCTGAGTGGCATTCTCTCCTCTCCAAAATTGTTCTCAATTGAGTTTCCTGAATTCTTGATGGACATCTTGGGAATTTTCATCTTCTTTTGCATTATACTGTCTTCAAATTCTTCTACTGTATCTGTGAAGTGCAGACATAGAAGCATGAAAAATCTCTTTAAAAGTTTCCCAAACAAAAGTTAAATGGATTGTCACTAAAACGTGAAAGTACCTACAGAGTTCTTTCATCCTTTGGTCAAACTCGGGCCGAGGTCGTTTAGCTTCTCCATTCTGCTAGATCAAACTAACTTTAGCACTCTTAGCATAGGACTAAAATATCAGCTGTATAACAGACTGCGAGTCTAGACGTCCTGGCTTCAGTATACAGCGCTTTAACGTGCTGTGAAGGTGTCACTCGGATGTGACCGATCTCTGCAGCCCAGACAGCTCACATTCAGGGATTAGTGGTGTAGCTAGTTAAACATCGAGCACAGAAAACGACCGTGAGCAAACATTACTGTAACTGTAGCTAACAGGAAGCAAATCACTTCGCATGCACATTTGAGCACATTAACATGTTGCACCGGCATGAACCAGACATGACGTTGACATGTTGGTGACAGAGAGGTTGCTACGTGCAGTTCATATCTGAGACACGGCGATGACTGCTGCAGCACCGCATCGCCTCTGTGACACAAACCCACAGATAAGCCAGCTAACATGCTAACCGCAAACCACCAAAGCTACCGGGCTAGCGTCTCGACGACATGTACAAACCTACAACAAAAACGATAACATGCCAGCCAAGGGCTGCCACATGTGTTCCTCATGTACTGACAGCCCCGCTTCTGCAAGCAGCTGACTCGCGCTTCGGCGCTAACATGCTAACGCGGTGCGAACACACAGCAAGCTAGCAAGCGTTAGCTTCGTGTTGTAAACAACCGTTGTGACTGGCTAACGTTGCATGCCACGTATTTATCGAAACAACCGGCACTACTCTGTCGAAACAAGAGAGATAACTCGTGGAACAGTACTCTCTGGATGTTAAAATCTGTAAACCATTGACGACAAGGTATGACTACCTGCCAAACTTATCTTAGCATATCTCACTAGCATATCTAGCTAGTCACCGCCGAGGACGTTGTTGTGGCTATCAGTGTCAGATTCCAGCTGATCACGTCTTGACAGATCGGACAAAAGGACTCGCTTTGACACATTCCCGAGTTTCGCGCACATCAACGTTACTTGATCAGACAGAGAAAACCAGCCTCTAAAGGAGAAAAGCTGGTGTGTTAAGAGGGCAACTTACCTGCAAGGGCAAGGATCTGTGCTTCGCACGGCTGGCCTGCGCTGCCATTCTCTTCAGTTCTGTGAACCAGATACACCTTCTGATTATCAAAATCTGTTTTGTGCAGAGGTCTCAAATCTTCGACATTTGAAATGGGTAACGCGTAGCACATATCGTCTTCAAAGAATCTAACAAAAGCATACATTATTTACTTCTCTTTGGTCCTGCACTTTGGATATGGTTGACAGTTTTTCCTCACAAAGTATTAAAAAAAATATACACACAGGGGGGTTGGGGATGGTGTCTGCGCTCGGCTACTCTTGCCTGGTCCACATCACCATGGAGGATCATCAAGGCATAAGTAATAGACATTACATTACCTTTGCTGTCAGGAGATGTTAAGATACAAAAGGTATTGAAACTATTTAGATTTTTTTTTTGTCTTTATAATATTATAAATTTCTTTTGGGTCACATCAAAATTGTAAAATTGTAAACATCTATAAATATAAAAACATTTTTTACAAAAATACAATTACATACAATATTTAAAGACAAAAATATTTATATGGAAAAACAAATATTGAAAGCATTACTCTAAATGATTATGCAGGACATTCACTCATCCGAGATCATTGTTTCCATCACACGGTCTTCTGAAGGAATTGTTTGAGGGAACTTAAGTGGAAAATATCACCAGGATGATCACCTGCCCAGTCAGCTTTCACTGGGCTCTGGGTGTGCTTCCATGTGTTTCCTGCTGTACACTTCTCATCTGTTCCTTGTATCACAACAGAAAGACTTAAGGCCAGCTGACAGAAATGAACTCTTTGTTATTGTAAGACAGCCAGGTGGTTATACAACAGGATGAATTTCTCTCAGTTGTTACTCTAATGGAGAGCACCACAGTCGATAAATGACACTAACAATTTCGTTCTGCTTCGGCTGCTGTAATTGAAAAGTAACTGATGCAGAACTATATAGAGCCCCCTTTTTTTTTCTTCTCTGATATTTCATTTCATAGTTTCAGGCATTTGGTTAGTTATGATTAGGGCCTGTTTCAAATGCCAGCTTCCCCATGATGTTTGTTCACTGTGCTGTGTGACCGATCTCATAGTCTGTTAAATGTATACATGAGAATTCAAGTACAAACAAACAAACAAAGCAATGATAATAGTTATTGGAACAGTATGCTTTCAAAACAACCGAGTGGTTACATCTCCCAGCTATGCTATTGACTGGGGGGGACTAGCTTGCTGGACTTTTCTATGAAAGAAGCCACCAACTGTACTGTTGAAATTTAACATTTGTACAGAGTAGTTATTCAGAAGTTAAATCCAACAAATGTATGTATTCAAGGCTGGTTCATGGTCATTTCATGTATAGTTTGGCAGAGCTCCACCAACTCTTACAGGAGTGAGAGTGATAGACAAGAGATTTGAGCAGCTTCTCAACAAGTCGAACAGAGGATTACTGCTAATCTAAGCTTCTGTTCAATGGCTCTCCTGTCCTCAAGGCTGGGCTTGTCAACATGAGGCTGCTCAGTTTCTGGAGCGCTCTCTTTCTGAAGTGGTCAGTGTTTTAAGGGGGACACCACTCCATTAAAAAGTCTTGCATGATGTTATTTCTGCAGCCTGGAGAAGTTCGATCTAAATTTACAACAGCGACTTACTGCACAAAATTAAAACTTACACTTACTTACACACTGTGCGACACAGATGGAAGTCAATAAAAGTTGTGCCCCCCAGATTTCTTTCATTTTACAGACATTTCTCGAGACATATTAATGTCAATGTTAATATTTTCCAAGAAAGTTTTTTTGCAGATCACCTCTAAATGAAGTGGTACACTTATTTTTTTTTTTAAAGCTTTTTTTGGGCCTTTTATGGCTTTATTGATAGACCAGCTGAAGAGGTGACAGGAAACAGGATGAGAGAGAGCGGGAGTGACATGCAGCAAAGGGCCACAGGCCGGGAGTCGAACCTGGGTCTGCTGCAGCGAGAACTGAGCAAAACAGCGCCCCGAAGTGATACACTTCTTATAGACTCACCGCAGTTTTGGTTATTTCTAATTAATTGTTATGCGTGTTTAATCACATTGCTCCAAAATTTGGAAAACTGACTAATCCCTGTAATCTACACAACTGCAAATTCTTACAATGCTTAATAAGTCTGAATTTATCTTTATGGTCCTGTACTTCGTCTCAGGACTTCACCCCTGTACTCACTCTTGCCCACAGTAATTATTTCATGGTACGTTGCTCGACTGCTCTGCTGAACTCTCTTGTTCAGCCTGAACCTGGTCACAGTGCTTCAATGAACACACTGTTTTTTCCACATGCAATTTTCTGTATGAACATTAAGGCTGGTTGGTCAGGGAGACATCTGTGCTTGTAGTTACATACAATGTGTTGTTCTTATGTTCTTCTTGAATATCTAATAAATAGGGATGCACCGATGCATCGGCTGAACATCGGTATCGGCCGATGTTTGCCTCGTTAACTGCCATCGGCCATCGGCAAATAAAAATGACATTCACCGATGGCCGTGGCCGATGATTATATCTTGATTTGCGGCACACTGTGCTCATGGAGAAACTCTTTTTTCCCTCTTTTTTCGGGGGAAGAAATCCGGAAACGCAGCCCTCCCGTTTTCATGTAGACAGCGAATCCGCATACTTTCCAAAACAATGACGCCATCGCCGCATCTCGCAACGTCTCATAACAACAACAATGGCGGACCGCATGCTCGTGTTCGTGCCGCAGAAGATATCAAGCCTTTCTCGCAACTTACCCGCCTTGTAGTTGAGTGTGAGTCTCAGCACCAGTTCGACCTCATTAACGGTCCACACAAACTATTCCGGTTTCCTTGCACTCGCCATTTTCATCTTCTTCTTCTTGTTGTGTTCGGTTTCTCCGTCTACTGTCTGTTTACAGCGCGCAAGTTTACTGTGCATGCTCCGTGTCTTCTTCTCCGTGTTTTTCAAATGTCAAGTGCCACCTAGAGGCCTGGAATATGAACTACAGCGTTTTCGCTCATTTTCAGTGGGTCCATGTGGACGCAAATATTCTTAAAACGATGACGAGGAAGACGGAGATAAAAAAGATTGTTTTTTTGAAATCTTGTCATGTGAACTAAGGTTATCTTAAATGTCAACCAGAAAGTGACATTAAAGGTTGTTTTTGTTTCATAAATTGGTCTCATTGGATTTGTGCTCATTCAAGGATAGTGTTATGAAGAGCTGAAAGACTTGTATGTTTCTGTGGCACAAAAAAAGGAATAAATAATAAAAAGAAAGAACATCGGCATCGGCCATCGGCCAAGTTGTTATGTTAAACATCGGTATCGGCCCAGAATTTCACAATCGGTGCATCCCTACTAATAAATGATCAGTAATATACAGTAAACCAATGCGATGAGAGTATATATTATTGACTTGCAAAGATACTGAAGATCAGACACAGCCATGGTCCACAGGGATTCTGCCCTTTTTTCACACTTTCTTTTATATATATGTACCTTTTCTAGATTTCAGATTAATAGTACTCTGTATACATGGCTCTGAGATATGGCGGGGGGGTTTTTTGTACATTTTTGTTAATTATTCAAGGAATAACGCATGGATCTTAATGAAAAAATCTGTTTTATTTAGGTCTATGAGTGAGTATAACTTGATGTAAATCCTGATAAAAAATCCATTATTCTTCCTCAACACAGTGGAGATTATGATTTCATCCGTATTGCTTTGGTGTCCTAGTGAAAATTTAGAGGTAAACATTACAGTTTGATATTGGATTTGGCTTGATTGAATTAAAGGTCCCATATTATGGTCATTTCTGCCTCTTGACATGGTTCCTTGATGTCTAAATGGAATGTTAGTATCATGCTTTGGTCGAAAAAAGCTGAAGCATTGAGCACAGCAGGGTTCTTGAAACACCAGTTTCACAGCCCTGCTCCAGGTGGCCTGTTTCAGTGCCTTTCCCTTTAAATGCTAATGAGCTACTGCGCGCCGCCCACGGTGCCGCCCACCTCCTCCTGCCTGCGGAAGACGTGAGGACGGCATCATGTGACCATGGCAACGGCGGAGTTTCTGGGAGTAATGGCTGCCGGACAACAGACTGCGGTCCGACCCAGAACAACAAGAGGCTCCAGAAGAAAGTAAGCAGCCAAGAATGATCATTGATGTTTCTCAGTGGTCAGTAGTTAAGTTTGTTACCTCGACATTACTTTTATGTTACTGCAGATAACGAAAGTTTTACGGGCTTACTGGCCGTCTGCCCGCGTTGTTACAGCTAACAGCCCTCTTCTCCTCGAGTGTTTACATCATAAAGCTTAGCCAAACCTCGACTGGTGTTTACTGCTGTTAAGTTGTAGTAACGCGGATGCAATTTAGCAAAAGCAGTTGCAAGAGAAAAGTGTAACCCCATATTATTATTTACCTTTATGTAGCCAGGTAAGTTGATTGAGAACCTGCTCTTATTTGCAGTGACGACCTGTAATTAGCTACTGCCAGCAATTTTCAACTGTAGTTTTCAGTATGCCACAGTTGCCTCCAATCACCTTTCTACCAGCAGAATTGTTTTTTAACCATTTAAAACGGTTTATAAGCTTTATATATATTATCAAAGAAACAATGTGACATGATTAGTGATCATAGTTTCCAATGAATAATAAAAAATCGGCATAAAAACAGGTGTTCCTGTGGCTATTGTAAACAAATGCCTACAGAACCTGAGAATATCTGCTGTATGGAAATACCACAATTAAGTGTAAACACTGGGCAAACAAGGTTGTCATTTTGCTCTCTTTTCTCTAATCTATTGTCACTCACTTACCTTTCATAATTTCTAGGTTACACGAAGACTGCGGCAGCTTCCTGATACACCATCATGCATGGTGGACCACCCTGGCCTGTAACCTGTCTGCCTGAATGTATCTGCACTGCAACATGCACTGAACATTTATCGGGCAGACTATGAATCTTTACGTCTGAGGGGAATAGTGCAGTCAGTTTTTAGTCACATAAATACTATTCATTTATCGTAAAAGTGTTATGATTAAAAGCACATAACTGCTTCTTCCATCTTACATTGTTTATAGTTTATTATCTTTTACTTATTACCATGAAAATTACATATCAAACAATGAAAACACAGAACAGTTAGGAAAGATGTTTTAATTGTAAGAAACATTTGTAAACATGTGTTGACATGAATGAAATAATAAGAAGAAAATACATATCTGAAGTGAAACAGTTTGACTTTATATATTAACTTCAATATCAATATGAAAATAATAACAAAGAAAGTATCTAGTTGCCATGGGTGTAAACATTCAGTGCTGACTTTATATTGAATTGTGTTTAGCCAATATAGCCTACAGAAGCTTTGTAAGCTGGTGCTGGGGCTCTCTGGGGCGGAGAGTGAGAGTTGTGCTGCCCATCTGTGTGGTCCGAGAGGTCTTCAGGGATTATGAGTTTCAGCACCTCCTTCACATATGGGGCAGGGTCCTGGAAAACCTTCTGGAAGATCAGGTCCAACAGAGCATCACCGCAGTCTGCAGTGCAATAAACAAATGCATGTTTACAGGAAAACTGCAGTAGAACCAAAAAGCCTTGTGCTGCAGTGTTGTAAAGTGTCTCTTATTTCTCCTAATTACTTCTCATTCATACATTCTCATTATTTATTTTGAAAACCATCTTAAAAGAATTCAGATTTTAAGTGTTTGTTTTCAACCTTTTGAGTGATGTCTGTGTGTCCATGTTTATTTTAATTTGAGAGGTTCAAATAAAAGATTGTAAAACTTACAGAATGTCGTGTCTGTCTTCACTGGTTTGGCTCTGCACTCTCCCTTCCAGGACTTTGGAAAGCTCAGTTTGAAAAGAGGATCTCCTGATGATGTGGTGGCTTGTCCCCTATCAGCATTCTTATTGTGATGCAGTGCAGCCAGTCAGAGTCTTGAACAGTAAAAAGACAAACATGAAAACAATTGCAAGAAATGGGCAAATGTTCTCAACAAGTAATCACAGTTTAATTTACCTGCACAGCATTCCCAGATATGGATAGGAGTAACACATGACAGCACTGTTACAGTATAATTCAAGCACTAAAGACTGCAACGCCTTACATTACTCTAATCCGACCACTTTATTTCAGTAACGAGTAATCTAGCGTTAATATTTCCAAACCAGTAATCACACTGAAGTTATTTATTGAAGTCACTGTGCGTTACAATTATTGTCATTTTCATTCGTAAAAATATATATTTTTGCTTTCTTCTTGTCTCTGGGAGTGATGTCACGTACGTCTCAAGTCACGTTTTAGCCATGAGGATAACTCACGTGTACACCACGCAGCAACACAAAAATGGAGGGAGGAGAGAGATGCGTGTTTCCTAGCTGGAAATATACTCATTATGCGGAGTTATTTAAAACAAAAAAGCACAAATGCTTGGTCAAGGGCCCAGCCCGACCCGGCTCGGGCAGAGAATCTAAGCTCTATGTAGCAGTCAACAGTACACTCGTATTGCCCCGGCCTATGCCAACATATTCCAGCTTAGAAAACATTTTCAAATGCATTATTTCACAAAATCCTGAAAGCTTAGACCCGGCGGAGGGTGTGTGTATGTACTGCTTGACTGACCGCGCCTCTGGGTTTGCATGTGGAGACCGTGTTGATCGCGAACTAGGGGCTCGCGGTTAGCATTAGCTTGAAAGCTCACGGTTAGCGTTAGCTGGTACTATGTGACACTGCTTGGTTAGTTCGTGTAAAATTGCTAAATAAACACAGCTAAATACTTGTACATGCAGACATTTCCCTGGGACACGCATTACATAGTGTGCACGATCAGAAACGTACTACACACAATGATTCTGCTTTAGCACTAACGTTAACTTGTGTGGTCAGGGAAGCTAACGTTAGCGGTTAGCCGCTAACCTTAGCTTGTTCTCAATGGCAAAACACACAGTACATCAGGCACGAGTTCAGCCTAATCTACAGAAACACACAGCACATTATTTGTATACTTACATGTCCTTGGTCTGCATGTATTCCTTTGAGTAAAAGTCTGCCGACCACTCATGCCTTGTACTGGCCCAAGTTGGTGAAACAGTCAGTGTCAAAGTGGCTCGCACACACCAACAGTTTTTTGCCAACTTCAAAAATAAATCATAAAAATAAATTCAATCCATGCAGCTCTTTCGTCCTCTGCAGCTGTGAGACGATGGAGTGTGTTGTGCCGGTCCTTGCAGCCAACAACAGAGCATTTTTCCTTGAGCTTGGCCATGGTGATTTCAGTAGAATAATGGCGGATCTCCGAGACCGGAGCTGTACCTGGTGGGTGGAGACACCGTGCGGTGAAGGGAGGGGCAGTGTGGTAGCCATATGCAAATGTGCGGCCGTCGACGTCGACAGCCGCAGCAAATTTGACTCGTGTATCTGGAAACTGCAGGCAAGACCCCTTTAGAAACCTGTATCTCACTCAAAAAAGCATGGATAGTCCTTTTTCAAAGTTTCTCGGCGTGTGGCAGCACCATAGACCCACAATAACACCCCAAATCCCAGAAAAAGTCAGTTTTTCATAATATGGGACCTTTAAAAGGAACTGTTGGGCCTTAGCGGAGGTTTGCACTCTACCGAGTGCCATTCTAGTTCTTATGTATTTTTTCCTTATGTCATTTTTTAAAATCAATTTCAGGCAGATGAATTTCCTTTAGGATTAAGTTCTATCTTATTTTATCTTGGGTATGAGAGAATGTGCCCAATTGACATCTCTCTGAAGCTCATATTTCAGTGGGTCTCAGGCCTTTTTCACAGAAGACATTTTGACATGAGGTAGTCAGTCCTCTCTTTTCCCCTCCCCTCTCTCTCTATCTTTCAGTTATATTAATTATAATATATAATCATACATGTTCTCATTACAGAGGGGGTTGTGCCACTTTAAGTTATGTCTAAGTCCACCTTTCCATATGCAAAAGTACATTTAATAAAAACAATATCAGTGTCATGTGTTGACTTTTCACCATCATGGGAATTAAAAGCACAGCTGCTATTTATTTAATAAATCCAATCAGCTCTTTTTAAAACTGTTACCCAATTACACAAAATCCACTCTGAGATGACTATCGGCATGCTGATTAGATGAAGATAGAGTGATTCATTAAAGCTGAAAGAATAACTCTTGATCATATTTTAGCAATATATATAATTTTTTTAATATATATATATATATTTTTTTATCTCTGAGGGCAGTTGATTGGGTAGAGACTCAAGTCAGGACAGAAGCCAGACATCATGTCCTGCCTATTAGCTCCACACTGCCAGGCTCATCTATCTTTATTGGTCATCCATTAGCCTGCATTAAAGGGAGACACGGGATAATAGCAGTAATGATGCTGATGATGGAATTAGACTGCGGGTACACACGTCATCATTGCAGCGTTGCGCCAGGAATCATAAAGAGTTCCCACTGACTCGCGTACAGACAGATGAAATGAAAGACATCGTTGTGCTTCTGATATGTATGTAAATATGTGTGACAGACTTAGAGAGGGGAAGAGGACACAATGAGGTTTTGCAGTTTAGGGTGAAAAATGTCTACGGGGTGTGTGCATTAACTTTACAGCACGTACACAGCCAATCTAAAGGCAGCACCTGTGCCAACCTGTTGGATGGACAGATGCTGGTACGAGTGCGTGATGATGGTTGGCAGGGGCGAGCGCCAGCCTGAGCAGCAGCAGCATACACACGACAGACCCAGCAAAATGATGATGCCAGGCATTAGACAGCCGGGATGGAGGGATCATTAAGGCAACTTTCTGGAAAGATGCTCTGAGATCAGGAGAGAGCCGAGCAAAAATGAAGATATGGGCGTCTGGCTCCAAGATGACAGATCCAGGGAGGCGTAAACGTCTTTTATGGGCGACGCACTACCACGATCAATCACAACTGTTTACAGTCCGGGGAGAAAACCGTTTTCCTATTTTGGTTGGAGGCATCTCACCAGTCTTTCTCTTATTATGCCTCTTAATTAGCTCCGCATGAATTACTAATCAACCATGAAGAAGGCATTCACCAATTTAAAAAGTGATAGCCCATGAAATGAACAGCACAGCCTCACACAAGCACATCAGTAACTAATGCCGCAGGGCCTGAAAACAAACCTTTGACTGAGAGACGGGAGAAAGACAGATGGACATGGACACACACACACAAACACACACACACACTCACAGAGGCAAACCATATTTGTGAAAAAAAAAATCCTTCATTAAGTATTTAGAATGGTATCAGTGTTGGCCCTGCTATCATGCTGTGTAGACTCAGTGATCCACCCAGGAGACATTGATCTTCTTCATAAGGAACATAATGACCACCAGAGAAATGCTGATCATATTTCAGCACGAGTCAATTCAGTTCATTAGGGCCGCTCCACCTCCTACTGCGGCCCTGTATTGATCTCGCCAGTGTCACCCGACTGTTATTCTCTGCTAACTAGATAGGCAACTCGCAAAACTGTAATTCATACAGCGGCAACAGCGAGTGGAACAATAGACTTCAGGGAACAAACAAACAAAAAGACTTAAAAGCACCAAGATTGTCACATCTGTGTGTTAAAGTAGTGTGGACTGTCTGTCTCTGTGCCCTTTTGCGTCTGCATCAAATGTCAGACACGACACAAGAAATCCTAAAAGTATCAAGGCTGTCCCCCGGTTTCAGAGAGAATCTTTCTGATGCCTCTAATACCTTTTCCACCGTCTCCTCTCCTCTAATCTCCACTTATCTGGCAGCCAGGTGAGCCACGGCACATGGCTGGTGGGCAGGCTTTGGTCTGTGGGAATACGGCTCATCTTAATGGTATTTCTCCCCCCCTTTCCCTTCTTTTCCTTTTGCTTCTCTTGCCCGCTCCTCCAGGGCGGCTGTCAGACAGAGACGGAGGAAGCCAGAGAACTTCTCACTGCTGCTGTGGCTGACAGCGGGGAGCCGCTGGGATTGGACGAGCGACCGCAGCCGCCCGTCATGCGGAGGGGCAGCCAGGCTCACAGGTGCGCAGCATCTGACAGATAATAGCAGATAAAGTGGAGGCCAACCACCAGCTTGCTCCTCGCAGGGGGATGGGCGGGGGAGGGGTGGGGCGGGGGGGGAACCCGTGGTGTTGGGGCGGTGGTGGTGGTGGGTCAGATAAATAGGTGGGGGCTGAGGCAGGGGCATGTTGAGGGGCAAAGTGCTTTTACAACTAGCAGCTTTTACTTAACCACCAACCGGCCAGACACAGACCCCCGCCCACACACGCTCGTCAAGGACAGACAAGGTCACACATCTGAAATCCCTCCACAGAATCACTCCTGCAGCTTACTGTACACTCGGAGGAGGTTAAGATTGATTCAGAGCTTAATACAGAGTGTTTGTACAGCTGCTGCGTCTGAAAGCACATGAAAACCAAGCAGTCGTCGTCATTATTAGTTTTTTTCCTTCCATTACTTGCTGCTCTTTTATTACTCCTGTTTTAATTTCTGTTGAAAGAGCTGCGAGTCTCCGAAGTACAATAAAATTTGTTTATGCCACACAGCCTTTTCCCCTCGTATGCTCATTCTATTTCATGTTTTTATTCATATCCAAATCTGCTTTTCATCTTAGCGAGCAAATCTAAACCCCAGCGAACAAAATGCAGAGACGTCTTCATCTGTTTAAGCTAAAATAACGCTGACCCAAGCCTGTTTAAATCAGTGGTAATATAACAATATTTGTCAGCAATCATGGTCACTTATGTTGGGACGATACATTCACATGCACTCCACATGGGAAAACAGAAAAATAAGCAAAAGAAAACTGAAATCTCCAACCCTGTCTTGAGCCAGGACACCTGTGCACTGGCAGTAAAAAAGTATGTCACATGTCATGCATCTCCTGTGTCAACTGGATGCAGGAAACACAGTCTACCTCTCATTGCTGAGACACTGCGGCGGAGAAATCAGTCAAGACGAATTTGGCAATCGGACGCTGAATGGCCTGAGACAACAGCCACTGAGCTGCCACCACTGAGAGATTAGGTGCAGAGGATTTAAGTGTGGTCTTGTTGATCAAAGGGGCTGATATTTCTCAAAAAAACTCTTCACTCTCCACATCCTGACTGTCCTCCCATTCAACATCTGCTCTAGCTCTGGCTTGTTCACTGTTATTGGCCTTTGAAAGTCATCACTGCCGCTTGGTCTCCAATAGAGGTCAGTGCAAAGTCACACACATTCACACAAAGGACAGCAGGGTGGTGTAATGAGCAGGAGAATTTCCCCGAATTTCAAGGCCTGGGGTTCAAGCGCGCTGCTGTGTTGACGTTTCCCAGAGAAAAGACAGAGGCTGTCGTTCTGTAGCTCAACCCGATGGCTGACCTGCCAGTGAAAGCAGGGCAATTAAAAGTAGAATTTCCCTACGGAGATCAATAATTTATGCATTTTTTTATTTATACATACAGTTCTCTACACGCGCACCCATTGGGCATACATGCTCCACACATAGATTTGACAGGGGGGACCGAGGCACAGGCTGAGAAAGGGCTGATAATGACCTTGACCGATTGGCAGCGAGTATCTCCTGGCAACGTACCTGCACGGAATATTCTCAATTTAGCGGAGTGACAGGTTATTACATTAACAATTTATCTTAGCCTTAAAGCCTCACTATTAGTAACAGGTATGCATATGTTAGCGGATTACCCAGATGCTCCGATATTGAGCATCCTATGGGCTCTGAAGCAAAGAGAAGGAAATAGTCTGTGAATAACAGTGATATAGTGGTTGTTTTTGGCTCCACACACACACAAACACACACAGAGTCCAAAAACTCAATCCACCAGCCATAACACAGCGACAGAGTGGCATCAACCTCTATTATCTAGTCCCTATGCTGCTAACACAAAAGGCTCCCTGGAACAAAAATCCAATCAGTCCTCACTAGGAGGATTTGCTCCACAGCAGTGCTCAGCAACACTGGTGGCTCTGCTGGTGACAAAGAAATAATCTCAGAGCCCACAGCCTGTTTACTGCCTCCGTCACATCGCCCTTTTAGAGAGAGAGGACAGACAGAGTCGACGCTTCTCTGTTGCCATTTACTGTCCTCTGAGTTTAGCACTGTCTCTCTCTCTCCCCCTATATCTCTCTCTCCTTTTCTGCATGCAAAAACATGAAACACATGGTTGGCTGTGTGTACAGTGCGTGAAATTACCGTATTTGCGACACAGGGAATATTTACTCTGAGCATTAGCAATATGGACTCAACAGAAAAAAAAGAAACTTTCAGGAATGTAGGCTCGAGACAGGTTTTAAATAATTGTTTGATGACAAATATTTTCGAAATATTTTCAATATCGTGCTGCCCCTTCCCTCTCCCCCTCTCCCCCTTCCTACCGGCCCCCTGGCTTCTATCTCTCCCAGTCCTCCATTCTTTGTCTGCTAAATTATCACACTTGTTCTCCATTCATTAGCATGCCGCTGCTTATTTAGCCACGCTGCTGCTGAGAAGCCCTCAACAAAATCAACTGGAAAATACTCAATATGAGGCGGCCAGCGCGCCCCTCTCCTTTTCCTGCCTCCCATCCCTCATCTCCTTCTTTGTTTGTTTCGTGTGTGTGTGTGTGTGTTTTCTTTAACCACATCAAAATGGAAGCATCGTCCCCCATAATGAAGAGGAGGGAGATAAAATATGCAAATTCGCAGAGAAAGGATGTAATTAGGGCAATAATAGGAAGTGTTGTTTTCACAGCTGCTCATTTACACAAAAGCCTGATAGTATTTTCTTTTTTCTTCTTTTTTTTATTTTTTACAAATAATGTTCATCTCTGTTATCCTTCTCTCTTTCTTCCCTCCCTCCCTCCCTCCCTCCCTCAAGGTGCAAAGTCTTGTGCTCCACTAAAAACAAATCTCTGCAGCTGTCCAGGATGAAAGCCAGTAAACCACGCAGTGACGGAGCCACCCAGAGATTTCTATCAGCTCAGGTATGTACCACAAGGCTGGATATTAAGCAGGAGGTTACATACAGGTTGTTGCAGACCTGTCTTTCCACCTTCCCTGGATCAACGCAGGCCGTATAGAAACACTGTCTCTGTAGGACAACGTACAAGAATAGCTCACACTTACTTGTGCAGTCTACAGGACTGCAAGAAGTTCATAATGGGATGCCCTCTTGAATTACAAACTTTATGATTACTGCTTGCTGTACATAGATAAACAAGACACTAAAGGAGAAAACAGGTGATACTTTAGGCTATTTTGTCTCCATATATATTGTCTTCCTTCAGCCTACTGGATAGAAGATGTCCAAAATATACATTTAGGTGTTTATTTTATTTTTCTGTTCTGGACATGACTGTAATAATTATTAGATGCACATTGAATTCATTGAAAATCAGAAAATCAGAAAATCAAGTGGGTAAGTGTCACGCCACTGTTAGTAGTTCACCAACATATCTTTGAAGGCTGTTTTCTCAACATGAGTATTTTTTCCTCATACTCTGACCCAGAAATCTACACCTCAGTCTCACTTACATAACTTTCCAGTTTTACTCCTCCCTCTATTCTGAATGTTTTAACAGAGAGGTGTGTTCATTTATCATTCATAGCCTGGCTTTTATAACATTTTTTTCCTTTGGTTCTTTATGACTATTGACAGTATTTTCTCATTTATGAGTTTTAATAACATCCAACTCTAATGTGTCGACAAAATGAGACATCATCATTTTTGACCTACAGGATAGGAGGGCGATTATTATAAAATATGGTCACCTTTCATGAATTACTTTAACCAGACCAGAAACTGAAGCATCATATAGTTATGAATACCACCGTCTTCACTACTAGCCACCCACTTAGTTGTTAATCATATTTTATTATACCTGTTCATAGAAGCAGAATTCAGACACAGACAGGCTCATGTACAGGGGTACATTTATATAATGTATTATATCAAATGTTCACCTTTTTTTCCCTAATTGATGTTTTATTCATTTTTTTTCTTCAGTGGATGATAATCCATTATATTGCAGACAGTGCATTCACATATTTAAAGATAAAATTTGCGATCTCAATAATAATTTTCCTCAAGTAAGTGCTCCATGAGGGAAGTTTCATGGTGAAATCCTATAGGTTATTAGCATTTCACAGAATTACACCGAGCTAAAAGGTGCGAAAGATTGGCGCACACACATAATTGCAACTATTTTACTGCAGAGATCTGTCTTACTTAAGTCTCAGATGTGCTTCTATAGAAAGATGGGAGTAAATGGGAATGAAATAAAAAGCTTAATGAATGAATATGGGTTTCTTATGTTTCATCTTAACTCAAAGGAGGACTGGTCTGACAGACGAAGATCGGCTGATGAAAGTCTGTACAGTTGAGCCACAAAGACACTGGTGTACATGAGGGGTTAAACTTTCATCTTTCTGCGCGAGTAAAGAAAAATGATTAACGTTCTGACACATATGTGTTTACTTCAAAGTCAAGCAGTAATGATGCCACCACAAAGAATTTAAATATCCTCCCTGTGTTTCGTGAAGCGAGCATTTCACAGGATTTAGAAGCAGGAGTGAAACTACACCAATCTGACAGAACTTCCATATGCAATTTGTGAAAGGACCAGGAAAAATGCATCATAGTCAAAACAATAGCACCAGCACAACAAAGACATAAATACATGATATATCACTATATTGTCTGGATGGTTGCCCAGGGACTTTCATCTGAAGAAATGGAAGCTATTAAATGGCTGAGAGAAGGCCAGACTGGTGCATTGTGTAAATTAGAGAAAACACTGTTGACCCTGCGTTCACACTGCAGACAATTTAGTCTGAAGTAATCCCTGTTTTCTGACACGTGTTATGCAAATGGAAAAAAACGTCCCTGATAGTGCTGGTAAGCAAGGCTCTCTAGGGTCCAATATTTGATACTGCCTGCACATAAACCAAAATAAGAACTAAAAATGTGCTTTCTTTTAGATTTACAGGGACTTCAGTATTCACTTTTTTTCACACAAATTTGACTTTTTATTTCAGTTTAGGAGGCTAGTACTTGTTTTGGTCTCGCTGAACATAATAAGTTTGGTAGGCAGACAACAAACCTGTTGCTGATGGCTGAGCTTTCTGTAATAACTGGCTGTGAACAGCCAAACCAATTTCCACGGCTCTTTATTTTCCTAATGGTGTGTTTGTTTTATTAACTGTTGCTCCTTCTGGCGATTTCAGCTAGATCTAGAAGAAGTGCCATCCCGGCAAGAAATCTAATTTTTTTTGTGTACTGTACTGGTGAAAGTGAATGTCTAACTGATGTCACTCCTTTGTTCATTAGTTGTAGAATATCAAGACGATAAAGTAACAACCTGACCTATAAATTGTGGCTGTTTGGCTTTAATGGTAAACACAAGTAATGCCCGATGAAATGTAACTCGAGCATAATCCTTAAAAAAATAAAGCAACATCATTTGACTCTTTTTAAAACCTTAAAATAGCAGCTTAAAAATAATTCTGATGGGACAGTGTCCTGAAATAGGATGAATGGCATCTGTGTCTCAGCAACTGAGCAAGTTTTCAACACATACCACTGTTATGATGTAATGAGTTTGTTTGTAGTTAGCACCTACATTACGCCTGACATTGTTACAGACCTGAGATTTGTATTTACGATAGTGGTGTTGCGCTCAGAAACTGTGGGGGGCGCCAAAATCGCACAAAATGCTAATTTCTAATGCTCACTCTAATTAATTATATTTATATCAATACTGACTACTACAATACCTATTAAAAAATTAGACTGTGGTTATTCTCACTTTGAATGTTTATCAGTTTGACCATTAAATGCCTTGTTCATACTGTATTCAATTGAATAAACTTCAACTGAGAAAGGATTTGCAAATCATTGACCTCCATATTCATTTTTATGTAAAGCGTCTCAACTTTTTTAGAATCTTGATTGTAGAATTGGGTAAATACAGCAAGTTACTGAGAAATCCACTTGCATTTAAAGTTCTGTCGGATTTGTAATTTGATGGACACTGGTTGGAGAGAATAGTGATTTAGAAAGCTATTTTTAAAAAGTACAATTTTGCTGTGTTCGAAGCGTACGTGCCTTTTATGTACTACTCTTCTGATTACCCGACTAGACTCTCAAAATACACATTGAAATTTGATTTTTGATGATGTGAGCTGATTTCATTTTTAAAAACACGCCCAGACGGCGTTCTTATTTCGCATAATATACTCAAGCCTCTCACATGCTAAACTTACAAACTTCAGCTTCCACACCATAACTATGCACAATGAAAGCTTCAGCCTCAAAGCATTTGAATATGAGTAGCTGGCTGTGCACAACGTGACCTCTGACCTCCAAGATATGTTCAGTGGTATTGTCTGGAGAGAGCAAAGCAGGAAACACGTAGAATATCTGTAGAAAGAGAGGCTCTAATGAAGAACATTTCTATTCTGCTCTGACAGAAACAGCAGGGAAATGGAGATACAAAGAGAGCGATAGAGTGAAAAAAGAAGAAAGTGAGAGGAGAGATCTGAGAACTGCCTATTATCTCCATGATGCTTCATTGCTTTAGACACACACACACACACACACACACACACACACACACACACACACACACACACACACACACACACACACACACACACACACACACACACACAAAACATCCTCTCAAATCTGCCCAGATCTCATGAATATGATTGACCTTTTTTTCCACTGTAATGCTGAGAGCGCATAAAGGGGAAAGGAGAAAATAAACAGAGGCAAGCAGAGTTAATTTAGAACAACACATTATTGGGCGCTGACTGCAGATATGTAAAAGGACAATCTAATCGATAAGCTAAAAGAATGACAATGGCCTCTCAAATCAATGTCTGCACCCCATTTTCTCACTGTGAAAAGACAAAGCCTTCAACGCAGGTGTTGGTCTGTTTTTGTGTTGTTGGCACCTGTGTGTGCGTGCTATCCGCACATGCCTGCGTGCACGTGTGCGTACCTGGCTGCTGCTGTGGCGGAACAGTTGCCAGGACTAATCATTATTTAGTTGTGGCGGGGCTGGAAAGGTCAGCAGTCTGAAATGTCAGGCTGTGTTCAACAGGAGCCAGATGCAGCCGTGCGCTGCTCAAGTGTCCAATTAAAGAGGGCCGAGTGAGGTTTGAGTGGGTCTGTGTGTGGGAGTGAGTGTGCATGTGTGTGTGAAAACAGAGGGAGTAAAGAGATACCGTGTGTTTTCTGGTGTTTTTTCTACACTATATCAGAGCTATATTGAATGCAGGGTATATATATAAACTCAATTATATGTGTGCGACTACATGTATAAGTGTGAATTTTTCTTCAGAGTAACTAATGAACGGCGTTAGAGACAGAGGCCAACAGAGCAGCGGGGGCAAAATCCTTATCGAATCTCTTCCTCTCACACACGGCGCGTTATGAAGCCACTTGAGCCTATTAGTTTGTTCCCACCCTGTGATTCCTCCTGCCATCCATGCTACGAAGACGAGACGGAGAGAGGTGAACGAAAGGATGGAGGGAGGAGGGGAATATTAGAATACAAAAAGAGCTGAAACAAGAGGACAAAGGAAACGTGAAAAAATGAGATCCCTAATAAATAACAGCTGATAAGGAGAAATGCAAAGGCAAACGAGTGGAGGGAGAAGCAGAGAGAGAGAGAGAGAGCGAGGCACGTGAGAGGATGACAAGGAGAAAGGGAGCAAAAGAGCGGAAACTCCTTTAATCTGTGGGGAGAAGGAGAGGGTGTCCTGCCTGTGTTTCCCTATCAGAGTCATTCATCTGAAAGCCTCACCTGCTCTTCATACAGCCATCATAATAACCTTCAACATGTTCAGCTTGTGTGAGCGTGTATGTGTGTGCATATGTCAGGTCACCTACTGTGAATAGTAATAAGCAGCAGGGCAGGATAAAATATGTCTGTCAAGTTAAGAATATAATAGACTTCCCTTCAAGGCCACACACAACAACAGCTTGAATAATGACCCGCAATAATTTACACAGCACACTGAGCTCTACACTGGTCAGATGGAGATAAATCCACAAACTTAGTCAATAATCTTAATCCAAACCCCTACATTCACATCCAACCTATCTAATTCACCAACCAACCACATATCATCTATCCACCTATATTCACCCCAATATTACACAAACTCAAACCTCCCCCCCCCCTACCCAACCCATTCAATCATACTCTCTCCCACCACAAAAATCACCACCAAACAACAAAAACCCCCCAAAACAAAACCCCCACCCCCCCCCCCCCACAACCACAACCCACCAACCCAACCCACCCACAACCCACACCACCCAACACAACCACCCCCCCACAAACAACCCACCACCCCCCCCCCACCCCCACCCCACAAACCACACCACACCCAACCACCCCCCAACCCCCAACCACCCCAACACCCCCCCCCCACCCCACACCCACCCACCCCCCCCCCCCCACCCCCCCCCACCCAACCACCACCCCCAACACCACAACCCCACACCACCACACACCACCACCAACAACACCACACACCCCCCAC
Source organism: Diplodus puntazzo (assembly GCA_963678695.2). NCBI lineage: Eukaryota > Metazoa > Chordata > Actinopteri > Spariformes > Sparidae > Diplodus > Diplodus puntazzo. The sequence continues at coordinate 14,340,829 of OZ023163.1, forward strand.
CCCCCACCCACACCCCACCCCCCCAACCCCCCCACCACACCCCCACCCACCCAAACAACCCACACCACCACCCCCCCCCACCCCCCCCCCAACCAACACCCAACACCCACCCCCCCCCCACCACACACACCCACACCCACACCCCACCACCCCCCCCCCCCCCACACCCCCCACCCCCCACACCAACCCCAACCAACCCACCCACACCCCCACCCACCAACACCCCCCCAAACCCCACCCCCCCCCCCCCCCACCCCCCCACACCCCCCCCCCCCCCACCCCCCCAACCACCCCAACACCCCAAAACCAACCACAACCCTACCCACCACCCAAACCCACACATCCCCCCCCACCCCCCACCCCCCCCCACCAACCCCCCCCACCCCACCACACCCACCCCCCCACCACCCCACCACACACCCCCCACCCCCCCCAAACACACCCCACACCCCCCCCCCCCCCACCCCACCACCACCCCACCCCCCCCCCCACCTCCCACCCCACCACACAACCCACTACCCCACAAACACACAACCCCCCCCCATCATACCCACATCCCCCCCCTCCACCACACATTCACATCCCACAACCCAAAAACCCAATCTTAAAAAAACCAATTCTCTTCAAACCCCCCCACACCCACTCCTATTCTAATAATAATCTTCTATCTATCATATTAATCATCATAATTTTCTCTACTAATCATAAATAGCCACTTTGCTCTACTCATCCATACATAATTTCCTCATTTACTCATAATAATTTTCCTGATAGTTAATACTAATATCTTTTCCCTAGTTTTAAGCAATCTACATTTTATCATCTGATAGTATGTGATTATCTAATCCTCTCTCACTTGGCCATAAAAGGTGTTGATATAAAGTCTTCCTCACACTTTATCTTTTTTTCACCAGCCCCTTTCTCTCTCTCTGTTTGCCCTCTGTCAAATTGCGAAGGCTGGGGGGCGAGTCTTGCCTCTGCCCAGGGCCTGAGGAACAGCTGCAACATAAACCTGCTAAATTAACCCGGTCTCCATGAGCCTCACATATGCATTATTCTAATCAAAGCATATTAGATCATCCAGATACTTTAGACATATGGGGTCTCTGTATCCTCCTTGCCGTCCCCATCTGTTTCACCTCCCCCGTTTTTTTCAAGTTTCTCCTTGCTTTCCATCTCAGTGGATTCCTCGCTTTCACAGCTGCCTCTCTGCAGCGAGAGACTGGCAGAGAACTTCTACGTGACATGTTTCCACATACAGTCAAACTCGGATCACCATATGTGTGTCTGACTGCTACACGTTACCAGTTTGAGGTGCATGTTGGACACTGTTCAAACTAATTAAACATATTTGACCTTTTAAATACAATGTGATTGTGTGAAGTGCATTTATGATAATATTAGTGTAGACTGCGACAATAAGACGGAGTGAAAAACAGCAATTACAATTTCCCAGAGTCCAAAGTGACGTCCTTAAAAAGATTCAGACCAACAGTCCAAAATACATTACATTTCATTTCATATATATATATATATATATAGTAGCAAGTAGTAAAAACATATTAAAACATGCATGCTAATGTCTGCATTGCGTCCCATTTTAGCAAGCTTTATGCCCATACAAACGAACAACACACACCAACAAAGAGGCATGCAGTATACATACCGGTAAATGCACAAACAGGCACATTCATTCATGTGTACATGCAAACACATGCCTACACGCACACAGACTGCGACATGATAGGAAACTTAAATCAAACCAATTATCCATTTTGATCAAAACAAACTGGTTTTGATTTCTCCATCCACATGATTTAATAACTATAAATTAAAATACCAGCTGAACGTGAGAATGAAAGTAAATGTAACTTTCAACAAATTAGAGACATTAGCACAATTATAATCCATCACGGATGGAGAAGTTGGAGTCTTTAACAGAAGTATTGTGACAGATGAAAATGACTCTTACTGACATGTTGGCTAATCTCTTAACAATCTCAAAATGAGTACAATGTCTCCAATATGCTCTACATTTCTGCTCTGACAACACACACCAACACATCGAGGGATGTAAGCACATGTACTGAGCATATGCCCGGGGGCACATGTTGGCCTAAATGACTTGTGTGACTACAAGTGAAATGCATGAGTTCCGTATTATCCCATTATAAAAGCTTTGAGGCAATAGTTCTTTGACATTTAATACATCACATCCTAAGACGGCATCCATGAACACACACGGTGCTGCTCAAGTAACTGACCAGCAGCCATCAAATCAGCAGTGCTTCTGCTCCAGGGTTTTCCACAGCACAAGCACCGTGTTATCTGCACTTGTCCCACGACCAACTGGGCAGTTGTGTATTGTGTGTAGAAAAGCAGCGTGGAAAAAAAATAAATAAAAACAGCTTGTAACCCTTTTAGCACCCTGAAGTGGGTTAGAGGATAATTCACTGGGTGCCTAACTGGCACATTTCAGTCAGATCAAAATTATGACAAATTAAACTAGAAATGATCAGTCGTATGCCTCTGTGCACCAGTCACGTTGTTGTTCCTGTGCTGTGGTGTCGAGTAATGGTCAATCTTTTTGATTTAAAATGTGATTTTATCATATTAGACATTTGTGAAAATATGTTATGCCCCACTTACCTTTTGAATTAATAACTAATGGCCAAAAATGTGTTTCGTGAGGCCACAGTGAGCTTGACCTTTGACCACAGAAATTTAATCAAGCTCATCCTTGCGTCCATGTTGTGAGCCCAGTTTGAAGAAATCCCCTCAAGGTGTTCTTGACATATACCATTCACAAGAATGGCGCAGTCGGATGCCTCTGTGCATCGATGCGTACATGCTTCGTTTTTGCTTTTTTTCCTGAAGTAGAGAAACTGACTATGGGCAAAGGTGAAGTCGTAAGATGGACTTACCACAGTTGGTGATTGTTAACAGGTCTAGTTGCCGTTGTTGCTGGAAGAAAAATAAGAGAAGAAAGTTAGACCAAAGTCATAAAAGACAAGCTGTGGATGCAGTGAAGATTCCTTGCATTTCATTCAACAAACATATATCTGACTTCTTCAAATATGACTCAGTGGTGTTATTTTGCAGATGTATAATAGAAGCAGCATTATCATTTTCATCATAAAGCCCCCCTCAGGTCAAAATGTGTTTTTTTTCTTGTTCTGCAGTTGACTGTTTGAGTCTCTCTGTGCAGATTGCATATGTGCAGTTTGACGCTAGAAGACTGTAGATTTGTACTTGTCATATGTGTAATAGCAATATTTCTACAATAAGTGTTCTATCACATTCACCTTACATGTATACTAGCTGACTTTCATGTAGGGAGGTGGAGGGGAAGGTAAATGGTGTGAAACTGGAAAGATAAGTCTTCAGCAAGAGACCAGTGATTGAGATGGCATTTCAAGCATGTGACTATTTGATATTTTTAATGAAAGGTCAAGGCGTTTTAGTAGCAACAAAACCAGATAGTTTTGATGACAATTTCCAGCTGTGTTTGTTGCGACAGAACCAAGGAACCTTGAAATGAAGGAAGGGTCATTAGATCACCGAATCTTGCTTTGGTGCCAGACCGTGGTGTCAACTGTATTTAAGTCTATGGGAGATACATGGAGGAACACACTAAAACCTAACATGTCTACACTGCATGACTTGTGATGAAGAAATGCCTCCAGAAAATGAATGAACATACTTCAGAGAGTAGGTTAATAAAGTTTTTTCCCCCCAAATCATTGACAGGGCTAATAATATCATGACTAAACTGGGCAGGTCCAAAGAAATATATGGATGATGAAAACATTCTCTGAAGTCTTTTCTTTGAAACATGATCCTGTTCTAAACCTAACCAAGAGGCTAACCTAACCCAACCAGATTATAATTGTTACAAAGTAAAATTGAAAATGAACCTAAAGAATTGCAAAGTTGCAACATACAAAAAGGGTTATCAATGGTTTACAGAAAAAATACATTTCATGTCCAGCAGTCCTGCTTGTGAAATTAAAAGTAGTGGCATACTCAATCATATATTCAGGAATATTTAATGAGGATAAAGAGTAGGTGCCAGTTTAAAGATTTAAATGTGCTAATGACACTTCTTCTACAGTAAAAGCCATGTCAGACACAAATTAGAGAGTTGTTATGTTTGCCTATGTATGCCACATATGTGATAAGGATCTTTAAGATACTTCTTCCAAGTATCAAAACTGTGTTCAGATAAGTCTTGGTAGAGTACAACATCCAATGTGAAGAACCTCCAAGCACATATAACTATAAGAAGTTTCCACAACATTCGTGCGTGTCGTGTTTTGATGGAGTATGTTTGAAAGAGTGCGCAATTTTACACTTGATGTCTCCAGCAGCTAAAAGGAGTCTAGAGTACCTGCTAGCTGGCTACCTCTCTCTTTAACCTGTGCTGCCACACTCTTACAGACACACACACACTTGACTGTTGAGCACTGCAGTAATCAACACCTCAGCCCTCCTCATCTAGCAGTCCCTCAGGAAAGAAGATCGTCACATCCTGGGAAAGGGTGAAGAGTTGTGTGTATGTATGTGTGTGAGAGACACAGTATAGCTAGGTCACAGTCAAAGCCAGCTTTTAGGACCAGACTGCATTAATATTCAAGCACCACACTAACCAGTTGCTGAGAGGGATAAGCAAAGAGACTCTCAGCATGCTCCTTCTCTCCTCACATATAGTGCTGCCTGGAGTGGAACTTTCTGATAGGCTGCTAAACACTTATTTTAGTATTTAGCAGATGCTCTTACTCAGAGTGACTTATAATGCAGAAAATGAGTGGAAAGGGCTTCACGGGTGCCATTATGGAGTAACACATACAAGTTCACCAACACTGTGGTTATAGCAAAGACTGCAAAGTTAAGAGACACAGTGCTCTGACAAGTACAATAAATGTGTGTTGTCTCTTGAATATAACATTAAAGACGAACTCCAGTGATTTAGTATTGAATTTACATACATTTGGGAAACTGCTGTAAGACGATTTTTTAACCAAGGTATCCTGATATATATAGTCCCTAATCCAAAAACACTTAAAACTAGAATTTGTTTAACATATGTCGAAAAAACTTTTCCTGAAAGAAACCTTTTTTGATACCAATTTTGTCAGTTTTAAGAAAAGATAACAGATAATGCATGCTGCATGCTTATTGGCTCATTGACACTGATGAGATTAACTAATTAGGTACTGAAACATAGTAATAGAATGACAAGACATTTTTTGATTCTTGATAGTATTGAGAAAATGTGGTCGATGCCATAAAAGTCTCAAAGTTTGATACTTAGCCCTTTGGAGGACATTATAATGCATTATTTAATAGCAATATAAGCAGTTATTGACATTGTCATGCATGCACAATGATTTTTAATGTTTATTTAATCTGAATTTAAAGTAGAAACAGACTACTCCTCTGTCGAGTGTGTCTAAATCATTGGTCAGACCAGTGTGCCAGAAGTTTAGCAGGTCTGATTAAAATAAAATTTGCATGTAGCCAGTTGCTTTTCAAAAACATTTTCCACATATTGCAGGATTTTATGTACATCTTGCACATGTGCATTACATATCTGTATGTGTGTGTGTGTGTGTGTGTGTGTGTGTGTGTGTGTGTGTGTGCGTGTGTGTGTGTGTGTGTGCATGTGAAACCCCACCCTGTTCTGCTCCCACGTTACTGTATGAGAACGAGAGAAATCGTGAGACACCACAACCTTAAAACACATTCCACATTTACATGTTTTAATGACTGAAAACCGGAAATGTATTATTGGGTGCACCTAAACTGTGTGCTGGTGGCACCCAAATAAAAACAGTTAGGTGCACCAGTGCAACCAGTGTAAAAAGACAGTCTGTTTTCATTTTTGATTTTTTCATTTAAAAAAAAGTGTAACATACTAACGTGTCTGCATGAGCAAAGAGCTTGGAATGAATCAAACCTAAAAGCTAATGAGACAGAGAGACAGACAGAATGCATTTGTTATGTACATTGTTGCGAGTTGATGAGAAGGATGTGTTGGTTATGCTACTCAATGCAGAGCAGGTGGTGTACTGTGAGAGGCTTGTGAGAGTGTTGTGCTGAAAGTGAAGAATAATGTCTGTGCTGTGACTGGCGAAAGGTCATTCCAGCACACAGAAGCAGAAAAGATAGATTCTCCAGTAACAGTAGAATTTGGGAAGCTGAGGATACATATCATCATCTGCTTATTTTGCCCTGAGTAAGGGCATGTACGCCAGCTCAGCTGTATTGAAGATATGAGTGCCGTGCATTGGTTGTGGTGGAGGAGGTATGGATCCTGGAGTGGGAAACCATGTACCGTACTTTCCGGACTATAAGCCGCTACTTTTTCCCCATGCTTTGAACCCTGCGGCCTATACAACGGTGCGGCTAATTTATGGATTTTTACAGCTAACGGCCACTAGGGGACCTCCTCAATCTATGGATTGTACAGGTTACGTCCCTCACCTTTAACGCCTGGTTTATTATTATGCTTCTGCGTCGCGGCGACAGCGTAGCTACGTCGTCGACCCTACACCGTCATTGAGCATTCGGAGTTCTGCGTCGAGGGAACGCGTTGTTCTGTCGGTGGATGTCATCAACGTCAGTGATTCAGGTTTGTTATGCTAACAACACATAGTCAGACAGGTGGCGGTGCTAACGGAGCTAACAGCTGTCTGTCAGTCTGACCGAGAAGTTTCTCACTTTACTTCGCTCTTAGTTGAATTAAATGACATTCATGTTGTCTTTAACTGTCCGTGCGAACCAGTCCGCAGCTTTGTGCGTCTGTTTGTGCGTCTCTGACTCTTGCGTGTTGACGTTTGCGTGGTCATAGGTTATGCAAATATGCAACTTGTTTGTTGAAATGTTAATAAAATGGAAGCTTCCCCAAACAGCAGTCTCTTTCCCGACAATCTCCTCTGTGCACGAGCCTTTACATATGGTAATTAAACGCTAAAACACCTGCGGCTTATAATCGGGTGCGGCTTGTATATGTACACATTTGTGTTTTTCCCTAAAATTGGCTGGTGCGGCTTATATTCAGGTGCGCCTTATAGTCTGGAAATTACGGTAAGCAGTAGAGGTCACTGTGACAACATGAGACACAGAGCAACAAGAGAGTGAGCTGAGATCATGAAGGTCCACCACCGACCCACCCACACACAGAATGACACCCACGTAGCCTCCACCCCTAACCTCCAAGTCTCACGCTCACATCCACACACAGCCTGCTTGTCCAACCTGTGGACACCACTGACTTTCTAGTCAGATGTGAAGCAGGGCAATCAATAACACCAGAGAAACATTTACACCTCTAGCCTCTCGTCGCTGCTGCTGGACATAGGATTTGATTAGAACTAAATAACTTTGTTTGTGTAGAGCAGAAACAGTCCATATACATTGAGATTTCTCTAGAACATACTACTCTGTTTGTGCAACAGGAACTAAATATCCCTAGTACAGTATACTCCTATTTTTTCAACCTGCTTGTTACTCTGTGTTCATTATCATTCATTCATAATCATTATTTGGTTTAAATGACTCCTTTTAATCTCCTTTCCTAGATCAAGTTTTAGTTAATGTTTTTTCCTTTTTGCATGTCTTCTTTTGTGTATTTGCAATTTCTTGTGAATGATATTGTATGCTGCACATGTACAATACTACTAGGTAGTAATAAATATCAAGTAGGTAAAAAAGACAAATTCTGATTCAACTGCCAAGTCCAAACTTTCTGGCAAACAGAAGTCTGTATTAGCAGGGTGGTTGATTAAGTTATCACTTGGATTGTGCAGCACCCTCTACTGGCTCTCTAGATCTCTGCAAGTCAAACAACTAAAGCACCATTTGGAATCTATTTCTCATTTAAGATTATGGTATGAATTTGAGTGGCAGTAGATGTATGGAATCAGAAAAGGAACATATTAACGTGACGACATTTTAAAATCTACTCTCTGCTCTATTTATATACACACAAACACACACACAATCTGTAACCCGGCAGATGAACAAGTGTGAGCAGCCTTCAGCCTGCCAGTACTTATACGCAGATAATGAATCTGTGGTGGAGAATTACAACACACTACCACTGCTCTCTTCTTCCTGCTGCTTTTGTTAGTCCTTAACATGGATAAGGTGCTTAGTGTTCCTTAGGAGGGGGAGAGGGACAGATAGACACACACACAAAAAGAGAGAGAGAGAGAGAGAGAGAGAAAGAGAGAGAGAGAGAGCAGGGAAATCTGACACAGAGAGAATTACATTAGCAAAAGCATTTCAGGGCAGAAAATAGGATTGAATTAATCTTTATCAAACACAGCCAAGAGCTGAGGGATCACACCCTGGTTGAGGCCAGTCTCAGAGTGGCTGGCCACTGCCCTCTCACTGTGACACGACACAGGCTGTAACAGATTAAACCAGCTGCAGTGAGTATTTATTATTGAGTAAATGGTTGATTGATTTCATTCAGGTTGAAGGGGTTCAATACAAGGGGAAATAAGATAAAAATGTCAGCATGTTTTGGTATCTGATAGCCACAAAAATACTTGTTTTTATGCTTGAAAGCTTAACAAATACTAATTGGACAAACCCAATGCAGTAGGCCACAATTGTACAGAACTCTGAGAAGGGTAAATAATTATTTGCAAAAGCCTGTCTGGCTCAGGTACACAGCTGTTTACCACAGGTGAGTCTAGACTGACCTGCCAGTTAAAGTGTTATTAGGTCAGAAAACAAGGAAGCAGTTGGGAGCCAGAGGTGACAGCCACTCCAGCTGTCACGGTAGTCTAAGCCAGCCAGCGTGGACTCTGGGGCTCTGCGAACAGCAGCACAGTAAACAATGCTGATACAGACCAAGGGACTGGAGTCCCAAATCATCAGAAACTAGCTGCAGTGTTATATGAGCACATAATTACGTTTTTTTGTGTGACCGAGTAGCCTGCATCGGTGCTTCTATTCTTGGATGTTCATGAGTGCAGGTCCAGATAAAGTTCGATCTTTTCCTCTTTAAGTGGAAAGATGTGATTTTGCAAAGACTTCAAACCGATGTGAAATTGATATTCTGACTAAAAGACAAACTACTCAGTTTCTCTATAAACCTCTCTATCAGATTCTCTCGTTATTAGTTTCTATTACTCGCTCTTGAAAATTACCAGACAAAAACATTTTCTTATTTAATAAATAGTCTTCTCATATGAGCCTGACAACTGCCACCCCCTCTATAGAAATCTATAATATTATAATCAGTATAAATGTGGTCATTAACAGAACCAATCAGCAGACCAGATAGCAGACTATGCCCCCATCCTAATCTGGGTGGGTCAAATGGACTGACAGCAGTGGAAAAGCCATTAATGTACTAAACCCCTACTTTATGACTAAATTAAATATTCATGCACAATCTACCCAAAACCCATTTGCCAACATTTCCTCCAGAATTTACTTTTCATATTTGCTGATTGTTATCACAGAGAAAGGAGAGAGATTGAGGAAGTAGAGAAAGAGAGAAGATGCAGAGGAGCCATCGGGCAGGGGAGGGGTGGAGTAACTAAAATCGGTGCCATTATTTTGTAGCTCATTTCAAATTAATTTAAAGCCAATATTGTGAAATTACACTGGCAAAGCCACCGTCCAACTACGTGCAAAGTTTTCAGTGTTTTAAAAAAAAGAATATGATGCAGTTGTGGGATGCGTTATTCTGGCAAACCTGTGGATAGAATGTCTGCAGTGTGGAAATTTGTTCAATTAGAAAGCGAAAGCAGTCCAACGGCGACATGTAACATCTGCAATACCACCACTGTGCGGAGGGGTAACAAAGGAGCTGCATTTAATACAAAACATTTGATACGGCATAAAAATAACAAAAACACTCAAAGTTATACAATTAGTTCACTCAAGCAATACAGGCAAAGGCACCGAAGCAACAAACACTCGTGGATACTCTAAAAGGAAAGACCAATATCCTTGAGACAGAGACATGGCAAAAAATATTACAGAGAAGGTAATTGAATTCATCGCTCTGGATAACCAGCTCATCTCCATGGTAGAGGATCAGGATTTTATTTGTCACCTGGAGTTCTTGAATCCCCGGTATGCCCTACCATCTCGGCATTACATTACATTGACCTCACTTACGAGTTACAACGTGCTGGTATGCACACAAGTTTCGTGGGTCTCATAGACAACAGAGCATGTAAAACAGGCAATCGAGGAGATGCTGAACACGTGTGAAATAGACAAGCAACGCCTCCACGCCATTTTATGTGACAACGTGAGGAATGTGAGAAAAGGCAGTGGATGATATGGAGGTACCAAGCATGGGCTGCATCACGCACACACTAGGAACACGAGGGTCTGCTGTCACAGTGCAGCTTCCCAGACTCACCTGCTAACACAAGGTAGCGGTAGGCCAATTTTGCAATATTAAGCAGAATACGAAAGAGCCATATGAAAGTATATACTTTCTTTCAACAAAATTAAAAAAAATTAAAAAAATTCAGGAGCAGCTTGGATGCAGGTATTCTTTTTCTTATTGCAGCTGTATTATCTAGGAAAATATTACTTAAGACTAAGTATTGTATCAGAACTCGGTATTAGCAAATACTAAATATTAAAGGACTCGGATCGGTGTCGGGGTAAAAAAAATCTGATCGGGACATCCCTAATTGTGGCCATTATATGAAAGGTAAGTTGTGTTAAATTAGTTTCATCTAAATTGAAAGTTAACATTACAGCATGTTAACAGCGTTCAAAATTAACGTGCCCAAAACCGAAACTATGGTAAATCTTAAAAGTGCCTCTTTCGTCGCAATTATGCTTTTACACGATGGTTTGACTCATAATCAATCCCAAATAAAGCCTGGGTTGCTTTTTGGCGAGAGTTTCGCTTTAACTATTGCTGTGTGCTGTGATCCTGGTTTAACCCTCCTGCTCTCTTGATGAGGTCACATACGGGAAACAAGCATCTGGATAGAGTCCCACTGCCGTCCCATGTGAACCATAAACACGCTCACACACACAAACATTCCGGTATCATACACCCAGGGTCAGGGCAACGATAAACTGTTGATGGTGTTGTGAGTGAGAGAATCGTTGTCAATAGCCTGACTCATCCTCTATCTTCCGCTGGTCCTCTCATCTCATCTGAGTCACTACTTTTTACTTCTTCGTGTCCTCACATAGCCAAAACCTCAGACTGAATCTTAGTCATCATCCCTTGGTAACAAAGAGGGGAGGGTGAGGTAAGAATGAGCTAATGGGATGAGCTTTTTAGGTTATGATGGGGTGCAGCTGTCTAGCCGACCAGGATCTAGTACATAATGTCAGAGGAATGCAGGCGTTCAAGATAAAAAAAATCTAAAACTTGAAGCAGAGCATATTGGTTCAAGATTGACTATTTTTTTATATGATCACAATAATGTGTTTAATTAATATAATGTATGTAAAAATGCATCAAAAACTATTAGGCCCAAAGTTCAATAGCACTACTACTGGAAATGGCTACTTGCCAGTAGAAATGTGATCGTGTCTTCACTTGCACGACAGTGTAAGGTAATATGTGGTGTGTTGCTTAGAGGAGGAGAGAGGGGATGGGAGTAGAGGCGATGGAGAGCAGGGCTTTGTTGCGTGACCAGGAGCCCTTGGTTAAAAATACAACAAACCAAATAAAAGATTTATTCCTTCAGAGAGCAGCTTCCTCTTGAGCACTTGGAAAGGACAGCCACGGCCACCTGCACAGGGCACTCAGCCCCCCCTGCTGCTGCCTTTATTGCACTCCCTCAAACACTGTGGACTGCAGTAAATCTGATGATGTGCACAACAGCAGGCATGTACAGAATATACATGTGGCTGATGCTGACACATGAATATGCAAATATACGGTATGCATGCAGGCATACAGGCACGCACCGAGTCATTTCATGTCATTCCACCGCCTTTCCTCATAACAGTTAAAAGTTTCAGTCTTGATTTCATTAAAAATTAATTAAAATCAATTAAAAGAGCAGCTAAGCTGGCAGTGAGGACCCTTTCCTCCATTTTTCTGTCATAGGCAGTCTGTCAGGCTGCCTGCTTTTTGAGCAAGGACCCTGTGGGTCTGGGCTGTGTGACCATGTCACACCACTTGTTTTTTTAACAGTATTCAAACTTCCTGTTTGAAGGCATAGCTTGATGCGGTTGGCCAATAACGGCCCTGGGAGTGTTGTGAACCAGATCACAACAAAATGTCCCATTAGTGCATAGTCTGAGAGTCGAGTGGCCTTGGGTGTGGTCTCGCTAAGGTCAGTGTTTTATCAAAGTTTGGCTGACAGTGTGCAAGTTTGTCAAGTACATCCCTGTCTATGACAGCCAGCTAGACAACACATCTTGTTCTTTTATTCAAAGAAGCTCTGGACAAGATGCTGATGCATGTTGGCTAAAGAAAAAAAAAGTAAAGTAATCTCCTGGCAACAATGTTTACCATGAGGATGTGGTGTTTTCCCAACAAGCCTTAGGTTACCCCAGATCTAAAAACCCTGCACTCTGACTGGGGGCTTTTAAATTTGGGAGCAATAAAGAACTACAGAAACTGTACAGTCCCCAGGGTTATTTCACATTTTCCATTTCACAATCTCATATTTTTTAGACTCAAATTTCCAGACCTCTCTGTGACCATATCTGACTTCTTAGTACAAACAGCTACATGTTTATTATGAAAATAAATGGCTTTGAATACTGCTCTCATGTATAATTGAAAAGGGTAGCTACCTCCTGTAGCTTAATTTGGAATCCTTAGTCTATCATTATATTTGGGATTGTCAAGCCAGCCCTCAGAAACTGCATTTACCCATTATGGGCACTGAAAAATTCCATGCTTCTTCCTACTGCGTAGAAAACCTGCAGCATGGAACAACTTAATCAATCAGTGACTTTAGTGAGCGATAAACCTTTCTTAAAAATAAAAATCCAAATAAAGAACGTTCTAGATAATATTTATAGGTATCTCAATGAATCATATCAGAATAGCTGGCACTACCAGCACAGTTAGGTAAATGTGTGTTCTCAACTTAATGTATATTCTTTAGGAAATATAAATCTTCAAAACAGGCTGCAGATTATTAAATTTGTCCATTGACGCCTGACTTTTAGACTTTGTTACGCCTTTTTAGGCTGCAGCTCCTTCTGTTGGGCCAGTGACAGCTAAAGCTCTGTCTTCTTAAGTGTTACTGTCGATTGTAAGACAATCAGTAACTGTATTGTCATTATTGGAAGTAGAAACAGCACATGACTCTTCTTTGGTGATGTCTCTGACTTCATCATGAAAGTTGGTGGCTGCTGAAGAGCCTGTTGAAACTTGAAGGCTGAAAATCGTCCACCCTCTGAATGTACACTGCAAGGTTTTATTTCAGCACTCGGCAAGTGGTCCTCTAACTGACCCAGCAGGTGCACCGTTGCTTTCGTCCAATGATATGCAGTTTTCATGTGAGAGGTTGAGACCAAAGGAAAGGATTGCATCTGACTACCAACATGTCAACAGCTTCAGACAAGGGGAGGTCCAGGGTTACCTTTGGAGCCGTGTATGCACGAGCCTACATGGTCATCCCAACCTTCACTTTGCTTACTGGAAGGCCTTCACCCTGAGGGTTGATCCTTGTGATTGACAAGCATTATGTTGTCAGGTTTCACGTCTGTGTGAAGGATGCCAATTCCCTTCAGGGCTTTAAACGTTATGAGTAGCTGGTGGATTACAGGGAAAATTTCATGACGACTCATTGACATCCACTCCCTCTCCTTCATCAGGTCCTAAAGGCTCCTGTCCAGCATCTCGAAGGACAGGCAAGAGAGATTGCTGAACCTGAATTCTTCCATGAATCTTACCCATGTTTTCTTTGGGTCAAAAGCCCTGATTGCTATAGCATTTCCACCTCCCTTTGAGTTCTCTTTCATCGGTGTTGGGTGTAGCCAGTCTGTATATCCTCAATGTTCTTAGCTTATTAGCAACATTGATGCTGAGATATGAGACCAGTTTAATAGTGTAAAACCTAATGCAGACCAGTACTTAGAATATTCCTCAGTACACTTCCCTGTCACGATATTTGGTTCCAGAGCCAGCACCATGTGTACAACTGTTTAGTTCAAGACGGCCTCTGTCTTTGTCTATTGGTGATTGGACATGGGAACAGATGCATATGCATCTCTTTGAGGCTCAACACGCTGTTGCTTGGAGCTTTGCCTGGCAGACATTTGTAGACCATGTAGCCATGGGATTGTTGCCCATCAGCTGCAGGTCTGGCTCCAGAAGAGGGCCTATGTCTCCCTGGTCAACATTCAACATATGACTGTTTCTTCAATAAGAACAACAGCAGATGTGCAGCACAATACCAATCCAAATGTAAGGAGCAAAAATGTATCTAGTAACCAGGGATTTAAACAGTTTTAGAAAAGCTTTTTATCTGGCATCAATTATTGGGAAAGTTTGTGGATTTGGCTTAAATTAGCTGCCAATTAAATCAACTGTTTATACACTGAGGTTTCCAGGTTTACCATCTAATTTGGCAAGTTGTCATGTCTCCTTTTCATCATATCTATCAAGTAGGACTATGCATAGAACTAAATGTTAAGCAGGGTGTGAGCCTCTGAAAGACTGCATGTGTGTGTGTGTACATGTGTACACAAATGAGTAACCTAAGAGCCCCCATTGAGATGAGTTTCCTCTGTGACCTGGCAAAAAAAATCAATGACTGCGTCTTGACACTGGGGACCAATCAATGACTTCAGGACACCGATAGCATACCTGATAGCTCAACACGCAATTGCACTAATAGAGAGAGACAGAGGTGGACTCTGTCCTATCATCATTTCCCCATTGGGCTGTGATTGACCCCTGCCTGATGGAGTGCATGTGTAGTGACCTGGTATTTACCAGAGGACGCTGGATCAATGCCTTCACAGTGGCAGGTACACAGTCAGGGCAAGCCTGCAGCAGTACTGAGCGGAGTTCAAGGCCTGGCTATTCTAGCATGGTCCAAACATTACGCATTTAAAACCTCATACAATATATCTGTTTGCTGGACTAGATCGCTTCTTTAGAATTCTTATTTTCTCCTAAAAGGTCTACTGTACAGTTGAAAAAAGTGATTCATGTGAAATGATGCCTCTTAAAGCCTGTCATTGCATTGTCAGTAGAACAAATGTGTGAACGAATTATGATCCATGACTGCTCTTGGATCACAGTAAAAAAATAGAAGCTTCAGTGTCCTTCATCAACAAGTTTAAGAGAGCAGCCTTTTCGTTATATTACACTGTGTGGTCACTTCTGCTGTGTGTTAACATTTTTATCTTTAGAATACACTCCAATGCCAGGAGTATAGTGGATAACCATCTTGGTTTTATAGTCTTATATTTCCATCATTTTCTGTTGTCGGTCTTCAATCAACTGTGAGAATGGGATGGAAAATGGAACTGTGACTCTTCCATATGGGACTAGGAGGTCCTTTCAGTGGTGTCAAAAAACTTTTAAAGTTTTGCGACTGAAATTGAAACTTGAGCTTCTGCACAACAGTGAACTTGAATATCGACTTGCTGATCCCCTTGTCTTCACACCAACCCGATTGGAGTATCAATAGACAAGACGTAAGGTTGAAAAGTTCACCCATCTCTCTTTGGGGCTTAATTGGAGCTGAAGGTCAGGAGATGTGTATGGTCCTATTGGTTTATTGCCTTTATGGATCCAACAAGGGTAGTGAATGTGTATGTGTGCAAGCCATGGAACAATCTTCTCGCCGTCTTGCTGACTTTTTCCATTTCAAAACCTGTTATTTTTATTTTTTCATGATATCCCCAAAACAAATTCAAATGTCTGTTATCTTCAAGTAACCAGACAGTGAGAGACATATTAGAAAAGAAATGAAACAAAATGTTGTGTGACTAAAGCGTTTTCTCCAGCAACTTTTCCATTCCATTTAGAGTTCAATCAGGTATCGGAATGGAGTGCTGAATAGTTCTTTAAAGCTGAAGCCGGCTGGACCGCTGTGTTACTGGTAATTAAGCGGGACAATAATTAGCTGCTAGCAGATGAGAGAAAGGGAGGGGAGAACGAGTTTGAGCGAGATGCACTGAAACACAAATAAGCAAACAAACACAACACACACATACAATTAATCTGCAAGTTGTGAGAGATGTGTGTGTCTCTTCCCCCATGTCAGAGCAGCCAACACCCTCTCCAGATGTTGACATGTGGACCAGATGGATGCACTGTTTGGTGTCTGGTAGCTTCTAATCACAGCTTAGAATAAGAGTGAAACTGAGAAAATACAGCGAGGATGATGAGCAGGGAGACATAGTGGGGTATGAAATGACAAAATGAAAAGCAGTTGGAGTAGGACGATCTTCAAAGGACACTCATTTGAAGAGGACAAACTCACAAGAGGAAAACTGGCCAGTGATGGAGTGAAAGAAAGTTATGTTGTATAGTATGCCTCCCTCCCTCTCTCTCTCCCTGCATCTCTGTCAGAAGAGGGTCAGCTCACTGCCAATGCCTTGTGACTCGGAACCTAAAAATCAATTTAACAACTGAGCTAAACAAAGCTGCATTGACCATCACAGGTACCTGGCTTATGGCCAGTTCCATTAGCTGTGTGAGTACGTGTGTGTGTGTGTGTGTGTGTGTGTGTGTGTGTGTGTGTGTGTGTGTGTGTTTGTGAACTGCGCCGGTCAAGAGGTTGAGTAATGCTGTTGTGGAGCATGTCTGGTCTACTCATGTATAACCTGTCTGTGTCAAAATACAGCAAGGCAGGGATAGAAGCCAGAATGAGATCTAATACACGGCATTGCCTTTCTGCTGATGGCTGGGAATCTTGAGGCCTGTGTGTTTCCCAAGGCGGCAAAACAACCGAACTATCACTTTCATTCAGACAAGAGAAAGCAGGCAGGCAGACAAAATGAAGACAGGGGGACGGTACTTAGAGGAAGTACAGTACACACAAAATAAGAGCAGCAGGTTCAAGAGTTTGTAGTAGTTTGAGAATGTAATAACACTACAGTAAGTTGCTAGATAAAGATCCCATCAAATTAGCTAAGATTATCAATTTATGATAGATGACGTGTAAAACACAAAGTGACAAGTAACTTGACAACATAATAAGTGACATTTTAAAACCATTATTAAATATTAATACACTCCTTGGTTGACTAACACTACAGTAAATAGAGAAATCCCTCTCTACGGCCAAACCATCAAGGTTTTTCCAGGCTAAGTTAACCATGCCATATCGTCTGTCTGCCCTCAGGTCTCTTCCTACATGAATTACCTTCAAGGGAGGCGTAAGAGCAGTATCTGGATCAGCTGCCTGAGCCAGCTCAAATGTTTCTTTTCAATACAAAGCTCCCTCTGTTGAAATACATTCAGCTTTGAAGAAAACTAATTTCTGCTGCCTGTTTCCAAGATCTTGCTCTTGTGGTGCCAAACTCAGTTTAGGATGACATCTAAGATATGTAATAACACAGAAACATACCTTCTACCTGCATCTAAGTAAAAATGTTAAGGAATTTAGTGAATACAGAACCGTCATAACTGAAAGATTTACCAAGTCAGAAGTTCAATGGCAGCACCACTGAGCTTGATGAAGCCAGGAGGACAACTGCTGAGTGTCTCGTAATCAGCAGAGAGCAGACATGGAATCTTCAGGCCAATGAACCCAACACTCTCAATTCATCGGCTGCACATTGAGAGTGTCTCTAAAAAAAACTGTTGACATGGCACAGCATTGAGACCAACATCCAGAAATTATGTAATTGTGAGGCTAAAGAGCTGGGCCATCTTTCTACAACTAGGGGCTGGATGCATAAAACTGAAACATAAATAAGTCAGTGCATAATAATGTTCTGTTTCATAAATCTCAGTCACTGAGGAACTGAATGAATATGCACAAGCTGTATTTATACTCTCACAGTTCGACATAAATGGATGTAAAAATGCCCCATATCACCTGTTTGCATGTCAATACCGCTCCATCACTGTTAACGAAAAGAACGTCAAAGAGGCACTCAAACAGTGCCGGAGCAACTGACTTAATGTGTCATTATGTCATCATTAATTAATCGCAGGATCTGTAAACCGTCATCGGTGGTGATATCTAAATCATTGTTATTAATGAAGCTCATATTAAAACAGACTTTTTAAAGTGTTTCATGATTGAGGATAAAATTAAAGGAGCCTTAACAGGGAAATGACTCTGTACATAAAAAAACGAAATAATTGCAGCACTCACAAGTAATTAATTGTGTTTATAAAAGCGCCCTCTGCAAAAAGAAAAAAATATAATAATAATCAGCAAAATTGACAAACAACCTTAACAAATATTCTTTTATTATAGGGTTATGTCTCACACATTATTTTTTTTCTCCAGTTTATCATTTCAAAAGCATCTGGCTGGATAAAACTGTGCGTATACCTGGTCAGAGGTATGCGTGATGTGTGCATACTCTCAGCGCACATTCTTCTTATGTAAATACCAATTTAGTTTTGAGTGTATCCACTTTGTTCTTCTGCGTAGAAAGAAGAGAAGGAAGTCTGAAATACCTTAATTTTCATGACATGGTTTCATAAAAGGCAGCAAGTTATTCAAAATAGCTTGAAAGGAAGGACATCTGGATATAGATGTTTTGACTGTTGATTAATGTCTTTTCTAAAATAGATTTCTTTATGGTTCTTTTAGTTTGTTTATTCTCATTTTAAATTGTTATATGTTTATTTTATGTCTGAAACTGTGCTGCTGCTTTGACCCAAACACTTCATTCCTCATTATATAAAGGCTATAATTTAAAAAATCAACTGAGACAGAATCTTACCCCCCTTTGTACCCCCTCATCACCTCATATGAGGAACATACTGCAGGAGGAATCTCACCTGCCACATGTCAGTTTGCCAGCAACGGGGATACACCTCCCTGTGGGCCTGCAATCTGCAAGGAAGGATTAAGGATTGAGGTGTTTTTTTTAAATATAGAATTATACTGCATTTTGTTATGTTAACATGGTTAACACTGTACAAAAAACAATGCGAGGGTAAGATTCAAATGCATGTGCTGTACCGTGTACAGTATTTTATTGTTAATAGTTAGTGGAGCCTCCCAGTGGAAAAGGGTGCACCAACACCAGCCTTGCCCCAGCCTCTTCCCACCTCCATCTTGCCAGGCCTTGTTTTCCCTCCCTTGCAGTTCCAGATCTTAAACTGCCCTGGTACCTCAAGGTCTCGCCTCCTCTCAGGAGTCTCTTTTCCTCTCTTGAGATAAAACAAACAAGAAAACAGTCGTTTGACGCATCTGTAATCACCTTAGCTATATCCGCTGGAACTGAGGACTTTTAATTTGCTGCGCTTTTAATTTGTTTTCACAGCAGTTTCAAGCAAATTGAATTTGTTAATTAAAGCAGCAAAATGAAATGCTGAGCATTATTGACGAGATGCTAATTGGGTTAGTGTGGAAATTGGAAGTAGGGGGTGAAGTGGGGTGGGTGGGGGCTAACAAGAGGGCTGAGGGGGGAGAGTAAGGCATTTTGGGGTATCAATAGTCAGGACAAATCACATTACAGAAGCAAGAAAGGCTACATGCCAAGTGGCCCCATGGCGGCTGCATTATGGTCTGTGTGTATTTGTGTGTGCACACAGTACATCTCCCCAGGCCTTTTTTGGCAGTCATACACAAACACAGACAGACAGCTGTACTTCCTCCTGATTTCTTTCCAACACAAATAAACACGACTGTACATATCCACACACATGGCACACACACACACACACACACACACACACACACACACACACACCACACACACACACACACACACACACACTGGCAAAAGCAGGCAAACACACACACACAGAGTAGCATCTGTCTTATTCAATTATTACTGCCTTCAAAAATACAGTATAACACGGTAAAATTTCCAATATGATACCAAATGTTTAAAAGATTTTAACACAGTTGTTGGCCAAATGTAGCATAGCTGACACAGCTGACTGAAGGCCAAACTTTAAAAGGAGGTATTCATTATAAATAATTCTATTCATCGGAATGATTGCCAAAACAATTGTTTTTGCTATCAATACTAGCCATTTGAAATGTACCCATATAATAGTAAATCAAACAAAACAAGAACTACAGTTTGGAGGAATAGACAACATGACTGGAGGCTATATGTTCTTCTTAAGGGAAATCTCAACATCACAGATGAACATATATAAAACCTGCTCTGTGTGGCACAATCCTTAAAAAATTAATCTCACCAGCACCCAGAGACAGGGCTCACTACGTGTATGTGTAATGTAATCTTTTGTTGAAACTGATTTCATAAAACTGGTATTGAAAAAGTATCGTTCAGGACCGAAGTAAGGGTATCAGTGTTGGTACTGCTATCAATATTTTGTTAAGGACACCCAGTTACTTAAGTATAATACATTCAAAAATTACTTGCTCAATAAAAGTGTGTCCTATATTCATTACTGGATAGTGTGAGTTAAAAATAGTCTGCAACATTTCCTTACTTCTTTTGAACTTTTTTTAAATGTTGCATTTTGGTGGTATTGCACAAGTTTGAAAAAATTCACTAAAAAGTGAAGCGCACGATGCCAGGAGTAACACCCATTTGTTTCTATTTCTCTTTCAACAGTGAATCACGTACACCATTGATTTTCCTCTTTGGATACTCTATGTGTCACTCTGCATCCTGTAAGTCTTGGCATGAGTCGCCAGGACAGACAAGGACACCCTCTTCCCTGAAATACAGCGTGTCCTGTTCATTTTTTAACAGAGGTGGATTCTCATCAGTTTTTAACATATCCTCTTCTTGCTAATGTGATTAGTCTGACCTGCCTCGCGGTACAGTTATTTTATTTGTACTTTTTGGAGTGCTGGTTTGGCTGCGCCACTATTACAAATACAGAAAAAGCATTCCACAACCCATCTGGTCTATGCATTTCAATACGCCTCAAGCATTGAGACACTATGGCAAAGTTAAAATGGATATGGCATTATGGTATTTCTGTGTAAACATACTGACTTTCTGGCTGTTTGGAATTTGCAGCCCTGAAGACGCTTTGTGAAGTGGAGTGGTTAGACAAAATATAAAACTGCGCTCTTGTAGTTTTAATGACTCTGTTAAGTACTTTATTTACCCTGTAAGGAATTTCTTAACTTTGTGCACAAAAGTGCTACTGAAATAAAGTCATTAATATCATTGAATGCACAAAGCAGTTTGTTTTTTTGAGTACGTACATTCCCTCTTGCCCATATATGTGCTAAATCGCCTTTGCACAAATGAAGGAAGCCATAAAACTCCCCACCCCCCTGCCTAACAGCCTAGTATCAAACATCACTCCTTAACTAGCTCATTGACCCCTCAGAGCTCTGCTGAGCTGTTCACTGCTAAGATCGCTCGGTCTCCCTCCGGGCACGTTGGCCCAATGCACTACTAATGAGAAGAATTCACTCATTTGGCTTGAGATCCACATGAATGAAGGACAGAGATGTCGGGTTGGGAGGAAGAAAGAGATGCAGGGAGATAAAGATAAAATTAAGAGAGAAATGAAAAAGAGTAAGATCAAGAAAGAAATGGAGGCAGTATGATAGAGGAGTGTTTGTTTGGAAACAAAGTGCAAGGGGCAGGGAGAAGACGGGGGGGAGGGGGAGAGGAGCAGTGAGCTGGGTGAGACGCTGAGCAGTGGTTGAATTAGGGAGGTGATTACAGCACTAATTACAGGCTGCGCCGCTTCATTGATAAGGTCCCAGCCTACACCTGACAACGCTTACTATTGCCCTATTCTCTGTAATGTTGGAAATACCCAAATATACACATGTAATAATACAGTGGAACTGAAAATGGTGAGAACACATCATGGAGATTCACAAAAAGTGTTGCAGTAACAGGATCGTACTCCCTCTTGTCCTTACTATCTCTGTTTTATGAACATACTTCTCGAGATCCTAGCTACAAAAACAAGTTGCATATACGATATATTGAAAACATTTAACAGATGCCTCAATAGTCATATTGCCACAATATTTTAGGGATGACCAAATATCAACACGATAAGATTTTTGATAAATAATCATCAAAATGTGGCTATAGTGGGTAAAGGCAGGAATTGGAACAAGTAGTTGTCAAGTTGTCTTGTTAGTTCAGAAAATGACATCACTTTACTATAATGATGCCTTTAAAACCAGGGACAGCAAGCACTGAGGACATATCGCGACACCCAAATCTAAGGCCCTGTCCACTTGTACACAGGTATTCCTCGAAATAAAGCTTTTTCAATGGGATTTGGCCTTTCATACACACATAAACTACAACTACTCATCTCATTTCGGGAGTGGAGATATTTCGAAAAGTTCATTGTCAGTGTTTACATCTGGATGAGTAATAATTACAATTTATGGAAATGGTGACCCCAGTGCCTGTCGCATCCTAGACAAATGTGTACTAATTAGGAGTATGACTTATGATATGTGAGTTTGCACGTTAAGAGAATGGATGTTACACTGTTTAACATGATATTAACAAAGTCATTGATAATACAGTGATGAAAAAGAGAGATAAAATGACTGCTTACAATGTTTTGCTGACAAAATAGCATTAACCAGGATTCTGTGGAGAGCAGTCACGTCTCCCTACCTCGTTCATAGTGTTCAATATATATACTGTATACAGCCATGGGGTATACATTTTCAGGTGAGTTAGTGGACGGAGATTATTTCTTAGTCTATGCTAAAACACTTGTCTGGACAAAGATTTGTATCTATCTAAACTACCATTGTGCAAGGGGACTAGGCCTCAGATGATATAAAGTCTTATATCACAGTCTCGATATAATACTGACTTATTGCTCAGCCCTAATACAAACTATATGCAATTCTAGAATCTCCGCAGTGTCTCAGATTTCCTGTTGAAATTAAGCATGTTGAGTAATTTCTTATTAAAATGACTAAGGTTCACACCAGACAGTGTTTTCATTTGTAGAAGAGGAAATATATGCATTCTGATTATGAGGTGTAAATGAAATATGGAAGCCAGAGAATGCAAGCTAGACAGCTTTTCCCATCTTGTATCACTGACATCATCAATTCTGTCTGACTCTCCACTTGTATGTTTTGGAGTGGCCATTAACGGAGTTAAACTTTTTTGTGGTTGTGCTGATATTCCTCATTTGTTTCTTAACCAATTGATTCCCTCAACCGCAGACCGCACTATCTCGAGGTTATGACTCTGCCCTTGACCACCCTGACAAACAGATTGCACACAGTGTATGGAGTTTCTGCAAAGTCTCTATTTCTACCAGTTTTTATCACATAATACCCCCATTTGGAGAGGGCAAATTTGAATGCTATTCATGGTCCCTATTACCAAATGTCCTCATCTAAGAGAGTGCACTCAGCAATACGAATCAAACTGAAAGGGATTGAATTGTTGGGCGCCACTGTACTTTATGCTGCCAGTAAATATATCTATCTTGTTCATAACAATTTGTGGCTCTGTGTTTTGTAATCATAAAAACGGATAAGTTTGGGGGAGATATGAGAGTCGTTCTTTTGAGAGTGCTGATTACAGCAGGCACCATCTGCGTGGAGCACACAGCTGCCTGCCTCATCAGAATACCTAATATTCCAATGGAGGGGCTCTAAGTACCTGGCAAACCCAAGTAGATAGATAACAAAGAGCCTATTAAATAACGGACAAAGTGGCCTGTGAAGGTAGGGGTGGGGGATGTGGGAGTGTGTGGTGGGAATTAGTCTTTTAGCTCCACACACACTCTGAGATGAGATAGCCCCGAGTTCTAATTAAAATTCTCATTCCCATCTAAGGTGGTAATTTTGATCTGAGGAAGAGTGGAAAGTTTGATGTCTTGCAGACAGCCTGCTCCCATTCCTTCCTCTGTCTCTCTCTCTCTCTCTCTCTCTCTCTCTCTCTCTCTCTCTCTCTCCCTCTCCTCTGTATTTCTCTTTCTTCAGTCTTGATCAAAATCAATGTTATCTTCCCAACCTGGTAACTCTTCCTTGCCCTTGCTTGCCCTCAAAGTCATGTTGTGGCCATCTAATTTACAAATAAAAAAAAGCCCTCTGCTACAGATATAGATTAAAAAAACATGTGAAAAGTGAAAGCATACTGTATGTTGGGACACACACACATACACACACTCACACTTTTTTTTATACACTCCTATAATGTCCTGTGCCTTCCCAATCAGATAAGGATTTTCCTCGTCCTTTTCTCCTCTGGGTATCTGAGGGAGATCTTGACTGGAGACCCACCGATGGTCAAAACGAGCATGGAGTAAAGCAACACTGAACTGCAAAAAGGTGATCTTTAGTTAGCTATTAAAGAAATCCTGTGGCAACGGATATGCAGTACGCCGATTCTCGTTCAACTGATCTGTGCTATTTTTACTTGATAAAACGACAGTTACAAAATTTGAGTCTGTCTCTTATCAACATAAAGCGATACGTAACCTGAAAATATTGCAGATCCGTTAGATATAAAACCTCTCTGATGGATTTTCAGAATGCTCTTGGCTGGTAAAAACAGACACTGAAAGAGAAAATCACGACGTGAGAGCTGCCAAGTTGTTTTGCAGAGCCTGTTGCTTTGTAATGTGAAGCTACATCACAGCTGGGTGTGGTAACGATTAGAGATTGACAGAAAGAACGTTTTTTAGCTAAAAGACCGGTGTCTGTGATTTTTCAAGTAAACTGAATGATTTGACTTATTTCCAAAAAAAGATGAGATTTGGCTGTTTACTGTCACTCTGTAGACAAATCAGTCCGTCAAGAAAATAATAAACGGATGAAGCAGCAAAGAAAATAATCATCAGTTGCAGCTGAGATAGTTAGTAGTTTTTGACAGGTATGTCCACTGTCACCAACACACGTTTAGGTTATCATCATATTATTACTTTTATGTAGGGCTGTCAGGCGATTAAAAAAATTAATCTAATTAATTACAGGATTTGTAATTAATTAATCTTATTAATCGCATTTCAATCTCATATCTGCTAAAGGTACCCAAATAAAGAATTCGTATTCTAGGACATTACAAAATTGTATTGCATGACTAATCAATTGAATACACTGAGAAGAACTTGCCGTTCAAAGTCCCTAGCAAAGATGTGCTCGCCTCGCTCCCCTGAGTCGCGTCCATGTCTGTTGTCACCCTGCTTTGACTAGCGATGCAGGTGGGAAGTGACGAACACGTCCGGACAAGTTCCTCGGTGCTAGTGCTACCGTGACGTGCCACTGCCAAGTAGCCTACGGGTCATTCAATGGGCCAAATTTAAAATGCTCGCGCATTGAATTGCCAGTGAGAATCTCAGAATTAATTGCGTTAATTTTTATAACGCGTTAATTTGCAGTGTAATTAATTAATCTAATTAACGCGTTAAACTGACAGCCCTACTTTTATGTAATAGTGTTTTAAAATTTAAAACAACTCGATCAAAAGAAGAACAACTGGCTACTATTTTCATTTATTGTTTGAATAACATGTCAAGCAGAAAATACAAATCCTGTATTCAGTGTCTCAGATTTTCTTGTTTTAAACTGACTGTCTTTGAAGATCTCAGATTAGACACCGGTGAGCTAGATAGACATAGACATTTGTCTTTAATTTTAACAATTAAATGTGGCGCGTTATATACTGAAGCTACTCATCGAAACTGTTGTCATCCGACTTGGCTCTCAGTCACAGGAGCTGCGAAGCTGTTTTTTTTTCCTTTGGTGAGGAAGGAGGGAGGGGCGAGACAACCGCATAAGTGATGATGATTGGCTAAGGTAGAGTAAGAGTTCGTAAGCCAATCAGAGGCAGTGTTGAGTTTACACACAAACCACACGCACACAGCAGCCTCACACACACAAACTAGCAGAGGTAAGCTGCAGCAATTGCGAGTCTGGAGGGAAAGTTGCCGTTTTCAAAGTGGAAGTACAGACACTACTTTAATCTCCTTGAGGTAAAAGGCAAGAACGTACATGTGAAGTGTCCATTATGTCCCAGAGCGAAGTGTTTGTCTATGTCCGATGTAAGCAACTCTAATCTAATGAAGCATCTCTCAACAGCACGCGTTTCTACAAAACTAGTGGCCAAAAACAACGTTGCTGACACTGTTGATGATGATAGCAGGCCAGGTGTTGCTAACGTGAGCTTCGCTAACAAAGAAGGACACAGAGCCATCCAAGCAGTTAAAGCTGGATTTTTCTGCTCCAGCTTCACAACAACTTGTGACACAGACTGAACTGAATGCAATGATAGGCAGGTATGTTATGGAAAACATACTCCTGTTATCAACAGTTGACACAGAGTCCTTCAGAGCCCTCATCTCTCTAAAAAAGCAAGGAATCTCTGTCTGTCTGTCTGTCTGTGTGTGCATGTGTGTGTGCCTCAAATATCTCTGCGGATCAGGATCAGACTGACCTGCTTGGTTCAATGGTGTGCAACTTCGCATTTGTTTGGACTGCAATGATACCGTGAATAAATTATTTAATAAATGCTTTACAAATTCCGCGAGCATTGTCCACCGGAGCCACCACAGTTACGTACGCAACAGAGCAAATCACTGAAGAGCTCAAGCCCACGACATACCTTAAGAAACAAGCGGATTTATACCTGCAGCGGCGCGAGCTGGACCGAGTCTGTTCGGGTCTGAGAAGATCCGGAGACGAGCAAACAACAAAGTGGAATAGGAATCTGTGGATGTTCGTTTGTAGCTAGCTGCTAGCTGCTAGCCCACACGGCCCACCTCCCGAGTCGACGGACCGGACGCACCGACAAGTCCAAAACCGGACGTAGGGTGAATAATGTCCGCCACGCTTTTTCGCAAACATTGCTGTCACGTTTGCTTTGCGTCTGGTGCAGAAATAAACGGTAAAAACAGGCTTTTGTCACGAAAGTGTCCAAGCAGCAAGTTTGGTTGCTGAGGAACAGGCAGAAGTTGTGGGAGGGACGTCGGCGGATGAGTGACAGCAGCAGTGACGTATTGGAGACAGTGACAGAGATAGCGAGTTTTAAGAGTTGAGAGATTTGTATCATATAGCGTGTTTGGAGTGTATAGTTAGTGCGTTATATAGTGTTTAGTGTAGTGTATTTAGTGTGTAGTGTAGTCGTTTTTTTTGTGTTGTGAGTCAAAACAATGAGACTGCTGAATGTGGAACAGGCAGAAATGAGCTGAGCCTGAGGCATTGCCTGCCTAAATTTCAAAAACTTATGCACAAATTTAGCAAACAACAATTTATATTTGCATTATAACTAATGCAATTGGTTCATTAAACATATTTGTGGTTTTCACAGTAAAAAATCTAACTTTTTCCGACTCTGATTTTATGTTATTTTGTGATTTTAGGTCCACAGTGTTAATATAGTATGTCAAAATGAAAAAATAACTGCACAGTCACATGTGAGGTTGTGCTGAAAATAATAACACCAAGCAAGGCAAGGTAAATAGTTTTTAAGGTGAAATGTAATGGTATAATCGAAAGTAGTCAAACAAGGCAAGGTAAATAGTTTTTAAGGTGAAATATAATGGTATAATCAAAAGTAGTCAAACAAGGCAAGGTAAATAGTTTTTAAGGTGAAATATAATGGTATAATCAAAAGTAGTCAAACAAGGCAAGGTAAATAGTTTTTAAGGTGAAATATAATGGTATAATCAAAAGTAGTAAAAAACAGCCAATTGTATCACTGACGTCACACCTTCAAACACAACCTCATTTGGTCATCCATGAAAAAGCTACTTAGCCTCCCACTTTTCAATAGGAATACATGCTTCCCGGGGCATTGCACTAGTTGGTAAAATACCGGGGAGAGCAGGTGCTGGTCCGCCATGCAGAAAGACATTTTCTAAATACATAGATGCCGAGTACACTAAAATGAATGCCTAGCTCAAAAGGGGGAAGAAAAAAAAGTAACGCAATAGTTACTTTTCCTGGTAACTAGTTATTGTTATAGTGGAGTAATTCACTTACTACCTCAGTTATTTTTCTGGGAGAAGTAACTGGTAACCATAACTAATTACTTTTTAAAAGTAACGTGCCCAACAGAAACATACCATGGGGAGACAAGTGAAGAAATAGGAACAGGCTCTGGGGAACAAAACAGAGGCACTGACTGATGAAAAGACAGCAGGGAGCACACAGATTATATACACAATGGCGGATTGACAGACAAGACACAGGTGAACACAGAAAACGGATGGGAAATCACACAAAAGGAGGAAATGAAAAGCAAAGCAAGAAGCATGAGGGCAGAAATTCAAAATAAAACAGGAAATAAGGCAACCACAAACTGAAAACATGACACACAGGTCAGATGTCAGAGCAGCACTGACTTTCCTCCATACAAGATGAAGTGTGAAGCTGCTCTTTAACGCTCTGTTTACAGGGAATAGATATCAAAAGGGTCGTCTAAACTGTCAGCATTCCGTGGGCACAATAAGGATGTATCTTCACGACATATGTAAACGAGTGACGTTAGGTGTCCGCAAAAACCTGACATGAGATGTGTGTTAATTGCTTGAGGAAAGACTGCACGGACAGTCTGGGGCACTGGAAGGAGCAAGGCCATAATTACATGCAGCCCCATAAATTGCTGCTTGTTTTGTCAGTCATGTTTACTGTAGTGCGTTAAATTTTGTTTCTCTCCATCTAATAGTCACTCTCCAAGCTCTCCCTCTCTCTCTCTCTTGCTTTTCCCCTTTTCTCTGTCCTTTTTTCCACCTCATTACTCCTAAACAATTATATTTTGGTAGAAAGCCTCTCAGTTGCAGCCTGCTGCTGGCTAAAATGAAAACAGTCAATGCGGAGGCAAGACGATGGATCACAGTGTCAACGCCAAAGTTATCATCACCTTGCTTGATTTATATTTCTTCGGTGCGTTTTCAGTGCACTTTGTGCACCCACAAACACACACCTATGCAGACACACACACACACACACACACACACACACACACACACATACACACAGAAAGTTTTCTCAGATGAGCAGGCTGCCTGAGGTGGTGTTAGGGGGCTAACTGAATGGCCATCATTCTGATAGAGCGCCTTCATTGAGGCTGTAAAATTAAACAGCCAATTTCACCTGGTAATTGGATGGTGAAATATTCGTGGTCAGACTCCCTGCCGTGAGACAGTAGCATAATGCAGTGAACGGAGTGAAAACATAGGGCAGCTCATCACATTTAACTGTCACAATGGTGTAAAACCGCCAACTTTCTATTCTATGACACCACATTGAGTCTATATCCACTTGTCGATTGACTTTCAAACTACATCCAGTCTTAGCTGTTATGAGTGAAAGAAGCAGAGCCGTGGGCCGTCTTAAACCAGCTACAGTTGTTTAAACTATGATCTGACGGGAGGATAGTGTTGGTATTCACAGTAGCACGTGTTAAATGATACATATCTCAGGGTCAGACATTAAGAATTCTTTCAGTTATACTCTCCCAGCCCGCTTTAATTGCCATAAATATACTCTAATTAACAGGCTGGAGTTCCTGTGATGTTTTTATACCCTGCCCACACATTAGCGCAAAAATAGCATTTACAGTACGGTGTAGTATTTGTTAATTACCAGTGTTTGAGAGAAGGAACAAGGGGGCTTCACACAAGCAGATGGCAATACCTTAGGGGTTAAGCTTTTTCTTTTTCTCACCATACTGTGTTTGCCAATAGAAGCCACGGAGAGACCACCCTTGGGTGGTATGAACTCTGTGTTGAGGAGCGAGCATCTTTGCGAGGATCAAACACTCAAATGAGCCATGATGATGGGCCCGGTGATACACGCTGCTGTCTCCGAGGCCCAGCCACAGAGGGCTTTTCCTGCATCAACCCGTTCCTCCCTCGTATTTTCCTCGCCCTAAACCTCAGGCTCCACTGTTTGAACTTACTGCAGAAGACCTTTACATTTTTTAATAAAATATTTCAGTAGGCCACATGCCGCCGGTCA
Organism: Diplodus puntazzo; assembly: GCA_963678695.2. Lineage (NCBI taxonomy): Eukaryota > Metazoa > Chordata > Actinopteri > Spariformes > Sparidae > Diplodus > Diplodus puntazzo. Next base: position 14,370,798 of record OZ023163.1, read on the forward strand.
ATTTATCCTTTTTATCATTTACCAATTCTGAGGAATGTATTAAAATGACTGGTAGCTTTGATCAAGACCTCATGAGAAACAACAGCACTGGTTGTTTGCTTTAAAACAATCGTGACAACAAGGTTCTCTCTCTCGTGGCTGTGCAAACTTCGACTGTTGTCTCCAACAGCAAAAATGGACGTAGTGTTATCAGTGCTGCAACACTCTTTAAGAAGGGTTGGACTGTTGTGCAAACAAATATGGGTAACCACTGTTTGTGGTTCTTCAATTGTTCCCTAACCTTAAATTTAACCTTAAGCAAATATTTTTCAACTCTAATCCAAACCAAACACTAAAGATTCCATAGTATGTTTATCTTTAGTTTATACATTTAGTTCATATTTATCTTAGGTAAAGTCAACTAGAAAATGTTTACATGCTTTAATATTTAAAGGTCCCATATTATGAAAAACACGTTTTCTCTGGTGTCTACATATATAAACTGGTTCTCCCTGAGCCTACCAACTCCCAGAATGAGGATAGCAAACGAGTCCTGCATCGTCTCTGCAGCCCACTCACTTGTAAAGCGGGGCTCCTACAGGCTGTTCAGTTGTTACATAACGACAGTAGAGATTTTCGTAGGCTGGCCTCCTCTGCGCGAAAACACTCCCCCCTCTCCCCAGAGATATCCGAGAGGGGGGCGTTCATCCCCGAGGTGAAGTTCGGTGTGTCCAGCGGTAAGATAGCAGTGTTTCACAATGTCGTCGCTCAGAGCTAGACACGCAAATTGCTCTGTTGTTGGTTGTAAAAATCAACATAAGTGCCTACATTCTGTCTCAGCTACAGAAGAACAGAAGAGACAGTGGTTGCATTTCATTTTTAATGACAACGTGCCGGCTACGGTTCCTGTTAGTTTGTTTGTGTGTGCTAACCACTTCACATCGGACTGCTTCAGTAACGAGGGTCAGTACAAAGCTAGCTTTGCCTCGACGTTGACCCTCGTAAAAGGATCAGTCCCAACCATACGGGACCCAGCAACTGCACCCAAGCCAGAGGTAAGTGTCGCCACGGTTTGATAGTATTAAGAACTATAAGTTACCTTTACCGTTAGCAGGAGCTAGCATTAGCTACATGGTAGTAACTGTAACAACATATACGAACAAACTAAGTAACATATTCAGACACACTAACCATTCTGAAACGTCCTGCTGCAGCCGCAGAGTCTGTATTTCTTCAGGAGCCTCTCCTTCTGAGTCGGATTCTGGGTCAAACTGGTTGAACGACAGCATCTCGGCGAGCCATAGTGACACATCCACCGTAAACATTAGCGCATGCTACTGCTAGCATAAGCGGCATCCTCTCCCTGAGAGGGGGGTGTAGCAGGCAAGGCAGGCATTGACAGACGGAGCTCATTAGCATTTAAAAGGTGCAGGCACAGAAACAGCCTGAGCTCAGTAGAGCTCAGTAGAGCTCACTTTAGCGACTTTTAGACAGCTGAAATTCAGGATCACGGATGGGTTTGGGGCAATACATTTCGAATACAGTGTTGTTGGATCTCTGACAGCTGTGTGAAATTGATGAACAGTATAATATGGGACCTTTAAAACACATAGTTGTTTTTATTACTACCCATTGATGATTCACTGCTATTCATCCTCTGTCTGAATGCTCTGTTTTGCTCTGCTCTTACAAACATGGAAGTTCCAGTGGCTTGTGTAAAGCCAACATTTCTGAATTTGGATTTGCATTTCTTCATGAATTCAGCATTTTAATACATTCACAGTATTTATATAGCAATTGGACATGATTTAAAATGAAACAAAATAGTCAGAGCAGTCTCGCTCTCTAATATTAGACCTTTAACCAAAGCTGCGAATTTCCTACAGCTCAACCAGGACAAAACAGAGGTTTTACTCATTGGTCCTGAAGGCCAGAAAGAGAAACTTTTACCAAAGTTAAAGGATTTTAAACCATCACAATCTGTAAAAAATCTGGGTGTGATTTTTGACTCTGAGCTCAGTTTTATTCCACACATCAAAAATATAACAAAAATAGGTTTTTACCATCTTAAGAACATAGCCAGAGTCCGCCCGTTTCTCTCTCAGGCCAGCACTGAGGTACTGATGCATGCTTTTATCTCTTGTCGTTTAGACTATTGTAATGCCCTGCTCTCTGGCCTTCCCAAAAAAAGCATTTCGAATCTACAATTATTACAAAACTCAGCTGCACGAGTGCTGACAAGGACCAGAGGGCGGGAGCACATTACACCGGTTTTAAAGTCACTGCATTGGCTCCCCGTGTGTTTCAAGATTGATTTTAAGGTTCTTTTACTAGTTTTTAAGTGTCTTAACAGTCTTGGGCCTTCTTACTTATCTGACTTACTTTTACCTTATCGGCCACTGCGGACCCTGAGGTCCTCCGGCACCGGCCTTTAAACCATACCACAGCTTAGTTCGAAAAAACACGGGGAGGCGGCTTTCACTTGTTATGGGCCCCGACTGTGGAACAGCCTGCCGGAGAACCTCAGGGTCACGGAGACTGTTGAGGTTTTTAAAAAGAGGCTCAAGACCCACCTTTTTAACCAGGCTTTTAACTGATTTTTAAATTCTTTTTAATTCCTTTTATGCTGTGCTAATCAGAGCACTTGTATTTATTTATTTATTTATTTATCTTTTATTTTTTATCCTTTCTTAATGTTTTAATCTATCATGTTTAGCCTCTATGCTTTCATGTTTTAGCCCCTCGTGTTTTAAGCCGTTATGCTTTCATGTTTTAGCCCCTCGTGCTTTTAGCTTTTACGCTTTTTGCCTTATTTTACTGTTTTAGTCTATCAGTTTTTAATCTCCAGTTTTCCTCAGGGGGGCATGCCAGGCTAGGAGTGGCCTCTGGTCTGCCCGCAGGGGGTGCTGTCCCGTGGACGGTTCCGGCCCGGGTGGCTAGAGGGCACTGCACCTTGGTGCGGGGCCTCCTGCCTGCCCGGGTTGGGGTGGTCTCTGTGGCAGCGCTCCCTGCGACCTTGGACTGGGGTCTCTCCCGGTGTGGTTGCCCCCCCCCCCCAAAGGTAGCTTCCTCTGCGCCTCAGGTCTCGCTGCTCCGGCCATGTCTCTGTGTTGACAGTTAGTGTTTGTATAGGTGTGAGTGTGTGTGTCTGTGTGTCTGTGTGCGTGTATGTCTGTGTGCGCATGTGTGAGTGTGTGTATGAGTGTGTTTATATTTGTGTATGTTTCTGTGCATGACTGTGGGGGTGGGAGGGTTGGGTTCTTTTAATTTTCTTCACCTGATTTTATTTGATCTTTCTCTTTTTGCTGCTGTATGTACTCTCTGTAAGGCACTTTGCGATACTTTTCTGTATGAAAAGCGCCATATAAATAAAGTTTGATTTGATTTGATTTGATATGTGGCATTTATGTAAGGCATGTTTGTCGGTGGCAGACACGTTGGTACAGTGCACTGAAAACCTCAACTGGAAATGGAGCATAGCTTAAGTTCAGGCAAATCACCGAAGCATTTAGTGATCAGCTGCCTCGTTTGGACTTTTTGCTGCTACTGATTGACTAGCAATGTCCAATCGTATCCATGCTGGTGTTCAGTGTAACCATTATAATCTTACACTTTATTACTCTTATGATACACTCATGCAAATGTCATTTGCTGTCAAAGCTCCCTACACCATCCCAACCACCTCCCTATATGACAAATCAAAACCTAAGTAAAGTAGGTTATGTACATTAAAGTAGTCAATGTTGAGTTTTGCTTTCACACAGTACATAAACAGCGGTCTCCTGTGTAAAAGTCTGGGAGTCTTTGACCCGTCCATCGACCACAACCTCCTTCATCAGCTGACTTGACTTCCCCCTTTGCTTCTGTCGAAATTACTATGTCCACTAGAGGTTGCCGCCCAACAAAAAAATGAAACATGTATCGTAATTAGCTGCTTGTACCAACAAAGACTGCAGTTTTTCTGGTGAGGATGGACTGACTAAGATCTAACTTCATGTATGTGTTGGAGTACATGGGTGAGTCCTTGTTCCTTACTGTAAAATAACTTGTACTGTAAAGGCTTAATCTTAATTCCCTCTCTTTCTGACTTTATTATTATTTTGCTTTAAAAAAATACCAACTGTTTACAAGTAAAGTAAGACACATTTAAGTGGTTCACTCTAAGAGAGGAAAAGAGATATCTTTGGGTATCAAGACCTTGTTTGGCACGCTGAAACACACATGCAGTAAACACTCAGCACTATGGGAAAAACACCAGCCAATAACAATTCAGGCTGCTTAACTTGTACATCAACAGTCTAGTCAGCCAGCCAGCCAAGCAGTCAGTGTCAGGGATGAGACAAGGCCATAATCCAATTCTGGTTTTTACACGGCGTCATGCCTTTACCTTTGACAGCATGATTGATGTGTATGTAAATGTGTTTTGAGGTGGGCTGTGAGCAGCTAGTTAAAGCAGACATTTAGAGCTGCCCTGTCAAAGATGAATGGGGGGAAGCACAGAGAGGAGAAGAAGAAGGAGGCAGGAGAAGAAATCCAAAATAAAGACAACTATCGATCCATGAATGAAGATGGACACTGGAGGAGCCCTAGACAAGTCGTTATGTACCTCTTGAGCGTCACTCTGAATTCATAGGGAGGCAGTTTGACAGCTCCACAATGGCATACTACGGGGAGTCTCTATCGGACACACACCCAGCAGGAAAAGGTTAGTGCCTTTTCAAGTGCCCTCACTATTGTCCTATCCTACCCCTGCTCCTCCTTCTCCCATCACCATTCCTTAAGTCAATAGACAAAAAGCACTGAACGTCGAGGTCAGGACACTAAATAGATCGCAGATTTCTCTCAAGACACTGCAAAGAGTGTGCGTGTCTCCATGTACACGTGTGTGTTACATCAGCCGCATGTGTGCTTTCTCTTTCCATGCTCTCACACGTCCCTGTGAGACTGTCATGTGTGGCACTAAAGTTTAACAACTTCAGGGGAACAATAGGTGACAGGGACCTCAAATCTACTCGCCCGTTTCCACAGTAACCAAGAGAGGAGGAGTAAAAAAGGAAGGAGGGAGGAAAGAGGAAATAAGTCTCCATCACTCATGCACACATCCATTGCTATTTGAAGCCATCAGTCACTCGAGTGAAGTCTTTCCCTTTGGAACTTAGCATGCAGGCACTAGCCTGTGTGACTGGCGCCAGTAATCTGTCTGGATGTTGTCGATCTGTTATCCTAAGCAGTGGGGTGAATGCACCCATTTTCAATGCTTCATGATGGACAATTGGGTTGAAGTAAACTTCAAATGATCAGGCAGACATAGTGATGAGTGATCAAACAAAGGTGTGAATCCTGCCACTGCTAACTTTTGAAGCAGATAGATGAGGGGAACTTAGACACTGATTTAATTAGATCACATTAGATGAAATCTGATTAGATGAAACTGAAATTGGGCCATCACAGCAGCAGGCAGTGACAGGATACAGAAGAAACAGATATAACTACCGAGGGGAAGTTGTATAAATGTACTCAAACTTACAAAGCACTAATATATGAATAAAAAAGTGCAAAAACGTTATACATGCAGACGACACTCAGCTTTAGATAACACCACTGGAAATGATTAAAGGGATTAAGTCAATGCCTTTAGCGGGATTAGCATTTCAGCTTAATCAATAGTATTTCCAATATCTGTTGAAATGAACCATTTCATGTCTTCTTTCACCTGCATGGCTGCATATCTGCATGTCAGCCTGCCATTCCACTGAGACAACAGGCTGTATAAGTGTCGCTAACTCATTAAAGCACACACAAAGGGGATTTTTTTTCCTTAGAGAGATGGCTCCTTTCAAATTCTGTCTCCCGCAAAAGGAATCGAAGAGGCAAAACTTGAAAAGAGAAGGCACACATATATGACATGACTCAAAAGAATGAGGCAAACAAATGCAAAATAAAGACATTTTTTTGAGACTGCTGATGATTTTCTTCCTCCCTCACTATCAATAGGAACTCCTGCATGGAAATGGAGAAATGGATTGACAGGAAACAGAATACTCATTTCCTGCAAAATGTTTCCACAGCCATCAGATGGCATCAAACATTGAGGCACACGGAGACGGAGGAGAGGATACAAGACGGAGAAATTGTGCTGCAGAAAACGAGACCCCCGCATACCTCCTCCATGCCCCCTTGTGCCCTATGGACCCTGCACTCTGCTCTGCTGCGACTCTGATGAAAAGCAGGCCGCAATCCCTTTCAATTTGGCCAGTGTGCCCCAGTCCTGTTAAAGGCAATCGACTGGCTGAACAGAGGCACTATATCACAATATGCAGGTGTAGACGAGCCAGGCAGAGGAGAGAGGAGAGACATGGCGCCTTAGGAGAGAGAAAGGGACTCTGGCATCCATCTCTCTCACACTTAGGCTGACGTTCAACCATGGGGGAGAAACACACACTCGCAGACACACGCGCACACACACGCAAGGCTGGGGCCGGGCAGCCATGGGAGAGCGAGAAAACGAGAGGTGAGAGAGAATAGAAAAGTAGAGGAAAAATGGGACCCGTCACTTCCTTCATTTTTTTTCTCTTCTCACTTCAGGTAAAAAAAAAAAAAAAAGAGAAGATAGAATAAAAAGAAAAAAATATTTTGTGGAACTGGGATGTGGTGCGGTGAAGAAAAAAAAAATCTCTGGAATGAGAGCAAGGTGTTTGTTTTTGTGGTGGGTAAAAGCCTGTGTAGGCGTGGGAGAGGCCAGTGGCTTGGCTGGAGCTGTTTGTTATCGGGGGTCTCCAGGTCCCCCAGGCGTGCCGAGCTGCTGGCCTGAATCAGAGGGGCTGAGCCTGGGGTAGGGTGAAGAGTCAGAGCCCATGCCCGAGGATGGGTGAGAAGGCCAATAGACTGGAGAGAGCAACACGGACCTGAAGAGGGTTGTACAAACAACATGGGAGATCTGATTTATCCCACAAAAATGTCTTGCCATTTCCTTCCTAGGGTCTAATTAAGCATCTCGTGCCCAAGTGCTCAAACCAAGCCATGTAGCCAACATACTGTAATAGACCGCGTATAAATCTCGACTCTACAAGGCACCATAGAGGACATCAATGAGTGCTGTACATTGAGGATGTCTGACATTTGGCATGTAAGAGTATAAAGCCTTCATACCCTCTCAACCTCTCAAGGGGGAAAACTGAGGAAATGGAAGCTGAGAGCACACAGTACAGGCTCGGGATGGATTGGATGTCATGTGACATCTCATCTGTTTCATTGAGAATGCACATCACACGCGATTGTTGAGTGGTGAGGTCTATAACTGTAGGCGAGGATAAAACTGCAGTCTGTAATCACACCGTTTAACCATGACCTGTCAGTCATCCGTGGCTCTCGGCTCCAGCTTATCGCCAACATATTGGATTGGATCAATCCTCTGTATCTAGGATTCAAATGTTATCTATACCCTGCAGAAATATCAACCAACATACTGTACATGCAAATCTTTGTCTCTTTCTGGTCCTTAGAACCTTAGGGAAGATAATATTTTATAAGGCAGTGTTACGTCATGTATTTTCAACCTCACTCAAAATAAGTTCCACATTTATTATTGTTAAACTTGATCTCGCTTGACCACTCTCCCTCTCAGTTTTAAGAGGAATACAGACTGCCCGACAAAAAAAGACCAGGTGTTACTGAGGCAAAAGATACACTTTCTCTAGAAAATTCAGTTTCAACATTATTTTCCGACAAATGAATTATGAGGCTACCAACCTGCTGAAGCTTCATACTAGGCAGGTTTCTATCCGAAAAGCATGCAATGTGAAAAGGAAAATGCATATTACAGCACATTTCCCTCCACTACCATAATACAAATATTAGTGATTGGTTCATCCTGATAAACAGCTGACTTACCAAAGACAGCTGACTTCTTACGCTACTACAGAAGATGATATAGTGAAAAAAACCATCAGTCAAGCCTCAAATCTTTGGTAAACAATGTAGAAAACATTATGGAAAATATGCCATTTGTGTTTGTTTCATGTATTATTTTGAAGAGGGTAACAGTCTCTTCATCAGTTGACACAAAAGTCATGTGTTTGTCTGCTGTCATATTTGCTTCAGGGAAGTTTAAATCTTTTTTTCCCACGTTTCCACGCAGGTTCCTTCATGCACAAACTGAAAATGCTCTTAAAAACAGGTCAATGGAAACAGGTACTGATTAAGATGTACTTTGCATCTTTGCACCTAATGAGGGCTGTTTCTTTGTCCCCCGCTGGCGTGGCTTTACTAATGGAGTATAGACAGGAGGAACAAAAAGTGACTCTTCTAATCTACTTAAGGGCATGCAATCCTTTAATGCTGGGTTAAGGGACAGACAAAAGCATGCATATGCACACACACAAATACAAATATATGTACGCACCTGAAGTGAACAGGCCAAACTTTATTCCTCACAAGTAACTTTTGACAAGTTCTCCTCCACATCCTGGAGTTGTATTCAGACGTGCTAGAAGGGAGTGTTGGAGAGCAGTCATGTAGAAAGAGAATGCTGTTACTGGAGTTATTAACAGGCTCCTGTGTTTCCCTCCTCTCAGCTGAGCTATTCAGAGCATAGCGTCCTCATCTGCCACAAACACATGCCGACAGACAGACACAGCAGACGGACACACCGTGCAGCTCCTCTACGCGCTGCGCAGTAATATGTTTTTTGCCCATTTACAACAAATTAAGTTTCCCTCAAAGTGAATTTCAAGCTTGGCTGCCTTTGGAGGCCGAGCAACTCTCTTTTCATTAATTTTCATTCTTTTCCCCCCAAACAAATGATCTACTGTACAGCACTCTCTGCGTTACTCTCCTCTCTCTGTCTTTTACTTTCTCTTGTTTTCTCCCCTCTTTGCCTTCTTTTTCCTGCTCGCTGGTAAATTTGGGCCGGGCAATGGAAAGCAATTACACTGTCAGAAAGGTGTATTCTGATTTATTAAAAGCCTTGAATGCTATCTGTTTTGTTCCCTCTTTGTGTCCCCCTGGGGAACTGCATCCTGATACCCAAATGAGACAGAGTGAGTGCTCCCTGCTCAGTGCTCCATCCTGAGCGTCATCTAGAAAGCCGGCAGAGTAAATATCCATTTGCAGAGGACACCAGAAAGACGGCTGTAACGTAGCTGCGAGGATAGGAATAGATTTACCTCTTAAGCCCAAGAGGTGGGGGACACGAAAAAGACGAAGAGAGGCGGAAAGAGGTAGAGATGTGTCTGCTGACTGTGACATAGGCTCAGTCTGAAATTACATTCTTCTTCATCCTTAATTTTATAAACCAGGTCCTCAACTACCATCCATCAAAGTCAAGCTCAGAGCACTGAAGGCCCTTTCAGGGAACTTTTCATGAGCTTAATTCCTAACCATTGAAACACCAGCAAGGCAAGAGGAGAAGAGAGACAGAGGGGGACAGAAATAAGACACAGAGCACCAAGCCATTATGTGTGAATGGGTTCCAATTTCCAAAATAAATATTATCTCTGTCTGAGTAACCCGAAATCTGCTTGCTTTTGTGCCAACATTATAATAAGGATCAACAAGGGGTCAGTGCTGAGTGAACATCACATCATCAATTTCGGAGAGCTTCACCTGGGATACTTTAATCTATTTATCTCCCGTATTTTGTCCAAACAAAGTTGACCTGCACTGTGTAAAACTGTTAAGTCAAACACACCATCAGCACATACGTGCAGAGGGCTTTAGCGACCGTGCCAAATGCACTCCCCACCACCACCTCTCCCTCATTACCTCGTTCTTGACCGCCAGAGAGACGGCAGAGATGCAGGGGTGGGAATGTGTAATAAAGCATCGAGTATCCTTGGGGAACCCTTGGTTGGAGATAAGAGACCATACAGAAGTATGACATAAGGACATACATCATAAACCTGCTTATCTTCTGCTCCCTCTGGACCAGCATTCTCAGTCAACGGTCTCGGGCTGAAAGACAGTCATGGCCGAACTTTTTTTTTTTTTTTCTTTTCAGATTCCTGTGCTAGACAACAGACACTTCCACCCAATGAGGGTCACTCACTAATGAAGCAGCATATTGTTGCCAAGAAACCTGCAATGATATAATGGTGACCTTTCCATCTTTGAGGAATTTCCTCTTTCATTGTGACGCTGAGGTGCTGTAGGCAGTGATTAACATATTACCAGACAATAAAGAGTCTAGCTCTTTCATCCAGATACCTGTTTTAGCTGCTGCCAGGGAAAATACAAAACTTCCTGAGGCCGACAGAGAACAATTTAAGACAAATGCAAAAAAGAAACAAAGAAAACCCCCCAAAAAACAGGGAAACAAAATGGCAAAGAGGTAATGCAAGGACCCATGAAGTTAACAACAAACAGAAGGCAAACACAAAGGGAAAACCCCATCAGAACTTAGCTGTGGAAGTGAAAAAAATATGGAGTGAAAATTAAATTTCCACCTGCTGATATAGCTGAAGTGTTTGATGTTGAGGCCACAGCTAATGCATTCATGAACAGTCTGCCACTAAAGGCGGGAAAAAAAACTGAAAAAAAAACCCCTCTGTTATCTTGAGCTGTTTACCTCTCAGCTTGGGGAAAAGCAGTTTACTTACTTGAGATGTGCCAGCTTGCTTGACTGGTGAAGTGCTTGTGTCTGTCTTCAATTTGTGCTAACAAAGCTACAAAACTATCTATGTCTTCCGGGATGTATAGCTAACATTTCTAATTGTCTGCCTGGCCCCATCTGTCTCCTTCATATGTGTAGTAAAGACACTGACACTGTAGGGAAGATGCTATTTTTGCTTCTGTATAACCAGCAAATTCTCTTCTTTCACTACTGTAACGCAAAGTGGATGCTCACATCTCTTATATGGTTTCACTTTGCAGTATCACCTCATTCACATGATAAAGTGCTGATTGGCCATTCAGGTGGTGGCCTTTGAAAGAGGCAGTCAGTAGTTAGAGGGCTCTCTTCATCACAAACCAATCATGCAGACATTCACTGAACAGCTCCAGTGTCAAGAACTGAGCTCTCAGAGTCCGCTTTGGGAGAAAGTTGGCATTAATTAGTTAATTAAAACTGGCAGTGCATCACAATGGATGCTGTTACATGACTTGATGATAAGGTATGATGTGGAAAAACCCTGCCTGAGAAGATTTGAATGGTGTCACAACACTGAAAACACACTGAAATAGGATTGTGTTGTTCATAATGTCTCAGACAGCTCAATCATTATTCATATTTATGTTATTCCTAAAAGTTAACTCATTCATTCGGTGTGCAGAATACACACAGATATTTCTTGTCCAGGAGTCCAAAACTATAATTGAGCTTTCTGTCTTTCCAACATTTGGAGCTTTGTGAAAAATACACATTTTAAAATGTCTTCTAATATCTTCTAACAAAAAAATCTCATTGCAATCGAAAAACTCAAAGTTTCGAACCTAAATTGATTCCTACCTGACAAAAAGCCAGTTGTCAGTTGTACTTTTTCTAATGGAATAAAATATGCACTACAAAGAGAGCTCTTAACAGTGCTGATTCTGGTGGCTTTGGAAAAAAGCAGTATGAGCACCACCACCTTGTTCTAAAGAGCCTGATCCAGCTTGCACATGCATTTGTTTAGAAAGCGAGTGAAAGAAAGACACAGCATATTCTTAACAGCAATTTACTTTTTTAGGGTTAGGGTAATGTATCAATTTGTGGCCATGTAACAGTAATAACTGTTATATCCCAATGGTGAAACACAGCATTTTGTTTTAGTGCCGTACCATACCATCAGAGATGACTGTAATATTTTGTAGGCTAACATAGAGGTTAGCATTGCCCTGGTTTCTTTTGACAAACAGCTAAATCATGTTTCAATTACATGTTAGATCATTACAGAAAATATGCTTTGTGTCAAACATAAGTCTATGATACTTACACTTTACATTCAGCAAGATACACTTCAGAGATGAACACTGCTCTTATGATTTGCAATCGCCAGGGGTAAGAGAGCTAACGCTATAAACAAGCTACATCACGGTCACTTGACTTCGATGTCACCAAATCTAAAGCTCCCTACTACACTATACTATAAATGTATCAATCTACAAGTTTGAAGATTTTGGTAAGCATAATTTCAGCTAGAGTTGCTGGTAAAGATGGATTAGTGACTAGAAGAGTCTGTGTCTGCGGGGCGATATCTAATGTCCCTTGTTAGCAAATGCCTTTTAAAGACAAGTGAATCAATTTTAAATTCATACGTATCTAATATCTTATCGTATCTTACGTATCGTAATATCTTCTATCCTATCTTAAAACCTATTCAAAATAAACATTGACTTCGTGACAAGGGAACTGGAAGTGGAACCCTGCTAGGACTCATTCCTGCAACACTCTACAGAGCACGGTCCTTCTACAGGCTGTCAATTAGTTCTCAGCACAGCAAAAAAATCTACTCTAAAAAAAAATGAATAAGTTGGAATCTGATCTCTGTGACGGTCATCAAGAACAGCTTCCATAACTTTATAGAAATAGCCAATCTTCTAGCTGATGGTCTTGTTTTCTTCTGCAGCTCACGCAGAGGCGTCAGTATAAAACTGAGATTGTTTCATTACCAGTTAAAAGTTCCTCGCAGTACGCTTACATGAGAGGCGAAATGTGCCTAACCCATTCATTGTATGTTTCCTGTGTTTTCTGTGTCTCCATCAGTTTGCCTAGCCGGCTCCTTCAGTATGGCTGCTGACCTTCTCCTCTCTCCACGGCTGGAGTGGCTATTGATTGGATCTTGGCACACAGTGTACAAACACAGAGATAAGGAGAGAGAGAGGCAGCCAGGCAGATATAGCTGCAGTGCCCACTTCACTCCCCTCCTCTTGCTCTAGACGCAAAAAAAAAAGACCCTGTTCTTCGAGACTCCACTCCCACTGAGCAGACACCCAGACATGGTACCTGAACACTGATAGCAGACAGGATTAGGTCTAAAATTCAATCACAACAGTCTAAGTAATGTTAAGTCACTGCAGCTGACAGTGACCGCTGCCTCTCTTCAGCACAGTACAAGTGATCTATCAAAATCTGGCTTTGATTTGCGAGATTTCAAAAGAAATGATGTGTTTCTGAGATCAATAGTTTTTTCTCTTGATGCGTGTATGTGAACACAATCACAGAATAATAGCGAGCACAGATTTAGGCCTCTTAAATAGCATGCAGTTTAGGTCTCAGACAACTTTAAAGCTGGTCGGTGGCCTGTCCATTCCACCACCCTGAGGTCTCTCATTTACACTTTCCTTCCATCTGGTCTACAGGCAGAGGCTGTGCTGTGTCAGAGGTGACTAATAGTGTCATAGCCCTACCCTCCACAATGGGGCCAGCAGAAGGAAAATTCAAACTGCTGCCTCCGCAACTCCAGGCAGACACTGCCAACTAGTGAGAAAAAAGGAAAAACGCTTTGTCAACAGGCAAGGTGCGCAAATAAGGTTTTTTCAATTCCAGATGGCCGGTGGGAAACTTGAGGAGCATACAGAAATGAAGAAATAGTTTGAAAGAAGGAAGCAGTAGGCATCTTTTCAAAAAGGCTTGTTAGTACTGTAGCAGGTCAAATGCATGTTGTCTCTTTCTCTGTGTCTCGGTGGACAAGGATGCCTCAGGGGGAGAAAGAGAGAGGGATTTGCTCAGATACTGTCAGGATGGTCTACAAAGGGAAATGTTCAGACAGACAGGGACCAGAGGAACAGACGCTGATGAACCCACCATGAACTAGCCGAGCAGGAATCCAACCCCTTCTCCTCTGGGGAAAAAGAGAAATTCTCCTGGTATTTGTCTTTGTGGGAGATGTATGCGTGTGTGTGTGTGTGTGTGTGTGTGTGTGTGTGTGTGTGTGTGTGTGTGTGTGTGTGTGTGTGTGTGTGTGTGTTTTAAGGACCTGTGTGTTTTGGTTATTGTAGGTAATCACCGTCAGCTAATAAGTAGACAGCCAATGCGAAGGACAGAACACCAGTCACAATCTTCAGGAAACGGTAGAAAAACTGGAATCGCCGTAGCAACTCTACAATGCAAAAGAACCCGTTGATGGAGGAGGCGAAGAAAGTAAAGAGGCAGAGTGATGAGAACTGAGGTAAAACAAGAGTGGATGGATGGGCTTTCACCTGATGGAGAGTGCTCTGATGTCTCATCCAAGTCTGAATCCCCGTTCATATGTGTTTGCCATTACCACTGGGATAGTAGCCAGGCTGCTAGCAGTAGCTGTGTTGCTATCACCGTGTTTGTGACAGCCGTGACAATAGTAATACCACAGGGAAACATTAGGTGGGGAGTCCAATTATCATGTTAACATTAGCAGTTTATAGGGGAGACTGGGGTAAGTTGAGCCAAAGGGTAAGTTGAGCCACCCGGTGTTGCTAGCGAACGGTAAAAAACATTGATCATGTGACCAAAGTAGCGCGTAGAGTAGGGATACAGCTCAACTTACCCGGCTCCTATGCTCAATTTACCCCATACACGGAGTAAGCTGTGCCACGAGACCACTTTTTGGACATGCTATTTTATCGAAACAGTTATGTTTACACTCATTCTGTTTTTTTGAAGGGGTGCACAACGTCCTGAAATATATGCAGATATACTAGTTAGCGACAAAACTATGATTGCCTTGATGTAGGGATCCATGATACTGATATGATATGGCTTATCTTACCCCAGTCTCCCCTATTGTTTGTTTAACCTGTGCTAAATTTACATGCCATGCCATGCTACTGCTCCCAGCCAGTCAATAATAACTGTTTGTAAAAAAGCTAACTGTTTTTACTCTTCTGTTTTGTTAAAATTAAGTAAATAAGACATAACCTGCAGAGAGCCAGGCTAGCTTCCCCCTGTTTCCAGTCGGGGTAGCTGTCGCTTATTTTTTAACAAACAGATATGGGAGTTGTATCTTCTTGACTGACTTGCTGCCAGAGAGCACACAAGGATATTTGCCAAAATCTCAACCAATTCCTTTCGGAAGTTATTTAAAAGAGGACATTAATTTTGCAAATCTGAGTATTGACGGACTAGTGAGCAGCTCGATGTTGAGCGGGCAAAAGCCACCTGAAGCACAGTCCTCTTTAGTAACGTTGACATGGGAACAGCCAACAGGTTCTTGCCTGAGGACCTCAGACTATGTGCAGAACAGCAGCACAGTAATTCAGAGACATAGGTTTGGTCCAGGCCAGTACTTTGAATGTAACAAGTAAATCTTTAGTAAGTAAAGAGTAAGTAAAGAGTGACTAAAAAATTTTTTATTTGTTAGTCAGTTTGAAGTCTGCGAATTGTTTTCTGATTTATGTCAGAACAGCCGGTAATCTAAACGTGAGGAATTGAAAGCATGTACGATGGATTAAGTGTCTCTGAAGCTCAGAAATGAAAAGATTTTGTCAGTATATCTTAACAAAAACAAGATTGGAAGAACTTGCTAACATGCATTTCAAAATGAAGGTTGGACTCACACAACACACTGGTAAGCTCTGACAGAAAGCTTTGTACTGATTTAAAAAAGGACCTAGTGGTAACTGTAATTGTGTTTGTAGATTGTCAGGGCCATTGATGAGCATCTCACTTTTATCAGAATTTAGACATCCAGTTTTTAGACAATCTTTTATGGTGGATTTAAGGCTGTGCTGGGACCAATCGGGATGTTCCATCTGCTCTACCAATAACCACTTCTTTCTTGTTTCTCTTTCTAGATGATCAGCAGTGAAAATCTTGGGGAGTTACCAGCTACTGTGAGATGTAGAAATGAAAGTAAAATGTCCCAAACAGGTGAATCACAGTCTTATTGTAAAGCCTAAATTGGTGGTTTGAGTGAGAGCAAAAAATGTGAGAACTGAGAGGCTGATCTGAAAGTGTTATACACATCCTCCTGGCTTTCCCTTTTCATTCATTCCTGAACTTCTACATCTCTCTCCCTGTGTCTGTCCCTCTATCCTTCCATCTCAATTTAAGTCTTCTCGGAAGCTCAAGTGAACTCAATCTGGTTCAATGTTATTTACCATTAATTTTAATTCACTCTGCTTTGGCGCATCTTGGTTTGAGTGAGAAAGTAAAAAAAGTACCTGTCTTATAAATCAGTAAACATTACCTCATTCAGAAAGATGAAGAGGGCTGAAGGTAAAAAATTAAAACGAGCTGACCTTTTTTACAGTATCTGAGTCTGCCAGGGCAGGCTGCATGGCGGAGATTTTGTTCAGGGAGAATATAGTGTAGAAAACAAATTAGTCAGCAAGATAGAAGAATGCCACTGCAAATGGCCCTTGCTCTTATTTCCATCCTTATGAGATAACTGTACCCATTAGAAGGTTAAAGCTATTGTGGTGTCCGTGCAAAGACTCTGCCTCGGAAAAAACGGCAGCAATCCGTCTTTAAACTTTGATGCAGCCAGAAAGCTCTCCTCATCCCTTCTCATCCCTTCGCCTCTGACCCGTGTGTATGTGTGTGGAGTTGCATATGTGCATGAGATAGAGAGGCAGGGGGGGCAGACAGAGAAAGAGATATGAGAGGGTGGGGCTGGGCTGTCTGCCACCCAGGCCCAGAGAACATAAAGAGAAAAATACGGCCATAAAACCTCTCTATGACTATGAATACTAATACTGACTCCGTGAGCCAAACCAAGCAAGTCTGTCCTCTCTCTGTTCCCCTCTGTCTCACTCAGACAAATGATGTGGCTTAAAAATAAAGCACGAAGTATACTGTGCTGCACAGGCAGAATTGTAAAGCTTTCGTATTTACACTATGACACACAAAACACGGTAGTAGTACAGATGGACAGAGAGGATTAGTGATATACTCTTAACTTCCTGGCCTTTAAACCATTATGTCCATTTTATACTTTTTTAATGCTGTGATGTTCTTCACCGTGATGGTTATTCATCTGGCTGTCTAGCGACAACAGGTTGTATAGTTGACAGACAGACTGCTAGCACTGTTATACTGTAAATCAATGTGTTCCGATCTCAAAACACTCAAACAATCCTTTAGATTTCAGATAAACACATAAACTGAATCAAAAGAACAAATTGTGATCGTACGGCCAAATGAAACAGTTGGTTTTCTTTTGTCTTTTTTGAGTTATTGATTGCTGTTGGGATATTGAATAACGCACCAACCCGAGCTTTTGGTATTTTAATCATCTTCCAGAAGGGTGATTTCACTTGAAGCTGCTTTTAAAATATGGCAACAATTAGAATCTAAAATACTTACCTTAATATTGTTAATATTACTGTAGGTCACCAGATCCTTTATTTATCGAGGTATTACTACTGTCAGCCGTTTCATGCCATGGTTTCTACATTTTCTGCATTTTATGGTCAGGCACTCCTTACAACTACCTGTGCTTTCATGGCACCCCACTTGCAGGGAGCTTTTCTCTGACAAATGTTGGAGGACAGAAGAAAAAGTCATAATCTCTCAAGCATTTCTAATGAGTTTTTCTCCTACAATTATTTGATAAGAGCAGACAAGACTGGAGGCAGCGTGTATGATACACTAGCTCCTACTGCCGAGGTGAGAGCTCGACTGATTACACACGGAGTCATTTACACACAAACACACACACACATGCACACACCCAGAGGCTTACAGTCCGTCATTTCTGAGTGCAGCAATCCTAATAATAACATGAGAGGCTGAAGTTATGACCGGCAGGCACACCTAAGTTACCATTCCGGGTCCCCTTATTCTGAAAACACACACAGGCACACGCACACATTACAACTTACAACCCCTCCACCAGTGATTTTTCACCACCTTCTGGCTTATCTGCTCCAGCCATAAAAAAAAAACAGTATCGGACTGCACTGCACTTCCCATCTCCCAACTCACCACACTGAGTCCAAGCTGCTCCCTCTGCAGGTAGGGCAGGTTCCTGCGCTCCAGGCTGGCCAGGTAGTGCTGCAGTCTGGAGTAGGTGTAAGGGTAGCAGTAGGCAAATTGATAAATGTCGTCTTCGCGGTCAAAGCAGAAGGCAAAAGACATGACATAGTTGCGCCGGTGGTCAGGGCAACGGTAGTAGTACACGTTTTTGGCTGGAAGCCTCTGCCTGCAACAGCAAAAGACAGAGTAAAGAGAAATTAGAGAGGTAATTAACGAAACAGGGCTTTTAATTCAAGAATGTGACGTCTAAAAGGGTTAAAACTGCATCAGGTGCTGATTTGAGGAACAGTGAGAGCACAGCGGGAAAAAGTGCAGAAAGTGTAAAGATAGATAAGGAAACAGTGACTCCTGAGTTATACACAGAGGGAGTTGAGAAATCGCAACGCTGAAGTTGCATCAACTTGTCAGTTTGTCGTCTTCCGGAGATGTTGAACTGGCAAAGGAGTACAAGGACTGCTGGAAGTGAGGGGAAATCACCTGGCACTCAAGCTGCTTGGGAAGTCTGAGGGGTTCCAAACTCATGAGGAGTGAATGTTAAAACAAACCAGCACAGAAAATTGATTATTTTTTCTAAGCCAACGACAATTTCTCATCATTTATCACCGTTTGAGACTCCTCATTTGTCATTCGAACACTACAGCTACTATTCATTATTTCAGACAAAACCCAGAAAGCACAAAATGCGATGAAACATAATTTAGAATAAAAATGAATTATATCAGTGAAACAACTACATTAAATTACAGTGATTGATAATTGTCAACTAACCTGATAAATTAAAGGCAGAATGACATTTTTAACATCACTCTCTTTCAGAATAACTTTCAGAAACACAACACTTATACCAATTTGATGAATGAAAGGAACACTAGCAATAGTCCGACACCATAATTGAAAAAAATGCCTTGTATGTCATTAATTTACTCTCTTCGCTCTTCTTTGAGCGCTCACATTTTTACCTCTGCTTCTTATTCATCGGGCCTCTGGAGGATTTGGCATTGCAGTTTCTCTGAGTATCAAATGTGGCCTCCTGGTGTTTTTCAGCTTTGCATTTTAAAAGGCAGTAATTTTCTGAGCAAGCGCGAGAAATTCTAAATATGACGACTTTGACACCATTGCGCTATCTGTGGTGTTTTACATGATGTGTAATATCGAACTGGAGTCTGAGTGGAAAGCAGAAAATGTGTTTGCTTTTTTTGCTTAAAGCCTCAAGTCGTTGTGAGCAATTTAGAAAACTTATACAGAGCGAGGGACGGATAAGCATCTAATCTGTGTATCGGTATGTCATATTTCTTGTTGTGCTGAACGTTGTGGGGTGTTTGTGATGTGCTGCGCATTGTGTGTTCTCTGCTGAACTGCGTAGTCCATGTTGGATGCTGGGTCCGGGGCGAAATATGATGACTGATCCATACCCTCGCAGATGATCGATGGGGTGCGGTGACAGGATTGCTGCTGTCTATAGAACTTCTCTGCTTACTCTACATGTTTTCTTTTTGCACTCTTCGCCTGCCTGTCTTCCTATCTTTCCTCGTTTAGCCCCCACCACTGAGACATGGTCAGGAGGATACCGTATGCATGCAAGTAACTATTTGCCTCCTTTCTATCTCCATCTTTCCCTTTTCCCCCCGTCTTTCCAAATCTCTCCTGTCTCTTCCTGTCACTCACCAACTCTGCCTTGACAGTTTACGTGTGGAAGACCAAGCATGGGGGAACAACAGCAACTGAGAGAGGAGGATAAAAGGGGGTAGAAGATGAGGACGACGAGTGACTGGTGGGTTTGGGGTGTTGGGAGCAGGGAGAAAGGTGGAAAAAGGAGATAAGGAGAAGATGAGAGAGCAGGGCGATGGCAGATCTGGGCCTGATACGAAGATACGCTGAAACGGGTGGCGGCTAGCAGTGTAGTAGCTGCGTGATGGTGGGACTGGCGACCGAGCTAGCGTCTCTGGCAGCAGATCAGATGAAGATGCTATCGGGGGCTGTGATAGGAACAGCACCTGATAATCAACAAACAGGACAGACTGCTCTGCACTAGCTCTGACGGAGTGAACTTCTCTCTGTGACTCACCTCTGAAGAGGGAGGACACATGAGAGTTTTTATGTTTGCTCAGACACCCTAATGCATCCGGTTTTTGGCGACAGACTCGCATCGAAATGCATAGTGAACACACTCTCATGCATTTTCAAACATTTGAAGATGTCCCTGCAGGTAGCTAGTAAAACAAAAAGCTAAATCATTCGGCCTCTCTCAGACGGTGGGGGAGAGGGGAGAGGGAGGCAGGGCTGATTATTCCTTCAGTGGAGGAGAAAGGGGAATGTATCTGCATGTGGCTATCTCAGCAGAATACTAATGCAGCCAGTGGCCAGCTATACCACACCCAGCTTACCAGCCTTGTCTTACGGATTGTAAAGCAGCACAAAGAAGTGAAAGAAAAGCAGCCTCCCTAATTGCACATGAATATAATTCTTTGGACTGCCCAGGTTTAAACTTGAACAGTCAGTGAATAAAAGTGACCGACAAGGACAAAATAAACCTCCATGTGACAAACCCACACACACACACCTCGGTGCAGTGCTGTGGTGCCAGCCCTCCGAGGTGCAGGTTAATTAAAATAAGATGACACCTCACCTCTTTACATATTTCCCTGTTTAGCTCTGCCCATCCATGCAATCCCACTTCTCTCTGTTTCTCCTTCTCCTCCTCTCTACCGAGCAGCGTGTGACCTTGCCGGAGACTGAAAAAGTCCCGGCTATTGATTTTAATTACTGCTGCTTGTCCCATCACAGCATTATAGTTATAAGCCAGGAGAAAAAAAAAGATCTGTTACTTCAAGAGTCTGCCTGGAAGGCCTGAACTATAGGCTATGAACAGGGCTGCACTCTCCTTTAGGTACGACAGTCACACACACATATATTAAAATACAAAATCTTCAGCACATGCACACTAATGCACACAGTCCCTTTGGTGTTTTTTTTTCTTTTTTTCTCTGAGCTGTGGCTGCTCCTGCTCGGCAGCTGGCAATTTGTTTTATCTAAATGGTACCTCCCTGTGCCTCTTCCCTGCCCATCTCTTGACGTGGTACAGTGCCGTCGTTCCCAAACAGAATTATCACTGCGTGGGATAAGGGGGGAAAAAAAAACGGAGAAGCTTCCCCCAGATGATAACACGCTCACACACGGTTTTACAATTCAGTGATTACAGAGACGACGAAACACACACACACAAACAGGAATATGCAAAGAGTCACACACTGAAACGAAACAGCAAACTCAAACCGCATGTGAGCTACATCAAGGTCATTCCTTTGACAGCGAGCTGTGGGACAAGTTAACTGCCGGAGCGTCTCATCACAGCCTTACAGAATAAAGAAAAGGACACAGAGCAAAGAAAAAAATAGAGAGGCTGAAATACCACGCTGACAAATAGAGAAAGAGACAACTAAAGAGACAAAGTCAGAGAGAAAGGGACTAAATGAAGAGACACGGGGAGAATGAAAAGGGAGAGGGTTTCATAGAGCTAGCAGGCAGCCTTTAGCGAGGTGTCACTTTGCTTGCCGGGGCTTTTCTACTTCTGATCCATTGGTAGCTACAAACTCCCGCTCTGATTTGATGGCACCGGCGTCTCTCTGAAGTTTCGAGATGAAGGCTTATAAATTGGTAGCTTTCATACGGGCGACATCTTGTCTATATTTCCAACTCAATCAAGCGTAGAGGACACGCCAATCACCGCTGCTCTGTGCACTCTCGCAGACAAAGACACAACAAAACGCAGACAAAGACACAACTCGCAAGGCCTGGATGCACAGCGCACACACGCACGCACATACGGACACACAGACACAGACACAGACACACACACACACACACACACATACACACACACACACACACACACACACACACACACACACACACACACACACACACACAGACACTCATCCACTCCCTTTTATATTTTCTATCTCACTGTTGACTCTTCCAGCTTGTCAAACGTTCATCCTGTCAACTGTTAGGAAGGTTAAATGTCTTCCATTTTGCCCGTACAGCTGTCAAGCCGCACAGGACTCTCAGCGTCTCATTTAAGGCAAATAGGCAATCCGTTTGGCAAACATTTCACATCGGATGACATATTTCTTTACTCCCTCTGTGTTACTATGCCAATAATTGAAGAGGCAATATTTCTTGGCACTCCAAAATGATGCCAGATGTTAGATAGGCTCATTGTTTTTTTAAAAAACACGGCCTGCGTTCTTGTTTTGCATACTAAGTCAAGCAGAGAACAGCCTCCGAAGCGTCAAACGTGCGGGGAAGTGAGCACATGAGCATGTGCGGATGTGTGTGCAAAACGTGACAAGATATATATTCTCGAGGCATCCATCTATCTTTTTTGGATGCAAATCAAGTCGCAACAAAGCTTTCTGGAGACACTGTTACTAGGCAACCTGTGCTTGCTTTGTAATTTGGTTGGCCAGCTGTGCATTGTATGTTGTGGTACAGTATATTTAGTAAAACCGAGGCTTTATGAGAACATGTCTTTCGGTTAAGACTAACTTTAAAGACCAGTGAAGGAGGAGCATTAGATGTGCAGCAAGAAGTCAGAGAAATCTCTCAAGTGTGACGGTGCTGAGGAGAGACTTCATTTTCCCCATTTTTAGAGGTTCATCATAACTTTCCGCAGCAGTGTGTGTGTGTGTGTGTGTGTGTGTGTGTGTGTGTGTGTGTGTGTGTGTGTAAGCATTAAATCAAAAAGATGCACATTATGCCCAGGGATGATGATGTGATAAAGCTGGGATTAATGCTACGAGTAGAGTCTTCTGGCTAGCAGCAGTGAGTTCATTCAGGAAGCAATAATACTTGTGAATTACAGACTTTTTCTTTAACGGGGAGACATGAGAGTCGCACACCTGTGGAGACAACAGGCAGTTAGCAGCCTTCTCAGGTCAGAGACACCCTTTGATGAGGCTGAAACATGACAGCACCATAACACCCAGAAGGTGAACTCTCATCAGGTGGCCTTCTACACCCCTTCCTGTTAGAGGCAGTGTAGAAAAGCTGTTTCAACCCTCAACTCTCAGGTGTTTGCTCTGATCTTCACTGTGCTGGTCAATTTAATTAGTTAAGTATTATTACACTTTTGTTACCTTAAATTACCGCTTCAGAGTCATTTTGATGGTACAGTGCCTTTTAATAGGGTGGACAGTATCTCTGTCTCAGCCACTCCGCCCCTTTGTCACTTGTTTCTGCATTGTATAACTTCAGTGAGAGGGTAGGATCACAGCGTTACACATGTTTACTTCAACATACAAGTTTTCAACACATAACATTGCGATGATGCAATGGGTTTTGTTTGTAGTTAGCACCTACATTACCTCTGGCAAATTGTTACAGACCTGGGATTTGTATTAATGACACTGGTGTTGCACTCTGTGGGGGGCGCCAAATCACACAAAATGCAATGCTAATTTCTACATAATGTTGCTTTAATTTCACAGGTGGAAGAAACAAATTACAGCTACTCAAACTACTGTAACTCTGAGTAGTGTTTGAGAAGAATACACTGTATTTTGTACTTGAGTATTATTTGAATGCCAGTAGTAGTTATACTTCAGTAACACAACTGTACGTGTTTCCACCACTGGTTAGTTTGTTGATCGTATGTAGCGTCAGATTTCATGACATGAATGTAAATCAATGCGAGTTATTATCAGATCGCACCCACAGTGCTTTACCTGAGTTGAGATTATGCAGCAGTTGTAAAAAGTTGTTTCCATAAAAATGGGGTAGCAGTCATAAATCTTTAAGTCTCATCTAAATAAAACCACATTCGCTGTTTGTAGGAGTAAACCTACAAAGGAGTTTGTTCTTCCGATATGTTAAATACAGAGGGAGTTTCCGTTTTTTGTTTTTTTAGCTGTCTTTGTCTGTGGGTTTGTGTGTTTGTCTATCCTTGAGTGTAAAACACAACTATTCCAGTAAAATCATCTCTTTCTCATGTCACCCTCTCCCCACCCCGTCCTCTACTTCTCACTCTAATGTACTGTCAAGTTGAAAAGACACTTTCTACCTCGTTCCTGTGATTTCATTTTTTAAGTCTTCCCTTTTTTAATTGTTGAAACCCTCAGGACTCTTTGTGAATCTGACCAGCACCCTCACTAGTCTTTGTCACGTTGTTGATCTTGAAATGGAGACACACCCTGCTGTTGCACCCACCACAGTCACCATGATAAGAGCAGAAACCAAATTCTTATCATGTTAACGTCTGCTATGTAAATATGACTGTGTACTCTAGCCATCGCCTCTTATCTCAAACTTTTTATCTGTTCTAGTGTAAATCTGATAGAAATGCAAGAGATGTATGGCACTCGTACATTTACAAGGGATACTTTCATCGGCCCTGAGGATTCCCACAGAGATGACAATACTGGAGAATTTTCAGTAGCTGCTCTAACTCACGTAACCCTTCAAGTTACTTGAAAAATTAAGAATATATACTTCTATTTTCATTATCTATTTAGTTTTTTCTATTTAATTGTTTTCATGATTTAAGAAGCTTCTTGGAGTGTTTTAATTACAAGTGCACGACATGTTTCAATAATTAAGCATTTCTGAAACATGTGCCTTCAAATAAACTTAAATCAAAATTAAATCTTCAGGTTGTTTTTGAATGTTCTCTTCAATAAGGGGAAATACATAACTGTGACAGTGCCTGAATCAACCAGTAGAGGGACACACCTATGAAAGGTGACCTGTTGGAGGGGAATGGTCTGTCTCTGCAGTAAGCAGGCTACACAAACAGAAACGTGACCCCTGAGGGGGAAAAACATCTTCTGGATGATGCAGGTTTGATGAAAGAGGAGGAACACAGTTAAGAATGTACATTTATCTAATAGTTCAGGGCTACATGATATACATATATATATATATATATATATATATATATATATATATATATATATATATATATATATATATATATATATATATATATATATATATATACAATATAGACTGTCTCAAAAGAGAGACCGAGACAAACTCGCAATTTGACTTCAGCTTCATGGACACAAACATAAAACACTCCAAATGGACTGTCCTGTTTTGCTGAATCAATCCTAAATTGCTTTTAAAAAAGTGCCCCTGTATATGTCCCGGAGGGGTCTCAGCTAGATGGAGCACGCTGTGCCTGCTAGTAGCTAGCTCCCCTGCGTCTTGTGGGGCAGCAGGGCAATTAGCAGAAAGCAGATGATCACTGTGCCCTCGCCACTGTGGCGCCACTGGTCCCCTATGGGGCAACAGGGCAGGTGCACATCCGTCTGAAATAATGGGGGCTACGGAGAAAACACACACAAGCAGCCATAATGAAAAATCAAGCGCGCACACACACATCTAATAAAATGATGATGTCAGCATTAAGCCCCTGGTGAGTGGCTGGGGTGTGTGAGCTAGTGGTAGGAGTGGGCTTGTGTGTGTGTGTGTGTGTTTGTGTGAGTGTGTGTGTGTGTGTGTGTGTGTGTGTGTGTGTGTGTGTGTGTGTGTCGATGTGCGTTTTTAAGAAGAGAGAAAAGAAACCGTCCGTCTATAATTGTGTGATGCAGCATTTCCCAGAGTGCAACATTATACTCCCATCACATTATCTGTGTGTGTGCATGT
The DNA here is from genome assembly GCA_963678695.2 of Diplodus puntazzo. Taxonomy (NCBI): domain Eukaryota; kingdom Metazoa; phylum Chordata; class Actinopteri; order Spariformes; family Sparidae; genus Diplodus; species Diplodus puntazzo. The sequence goes on from OZ023163.1 coordinate 14,396,293, forward strand.
GAGTGCGGACTGACCAGACAGACTGGCGCCAGACTAAGTCATAATAATAATGTTCTAAGAGACCAGACACTTACCCAGACAAATACATACACACACACACGCGCGCGTGCACACACACACGCACACGCACACACACCACTACCAAACTAAATGTGTATATGTTTGGCACTATAGTGATCACGCGATCAGAGTAGATGTAACCTTATTTGTCCAGTCCATTAGTCCATCAGTGATTTTGTCTGTACCACAGCACAGAGAATGACCAGGCCTGACCGAGCCCACTGACTCATCTTTGTTTCAGCTTCCTATACTTTTTCTTTCTTTCACTTTTATATCTTTGTTTCTTTCTTGCTTTCACTTTCTGTCATTTTTTTTTACTTTCATCATCCTTTTTTTCTTTATTCAGTTTCTGTTTTTTTCTGTCTTTCCTAAATCTTTCCTAAACCACAGAATGACTAAATGCAATATGTATCTAAATTTCTGTTTTGATCTGAAACATGTCACAAACTACAACCACTGAGGCTGTTCTACACTTTTTTTTGGCCCTATTGACAGGACAGTAGAAGGCATAAGAGGAAACAGGTTGAGAGAGAGGGGGAGTGACATGCAGAAAAGGGCCCCAGGCCGAGACTTGAACCCGGGGCCGTTGCTGCAAGGGCAAAGCCTCTGTACATGAGACGCCTGCTCCACCCACTGAGCTAAACGGCACCCCAAGGCTGTTCTAAACTGTCTGCCACTGGACTTTCTTTTTTTTTCTTTCTTTCTTTCTTTTTATTTGGATCTCCATTAGCTTTGGCAAAGCCATTGCTATTCTTCCTGGAGTCCATACCCAGCACCATAATCTTTTCACTGCAGTACACAAACACAGAAAACACATCACACAACACAAACACATACTTACAAAAAGTGTTTTGTGACTATTTTAATCAAACACGTACATGATTTGTTTGAAGTTATTATTGTATTTATGACGTATGCATTTATAAATGTGACATGGATGACAGAATACACTCTGATCTCACTGTGTCTGACTCGTACACTGAGGCAAGTCAAGCCAGTAACAGTGGGACAAGTGATCTAAGATCAAGCACCAGCATCACTGCTCCTGTATTGTGTGTGTGTGTGTGTGTGTGTGTGTGTGTGTGTGTGTGTGTGTGTGTGTGTGTGTGTGTGTGTGTGTGTGTGTGTGGAGTACGGTCACACAGAGTGATGAGATCATTCTCTCTGGAAATTTACTCCGTGGAAGGCAATGCAACACACATGACACATTCTGAAATCACTTTTTATTAAATTCCACATAGAGATGAGCTCACCTCCTGTAGCCTGTTAGACTGATCACAAAGACTTGCGGTTGTGAAAAAAATAACCAACAGTTTGAATAATGCAATAACGAGCAAAATAAATTATAGAATCATCCTTGAGACACAATCAGTGTTGCTAATTTTTCCAATAACGGCTCATATGCCCCACTTAGGCTTGTTAAAAAAGAGCAATAACCTCACATATCACAAGGGTCCTATCATATTATTATGATAATATACTGAACTAGGTTAATTTCAACATTGTTATTGTATTGTCAAACTGCTGACTGACAATATTAAAGGTAAAATCTATATTAATCTGTGCACCTGTGGTACACAAGGCTTGTGTATAACAGCAGGTACTAAAGAAAGCATGGTGTGGTATAATTACTAACACTCTGTGGAATATGTACAGAGGATTTTGTCCCAACCTTTTTTTGCAAAAGAGAATGTTAATAGATTTTAGAAAAATATGTAATATGTACATAAGATCAGAAGTGTAGAGAGTCACATGACACCTACAATGGTCAGGTAGTGAGAAATACACAAAGAATAAAAATACTTCAAGGTTTTCGTATTCCTGGACTCAGGGACCAGAGAGGAGGTATCATCAGAAGTTTACTCTTTTCTAAAGCACATATTTACCCCAAAACAACTGTACCTGACTTGTGGACTAAAAGTTGGTTCACTTGATTTCTTTCAAGTGCATTCAATGACTAGATTATTCAGATTTTACAAACTGTTCCTCACTTAAACTCCAACACCAAAACTCTGTGTATTTACACTCCATTTTGCACATGTACAAAACTGTTAGAATTACATTCAAAACCTCATCTAACTTAAAAAAGAAAAAAATGCATAAGAAACTCCTAATTGTGATAGGAATTGGTATTATAAATACTACTAGGCCTTTTTTTTGTTGCTATACAAGATAATGTAGTTTTTGAACCATAGGTATGGGGATCTACTTTGGTCTCATTGTACTGCATTCACTGTATTTCAACAGCAAACTCGATGGTGATGTCCAGCCCTCTACAGCAACTTCCAAGAGCTAGAATGATCACTTATTGTCTTCAGTGTTTAATCTAATGATGACATTGCCAAGAGATCTTTTTTGGTCTATAAAATGTTAACAGCAGCTGCTTCTACACTTCATGAATGATTGAGACTTCTGAATGGTTATCAGAATAACAGCATGATTAATACATTTTCAGGAGATGGCCTGACACACAAGTCACGCCACACCACATGTTGCATGTGGCGTGATAAGCACGCAAACCCCACGTTATGTCTGTCACAAGATCAGTAGAATTTTACTCATCCAAATCTCTATCTGCACCCATTCCCCACCCTGCTCCCTCTATCCTGCCTCTGTATCCCTCCCTCCCTCCCTCTCTCCCTCCGTCTTCATCCTCCCTGAGGGCCCTGCTGGCCTTGGCACAAAGATGCCAGCCTGTCTGCCCGCATTTCCCTTGGCACGACCGTGTCAGCTGGGGGCCTGGCTGCCCTGTCTGCCTCCATACTCCCTGGTATACCACACATACACATACACATACACATACACAGACACACACACACACACATACACACACACATACACACTCCTCGTTCACAGCTTGCAGCCAGACTGGTGTCACCATGTGTGTTAGGGGTAGCGTCACCCACAGGAGTGGGGGGGACTAGAAGGAACAGGGTGGAGTGGAAGAGGGGGGTTAGGGTTTGGGCTCTCAGACAGCCAGATGCTGCCAATTAACTTCTCCGGCCGCCACGGGGCTGTATTGGGAGAGTCTGGCACCTGTACCATCCAACTCCCAGCACAACCACACACATTTTCTTGTGGCCAATGGTGGTCATAGCTTGTGTGGGAGATGAGGGCCACTTGTTGTCTCAGAGCTTGGGAGATAAACACACTCACCTGGATTACTGTAACAGCTGAACTCTCCTGACCTTTTCCCAATTTTCCCTCCTCTCCTCTCCGCTGCCCTCCCCTACTCTCCTTTGACATACGTCATCAAACAGAGCTACAGCTGTGCAAGAGAGATCGCGACCTGCTCTATGTGAATATGACCCACATTATATATATATATGTATACGTGTGTGTGTGTGTGTGTGTGTGTGTGTGTGTGTGTGTGTGTGTGTGTGTGTCTGTCTGTCTGTCTGTCTGTCTGTCTGTCTGTCTGCCTGCGTGTGTGTGCATACTGTCAGGCTGTGTTGGTGATTATACTGGACAGAAGGAATTACAAGCCATTAGAGAAGAGAGCCTGCAGCACCCAGAACGGCACTGCCCTGAAAGGCTTACAACTCTCGAAAAGCCAGCATATTAACCCACCACAGCACACAGCTGCCTGCGGAAACAAGCATGAATCTACAGTACGATGCCATGCATGTCTTTTACAGTTTAATTTAAACACAAAGTATTCCAAATTGAGAAGAAAAAATAAGCAAACCACGCTTGGCAATTGCCTTGAGGACAGGAGGCTGCCATTCAAGATGGACAAATTATTATTTGATATTTTATAACTGCATAAACAAATATGAAGAGCGCAAAATATGAACACCTTAAGAAGGCTGGTCTATATTGTTGTCGTTGCAAAATAATAAAATAAATAAAAATTCAATATATAATTATAATATAATTCTATACAGCAACATCGTAAACTTTGAATCTCTGATATAATCTAAACTCAAAAGTTGACATCATGAGGGTCATAAAGGACATACACTACATGATGGTTCTCCAAAATGACAAATATGACTGGCAGAGAGCGGGAAGACATACGGAACAAATATGTGGTTACCATTGTAATACAGTCACAGAATGGTTATGTTATGGTAACAGTAAGAAATAAAAGGTAATTGTTGTGAAACAGTTGCAGTTTGCTTAGGTTTAGGCGCCAAACGCTAGGTTTAGTAAACTATCATTGTTTCGGTTAAAATAATTTCTTTATTTACATAAGTTAAAGGTCCCATATTATACTGTTTTTCATTAATTTCACACAGCTGTCAGAAGTCCAAAAACTCTGTATTCGATATGCATTGCCCCAAACCCATCTGTGGTCCTGAATTCCAGCTGTCTAAAAGTCGCTCTATAGAGCTCTATTCAGAGCAGTCTGTTTCTGTGCCTGCACCTTTAAATGCTAATGAGCCTCGTCTGTCAACGCCTACTTGGAGAGCCCTGCCTGCTAGATTCCCCTTGCGTTAGCAGTAGCATGCAGCAGGACGTTTGAGAATGGTTAGTGCGCCTGAGTAATGTTAGTTTGTTCGTATGTGTTGTTACAGTTACTGCCAGGTAGCTAATGGCTAACAGGTAGCTAATGGCTAACAGCTAGCGAAAGCTGTGTTTGTCTCCAACACAGTTTCCAAACTCTTGGACACTGTTCGCATAATCTCTGTCTCCAGTCTGCACATTTTTCCAGACTTTTTACTGTGACAACCAAGCTCCATCGTGATATTATTAACATCAAACTCGCTTCAAATGCCATTGCATAGCGGAGCGAAGCAGAGCTAACTAGCTAGCTAATTTCCAGTGGACTTCTCCAGACTCGTAGGCAACTGTAAATACTATCAAACCGCGGCGACACTTATCGGTGGTTCGGGTGCAGTTTCTGGGTCCGGTATGGTTGGGACTGATCCTTTTACGAGGGTCAGTGTCGAGGCAAAGCCAGCTTTGTACTGACCCACGTTACTGAAGCAGTCCGATGTGAAGTGGTTAGCACACACACACAAGCTAACACGAACCGCAGCCAGCACGTTGTCATTAAAAAATGAAACGCAACCACTCTCTCATCTGTTGTTCTGTAGCTGGGACAGAATATAGGCACTGATGTTGATTTTTACAACCAACAACAGAGCTATTAGCATGTCCAGCTTTGAGCGACGACATTGCCATACGCTGCTGTCTCACTGCTGGACACACCGAACTTCACCTCGGGGATGAACGCCCCTCTCTCAGATATCTCCTATCACCGTGCAGAGGAGGTCGGCCTATGATAATGACTCCTTTCGTTACGTAACGAAAGGAGCAGAATCTGAACAGCCTGTAGGAGCACTGTTTTACCAGTGGGTGGGCTGCAGAGTGTTTTTCACGTGTTTTTCATGATATGGGACCTTTAAGTTGTACTGTACTGATACATGGCTTCAAACACTTTGTTCCCACTGAATGGTTTGCCAAATAAGAAATGGATTTCTGAGCAGGAAAGCTGCTTTAAACTGAATAAGCCAAAATCAAATGTATTAGTCGAACACAATAGTAAACTATGAAGCACATGTTTTTAGAGATCAGAACAGATATTTTCCTCAACAGCAGCAACATCAGTTAAGAGTGAATATTCGTCAATTTGTACTGAATAACAGACAGCAGACTTCCTCTTGTCTGCTTTGATTTGAAAGAAGGCATGATGAGTGCTTATAACCATTACATCTGCACAAAATGTGTGACAGATAACTGTGATGTTCTATCACAACATTTAATCTTAAAGAAAACGGGAGAGAGAGAATAATGTCAGCCTAACTCACGTGGCTCCAGTGTCTGCACGCTCAGAAAATCATTTTCTTTTCTGAAGTTTATTCTATAAAATTCAATATCTGGCATGGCTAAACAAATAAAAACAACTCCAGAGACATAAAAGTGAGAAAGAAAGAGTCCGACTGCTCTTGGGAAGAGGATGGATGGGTAGCATAGCGATATGATATGTCAATTTCTTGTCAATACAAGGTTCACAGTCTGACAGAAAATAAATATTCTGTTTACATGAAAGTATTTCTGGGAGCTTGTGAAAACAGTCGATCTCATGTATACTGCAACTTTGCGCTTGCACTGAGGCAATCATGGATTTAGTTAGGAGTAAGTTAATGATGTTACCAATTAAGACATTAACAAGGGCCTCGTCGTTCACAGTATGCTCACACATGCACAAACACATACACACAAGAATCGAGCCCTGTCCATCAGAAGAGCCCGTTCCCTTGCTGTTCTGAGTGACAGATGACTTGTCACAGAGCTAAACGGGAGAATATTTTACTGCAGATTGAAAGAGGAGGAAAATGAGAGATGGGAAACAGAGAAAAAAAAGAGGGAAATTGCTCCATTACTCCAGAGAGGTAAATCATTCGATGTGCTGGAGATCACAGAATGGCATTAACATTTGCACACATGGTCACACGGGCACATGTATGAACACAATTCCTCCTGTCTCTGTCTGCGTTACTGCACTACCACTTTTTTTCTGTTTCACACATATGCTAACCTGCGGATACACATATGCACACACACACACACACACACACACACACACACACACACACACACACACACACACACTCACACACACACACACACACACAAGTAGATCATCAGAATCGAGGCATGAGAAAGGCTGGATCAATGATGGGCTCTGGTGATTAGATTTAATTGAGGAAAAAGCGCTATGGGAACAAAGAAACATTATGACCTTTTCCCTGTCTGCACACACCGCACGCTAATAAGACACATTCACATAATATCATACTGACCGGAATCATCTAACTACATCAAAAGCACCTTCTCATAGGAATGGTATGCAAATGGAGGCACAGACAGAAAAACAAACCCCACGGATAATTGACGATCCTTGCCATGTTTTTGTGCGCGAATGGCAATTTTCACTCTCCTGTCGAGTGCATGCTGATTATTCTATCAGACAAAAAGATTGGCAGTGTTTCACATCCCGGTGCTGTGGAATGGCCTGTCTCGCTTTTCACCTCTCACACATCTCTTGTTCCTCTCTCTTCCTGCATCCTCTCCGTCACTCTCCGTGCGTGTCAGTTTCTGACTGAGTCAAATACCACTTGTCAGGAGAGCGCTGTTTGGACTGACATGAGATAAGAACAGACCAACTAGACAGTTATATGTTATTCTTCACTACTGCTGGACAGGGGAATGAGACTGTGATGTACAAGTAATGTGCGGAACAGTGGCAAAAATAATGCTGAGGCCTGTACTGTAGAGTAACAGAACTACTACAGATTGCAAACAGAAGGATAATATACATTTCAGATATACAGAGCTATGCATGATATTTAACTGAAGGTACACTTATGGCTAATGTTATATGCAGTTATAATAGTTGTGTCTGTATACTTAGAGAGCAACTACATTGAAGCCAAGGACCCCTTTTGTGCTGCATGCTTTGCCCACACCGTTTTTCAGTGCACCAATTCACAGAAAACTTTACAGCAGTGCTACATATAGTACAGTCAGGTCTGGACAGAAGCACAACAAACCTGTAAACCAACTGAGGTGAGCACAGCAGTGACTGTCTTCATACAGATTTAAAATGGAATCTCTCTTTAAAACAAGCAAAATGTTTTGTTCTTCTCCAGTAACAGGTGCAGGAAACTCAGAGGGAGGTGCCAATCAAACAGACGCCCACAAAGTCCTTAGAAGAGCTATTTGTGTACATGTAACACTGGAACAGCTGGAACTGGCCTCCCTTCAAAAGTGCTTTTTTTTGTCAGATTGGATTAATTTGGAATGCTGTAATTGTAATCTCAAAGGTCGGTAGTGTTTTGCATCCTTACCACAGTAACAACTAAAGACACCTTTGCAAGTACTCATGTTGATAAAGCTTTTCTCCTCGGGGAAAACATTAAAGTGTATTGATCGAAACTATTTGTAGTTTCTTGACAATGCAGATACTGTCACAGTAAGATGGATAGGAATGACCCAAAACACACATCCAGATGTACTCAGTAACATGTCACACAGTGACCTGCAGGCCTTAACTACTCCCAAAACCTTTTGCGAGACTTGAAATGTGAATTACCAGGACTAAGTGCAAATAAACATGACCGCAAAATATACTGAGGCTGTGCAACTATGCTGACTTTACAAAAAAACACAAAAGGGCAATTGCACCACGGTGTTTCTGTAATTATGATAGTTACTAAAGACAACTATATATTGAATAAGATGAATGTGTAAAGCAGTTTTATGGCAATTCCACCTTGCCTTCACTTTTCAGACCCGGAAACTCAGTCCTAATGTTAAACAGTCTATGGTAACCCCCACAGAAACATGATTAAACAAATTGCTTTTATGAGATTAGATGTATGTACCTTAGTATAGGCTGGAAAAATCTTCGAAGACATTTGTGCTCGGTGAAGAGACACTCAGTACGTTTTCTCCATCATTTTATTTTTAATGTGTAATGGCTCATGTTAAGTAAAGTCTGTTTTCTTCCAACAAATGCACATAAGACCACGGCTGTACTGTATTTATTGGGCTGTGAGGATTGTCAAAATGCTGAGCACACAGCAGTACAGTGGCAGAGCCGATCTAGCACAGACACTGACAGAGGACTAAAGCTGTGGTGTTGTGCTGCTGACGTGCTACTTTTAATGCGCAGCCGGTAAAGAGTTGTGCAGTGCTCTGCACTCACTATATGTGAGTTGCAGAGAAGGTTCAGTGAGAAGATGGGAGAAAAATAGTTGTTGAATGTCTACCTTTCATTTCCTTTCAAGGGCAAAAGAGCAAAAATCCTTCATAAAAACAACAACTAAGAAAAAGCAGCATTGTGTCTCCTTTTTCAAAGTCCAAAAGAAAATAATTTATCATGCAAGCTTCAGAAGAAAGAGTTGTTGGAAAAAAAAAAAAGATCAAGAAAGAGATAGGTGAGTGAAGTTTATACTCAATGGCATGTTTTCTGTGAGGCTAGGAGATCACTTTATACTGTTCTATACTTCATTAACAAAGAAGGGCTATAAGCATAACAGCAAAACATTTGCGGAAATCACTGACCTCAGGACCTGCTCCTCCAGAGTTGTAGGGATATAAAATTACAGGTAGACAGACACACATAAAAACATATGATTGACTACCCCAAGTCAGTGTGACAGAGTACAGAAAACAAACCTTTTCAATAATTTGTGCTCCTCCGAAATATGCACAGAAATCCTCTACACTGAATGGTGTTTAATCACAACATTAGTTCAGGGCTTATTTTAGTACAGAACCTATTGGAGGTGGTGGCTTATTAAAAAAAAAGGCACGGGTGCAAAGGCTGAATTGATAGTCTTTGAAGATGAGATTCCAAAGAAACTGGTTCCTGCTTCAATCAAATGGGTGCCTCTGAGAAGTGGAAAAGGTTAATGTGAATGTACCCCCCCCGCCAACCACTACCACACACACACACGTGCATGTATTCCCGTTAAAATTTGTGTTTTGTGACGTTTGTTCCACAGTTTTCATTTTTCTCTTTTACACACTGAAACACACAGTGAAACACACGCAGACACACATACGCGCACATGCACAAAGCGATTATCACCAAAGGTACGTTTGCCTGCTTGTAGCCGCTCCCACAGGGAAACAAGCTGTACAGCTTCTCCCCTCTCATTTTTCATTGTCTGCTTATGATGCCCCATGTGTGCACACTGACTTTCATTTAACCCCTCACAACAAACACAAAACACACACTCACATGCATTTATGATGCCAACCCATTCTTTTCACTACACCTTTTTTTCTCTTAAACTCAACCACACACACACAGATATGCAAACAGCTTCTTCCTGCACTTCTATGTTTCATCGCAGTGGCAAAAGGAAGCTGTATTGGCATGTCCCCTACCTGTTGTAGCCACGCAGTGAAGCTACTGTGACTTTTTACATCCACTGCTGTGTCCCTACTCCGTCATACACAGCTGACTAGGTTCTAAGATACGGTCTAGGCTCAAGGGTAATACAGCAAAGTGAACACCTGACAACCTAAGAAGAAGGCTTCCAGCCGAAAGTCTCTTTTGGACCACAATGCTTCCCATTCCATCCACTTATATCACAGGAATATAAATGGGACTGTGTGTGTTGCAAAAGAAATTTTCAGTGCAAAACTCCAACATGTCTGTTTTTGTACTGGAGGCTATTAATAGTCCCACCCATCTTCTCCACAGTGGGTCCTGCCCTAACACTTCTAGCTCACTGATACTGTTAACTGTGTTTTTGGATAGCCCTGGTGTAATTTAACTGGTCTTTTGTTCCTCATTGCTTTGATCATCGCTGTTGTTGTTGATGAATTTTCTGTGCTAAACAAGTTAATAATGAACTGCTTTTTCTTTGGTTGTCAAATCCAAGGGCATACTATAACATTAGTGGCAATAATATGAAAGCTTTGATGCTGCACATGGCCTTTATAGTAACCTATAAGCTTTTTTTAAATTTAAAGTACAGAAAATAAACTGTTCCCAACAGTGGATTTGTTTTGTGTAAGTATTTTTGGTTATGATTGTGGCATGGTTGTAGTTACGGGTAACAGACTGAAATATCACAACTACTACATGGATTTCCATAGAATTGTGTGTAGACATACAGTCATGGTGCCCAGATGGTGATTACTACTGACTTTGATGACCCTCTCACTTTTTCTTCTAGCACCACCAGCAGGCCGATATTTCATCTTTTCACTCACGGTCTTCCAGTAAGGATGAGCATGGCTGTGCTGGGGGGGCGCGGCTGAGAGCGATGAATATATAGTTGTGACATCACAGCCTCACAGAAGCCCTCATGGCTTGTTTAAAGGCACAGTATCTAACTACAGGCTTTGGATTAAGCGCTTTGATACTTTCACAGTAGACCTGCTACACAATCAAAATAGACATCGATCTCTCGCTTAAGTAACCAAACAAAAAAATACAAAGACAAACAAACAAACCATACAATACAATACAGTACAATAAAGGCTGGGGGCTTCTCAAAGGGTCTGTAGAGAAAGATCTATCCAACAGGACTGCTCATCGGGAGCTGTATTCAATAATACGCTGTCAACTTAAAAACAGGTTCATTGAACAGTCGTTCAATGAACCTGACAAAGGAATTAATTAGGTTGCTAATTATAGGATTAAAGACAGACTAATGACATACTTATTATTCAGTAATTGTAACCTTAATGTTGACAAGTTTCACAGTGCACTGATCACATTTTGGGTAGAGATGATCACACAGGTGGGTAGGGACAAAAGGTGAATTATGAAATGTGCAAAATGTGTATTTCTAACTTGTATTTTTTTACACTGTTGTGAATCTCTGCGGAAAATGCCATTTTTTCATGTAGTCACATTAATATTTGAAGCCCTAGGACCTCCTCCAATAATTAATAAGTAAAAACTTTAGATAAAACCCTGTATATGAGTTAAAGTTTAATATTTTGCGCCTACAGCAATGTTTGCACTTATACTACACCTGCTGCCCTTTTTCTGTCATCATGATGTGAATGTGTTAACCTGTACTGGTCTGGTTATAGTGTGTGTGTGTGTGTGTGTGTGTGTGTGTGTGTGTGTGTGTGTGTGTGTGTGTGTCTGCATGTGTGTATTGATTGATGCCTCCCAGGGCAGTAGCGTGATTGAAACACCTCCTCACCATAAAGCTGTCGTGCGTGTGATGGAGTCACAGGGTCATTTTATGCATCACACCTGTCCCCCTTCCTCCCCACACTGACATGCAATCAAATAGGAAAATGGGCATATATGTTTTCCTGGCCTTGAGATGGCTTGTGCGGAGGGTTGTTTTTGTGTGTATGTGTGTGTGAGTGGTGCGTGCGTGCGTGCATTCATGTGTAAAGAGAGAGGAGACGGAAAGATGGGGAGATTGGAGGAAAAGAACAGATTGATTAGCTGTTAAATATGGACAACTTAACAAAAAATAGTCTTTCCTGAACTAACTCTTTTAGATTACACAACCCCACTACACAAGCACACAGTGCTAGAAATTAAATCCATTTAAATTTGCTACGGTACTGAACTTATGCAGTTCTAAGATAAATATGTATTCCTTACTTTTTACTTTTCAGATTGAAATATAAAAACACGTTCAGCAGTTTTCAGTTTCATCAGTTTAAAAAAAAATTTTTTGCAAACTGACCAAAAGTATAAATAACTACATCAATTAAAATGCTGCTTAAATGATAGTGCATTAATAATATTGGCCAGTACTATGATATAAAAACACTCTATCAATCAATCTATTGAACATTTAAGTGGTTAAGTTGCTGTTGCTTTCGTATTGATGTGATATTTTTACAGTAGTTTCAAATTGCAGTGCTGCTACTTTTTACTTGCATAAAGGAATGAAGGATGAGGATAAATCTTCCACTACTGCAAACATACCAGCTTGTAACAATCAACAAAAGCTTGATAAACAGAAGATTTAGAAGTTATCTGGAGAAACTACAGTTCTTTGAATGTTCTTTGTGTGTACTTCAGATAACTACCAAACCACCCTGTCACTGCCTGAGCTCAGTAGCTACCCAATTTGAGTGGCACAATGCCCGAGCACGTCCGCCATCTTGGTCAGCTAGGTGAGGCATCACCACTTGGACAAACCAAATGCAGGACTAAAATAAAACCCTTATAGTAAAGTTTAGTTATGATTCTGGTTACATTTGCAAATAATTTATTGGGAAGTGGTGAGTGGTTGCCTGTTTTGGCATTTGGTCAAAATTCTGCTTGATGCTTTGGCAATATTGTCCTTCATTGCAATTCTAAAACAGCTTCTGGATCACAATACATTTCTATTGATAAAGCCTTTGCACTAACAATACATTTGAATTAAAAACCACCAAAAGTAACAGCTCCAACCTGACCCAATAATCATTCCCTTTTGTAAATTGTGTCTTAGTGGAGTGCTTTTAATTGAAAAAAATAATAAATAAATAAATAAATAAATAAATAAGATAAATAGCTTGAAATAAGAAATTAAGTTTGCTTTGTTCCATTGTAGCATGGGCGGGCCACAACATGGTGGAGAAATCAGAGCCATCCTTTAATTCTCACATGCATACTTTTCACTGTGACAGGACATTTTACTGCTTATCTTTTGATATTTTACTTTCTGACTAACTCACTGTAAAAAAGAGCAAAGCTGTGAGCTGAGAAACTTTTGGGAAACCAGCCCCAGCTTTAAAAATAGCCCAGAAAGGCCCCCAAAATAATGACCCTGGCTGGCTGCCGTAGTGTCTGAGGCTGGCAAGACAAACGACATCCATTCCCGCTCGGTGCCTTTAATCAGCTTGTGATAATTAACGCCACACTCCATTGGCCAAACAAATATCTTTGTCAAGGTGCTCGTTGCTGTACAAGTTCTTCCCCTGTTCGCATAGACAAGATAACAAGCACTCTTTAATTACCTTAAATTTTGTGTAGTAGTAGTATTATAGACTTTAACACCGGCTCTTGTCACCCTGTCTTTCCCTCCCTTGTTCCTTCTTCTTTCCCTCCTTCCCAACAAGTATATAAAATATTTCATCATGCTGGTGGCCAGTGGTAGTGGCATCAGACTTTAATAAAGTGAACGACCTTGTGGGATTGCAGTGGGGATAGATTAAGTTTGCCTTCCCTACTGGCAGAAGCAGCCACCTCTGTGGGGTTTCTTATCTGGAGCTTTACTTAATTACCTGCTTTAATTCTAACATTCTCTAAAATGACCCCTTGCCACGATGAGACAAGCTGTTTTAATTAAACAAATGAATGCGTCGCTTATCGGGCGGGATCAGAGCTCTCGTTTGTCACAGTAACAGTTAAGGATGCCGCTGATGATCACGTTATCTGGGACTTGGCCTGGGTTTCACCACACACAGAGGAGGGAGCAGCTGATGCTATCTGGTTACTGTATGTGCTACTGTAGCGATATGGGAGATTACAAACAGGCCCATTAGATATAGCAGACATGTCCACTTAGTCACATTGCAATCGGATGAGATTCATAATGTGACTATGCTTCCCTTATTACGGTGGTAAAAAAGGTTTATAGCCCAAGGCGGCCAAGTCAGACAGGAGAGGAGAAAACGTTGTAAGAAATAAACATGAGAAAAAAAGGAAAAGTACAACAAGCCAAAAAGAAAACCAAAAATAGTCCACCAGCTATTCCCAAAGTCACTGACACTGGCCTGCTTGTTTATGGTGGTTATATAACAATATTTTAGAGCGTACAGAGGGTTCCTGTGCAGTGCCGCCTGACCAAATTTAATGGGAGAAGTGTCAGAGAAGCCATTATACCAGCAGGGGCACGCACAGCCCTATTACATATGGCTGCTGGCTGCTAATGTGTATTAGCAGGAGACAGAGGAAGCAAGGTGAAGATAAGTGATTTTGCAGTAGCTGGCTAAGTAGGACAAAGGAGGGAGGGAGTATGTTAGGGAGGGTGAGAGAGAGAGAGAGAGAGAGAGAGAGAGGAGATCAGGAATGGTCACTACAGACTAGGGTGAGAACAATTTGAGATTTTGAGAGTTACTTATTTGCTGTGTGGAGGTGTGAAGAAGGGCATGATAAAAGCCCAGTGTGAAGTTATCGAGACAACCCTGTAAAATCTAAAGATCACGAGAAGAGTCTCCGTGAGATCTGTAATATCACTGTGTTCCCGAGCAAGACATTAGCGCCCACTGTAACTGCTCGCTCAACAAAGAATCTGAGAGAAAAAAAAAAGCGATACAAATCTTATAAATCTAAACAAGACTGCTGGAGCGTCTCAGAACGCCAACCACTGAAACAAGGTGACAGCCAGTGTTTTCTGTTGGTTAATAATTTAGTGGAGGATTGAAGGCTGCTCTTGGCAAGAAAGTGCGAGTTTTTATGAGTTTGTGTTCGTCAGCAGCAAATTTCCAAACACTGTGTATTTTGACTGGAAGGGGGCACCTTGCCCAGCCAAGGAATCCCAAATGCACTGAAAAATGTAGAGCTGCGTGCCTCGCTGCCAAACACATTAGCTCTTGTTCTTTATTTAAGCCTTTGTCAAACTATCTGTGGTACTTCACTCACACAGCCACTCTTTTCGAGGGCTAACCGGCCAAGTTTGGCCACTCGACACCAGTGGTGTAAGAGTGCGCTGGTATTAAAAGAGTGAGGAGGCTCCTCAGCTTGGTCTCTGACAGCCCCCTTGAACTCTGCGGGCCTGGTGATAAAGTGGCTTGATGAGTGGGCAATCTCTGTCTGCCAGCTGCTGGCCTGGCCAGGGGAGCTGGGAAGGTGCCAGACTGAGTGAAGACCTACTCCATACAAACAAAAAACACACACACACAGTTGAAATGTGAATGTATGCTGATCTTATTTGGACAAGTACTGTACACTGGTCTGCGATGACAAACAAGTCGCCATGCAGAGAAACTGTTTTCACAAACATAGCTGAGGTATAGATATTCAAAGTGCTGATCCAACATTAACAGCAGCCTCCAGCCCATTATCAGGCCAGAGGGAGACCTGAAGATGTGACATCACACATTCTTAAAGGGAGACGAAAGCTGGGACCATGAGGCTTAATAGCCATTGCGTGTGTGGGCCGATGTGTTTGTGCATTTCAGTGTTTAAATCCCAGTCCCACATCAAAAAATCCTAACAAACTCAAACTCAAATTCAACCTGCACACTGAATTCATAAAAAAAAAAAATAATAATAATTCTATTTATATATTCATTCATTTTCACAGTCGGCTGAACAGAATGCATAAAGCCCCTATGCTGTGACTCTATAGACTCTACATCTCACTCTCTATCTCTTTCTCTACTACGAGCCTATGAGTGTGCTTCTCGCACATGCCCAGAGGGTAATGTTTCTTAGAAATATTGCCTCAAGAGATGTTTAGAGACAGGAAAAAGGTAAGCATTTGAGATTAGTGGAAAAGAAAATGTTTTTGAGTTGTCCCAATTCATTTGTATAGAACTTCATTCTTGTATCAGTATTAGTGGGATTGGACTCTTGACTCGAGTCACAAATTGGAGGACTTGTGTCTTGCTTGACTAACTCTGACAAAAGACTTAACCTTAACTTGGCATTAATGCTTGAAACTTGACCTCGATTTGGGAGAGATGACTCGAATGGATTTGACCTATTTTTTAATAAATATTTGCATTGTATTTTAAACATGATTGTGTAATTTCAATGTTTTCAAAATGTAATGGATTCAAGGATTATGTCAATGACAATGAGAGCAGTGCTATGCAAGGTCTAAAGCTTAAAAACCAATGACAAAAGCACCACGACATTCATCTTTATCTGTAACTACAAAACCGGCTAAGAAAGGTATGTGAATGTGTCATTTTAGCTAACTTATTAGCTGCTAAAACGTCAGCTGCACTACTGCAAAACTGCAAAACGTAAAGTTTTCCTTGACTGGACTCAACAGGACTGGCTTGATTCTCACCACAGTAACTTGGGACCTAAGTCAGTGTATCAGTATTTGATAACCTAAGAATGAGACTCAAAAATCAACAATCATTCTCCAGAATTGCACTACTGCTGCCTTACGACAACAGTGAGGGGACACTCTGCCAAACATTCATAAACAACAATGTCATTGTCTATTAGGATGATTAACTGTAGACATCATCATATGCCAGTTGGCAGACGTCGACCAACCCTACTACTTGTTGTTATTTTAATCATCCCACTTAATGCACACACGCTGGCTTGCCTCGCTTATTTCTGTTTCTCCCAGTATTTGTCTGTTCTGTTGACTTTCTTCATCAGCAGTATGTTAAAGTCAGCTTATCAATCACAATTCCATGTTGTTGTCTATCAAAATGATCAAAACCAGCGAGGTGTCAAATGACACCATATCAGCCAGGTCTTTATATACTTTTACCACACAACAGGAACAATGAGGAGGAGGGCGAACTGACACAAGAGAACATGTCTCTCTCCGTGCTTCTCTGCAGAGCATGTGCAGTTGTCAGATGATGGAAGCGTAGGGCGAGCGGAGACTGTCCACATGTTACTTGATCATGGATAAATAAATAAAATCTTTAATCCACCTGAGAGAGGCAATTTAATACAGGGACAATATATATCTTTTTTTAATTTATTTCAACCACATGATGAACAAATCCTGAATCTAGATCTTCATGAACTACAAAACACACATAACCCAGAAAAAGTTATTCTACTTTGTATCATATTCTACATGATCATCAAAGTTTAATGAGGGGTTTTCAATCACAAAGTTCTTTGACAAGCTGACTGATGACTGGGAGGTTAGCTTTATGGACAATAACAGCAACGTGAATCCTGCTCTTTGCTCCATGCATATTCAGGTGTCATCAACATGTGGATCTGAGCTAGATTAGAGTGTTGTGTGCTGACATTCGCAGCTTTCAAACAGAGCACAGGGCTTTCTGGCTGATTGCGTCGACATGTCAGCTGATAATTCAGGAAGTTGAATACACATGAGTAGATTGGACGCCATTGTTCACTAAATGACGAGATCTGTCTTCCTCTCCGCCTCTTTAATTATCTTCCTCGGTTATAATTACACGTGTGAAGGTCCAGAGGACAATCACTGTTGTGCTGCGCTGTCTGCTAACTGAAGTTAGATGAGATAGGCAGAGGAGACTGCAGAGACTGACACTGGCTGTTAGCGTCTGCTGTTTGAAAATCAGAAGCATTTCAACACAAGAATAAGGTAAAAAAATCTGCATAAATCATTGCATTTGATCAGCAGTACTCCTGTATACATCTGCTGGTGCACTCGTAAAATAACACATTTTAAAAGTAGAATATGATTGAGTTGAAATAAAACCATGTTAAATCTGAAGAGTTGTTCCATTAGATGACAGTAATTGTTTCGCAAAAAATCTACAATTTTACCACCCATAAACAGCTGACAGTTAGGACACACTGGAGGCTTTCATTAATAATAGTGATGACTGAGAACATTGAGTGACCTGGGGGTCCTTAAGCAGCCTTGTAATTCTCTCTTAATGAAGCCGATGAATAAATGATTTGAGGCGCTGTGCATGAGGAGTCTGATCCCCCGTCAGCATGTCTCCGCGGGGTTAGTAGGAACCTCAGGGGAGTCCTCTCCTCCTTCTCTATCCTTTAATCCCCACTTTTTTGCAGCCATCCCCTCTCCTCTATTCGTCTTTTTCACCTACAACCCTTACACCTCTGCCTCCTCTCTCTACATCCCTCCTCCCCCTACTGTCTGTGATCCTAATCTCCTCTAAAACATCTTTTCCAGGACTGTGGGAGTTGGCAGATAGTGAAGGCCACCGACTGACTCATTCCGTCATAAACAACTGGTGGGTGTCGGTACGCTGGCGGCCCTCCAGTTTCAGACACGCTCACTTTGACAGGTCATTTTTTTATGATGCTGATTGTTATTTTCCCTGTTATTGTTTTTCTTCCCTGTGACTTCGGATGGGGGGTAAAAGTGCAACTTCCGAGATCAGGCAATCTTTCTCTCTGGGACAAAAAACAAAGATGACAGTAATAAAAAGGAGAACCAATTGCTTTTTCATTTCATTTCCAGTGGGAAATCAGGCTGAGGGAGGAATAAAGGAGCTATAATAATAAAGTTTAAGAAGAAGGGCCTATGGCTTTCCATTCCCTTAGCAAACCACAAGCAGTAGCCACCGTGGACAGTACAGTTGCTTAGGGTCATCCACATTATTGGAGCAAAGGCAAGTTCAAGCAGTGGGGACAGGTGTAGTAAAACATAGACTCCAGGTCAAGGTATATAAGATTGGCTAGTGCCATGAAACATGGTATGGACAAATGCATTTGCCCCATTCAAACAATCTATAGCGAATGGTCTGAAGTGCATGGAGCAAGTACATTTATGATAACACCACTTCTATTAGACAATCTGGCAAGGTGCAAGATGCAAAGAGTTAGTATTTAGTCTCTTAATTAATCATAATTTAGTTTTTGGCTGTGACATGAATCAAACCAATCAGTGTCATCTCTCATTTCCTTGAAAAGCATGCCTGACCCTGGCACATTGCTTTTTCAATGACAGATTCAGAAAGTGGGAGAAGCGAACAGTTTTCTGCTGAGGAAACAGTTCTGCTCATCGCCTCCCGACCCTTTGTCCTGTCAACAACTTAATTTGACTTGAGGAGGAGCAGTGCTGTGCATCCCTGTGTGCAAGCAGATTGTGATTCCGAATAAGGCTTCCATTAAATAGCATGTTAATACTGCGCCACTGACTTTAGACGAGGTTTTTGCTGGTCAATGGCGCAATTGCTCGCTTCAGCCTCTAGATAGCAATGCGCCAACAGTGTGCTTGGCCACAATTAATATTAAGACCAACATGCCCAGATGGGTGCGACCACATTTGGTTCTTTCACAACCTGAGTACTGGCATGAAAAGAACAACTGCACTGGTGGGAGACAAGCAGTGAGATTTCATTGCACTGCGATGTGCGTCACTTTGAACAGGGCCCAACATGTTATCAGCACATTAAGCCTTTTCCTTCATTCTCTGTTTTTCTGTTTTTGAGGGGATGAAAACCTTTCTCCTCTATTTTCTTCAGTTTCTTGCAGATGAAAAGAAAATAAGAGACCCTGCTGGGATTCACAAGTAGGCCGGGGACAAAATTCAGGTAAGCTATTAGGGTCTAAAACTGCTCTCAAAAGCTGATGCTAGTAGTTAACATAATTCTACTTAACCAGAGTGTTTTTTAACAGTGCATCATTCTATGCTGTGGCATCGTTATATTGCTCATTACAGTGGCACATAGCGCAGCCATCTCCGCATGAACATCCAAGTTAATGGGCCACAATAAAGACACCACCGTCTTCATTTTATGGCTCAGTTTTCTAATGGCCTACTTGGCTTTCTTGCCTGTTCTCTCAAAGGAGCAATCTAGGTCTCTTTAAGACCTCTGATATTCTCAGTACACTCTTTCCTCCCGGCCCATGTCTCCTTCCATCCATTCCTCTACTCTTCCTCATTCCTATCGCCCTCCCTCTTTCCTGTCAGCTATAGGCAGCCTACGGTAGCCCGTGGCCTTTTTCCTGTGCCCTTAGTTTCATTAGCGGGCCCCAGATGCTTAGCTGCTTATAAAATTATGAAGGGCCAAAGCCAAGCGCCTCCAGATGGGACCCATCTATATTCAGATGAGCTGTTTCCTCACATTCAGAGCAATCCCACCCTGATGTCCTACAGTGTCGTCAACAAACATGCTGACAAATACAAACACAAGCGAGTACAAACAGATGCACACATTTGCAGAGGAAACCGTGCGCACAGGGCCACCCAGGCAAAAAAAAACACACACACCAAACACACACACACACGCCGCCTGGATGGGTAGCATCGTTCTCTCTATAGGAAAACAATAGCTTAGCTGGTGCACTGTGGTTGTGCTGTCAGCTTAAGCTTTTATCCTGTATTGTGTGTTGAACAGTGATGCCTGGGGATTTTTTTGCTTGTTTGTTTTTTAAAATAAATGACCATTTCGCGAATGGACTGAGAATTTAACTGTGAGCTCTCTCAGATGATTTGAATTATTGGGGAAAGTTTATCATAACAAGCCACTCTAACAACAAAATGGCTATAGCTGGCTCGATGCTAAACTATAAGATGTTTATAACATGTGATGAGGAGTCGAATGATGGCTACTTTTGACCACTCTCTTGATTTCTCTGCTAACAAACCTATGCCCAGATTGGCAAAATAGTAGAGCTGTCCCAAACGATTATTTTTCTAACGATTAATCTAGCGATTATTTTTTCGCTTAGTCGACTCATCTAACGATTAATTTAACGTTACATGACCAAACAAAAGTAACGTAGTAACTGTAACTGTCATTGGTAACTTATCTGAGGAAAAAAATACTGCAGTTGTAGGCGGAGCAACGTCTGTCCTCCCGCCTGTCCTACCGACTCTTCCTCACATTTCTGCCCGAAAAACAGCGTCTGTCACTGGCAAAAACCTTTAACTCACTCAAGTGGTTGTGTTGATAGAAATCAGCGCGACGGTCAGCCCTCCCGACCGAGACTTCAGTGAACTTTCCCCCAGAAAATTGCCTCCATCATCGCGAGTGACAGAGTCACGCAGCGACCTGTTTACTGATGGCGATTATGTAATTATGTAATTTAGCGCGAAACACGAAACTCTTTCACCTTCCAGGATGTTTAGGGGGCCGGGTTCTCAATCACTACACATTATGAACGGTCCGCGGGTTTAGAGTGACAGGGGGGACACCTGGGAAACACCCCGACGTTATCATCATGACGTGTACCGTCACATCTCTTTAGGAGCGGCAGCACAGCTTTCTGTGTGAATTACATGGCGGTTCGTCTTTATTCCAGCGGTGCTTCGCTCTATGTGAATGACCAACGGCGGAGAATTGACGAACCGCCGCTGCGGCGTTAATGCAGCGTCTCTGTGTGAGAGGGGCTATTCTCAGCCTCCGCAGGTACTACCACTTCCTGTTTGGGACGACGCGTCGACGCAAATTATTCATGTCGACGAATTTATGTCGTCGATTACGTCGACGCGTTGTCCCATCCCTACAAAATAGCAACTGAAAAATGAAACCAGTGGATGAAGAAGAATTTGAGCGGTTTGTGCAAACATTGGTGCATTGAGTGCAAATGCATATCTGTGTGTGCCCCTGACGTTATGGTATGCATATTTAATTGGACAATCAACTGGGCTAGCATGGTAATCAACTCATCATCTTTCTATCTTTCTCTTTCTCTTTCTTCTGTGCATCTTTTCCCTTTGTAACTTTAACTCTGCTCCAGTAATTAAATCACAGGCGTGAGTTTTGAGACAATCAAATCCCCTGAACTTCACACTCCATTTCACCGCTCACATCTCTGACACCCCGGTGCATCCAGGCAGCACAGAGGGGAGACCCATTTCAATACAATCATACGAGCAACACATCCATGAAAATGTCTTGACACTCCCAAAAAAAAAAAAAACATGTTGAAAGCACAGATCCAGACGTGTGGACAAAGTAATAGAGGTAGGCACTCACATGACAGCCAGCTTAAGACAAAGGACTGTTAAGAGATAATGGAGGTTGTGTCACTCTGTTTGATTCATACTGACGTGTATCTACACAGGGAGGACTTTATGTATCAATGAGAGCAGAACAAGAAAGTTGCTGAAGAGAGGCGAATGCAATTAGGGGATGAGGAGGATTTCTTTGAGTATCCGTTTTTCAAAAAGAAGAGAAGGGAACGGTTTTGTGGGCCTGCCAGCTGCAGATACTAGCCGTGCTAGAGCATTAGTGAGGCAGGAACCTGCAACTCTACTGTTGACTTAGCTGAGCCATCTGAATTCATTACACACACACACACACACACACACACACACACACACACACACAGACTCGTGTCTTGGGCAGAATGCAGATATCAACCAGTCCTACAGAGTGTCCTAATATGTCCCGTAAACACCTGACAGCGTGGCTTTGTGGAATTGCTGAGATACCCATAATCCTTTAGTTGGAGTCAGGGGGTCAACTTGCCATCGTGCTGAGCACACCCAATAAGCTTCAAACAGCCTATAGCCAAGCATCAACACCCAAAACCCTGGCAGTATTCTGCACAGCACGCAGGCTTGGCTGCTACGTATTCAATGTATATCCAGCATGGGGCGAGTATAGAAATCGCTTAAGAACGACCTGCTGAAGAATTTGTCTTTGTGTCACACTGGGCTCACAACAACAAAACATTTTGCAACGTTCACGAGATCGGACCGCCTGAACAAAGTGGGGTGAAGGTGAGGTCCTCCGCCTATAATACTAAAAGCAGCCGCTGACTTACAGTACAGTAATCAGGGGACTGCTGGCTGCAGAAAAACTGCAACGCCTCACCTAGTTCATTATAAGATGACACAACCAATTTGTACCTCTGCCTGCTGCAATCTACCAAATCTCCCCTGACAAAAGCATTTAGATTAGAGCGCTTTCAGGGAGGGCTGCGCTGACATGCGTACCCAGCCTGTAAAAGGGGAAATGAAGTGCCTTTTTAATTCTCCTCCAGGCAAACATAAAACTGTCCAGGTAAGTCATTTGTGGGTTGAATGGAGAGCCAGAAGCAAGTTGCCTCTCTGTCGCAACACCTCTCGCTCTCTCTCCTTTCATTCCAGCCTTTTCCCTGTTGGAAACTGTGCACAAACGTGTGCTATTGCGCACGAGTGCAGCACACATACACACACACGCTCACACACACACGCACATCCTTATCCTCATCTGGAAGATTATTAATCTATTTGTTACATTTTGTCCCATTATTTCTACCACATAATCCTCTTTCACATCCTTTGGCAGCATGCTAATGAGTTTCTGTGAACAAGGAAGCTGCACGTGCTGTTGATTGTTCTGATTGGCGCGTCTCCCTCTGTCTCTTCCTCTCTCCCTCCCTGGCTCCCTCCTCCAGTTTGTCCTACCCAGAGGAATAAAGACTCCCAGATGGAACAGAAAAAGTGGAAAAGGAGGAGAGGTGCCATTTCATCTAATAAAACAGAGCTTTGTGATCACTTTCCTCTTTCAAGTCTTTAAAGACTACTGGAGTGAGGTGGAAATGGAAAGCAATCGCCCCGGAAGATGAACACCACTCCAGATTTTGGCTACGGTTACCAAATCCCTTTCACAGCTACAGTACATCAGGTAGTCTCTTTTTCCTCTTCCAAATATTCGCTCAGATTCATACATCACTCCATTTTTCTCTCAGCGGTCGAACTGGTGACGGATAATTAGGCGCATGTGTGTGAGTGTGCGCCGCTCACTTTCTCCCGCGCTTGGTTTTTATTAAAAGATTTTGTCCGTCTCCCTTATCGCACAGACAATGTTGACAGAGAGGGAACATCATATATAACATTTTTTTTTTTTTTAATCTCGGAATCTTATATGAAACCCATAGACTGTCTGTCGGATGATTGCTACGCTTTCCCACTCGCAAAATGTGGCTTGAGAGCGAGGAAGCAGCGCAGAACATAGTCTCTGTTTTAAATTAAACACACGCACCCACACAGAGATACAGGCCGCAGGCACAGTATAGGTGTAATAAAAATCATGTTACAGTAAAACATCACGAAATTGAGAAACATGGATGTGAAAAGGCAGCGGAGCTACTCTGGTCTCCTGAGGAAGACAGCGAACGTGACAATCTTTCCTTTAGCCTGGAGTCTAACAAGTATGACCACAGGGAGATGAGCAAAAAGGGAAATAGTTGAGACACTGTTGTACTAAAAACCTACGTGAATTGGTTGCAATATAAGCCAACAACTACGCAGGGAATTCATTCATTTCAATACATTGTGTTTTAATACTAAACAAGCTACTCAGACGTTGTATCACACCACTGAGACTCTTTGCGTAGTAAATAACATTTGTTATTACATTCTGAGGACACTTTATAGTCGTAATTTGTCTTGTCTTATGTAGGAACTCCTGTTTATGTTTCCTCTGTGTATGCTTGTCTGACAGTGTGCACGTGTCTGTGTGGGCGATTCAGGTCAGTGGATATGGTGGTCACTGTAAAAGATGGGATGGGCCTGCTTGATGTTTTTATGAGGCGAGTCTGTTTGGAAATGAATCGTTAGTCCCGGTTTTTATTGGTCAAATTACCCGAGCCAGTCCTTGTCCTGTTTGCCCTTAATTAACAAGCGTTCAATTCCCCTAATAATTAGCGCGCGCTATTAGCTATTTTACATCACTCTTCATTTGTCGACAATTAAAAGGTCTATTATTAAAAGGCATGCCACATGGTTAATTGGACAAAGTGGCTCAGCGGCATGGGAAGAGAAGGAGGAGGAGAGCGAACGACAGGAGGAGTCAGAGGAGGTCTGCAGTAGTTCTCATACAACCTTTACAGTCTGTCTGTCTTCAGTTTGCTGCCTGACACTCTGTCCTCATGAGAGGGAACGTCTCACTCACTGTACCGTCACCACGCTCGCTGTGTTCGGACCCAGACAGGCGAGCTCAACATTGCGGCATTGAGAGAACAGGAGGTGTGTGTTGTACTGGGAGAGGCGTTTCTTTATAAAGCTGACGAGGGCAGTTTCCTTAACACCGCGGGACCTATGTGCAGAATGTGTGAAAAATATGAGCAGGTCCTATGCATCCCTGCTGTTTTTGCCTCCTCCTGTAATTTCTCTTGTGTGCGTTAAGAGTCACTTTGCAATATAATTACAACAAATACACTGAGGTTGCTCAGTGAAATGGGAACCTGAGAGTCTGGAAGTTCATGATTTCTGTTCTGCCTCGAAGTTCACAAACACATTTGCGTGAAGCTTAAAACTTATGTAAATTAAATCATTATCAAATTAAAGGATAACTCCACTAATGTTACATATTGAAGTGTGTTGACAGGTCTTAAGGAATACTACTGAATATGTGAAATGAATATATTGTTGCTCCAGGAGAAGCTGCATTTAATTTGATAAATTGTCTCCAATGATGTCACTCGGTGGCTAAGTTGCATTGTGGGTGATGTAGGCACCGGGTTTTGAGAAGGAAGATGTAAAAAAAGTGATATCTCTGTTTCAACTGTATCTATTAGGATCATTAAACTGTCCATAATCAGTCCAACGATGGATCCTCTGGAGCCACAAAAGGCTTTCTAGTCCTAAAGAAGTAGAGGAGGAAGAAGTCAAGTTATAAAAACTGTGAAAATAAGTAAAAATGTGAGAGGACAAACAGGCAGGCGTTGAGTTTCGAGGGAATACACTGTAAAGACAGACAAAAGGTGAGCAAGGAGAGGCACACAGGGCCGTGGCCATATCCTCTCTCTTTCCCTCAACCTCTCATCACCTCTCCTCACCCTTCACCCTCTGCCTGGGCTTAACAAGTGGCAGGGGAAGCAGGCAGGCTGCAGCGGTGCTGATTGACAGAACAATTACCGCTAACACGCACCCCGATGGAGAAGCAGACATCTTCAATAGTATTTCCCCATGCTATTGCATCACACGCTTACAGGAAGGATTTTGGTAGAAAACCAGAATTGCCCTGACTGACTGACAGACTGACTGACTGTCTGTCTGTCTGTATGACTGACTTGCAGCTGAGCACAACTGCTTGAAGAGCACTCCTCTGTTTTTCTCTGTACCTCGCATGGAAAAAGGCAGGAAAAAGCATTTGCCCTTGATCAAGGTTGGCTGGTTCTAACTTTAGAAGCAATGTTTGGCAACCCATTTCCACCAACTCTGACTGTTCATCTGTTAGCTCAGTTAGAGGTGCAGCTATTTTTGTCCACACACCTACTGACTCGACAAAGAAGTGGAAAGTTAATTAAAAGAGACACCACAAATCACAACATTTCCAATATATTAATCATCATAGATCTAATGAGCTGGAAAGACACAATGTAAAGACACATTTTAGACTGTGAGGTAATTCAACAGTATTGTTAGAATTACATGTAACCTGAGCTTGAATTGCTTTTTATGTGTCACTGTAAAGTCACATAATTGCATTATGGTCTTCATGCTGCACAGATGGGAAGGTTTGTTTGTGTTTTCTTTTAAAGTCAGACGTGCGGGAGAGGTGAAAAAAATACATTGATAAATAGCATTAACAATTTAACACTTTCTATTTCCAATCTCCTTAATGAGAGCCTTTGCTGCTATTCTGAGTTTATTTTGATTTCAAACTCGATATCTTGGGGATGTTGGTCAGACAAAGTAAAGACATTTACAGATGTCCCCTGGACCTTTGCAGGGGGCTTTGTTCACTATTTTTATTAAATTTCAGAGACTAAATAATTGACTAATTTAGAAACGTAATTTTCAGATGATCTAATAATTTGCTGACCTCATGTGTAGCTTTGGAAAATATCTTCTGCAGTCATACTGTGCCCTCTCCTCTCCTGCTCCTCTCCGCACTGGACTCCGTACGAAGCATCTGTTGGTTGATGCAATCAGTCTCATGCAGCCATCCTGGCCATTACCCCACCCCACGGCATTCCGGCCTCCAACAGCTGCATTACACCACGCTCTCTGACTTTCTAATTAGCTTATCTCGGAAAATAAGGATGCTGGGCAATTCTTTGCTCTAGCAGTCTAACATCGAACAGGCCGCAGGGAGCGTGGTTGGCACCTAGTGCCACCGAGGGGGCTGTTGTCTTCGACAGACGAGGACAAGAAAATATGGTTTACTCTCTTTCCTCTGTCTCATAAACACTCTCGCTCCTTTTCTCACTTCCTTAGCAATTTTTCACTTTGAACTTTTAGTCAATTATCAATCACATGAGCCAGTTTAGCTTAGAAGATTTTTATATATTTGGAATTTACGGTGAGTCCTGAATATGTTGTTCATGCCTGCTAAATAATATGATATACTGCAGCTTCTCGACTACACAGAAGTAGCTCCATGTTGTGTTTAACTGTGAATTCCATCACAAATACATTTTTATTTTCAATTAAATTAGACTTAAAGACATTCTATACTATCATTTTAGCAGCCTCAGTATGGACTGGAAATTGTTTAGCCAGTTTTAGCCAGAATTAGTCATTCAAGAAACTTGGCTTTTACTTTACTGTTATTTTTATCTTCGAATGTATCCTATTCGGATTTTGCCAAGAACATTGATCAAATCAGTGGTCAAAACAGTCTTCTAATGTCCAACATATTTCTAATATCATTAATGATTAACTGATTTGTAAAGTAATTGCCTCAAAATTTGCAACCTTAATGGCATGTACATGTTTTTGTTTTTTCTCCTCACCTCCTGAGATTTGACATTTAGGAGTCTGTGTGTTTACAGACTAAACCCCATTGTTAATCTGTCACACGCTTCAAAAGCAATGTAGTCCTTTTTAATTATTTCGGCCATCATTCATTATTTATCGAACATGTAACCTGTGATGCTGTTTAAATGCCAGATTGAAGAAAAATCTGAGCCTCTGTCAGCTCTGATGTCTCACGACTGCAGGAATCATGGAGAGAGGGATGGGAGGGAAAAAAGGGATGGAGGAATGGATAGGGGACAGATCATTCCACCTGTAGTGGTGAATGTCCTGCAGGACTGTAATCTGACAGTTGTCTCTCACTGAGACGCCCAACGTAGCCGTGGCCAGCCAAGCCCTGCAGCCTCCAGCACCAAACGATGCTGGGGCCCCGGGACATAAGGCACCTGCATAGGGAGATAAAGGCTTCAACTCCTGGGCTAATACTGACGATTCTTTTGATAAATACAGACGTGGGGTGGTGGGTGGTGGGGCGGCAATCTTTTCCCGCTCACTCTCTCTCGTTCTCTCCTCCCTGTCGACCTGTCTCAGTAATCTCTTTTTCTTATACTTTGTGTTTTTTCTTCCTACAACCTCTTTCTGTCTGTTTCTCTCTCTCTCGTGTTCTATCTCTCCCTCTCTCTGTACCTTCTTTATCCTGTCCTGTGTGAGTTTGGATCAGACAGGCGAAGCTCTCCACCCGCTGCCTTTTTATTTATTCCATATCTGTAACTGTCAAAAAGAAGATTGCTACTTTCGGAGCTGTCTGTGCTTTGTTGTGCTCATGGAAAGTCAAATAGAGGAGGTTGTGTTAAAAGCATCTTGACCACTTTGTGGGGACACAAACAATGTCAGCTGTGGTCTTGGAAGCCCCAGACAGTTGAAAATGGCTCTACAAGTGCGTGAGACATGATGCCACTTAAATGGCACAGTGCTGAGAGGAGCGGTTAAAACAGTATTAGCTGGGGGAGGTAATTGGAGTCAGGCCTCTGCAAAATTACCTCCCGCTGTGTCTGTCACTTAAATACCTATTTATGAGAGCTTATTGAAACATAAACATAACCAGGGTTGCATGATTAGGGTGTTAAGAAGAGCTTTTCTAAATGACCCAACAACGCTGTTGCTCAGATTAACACATCAGACATTTAAGATTATGTCAAATGAGGAGTCAAGACCATTCATTTCCTGTTCCTGTTTCATGTCCTGGGTCAATAATTAGATGCCACAAAATTGCCAACTGCATGAAACACTTTTAACATGTAAAGAAACAGTGGTTTTAACTTTGATTTGCAGCGCTGTCGACACAGTAACCTGGCTGACAGTGTTACTCGCCTGTGAAATAACACCAATTTCAAAACATGCCCTTGCCAGCTTCACTGTAAATAAACAGTTGGAGGAATGAGACAATAGCAGCAGTTGGGACCGTGAAAAAGCCATATCTCCATGAGCACAACAGAGAAAAACTCTTTGAGTGCAAAGTTGCAACTACACCACAGAGTCACAACAGACAGATCGAGGCAGCCAAGCTGAGCTGCATCATGTTGCACTGTGCTGTATCGTCGACAGCAGTTCATCTTTCCTGTCTACGGTGTCGTGCCCATTGTCTCTCCCCATTAGCCTGCGACCGCGGTGCTACGGTACGGTTGGTGCGGGCGCTAGGCTGCAGACGTAGACAGCTCAGGGTGGCAGATGCCTGGCTTTTCTGCGGATGCCCTCCATCAACTGATGACAGATGTCAGGGCTCCTCTTGGACGGCAACACTTCATCACGCTACCCTGTTCTCCCTCCTCGCCCCACTGGATACACCATCCTGCTTGGCAGACGCAGCCCACAACCACGCTGCACCAGCTCCATTCCCTCTTGCCACACCTAGCCATTCACACACACACACACACACACACACACACACACACACACACACACACACACACACACACACACACACACACAAACACTCACACCCACACACCCACACACACACATACACACATATCTCTGCATCTATCAGTCAAGCGTTATTACATCAGACAGCCGTCATACTGGCAACCAATGGATCACATGCTAATGTGCCCAGACGCATCCACTCTGGAAATCTAAAGTATCAGTCTTTAGGGTGTGTGTGTGTATGTGTGTATGTGTTTGTGTGTGTGTATGTTAGGAAATGCTGTCTACTGTAGGCGTAACGAAAAGTTCTTGAAAGTTGCAGGAGGACTTTAAATTCTCTAATGGCATTGTAGTGAACACAACATGGACTAAAATGTTATATTTATAAAAAATATGTATATTTTAGACATTAACATTATAACATTACACAGGATGCAATACAACATACAAAAAATCACTTTTAAAAGATTTTGAAAGAATTATTGCACACTAACCATTTTGGCCTGCTGGTAGACTTGACTACGGGAGACATGCCATCTCTGTACAGGCTCTTGGTCTTGGAGAAGTTGACCACATTGAAAATGACTCTCTGAAAGACATTTAAAGACAGTGAAGCACATTAAAATCACAAAAATTGAAACCCAGTGGAGTTTTTGAACTGGAGCAATGTTTTTTTATGAGTGACTGGGTTAAACACCATCACTGGAAATGGCCAAATGGGACTGAGACTTATCTAACGACGTGAAATCAGAGACTGTTGTTCCTACATCTTCACAGAGACCTGTCTCCACCTCAACATCTTGGATCAAGCTGTCATACTCGATGAGCTGACCATGTTCCAGGCGATGACATTGATACGTGATGCTCACAGTCAAAGTGAACGGACAGTGTTTCCCAGATGCCGAGCATTTGATGTGGAGAAGGCCGACCACATTATCACCCGCATCTTGCTGCTGCTGTTGATAATCACCCCGATGCAGATTCAAGGGATGCCCTTGGCATTTATGTGTATTTGTATATATATAATTGTATACATGTTCTTTAATTTGTGTTGCGTGTTTATGAACCTCCATTTCTTTTTGTAACCCTGGGTTGAATAATGAAGAATGAATTACCTTTCACCACACAACATTCAGCAATGATGTTGTGCAAACAAATTAAGGAATGCAGCGATTAAAGCCAGTGACGAGGTAGGCTGTGAGCTAGACAACTAATGTGTAAACGATATAAATTGTGAAATGTAAAAAAAAAAAAAAAAAACACAGAATGCCTTCAGGTGAGTTGAACTAAATGAAAATGGGAATGACTTATGCAGTGTTTACATGACTTGAGAGCCACAAATTTACTTGAATTGATCATCATTTACTTCACATGCGACGTCCCAAAACCCCAAAATGCATAAGAGGCTCAGAGAGCAGTAAAACTTGTCACTACCACCACGGATAACACCGACAACACACCAAATCATGACACATAAACATTACAGTGAGGAGATAAGGCAGCTTTAATGTCCCGCAGATGATCCCATGTTGCAGCAACAAAGTTGCGGAAAAAAAGGCAGCAGCTCCGAGGAGTGCCAGCCACTAATCTGGAAGGACATTACAGCTCTCCCTAGAGGGATGCCGCCTGGCCACAAACATTAAGCTTTGCCTGGAGCGCACAGGACAGCCATGGTGTCTGGCTTTCCACCTTCTCTGGACCAAGGACTTTCTTTCTTTGCAAAAAAGTATTGTGGAACAGCCCCTCCTCCCTCCCAGCTTGCAT
Organism: Diplodus puntazzo; assembly: GCA_963678695.2. Taxonomy (NCBI): domain Eukaryota; kingdom Metazoa; phylum Chordata; class Actinopteri; order Spariformes; family Sparidae; genus Diplodus; species Diplodus puntazzo. Next base: position 14,427,669 of record OZ023163.1, read on the forward strand.
GATTGGGATGATTAGGATCATGAGGAGTGGGAAAATGTGGAGAAAGTGAATAAATATATATATTTTTAAAAGTCAAATGAATGGCGATGGTAATACTGCGGTGAGGTAAATGAATCTTATTGATGGGGCATATCAAATTACCAACTAAGTCCAGGTGGTGGAAGTTAACTGGGTGCTACTGAAATCCTATTACAGACTCCCCACCCTCCTTTTCTTTCTCCCTCCCCTCCCCCTCATCCATTTCTCCCTTTTTCTCCTGCCTAGCATCAGAGGAATGGGGATTGCGGATTGTGGCAAGCTGATTCAGACTTAGGTAAAATGACATCTAACTGATGTTGAGACTGGCAGCAGGCTCCTGTAGCAGAGAGATAAGACCATTGCTGCTGGCATTTCAATTACACTTTACTGCCCCGCACATCTGTTGCGAGAGCTACTTTTCAGCCTTTTCCCCTCAGGCAAATACAGCCTTACTTTGACTCCACTGGCTTTCTTTGACTGCACAGCCTCCTTCCTCATTCTTTATCCACAACAAATTCAGATTGTCTTCCTCCTTAGCTTCACTCTGCCCACTGTTTGTAATCTATTTGTTCGGCCTGTTTAACTCAGAGGAAGCCGAGGCTGGACAGATGACAGAGACACAGGAAAAGAAGGCTTAATCGCAGGAGGAATAATATGGGATGTAAGGGTGGGAGACAGTCAAGCAGAGAAAAAAGGGTACTGCAGGTGGACAGAGACATGCAGCAGGGAGCAACACAAATGGACAGATAGTAATTACACAACACTAATAAATCTGGGCGTGAGATGAAACATTAGTGTGGAAAATATAAGTGGACTCTACTGGCTAAGTGCATAGATGTAGAGGGCACAGACAGGTGGGCTGGTAGGCAGGAAGAAAACTCCTCCTGTGGCTCTCTGATTTTAATTGAAGCTAAACAGATCAAAGACAAATCTTTCCGTCCTGTGATTGAACATCAGATCACAAAGTCTGCCTTTAACCTACAAGACAAGAGAAACTTTGAGAAGCTTTTAAGAAAAGGTAGGGAAACCCTGGACAATTCACTAACAAGAACAGACCAGCATGGAAAGATCTGTATTCCACTTTGAAGATACAAGAGTAGTTTGAGGTGCTTCTGTTTCCTGCAGTCGCTTCTCATCCTGGAACACTGACAGCTATTGCTTTCTACAGTTAAAGCATTTCAACTGTTTATCATTTATTTTAAGATCCAAACTGACATATGCATTTTGGTCAGCTAGGAGGCCATTTATTTTCTCCACATTTTTTATATGTCATGGCTCCAAACAAATCCAACTATGTTATGGTGGTTGGAGTGACATAGCTGAAGTTGTGTTTAAACAGATCGACAGGACAGGGGCAATTTTGGTATTCGTTTTTGCATGAAATTGTGCTTGCATTTCCATCTGCTAAGACCAACTCTTATCACAATTGCAAACACACAGATCAATTTTTTGTGGTTTCAGTTGACAGAAGCTTCTCCAATTCACCAGAACCTTTCATGCATGATGAGTTTTGCCTGTTTGATTTACTCTTTACTTTTTCTTTAAGCAAGTCCAGATGAAAACAAACAAATAACAAAAACAGCCCAGTTGCCATGATAAAATGTTAGCATTTAATGTTTTTGCAGATACAGATACACAGATATGTCCAAGTAGGCTATGTACCATATTGACACTTGTACAAAATGCACCATATCATGTTCTTATTACGAGTTGATTAACTGATTTTCACATTGGCAGGCAGAGGGGATGGTGTTGGCGTTAGAGGTGACAAGGCTGCTAAACCGGTGATAACACTTCGAATCTACATTTCAGCGTTTGTGAGCGTGAAACTATTGGATATTTTTGATGAGGGAAAAGGAAATTTTGTAAGATTTTGATTTTTACAAGAAGTCTGCACATTTCCAGACGTGTTTGTGGCGACAAAACAGGTACTTTAAGTCAAACCCTGATGTTTTCTGAAGCATAACTGCGATTGAGTTTAAAAAAATCAAAAACATAATATAACTTGTGGATACAACATCCGAGATCCGAGTTAAAGTAATAGGTTATATTTGACCAAAATGTCATCCACAGCTGTTTGGTCCTTCTATTTTCAGTCAATAAAATAACCTAGTCATTGATGGAAGCTTTCCATCTGCAGTCTCTAATTATAACAATGCCTGTGCGTAGAGATGGCTTACTGTGAATAGAGCCTATACTATAATGTAAGCTGACCAACATATTCAGGCCACAGAAAGTGCTAATGTGTGGATCGAAGTAAAATAACTATCATGTTGTTGTTGCAGCAATGCTGCACTCATTCACTCACTCACTCACTCACTCACTCACTCACTCACTCACTCACTCACTCACTCACTCACTCACTCACTCACTCACACATACTTCAAAGAATTACAATCAAACAAACTGCTGTGGGGCTGATTCTCCAGATCATTAAAACTTACGCACACACAGGACCAATTTAGCACACATGTCTGTGTCTATGTCGATGTCTATGTGTGTGTATGGGTGTGGGTGCGTGTGTGCGTGAGTCTGCACATGTGTGCTGCCCTGGAAGATTTAATTAGGCTGGGAGCAGTTAGAAGAGATTAACATCCATGCTGTCTGAGCTGTCATGTCGACGGAGCGTGTCAAAGCCCTCCGCTGTCCCCATCACTGCTGAATTACAGACTGGAACAGGTGTCTTTGCAGTGTCACAACACACACATACACACACAATAGACGCCCTTACATATTGCATCCAAGACTAAATAAAACTAATACGATTCTGGCAATGATAATTCGGAATGATATGTTGTCACAAACAGAAACTTACATGAGGGTAGTTTGTGCATACACAACAGTTGATGACAGAATCATACAACATGCAAAACTCAAATGAACCTTAATGGTGCAATAAGTACAATTTTTACTTTCTCACAGCAGGAAATAACTAGAATGTATCTGCAGGGACTCAATGAGGTAGTTGATCAAAACCAATGACTCAAGAAATGCTTCCCTGCAAAGCCAAAAAAATACAAATCTATAAAATAAAACGTATCTTAAAGTGGCACTATGGAGTTTTGGAGGAGAAATTAAAACTCAGAATTTTAATATTTACAATATTAATGAGGTAATAATACAAACTCTATTTTTTTAGTAACTAAATAAACAAGCTGTTCTCAGCGGAAAATAAAGCACCCAGAACACAGTCTGAAGCTAGAAAGGTGGCAGGGTCCGCCAAATATAAGCAAAGTAAAACAGTATGAAATTGTGTTTTTCTTTAAATCAGTTTGTTTATTCAGTCATGAAAACAGAGACAGTTGGTTTATTCAGTTTGTTTCAATATAAAAGTCAGTCAATCAAGCTGTTTCTCTTCTGATTTCCTCCCCAGAAGTACATAGTGTAGTACATAGTAGCTGTTGTTCTTTCAAAAGATTATACTAAGCAAAGGGTCACATGAATGTGTGCTGTGAGTGGCACATCAGGGTGAAAAGGAAGCACGCACATCTCGTTGAACGTGTTTTAGGTGACCGTCTAAATGACATATTTCTACCCCTAACCTCTGTGTTACCCTTTGAACAGACCTGCCAGTCAGACACAAGGCTTGGCACTGAAATAGCTTTGCTGGTGCCGCCTCAGGATAGGATTGCATTCAGGACCAAACACTGTCTTTTGATCTCCATCGATCCGGCGTGAAGCCAGATAGCGTTGCTTCTGGAAGAAGCCCGGATAAATTATTAAAGAAAGCAAGACCTCTACAGAGAGAATGAGCACTTTGTCCTTTTGATGGTGATGGTTGAGCAGACTTTATTATGACTGATCTGAAAAAATAATTATGTCTCCATAAAGTGAAAGCTGTAACTGAGACCACACTAATTAAATGCTTGTTTGTTAACTTAAATTATTGATGTGCTTGGCTGTCAAAATAGCGTTGTTTTGACCAGATATATTGCAACCACATTCAAGGCCACCTGACAATTTTGTCTTGATTACAGATGTAAATTATTGGTCTGTTTCACTGCTGTTTACTCACATAATTATGTAATCAAACCTTGTTGTGATAATAAATATATGACTTTTGAATTGTTAACGATTTCTGCTGAAATATTTTTATGTCCACATGTGTTTTGTAAGTAATGGTAATGTGAAGGTGCCAAAACAAAAATGACCTGTTATATTGTCACATTACTACACTATCACGATGTAACACAAGTTTTAGTGATGAACTATAGTACTGTTTGTAGTCCCTCTTCTGCTGTCATTAAAACAAAAATTATATAAATGCAATAATAGTAATTTGTAAAATAGAAAAATGCTTTATATTTGAATGCAGAGGATTGGTTCAGGAGACTCACAGCCTTAGGAGATAAGCTGCCCTGTAGTCTGGTGGTATGGCAGCGGATACTTCTGTATCTCTTGCTAGATGGCAGAAGGGTGAACAGCGTTGCCTTGTAGTATCCTTCGGTTTTCTGTGCAGACACCTCATTTCATCAAAATCACTGATGCTCTGTAGATGGGTATCATTGGTTTTCTGGACGGCGCTGAAGACCCTTCCCTTCACAAACATGCCAGCTTGTGATGTTTCCAGTCAGGATGTTTTGTATACCTTCTCCGTTAAAGTCGACGAGAACTGGGCACAAGTTTCCTTGAGAAATAAAGCTGTTTGTGAGCTTTCTTTTCACGTATGAAGACCATGACAGGGTCTCTGTGATTCCCAGGAACCTCAAACTGTTCACCTGCTCCGCTGATGTAGACAGGTCTGTGTCTTTGCCTTCTTTCTTCTAAAATCAACAGTCCGATTCTTGGATTGTGCAGCAGGTTGTTCTCTGTGCAACGTTTTGAACGATTGTTGGTTTCTTCCCGACAACAATAAGATGTAAGTGTTGATGATCATGTAAAAAGTGTGTATATGTGGTTACTGTACCTGGCCAGCAGCCTAGGGAGACTGTTCTATCACAGTCTTGGCAGGAATCCATTTTGCGGATGAGTTTGTGTGCGAGAAACTGTTAAGTAAAACTGCTCCAGGGGCTCAGACTGGAGCAAAAATTTGACTTTTTTCCTTTAAAATTAGTTTATCATGAAAACATTGCCCGGTGGTCTAAATGAAACAATAACAATCTGGCATCAGTCGAAGTTACCATATTCATCACCAAACTGGGGTTCACTGAATCACCTTGGCCACACTGCAATTCCCTCACAGCATAACACAAGCGAGCCGAGCAGATCTGTGAGGCCTGTCCATAGCCATCAGAGACAGGCAGGCTGATGGCTGCTGGCAGCTCTGCCTGTTCCTCTCTTGTTGTCTTTGATCAGTCTGATCACTGACGCCCAGCGTGCCAACTACCCTCAGTACCGGGGACTACCTGACACCGCCAGGAGCACAAAACACACACACACACACACACACACACACACACACACACACACACACACACACACACAGTCCAACACATGCACGCATATGGTGGAATGTAATTTAACACATTTATTCTAGTATTGTTCTTAATTTGTGGTACTTATACTAGAGTTTTTTTCCATGCCACTAAAGTACATATCAGAAGGGGAAAATTACACTTTAGTTCAATTATTTGACAGCTTTAGTTGTTATTCACTTTACAAATGATACAAATGTTCTCATAACTACACCTAAAAAATCTAAAACATTTTGTTATTACTACTATTCTGTTTTTCATGCAAAGGCATTTTGAGGTTCCAGCTACTCAACTGTGAAGAATTGTTTTAACTCTCTAATTATTTTAATAGTTCAAATATATTTGCTCTTTGTAATTGTGATCATATTTCACATATCTCTCAAGACTTCTACAAAACAGAAAAAAACATTTGATTAATAGAGAGATGAATCAGCAGAGTAATCTATCATGAAAACAATCATTTGTTTTCAGTAGCCGACTTACACTTTCATTGCTATTTCTGCTTGTAACAGTGTGTTTTTCACAGTGTGGTATTATTACTTTTACACTGGAGGCCTTGAAACAAAGTAAACTTAGTTTTGGTAGTATACCATAATATCAGACTGAGCAACTTCTTTCCCCAGACTGTGAGGATCCTCAGAATCACCCTCAGCACAGCAAAAAATACTTCTTAATTTAATGGCTTATCCAACCTAGATACGTCGGAATCTGACCCCGTCACATGCGTTAAGAATAACTATATTAACTTTATAGAAATAGCCAATCTTCTTGCTGATGGTCTCATTTGCTTATGTAGGCCGTATAGAGCCATCAGCCTGAATCAGAGCTGCATTATGCAGCATTCAGATATTTTTTTAAACAGTTTATTGAGAAATTGGATAAGAATATATTGAAATATTGTCAAAGAGTAAGGTTCAATTGTAATTAAGGGGAGAAGGATTAAAAGCAATAAATGGTATAATAAACATTTTAAGGAACTTACAGCAACAGATTTGAATGTATTTGCATCAAAAAGAACAGTAAGCGTTGCTGTGTGATACAGCTGTTCAACTGTTCTGGCATGGCAACACTATGCAAGTCACATGAACAGTATGACACTCTGCTCACTGACAGGTATCACTTCTGGCAGGTGCTATTTAAAACTGACGTGTCACTGGCAGACACCTATTCTCATAGGCAGCTGTCACCTTTGCGATATCTACGCTAATGGGGTTGCCATAGATACTCACTAGTTGGAAAACTACAGTTTATTACAACTTTATTTTTTATCTTAACAGCTCAGGCCATCGGCAAATGGTAAATTGTAAACAAACTGTAAACGTTCATCACCGTTTTTTCGACGGACTTCCTGATTCCGCTTTGACTGATCATATTTGCTGTAGCCCACTCACATGTTTATTTATCAATCACTGTTATTATAAAGTTTGAACCAATTGATAGCGACATTATGGGTGTGGCTACTTTTGGTGTTACCCCCAAGTGGTCTCGATAATTCAGAAAACAGTCATTAAGTTAGCAACTTGCATGATTGTCTGACTGTAGGTGTTTTTAGGCCTCATTGGACATATTGTATTAACTATTCAAATGCATTCGGATTTCCCAGTAAATACTTTAGTGAGTACAGTGCTATCATAACTAATAGAAGCAATGGTTGAAGGTACAAAACTAAACCCCAAAGATGTCATAAAAGATGTCACAAAATTTTACTTTGAGGTTTGCATGGCACAGGACATATTGTAACAATAGGGGTGCACTTTGAACTGCAGAGAACAAAAGTCAAAATAATATGGGCTATAATTATCAGAATAGCCTGTCTTATGTATATAAAATGTTATTAGTTTTTATTTTAGCACTCACTGAAAAGTGGGAAACTTTTTCAGTGGGTCTGGGTTGAGTCTCCAAGGTGGCATTAGGTTGAAGGCCCGCTCAAGCAGGGCAGCTCAGCTGTGGCTAAGCTCCTGCAAAACCCAGTGACAGTGAGGAAGGTCACAAGCCAGCAATAGGTGTGGAGAGCAGTATGACTGGGGAACACCGAGGGACAGCCTGAGCCCCTATGGGAAAGGACGGAGGTCACAGTCCCATATGTGTAGGGTGGTGACACGTTTGTGTTTGTGTGTGTGTGTTTGTATGTCAGGGAGACAGGGGTTCATGACTCCTGAGGGAGCAACATGCAAGACCATGAGTTACGCCTGCTATACATAACCTGACAGACTGTTCACAAAGTTGCACGTTGACAATGTCATCCAGATGTCAGCATGTCACTAACACAAGAAACCCCCGGACACACAAACACACGACACACACTTGACTATTCCTGCCCTCCTTTACCTTCCCACCTTCTCTTTTTTCCTTCAGTGTGATGTTGCTGCTGTCAGTTTAGCTCCCCGATGACCGATGACGACTTAAGGTGCTGACACAAGGAAGAGGAGGATGGGACCCTTTAAACATGCTACAGGTACACACACGCACGCACACACACACGCACGCACACGCACGCACACACACACACACACACACACACACACACACCACACACACACACACACACAGGCTTTTCGCCCAAACTCACACACACACACCTGAAGGTAAACTGACAAAACAACACAGTAATATTCCTACAGTAGTTTTGGTTTGTTTGTACTCAGTCTGAGATGCCCCATGGAAAAGTGAGCTAATATGCGGGGGAAGTTGTGAGATACCTAGCTATTGATCCTGGGGGCCATGTGTCCCAGCAGCAGCCTTTTAAATGTCAGCTTTTAATTTCCTTCTCCCTCCTTCACTGAAAAAGATTTATTCAAAGAGCAGTGCTGTTCCAGGAGATATCAGATAGCACGGTGACAGTCTTTTAAAGAGCTTTTGTTTGGTTTCAGCATTCATGTTTTTTTTTGTATCAGACTCTTTTATTCAGGTGGAGGAGGAGGAGGAAGTTTCTGCATTGGGCACTGAGTTGAAAGGCAATCTCTCCCTGCCATTGTAAGGCGATGTGCGACTGGAACTTCTTTAATTAGGGCTTCTCTCGCATTGAGTGACAGCAATGGCCAATACCCTCCAGACGCTGATGGAGGTCAAACACACACACACACACACACACACACACACACACACACACACACACACACACACACACACACACACACACACACACACGCACGCACGCACACACATGCACACACACACACACACACACACACACACAGATCGAATCACAAATACACACGCATACACAAACAAACAGCAGAATTGTTAAAACATTAACCTTCTGTATTATGGATGAAAATTTAACAGCTACAACACTACTGAAGCTTTTTATTGCCTTCATTTCATTACAGAGTCACACACTGCACATTCTATAGAAAACACGGTGGCCCTATAATAAGATCACACACTCATGTTGTGATTTGATAATGACTGTCTGCAGCGTGTGTTTTGTCTGCAGAGTGTGTCCTTGTTGGAGTCGATATGCGCTCAATGTGTCCTGGTCAGCCGGCCACAAACTGTCAGATGTATAAGGCTCTAGTATGTCTGCTTAATTGTCAGGGTGTTTGGAGAGCTTTCTGGCAATGAGACCAGTTAATGTTCTCGAACATGCTGTTCCCATTTTATTATCATGCTGCACACACTGACCCTCACAGCCATGGACTCACAATATGTATTATTATGAAACTTATCCCGTATGTTAAATAGACACAAAATAGCACAATATGTCTTCTTTTAGAGGAGGATCACATCGAGAAGCATTCCTACAAACGCATCACCAGTAAAACCATTGTTTTCCTATGGTATGCCACGCTGCAAGTTGCGTTTTTCTAGCTGTTTTTAAGAGTTGAAATAGTTTAAAATTGGCAGCTCAAGGTGCAAAGCTGCATCACTTTTTTCATTAATTACATAATATGTCTAGTTGTGCACACAGCCCCACTTTTCCAAGACACAAGCTTGCCTTTCCAAGGCCTCTTTAAAGCAGCCGTGCCTGTGGTGACAAGCGAGTGTGTGATCTGGGCCCTATTCCTATCCAAGCTTTTATTAAACTGAAACAGCTTACTTTTCTGTAAAGGGTAACCCAACCAATCTTAAACATTAAAATGTGTTTACAGGTCTTGGGGACTACAGCCATTGAATTCTCTGATTGGTTGTGTGTTAGCTATATGACCATTCTGATTAGCGGTGTGCTAGCGAATCAGTAAGGTGTGTGGGAGGGGTGGAATACTGTGTGCGCTTTGTTTTTCAATGCACTCCATTCCATCATTTCCTGTTTTCATGTTTTTGAGTACTGGCACGAGACTAGTGGCACCCACTTATTGCATTTTGCGCAAGAGCAGAACGTACGCCCCACTGTGGAGTTGGCAGCACGTCGAAGCGGTGTGTTCAATGCAACTTTTCTGCAGAACGGGTCAGATGAGAGGCAACGAAGTGGTCGGATAAAGGCAGTTGGCTGTTGGATTGAGTCTGGGCAGTGTGTGGGGGCTTAAAGCTTCCAGTGATGTCACTCAGTTGCATTGTGGGTAATGTAGGAACCACATTTTTGAAAAGCAAGAAGAATGCATTTATTTTGGTTATTTGTTTTTTCACTGTCCATTATGAGCCCAATAGTGTAACTGAAGTGCAATAGTAGTAGACTAGTAGACTATTAGATCTCCCCAAGACCTGTACATACACTTTAAAGCGTAAAATTGATGGAGTTATATTATATTATTATCTGCCAGAAAAATTTGGTATTTGCCAATATTGCGTCCGATCCAATACTCACTTATATATTGATTAAATACACATCTGTCACATTCAAATAACAGCTGTTTTCCCAAGCTGTATGATCATATATTGATTTTATATGCTTAAATTAATTACATGTTGTGAAAAAATCTGATGAGGAAAGAAACCATGGCCATGGCTCCACCACACAGTATTGGGACAACGACATGTGAGTTGGTGTACATACAGATAAAGCACAACAACAAAGTACACTCTCTGAAAAAGAGGTCCTGAAGAAAGGAAGTTTCCCTTTTTTTTATATTTTGAGCCACATGCTCTGTGCTGTGATGGGGACAGAGCTAGTTCCAGCCAGTCCACCTCCACTCCCTCAGCAGCAGTACTGCCGCTGCCACAGGCACTCAGTGAGGGATGAACAGAGCGGTGGTAAAAGCCAACTGCTGCACTTCGCTCCTTCCTTTTCCCTACACCCATTTGTCTTCTCACCTTCTTTTTCCCCTTCGCCTTCTGCTTTAAACATGGAAGAGTTAATTTGCTCATTCTGCAGGCAGCATCTCTTTCTATTTATCTTTCTTCATGTTTTTTTTCTTCTCTCTCTCTCTCTCTCTCTCTCTCTCTCTCTCCCTCTCTATTTCTCTCTCTCTCTCTCTCTCTCTCTCTCTCAGGCAGGGCTGTTCTGTCAGGCCCTTCCAGAGCAGTGGGGTTGTCAGGAGTGATGGATGACTATCAACCTTCTGCTGTCTTCCACTACGCTCCTGGGAGATTTACAGGCTCGCTGACTACCAGGCATGAAAACCAATCTCTCTTTCTCATTCTTCCCTCCCTTCCTCCATCCATGCCTGCCTCGCTCCTTCCATCTCACTCCCTCGATTTCAACATCTCCTCCGTTACCAAAAAAAGCTTTCATAATGGAGAGATGTGTGCAAAACAACATTGAAATTCGTGTGTGGACAGAGGGAAGCGATCGCTCCTCTTGAGGGTTATTGTGGATGTGTCAGAGGGGAATAGCATCCTCAGAGCGATACGCCTGATCTTTGACAGCCTATCTTGCCCATCTTCATCTTCTCCATTGCTTCCAGCTCCTGCACCAGCTTGTAACACATGAAAATCCATCCACGTTACTCTTGCTGGTGGTAATTATGGCATCGAAGAAAGGTGCTGGGCTAATTGCTGTCTCAAAATAGTAATTGCTTTATTATCGCAGCCATTTTTGGTAATGATCGTTCAAAGGCATTATGTTAATGCCATTAAACAGTTTCATTATTATTCTCACTTGCACTAATTGATGAGTATTTTTCATGGCTGGGCCCCCTAAATAATGTTGTATTTAGAAACTCAATCTTTTTTGCAAAGAGCATTAAGCATGAGAAATCCAGACCAAACTGCAGCAAGACAATGGTGCCATAAATATCCTCGTCATACACTTTTAAGTCGAGTGAGAAGTACACAAACCATGACACCACACCAAGGTCAAAGAATAATCATCCAGCCCAGCGATATCTCCTTGACCAGAGACCCATTTCTATTGAGACATCACATCCGCAAATGATCAAATATTGTGTCTCCACATTTCATAACCATTTCATATAACCACTACCTTTCAAAAAGTGTCCGGGGTGGAAACCCATATTTGCATTCATTTGCAAATTCAGCAAAGGAACCATGCTGGCTAGTGGAATAAGCATGAGTTTTAATATGCACACAGCGCTGACACCACTCTTCAAAGAGAAGGTAATAGACATAAATGACATGTAAATGTTATTTAGATTGCCATCTAATAGCATGCAAAGCAGCACTGTGTCTCGCCTTATCAAATATTTGAATTAGAAAATGTGGCCCCACCTCAATCTTGAGCTGCATATAGTAATGTACCCCATGAGTGTGTGTGTGTGTGTCTGTCTGTCTGTCTTTCTGTCTTTCTGTATGAGTGTGCATGCATGCATGTGATCCTGACTCCATAATGATCTCTGGTCCAATCTGTCAGCACACTACATAGTTTATACAGTGAAAGAGGTAAACACATGTGCAATGCTTTCTTTGACACTCGGTGGGCTCATTAAAATCAGATCACATCTCAGGAGGACAGCTTGAGGAGAATCCTTGTTTTCTTCCCTGTACTTAGACATAGCCCGATGCTTAACTTTTGCTTATATGAGCCTTGTTAGCTTTGTACCTATCAGGTCTCTACTCCTGCTGAGTGACAGGGCTGGATTGGCATCAACAACAGGAAAGGCAGAGTACACAGCTCCGGTGAATTACAGCCACTGGCTTGGGATGCCAGTCTGATCTTCAGCTTGCCTGCCTGGGAACATTATGCATACTTGTATTTTTGGATTTAACTCTACTGTAAAACTTGATAGAACAAGAAAGAACATCACTACCGGAATAGAAAGGATAAGCTGTTCAAGAGCGAGCATTGCTTAGCAGATGTGTCCACTGGAAACAAGACAAAGTCCTCAGCGTGGAGGGTTGTAATAGGTCAAAACTAGATTTTGCCACCAGCATGTTTCGCGCCTGCACTGCTGTAATATCAGGCGTCAGGGTAAATATGTTATTTTTGTTTTCTTGCACAATCTGCATTAATTAGACAAAGCACCCCCCTCGGTCAGGCGCCGCACTACTGCCAGGAGCCACAGGGCGAAAAATGAGTCATTTTGAAATGAATAATGGATTTGTGTCTGCAGGGAGAGAAAAGGTTTCACAGAAGTATATGTGAGTTTGTGCCTGTGTCTGTGTATCGACCTGTGTGAGTGTGTGAACCCCGCATGAGTCTATAAATACGTCCTTGCTGGTCATTTCGCTTGGCCAGCCCAGCTCCATACCACTCCAGATGCTCCCTCTCTCCTCCTCCCTCATTTCACAACCAGACGTGAATATGCAGATGTGTGAGCGAGATTGTGCAGAAAGGTGGGTGGAGCAATAAAATCATAAATAAACAGGAGCTTTGGGGGTTTTCCTGCCACAGTAACTGCTGCCATTTGACCTCAGGCGGTCTGTGGAGGGCAGGGATGATAGATCTGCCCTTCTCCGTCCTACAGCTGTTCACACATCAACAGCAGAAGTTCCAATTAAAATGTTGAAGTGGCGGCATCTTTATCGCTACTGACACTCCAGAGGCCCATGTGTCACTTCAGGCCTGGATGAGCTGATGAAGGAGACTTGCTGAAGAGAGAGGAGGTAGGGAGGTTAATGAGAGTCCAGTACTACTGGCAGCCCATATTCTGAGCCTCTTCCCTCTGCACGGCTGCCACGGGCCTTTACTCTGACACACTCTAATATAACACATTCAGACTAATTTAAAGTCTTGCTGAAAATAGAGAACAAAACACGAGGTCAAAAGGGGATGAAGGCTGTGTGTGCGTGTGTCTGTTTTCACAGCAGCTACATGAGTGGGATAGGGTGGAGGTTGAAGGACACGGAGGCTCATTGCTGACAGTTTTGCTGGGTCAGCAGGAAGTGATGTCACGGGTCAGTTTTGAGAATAGAGAGGTGGGTCTGCGAGGGCGCTAACCCCATAGCCCTGCTGGATAGGCACGGAGTGCTGAGAAACTGAATTCAGTGTGAATGTTGTGAATGGCAGATGCCCAAGTAGAATATCAATCACATCCTGCTCCCCACAGTAGACTCTTCCTTTGTCTCTCTCTCTTTGTTCTACTCAGAAATGTTGTCAGTGTTACATCCAGTCTGTTTTAAATAGATATGACGGGCACGCATGTTTCGAAGGTCACATTTTGTCCACAAGGGGGAGCTGTTATTATTAGACTGGTTCCAAACCTGCTAATTTTTACGACATCAGCTTCAGCCTAGTCCCATAGCCAGAGCTATCTTCACATTACTGCGTTTGAACTGAAGAAAGGTCTGGCTGCACCTATTCTCTTTCTGGCTAGAGAGGGCAGGGAAACATGTTTTAAACGTGGGAAGGGAGCCTAGACATTAAAATGGCTAAATCCCAACAAAATAAAAGGTAAGAGCTGCTAGCTTGTTTAGGTGTGCACTATTAGCAACCAGGTTAGGGTTAGGATAACTTTCCAGTTTTAAGTGTGTAGGTTGCTAGCTCAGAGATTGTTGTCGTTTCCCATAGCAGTAGAGATTAAAAAAAAAAACAGTAACATGATAGAAGAAGTAGAAGAATGTCGACTGAAATCGCTGTCAGGTTAATACCTGCAATCCAGACTACTTTGACCTGAAGATTTTAGTGTCGCCATCAGCAGAGAAAGAGATTAATAACAGCTGCTATTAATATTAACATCTTGCATGAAAGGTGTATTACGGCTGTTTTTTTCTTTATGTAGCTGCCTTTTTGAGTGTGTATGTGCAAATTAAAAGTGTCACAGGTTGTTATTTGTCATTTGTTATTGTTGCCAAGTTTCATTAGAATGGGTCTTATGTAATATGAGGGCTGGCACTGGGAAAAAGAGCAAAGAAATGGATGCACAACAGCGGTGCGCTGCAAGTAGCTGCAAATAGCAAGTTTCTGTTGATTCTATGACGGACATTGAATGAAACTGTAACTTTCATCCCTGAAGTATTTTGGCTCAGTTTCTATCTGCGTCTATTTGTTAACCGTAACAAACCAAAACTGTCTCCGAGCTCAGTGTATGGCTGTTAACACAAGAAAAGGACTAGACAGTGCACTTGAAGAGTCAAGTGACAGGGGGACGTTACTTAAGTTCAGTGGGGTTCAGGAATCTTTTACTTTTAGATTAGCTAATTAGATTAACTAGCAACTAGCAGTGCAGCTTACTGGAAAGTTAATCCTATTCACAATAAATGTTTTTTTACCAAATCCAACTTTAACACATTCATCACTTGTAAACCAACTGCAGTAAATATACCACCATATCCCTGTTTATTAAATACTCAAATACAACTACAATTGCAAACAGTTGCCAGGAAACCACTGAAGAATCACTAAAGTTATGGGCCCCTGAAAACAAACAATGGGCACCTGACCCCCATCATCTTAACTATGCTCACGTTACGAAATACATTTTTATTTTGCTGGATTAACAACGCAAAAATGTACAAAACATCCCAATTAAATACAACACAGATAATAAGATAAGACAGATAAGATCATAAAAAATTCTCAATGACTGGTGGTGACATCGACTAGTCTGCAACTGCATGTCTTAAGTGCCTCAGGTGCTGCAACTCTGCAGCTGTATTATACTGGCTGTGTCCAGTTTCAGAAGCCTCACATCAATGACACTGTGTGTCCTTGTTCCTGCTAGTATTATGAGATTATTTATACTGAGACATTTTTACAACTTGTTGTGAGTGGAAAGGCACAAATCAAAAAGCTGACATGAACATCATCATGACAGGGGAACACAGAGGACATTGGATCTGGATGAACCTAACAGATGCAGTTTAAACCCATAAATCGGAGAGGAAACTGTTTTACTGTTTGGTCCACACAAGACACCACTTTGCTGCCCCCATATTAAACTTAAGCACCTTTATAAAGGTTTAATTAGGCTAAAATATTTCTGGTCTTCTTCAACTGCTGGCTGCATGACTGCCCAGTGGCCAATGACTGAAACTCGAGTATTGGTCTACCATGTCTATGTCTATGTGTACCTTTTTGTTGGCTCTTTGTGATTGAGAGGCTGTAAAAAAGCAATCTCCTCTACCTCGAGCTCATCAACATGCACGGGTGCACAAACATACACACACAAGCACAAATACTTGCATGCCTCCCTCCAAGAGAGACGTTAAAACGTGGCACAGCATTTTATTTTGGCTGCCGTGCTGTCTGTCTGACTAGAGACAGCCCGAGTCTTTTTCTGTGTCTGCAAATGATGAAAAAGGATCAAAATGGACAACACTGCTGCATCTGCTGCTTCACTACGCCACGGACGAGCAAAAGGAGAAGATAAGGAAAGGAGAAGTAACAGGATGATGGCTCAGAGTCACGGGATGAACGATGACTTGAGCCTCCTAATGGTTGAGGGGAATAGTCCTGTGGCTATTTCTACAAGGAAATGCATCATCACTCTAGGACGTGGAGGGGAGAGAAAAGAAAGAGAAAGACAAAAAAATGTGTCCAGTATCTTTTGAATGCAAGATGGATTTTATGCGTGGAGTAACCTTTGGAACATCACGCGTAACAAAAAGTGATAGTTTTTCTTCAGTTGACTGATTACAGTCTGATAAGCATGGAAAACACCACACCCATCATCGATTGGCAGCAAAACAGATCAATAAAGCACCACCAGCACACATGCCAGATAGACTAACACACATCCAAATAATAAAGCACAGAGCATACCTTAAAACCAACAAATACTTTAAACATTAGGTGTAGCCTCGTTAACAGGTGGACAGCTGATTGGCTGAATTCAGGATCGTAGCTATGCTGGCTATGCATTTGCTGTAGGACAAGGAGATGGCCCCAAGAAAGAGGGAGAATTGGCTCCCTCAGTTCCAACACTGACAAGATGTTGCTGCAGAAACCAGTGGTTAAAGCGCAGACGAACAATTTAACAACCTTTGATTGATGTGTCACCGAGACAAGCCAATAGATTATGATGCTGTGGGCAATTGAATCAGTTCCATCAGCTTGGTTTCATAAATAAAAGTTAAGTAGGGTCATCTGCCCGATGAAGCCAATAGTAAAGGTCAGCTGAGTTGAGCTGAGCTGAGTCAAGTTGCGTTTACCTACATTCAGTCAACACCAGATGTCAAAAATTGAGGAAAGAGACAGGAAGTGACAAGTTTGACGGATGATCTGTCAGAGAATAAGAAATTTGAAGCTCGAGGCTCTGACGGTCCAAGCCGACCTCAAAGACAAGAACTGAATGATGTGTTGCTTCATGGCTTCTAGTAACTACCAATAGCCATCCACTAGCTGACAACCAACATGTGTATAAGTTCTGGGACTGTATAAGAGGTACTAACCAATGAGTAGTCTGTGATCCTGAACTAAAATCACTACAGCACCATTTTCACTGTGAACTTGATGCTAGGAATACACATGGCACAAAAACAATTTCACAGTGCTTTAAATGAATAATTTAATTCTTATTTTTACCTGTATACTCGTCTTGGGTAAACAACTGTTTAATTTTTGAATTCACAAAAACAAGCACTTAGACAGTAAAACTTGATTTCAATCTCAGACAGTTAAATTTTGCATTTTTTCTAGTTGACAAAAACTTCTTACGAGCTACTCGCTGTTTTTAATATAAAAAAAATGATCACATTCTTCTAAAGACTGTTAGAAAACTGGGATTTGACAAAGGCACCTCCGACCAAGCTGTCACAGGCCCTTGTCTCTGATTTGTAATTAGAAAAAAAGAAAACAAACATGTCAGCTGTTTTGGAAAAGAAAATACATCAAAATTAAGATCTGAATAATGAGCTGAGCAAAATGCAATTGCATCATTCATTATTGTATATATCTATATATATATATATATATATATATATATATATATATATATATATATATATATATATATATATATATATATACACACACATATAATTTTTTTTTTTTAAATTATATTTCAGTCTAACATCTTGAATACACACTTTGAGTATACAAACTTCTTTTAATTTCTGGTCAATATGGTACATGAATCCAGGCAACTCAATCATACTAGGCTGAATTGACTCCACTGATTTGTTGAAGAGAAGCTGTCCAAACTTAGAAAAGTAACTCAGGGTTTAAGACTTGTCAATTGAAAGACCCTGATTGGTCTCTCCTGACAAAGCTACAATATATATCAATCAACTTGAACCTTGAGTATTTCAAAATACTAAAGTAAGACAGACCATTTGGTGTACGACTCTATCTACTCGGGTCAGGGGCAAGCATTTCAAGCAAGTATTTCAGGTGAGGCAACGAGGTTATACCGGACACTCAGTCAAGCTCTAAATCCCTGGGAATTGGTGTAAGTCACCCAGTCCACCTCTAAAGCTTTGGTAGGAATGGGATTCGGAGGGCCGAGGCCACGGGCTTCACCCCTGAGCCCCAGGAAGAAAAGGTGGTCTGAAAAGAGCGGCGGCGAAATGGACCTCGGCTTGATTAAATGGTCACTGAGTCGGAAAGCAGCTCTGATGTGATCTGTGACCTCGTACTGCCCTGAAAAAAAAAAATCTTTTTTAAAGAAATGATTAAATGAAAGCACCTTCAAAAGGAGCCTGGAGGGACTGCAGTGAAGCGGATGGACTGGTGGGAGGGTACAAGGTCCCTACTTAGCACAAACACTGAAGGAGGGGGGAAAGGGGTTTGAGAGGGGGTAGAGGTAAGGGCAGACCTAATATCCACCTGCTCCTAACTAAGAATGAGAGAAGAAGAGAAGAGAGAGAGACACACATAGAGTGAATGATCCAGTGGCAGTGGGGTCTGTGAGCTGGTAGCCCGGGGCAGGACAGTAGACTTTAGAAACAGGATCTGGTGGGTAACATCTCAAGCAGAGAGAAGCAGAGAGGTCTTCTTAGAGGCAAACTCAGTCAGCTTTTGCAGTATTAGATTGGAAGGCAGCAGCAAGTTATGCCAATAACTATGGCAGCTACTGAAATGAAAACAGTGGCAAGAGGAAGATTAAAAGCCCTTGGATGGCAAATATATAAACAGCAGGTCCAAAAGTCTGAGACCCCTAGTCAACATTCTTCTACTATTCATTTGTTTTATATAATTAAAATCTTTACAAATGATAATATCAGTTTAACATTTTTTGTCAAAAATTGAGCCTTTGAAAAGTGTCTATGAATTTCAGAATATTTTAGTATTTGGTAAGTCCCCATTGTTTGCTTTAATCACAGCATGCACTCAAGCTGTCATGGACTCCACAAGTGCGAAAAACCTGATGACTTACGTTATTTCTACATAATTTGACAGTGTTCCACAGAGCTTAGGGTTACCCAGCACAACTGGGTGCATCTGTCATTTTTTTCAATTTATTTTACATGAAACCACGCCCACTTCTGTAGCATAGACTGCTGCAGTATCTTGGAAAACAGTCATAGTGGACATTGAAAGGGATACATTTTCTGTTTATGATGCACACATGAATCAAGAATTATGTTGAATTATGAAAAATGTGTTCCTGGAGGTCAGGTCTCACTGACTGTCTAACTTTATTGACTGATTCTGGAGGTGAATTCTTTTGAGAAATGATTTCCTGGTTTTCCCTCTGTTGTTCTCTGAATTCCACACCTGTGCATCCACATCAGCATAGTACACGTTCTTCTCTACGTCGCATCATGTAAATTTTTTTACATACTTGTTCTGCCTTAGTTTTAAGGAATAGTAATGAAAAATAGGTTTACAGTTTAACAGCCAAGTACGAAAAGGCACCGGAAAGCATTCAAAATACAGGAGTACTTTTTGATTTATTTTACAAGAATCATGACAATTCAGCATTTATATTTCTTCTGTGTAAATGGTGCCCGGCACCACACAGTCAATATTACACCTTCAACCACCCACATTACTGAAATGGACCAGAGGCTGCTTTTCTGGCTTTTCAATGTGGCTAAAATATGAAAATGCCCTTCAGCTGAAGTTAAACTATAGTAGCTCAAAGTATGCATTTATAATTGGAAGTCTAAGGATTAGCAAGAGATTTACTTTTGTGCTTCTACTGTTTTCTAAATCACAATGTCCTCAAAAATAAGTTATACCACAAATCATTTTTCACTCTATAATTACTCTGAAAAGAAGCAGAAACTAAATCTATTTCCGGGTTAAGAAGCCTTTCTACTTCAGTTCCAGTTCTGCAATTTAATCTGAACTAAAACTTGAAAAATCAGTTTTTAACAACTGCAATAATTTGTCACAGTTTTATACAGTGTAGGACTGTTACCACAACCAATTATGACATGAACATTTTATTCGATTATCATATTTTGCTGAGCTCTGCCCGAGTGACGAGACCTGCTCGGTTTATCACCAACAGAGAGAGAAATGCCGGGGAGGCTTTCTCATTACTACAGCAGCATTTATTTAATAATCTCACAGCGGTAAAAATCTCATTCCCCAAATGCTGTTATGGAGCTTAACACAGTTCATATTTATATTTTAGCAGAGAAAAATGCAAAATTCAGCTAATAGGGATACAGATACAGCCCATGAACATACAATTATTAAAATATAAAAGTATCTGTTGTTCAGATATAGCACACAAACCCTCTCTGTTTCTGCACAGACATGACACACCAGAACCGACAGAACTGGTTGCCAAATATAAAGTTCAGCATTTTATACTCATGCTACAAAGTATACACTGAGGACCAATCCACCAAGATATCAGTATTCTTTAACACTTGGACAAACAAGTTATTCAACAATGATTTATTCATTTTCCATTTATTCTTTTGTTTATTAGTCCTCACAATTAGCAATTTGTTTTAATTCAACTCAGTTCAATACTTAATATGCAATATGCGTCCTGCTATATTTGTGGTTACTGTATCAAGTCACTTTAAACACTACATATTAAAATCCAATTAGTTTCAGTGTGTTGTATGTAAATGGGACACATTTTGTTTCCCTCTCTCCCTCTCTCTCTCTCTCTAGCTCGCTCTCTTTCTCTTTCTCTCCCTGTCTCTCTCTGTCTCTCTCTCACACACACACCAAACACACACACACACACACACACACACACACACACGCAGGTGCGCGCGCACACACCATATCAACTTGATTGTTTCCTCTTCAGGAAAGAACAAGTAACAGGAATGGCCAGTGATAACGCTTGTTTAAAGCCAAGTAGATTGTCCTGATGCATTGTTCTGCAGAGACTGACACTTTAACAGAGCATTCCAATCAGAGCTCGTGTAATCACACAGACATTTTTTTTTCCAGCAATCAGAAAGAGCTAAAGAGAAGGCTAGGACTTCAGACAGAGAACTGACACACTGGTGCCTCTGAACCGAAGATACTCAAATCATGTCTCAATAAAGCCTTGATTAAAACAAATTTAGAAAGTCAAACAGCCAAGCCACGACAAACCACTGCACTTTGAGTGTAGTAAAGGGGAGAAAAAAAAACAAGCTGAGATGTCAGAGTGTTTTGTCTGTGAAGGATTATCCTGAGGAATTCTAGGCTCTCACGATAATCCATCCTTATCACTTGTCACGTTCAAAGAGGTAGAAATTGGAATGGACTTTGGGACGGAGTTGGGTAAATGGAGAGCTTTATGACTGAGGAGAGGCGTGCATGAGACAAAGTGAAACAAAGTGAGCTTCGAGTGTCTCTCTCCCTGGCTGAGTGATCTGTCTTTGCAGCAGAGTTTGCACCTCTGAGGATATTTGTGCTGCTTTGTTGCAAATTAGGCTTCCTCTTTTGAGCTTTTACTCACAGAATATATCAAAAGTAATCACCAGAGCAATGGTGATTATTCCATGTTGGAAAATGTGAAACAAATAACAAGGATTGTTTACAGCTAAATCTATTTGAGGCCTGCTGCACACTAGAGGATGCAGCAGCACACTAGAGGACACTCTTGTGTCCCAGACTTGTGTCTGGGACACAAGAGTTTTCAAGATCACCACCTGAGTAAGATTATAAAAGAGCCACACTGGCCCTCCCTGCTGAGGACAGGAGTGTCCACATTACTGCCCAGGGTTCCTGACAATATCTGAAATTTCTCCTTTATTAACAAAAGTTTTTTGTGGAAAAACAAAAACAATTGTCATTAGGGTCCAGAGGCTGTCCATCAAAAGCTGCAGAAATTTTCCCCTGAAACTAGGAGCCTTTGGAGGAACCTCAGTGAGTTTCCACTGCAGAGTCCAAGGTGTGAATGAAGTTCTGTGGACATTGTTTTACCCCAAAAGTCCCTGTATTACCCCTGAGCTGGGAAACTGTGTGGGTGTGGCTTGGACTGTAAAACATTTCGGATTAGTCACACACTCTGATAATTTTATTTCAGCTGCTTTTTTTTTTTTTTTAAATCTGCAGATACAAACCACTTTTTTTTGTTCCTTGTGCTTCAACAAATCAACAAGGATTTACAAATGACAGCATACGATCACACATTGTTGATGTGGAGCTGTGTGATGTAAAAACAGCAGCTGCTTTGTGATACATCAGTCGGATAATTTGCTTTGGAAACGCAGACAACAACCAGCTTAAGGAACTTTTTTTTTTTTATTTCCTGGAAAAGTGTGCCTGGGAATAAAAATTCTGCATACTATTGGTTGAAAAGTGGTCTGTAGTTTATCCACAAACAATTCTTGTTCAATCTTTAAGGGAAGAGTTTAACATTTTGCAAGATTATGCTTCCCTGCCAAGAGTCAAATAACAATATTGATACCACCTTTTGTATCTGTGTGTCAAATACAGACCAAGAGCCAGGGCTGATTAGCTTATATTTTAAATCAGTAGACAAACTGACATGTAAAAAAATAAAAAATGTGTGGGTTTACAAGGAGTTTGTGCTGTTAAACGTATGCTGAGCTAAGCTAATCACCTCTTTGAGACTCAATTGGTATTGATCTTTGCAGCCAATTCAAGAAAGCAAGAAAGGAATCAGTGTATTTCCCAAAGTATTCCACTGTGTATGATGACACACCAACGGCTTGTCTGCACACAAGTTTTTTTCAGCCATGTTTTTCAGTCATTTGTGTCACATGCGTCTGACAGAAATGATGTGCTTCTATTTTAATCAATACAGCTGTCCACACAGGCCGTGTAACAGCTTGCGTATTGACGCATTACGTCTAATTTGTTCAATTTCATGCATGCAACTGCAGTGATTGTGTGTTCGGCCCTATACTCTATCACAATGCCAGTGACCTACACTCAATACTGTCCCTGGATGCTGAGGGATGACAGAGTCTGCTGTTCTGCTAACTTGCTGCTTTCACTTTGCAAATCACATAGTTGCTATCCAGCCTGATCCAGAGCTAGAGAGCATGAAGAGGGAGGAAAGGGATATGATGGGGGAGTGAAGGGAGTCAAAGTAGAAGAGGAGAAGTACGGGTGCAAGGAAAGAGGGAAGGTGACTTTCATACCACAGCGGAGGGCTGACACCAGCAGTCCCTGGCTTAGGAAAGCCACAGAAGTCTCATGCTAACAGCATCCACGTACAACTCCTTTAGCAGCACTTTCTGTCTGTCTCCCTGCCTGTTGGTCTGTCTGGAGCCTGTTCTGGGCCAGCTAGCAGCCAGATATCATTATCTCCTTGACTCAGGGCAGAGTAATCTCTCTGCCTGCTCCTGCTTTATTGAGTTGGATAAATATAATATGTGACTCACAGCCATTATCTACTACAGAACAGCCCTATTTATCCAGCAGGCAGAGGCCTTGGCGCATTCGAACTGGCCTCTCTCTCTTTGATGGAACTACACTCAAGTGATGGAAGCCTTTGAACGCCCATTCATGGGATTTGAACCAGTGGAGAAATTAACAACATGAATTCAATCTTTCATGTAGACAAACCGTGAAACTACTAATTTAAAACAGAGTTGTTAATGTTATTTAAAAAGTAATGATGGGTCAGAAGGAATACTGAAGCAAGTACAGCACTTTAAACACTGTACAGAGAGGCATTTTAACGGCACAGTCAATTAAACGTTGCAAGTCTTTTTGGGGCATTTTATGGCTTTATTGACAGGACCGTTCAGAGAGGTGACAGGAAACGGGATGAGAGAGAGGGGGAATGACATGCAGCATAGCCCCACAGGACGGACTCAAACCTGGGCCGCTGCAGCGAGGCACATTACATGACTTTTGCACAAGTTTGCAAGCACATTTAAGGGATCAGTATCTTTTACTCTCCAATATCTGTATCGGCACCAGTCCCAAAAATCGATCAAGCTCTAGGTTTTTTCTTGACACTGGAGACCACTGTTCAGTTCCTATTTCCGACCAACAGCCAATGCTGGTTTTATTGAACAACAGCCATGATCATTTCCTAACCTCAGGCACGTATTTTTTTTAAATTATGAACACGAAGGTTCCCTTACCTTAAAAAACAACTTATTCAAACCCAAACCATGACATTTACATTCCATTACCCTAATGTGTTGTTGACATTAATCATAGCTGGAAAATAAACAATGCATTTTGCTGTTTGATTTGGAAGATTTGTTGGCACACTGTGTTGCATTTAGTAAGATTGTTCCATACAATTTTGTGGATCACAAATTGTATTGTATATTGAACTAGTCTTCGCAAAAAAAAGGATAGAAGCTCATGTCTCGCTCACTTTTAAAGTTGGCTGTTTTTGCGGGCACATCTTTACTAAAGACAGTAGTTTGCCTCCTGTCACAACATTCAGGAGGCAAGGAGGCAGAGGATGCAGGAAAAAGAGAGAGACGGTAAGAGCGGGAGAGACAGAGAGAGAGAGGTGAGGGAAAGGCTACCCTCTCTTGTCTCAGTCTCTCTGAGGGGTTGACAGGTAGAGAAATAGATCACTGGTCCATGACAGCTCAGTATGACCCCACGCTATCATGCAGTGTGCTGTCTGTGGAATGAGCTCCCTGATGCAAGTCATAGCACAGCCCATTCACGGCCCAGCTACTTAACTGCAAATCCTCTGTTCTCTCCTGATAGATTCACATACGTTTTACCCCTGACGTCCATGCACCGTCCTTGACTGCTGTTAATGTTAATGAGAGGATATTACATGAAGAGTTATTTCAGCGGTTTAATCACAGGAACAAGCGCAGCATTCATGCAAAAGATGTTTGTTGGCCATGTGAAGGACCGGCCTGCCTTCTGCTCAATTTATGTTGTGATAGGCTTTAGTCCAACTACTCATGTGTCCCTGAACTGGAATAAGAAGGTCAAGACAACGAATGAATGGAATGAATAATTGTTTTAGATGAAGATTGAGGGTACAGGGAGGAGACTGGAGGCCTGGTTTTGGCAGTATGCTGGTCTCAGCAGCCATGTAACTGCCAAATCAGTAAAACAGGGATTAACCACAGGCCACAAACTCTCTCTTCTGCTCGCCTGTCTCCATTGTCCTTTATTCTCCTCCATTCTCATCTCATATATTCTCTCTGATTTTATGTCCTTGTCTTTCTGCATTTCTCCTCTGGTGTCTCCACTCATCTTTTCTCCTCTGTAATGCTCTTCACTGTCCTCCACTCCCCCATCTCCTCTTATTCATCCTCTCCTCTCATAAGGTGACCTACAGCAGCCACTAACTGAGAAGTGTGTTTAGATAAAGTAGTAATAGCACTGAATTATATTCACATTGACAACAATGAAATGTGATATCGAGCAAATAAGGCAGGCTCATCACACACGTTGAAGATAACACCTATAGTGTATTTTACCCGACAAATGAGCTCCACGAAGACAGAGGCTAATTGACCGGTATCGTGCACCAACCTGAATGTGCAATTCTTGAGTTTCACTCAGTCGCCGGAGGTAGAAGTCAAATGAAAGAGAGAAAGAGGAGGGGAATGTGGAAAAAAGACAGTGTCTCCTTTTTAAGTGTCCCTGCTGCCAATGCAATGCATTACAGGGATACAAAGCAAGCCATTACTGCTTAGCATTTGTTGAATCTCTGTGTGCCCAAATAGTGACAGGTCTATTTCTCTACCGTTAGTGAGAGAGGCAGGCAGAGCAGAGGACACCTAATTACCCAGTATTGTGAGGCACAATAAAACTCTTGATAAGCCTGGCAACAGAACAAGCTCTGTGTGCGTGTGTGTGTGTGTGTGTGTGTACTTGGATGTTAGCCATGCCTGTATGTCTTGTGTGTTTATGTGGGCTGACGTCTGTTGTTTCATTTTGATTGTGTGTGCTGCAGCTCAGTCCGTGCAGTGATGGAGGGGCCTGTCTCCGTGTCTCAGAGCCTGTATCTAAGAAGCCGCAGCGCTGACCAACAGCGGCAAGAGTCGACTTGATAACTAATGTGTTCACTGAAGAAAAATTAATGATTTTTCTGGCCGAGGTTAATGGACATGTTAACACACAGAAATGATTTGTTTAAGAGGAAATGACCGCAATCTATATTTGGTCATCTCTGTAGCACTGTCCCAGAATCCAATACCAAATTAAAAGACAAACTTGTGAAAACACACACACACACATACACACACACACACACACACACACACACACCCTCACTCACACGGCTCATCTTCACACACTTCACTTGCACTCAGTCATTTTGTATAACCTCCTGTCCACAAAAGATGTGTCGCTGGAAATTTGTGCAGTTTCATTGGCAGTAATTTTATTCATTTATGCATTTAATTTTGCCTAATTCATAGATAACCTTCTTTTAGGCTCAATCAAATACCATAAATACACCACATCATGTGAGTTTACACACACACACACGCACGCACACACACACACACACACACACACACACACACACACACTCACACACACACACACACACACACACACACACACACACACACACAGATGTAATTTGGAGGCTCTGTGTGAAATAAAAGGACTTAGCAGTAATCAGAGTGGCGGCTGAGGGAGGAGGGGTGACAGTGGACGGACAAGGGAGGACACCAAGAGCGAAGCAAGAAGATGGACTAATAAATTCTGCCCCCGGTGAAGTTAGCCATAAAACACATAGCGGTTTTATGCATTTGAGGGCAGAGCTGTCTGTCTGAAAATAATGCAGAATTAATTAGAGGAGCGGTGGAAAAAGAACCTCACGACAGTCAGCCAACAGGGCTCATAAATCAAACAGTCTGGGGGAAAAACACAAAGCTAATGTCTGACAGTATGGTTACTGCAGTCTCCCCAAGAAGCAGCCAACTGTAATCATCAGCACAGAGCCCAGATGAGTCAATGGGACGTCGTCTTGAGTAAAAAGTAATATGGTAAAAAATAGACACCGCTACTGTAAATCTGATTGCTGGGCCTATACCCGGCAATTTCATCAATGAGTATTCTGCTGCTTACACTGTACTTCAGCTCCAAGCACAGAGGACACATTTCAACGGCAGCAGCTTTCAAGTTGCCACAGGGGGAGCTATTGATGTTCCAGTGCTTATTCTACACTACTATAATGATGTGTGTCTGTTGGTGTGTGTGTGTGTGTGTGTGTGTGTGTGTGTGTTTTGGTCTTCAGCCAGGGATGTTAGCCAGAGGTTATTTGGCAAAAACAGTAATGTGCACTTTGTTTTTTACTGTTTAGCAGGAGCATGCCACCCAGTCTAGGTGAACTAAACATATCAAATGAAAGATCTTCAACAGATTCACACAGTAAATGATACAGTGCATGCAAATACTATTACTATATGAGCATAATGGCACAATTGTAACTAAAATGGCATTTTCCAATGTGATCAGTTAGCAAGTTAGATGCAAAATAAAGTTAATGAAAGAAGTATTAAGAGGGTATGCATTCAACTTCTTCTTTGGACATGAAAATCCTTAGATATTCATTATAATCATCCATAGTCATCAATTACTGTTGTGGTTGCAAAAAGCTGAGGACCAAAAGTGAGCATTATTTACAAAGCTGTCATCCAAAAGTCAAATTGTAGGCAACAAAGTGTCCACCAACAGTTGAGCCACCAAACACCAAACATGAAGGGGTGTGGTGGGGCAATAGAGGCAGAGGCATCACACCAGTGCTCGTTGGTTATTATTGCTGAGGGCAGAGCCCCACAATTTCCCACAGCAGGACCCTGGCGCCGTCAAAGCAGCTGACCCATCAAAAGTGGGTCACAAACATGAGGAGCCACACAGACTGACAAATGACTTAATACTTGTAACTAGGGAACTCTAGGGACTTTTGATGGGGGAAAAACTGGGTAAAGTATCACAGCCAGCGTTACTACAAGAAAGGAAACCCCTCTGACAAACAGCCCTGTAGGTTTTAGGAAAAACCTTCTTCTCATGTGTGGTACAAAGTAAAAAATGTAAAAAATGTTTCAAAGATATTTGCTATAATTTGCCCGTATGGGTGTCCTTGACATGTGAAGTATACTAGCCGCTCATCAAAACAATAATAGCGAAGCAATTAATCTGCAAACTATGGCCCTTGTGCAGTCACGTTAATTTAAAGATCTTACTATGTTATATAAGAACAGTTGTGTGTGCAGAGGATTCACACAGTCACTCACACACCACTTTGAAACAAACAAGGCTGAACATGAGCTCTTTGCACCTCTCTTGTCTTGTGAGGGTTGTCTTGTCCTCTGTCTTTGACTCCATCAAAATCTTCCTCCGTTCACACCCCTACACTGACTTATTGCCTGCTGTAATAAAGGTGCTAGCTACTGATGTTGACTGACAGACGGCTAACACAACCAGCTCCGTGCATGTGTATCTGTATGTGTGTGTATGTCTATGCGTGATACCTAAGGGCACAAACAACAACCTAAGGTGCAGGTTGTGCTAGCCAGACATCTGTTGTTAGTGGTGGAAGGTAAGTGAGTTTGACAGAGCTGAGATTGAACAGGAGGCATTCTGCCAGCCAGGTGAAGCTTCACCCCCCCCCCCCACCAAAGATACAAACAAACTAACACACATAACCGCACACGCACACTTACATCCACACACCATCCTATATAATCATCATACACTTGTACAGTAGCCAGTAGCCGGGGCACACTCAAGACAAGGCATGCCCCCATGTGGCAGCAAGAGCCCTGAGCCGGAAAGCACAGCTCTGTCTGTCACTCCATCCACTTTAATTTTCATCAGTGCAGACGTGCAGTACTGTATGATTGAGTGTCTGTCCACCGGGTGACGAGTCAAAATGTGCGTCTGCATATTTGTTACCCACTCCCTCAAACTACTGTACCTGCTGTCTCGATCTAGCCCTGAAGCTTTACCTGTGTGCCAGTTTCACATGGAGATATTTCATACATACTGTAGGTCAATAAAGTCTCTTTCTTATTAGATGATTATAACAAAAGGCCATCTGTACTTCCATACTGTCACACTTCCCATTCACCTCTTTTAATATCAGAGCAACTCCTGCGAAAACATATGAGTAGAATTTAACAAGTATTTAATTACTGCAATAAATAACACATATAAGTTGAAATTTGATCTTAAATAATAATGGAAAAAAAAACCTAAGATAAGACACAATTTGGAAAGATTTTTTTTTTTTCCAAGCACTTTCAAAGAAGTTATTCAGTTGTTTGCTATTCAGGCAGCAAGTGTGGACCTAAAGCAGTATTAGAACCATCAGCTCCTGTGTTTAATACCTTAATTTTGGCTAAATCCTGCATTTGATTTAGAAGAGCATAAAAGAAATATGCAACACATTTTTTTATGCTTTTCTTCTTTTTCAAACACAGCTGTTTGCAAAGATAGGTATAATGCATCTATTTGTGGCTATGTAATATTAATACCTGTAATATGGTTAAACAAAGTATACACTGAATACTTACACTATTTGTCAGTAAAAGGTACCAATGGTAAAGGTAAAAAGGTACCAATGCTGGGGAATCAGGAGCATATGATCGGTCCTCGCTCCCCCCTGTCTACTGCATCATTGTCTTTTAATGTTTATGATTTTGCACGGAAATGAGTATATAATTTAGACTGTGTCATTACCGCTTGATCTGACGTGTTGCTGTACTAAGCTGTTTCACAAACTGGCGAAGGGTCTGTTCTGAGTATTACAAAGCCTGGAAACCAACCTTACACCTTCATTGTCTTAGCCAGTGAATTATAGTCAGTGAGCAGAGCCTGATTCATCAAGAGACATTGAGGGTCATCAGGAAAATAAAGCTACTAAAAGAAGTAATTTAGAAGGACTTTTTCATTTTTGTATGACCTGCATTACATAATTCCAAGTTTCCCAATCTTCTAAGAATGCACAACCTTGTACAGGTATGTGTGTGCACCCTCTGCCCTATACTTCAGGCAGGTCTGGTGATCTGCAATAGTCCACAATTCATGGGCCTATAGCATCAGTCACACCATTACACAACATACATTAGCTACTGACACATGCAGCGGCAACAGAAAAAAGGGTTGCATAAGCAAAGCAATTCACAGAATACTGTTTAAAGTCTACATGGGACATTTGTTGCTGTAATGGAAACCTGGGATGATAAAGACACCACTTTTCATTTCAAATGACAAAACAATCTGGTAGTGAATCTATATTCACAGTGTCATATACAGTAGAGAACAATGAGAGACTGTTGGCTGCCTAGCAGAAAGTCAGTTGTGTTGAGCAGCCAGTGATGTGTTCCCTGTGTGGTGGCCACCGCTGCTATCTGCTGTGTGCCCGCAGCTACAGTGTGTTCCCTGTTTTATCACTCTCATCTAAATGAACCACACTCACAGCTGGAGAAAGGTGACCCGACTGCTAATCAACCACCAGAGCCATAGCGCACCGTGCATGTGTGTGTGTGTAGTTGTGCGTGTAGTTGTGAGCGTGTAGTCGTGCTACTGTGGGACAGTTATCCACTCAGGCAGATGCTCATGTGTTATGTTGAGTCGTATGCAGGTCCTTACAATCTGTCTCTGAACTGATCTCAAAAATCCACTCTAAAAGGAAGGAAAATTCCACAGCTCACTTTTCTGCCAGTCCTCTACTCCTCTTTTCCTGCCTCTTTCCAGCTGAGTATTAAATTCAGCAACTGAGAAGGTGACCTGGATGCTCTGCCATAAAGAGCAGGGGAGCGGAGGGGGGGGGGAGCTGAGCGGTGGCTGCTGGATCAGCAGAATCTGAGCGTTTAGAGACACACAGATGTGTATGTGTGTGCACCCGCTTTACTCAGTCTCCCTCACACACACACACACGCACACACACACACACACCCCACCCTCCTCCTCAGCGGTGAGGCGTCTGGGGAGCCCAAGGGCGAGCGTTCGGCTGTCACCCTCCCCCACCTCCTCCTTCACCCCCCCAACCTCCCCATCCCTCCCTCCAACCCTCGTGTGAGCCGCACCCCAGAGCCACCACACAGCAAGACACAGACCTGCTGCCAACTATCACTGCCACGCTGTCACATACACACATACACATGTACACAGCCACATGGACACACGAGAACACACTCCCTGACACACACACACTAACACACTAACTCCGCATTTCACACAAAGCACTTTGATTCTAACACATAAATGTGCAAAAGCCCTCAATCTCTCTCTCTCTATCTCTCTCTCTCTTTCTGTCTCTCTGCCTCCACTCTGTCAAATCTCTGCCTTCACACTAAACAGCTCCGTGGGGATTGGCAAGCAGGCGGGCAAAAAGGAAATAAATATGTTTCCTGACGACAGCACAGTTTTCTGACAGTACTCTGGCACTGGGCTGGGCTGCTGTGCTCAGACCGAGGCAGAGGGGAGCGTGAGCTGTAAGTGGATGTTTGTTCTATGAATCTTCTGCTCAGGCTGCTCACTGACTACCCGAGCTGGGATTTAAATGTCTTTGAGTCCATAAGGCCTATTTTTTTTTATCATTTTTCTTTTTTTTTTACCTCCAGACTCGAGGCCTCTGGCTGTGGAACCAATGATGAACCGATTCATTACCATTATAAACATCTCCAGGCAGCACAGACAACTATGGAAGTAATGCATACATTAAGATTTAAATCTTTAAAATGCTGCGGATCTTACAGAGTATTCATCCTGTTCGAAAACCATGAGGCTTGTAGAAAAATGTGATCATCATCATCTATACTTGGCATATAAATGGTAGATATACTATAGAAAGGTTTGATGACCTATTCACAATGACCCCCACTCACAAGTGCCCACCCCACCCTTCATGAGTGTCTCCCCTCTCCTTGTGAGTGGCATATGCATGATATCCTTGCCAGTAATGAGTACAGTATGCAAAATAAGCTTCTATGTGACATTTTTAGGTGTAACAATTAGGGATGTCCCAATCAGGTTTGTTTGCCCCTGAGTCCGAGTCAATTGATTTTGAGTATCTGCCGATACTGAGTCCCGATCCAATACTTCTATAATACATTTAAAAAATGAAGAAGAGCGAAAAAACAGATACAGGATGTCCCTTATTATTTTTTTTTTTATTCACCTTATTTTATCATTTAACACTTATCATAGGTGTAATTGGCAAAATACAAAAAAGCAGGAAAATATACAGCTCCACTATGTCTCTCTTTACATTGATTTTGTCCCATTGTCGGCTTCAGCTAAGAAAGAAATAGTTCGCCTCACACGTCCAAAATTCTTAGAACACAGCGTTTCCCCTAGATTTTTTTTGAAGAGTCTGTAACCTCCCCCCCCGTAAGAAAATTTTGAAAAATAACCCTTTAAATGCTGACTCCTGGTGAGATTTTTGAAAAAATTATTCATTTTCAGAATTTCAGAATCAGAATCTAAGACATGAGACAAAATAGTGTAGAAGTTTACATTGCTCTTGAGCATTAGAGAACTTTTTTACCATTATTTTCTTTATAGTTATAGATTTTTTATGGAAACAGAATCTGTTTCAGAAGTCAGTGGGTCACATGACATGGAAGCTATTGAGAAAAAAATAATAATTTCTGCATATTAATATTCATATAAAATAGAAGAAGCACTAAAGGACAATAAAAAGGGCTGTGTCTCATTCGTCCAGTTTACTAATACAATTTGCTGCTGGATTGGAATCACAGGGCCACATGACATGGAAGAGACCAAAAAAACTGCAGTTATTTTGTATTAATATATTTATGCCAAGTCATTTAATGACGGTCCCTAAACCAGTTTCCAGCGATTCAGCAAGGCTCTGGGAGGTGAGCTAAGCGCCCTCCTGCTGCTAACACTGGGCGAACCTCAGTAAAGTCGCGGCTGGACCCGAGCGAATATCCACCGAATATCCAACCTAAAACCAACTTCACCCCGGTTCAATGAGTCGCCTGTTGCAGCCTTTGAATAGGATGACGAAGATTTCAGTCACTCAACTTAAACAGTGACTTGTAGAAATTATACAAATAGCAGTAATGACAATAATAATCGATTTCAAGATAACTTAGGGTGTAGTGCTTCCACTGTGTGCAAATTAAATTCGCCATTCGCCCGTGATATTAAACCTACAAAAATCATGTCTTTTTTTTTGGCAGCTGACAATCCCGCAGCAGAATGCATATAGGGGAAACACTTACACATCAGATAACCTTCCGCAACGATTGCAGGCTCTTTGGTGGAGCTCTGCTTTGAATGAAGTTCCGTCATGACAAATGAATGGACTACTTGCAGAGTGACATGAAGACATGAATCAGAGGCACAAAAATGTTGACAGTGGTGGCCGGTCATTATGTTTACCAAACCTGACCCGTGCCTTGCGCACACACATTTACCCCATTTGTTTTGAAAGATTATAGATCTGATCAAAAATAATGAGAATAAACATACATATATCCGATCCCTGATCGGGATGTAACGTTCGATTCCGCTCTCGAGTCTGAAACCACGTGATCAGCCCCGATTTCCGATCACGTGATCGGATCGGGACATCCCTAGTAACAATACTGTTGCAAGACATGAACAATGATACTGTCATAGCTATCCAGCAAGTGTTAGCTTCTAACCAACAATGCACAGAGGAAATAATCTCCGCTCCACTGACAAAGCAGGCCCCCAAAACAAATTGATGATAATCCATCAAGCAGATGACTAATGCTGTTCAACAGGAGCTGATTCACCAGTTTGCCAGGAAGACAAAAAAAAAGTTTGCAACCATTCCCCGCGTCTTTGCTAAGACAGCTAAAAGAACAAAGAGCTCACATTTGTTTTTTTAAATCAAAGAAATAAAACAAAATACAACTCACAATTCAGTCTGAGATTCAGGGTTGTTATGTTAGCAGCAGGCTATAGAGGTTCTTTCTAGTTGTCCCAGATTATTTACTGTTCAAACTTGTAGTCTTCATTGCCAGAGTTACCCTTCAATGCTCGAGTCAGATTGAGGTCTCAATGTTACAAATAAACAAATTTGTGTTGAGGCTAACCTAACCTGTCAGTGATCACTGTATTGCAAAGTATTGTCTTATCACATTAACCATTTATGCCAGGACAAAAAGTATGAGCGCCACTGCAAAGAAGATAATTGCTCTGTTTTAATGTTTACAGGCAGTCTGGTCTTGTTGCTGCAGGATTGCGGAGATGAGAACAGTTTGAGCGAGTCTGCTAATTTCTCCAACCATGATGACTCACTAAGACTAAGATGGGCTGAAAGACGGAGCGAATGAGAGATGGAGAGAGGGGCGAAAATGGCAGATGGGTCACAGAACATTTGGGACAAGATGGCCGTATCAAGGTTGGTGCATATAAGTGTATGTGTGTGGGTGGGTGTCATACAGGAAGGAAGCCCAACCAGCCGGTGCAGTTTGCCAATCTAATCAGATCATTGAGAGAGCGAGAGAGGGAGAGAGAGTGAGAGAGACAAAGAGAGAGAGAGAGAGCCCTCTGAGGAACAGATGTAATTTCAGAGCACCAAAAAAAAACAGCTTAAAATGCTCCTGATCACATTAGCTGGCCATCACAAAATAGGATTTCTGCACTGCCACAGTGAATGCCCATTACAAATTACTTAGGCACTGCAGACCCGTAACTCAATAGGCAGGGAAGGGCGGTGAGGGCGAGGAGGGCAAACAGAGGGGCAGAGATGGGGGATCGATACTTATCAGTAATAATTATATCCTTCCTCCCACTTCTCCGTCCCTCCCTCTGCTCCCTACCCTCCACCCTTAGTAAAGCACATATCGTACATTAATCATTGTGAGATTTCTGTGCTCGATAAGGTAATTAACATTATAGGGGGTGTAGGAAGTCGTGATGATGTGAGGCAGTGGTCCAGCACTGAGGCTGCCAGGAATGTCCCAGACTGGAAAGTGCTGAAGGCAGCACACACAGGTATAAAGTAGGCTGAACGAGTTACAGTAGCAGCCTACTGGATTAAAAGGCCAGAGTTTGAGGGAAAGGGAAAAACATGGGAGGAAAAGGGGACAATGGAAAATATGTTTGTTTTTTTTTGTTTTGTTTTTTTCCTCTGTTGTATGCTATCTATCAAAGGCAAATAAAAGCCCTGAGAAATTCATCATAGCAGTCTATTTGGACCGTAGAAATCAACATTATGTAAAGCGGCTGAGAGCACAGCGGGTAGAGGGATGGAATGGAAAACAAATAAATCAACAGGGAGGAAAACAACATTGTTTGTCCCTTATCTGTACCTTTGTACCCTCTACCTCGCTCTTGATATTTTTATTGTTACTGTAGTTGTTTATGACTCGCTTCGGGTTGCGAGCTCACTCAATCAGCCATTGAGCTTGGGACTGCACAAATAATTAGATTTCAAGATATTAAAAGAGTATTGTAAGCCAAGATTAAGAAGTAGCTGCCTCAGGATTGAGGCACAAACAGACCACAAAGTGTACTGAAAGGCTATTGATGGTACAACAGCTACAGTAGTTTCAGCCATGCTTTTACTGCGATGCATTTAGCCACACTAGATTTTATGGTATTTTAGGAATAAGTTATATCACTTGGTTTGAGGTATGACTGTTGTTATTTATATAGCAGAGGCATCTTCACAAGCCTCATTTGGCTTCAATACTCCTGTGAACAATATCTTAACCTTTTTTTTATTACTCTCTGTTGCCTTTTATATATAATGTGCAAATAAACTAAACCTGTCACTTTATCAGGATCCACACCAAAACGTAATGGGATCGATTCTGGGCTCAGACGCAGCTTCCATTCGAGTTTTGTGGATATCCACTAGTAGTTTTAGTGTTGTTCTGCTGACAAACCATCCAACCAGCAAACCGACGGACACAGACCAAAACATTACCTCCTTGGATGAATATGTTGTATAATTAAAGTTCACTGATTTGGGTTTTCACAAGAAGAAAAACAACGCTGACATCACGTAAAAACAAATCTTAAATTTGTTGTGCTTCCCACTGCCAGGAGACACTGCCGACAGTAAACAGGTCGTCTTGTGATGAGCACATCTCAGAATATGTTCCCAGTAATAAAGTTGAAATCACAAAAGGGAAAAGTGAGAAGAAAATGCAAATGAGCTGCTGAGCACATGAATGCCACAAGTGAGTGTTTGTACTGCAAATTACATGTGTATGTCATTTGATTTTCACCAGAATTTTTGTGCTTCTTTTTCAGTTCTGTTTTTCTTGTGTTTATGTGTCCAAATACGATTACGTAACATAAAAAAGAACACACAAATTTCTCCTCAAAAACAGATTCTGAATGAATTACATCCATTTTTTTATTGCTGTAGTGTTGACTGACAGTGAAAAAAGAATACCAGTTACACTGCGTTTACTACATTTACTACATTACAAATTAAAAGTCAAATTCAACAAGGACAGAGATATTACTTACACGGATAATGAAACACATGTTTCTAGGAATGCTGTGGTGGGGACAACAGGACCAATGAAAGCTGGCATATTTAATCACTGTATGTGTGTGTGTGTGTGTGTGTGTGTGTGTGTGTGTGTGAGAGAGAGAGAGAGAGAGAAAGAGAGAGAGAGAGAGCATGCATGTGTGCCATGCTTGTATTTGCTCATTCATTAGCTGAGACAGCCTAAAGAGGCAGCTTTATGGCCTGAGCTGACAGAAGATTGAAGTAATATTCACCTGGAGTCAGACAAACAGCCCAGGATCCCACCATTTGTCACTGAGAGAGGTAAATGGCAGGAGGGTGGGTTGGCATGGAATGAGTAGTTAGGGGAGGACAGGGAAAGAGAAACTGATAGATATAGAGAAAGAGAACAAGCAGTGCAAGGAGAGAACGTATCAAGCTCCAAACTGCATTTCAGCGAGACAGAAGCCTCTTTTTCTTTTTCTTTTTTTTTTTTCCTTCACTTGCACACACACGACAAGTGAGCATCTCTGCGACATTAACACTGGACTTATTTGAGGTTAATTAGGAGAAGTGGTTTGGAACTAACTTCCTGGTGTTAAGCACTCCGGAGCACTGAGTGTCTGCTGAATGGCCCTGAGGTTGGAATTTAAATCTTACTGAAGCCAAAACTGCCCCGAAGAGTTTTTCACAGTTGCTTTTTAATGACATGCGCATGCACAGCTAAGGACGTGATACTGGAAGGTCACTGGTTCAAATGCTGCGACTGGCTGGCAAAAGCTAGCTGAGAGAGGGAATTAAAAACAACACACAAAAAAAACATTGTTCTCTGCTCTAACAACTGTCGTGAAGGTGCCCTTGAGCAAGGCTTTGTATGAACTGTCTGAATGTGTGAGGGGATAATCTCAATATGAGGAGAGGAGAAGAGAAACAGAAGAAGAAAGAGGTAGATGTACGAAATCGACGAGAGAAGAGGACATACAACATGATGGGATGGGGTGGAGCAAAGTTAAGGTGGATTTAGAGCATGGGGACAGACATTAGAAGGAGTAGGTCCATACTTTGGGAGAAGAGGGAACTCTCAGGGGTCCCTGGGTGATTAACTCATCTCTTCTTAACAACCCCTGAATGGCCAAGTGGTCAGATAAGCAGCTAGTCGCTTCATAGGGCACAGCCAGGCCAGCAAGGCCACCATTTTGACTGACAGCACACAGACAGAGTCCACCATTGATCTTCAAGTCAGATGTGGAACTTGGGCGCTCAAGGCTAAATGGTAGCGACAGGGAAGCCATCCATTATATATGATCACTCCCTGCAGAGAATTAGCGCACACATAGTTCTATAGATAAAAGGGAACACTGGCTAGAATCACTTCTAATTGTTATGTTTGATGAAGACAAAAACAGATATTGGAGGGAAGAACACTGCCAATAAAGCAACACTGCAGAGGTCATGACACGTGGTTGGTATGAACAATAAATAACAACGAGGTAATGATAGATGAGCCCTTCACACACAATGCCTCTTGCACACACTCATCTACGTGGACATTTACACACAAACACACACAGATACGGAGGGACTCAAAAGAGAAGGAATATCCAGTAGGTTCATTAGTCAGTGTGTTGTGTGGTAATAGCGTGGGACAGGTGATGGAGCAGGGTGTGATGATGCATCAACAACATCAGCCCTGGGTGGCGCCACCTGCAGAGGTAGCAGATGGCACACATGACTGGAAAGGAGCCATACACTCACACAAACACACCCTCACACGCGAATTCAAACACACAAATATGCATGAATTGCATCTGCAAAAGTTGTATTTATAGTGAAGAGACTGTGAACATATCCATAAATTGAAACACGCATTTGCACGCACAAAACGCCCTGTTAAATATATTGTGTGCACACATACCAATAAACCGTAAAAAGTTAACTTTTCCTCGAGAATCTTCATTGAAATTGTTTTGTTTGGATGCTTTTTGAGGAGACGGATTTGTCCTTGTAAAAGACGTAGGTGGTTATTGTCACCCCCACGATATCCTCCACCACATGCACCACACGACCTCATAGAATCTTTTTAATAGGTGCTCTACGCTGCCATGTCGCAGTTCGTCTTGCATTTCTGGCTCACACAAAGAATCTCACAAAGTCTCGGAGTTAAAGTTTAAATAGGCTCCCATATCATTTCATACACACCATTAATGTCACCGTAAAATTGCTATTACATAAGTTATCAATAGTCCTGTTCAAATGCACCGCCATACCCAGAGAGAGAGAGAGACATGATAGCAAAATCCAATATGGTCTATGTTTTGCACAAAGAATGAAGCGTAATTGCCGCAAATCTCAATCAATTCTCTCAGCCTGCCTCTCTTTCACTCCTGCTGGCTAAATACTATCTTCAGCCATTCTTCCTCAGAACTAGTAATTTCATGTAATCACAGCAGTGATCAGAAGAAGGTATGCCGGCGCTCATTCAAATATCAGCTATCTCAATCACAGCAGCCACATTGCCACTGGGGAGTGCGGGAAAGGTGTGCTGGGGGCTGGACGTGACATTTGGTTGGCTAGCATAATCACTTTGATGTGGAGCCAATCACTACAATTGCTGTAACAATGTGGCTGATTTATGCCGTAGGAAATAACCTCATCATTGTAATCACGTTTCTGAGTGCTACTGTACTTTCTGACACACACAAACACGACTCCCTTTGAACTCATACTGTGGTGATCTGAACTAAGTATGTGTTGCACATATTACTGTACGGCTGCCAAACACAGTCCATGTTATTAATGTACGAATGTTGTCATAGAAGACAAAAGGTTCTTTACGTTCTGTGTATGAGATTCTGAGCCTAAATATGGCAGCAAACAATTACTATGAGCACAGAGAACAAAGTCACACTCCTTATGTGTATGTTGTTATCTCACCTTGAAAAGTATGAAATCTTCTGACATTTAGAAAGAGACTTACGGCTCACTTATGCCCCCTTTACGAACACAGACACATTCATTTCAAACAATACAACCGTCATTGACTACAAACTTCTATGCGCCCCTCACAGTGGCATGGATGTTAAGCAATGCAACCACTAGAGGGTGCCGCTCAGAGTCGAATCAGTCTAAGACCTTCACCTTTCCTTCGCCACTGTCCAACCCACATTTAATTTCCATCCATTCTCCCCTCAGCTGTTTTATAGTAACTGTTTGTCTTTGTGCCTGGGCGAAGTAACACCATACAGATATTTAAAATTTTTCAACCGCTGGCATAGCCTCTTCAAAATGTTGACATAAAAATGTCTTCCTCTTGGTCATGTCTCATTTGTGACACTGCCCCCCCATGACCACCAGAGGTATTGACTGTTGGTCCAAAACCATAATTTTCAGGAAATGTGCAGAAATAAGGCAGAAATTAACACCAAGTACAGCTGGAAGCTTCGGTACGTAACTGTGTGCATTTAATGTCGAGCATAAATGAGCCCTAAGAGAATGACCTCTCACACAGCATTGTACAGTTTAAGACATTCACATTATATTCTAAAGCATTTTTTTTACTGATTCTTCAGGGAGCTAGCATCAGTTTGCTAGTTAGCAAGCTGATAATAATGTTGGATTTAGATTACTTGGCAGATCAAAGAAATTGCACATTGCCAAGCTGAACACGTTGTTAATGTACAGCTGGGGAAAAGTACGGTGGCCGGGAGGTGCAAACCAAAATTACAAAATGTGAAACACTTTTACGAAGCGTGAGACAAATTTACATTTTGGAAAACATTTTTACATTTTGAAAAACATTTTTACATTTCATAAAACAAATTTACATTTCAGAAAACAAATTTACATTACAGAAAACAAATTTACATTTCAGAAAACAAATTTACATTACAGAAAACAAATTTACAAACACCGAGACAAATTTACAAACACCGAGACAAATTTACAAGTGCTGAAACACTTTTACAAGTCCCAAAACAAATTTACAAATAACATCAACCGGAAAGGGAATGTACTAACTCCGGGGTTGAACCGGAAGTGATAACCGGCAGCGGCCAATTCGAGTTGTTGTTGTTGTTGATGGAGTTCATGGTGAGTTCAACATGGACAGCCATCGAGTGAGGTTTTGCCCGTTTTGTGGACAACATATGAGCCGTTTAACGCGGTTTGTTCTTCGTGTGGTCGGTCTTAAGAGTTTTTAAGGGGCATGGACCAGATCGACGGACCAGATATGCTGCAGCAGTGCATAAAATATTTTAATGAGGGACACTCGTACGCTGTAATCGTGGACATGATGTCATGTTTACACGGTGTTCACATCAGATGGGTGTTTTGCGAAGCCAGTTTAGTGGGTTAGCGAGGTATGTTGAGTCTAAAGCCAGGCTTCCCTGTACTACGAAGGTGGCTCTCTTTTAACTCGGCTAGATCACCATGGTAACTTATGCTTAGCTCAGAACCTGGTCCCGCCCAGGTTATGTTCAGAGTTTCAGCTTAAAAGCGCCGCTGGTTCACTGTGTAACTCATTCGGAGATGGCGTCATCATTCATTGAGAACCCGGTGGACCTGGGAGCAAGAATAATTCAGGCAGAACTACGACGTGAGCGGCTTCTTCGAGATCGCGCTGATCCGCTGGCATTTCCTGATGAAATCCTCTATGAGCGATATAGATTTTCAGCTGAGGGAATACGGTACATCTGCTCACTTATTGAGCCGAGTGTCAGGATGCCACTGAAGAAGCTGTGCGCTCACTGTCGGGCAAACTACTTACATTCAGTTGGTGATGCAGAAAATCTGAGCAAGGACACTGCGTGTTGCGCCATCCGCAAAGTGGTTCTTGCTCTTACAGAGAATCTGCAATGTTAAGATAGTGATATTAAAATAAAATGGGATACAGTATATTATCCACACACCTGCTGCCATGTCCGACTGCTGCTTCCACATCTTAATAACATGCAATATGAAATATTAATTAGGCCAACCTAGTATTTATTTGTCACAGATAATGAGTAAAGTTAATTATTTCTTTGATGTGGCCATGAAAAAACTGATGAACTTATCAATGTTTCACCCGCTGTAGGGCAGTGTAGCCCAAACACAAATCTTACAGGCTTGAGCTATTTTCACTGTCAAAAAGGTCTTTATTGTTATTGTACAGGGACAGTAGCTACATTTGCTTGTTCATCCCGACACAGTTATACAAAAAAAAAAAAAAACACTGAACATTTATAGCCTGCGCACACTCAGCCTCGCTTTCAAAAAAACACACACGCATTCTATAACTGAGATCAGTAAAATGTGAAAACAACATAGACATCATTCAAAAATGAAAAAAGATAGTTGTTGCTTCAGTTTATTTATTTCTTAAATGGATGAGGGTTAATATGTAAAAGTTGCACAATGCTGAGCTTTCAGAAATTAAAACACTAAGGGCTTAATATAATATTGATCATAATATTAATCATTGTTAACTTCAGCAGTTTCCTGCCAGCAGCCCTCCCTCGCTCTATTGGCGGCGACGGTGTTACTTTTTGCCGTGATGGTTTCTTTGAATTCTTCATAGCTTTGCATAATAACAATCTGCTCATCTTCAATAAAATATGTGGCCCTTAAAAACTCTTAAGACCAACCACACGAAGAACAAACCGCGTTAAACGGCTCATATGTTGTCCACAAAACGGGCAAAACCTCACTCGATGGCTGTCCATGTTGAACTCACCTTGAACTCCATCAACAACAACTAGAATTGGCCGCTGCCGGTTATCACTTCCGGTTCAACCCCGGAGTTGGTACATTCCCTTTCCGGTTGATGTTATTTGTAAATTTGTTTTGGGACTTGTAAAAGTGTTTCAGCACTTGTAAATTTGTCTCGGTGTTTCTAAATTTGTTTTCTGAAATGTAAATTTGTCTCGGTGTTTGTAAATTTGCTTTCTGAAATGTAAATTTGTTTTCTGAAATGTAAATTTGTTTTCTGAAATGTAAATTTGTTTTCTGTAATGTAAATTTGTTTTCTGTAATGTAAATTTGTTTTCTGAAATGTAAATTTGTTTTCTCTAATGTAAATTTGTTTTCTGAAATGTAAATTTGTTTTCTGTAATGTAAATTTGTTTTCTGAAATGTAAATTTGTTTTCTGTAATGTAAATTGTTTTATGAAATGTAAATTTGTTTTATGAAATGTAAATTTGTTTTATGAAATGCAAAAATGTTTTCCAAAATGTAAAAATGTTTTCCAAAATGTAAAAATGTTTTCCAAAATGTAAATTTGTCTCACGCTTCGTAAAAGTGTTTCACATTTTGTAATTTTGGTTTGCACCTCCCGGCCACCGTAGAAAAGAGCATGTAGAACCAGAACACTTCCACATCTGACTCTGTGAATAAAACATGTATTTCCACCAAACCACAGTTGGTGATTGTTTAAGTAGTGGGACGACTAACCAAGACGGTTTTTGTGAGTTTTATATGGTTTCTGTTGAGTTTGAATCATGTATAAAGATGATCTGAGAGGTAAAATTACTGCTTCTGTCAATGGAGTCCAGTGGCTTTAGGAAAAGCAATGCAATTGTAGTATGGGAGACATTTGGCTGACACATTAATTTGTTTTGTTCTGAGATGCTGGTGCTTTAGTGTGACATCTAGTGGCAGTGAATATGATGTAAAGAACCTTTAACAAAAAGCCAATTACACATGTACAGCACGAACGAATTACAATATTTTGAGGAAAAAAAATACCTGAGATTCTTTTCCAGCATTAACGTATGATCAATAATTAAAACATATAAACTATGTCCCTGAATTATATATACAACTAAACAATAGGAATAATATTCTCACACAGGAAACACCATACAAAAAAAGAAACAAAGAAAGCAAAACTAGATTACTTTTGTCAAATCTCCGGGTAATGCGAAGGCATGACCTTTAAACCAGAGTCGTAATGTAATAATGACCTTCACACCCCTGAGTGCCACATCAAAGCCATGAGCAGCTCATCAGAAATGTATACTGCAGCCACTGGAGCTCAACCAACCACAACGGAGCAGAGAACAAGAAGGTAG
This sequence comes from Diplodus puntazzo, assembly GCA_963678695.2. NCBI lineage: Eukaryota > Metazoa > Chordata > Actinopteri > Spariformes > Sparidae > Diplodus > Diplodus puntazzo. The sequence goes on from OZ023163.1 coordinate 14,471,050, forward strand.
TCAGCACTTGTGCAGAGCGGACCGCTTCATTTCTCCGGCACCTTCCCTTTGTTGTAAATAAAACATTATTTCAGATGTTCAATTAAGATAAGTACCATTAATTTAAGACCTCAGTCAATGTGCTGCCATCAATATTCAACCCACAGAGCGCCTGGGCCTCGGCTCAAGCTCTGGCCTAGCACACAATCACTCAGGGGCCTCGGTAAGCAGGGGAAATTGCAGTCAATTTCTGAAGCACTCATTTGCTTAACAATAAAATCAGATGGAGGAGAGGGTGAGGAGAGGAGAGGAGAGGAGAGGAGAGGAGAGGAGAGGAGAGGAGAGGAGAGGAGAGGAGAGGAGAGGAGAGGAGAGGAGAGGTCTATATTTAAAGGAGAAAATGTGTTTCAGATTCTATGTCCAAAGTTACTTTTAAGAGATGAAGCTACTGCTGTGAGCCCTCATTGCAATTGCCAAAACCCAACCCCGTAAACAACTTCCAGGGCAGATATATCAAGTCTTTGACTTCTGAGCTCTCATCTGATTGTGAGAGGACTTTGTTTGTACTTCGTTACAGCGCTGATACAAGATTAGATAAACAATGTGCTATCTGTACCCTGCATCTGTTTGACTCTGCAAAGTGCACTTTCCAATTCCACTGATGACCTTCACTGGTTGGCAGATACAAGAACTCAGGGGGGAAGTAAAGTGAAAGACAAACCTATAGAAGGACACACACATTTACACACATTTAATAAACGTAAACTTGCATGCCTTAGTCTGCTAGACATTATCACCTAATGTCAAAAAGACCTCGGATCCACAACCGAAAATTCTACACATAAAAAATAACCGAGCAAGAAGAAATCCACCTCTTCAAGTGAAAGGGGCAGGAATGAATAAAAAAAGGTTAAGCGGGCAGAATTATTCAACGGGGCACTGGAGTAAACAGAAAATATATAATTAATGACGGACAGCATAAACAAAATGAGACCAGTTAGGCGAGCAAAACAGGAGTATACAGAATCTCACTGTTCTGTTACTGTTTCCTCGTATAGATGTAGGACTAAGAGTGTCTATTTCTCATTGAAATGCAGTAACCACCAGTTTAATACCTCCCTGAAGGCTAACAGTGAGCTCTTGTACCTCCGGAGGCTGAACAAAAGTGAATGCTCTGAGGGGCTGTAGTGGATCTAAGAGGCATGGTCACCGGAACCAAAGTGTCCTAAATATAGCCCTGCTTCACTCTGCGTGGCTCTGCTCCATCATATTAGTCTACCATGAGCAATATAAGGGCTGGCGGTCTCATATTCTTTTGCCCAGATAGACGACCTTGAGCAGTAGCAGAACAAGGAGTTGGGCTGCCTTTATTTTGGATTGAATCTGAATGTGTTTTTGGCTTTACAGCATGCTCATTTTGCTTCAAAGTCAACTCTGTTGTTCCTCTAACATTTGGCTTACACTGTGTATATAAATTAAAACATAACATCCACAGCGAGCTTGCACATAAAAGCGCACTGTAGCACTGCAAAAGAGATACTTACAGGACCTCGCACATCTATTCCAAGCAGAGCTTCTCACCTTCTCTACTCTAGCTAGTGTTAATTAGCAACCTCATTAGCATGAAGTCATGTGAATGCACTTTATCCTCCACTAGTTCTCATTTTGTTGAGGAGGAAGGTGAACACTGTGATGGTTAGAAAATAAATTAATGAAAACAGTCTCCTACTTGTTTAAACTCCCAGAAAAAAGGGTGCTTGTGGATGCCATCACAGGTGTTACTGACTGTGTTCCTTTAAATGCACAGGTTGTAAAATCTGCCATTATGGGTGTCTCTCAATCAAAGCAAAACAAAAGATGTAAGTTGTGAAGGATCATGGGAGTTGTTGTCCTCCCTGTCAAATAACCATCATTGCTGATGAAAAATCAACCAGGCTAAACATACCATTATCTTCAACAAAATCTAGATTTCTGAGGGTGAACATTTTTGGAAACATTTGGGATATCTAAGTACACAACTTAACAAAATATATAACACAAGTGTAGTCATTTTTATACATTTTAATACAAAAATGTTACATAAAACATTTTTAATATGGGATGGAATTTGGATGTGCAAACAGTCTTATCCACGTCAGCCATCAAACAGTGGCTCTGTTTACATGGTGTACAAAAGAACTTTCTAGTTCTTGAAACAAAACAACAAGGGAGGACGTTTGGTGTGAGAGAAAGATGTGAAAGAAGAAGAGACAAACATGTGAGCGAGAAAGACAGAGAGAGAGAGAGACAGAGCGAGGGCACTGACAGTGATAGAAACTGCCCTGGCCTCTCCCCTGGTCTCCTGAGTGGCAGGGTCTGTGCCAGCCTGTCAGCCTGTCTGTCATCACCATTGCTTAGTATTCTCCTTAAGACCATCTGCCTGCTCATTATACACAGGCTCTTGTTCTGGACTGACATGTTTTCTTTACATCGATATTTTCATTGCGGCTCCAACGTCCCCCTTTTCCCCTCAGAGAACAGGAGGGCAGTGTGCCCGCCCATGAGGCATACTTTGAGATGGAATAATATTTCATAAGAAACTTTCTTTATCCTGGGCGATGTCGTGATACGATATGGACAAAGAAAAACAAATGACCACAATGTGTTTTATCACTGTGTGTGTGTGTGTGTGTGTGTGTGGTGTGGGGGGGGGGGGGGGGGGGGGGGGGGGGGGGGCAAATACAGTAACAGCTCTACCTGCTAGCCGGGGCCATTCTTCTCATATCTCAATTGCTTTCACAACCAACTTTAATTTCCTCTAAAAGACGACATTATCAGAAGCCAAGGTTAAAGGAACGAGCCAATTTAATAACGATCTTAGCTGTGCTATCTTACCGGCTGGAGGATAAAGCAGCCAGCCAAAACAAGATCAAGAAAAAGTGCTATTAGTACTGCAGTGTCATTGTGTCTTTGGTGAGGTATGGGAATTCAGAATGATGCTCGGCCAATAAAAAACATCACAACAAGCCATTACTGGAGGACACTGAATCATAATTGAAGAAAAAACTCTTACATTTATTTTAGGAAAAGAGGAAATAAAGACTCTCCTGAATAACGGAGAAATGGTAGAAGTGCAGTTCTGTCAGGATTGTCCGACACAAAGGGTCACCAACACAAGATAGATTTAATATTTTGATGGTGCCTATATCTACCCGGATTGCACAATCCCATTATACAAAAAGCCCACTCTCAATAAAGTAGCCTGAGTGGTAATTCTTCTCCTGTAATTGGGTGTGAACGTTGTTTTCTGTAATAATACACTGTTTGGTGTGACTATTCCCACAGAGCATGTGCTTTCATGTATCCTATTCCATGTTATCTGTCAACTTTTCAAAGGGAGCAGGGCTGTCAGTGGTGCGAGAGACCCCCATGCTCACTGTGTCACTCTCATTATAGGCCTAAAAAACAAGACAGATATTCAATTTAGATAAGTCCCCAGACCACGCTTGCCTCGCCTACATGAGACAATGCTCTATTTCTCTCGACCATGCTCCACAGAACATGGATGCTGCATTGTCCCTCACTCCGACAGGGCTAAGCAGAGGAAATTTCCAATTACGGATCGAAAGGACAGTGAGGAGAAAAGCGAGAGAGAGAGAGAGTAAATGTGAGCGTGAGGAAAAAGGAGCATGGAGGTACCATCACAAGGAGTTTCTCTCCTTTGTTGGGTTGCCATGTAGTATTTATATTTATCTAAACTCTGAGAGAAAAGTTGATTTTCTTAGAGTATTGGTCTACTCACAGCAGCATAGGAGACAAGTGTGCGAGAGATATTGGACAAAATGAAAGGTATTGACAGCCTGAAATCTAGAGGAATGCATATCTGAGAGTGCTTACCGTTTTCTCCATACCACCTGTGGAGAGGGAAAATAACTAGGCATGAGGTGAAACTCCAGCTACTTGTCCAGCTACTAGCATTCAAGCTAATAAAGACACAATCACCATTCATTACTTTGCATTTGCTGAATGCAGTGTTGATTTCATTAACAAAAACTATGACAAAAAATATTTGTCAACAATGGTTTTTCATGAGGAAGATAAAGCAAAAATGAGCTAAAATGATAATGGTGGACTATCAAACATTAAAAAATAAAGGACTCTTTCCCCCAAAATTGTGCATCTAGTCTCACTGAAAAAATATAAACAGAATATCCCAGTCACTGATTGACATGTGCAGATTGCCACCATACCTGGTGATGCTGGCAAGTATCAAATGGTAATCTAACTTGCCAGTACCCATGTGTGATGCTGTCCCAAACTGACACTGAGATAGTGACAACATGGTGGCTTTTGGTCGGCAAAAAGGAATAGATACTAGATCTATATACACACTAATACACACTCTATACAACACAGTAAAGGTTCCACCTTCACTGACAAAAACATACCAAAAACATTTTGAGTTATAGTCAACTAAAATTATGAAAACAAAATGACCAAAATGTGACAACAACTAAGCATTTTCATCTTTAGACTAAAATTTAATTTAAAATTGCTGCCAAAGTTAACATTGACTGAATGCTTATCATCTTATGAGAACATTATGGTGAAGAAAGAATTTGAACTGAATTCAATAGAAGATAACAAACAATATGAATCACCTTTTAGAGTAACACACACAGCTATATTGTGAACTGCCTCTGTTTATCTTTCTGTTTGGGGTCTGCTGTAGTTAATCTGTATAAGAAGACATGAACCAATGTATAAAAATATAGGCTTATTGCCTTCGCTAAATTTAAAGCTGATTGATAGCATGATTACACCTCTAAACACTATCGTAATAAAGGCTACTGTAAGGTTTGTAAAAATACTTTGGCAAAACCATAGATCATCCATCTGAATTTGCCTCCTGTGATAACAGCCTGTTTTCCAATTGTACGCACAAAACATATCCTTCTCCCCCCCAAAGAAGCTGTTCCGCTTGCAGTAATGAAAAAGGAGTCAACTGCCTTCAGGTGTGGCTGTGCTGATGTGTGTTGGCAGGCGCTGCCTTTGCCAGTGTAGAAAAACACAGAGAAATCTGCTCTGCTGTCCTGCCTCTCTCAACCATGGAGGACGGCAGAGGCTGACTGACAGGATTTGGAGCAGTGTCTTGGATCCACAGCCAAGACCCAGGCCACAGCAGCCTGTGTGTCTCTCTGAGCAAGAGAGGTGGCTCTTCACACTCCAACAGGCCCAGATGAGCCACTGGATCTGTCAGCACCAGATGCAGTGTTTGTGTAAATGTGTGTGTAAGTGCTATTTTTGGTCCATACCACTTCTACCCCTGTAAAACTGGTGATACACTCCCTGAGCTTATTTGATGAAGATTGAGGCTACACAGCACACGGTGATATTCTAATCTGGTCACATAAATAGAGGAGCCATGTGGACAGGTGTTAGGAGCAGATCATATTACTCAATGACTCTTTGGGGTGTCTCAGAGCACTGGAACGGCCATGAATATTTCCTCAAGCTAATGGAGGTGCCAGCATTAATATTCACAGTGTGTGCTGTGATTTACAATGTGAAAGACCATCGCAATATTCATCGGAGGGGGGTCGTTTCACTGATAGACAAGCTAGGGCTGCATTTCAGCTCCATGGACTGTTCAAAGGGCACAATCAGGCCAGGACCAGACCTGAATATTAAGATTCTCCAAATCTACTGTACAGAGTCAGCATGCATTAAGTGGCTTTTTCCACCTGCTGTCATAAACCTTATGAATAGACCCACGCTATGCAAGGTTCATGTAGCCCACTGCCACAGGAGGGAGTTTTTAATATAGGGCACCAAACCACTGTGGAGATTTCAGAGGCTCATGAGGGACCACTCATCAATATTCATGAAGGAATCCTGGGCTTCCCTACTGTACAGCAAAGCCTGTGTAAATATTCATAAGGTTAGGATTGTGATCTGGCGTGGGTGTGGAGAGCGACACAGGGAAGCCCTTGTTCTCAAGCAATAGCCCCATTCACACAGGAGAAGACGCATAAAAGCCGCAGCCGCGGTTCGCCAATTCTCCGCCGATGGTGATTCACACAGAGCGTAGCAGCTCCGCCTTAAAGACAAACCGCCATGAATTCACGCAGAAAGTCGGCGCTGCGGCTCCTAAAGAGGCGTGACGGTACACGTCATGATGATGACGTTCAAGATGTTCCCCTGTCGATCTGACTCTCTCACTCGCGGGACGGAGGCTGTTTTCTGGGTGAATGTTCACTGAAGTCTTGGTCGGGGGCACTGACCGTCGCGGTGATTCATTTTCATCACAAACACTCGTTTTTTGCCGGTGACAGACGCTGTTTTTCGGGCAAAAATGTGACGAAGAGTCGATAGGACGGGCGGGAGGACAGAAGCTTCTCCACGTATACCTGTGGTATTTTTTTCCTCATATAAGTTGCCGAAAACAGTTACAGTTAATAATAATAATAATAATAATAATAATAATAATAATAATAATAATAATAATAATAGATTTAATTTATATAGCGCCGTTCAGGGTACCCAAGGACACTTGACAAAGTGGAATATACATATATGAAAACAAACAAAGCAAAGCTATAAGAATAAATGGGGCGCCCGTCAGTCAGCACGGAGGGAACAGCCGCACCACCGTCAACACCGCCAAAAGCACCGCAGGGAACAGCACCCTCCGTCAAGGAAGCGAACTTGCGTCTGGAGGTCCCATGCACACAGCGGGGGGGACACAGGAGACCCAGAGATCCAGTCCCAGTGACAGAACCTGGGACGAAGCAACAGCAGAAGTCCAGGAGCTCCCGATCTGAACACCTGAAGACCCTACCAGCAACAGTGGAGCATCGACCATCCAACATCACCGAGAGCCGGGGGAAACCACAGCAGCAGAGGAGAGCGAGAACGGAGCCAGGTGGTGAACAACCCAGAGGCCGTGGCGGATGGAGGACCAGCAGAGCAATGATGGACATCCCACACAGAGCATCGAGTACGTCTGCTTAAGAGTTAGCGTTGCTATGCTAACTGCTGATTAGTGAGGCTAACAGCGGACCAACGGGGCTAACAGCTGATGAGCGGAGAAAGATGAGTCCATGGAGCCAGTTCTTCAGGTGTGCAGGTTTCAATGGTAGTAGCACAGCCTCAGAACTTGCAAAAACAACTTGGCTTTCTTCTTTTAGCAGAAAAAAGCTGTATTGTCACGGATCGAGAAGCGGCGATACTCACGCCAGCGTCCTCTCGCATCCAGATTGCCATGGAAACAGTTATTACGTTACTTTTGTTTGGTCATGTAACATTGCTTTGTGGGACATTTCTCTGTATTGAGTTGAGTGAAGGAACAGTAGTTAACTGATCGTCCGATCAACACGCCCTCAATACGGGAAGCCTGCTTATCCAATCACACCGGTTCGGTTCACCAATAATACGGCCCTGATACTACCTCCAGAGGCGTATCAGGGCCGGAGCGAAATTTCACCCCTCACCGCCTCCGAGAGATGCACACTAGCCGTTTTTATACTGGGCAGCAAGCTGCCAATTTGGCCGTCCTTTTTGCGTCTAGGTCTGCGGATTTAGACAGAGGGCTGTAAATTGGGGGTCTGTCTTGGTCCGCCCTCGTAGGGAACACTTCTTTCCGCCTCGACTGCTATCTCAATCCGAGGCGTCAATGTGCTGGCAATTGCGTGAGATGGGCGGAGGTGTGATGACCTGCACTGTTGTGCGACCTACAGCCAGGGAGTTTTAAAACCAGGAAACGGCTGATCACAGCAGTCAGTCCATCACTTCATCCGCGGATATCAAGATGAGCAACTGGACAGCCGCTGAGATCCAAGAGATGCTAGCGTCTCCTCGGCCTCTGTAGCTGTTTGGTTGTGTCCGCTTATTGTTGTAGCGGCAAGCTACTGACGGTCGCTACTTTCAAATTAAAAGCCCCCCGCTAAGAACCCAGTTCTAAACTCCAATGGGGTGCTATGTAAAGCTCTTATTTTGAAGACAAATTCGTTGTCACTGTTCACTGCCCAACTTCGTGCTTCACGTCACGTCACATGTTTACGCCTACCCCAGTGGCGGCCAAGTGGCAGCTTTTGGAAAAGGAGGAATATTACGCCTCCATTTAAGAAAGACAGGGCGGCACATTGCCTCCTTTACCTTGGAGCAAATGTGCCACCTTTTCTTTCTAAAAGGGGCTACTGAGACGGAGACGGGGAATTGGCGCACTAAAGCCACACCCAAAAGCCAGTGTGAATGGGGCCAGTGACAGAGAGAGGCTGAGGTTTAAGGACCATGGGCAGTTCTCTGTGGTTCAGCGTGTTACTGGAGGCCAAGACAGAAATACAAACCATAGAATGTATGAACTGGATGATGGTATATCTCTCAACCCTGCTACATCCTGTGTTAATCAATAAGGTAAATCAATGAGGGTAAACTTACATTTCAAACTACATGCAGTAGTTAAAGTTCAGTAAAGTTCCAGTGTGCTTTGTCATCTGAAATACTTCCCCTCACGCTTAATTCTACCTCAGTTCATTCAGTTCATTTTAATTCTAAAGAAAGACCAATCTGACCAATAAGACACTACAGTTAACAACAGACTCCTTTTTGGCAGTTTTAAACTGAAGCTATGGCTTGTACTGTAATAATCTGTTCAAACAAATAAAGGGAAATTCTTTGCAACACTTGTGATAACTCCTGCTATTTATGGCCACGTTCACACACAGACGTGTTGCTTTGGAGATACACTCCAAGTATTTCAGTGAAGAGACGCGACTCATAGCATTCAGACAGTGACAGGCAATGCTCTTACTGAAATGCGAGATGAAAGAAATGTTTCAGAGGGGAACAAGAATCCCTACTGTTTTTTTCTTAGTTTAGAATTAAATCTTTTTTTTCAAAATAAATGTCCCATAGCATGCAGATGATCTGCAAGATGGCATTAGAGCAAATGCGACCAAACTGAGTAAATACAACCTGAGGTAATGCTCAACGTACATTTTAAATTATGAATGCAAGCCATCAAATTAGTGGCTGCAAACCAGATAGAAGTTTGTGAGACCACTGCAGAAAGTGGTATCTTTATGACAAATATACTGTACTACTAATGAATTAACTGGTTTTAAAATGACACAGAGAGGGATTCTGAAAATAAAGCAACAGACATTATCACTGTTCTTTGATTAAGGTATGGTGGTGTTCAGAGTCAACAGCAAAGGAGAGAGACCGAAAGTAGCACAGTTGATTGCTTGTTAAATCAAAGACTATATGAAAAACATTCTCTTAAATGTAGAGCCACGTATCAAGCAAAGTTGAAAATGCCCTTTGAGATTTATTGTTTGTTAATCCACAATTGAGCTAAAACTGACCCCTGTATACGGTTTGTCACGAAAATAAACATATTTTGTTAAAAAAGATATTTGGTAAGTAGTCAATAGCTTAACAGAAATCTAAACTGAAAATAAAGTGAACCCTGAAACACCATAAAAAGTTAAAGTAATTCAAAAAAGGTGAACTGAAAAAAGTTTCATATTGATGCAACTATAGTAATCACAGCAGGTCCCAAACCAGCACATACTGTAAGTTAACATCCAGAGACAGACCTTTGTTTTTAATCTGAGTGAAGGCAGTTGTTTTAAAAGCGGTGAATAAAAGCAGTTCAAGTACAGCAGCAGCAGCAGCAACACAGGCTCAGCAGAGGGCAGATGTCCCAGCACATTGCATAGCACAGATAGCTTTATCAGGACATTAACAGAGCAGCATATAGCACGCAAGCCAACAATATCAAGTCAGCTAACAAGTGCGCCAACTGGCCAACAAGCCAGCCAGAAAGGCAGAGACACAAACTGGAGAGGGCCAATCAAGCCTGAAGTCTGGAGCTGCTTCCTTCTGTAAACACTGTGTCACCTTACAACTTGACCAGGCTAACTGTCTGTCAAGAATCGTAAAGATAAAAGATAGATACACAGCAGTTACAAATTATTGATCGCTCTTAATGGGTGGTAAAAAAAGGATGCTTTGACTTAAGAATGAACCTGATGGCCCTGTGTTCTAATCTGAACGCAGCTGGATCTTATTTTGCTCCAAGAAACTATCTAGACCTGGTGCTGCCCCCCCCCCCCCCCCTCCTGCAAACACACACACACACACACACATGCACACATTCATATGTAAACACCCAGAGACAGGCTGTTCCCCTCTGAGTGAGTGCAGCAGAGCGCAAGCTGCTTAATAACTGGCAATGATGGGCTGCTCGGTCCCAGTCGGAGACCAACCTGAAGCGCTCTGCCCGGGATGTCAACTCCACTCACATCAATTACCACTGACTGCTAGCCAGCCTGCACCACAGCGTTGACTGACAACTAGATAGCACTCTCACCACTGTGGGCTACTGTGACTTTGGATTTAGGTTTGCGGTCATCACAATGTCAAACACATGCTCCCACAAGTGTCAAGTAGCCACTCAGCTTCAGATGTGACTCTCCAGAGCATGCTTACTGTGGGTGTGTGCGAGGTGCACGCAGGAACAAAGGTTTTGAGGTTAGAGAGGGCGGCCTTACTTAGACAAGTGGTCAAGAAAATAGATTACAGAGAGGAGAGGAGCTGTGCAGTAAATATTTATGCAGTTACAATACATGTATGCTATGTATTGCTGTCTTTATATCTACGTCTCTGTCAAAGCCTTCAACTGATCAACTATCAAATAGGCCAATGATTTGTGTTTTTCAACCCTAACACCAGGAAAGATGGTGGCAATGTATGTTTCTGCAAACCATAGATATGTTGAAACTTTACCTGTCCTTATATTGCAACTTTATTTAGGTTTAATTTTACAGTTTATGTTGTGTTCATAGTCTGGTTAGGATTAGGCACAATTTAGTGAGAGTTAGTGAAAAATATGACATGATTTGGGTTATGCCACCAAAGTTATCCTGGCATCACATCATAAAAATCATGTTTTGTTCCCACAAACTTCCCACGAAAATGTTTATTTGATGATATATATTCATTGGTTCCACACTGACAAATGTTGAAACCCCAACTTGAACAGTTGCCTCTCCTAGCTGGCACGCCACCCCATACCCCTCTACCTCCAAACATGAAAGTCAGCTCATATACTTGTAATGTGAAATCAATATGACATGTGCTGTATGAATGTTAATTTGATACCTATGACACCTACAAATTTTTTTATTCGGGTGACTGGGCTGTGCTGTCATAAGTATTCCTGGGCTAGTAAACACACATGCCTGGCTTAACAACCTGCTGCTTACTGCCAAGTCAATTATCAATCCAGTGGGCTGCTCAGCTTGGCATCAGCTGACATCAAAAATCATCCTTAATTTAAAACACCTAAATTTCTGGTGAGCCAAAAGTAAGACTCTCAACAATACCAGCCACAACATATGGCGAATGTATCACCGAATCAGTTCTTGTTTTTTCAGTCACATTGCAACCAACAGCATGAGAGCATCACAGTCCGTGCACCAGAAGGCTTATCAATTCAGACAACATAGACAACCTAAGGAAACATGAGCTCTGTCAACTATATGTTACAATTCTCAAGTAAAACCAAAGCAAATAACTGCACATAGGTGGATAAGCTGGCGCTGGAGCCAAGAGCAAATTGGCAGTCAATCCATGAGGCACCATGACTAATGCGTCGCCCACAAGAAGATCTGTCAGAACGCAATAAACACCCCAGCCCCAAAAAGGGGTATGAAAAACTGTTGACAAACTCATGCTAGACGCTGCTGTGTATGGATAGTTAGGAATTCACTTAAGGATAAACTTAAACCTTAACAACACACGAAAGCATCAGTCTTTTTGTTTTTCATCTGCCAGCAGCTGTGGCCATAGAGAGGATGCCACTGTAGCATTTTAAATATACCTGCAATAAAGAACCAATCAACACATCACAGTTGCTGAATTGATTTTAAAACTGCATACACTATATACTCACACAGCTCAACCCCTAACTTTTCTTCAGTAAAACACTTTTATTACTGTAACTGCACATCGTTTTCATGATGGTTTAACCCCAAGATATTGATGTTTATCTCAGCCTTGGAAATGCTCCATCTAACAGTCACCCCTCACTGCCTGTGCCATAAAGTAAAAAAACAGAATGGAATCACAGCCACCGAAAATAACTCTGTAGCACAGGATGGATTAATCTCATTGGTGGCTCTGAAGTAGCTTGTCTGGTCAGTGAAATTAACCAGCTAGAGTGGACAGCTTTCAGCTTTCAGGGCAAGGCAGATATCATTAACTTTGACATTGTGAACTTAAAATTGTCAGGCCTGACATACTACTACATGCTAATTAATATTGTTATCAGATATATCTAATGGTCTATATCTTTCTCTCATTACAAAAAAGACTAAAACCATAAGTGAACTCAGCAGACTATACCAAGTGTTATCTCTGTATCCACAGATAATGATTAAATACACATACAAGAGCCTTACAGATGCATCGTTAGATATATTCCTTCATTACACTGAAAATGACCAGTAATGTTTACTCTGAAATAATATTTTTGATGTCTGTGAGGTCGCTCTGTTTGGCAGTCGTCACTGTGTGTCCTCAGGGATCGAGCTCCATATTTACACTGGTTGGTTTTTAGAGAAATACATTGTCTTATTTGCTGTATAGCACTGCTATAAGTTATTACTTGTTCAATGTAATATTTAGGTTTGGATCAAGCTGGCTGTTCTATTGTGAGCTAATGAAAGCAAAAATGATGATGATGGTGTGCATGTTCCGCTGCTATTGTTCCCGCGGCCCCTAAATAAGACAGTACAGTTCAGTAGGGATTTCCACAAGGTCCATGTTGATCACATCTGGCCCTGCTCTGGCACGGGCCCTCTATGATAGAGAGCAAGAGGGTCTCCCATCTCTCCAGACTCTAATATACAAGACCTGCTCCTTTTTAAATTGACTGTGACCTCTGCCACACTTGCAATGGACTAGTGCTCTCCACTGTATGGGATTTCTGATCTCTCTCTGCTGTTCTCTCTGCTCTCTTATCAGCCATGTTCTATTTTTCTGCTGGGATATTAAAGTGTGCACAGTGACACTGGCACACTCATGAACACTCGCTGCTTACACAGACACGTGCATGCACGCCCACACGCACGCACGCACACACACACACACACACAGACGCTGTGCTCAGACATGAAGTTGTAAAGAGCGGGACAGGCTTCTTTGCAGAATGTCACAATTTAATAACTTCCTTATATCTATTCTGTTTGTTTTCCTCATCAGCAAAATATTTTAATCTGCTACAGAGCTCTACTGTCACAGAGCAAACGTGCTGCACTTTCAGACAGTAGATTCACTTATAGCAGCTTCAGTTGCTTGGTGGAAAAAAAAGGAAAACATTAAAATCTTGCTTTGAATTCTAAACTGAAGTTCGCTCACACATGAATACACACATTCAGATTGCAATTAATTATAGTGCACACACAAATGCCTGCATGTGACAGCTCACATTTGAACATATGGACTCATGCATCGCGCACTCACTGGTGTCAGATCCTGCTCCAGTCACTGGTGTTTTTTGTGTGTTCTCCTAAATGCCAGACATTTTGAGAGTATGTGTGTACGTGTGTGTGTGTGTTTGTGTCAATATCTTCATTGCTAAAGGTGTGGTTACACATAAGTGTGAGTGTGTTTGTCAGAGAGTGTGTGGTGAGGGGGTAATAAATCATGATCTGAATGTGGACATTACACGGTATGAAAACTCACGCTCTCGCCGCCACCTCAGGCAACTGCTGCCCTATACCAGCCAACCACCGTCACATTTCACATGCGCTCTAATCAACAGGGGAAAGTGCAAATGGATTAATATAGTTAGACCGCTAATGCTACAGATTACGCCGTACAGCAGCCTAATATGAAATGTATGTGTTACTCCGGGAACATGATTGGAAAAGCTGTTGATAGATAGAATGTTCTATTAAAAAGCAGGCAACGCTATCAAGGTTTACAGGCCGACACTGGCCTAAAATATTACTTCAGCAGACACGAGCAAGAGAGCAGGTCTTTCTTCAACTGAGCAAACACTATGGACAAATGTCTAACAGCGGTTACTTTCTAATTCAAACTCTGTGGCTGTCAAGGTTGTCTGTGGTTTGTGTTTGCAGCCACTTTTATTCCTGCCCTGTGCCTTTTCTCTTGAAATGCAACAAGCAGACAAAGGAAAGAGCATTCCGTTGTGTACCTGTTCTGCCTCTAGGAGACATGCAGATGTCTTGTGTAAAGAGCTGAGCAGATTAGCACTTCATTACCTTGCTAGATTGTTTAACGTAGACACTCCGGGAAAAGAGAGGCAGCTGGATTATGACCAAGCCATGTTTTCCATTTAGACAGGATTATTACTTCAGACTGCACACTTCGCATTGGGAATATGACTTAAAACTGAGGAAAACACCAATCAGCCAATCATCTTATGTTACCCCAACTCCCTTGTCATATGAGGCCCTGAACTGACAGGGAACTTTGGCATCTTCAGACAACCCCAAAGTTAGACAACTCCTCTGTATGTACGGGGAATTAGACAATGAGTTGAATGTTATATGCTTGATAGCTGAATTTATTTATGGGCCAACATACAAAATACAGCTTTGCCTATTCAAAGGCAACATCAAAGGTGTCAAAACACTTGGCCGCCAAGAATAGTGGTTTCTAAATTCACCATGGCCCAGAGCTCAGCAGCCTCAGGACTAATGGTGTCCTGTTATGCAAGGGGCAATAAAAGACATGTTTTGGACAAACAGAGATCTTTCCCAGGATGACTCCAGTATGAAAGGGATTTCGGTATGTATGTGAAACTATCACTTCGAAAATGAAAAACTGAACCGAGCGCTCACTACACTGGCTGGCTAACCATTTTTTTTCCTGATAATGTTACATTGTGAAAAACAAATCCTTACTGAAATCAGCAGGAGGAAAACTCTGTTAGCAGCTAGTGGGCAGTAGCGTTCAATTAAACTAACCTTGCATGTCTTTGGATTGTGAGAGAACCCACGCAGTCACAGGGAACATGCAAACTCTGCACAGAATGGCCCAGCCCCAGACCTTCTTGCTGTGGGAGAACAGCGCTAACCACTGCGCCGCCATGCTGTCATATGTATATAATCACTAAGCCTTAACACAGTTCTACATTTTTCTCTAAAGCCAGCTAAAGAGTCATAAAAAATGCCTATTCAAAGATAAACCACAAAAACAAACCGAGCTAACATCACATACATTTTCTCTGCTTACATGCATTTTGGTCCTCATCCAGAGCACCTACTTACAGTAGATATGCAATTTAGTGTCAGCTTCAAATAATCTGTACATGTTGCTGCTTTGTTGAAGGCTGGATGAGTGCCACCGTCTGAGATGAACCTGCAGCGAAAATACATAAAGCAACAACCTGCCTCTCTGGATGCAACGTAAAAGTGGCATTATTGTATTCTGAGCAATGGGAGGAAATGAAAATAGAGACGAGGTCCAAAGGCAGTGACAGGAAATTAGTTCTGTTTGTCCTCTGTGGCACCAGGTACTTCATCAAACCTGTGTATGTGAGAGATATACTGTATATGTTACAGGGCCTCTGAGCCCCTCAGGAACAGTGTGCATAACTATGAGGAGACAACCTGACATGACAGCAAAAGGCACGTAATTATCCTCTTCCTCACTGGGGCCCGATCGCAGACACAATAGATCAGACACATCCAGACAGATGTATACACATGTGAACAAAGGCATGCATATAAATGTCCAAATAAATATGCAAACATCCACGTGCTCTGACACTCTATTCAGACACTCAAATACACACCCGCACATAATTACTTTGGTTACGCTGCTGTAACCACACTTCTAAGTATTGTAACCTTCAATGCTGTTCTCTACAGATCTCAAGTCAACGCTTTATAAAACACCCAACACTTGCTCACCTTGGTGTTTTTCAGCAAACCCTCAAGGCCCCCACATATTCCTTGCTATTTTTCTTACGTCTGTGCATGTGAGTGTGTGTGTCCGTTTGTGATACAGTGTGTTTTTTACTCTCTTTTTCCATTCTCGTTTCATCCTCTGTGTCTCAGAGGACAGAAAAGGGAGAGGGAGACTGCAGTGTTTAAAGTGGGCCGTCAGTCAGTGTCCCTGGAGTTTCCCATCCTGTAGGAATCTCATTATCAACAACCGCTGGCACATCAGAGACAAGGGATGCAAGTGTGTTTTGTGTGTGTGTGTGTGTGTGTGTGTGTGTGTGTGTGTGTGTGTGTGTGTGCACCAAAAGAGTGTGTATACAGTGTGTTGATGTGTTTAACATAGAAAGTGACAAAAAGAAAGCGAGGGAGAAAGAAGGAAGGAGTATATGCACACAAGAGGCCATCATTTTGTAGAATCTCAAATGCTAACATGTCTGCAAGGAGTCATAATACTCATATGAACGCTGCTTTGTCTCAAAGCTCCTTCTGGAGCATATGTCTTTGTGTAGCCACACCACTTTAGTGCTCAAAAGCCAAATGCTGCAGTCAGTGAACTGTGGTGCTTGTTGTCTCCTTGTTAACCGCAACATACTGACTGCAGCACACACATTCTGCATGGTACAAAAAAAATGTGTTCCTCATCTTCAAACCAACAGTCCATAATACCCCATTATAAAATCTTTTTTTATTTTTTCTGTTTGCTCTTGGTCACTCTCAGTATCTTACTGATGATCATCTTCTGGCGATCGAAGTCTTAGGAAACTCAGGATTTGACCAGGCCATGGGATGGGCTGACAATTAGACCTCAAACCAACAGAGGATTTAATTGCTGCATTATTTATAACAGTGTGGAGTCTTAACTATTATTGGAAGTCAAACTGGGTTACTCTGTGGAAAAGGGCATTTTACTGACATGGAAGAATTTGCAGGCCCTTAGTATTTAATGACCAATACAATATACTCTGAATGTTGAGGGTTTGTTAGCTCCATATTTCAAGTTCAGCACCCCTAATCAGACTTAAAGTCACCCTCCACTTTGTTTGTGCTTAACAAAGACATATCAATTGAGGCAGATAAAAAAAAACAATTAAACAAACAAACAAAAAACAATAAACTGAGGATACCCAGTGCACAGGGCTACTCTTCCGGGTGCCAGCTGGTACAGACTAAACCACGGTAGAAATCAATATGGAATCAAATGATAAATGGGATTGTATGAATTCTGTATCTACTCATCCTCTGAGCATTGTAGATGGAATAGCCAGATTTGTACTCTGACATATGTTTGCCTCTCATTATCTTATGGAAAATGGAATGTAATGTTTGTTGTAGTTTCTTACAGTGGAACTGTGATTGTTTTGCAAAGGCACCGTCTTCAATTAATTAATTTCATTGCCGGATTTATTTGTCTTGAGATGATTAAAATCAGCCTCACTTTTGTTTTTTTGGTAAGTGAGTTGAATGTTAAAATGTCATCTGAGGTCTTTTGATACATGCAGACAAAGAATCAATAGAGTTTATTTGTATTTTGTGTCTTGGAAATCATCATCAATTTAAATGAGACATTTTATGCTCATTTTCAGGTTTACAAATGTATTTTTGGTTACTACTAGAATGCGTTTACATGCTTTAATGCCCCCAAAAAACATCAGTTTTCTCTTACTGTCCACTGCTGCAGCACTACATTCCCCCTCTGTCTGACACAATCTGTTTTAGCTCCTGTCTCGTTAAGGCCTTCCCCTTATATACCCAGTCTGGTCTGATTGGTCAGCTCACACATGCCTGAGACCACGCTGCGAACAACAACAGAGCAGCTGTGCTAAATCAATTCTTATGTGCCAAACTAGCCCCTTTGTGAATGTTTGGAGATGCATTGTGATGTCAAGAAATAATGGAATAAAAGGCGGGACGACTGACGGGGCGCTGTGGAGCAGTGTTTTTCTGTCGGTGCAGACTTTAACCTTTTTTAACTTTCAAGATCCTTTACAAGCACAAAAAACTATATAAACGATGAAGGAAAGAAAAAAAAAGTAAAAGCAGGATCAGGTCTCCTTTAATATCGACTGTTTACGCATGGTAAGTGTACACAGAGAAAATGAGCTGTGGCTGGGCAGTTCATTCAACCATACGGCAAGACGAAAAAAACCTTCTGTCAGTCAGCAGTTAATGCTAATTCTCTTTATGTCATTACTCTTGTTTTCATTAATCTTATTATCAGTCACTGACTGCTGTTCTAATAGTAAACCCAGCTGCTTCTAGCATCTACAGTAGCATTGCCACCCACAGGAAAGCTGGGTAACTGGTTAGTTTCTCCACATGCTGCAGCAGCATTCCATGTAATGTTTCCTCTCTACCATAAAGGGATTATTGGACTTCCAGTCAATAGTAAGCAGATTAGACTGAGCTATGTGTGTTAGCAGACACCACACGAATAGACCAGCAGCTCTAATCCCACTAAATACACACTCCCTCTGCCACATGACATATATAGTAGGACCACTTTTGATTTAAGACACCAAGCTGGAGACATCTTCTGTAGAATAAAAAAAGATATACACACATGTATATATATATATATATATATATATATATATATATATATATATATATATATATATATATATATATATATATACATATAAAAAAACATATACGTGTGTATATGTGTGTGTGTGTGTGTGTTTTAGGAGTAGCAGCATGGTTATTGGTAAGGTGAACATGTATCCCGTAGAGAGAAATTGTCACATGAATAATGTTTTGGATGCTGTACATCTTCCTCTCTTTATCTATTGTGTCTGAACATAATTCTGCCACAATCACACTGGTTTAACTAATTCATAACAGTGAAGAATAAATGGCTGCACATTTAAGGGAAATAATTCAGTGCCAGCAGGGTTTATTGCAGCCTTTTTCTAAGCCTTCAAAATCTGTAAAGTCAGTGCATTTAAGTTTGGGAACATTTTGTCTGAGGTGTCATTGTGTTTTTAAATTGTGCTGCTTTGCTTATATTACAAGCAACACAGGTAATTTCTCAGCAAATTACCCTAGATGGTTCCTACACTGGGTGAAGTGCATAACTGTTGTGTGCTCCAAAAAATATTGCAACAGCAATGATTTGGGCTGTGGTCTAGATTAAAATGAATGCTGCTATAATGGGTAACTTTCAAAAAAATAAAAAAAATTACCCATACACCAACCGCATTAAGTATTCCAACCTGCCACATGTGCGCACATGCATACATATGTAGCCACAATCACGCCAACCACCAAAGGAGGTGCTTCTGAGCAGAGTTAATTGAAAGGTTAAAAGTAGCTGCAGGTTTAATATGTAAGTTAATGGTTGAAAAACTCTGGTGTTAAGATTAAAATGACCTTTTTGAGCCAATTGAGGAAATAAGAAATGGCCACCAGTGCTGGATTGGCAGGTGAAACCACTTCAGTGCCTCCCGACATGAATTTGTACTCTCTAGCCCTCGTTGCAATCCCCAATATTAGTCTGAAAGGTAAACACAGCAGACGATTATTATCCTGTATCATAAACCCATTAGGTTGCTATCACGCGTGGAGCAGGCATGTGAGCATATGATATATAAATACATTTTCTCCTCTGAGGTACAGGTCTGCACAGATGGGGGAGCATTTTGACGGAAGTCAGCTTATCAGGCCTGCCTTATCTCCCTCAGACAGTTTGTAAAGAGCAAAGAAGGAAAGGAGAGAGAGAGAGGCATAGAGAAACACAGAGAGCGAGAGAGAGAGAGAGAGAGAGAGAGAGAGAGAGAGAGAGAGAGAGAGAGAGAAAGAGAGAGAGAGGGAGTAAGGAACAGCCACAGGTCAAAAAGCCACAGGACTGTTGGTCGTGTCAGATTCACAGCCCTGCAAGGGTCATCTTGTCACAAAGCACACAGCTGGAGGACTCACCTTGATCAGGAGAACCAAAGTTGACTTAAATTTTCTGCCTCCTCTTTCATCTGACCTCAAACTACATGCTCAGTGTTGTCCTCTGAACATTGTTGGGTACCAAACTCTTTCTTAGGGTGCTGACTGAATTACATCCGTACCACCAAGAACCAATTCACGTGAAATCAATCAGTGACAAATTTGGGCATCACAGTGATGTGCATCTGGGTGAGATACGTACAGATAGAAAGAGAGACACCCATGCAGCATATTCAAGGCTGTAGCTCAGGGGGTAGAGTAACCCAGTAACCGGAAGGTCGCTGGCTCGAATCCCCAGCTCCCCCCAGCTGCAATTCAAAGTATCCTTGGGCAAGATACTAAACCCCAAATTGCTCATGATGAGCAGGTTGGCACCTTGCATGACAGCCTCTCCCTACCTTGCATCAGTGTTTTCCAGTGTCTTAGTTGATGTTAGCCAACACTCACCAAAGTGCTGCGTCTGAAAAATCTAGACTTATTTTTTTTACAACTGATGTTGTGTTTTTCAGGCGCCACTTAGCTCAGTTGGCAGAGCGGGCGTCCCATATGCAGAGGCTTTGTCCTTACTGCAGCGGCCCCGGGTTTGAGTCCCAGGTGCCCTTTGTTGCATGTCACTCCCCCTCTCTCGTCTTGTTTCCTGTCATATCTGTGCCTGTACTGTCAATAAAGTCACATAAAGGCCAAAAAATGTAAATAAAAAACAAAAAAAACAAAAAAACTGATGTTACATTCTTCTTATCAAAGAGAGGGTCAAGTACTGGAAAATTAGCTGTTGGGTACCAGTACCGAATTCCAGGTACCAGTATCTGTTCAAATATAAACGGAAAACCATCAAACCTCTGAAGATGTATTTAAAGGTGCAATAAATAAATAATATTTTTTAGTTGAAAACATTCAAAATTTAGCTAAGTTTTGATATTACAAGGTTTATGTATTCTGTTGCAGAGATATATAGTGATGTTAAAATGCTAACCAACCAGCTCCATCCTGTCCAGGTCCAAAGCTCATGTGCCAGCAGTTTAAACACTAAAACTTCCCTGGTCGTCGAGCTGCCAGTCCAAGCCAGAAGCTGCATGGCAACTAAGCTAACTAGTGAATGGCATCTACAGTTAGCACAAATAAGCAGTTACTCTGGTGACACCCTGCCCCCTTTTTGTTTCGAGCATAAGACTGACAGGTGGCCAATTCTTACATACTGCGCTTTTAAGTGTTTTATTGTGTATTTTTAATATCTATGGCCATCTTGTTTAGATTTCACACAAAAACAACATCCAGAATAATTCTAAATCATCTGTTAGGTTTCTGAACATGTTCATTGCGCCTCATAACACAATGCAGTATCAGTGTTGCTTAATGGTGAAAAGTCAAAATTATAAAAACAAATGACCCTCATAGTAAGAATGACTTCTAAAATAGCTGACTCTAGCTATTATATCACAGCCATATTTGGTTCATTAAGCTGGGAAGGTGAGAGCTTGAGTTCAGGACTGGCACACCGATCTCAATGAGCAGGCTGCCAAAGGTCACTCCCATAAAGCTGCTGTGGAAGCTCATCCAGTGATCATGAATGCAAAATGTCTTGATACCATTATTAAGTATAAACATTGGGTCTCTAGAAACTTGCAAGAGAATCACAAAACACGCTTCTATCAGTCAAAAGTAGCATTACCAAGCTAGTACAGTTGACAGCAGAGACAAAAATATATTGGAAATATAAAAAAATATATATTGGATAAAAATCTGGGTGTCTTAAAGTTATCCAACCAATGTCTGATAAGTCTGCTAAAAGTGAACGGTGACTTACTGCAGCATTGGTAGTAAGTAACATGAGCATTGTTATCCATTATCACAAGGAAGGCAGAAGGGCAGAGCGCCATTTGAGGGGTCTAGGTTAGACATCACCTAGCCTAAACTAATCATCATCACCCGTGACTCGAGGCAAGGTTAGGGACTCAGTTCGGCAGGTAACTAGTCACCTAAAGGCTGATTTATTTTCCAGCGGGCTGATTTATTTTGTGCTTATATCTGTAAAGAACCTTCCATCTGGCAGAGCACAAAACCATCAACACTGTAATTAAAATGCAATTACCACCTCTCTCCTCTTCCAGTTACACAGTAATCCCTGAGAAGTCTTTCCATCTGTGCCATACATACACACGCTCAAACACGTGCGCACAAAACAAAAGCGCACATACCCCTTCACTCACACACACACACACACACACACACACACACACACACACACACACACACACACTCAGACTCAGAGACATTTCTCTTTTCTCAATCCTCTGCGCACTTTCAGCTCGCCGCCCCTGTCAGCACTCCACGACAACACAACACTGTCTTACACCTTCCAAATCTGCTCTTCAACTCAGCTTACAGTGCAAAGCCTATCTGTTTCTGCACAAATCACCTTCTCATCCTTTTGCACAGTATCCTCCTTCTCACCACGGTTCCCTCAAGCCTACATTCTTATTCAAAACTCCCGTTGTGTCAAAAAAAAAAGGGGGGGGGGGGAGTGTAACTTGTGATACTGGATTGTTAATTCTGTTATACAGCTACAGTTAGAGGCTATAACTGATAACATAATAAATATGTCTGGGTAACGAATACTTACTGAGTGCCAACCCAATTTTGTTCATAACACAGAGTATCAAGTGCCAAGCACTGTGAGTTGGCAACAAATGTTTGTTCTAATTCGAAGGCTGATCTACTTGTGTTTTTTTCTATGTGAGACTTCATAGCTGCATCATAATTTTGTTAATGAAACATTTTTGTTCAGTTGTGTATTTTAGCCATATCAAACGCTGACGGATTTGCTGGATTTGACGGAGCAAAGTGATGTATCAAAAAAGTTGCGTTGGCATCGCACCAAAACAATATTCAAATGATATCAAGTCTTTTTGATACAAATATGAAGCAATATCTAATTTTCTGTCCTGAATTAATATGCAATGATGAACTTTTGACATTTTCTTGTCAGTAAAACAAAACCATAAACTGTCTAACTACAGAGACAACTGTCACAGAAATCAAGTAACAAAGATGTGAAGAAGGGTTTGTGTGAGCGTCTGTGCACGTATGCATTTGTGTATGCGTGTGTGTTGGGGGATGGGTATTGAGCTGCCCCTCTAGATATAAAACCTTAATTACTTCTGACTAAAACTGTAATTAAAATATATCACAGCTGCAGCATTACCTGTGTGTGTTTCATATGTCTGCGCACATGTTTTTGTGTGTGGCTGTGCATGCGAGTGCCACTGCACTGGGACTTCGTTGAGCGCCACAGATAAATCACCTCCACACGCAGCTCGCCAGCGCAGGGACAAGGGGAAGAGAGTGGGGGTGGAAGAGAGATTAGAGAGGGGTGCAGGGGAAGAGAGAGATGTGTTAAAAGGAATAAAAGAGAGAAATATGGCAGGACAGAGGGATAACAGGGCTTTCTTCTTCATTCGTGCCATAATAAGAGTAAAGTAAGTAAGTACAGATTAAGTTGCATCACATACTAGTTGATAAACATTTTAATTGCCCCTTTTTTGTGACGTATTGAAAGTTTGTGCATTTCATTTATTTGAAATGCATGTTAGATGCTTTTATATCTCATTTACAAGAACTCTTGAGGTGAGGTTGGAGACACAGTTTTCTTCTCAGGTCACAGAATATGACAGCTTCCTTTACAGCAAACTAGCAGCTAGTCCAAGATGCTGCAGTTGGGTAGATATCAAAGACGCTAAGCAACACAGTACATAAAAAATGTCACACATGTTACAAAAACAGCAGATAGGTCAGACCACTCTATTAAATTATGTATACATCTCTGAACATTACAGCTTTGTCTAAAAATGACAACAGGAATGTTCGTCGATTTTTCACATCTCTATAGGGAAAAGAAGCCTATAGGGAAAAAAGCCAATAGAGAACAAAAACCCTTTCTGGATTGTTAGCATGTCTTTAAACCAATCACAATCGTATTGGGCAGCCACGGATGCAGCGACAGGGGCCCTGCAAAATAGTGTCAGGGGAAACTTGTTTACCTTTGTGATGTTAGCAACCAGGTTTATTTTAGAGAAACTTGCATTGCTAGCTTGGAGGTTGTAGTTGTTGTTTCACCTAGCAATGAGGATTTTGAAAACAGTACATACAGATAGTGTAAGGAAGGGGGAAATAGGTGCCCAATGACAGGCTTTATATCAACAGTCTACATCTTGTTAGCCAGACTAACCTGGAGGTGACTTTTGCTGTTAGCACGATGTCGTGGTGGTTCGGTCAATACAATGCAAAATCTTTTTTCTCTACGTTTCAAAGTGTTCTCTTCCTAAAAATTTGACCAAAATTCATTCTTTTATCTGAGACATTTCTTTTTTTTCTGCTCATCAAACCTTACTGAGGCCAAAAATCTAATTCTTTTGAACGCTTTTAAACTAGATCCTGGAATTATGCTCTACCAAAGTACAGGCAGGTTGTCCATTTCCAAGTTGTTTCCTCAAACAGGAGATCCAGTATGAGTCAGGAGATGTATGCACCATGCCGTCATGAAGCAATACTTTCATTGCTATTGCCCGCGTATGTGAAGGCATGGCGGGAGGCAATGGAGGAAGAGGCGGGATGACAAATAGTGGGCAGCTGAAGCCATTGGGGTTAAACACAATTGTTGTTGCAGAAAGAGGACATTATTGGAAATGGCTTTGCCACCGTGGGCGCCCCTGTTGAATAGCTTTTTCCCTTCTCCCGGGCTAGCAATGATTTCCCTCTGCTTCCCCTCCGCACACATGCATACACACACACATACGCACTCGAGTGGAGAGGGATCGGCAATAACCCGTGGGAATTAAGTAGGTGTCAACACAGACAGAGCTCAGTGAATCAGGGTGCAGCAGGTGATGTAGCTAAAGGCTGAGGTGCTGGTCACAATGCTGATGCAGTACAATGAGAATGCATAACTATAACGGCTGATCATCTGGAGGAAGTCTGTTAAAAGGCACCCTAGTAATCCCCCTTCAGCATGCTCCGGCCCACCTTATCAGTGCATCCCCAATAACAAGACAGGAAGAGCTATTTGTTTCCTGGGTCCATACAACACCTGGCTCCGGGGACATGCTCCCTTCTGTTGCTGGCGAATGAGATAGCCTTTCTGTAGGCTGTATAACCTTTACGAGCTTCCCTCACAGACAACACAATGTGCACAATCAAGTCTGACTCACTCAAATAAAAGGCACCACTGAATTGAAAGAAGGCTCCGGTATTACATGGGCCAGATGTGTTTGTGGCCCCGAGTGCAGATAGAGAGGCTGAATTACATGAATTAACATAAATAAAACAAAATAATGAGACATAATGCACTTATGTGACACCTGCTTTGATTTTATACAACACACAAAAGCTTTTATCTGAGTGAACCGTGCAGGGAGGAGGGAAAAAAAAGGCTTTGATTTTGGGAGGGGGCAGACATATTGATTTTGTTGACATTGGGTTCTCCTTGGCATTAGAGGTGCTCTTTTCTTTCAGCTCTGATTACCTATGTGCAGTGTAAGCTGGGCTTTTTAATCTTATCTGTAAAGATAAAATAATGGTAAGAAACCATCTGCTCCTATAATAGGACAGCACCTCTGGCTAGCTATCAAGTCCTTATCAAGGTCCATGGAGAGTGCTGTAGAACGTATTGGAATGTCAAGCGGTCAATAGAACAACACAATACGCAAGCTATTTTCCCTTAAACAAAGACAGCTGAATGGCAGACTTTTTTCTCACTAGATCTGTGTCCCTAACAGGTTATTTTCTGCTAATGGGGCTTTTTAACGGAGAAAAATGCAAAGAGAAGGAGAGAGCACTTATAAATAACAATATAAGATTCAGAAACAGTGGGAAAAGTTTCAGTTAAATATAAAAGTCAGGGAGTTAGGAGAGAATTTGCTAATGGTTCTGGAGATGTCAGCAAATCAAACAATTTCCCTCAGCATTTCCATACGCAGCTCCACCACGAGCTCCACCTTCTCTGGCCTCATCCATCAGACTGAACCTCTGTGTTGGTTGCTGCAGCTGCGACATTCTCTCTCCGGCTACAAGCGCCATCAGGGTGGAGCTATCACCGGTGGGCTGCTCCCATGAGGATGAGAATCTCTCTACACTCCACCTTACAACCATTTGTCAACACAGCTCAGGGTGTATGGAAGGGCTGTTTGTCAACTGCGGTGATGTAGTGTGTAGTGCTCATCAGAGGGCTGTCTAAGCAGGCTTTATTATTCAAAACTTTGTCACATGGAACTACCACTACATTCAACAGTATGTTTATCTCTGTCTTGATAATAGTGATGGGTAACCGGAGTATGCATGACTGTGCGGTTGGTTAGAGGCATTCTATGAGGGCTCATAAGTCTACATGTATTTTATACAATCAGATGGATAAGATCAGGCAGCTACTTTCCTCAGAGCTACACTTCCCCCAGCAGGGCTCCTGCCCAGCAGTCTAAATCAAGACAGAGCTGTTGTCAGCCATGTGGAGGGGACAGGGAGCGTGTTAGCTCCACCAGATTGAATTAAGCTGAATCCCCCAAAGATCCACATTCAGGCAGGATTCAGGTCAACGTTGAGATGACGAGCAGTGCTGTATTGATTTCTCCCAGTTCCCAATCATATTACTCTTCTTCTGCCGGCTAATTCAATTCCCTTGCAGACAGTTCACAATTCAGTTCATAATTACGGTGATACCAAATTACAATGTATCTTGCCAAAGAAATTGGATTAGGGGCTTCAAACTGTGCTGTTTGATTACATCAAATACCTATTGTTGGGAGGGTCGTGACAAATTCGGGAGTGTCTGCTCACAGAGGCATAATGTGTCGAACCAACCCAGCTGGGGTAGTAATGTAACTACAACTGTTCTCACAAATTAGATTGATGTCATGAATAAATTAAATGTCGCTCTTGCAGAGGGACAATTTTTGGATTAAGATTCCTGCTTAAGTTTTTCAAACTCCATGACTTAATAAAAATTCCCCTAATAACAAACTTTCATTTTCTTTCTACAGGCCTCTTTTTATCCTCTGGAGGCAGTATCGTATGTCATGTAGGTCCATTTCTGGCTTTTGCCTGAAAGTCATGGTAAAGGGCAGATGGTTCTGTACTGACAAGGAGCTCAGCCTGCAGCATTGATTTGTTTACTAATAGCTGATGGAAACCCTAGAGCGCCTCTCCTCTTTACCACCAGCCATGGGGAGATGAATAATTAATGGCGTTTTAGCTCTTTTTTTAGCTATAAAGGGATTACTGAAAGTCCGTTCAGTAATGTAATACAAACACTTTTTAAAAAGCCTTTTCATGCCTGCTACAGCACGAGTTCTGGAAATCAGCCTCTCCTTCTTCTTCTCTCTAAGGCCTGGTGGAAAGCTGAGTAGACTGAGTAGGGGTTGTGCTTGTGATAAAGCGGCTCATGAGGACGCTGTTAATAACACTGGCATGCTACTGTAAATAAGGCAAAAAAACATACTACACACGTGCTGTGTGGGTCTCTGAAATCTGCCTTTTCTGAAAAGAAGTCCCTTTTAATGTAAAATTATTACTTATTACTATAATATACAGTATGGTAAGATTAGCACCTAAATAAAATTGGCATTAGATCTCACAGCGTTTTTTGGAGTTTAATAATAGCAAATGCATTTAATGACGTCTGACAAACATCACTTTGCTTACATACACTAAGAGACAGACAACGGATGAGAGATAATTTAATCTTCGGATAAACCCAAAAAGCAGAGACAAAGATCTTGCACAGAAAACAGAACACTTTAATCTTTCTTCCCCCAAGGCAAGAGAGACAGAGAGACAGACAGGCAGATAGAGACATGGGGAAAGAGAGAGACTGAGAACAGACAGACTGATAGAGACATTGATATAATTGAATGTGACTTATTCCCAGCACCCACCCAGCCCTATGTCCATCTGTAGGCAGCCCTGGACCCACCAGAAGCACTCACAACAACAGCCAAACTCTCTTCCCTCCTCTCACTGACAGCACACACACGCATACACAAAGAGAACATCTGGAGTGTGCACCAGTGGACCTAGCCTTGTGCCAACCTGCCTAATAGCCTATGGAGTCAATTATAAGAGGGGAGAAATGTTCTGGCTTAATTGCTAATGGTGCCATCTGGATAATGGCAGATTTCAGAGAGGAACTTTTGCTTCTTCCTCTTACCTGGTCATCTGGGGATGTCTCATCTGATCATTGGCCTGTTTTTGGAGCAAGGAAGTAGAAGCAAAGAGACCAAACAGTTTTTCATATTTCAATAAAGTTCCTTTTTTTCAGAGCACAACTAGCTCGCCGCAGTGATGTGGGACCCTTTTGTGTGTATTTAAAGGCACCATTTTATCCCTGTTTCTATATAAAAACAGATTGTGGTGGGGAGTAGGGGAGCTGTGAGAATTAAGTGTGTCACTTTATTTAATGGAATTTCAGCAAATATTATCTCGCTGTTTGTTTTTGTGTCTGCATAATTAACTGTCTGACCCAACATTTCGTTACAGATTTTCAACAAGAAAGTACTGGCAGCTGTTCTTAAAAAAAAAAAAAAATTGATAGAAGGGACAAGGGGGTTGTTTTTCTTTCTTTTTTTGTTGAAATTCTGAACTTTCCTACAA
Organism: Diplodus puntazzo; assembly: GCA_963678695.2. NCBI lineage: Eukaryota > Metazoa > Chordata > Actinopteri > Spariformes > Sparidae > Diplodus > Diplodus puntazzo. The sequence goes on from OZ023163.1 coordinate 14,499,567, forward strand.
CTGTCTGTGTTGTGGCATTTTAACTCAACACAAACCTCCATTGCCCAGAGCACAATGCAGCAGTATCAATTTCCCTTCTACAGCAGGTGATATTTTAACAAATGTGCTCCCGTAACAGCCAGTGGAGCTGAGGGCCAGAGAGGTGCAGGGTTATTTATCGAGACCTGGGGGGAATGATGGCGGGGGCAATGGGCAGCAAGGTAGGAAGGTATGCGGGCAGGCAAGAGATGAGAAGACACAGAGATTGTCCGAAAAACACAGGGGACTGGAGGGAGTCCAGAGGCAGAGGGAGACGGACGAGAGTGGGATGGTCGGGGAGCAGATAGATTGAAAAACACATTTACTTAGCGTCTGGCATAGCAGTGCTCACAAATCCAGCTTGGCATGAAGGACAATTTGGAACCAAAACAGGCGGCCCTCTAAATGAAGAACATCGAAGGGAATGAAATAGAGAGTAAGAGAGTTAACTAGCTGTGGAGGTGTAACGACAAATAAGAATGTTTTATTTCTTATTTGATATTTTTCACAAATTTATCATGCTACTTCTGTAGAGTCCTGACTATAAGGTCAGCAAACCAAAATTCTGAGAGGCCTAATCCTATAATCATGAAGCAAGTTCTGTTACATTTGTCAGAGAGCTGTTGTTTCTTGTGTTCATTTTGTTTAATGGCTGCAACTTAATCTGTCGATTACATTCTCAATAAATCTACCAGAATTCCTACAATAACAGGGAGATATAAAGGTCCATAAAGGTATAAAAGATTTATTTAACTTTGGGTCATGACAATTGTATGGGGGATGAACATGACGTTTTGTTTGAGTGATAAAACATAAATATTTGCCTAAATACCAATACCAAAGGCTGTATGTAAGCTAGGTACATTTCTGAGTCGCTTTAAATGACTTGGTTTGTGCTGGGAATCTATTCTGGTTGTTTACCATTGTCATACGGTTTTGTTTTATGTTTGTGCTCCATACCACGATGTGTAGTCACGAGTAAAGGAAAGAGTAAAGAAAATCTAAAAATCTATAGTGAAAAACTTCAATTAGTATTCTGCAAAGTCAAAGATGGCATTCTCGACTGTTCGTGTTTTGTTTACACATGTTCAGTTTTCAGAAAATACACAGATTGAAGAAGCTGGAATCAGAGCATATCAAGCCTTTTTTCCTTCAAAACTCACTTTTTACTGTTTTCTCATAAAAGATTCATCTACTATCAAAATAGTTGGCAGGCAACTTATCAATGTAGAACTGAACAGTTACAGATCTATAATTATTGCTGTTGCTATTCTAATAATTGTGAGGCATTAGTTAGTGCAGGTCAACATTGCATTTGGTTTTTAAATACTCTGCTCCTCATGTATGTACTGTGAGTGATTAAGTAATTAAGAATCTCTCTCTCTCTCTCTCTCTCTCGATACATACATACATACATACATACATACATACGCATATATGTGCATATATATATATATATATATATATATATATATATATATATATACATATATATACATATACGTATATATGTATGTATGTATGTATGTATGTATATATATATATATATATATATATATATATATATATATATATATATATACATACACACACACATATATATATAAACATATATGTACTTGAAAATGTCTGTGGGTCTGTTGCTGCCAGAAGTCAAAGAGTTTCATGTTACTTTCACATTTAAAAAAGCACATCGACATGATAAAGGAACATCAAGTGCTTCGTGGCATGTAGTCAAGGCTCCTTAACATCAGAGCTTTTGTTTCATGTTTTTTTTCTTTAAAAAAAGATATATATGTGGAGGAGGTTCTCATAGAAATTGGGAACCTAATGTGGCCAGATGGAGGCAGCACACAAGCTTACATACATTATGATGACTGCGGTGATTTAATATGCAAAATGACTGAACAAGCAGGCTGTCAAGTAGGGGGGCTTGAATACGGCACACTGCCTTGTATCATGCTGTCTTTCTTTCTTGTGGCTCTCATGCCACAAACAAGAAGGCACAAAGTTAAAAGCGAAACATAATTAGGCTTCAGAAAAAAACACAGTGGCACAAAATGACAGAACAAAAAGTCGACCTGAAAACTCCATGCAACATGTTCTGCACCCACCACGTAATACATGTCACCACCTTAATTGAAAGTCTGACAGCTGCGGGAGAGCTGGGACTGTGAGGTAAAACAAATGTGCATTTGATTTGTTATTATTTGTAGGGGAAGGGGTTAAAGAAATAAGCGCGGGGGCTAACGGCACTCTGACAAATGGAGAACAGGGTATATGAACCATGAAATGAACACTCTGGCAATTGGAAGGCAGGAGGCTTTCAGCACCATGGTCAGCAACAAAGTGCCTGCAACAGCTCACTGCTTGAGCGATGGTATTCACAAGGCTAAAGAGAGCCGAGGAGAACAAAAGGGGACGGCAGAAAAGGCAGAGGATTGTGGGAAAGAGGGGAAACAAACCAGGTGGAAAAACATGGGGATAGGAGAAAAGAAAAAATAGTCTTTGTCCGGAGAGCTTTATGTTTTTCCATTGGCAACTTTGACAAAACAGCATGGAGGAATCCACAGTGAGTAAAATAAATAACTTTATAAGTAAATAGAACTTGTTGCATGTAAGGTCAATTCAAGTTATGTATTTTATTTTCCCCAGAGTCTGTAAAAGTAGCTGTCCTCGCAGCTGTCAGCCTGCCTGTCTCCAGGTAAGGTGGTGCAGGAGTTTATCAGGGTAAAGCAGAAGGCAGAGCTCAGATAAAGTTAGAAGGAGAAAATAACCTCCACCACCTGGCTCCCCCCACTGCCTGTAAATGTGGCTTTTTCTCATTAATTGTTGTTGTGGTGCGGTATACAGCCATTAAACAGTAAATAAGTCATTAACTATGCTGGCTGCCAGGATGCCCTAGGCCAGGACCTGTATTTGTTGCAGAGAAATAGAAGTGGTGGGCCCTGCAGGCACAGAGGCCGAGGTTAATGCAGTTGGGTTGATGACGGACAGCCGGGGCTCAACTGCACCAGCCACACACACACACGCGCACACACACACACACACACACACACACACACACACACACACACACACACACACACACACACACACACACACACACACACACACAAACACAAACACACACAGGATTTGTCTACAAAAGATATGGAAAAAAATAAGACTTCCAAAGGATAATTTGGATGCATTAAATTCCTATATGATTAAATATTGGTAATATGCAAGCACATACAGTATGGAACAAGATAACCCTTAGTGGTTTACTCCTAACCACAGCAGAGTCTGAGCAACAAGGAGGGCAAACCCAAAGACAAAATCTATAGCAACAAGTTTTTATAGCTCAAAGTTCCAACAAAAAGAAAAAATGTACTCTGTCGCAGTGAGAAAAAAAAACTAATCTATCCTTTTTGTCCTCCTCCACCTCCTCCATGGTGGATTACTGTGACTGTCTGTATATTTTGAATTATTTTTTTATAGCCACTCTTAAAAATTCAAATTGTCCTTTATGATGTAAAGTCCAACCTCAACATCTTTCTCCATGTGGAATCAGACCGTGAAGGAAAGTTGTAATTCCAAGGTCACTTGACTTTAATTAACTGTTAACAAAAAACGCAATTTCAGTTTGACCAAGGAAAACAGGAAACTGATCCTGCAAGTGTAAACCACACAACTGTTAGTGTTATAATACTGTAATAATTCAATTCAAAATCTAAATCAAACTAGGCCGTCTTGCAATGGGATCACACAGCTGCTAAAGAGGACTGAAACTGCTAAAATCAAAAATGTAGAAATAAATAAATGGCTCAATTAAAATATTAATTCACCAAAAAATGTAATTGTCTTTAATAAATGTCATTAATTAATGTATGACATGTGACATAAATGGATATTTCTGCCTTGATTTACCTCTCTATTGATTTACTTTCCCACTTAATTTTCCATTTCAAAAATTAATTTAAGCATTTCTAAATGTATTGATTTGTTTACTTATCTATTTCTTTATTTCCTTCCATATTTCCTGCCCCTATTCATTTCCACAAATGAATGCATTTCTTTATTTTCCTTTTTTCATATTTCTTCTGCTCTCCAAACCCGACCTTCATTTTGCTCTCTACTGCACGCCTGTAAAGTTTCCTGTCCGCACTAACTTTTCGTACTGTATCATACAAACCGTTTCATGAGAGTAAGTAATACCATGTGTGCTAGAATGGAGAGACATGATTGGAACCTGGTTACAGTGACAGTTAAAGGTGGTAATCAACTTTTACTTCCACAATGACATTCCTGTTTTGTCATAAAGCCTAGAAAGGTCCTTGGGAATATAAAATTAGCATTATTATTGGCAAATATCAAAAGATTGGTGGAAAAGATGATGAAATAAACTGTAAGAGCTGAATCAATTACATTTCTGTAAGATCCATGACACCTTTTCACATTTCATTTTGAGTATTTTATATTGTGGCCAAAAGAGCCTAACACACATAAACACAGAAACAGGGATGATTAGGGTTTTCGAAGTGGAGTTGTCTTAGGTATAGTAAGTGTATTACCCAAACTTCATGTCAGTTGGCACCCCCCAAGTTTGGAGAAGCAGAGTGTGTGGAAGCAAAGCAATGTACTGCTGTAGATGGGGTCAGCTATATTTGCTTAGCTTTTGTGCCAGTACTATGCTGCTTAAGTAAACGAGGCGTGTGCCAAGCACCATCAACTGCATGTAATACAATAAGTTACTCATACAAGCCCACTTCAAACCCAAACTATCCCTTTAAGGGGGATGCAGCTGTCTGCAAAATTATTTTGGCCCACACCCCTTCCCAGTTCTTGAAATCAGAAGAAATGCCAACTGAACCTTGCCAGGCCACAGTGAGTAAAACTAAAATTGTAGGCAGGCTTTCCAAAGCTAGTGATCACCCATCTCTGCTGTTGCTGATAAAACGAGGAGTCAAAATAAATATCTTGTGTGGGCTGCAAAAACAATCTTTAAAATCCACATGTTCTGGCTGAAAAAGATGGTGTCAAAACTAAAAGACAAAAAAAAGGCTTGACGCCAAAATGAAAACATCCCATCCTATCACTCAGTATCAGTGAGCGATGGCGGCTGCTGTTATTCTAATAGGACTGTAATTAAAGCCTCCATCTCATCTCACTCTCATACTTCTACACACTCTCTCAAAACACACACACACACACGCATGCAGGGAAGCGCAAATATGCTTTGTTTCTCCCACCCACCTCTAGTCCATCAAGGGGTGTGTGTGTATGGGAGGGGGGTTATAAAATCATTCTTAATTACACATTTGTCACATGAAAAGCATTCTGCCTACTTTGTATGAGCTCTAGCAGTCTGATTAATTCAGCAATCCTCACATTCCAACTGCTCATTATACACAAAACTTCCACTCCTCTCTGTCTTTTTTATCTATGTCTTCCCCCATTTCATTTTCCTCCCTCGTCCCTTTGGTCCTCGACAGTTCGGTCTTTTCATTTGAGTGTACTGATGTATGCTTGCCAGATTCAGTAGCCACAGAGGCAAGCTTCTCCTCGGGGATTCGGGATTTGACAGCACACATAGTGTGGCTAACGATGATAGGACGATTAAAGTTGAGGGGAACGTGCTGTTTCTTGCTATTTATGTAACTCCCCATCTATCATCTATACAGGCGTCCCCATTGTATCAGAAAGAATAATCAAATAAATCACATTTACACCTTGTTTTTTTGTGCTATGGGTGGAATTACCCTCGAGCAATATTCACTATTCGTTATAATCTATTAATAGCTGAGCCAGTTTGACAATCACGGTATGTACATTAGATTATTGTTGAATTATTTGTTATCTTATGTACATTTTAGGGGTTTAATGTTTAATATATAGTCCTTAAATCAATTTTCACAGTGTCAGTCAGTAAAATAAAATAAAGGGACAAGATTTAAAAAGCCTAATTTGACAATCTGAAAAAATATATATAAACAGAGCAAATGCTGTAGATGAAAATGCTACATCTACATCCCACTCATCTTTTCAACCATATGGATTTTAAATTCAACAACAGAAACAACCACAAGACCATAATGTCCACAAGCACTGCCGAGTAAAAAAAACCCTCGTCTCACTTTTGTTGCGAAACAGTGTTCATCTGTTTGAGCTATTTCCATCTCTGATTCCTTTGTGAGCTTACAGGAAAGCGCAGGTCCGCTGCATCCCTGGAGATGCTAAATCTCAACATCAGAAAGACAAACTACATCTGTTTACTCTCAAAAACTCTGGAGCAGAGCTGCTGCCATGGTGGAGATATCACACATGCAGGCTGAACAAAGCAGTAAGGTGTCTCTATCACACTGTGATGCCCAATCTGAATCTTTTTTTTAGAGAGAATCCCTATAAAGTTTACTTTGTTTAAAGTGTCTGGGCATCTCTGACAGGGATAGTCCTTTGTAAGAGTAAAGTCAAGCTGAGCATTTACAATATGAAATTTAACACATAAGACCTTGTTTTCATACCTCTGCAGATCAACCTTGCAACAGCAAAATGGTACATGATCTTTTGCTTGGAAAAAGTCGATTTTGTTCCAGCTGATGCCACTTGGTAATATTTAGTCTCGCCGTGAAATTGCTTTTACTGGAAAGTGCAGGGAGCCCTCCACAGAGAGGAGTGTCAATACAAATCAGGTATGGCAGGCAGTTTTGGTGTCAAAAATAACTCTACTCTGGCCAGGTTCTACAGAGCAGGTATTCCCCGTCTTATACCTGCCTTTTGAATTTTCTAGCCCATGCAAGTCAACATGGATATCAAAAATGCAAGACACAGCACTAATTAGTAATTACTCAAAATATAATGAAAGACCCCTCCATCAGGCATTAGCCTACATGCAACTTAACTGTCTTTTTTCATCGTCTTATTTCAAAGTGAATACATCAAATTCATCTAAAATGCATGTTTGATGCTTTCATATCTCATTAGTAACAACATTTTCACTAACATTTAGTTGGAGATGTAATTGACCTGCTAGCTGTTAGTCAGAGATGTTCCTATTGTGTAGATCCTAGATCATAGACGCTAGCATAGCAATATAGTATATGAAATAAACACAGCAGAAACGTCAAATAGGTCCAACCTACTTGTTTAACTATATATCTTAACATGTCACAGTTACGGCTGAAAATGTCAAGAAAAAGAAAAACACATGTTGCATGTTTCACATATTTCTGCAATGTCAATCAACTGCCAATGTTCTACCCGGAAGTGACTGTTGTAAGCGCAATGTCACAGTGGTTCAATCTCAAATGTGTCACACTAAACCATTACAAATGAAGCATTTTGGTGCTATATACATGCCCCAGACTAAAAATCATATTCTCCCAATGTGAGGGAAAATGCTTCGGTACAGTCAATAGATAGACATTGGTTTTATATTTTTTTTTTCTTTGGTAATGGAATTTAAAAATGACCATACCTGCCAAAATAATCACATCTTGGCATATCTTTACACCCTAGTAAGACATATGCCATAGATACACCGACCTTATGATTCTTATGTGGCAAATTATCTTTTAAATCAGGCAGTCCGTAGGTTTTGGGTTGACCACATTTGTGTAGTTAAATGCAGAATACATTCAGTTTACATTCAGGACCTTGCAGGATACTAGTACGTGTGTATGTGTTTGTGTGTGTGCGTGTGTGAGAGAGAGAGAAAGAGAGAGAGACAGCAAGAAAGAGGGTGAGAGAGATATGTGCTGGTGTGCCCACCCATAGCAGGTTACCACTGGTGAGACATGAAACATTCATAGCAGATGTGACCACGGAATCACAGAACAGGAAGTCGGATCCCCCAGGGGCACTGACACACACAGACATAGACTAACATGCACTTGAGCCAACCATCCCGAATAATCGCTGTTTTGTTTTATTGAAATTCTGCCTCTACCTGCAGCCACTAAAGATGGACAGAGCACACACACACACACATATACACACACACACACACACATTGAATCCACAGTCTTGATTTATGGGTGGTGCACAGTGCTGACACCACCTACCCCAGGTGCCGTCAGAAGATACAGCTCTGCATGAGCCACAGCCCATCACACATTGACACACACACAAATGCACACACACATACTGTACTCTAGCTCCAAGGCCAACACATTATATCATACTATGAGTGCATTAGTGACTGAGCATGTACGCACTTGCTGCTGGAGAGGCTATAAATGTCTCTCCTCACAGCATACGCCTTGGGCTAGCATGCCACCAGCAGCTAGCCCCCTACTCAGTGTCACTGACAGCGCATAGAGTAAATTAGCCCAACTGGCTTGACCTAACCACATGGGGTGTGAGCACAGACTGAGAGTGTCTCCCTCCAAAAAACCGCAACATCAAATCGGCACTGAAGCATCCCTCACCAGCCAACACACCACTCCCTGCTTCTTGGTTTATGGCCTAACATATTCAAACACAATAACCACAATAACAGCATCACCAGTGAAATACAACATTTTACATCTATCTTATTAGAAATATCTGATATATTTGTGAGGAAAAGGGTTTACAAATACATTTTTCTAGAAAATGAAATCAAATTCTCTATCAAATAACTGAAAAGCTTTTTTTGCCTCTCTAGAATAAAGGGGGGGTTTCTATAGTTGCTTTCAGTTTCAGTACAGCACCATGTATAAAGCCATTTTAGAGCAATATTAGCACTTACATGCAGGGTTTTAAAGCTTAACTCCTTTCCCATTCACAGCAGAAGATTTTGCCTCACTGTCTTGTTTCTGGGAACATTTGAGATCAGCATGGAGACCGGCGGCAATGTTACAGAAGTTAAGGTTTTTTTTTTGTATCTTTTATTCTATTGAAGTTTCTGTTTCAAACTCAGTGCCAACTGAATGATGTTCGAGTGCAGCTCGAATGAAATCTGTGGCTGAAACTTCAACATGCGTCACAGCATTGCGCCACAAAACAGAAAGACATTTACCAGCTCATACCTCTCCGCCATGACTTCTAAACGCGTGCCCAATTCATTTATGACGAGGATGCTTTCATCCCTTGTCATGTGTGAAACATTATACAGCGAAGGTTGTACATACTAATCTAGTCTGTCTGTTGATTTGATTACATGAACACTAATTAGAGCAAGCAGCTTTGAAATCTAATCAGTTACACGGTTTGGCCTTGCTGTAGATGTGGGATGAAATTTATGGACTATGGCAGAGCGGTCAGTTGTCATTATTGCTGACTAAAGACAGCAACAGAGAAGTTGAATGTGCTATGTTGTTGTTTTTGTAACTTATCAGAACACTTTTAAGATTGTAGACATAGTTAAAATGTGCTATAGTACGTCGAAATGGATATTGGAAGGAACAATACCATAGGCACTGTGATGCTACAGGAGTGATGCCATAAACACTACCAGCAAATTGTAAAGGTAGACTGTGTCCTCTACATATTCATAAGGTATCAACCACATGCTATGGCAAAGACAGCCCATATAACATCCCCTGAAGAGTTATCAACAGCAACAAATCAAAGAGAGTTTAATGTATTTCTTCTTCACTACAATGATGTATTTGTATAATAGTAATACTTGCTACAACTTATCTTATCTAATCTCACTCTGTATTTGTTTTCTCCTGGTAAACGTTGATACTCCTCTTTAAATATTTTACTTGCAGCTTTGAAGCTTAGAAAGCAATAAGCAGTTCCTCTTAGCAAATACACACACTTTTGAAGATGCCATTATTAAGTAATAATATCTATAATGTCATAGGGTGGCCTATCACAGTAAATTTTGTTTGATAATATATTCCCACAGAAATAATTGCAATAAATACTTTTATTGTCACTTTATGATCATTTTATGTCACTGATATAATGATTGTATGAAGCCTAATACTGGTGAGGACACCCTGTCAAAGACCAAATATAATCAGTAAAAAATAAAAACAAACACCTAGGTGTTGCATCGAAGTCTTTTAATAGCAGTTTCAAGTTTGCTATTATGTCATTCTGGGATAATATTGGCTAAAATGTAGTTGACATTTTTATGTAAACAGACATGGATGTAAACACAAAAAACATCAAGGTCAGCTAAAATGATGATACATGATAGAAAGGTATGTGCCATAAGTCGAACTTATCATCGTGACAGTGTATAGTTTAAACATTGACTTCAGTATTATTAGTTTATACGTCTGATACTTTTAAAAATTGAAGTAACTTAATTTAAGCGGACAAAGTTATTCACATTGAATGAATGGAGGAGAAAGACAACATTGCAGACGATCACATCTGATGGTGCATATTAGAATAGTAGCTCGTCAGCAGCATCCCAAAACAATAAAACAGCAGTGGACAGACAGCTTAGCCCATCAGCACACTGTTAAATTACAACAATCAGCATCCCCTCCCCCCCTCTGGATCTAAACTCTCATCTCTAGCACCAGGAGAACAATCTGCAGAGTAATTAGCCTCCACCAACAGACAGTTACAGAGAGAAGGAGGACGTTTGGCTTGATTAAATTATTAAACCACACAAACAAAAAACAAAAGCAGCATCAAAGAGGCACTGCGGCACTCCTTCAAAGCTCCTCGCTGTTCCCTAAATACAGAATACAGAGAACGTGTTCTCCCAAGCCACTAGTTGGCATAATTAGCTAAATGTGTGCATTTGAGTGTGTGTTAGTGTGTATCTGTGTATGTGCGTGCGTGCGTGCGTGCGTGCGTGCGTGCGTTCGTGTGTGTGTTTGATGTGATTGGACCTATTCCTCCGACTGCTATCTAAAATAACCAAGTGGTTAACGACGACATGATGCCAGGGAGCCCCCTCCACCCCCACACCAACACACAAACACAACACACACATCTACACACATACACATTAAACAATACACTAATTACAACATTTATAACTCCCCCATGCCTCCTGCGTCTCTCCAACCCCCAACCCACAAATCTGTGAATCTGGAATTGAATTTAGCCCAAGTTGAGGGCTTCGCTGGCATGAAAAGACTATTTGATTAGAACGGCAGTTGTTTCATTTGTGGTGCAGCAGATTGCAGAGCCTCTCTATCCGGTGTGCAATCTGTATTCATTACTCGGTGTAAAAGGATGATCCATGTCCTGACACCAGGCTCATCATTTCATGCAGATGCACAGCAGCTCCACAAGGCCCTTACCAAGCCACCATCCCGTGCTTTCCCCTGAAACCTTGGCTACACTCTGCTCTTTTGCCTCCGCTAACAACTTACTCCCTCTGTTCTGGTTTGTTTTCCTCTTCCTTTAAAGCTAGAATCTTCTCCTTATTTCTCTGATGGCCATGTGGCCTGAGATGAGTAAAGCTATAACAAATGTACAATTGGTTGGCAGTTTAGATATTTATACACTGAAATGGTAACACTTTATGTTAGGGTACACATAATAACCATTAGTTAGTCATATATTAGTAGCACATTGGCTCTTTTATTAGTCACAAAGCACTTGTTATGCTTTACTCTGCAGGATCATATTCTACCCCCTGTCATCCATTTACAAAGAGTTTGACCCTAATAACCTCCTAATTACTGATTATTGATATTATGTAAGGAAGCTTTTGTACATGATTTACAATCTCAATGTGCTTTGCTCAGTATGGGCCTTATAAGGCAGTAGTATTTACAGCATGAGACATTCTCAGTTAATAACACTTTAAAAATATGGTCTATTTTTATGAAACAAAACACAAAAATACAAGTGTTAAAAAAGCCTATATAACTCTAAATTAAAAATATTATTAATAAGTTCAAACACTAAATGTGGTCTTCCACCTACCCCCTTCCATTGTATTCGCAATACAACACTGCTGTTTTTCGAACCCCCTCATGTTGTTGCCAGTTTGTGAACTGTAGAGCTCAGCCAATCTTAAATTATTTTTCCCACAAACTACTACCACAATGATGCTTAATGGTGACAAAACACAGATACCACGTAATACCAACGGCATTATACTATTGGCTAACAAAAATTTGTTAGAAGCTTGAACCAAGCATCAGAATTCTTACACAGCTGTAAACAAAACAATCACTTTGTACACAACAGATATTTTAAAATAATTAATTCACAATCATGAGTGTTTTTAAGGCAAATATACTTTCATTCTGCACCTTTCTACAAGCTCTATATAAATCAATCAATCAATCAATCAATCAATCAATCAATCAATCAATCCATCAATCAACCAATGAAATTGATTGATTGATCTTTATTTGGATAATTCACAACAAAACCCATCTCATGACATTTGCTCCAAATCGAGCAGGTCTAAATACTCTTTAATATGTAGATTCTTAAATTATGCAATAAGCATTAGCTGTATCAGTATTACAGGTAAATGAAATGTTGAATAAGAAGAATGCAAGACAGCCACATATCTCGAAAAAAGAACAATTTACAGCATCTCACACCTGCATTCGCTCTTTCCCTCTATTTTCCTACCTTCTTTTCTGCCTTCATTCACTGCCCTAACCCCTTTCCTTTTATGCCATGCTGTGGCTTGAAACTCTGCTCTCTCTATTCAAAGACTGCAAAGGCCTGTTGGCCCCCTGCCAACAGCAGCCTCTAAGTCAAAACTATCAAAAGACACAGCATTTTAAACTGCAAGCTATTTGTGCCCGTTATTTCAGCCTGTATGAAATGTTTTCATAATGTTTTTTTATCTGTGAGTGAGTGTTTGCACTTGTTGGAGGTTAATTTATAAGGTGCCTTTAACCACATGTTTATGCAATAATCTAATTTAAGCAGGTGTTGTGATAAGGGCTGAAGGCAGGGACAGACAGCTCAATTTTCATTCAGGGCCGATGGTAGAAAGTACAGTTTTATACCAGTTTTGTGGGGGTTTTTCTACTTTTTCATTAATTTGGTTGACTGACATTTAACTATAGTGGGCAAGACAAACAGTAAGAGGAACATCACAATCCAGTGACAGAGTGCCATTTCATAACAGACTGCAGTTTTTAGATGGGCTGGAATTCCTGCACCATCTGATGCAACTTTACCGATCACAGGACAATCTGCACAACCTTTCTATTTGCAGATGTTTTTCTAATCTCTGTTTTTTATGTGTGCAGCCACAAAAATACCAAAAGTTCGCCAAAACTCTCTTTGCGCACTTGACTGCTCTTTGCACTATGCGCCTTGATTCACGAAATTAGTGCCTAGAGTCCACTTAAGCAGCATCTCACTCTGCCATGCTGCTGGGCTCCGAATGGATGGAGTGCTGATGACTGTCCTGATGGGCAAACACACCAGCCCCTCCACAGATGTTCAAATGCCAAACATGTCACAGACTACAAGCTGTTACTTGACATATCACACATAAACCAAAGAGGTTCACGAACTTTCATGTGCTGACTCAAGCATAGGTGCTTTTACTTGTGGACTTTGCCAAAAGAGTACTGTACTGTAAGAGACAATAGCGACAGATCAAGAGGAAAATCTTCAGGCAAATATAATGCATTTTTAACCCTAAAAGCCCCTGTGAGCTAAGAGTCTCTGTTGTTTGAATACAGTGAATGCAAACGCGTAACAAAAAGAGTGTGTGCTTTATTTCAAAACATCCCCTTAAGCTCTGTGGCTCCCTTTTAAAGTGAATCAAGCTAAAAAATAAGGCAATGAATTTTGATAAGGAACCTTGCGTCAGCAGAGATAACCCAGGGAAAACTCATTTTGCTATCAGGGAGACAATTTGAAAATTCATTCAGTGCTGTTGTCATATCCTTTTGTCCATGTCATTATAAAGTGATCTGGGGAGCATCAGCCTAGACAATACGGTAGGATGCCTTAGTTCGCTTTAACAGAACAAGGTCACTCACGATACCCTACGCTCCCTGACACAGCTGTCTGATGTCTTGTATGTCTTTCAAAACCACACAAGTATTTCCACAACTTCTTTCTGGAGGTTTGAAATGAGGATCCTAAACTTTCCGGGCCTATGTGGTGCATTTGAAGTGAAATAATCCCTTTGGCAGAGTCACACAGAAGCCAATGTCTCTCCTTTGGAGGCAGTAGAGAGGGGAAGCTTAAAAAATGAACTTCCAAAGAAGACGAAGACCACAAGAAAAGGATACATGCCTATCTACCTTGTGCCATATGCTGCAGAGGCAGAAGGGAAAGAAAAGGCAATGCAAAAGACTAAAAATGACATGGCCAGCCTGTGTGTGGAGACAGACAAAAGGCAAGGAGACAAGCAAACCTGTTGACAAGCGTGTGAGTGAGTTTGAGTGTGTAAGTTTGACAGTATGTATCTTGCTTGTGTATGTTTTTGGCAGTATGACTAGACCTTATAAAAGCGCCTATGGATGAGTTCGAGACTAATCCTACAGCCATATATCCAACAAGGCAGACGCAGTGGGGTCCTGCCAGAAGGAACCGACTCCAAACAGCTGTCTGCAGTGCAAGCTCATGGCTATGCTACGCCAGCAATAATTAGGCCACGTTCATCCGAAGATGCTCGCTGGAGACCTGTCTGTCTTCCCCTCCCTCTGTCACTGCTGAAGGACATCACAACACAGACTTGACAGTGGAAAGAAAAATGAGACAGGTGGAATAGAAAAGGAGGGAGAGGAGTGCCTCTACATAGTTCTGCAAAACTGGGAACACCAGAAGGGGCAGGGGGTGATGCTCAGAGTTTTGACCCACACAGACATAATCAAGATGGGCCCTCTACACCAGGACACTGTCCAGAGCTGATGAAGCAGCGAGCTCAGATAAGAACCTCTATGATACAGCCTGGCATTGATGCTACAAACCGCAACCAGCAGCTGACTTCCCAGAACTGCTGCCAACATGCTCTATTTAGGATGGGAGGGAAATGTATTGCTTACATGAACTAGTCATTTATCGTAAATACACCACTGCCCTTCCTCCTCCCCCTCCTTAACTCTCTCTTCCTGCTTCTGTGTCTTCTGGATGGAAAAATAAAATCGATGTGCATCACATCCATTACCCTGCTCTCTCCCTATCTCTCCGTCTGTCTGTGTGTCTCTCACTCATCCTCCTTTACTTTTCTCAGCTTTTGCACCAGACATCTGAATATTAATGATGTATCTTTCAAACTGATAAGTTAATTACACATTTAGAAATGACACATTGTAAAGGATGTTTGAAGGCCTTTTAAACCTAATTAGGCATTGTGACATGTGGAATCTTAGATATAACATTGAGCTCTTTTATAAAGCTGGTTCTAGTACAATCACATTGTGTAGCTGCACAAAAGTGGGACTGGTTGATTAGCGTCACCAAGACATGATCCATAATGGTTCCGTGATGGTTTCAACACCCTATTTAATGTTTTACTTAATATGCCATCCAACTTATTCCTCCACGACAAATTGCATAACATCACTGATGATGAATTTAAATAGGTGAGCATTGTCTGAAACAGTAAAGTGATGATGGCTCTTTAGGGATTCTAGGTAACACATGGCCTATTCTGCCTCAGTTCGTCCTCTTTCCTGATTATGGAGAGTAACCGCCCTGCACTGTGCTTTCCCTGGACAAGTGAGGCTTACAAATCACCCCTGCAGCAGTTGGAGGAGTTGAAGGCGCTCTGCGCAAGGTTTTACTGCCTGTCTTCTATGAATGGCTCCCTGAAGGCTCCTATGATAATAGCTCACAGCCGTGCCCTTCACGGAGCCTGACATCAAGCACACCCCTACAGCAGAATGGAATGGCATATCAACTTACCCAATGGGGTGTCATATCAACTCATCCACTGGTTTTTGGTCATAACATAGGCAGAAATGAAATGAAATAGTGGGAGCTGGAACCTGCGTGTCAAGTTGAAATTCTTTCAGTTTGGACACTGAACACAAAACTTTGTGAGAGTTACTGAGTTCTCATAATTTTAAATGTGAGTTAGTCCATCTCTGTGGCATCACCTAGAAAGATTAACCAGATAATGTATGAACATATATGCTACAAAAAGGAAAGATTAGCATCTATGATGAAGTAAAAACTGCACTGACAAATACTGATGGAGCATATCATTAAATACAGTTCCTGTTCTTTACCTGTTTGGTCCTGTCTTCTATACTGTTGAATGATGTACAAAAAATCACTGATCGAAAGTCAACAATACCAATCTCTGGTATCTTAGATGGAGTCATATATAAACTCCTCAGTTAATCCAAACATTTGTGTCAAAGAAGCTCAAGACTCACACAGCTCCCTCCAGTTAACTGGGAAACACTACAAAAAATATTATAATTTCCTTTTAAGAAGCTTTTTTAAACTCGGTCAAACTCACTGAAAGTAGATGATCATCTTCTTTACTATTTCCATTAAACAAGTTTGACTCTGATTTGCTTCTCTGGTATTTCACATTTAAAAATTTAGACTAAAACGTGCAATAGTAAAAAGCAGCATGGAGACCATTGACCACATTATGGAAGTTATTCTTAGTTATTTCTTTACTTCATTCTCTGTTTCAAACTCAATTGAACAATATTCTCATGGTGCTCGAACAGAGACGAGTAGAAATCTATTTATGTGCCAACAAACATGCGTCAGAGCATCGCGACGGAAAACAGGCACAAATTAGCGTGTCCATCTGGGTGTCATGTTTCCATCCCAGCCCATAAAAACATGTGATGGCTGCAGAGTCGAATTGGCCTGGGAATAAATGCCAATTGTATCCTTTCCTACTTAATACAACAGCCAAAAGTTAGTGAGGTTTTTTTTGTCCATTGTGGGAAAAGAGGTTTAATAACGTCCTAAAACGAGGATTAATACATTATTAAAAGACATTTGTTCAGTTCAGTAATATGAATACGAATAAATATACAACAAGACAAAAACACAACCTCTAAAATACTATATTACATGTGCAGATTGAGCAGGGTTATTGCTCAGGGAACAAAGGTGTTTTTACTCCTCAGAAATGGCCGGTCCATTTCTTATATATTTGAAAGTTCATGTGGAACTATTTTACAGATCATAACTATATACAAAATTACTTGTATCATCAGTAAATCTGAGTAAAACTTAGACTTTGTAACATTAACCTGGCTACAAAACACAGATGTGGTGGATGGCTGCATCTTCATGCCAAATTAGACACCAAAATGGCACTGAGCCACCAGATCTGCATCTACTTTTGGCCCTGAAGAGATTCAAACAAATTCTACATAAGTACTTTTTCCAAGACATTTTTCTAAAGAAAAAATGTGAAACCAAGCAAAATCTCAAATAATGTCACACAGTCCTGGTCATCGCATCTAACGTAACCAGAATTGGTCTGGGCTTTTTGAGGTAAGTGAGTGGTTCGGAAAACACAAAAAAAAGAAAGGACATACAAAAAAGAGACATTCATCCATCCAGCCATCCATCATAACCGGTGCTACGGTGAAGCCAATTTCCACAAAGCTGCTAAGCTGATTGAGGCAGACCAAATCTGTTTCACCAGCTTACATTCCTTCAAAATGGCCATCTCACTTCCAATATCACGGGCTTTTACTGTTCCCCATTCCCCTGGCTCAAGCTGAGAGTTAGCAAGGCTTAGCTGGATGAAACACTCCAACAGCCCAGTTCTCCCCTGGAACCCACTGATATCTCTTTTGCACAGCCTCTCCCCACATAGCTACACTTAGTTGGTTTATTTACTCATACTATTATATTATTATTCTTTAGTTAATTTTTCCTTTTTATTTTTTGTTTCAAATCATAACAGTATTACAACCATTAGGATGTCAACTCTTGATTTATGTGAATTCTGATGATTCCGGGCACACAGACACAATCTAATCACAGTGTTTGTACACACACACACACACACACACACACACACACACACACACACACACACACACACACACACACCTTGGCAAAATGCACAGGCAGCACTTAACCACCCACAACACCTTCTACTAGAGTAGATTAAATTCACACAAGGCCTATTTGAAGAAGGAAATTGGACAGATAAGAAACAGATTTCTATGAAAAAAGCTTGTGAGGTGGCCTATAGCGAGAGCGTGGAAGTGTGCGATGGAAACAGTTGTTCACCTGTTTTGTCACCTGTAAGCTTGCTCTTACATGTGCCACCATGCATATTGTGTTCACATACATGATGTGTAAATCATTTTTTTATTGTGTCATATTACCCTCTCCAGTCTCTCTCTCTCTGTCTCTCTCTCACACTTTTTTCTGTCATTTTGCCACAACAGCAAATATCCTGTTGGCCCAGGCTGCAGGCTGCTGGTGCTGGCCTATCTGGCCCTGGGATCGATCCGGCTCCAAGCCGAGGCCTCCCATTCATCTCGGAGCCATAAAATGTGATTAGTGCTGACTACAGCACTGCAGGGAGATGGGCTGATAGGCTGGATAGCCTCAGATAGGCTGGGCTGGACACTCTACAGGAAGACAACAGCAACAGCATGCTGTGGATTCATCCATGCTGTTTTCTGCCTATTTTCTTTTTTCTCTGTCTCATCTTTGTCAATCTCTGTCTTCCTCCTTCCTTTATCCTGCCTCCTCGGTCTTCATATTTAGCTGTCTTCAGGCTATCTCTCTCTAAACTTTATCTCTCATTTCTTTTTTTGTTTCATAACTAAGCCTGACAAGCTTGTATGCTCACAAATTACAAAGCAGCAGTCAAACTTAAATGCCAATATTGTCAGTTTTACCCTCTTCTTATTCTGCAAAGTTAGATTTTAAATGGTGGAACCAGCCTCCATCCCTCTGATGCCACACTTTCCATACCCACATACAGTGTATCTCTGTGGCATGTGACAGACTCTGTCGGCCAATCATGGAGCTCAAAGCTGGCTAGTGGCAGAATCAAGCTCAGAGGCTGTGACAAGAATTGAGGCAGGAAAAAGAAGACTGCCTCAATTCTGAGGAGAAAAAACTTCCTGTTCACTTAGTGTTGGGGGACATCTGGGAAGGTATTGTTTGTATGAAAATGACTCAATTTCATGAAACCTTAACATACCTTAGCATAGCATTATGTCCTACCAGTAACATGTTCTTTTTGCCATAGCCTTGACCTACTGCTCTTGAACAATAATGTTTGGAGTAAAACACAGGTTTTTGTACCATCCTAAAAATTAGGATTGTTAAAGGTGCCATTTGTAAGAATATGTTTAAAAACGTAATCCTCTGCTCCTCATGTATGAAGTGTAAGTGAAGTTGGAATGAAAATCATACCTTCAATATTAATCAAGAATCTCCTCCTAAAGCTCCTGTGCTAGCAGCGTAAACTAGAACAACACTCACCTAGTGCTCAGTGCTAAGTGAGCAAACTAGTTACCAATGACTACAGTTAGCTAGTTGAGTGATTTGCTGATTTGAGAACAGTTGTATTTGTTTGTTACAGCCATTAATGCATTTATTAAACCCATGGCAGAGTAACAGGGCCATTTATGCAACACTGGTTTGACTGGTTTGAGCATTCACTGCACTTGGAAGTATTGTTTGATTACACTCTCACAGTTTATGAAATACAGCATGGAACTGGGAGAGAAGCCCCTCTTCATGAATAATAAAAAACTATAGCATGCTGACCTGTGTCTCACGAACGTTCTCCACTGTGAAGTTGAACCAGACTCTGAAGCGCGGGTTGCAGGTGTCAGGGCGGATGAAGAGGTCAAACTCAAATTCACTGATGTAGTCAACACGGCCAAGGTTCCCTGCAGGGGCAATGAAAGCTTACATTAGCATTAAGAAGATGGGAACAGGAGCAAGTAGACCAGAAGATCAACAGACAAGGTTGTTCCAGCCGTCCATATTCGACACACATCATACTATCCACACTAACCCTAACCCTAACCCTATCCACACTATACATGGCAATAAGATCCAGATGATCAGTGGAAGTATAATTAATCCAATGGGAACAATTTCCCCACTTCCAATTCTCATAGTTGTCCATAAGATGACTGGGTGTTGGGAAATTATTACATGACATACATTTTAAATATAGGCTCCACCTGTATCTTCTGATTTATATGTTCGCACACAAGTAGTGGAGAATCCTGTGCGTTAATGAATGTCAGAGCAAAAAAGACAGGGAAAACATGACAAGAGTGTGTTACCAGAAAATGACGCATTGACAGCTTTCTTTAACCGATTGCTGTGCTCAACCCAATACATAAGACAAGTCAACTCTGTCAAATTAGATGGCAAACTGAGATGCTTTTAAAACCAGCAGCTGTTCAAGAGTTAATTTCACTGGCAAACTAGGCAGACCACACTGCTAGACGTCCCCCACAACTCTACATTGGGGTCCTGTTGACCACCTGTTGGCAAGTAGCACAAGAGCATCAGCACGCACACACGGCTGATTATAGACAGATGGGCTAACTACCACACTGTCAAAGTAGATCCCTCTCCTTCTGCCATCGGACAGAGCTAATCCACTAGTCAGCTTGCAGCACACACACACTTTGCTCTGCTCCACTGAAGCTACCCACAGAAGTGCGATCATTAGTTTAAATAGCACTGCAGAACACTACAAGGTGCTCTGAAACATAAACAAGACCAGTACTTCAATGTAAGACTTTTTATCTAAAGGACTATCTTCAACATTTCCATCATGGCCACCGACAAGCAGTCAGAAAGAATTCCCAAGAGGTTATTGTGTGACAATAAGGTGATGACTGATCTGTATTAACATTTGAAGCCCATTCCCCAACAGGTTCAGCAGCTAACACACTAATGGTGAGTGGCGTCTCATTCCAGCACTCAGGTGCTTGGAAAAATCTCTGCAGATTGCTACGCTGACTGATTAAGGAGTGGCTGATCTGCTGAAATATATAACTGTTGTGCTTAATCTAGTCATCCATCTGAAGCCTGCGAAATCTGCATTCAAGAGGCATACACAATGTAATAAAGTAAGGTTAAACTGATAGTAAAAGAAAGGTGAGAGTTGTCAGAGAAAGAGACAGAGGTGTAAGAAGTCGATATGTTGATGAATGACCTTAACGTGTCTAAATTAAATGTGCTGTGGAAGAGTTAAGCATGTCTGGATATCTGTATGTATACATGTGCATGTATTTCCCCCCTTACATGAATATAAGGGGGGGTAAAGGTCAGAATTTTTCTTTGTTGGTTTTGCCACATCATCATGAGAATGATTCTACGATAAAATTGTGAAATCAACCGCACAACCCACTTATTTAGCTAGCTGTCGCTTACATGTATGTGTGCACATTTCAATAAGCATCTATATATGTATATATATATATATATATATATATATATATATATACATATATTTATATATATATATATATATGTATATATATATATATATATATATATATATATATATATATATATATATATATATATATATACATACACATGCCAAACCTAAACACAAAAACAATGTTATAGATGCATCTCTTAAACCAGTGATCCTCAAAGTTTTGATGAGTGAGAGCCAATTTAGGGAGCCTGCATATGATTGAGGGCTGTATGGAAAAACCATCAACTTGTCATAGGACTTGTGGTTGCTCTCATAATAGCGTTTAACATTAAATTCCTTGATCACAGAATTCACTGGTTTGCAGATTAAGCAGATCACGTATCTGTCCCTTGAGGTCCAACCAAGTAAGTTTATCCATTTTTCCATGCTGGGTTTTTTCCATCATCTGTCCACATTAAACTACTGAGTCATTTACCGAAATACGACACAGAACAAAGTTCTTGTGACACTCCAAGTTTTCATTCCTAACTTGAGAGATGCTTGTTGGGGGAGCACAGCTTGATGCAGTTGCCAAGTCATCTATTAAAGAGACTATAATCACACAGCAACCATTTTCCCCTCATGTCAAATGCCGTGATATGGTAATGGTGTAACGTGTATAAATGTAGGGAGTCTGATTGTTTCAAGGTAAACAACATATTTGATAACTCATTACGTACTGTAACGCTAGCATCCAACTACTTCATAGCTTACATTATCGTTTGGTTACATCTAGTGAGTTTCACTTCGAGGCTCAAATAAATGTGTCCAAGATGTGTGTTGATATTTTAGAATTTATCTACCTCCTCTATCACATCATACATTGCGATGAAGTGGCAGTGTTGGGCAGGCTGGTTGGAAAGTGTAGTGAGCTAAGCTACCAGTTACTCTACATTAAATTAAGCTTCACTACACCGAAGCTACCTCCGAGCGAAATGTAGCAAGCTAAGCTACAAAAGTTTTTTAACTATATTGAAGCTATTTTTAATATATATATATATATATATATATATATATATATATATATATATATATATATATATATATATATATATATTATTTTATATTTGACTTAGTCTATTTAGTTATTGTATATAATTCAGCCTTTAATTGTATTTGTTTCTTTTGCCTACCTCATTGCTTTTGTATTTGATTTATGTCAAGTGGCTGTAACACTTTAATTTCCCTTTGGGATTAATAAAGTACTCCATCCATCTACCACTATCCCATATAACTGCCAGTTTCAAAAGTGGTATTTTTTATTAGGCCCATTCTGTACAAGTAGTTATATCTACAGACATTTTAAGCTAATAATTTTTTTTTTTAGAACTTTCTTTATTGGAAGCAATTCCACAGGAAACAGTATGACAACAATGTGACAGAGAGAACTTCCATTCAATCCTTTTTTTCCCCATTTTTTTATCCCTCCCACGATTTAAGCTAATAATTTTGACTAACCACCGTACTTTGGCTTTGTAGAAATTGCATTTTGTTGTACCCTCTGCTGGTTAAAATTACAAAAGTAATAATTCAGAGTAATGTAAACTTTTCAAATGTTTCTCTGTTTCCCCACCTCTTACCTCCTATATGTAACGTTACTGTAGGGTTAGGGTTAGGGTTTATTATTTAAGTTTGTCTCGGGATCAGTTTGTCTCGTCCTCCTCACCCTCTGCGATCTTTCCATCAAGTAACGTAACTCACTCAAGCTCACCTGTCTGTATTCCCCTGCAGCAGGGCAGTGTAGGCATCAGCCCAAGGATTGGTTCGTGATGTCATCGTCATACGGATGTGCTTCTGTCGGCTCTACATACGTGTATGGCGGTGGTGTCACTGACTGATCCTTTTATTTCAGACAGCAGCAGAAAGCTCCGTTGCACTGAGCTTCAGAGATGTTTGGAAAAATGTAGCTTGTGTGGACGCTACCACACTACTTGGTCAATAAAAGAGCTAAGCTACTGAAATGCTATTTGATTCAGAAACAGGCGACGCTACCACCACGCTACTGAGAAATGTAGTTAAACTAGTAACTTGTAGCGACGTTACTGCTCAACACTGTGAAGTGGTAATAGTTGGATGCTAACATTTGGTGCTGTCTAACGTTGGTTGATGGGTGATCAGATATGTTGTTTTACCTTGTATAGTATTGAATTATGGAAAATATGTACAAAACAAATACAGGGGGGCAAAAAAGTATTTAGTCAGCCACCAATTCTGCAAGTTCTCCCACTTAAAAAGATGAGAGAGGCCTGTAATTTTCATCATAGGTACACTTCAACTATGAGAGACAGAATGGGGGGGAAGAATCCAGGAAATCACATTGTAGGATTTTTAATGAATTAATTGGCAAATTCCTTGGTAAAATAAGTATTTGATCACCTACAAACAAGCAAGATTTCTGGCTCTCACAGACCTGTAACTTCTTTAAGAGGCTCCTCTGTCCTCCACTCGTTACCTGTATTAATGGCACCGGTTTGAACTCGTTATCAGTATAAAAGACACCTGTCCACAACCTCAAACACTCACACTCCAAACTCCACCATGGCGAGACCAAAGAGCTGTCAAAGGACACCAGAAACAAAATTGTAGACCTGCACCAGGCTGGGAAGACTGAATCTGCAATAAGTAAGCAGCTTGGTGTGAAGAAATCAACTGTGGGAGCAATTACTAGAAAATGGAAGACATACAAGATCACTGATAATCTCCCTTGATCTGGGGCTCCACACAAGATCTCACCCCGTGGGGTCAAAATGATCACAAGAACGGTGAGCAAAAATCCCAGAACCACACGGGGGGACCTAGTGAATGACCTGCAGGAGAGCTGGGACCAAAGTAACAAAGGCTACCATCAGTAACACACTACGCCGCCAGGGACTCAAATCCTGCAGTGCCAGACTTGTCCCCCTGCTTAAGCCAGTACATGTCCAGGCCCGTTTGAAGTTTGCTAGAGAGCATTTTGATGATCCAGAAGAGGTTTGGGAGAATGTCATATGGTCATGTGAAACCAAAATGGAACTTTTTGGTAAAAACTCAACTTGTCGTGTTTGAAGGAGAAAGAATGCTGAGTTGCATCCAAAGAACACCATACCTACTGTGAAGCATGGGGGTGGAAACATCATGCTTTGGGGCTGTTTTTCTGCAAAGGGACCAGGACAACTGATCCGTGTAAAGGAAAGAATGAATGGGGCTATGCATCGTGAGATTTTGAGTGAAAACCTCCTTCCATCAGCAAGGGCATTGAAGATGAAATGTGGCTGGGTCTTTCAGCATGACAATGATCCCAAACACACCGCCCGGGCAACGAAGGAGTGGCTTCGTAAGAAGCATTTCAAGGTCCTGGAGTGGCCTAGCCAGTCTCCAGATCTCAACCCCATAGAAAATCTTTGGAGAGAGTTGAAAGTCCGTGTTGCCCAGCGACAGCCCCAAAACATCACTGCTCTAGAGGAGATCTGCATGGAGGAATGGGCCAAAATGCCAGCAAAAGTGTGTGAAAACCTTGTGAAGACTTACAGAAAACGTTTGACCTCTGTCATTGCCAACAAAGGATATATAACAAAGTATTGAGATGAACTTTTGTTATTGACCAAATACTTATTTTCCACCATAATTTGCAAATAAATTCTTCAAAAATCAGACAATGTGATTTTCTGGACTTTTTTTTCTCATTTTGTCTCTCATGGTTGAGGTATACTTATGATGAAAATTACAGGCCTCTCTCATCTTTTTAAGTGGGAGAACTTGCACTATTGGTGGCTGACTAAATGCTTTTTTGCCCCACTGTATCTGTTGGAACTTTTAAAAAATTATCTTCTCTCACTGCATCTTCTATCATGTTCAAACAAAAATTCTGTTCTGAAGAAAATACGACCTCAAAGTCTGTTCCATTTTGATCAATTGTATCTTATCACTCAGTAAGCTGTGACAACATCGAACCATAATATCTTGATGTGAGAACTCTTGTTGTGATATGATTACAATGAATGATGACTGAGTTCCCATCCAGCCCTAGTTTGTTTTATGCAGTAGCTGGCTAACTAAGAGGTGGCAGCCAGGCGGCCAGGCAGGCAGGGACTAGCTCTTTGGCTGCTTGGCAATGCAATCCCAAGCCATTGAGAGCAGATAAAGCCAAGAGCAGGCGGAGGGCTGAACCAAACCCAGCTGCAGCTAGCGAGCACTGACAAAGAGAAGAGATGGACAGCAAAGCAGCACCTGTTTCAGACAGATGTGTCATCGAATCGATCATCTCTCATACCAACATCACAGCTATTCACAGGGCTGACACTGCCAAATGCAGCCTATTAGACCGAGTTGGTAATGGGATCCAAAGGTCATCCCTCCAGTAAGAGTCATAATAACACTATTCAGTGATGAAAACACAGCCAAATCTCTGAGGGCACTCTGGTTGTTTATAGAGAAGCGTATTACTTTTTAAAAGATTTAAAGCAAGTAAATGCTTTTAAACCATTATCAGAAATCAATGTATTGACTTGTGAATCTCCACTGTGAACATCATCATAGAATTTCTTTACACAGTCAACTGGAATTATACTGTAAATGATGTCTCTTTTGCAGTCAAAGTAGAGAGAAATTACTGTATGCCCTTAAGCCAGAAGAATTTTTGAAATGTTGCTACAAATGCTGTCAGAAACGACATGGAAACAAAAACTATGACTGCAATTTATTTTGTTTTATGCACTTTCATAAATCAGGGGATTTGCTATCATTACTTACGATGGGAAGATTTTACAGAACATTACAGTAATTACAAAAGGAAATCCGAAAAAATATGCAACGGCTGCTGGCTGGGTGCACAGCACAACTGGGTATTATTCATACAATTAAGAATGAATTGGGTGTAAATAAAGCCCATATACTGTGTTTGTCTTGCCTCACAAGAATTCCACCACAGCAAAACCTTTAAACGATAGTGTGACAAAGGACGACTAGAGTCAACACTCAACAGAATTTCTCAGAGCTCCTTTTGTCCAACCAACAGTCAAAACCAAAAGACTCTCTACTAAATATCATAAAATGCCAACAGTGATTCTATTACATTTAAGAGGCTGAAACCAGCAAATGCTGGAAACCACTGAAACTATTAACTGATTATCAAGCACGATCTGATTAATTAGCAAATAGACTAATCACTGCAGCTCTAGAGAAAAGAAATAGAAACAGCTGCATCGGGGTCCTTTCACCACACAGAGGTCAGTCGGCAGGCTAGCACCCCTGAGCAACATTAACAAAAAACCCTCTCACACCCCCTTCGCATGGAAGATTCGAGGCAGCAATTTCATTGGCACACAAACCCTCTTCTATAAGGTCTGCAAAGTATTTCCAAACAAATTGATTTTTAATTCAAAAGTCCTCCCTCAGATATCAAGTCAACCACCTATGTATCGCTGATGAATACCCCAAAGAAACTCATATATATACAATCATGGTACCAATGTTACCAACCAAAAGATAGCAACCAATGAAACATATGTCTGCCTCTATTTTTGAATACTATAGCAATGGGAGCAATAGACAGCAGCCATGGGCGGCTGGGTTATTGAGCCTGATGCTTGAAGGCCTGACGTGAGAGATGGCTGCAGCCTCCACGTTAGAATTACATGTTCAGCCCGTGGAGCAGCAGGGATATGACACGCCATTGATCCCCGTTTTAATTTTATGGTGGCTAACCTCCAGATTCAAACGCTTTGGTGGGCTGGTAGCCTGACCCTTTTAATCAATCCCCATATCGTTTAGTATTTAACTAACATAAACGGCCAAGTGATTTTTTCTGAAATGCCCTCTGAAAGCATTAAAGATAAACTGGATACAGCAAAGATGAGTTATGTTGAGTCTGTTTGATGTTGAAAAGAACATCAGACTTTGTCGAGGAACATTTTTGGGTTCTTTATGGAACAGACAGACTGTATTAGTGTAAATGGGGCTAATGAACTCCAGACTGAAACAAGATGAGAAAGAAGAAAAAAGACACAATTTCTAGTCCTTGAGATCTTTTGCATAATTCCTCTTAAGTATCATCGCTCTCCATATTCTTCTACAGTGGTGTCTTGGCATGTTATGTTGAATATCAATCTTTGTCCTTGAGGGAAAACTAGCGCAGCGTTTAGACATTAACAAATTGGTTTTCAACGAACAGCTTAGCCCTGCTGGTGCAGCCCAACAAAACACAATTGCTGTTTCTGAACAAGATTTTACACATGGCAGCCTTTCCTTGAGGAAAACCCTGACCCTGTCTTTTCTCTCATCCTTCTACTCCTTTAGTCTCTAACTCTCTCCCATACTCATGAAAACAAATAATACAAATATAGCAAAAGGCAAAATAAGTTTGAAGAAAAGCTGAAATCACATAACACTACATGTTTTTGCAAAAAACAACAAAAGTGTCTGTCTAAAATGGGGATGAAACCTGCATCATTTCACAGGGCCATAGGCAAGTAAACAAGGTTCTGACATAAGGTAGCCAAGTGGACAGTCAGTCATTCACACACGGGCTCACAGACTGTGTGTGTGTGTGTGTGTGTGTGTGTGTGTGTGTGTGTGTGTGTGTGTGTGTGTGTGTGTGTGTGTGTGTGTGTGTGTGTGTGTGTGTGTGTGTATGGGAGAGAGAAAGAGGGAGCTGAAGAGGGAGCAGAAGAACCTGGCTAATGTAATCCCATTATGGAGGTACAAGAGGGAGCAGTCACAGTGCTCAGCCCACACAATGGGCCGGCCTGCAGCCTGTAGCTATCCGCTGGATGGATGGTTTCTGCCATGCAGATGGATCATCGTACAGCAGCAGCAGGCCTGCCCGCCTCAGGCCTGAGGTGGAACTCACTCACACAAGCAGCCTTTAGAATGGTAATAGGCAGTTGTTTCAAAATGAAATAGACTGTGTGCTTACAGTGCTTCCTACATAGCAGACATGCAGACTGTCATGTCCTAAGTCTTTCATATATTTGTGCTTAAGTTTAATCACATGATTTCTCTATAGTATAAGGTTAATTTACTGGTTAAATAATTAAACATGTTTAAAGAAAATAGTTTTGCTGTATATAAATCAGAATGGCACTGTGATGATAAAGACTAAGGTCCTGTATCTGCCTTCACCAAAATTGAATGAGGTCTATTCTGGGCTGAAACACATCCTCCATGCAAGTTTCACAGAGAAAAAAAAATGGAGAAAGTTTTGTGTAATCCTGCTGATAAACCATCCAACTAACAAGCAAACAGACACAGATGAACCCAATGTCTAGGTATCACAATTCCAAATTAAACACCTGTAAAAAACAAAATCTAGAAACCCAAACAAACTCCCCAAATCCACACATGCCTGATAATACATTCACTTTGTTTTTGGCTAGCATAGGCAAGGCCACAACTGTGTTTAAACACCAGACAAGAGATTAAAAGAGTGCTGTTCTGCTAGGAGACACCAGCCAGGCACCTTTTTAAACTCATTTTTTGCTGTGTTCCATTTCATTATTGGAAAACACATCAGTTTTCCCCCTGGCTGCTCTGCGGTGTGAGGAGGATTCCTGGACACAGAAGAGGGGGACTGATAAAGATAGAATTGATTCCAGCCAGCAGCAGCAGCAGCCATAGTGGAGGGGTCTCAGTTTAGACCTGCAGCTAAATGTCTGTTTTTTTCCTCTGTCTTTCTCTCCCCCTCATCTAAAGGCGAGTTGTCACCGAGGCAACATCAATCTCCTGCCTCATGACTTCTTAAAGCCTGCCTTCTCCCCTGATGCCTTATCACTTCATCTGCAGGCAAGATTAAAGAGGTCACCTCCAAGTTTCCACAATCTAACTACCTAACAGGTATACTAAACTGCAGTCAATCTTCTAAAACAGTTCAAAGGAGGAGTTCGGATTTTTTCTAGACAATCTTGAAGGAATAGCTCAACATTTTGAACAACATGCTTATGGCAGAGAGTTGAATGAAAATATTTATATCATTCTCTTGTCGGTACAATGAATATGAAGCTAAATGAGTTAGCCTAGCTCTGTAAACAGATGATAAAATCCTCCTATCAGTACCTCTACAGCTCACTATTTATTATGATATATCCCATTTGTTTAAGCTTTACCAACTATCTTAACAGATGTGGTTTACATGTCATACTATTTCATAGCATGGCACAATGACTTCCTGGAGTCTGTGCTGGTGATAAGACAACGTTAATACAATGCTCACATGCCATGTAAAAGTTGAGAGAGTCAATACAGTCATTTCACCTGTGCAATACTCACAGCAGTCAAATAGGTGACATTCAAAAGCTATACAGAAGCTAATAAGAGACTTCAGTAGTTCTTCAAGTAGATACCTTCATTGCAGTAGTCGCATTTTGGCTTATTGACAGTGTTTTATCCCAGCAACAACATGTGTCTTCTAGCATGTATAGCTCTGCCATTGTTCAGCAAGGAAACATAAAGTGGGAACTTGGTGCTAAAAACAGAATGACTTCGGGAGAGAGTGCGGCTGGGAAGGGGTGAGCAAGCTGGTAAAAAATTGATTTAACAGCTACAAAATACTTCTGGCAAAGAAAAAAATCTAGAAGGGCTTGTTTATCCCAAAAGCAAATTAAGCAGACGACAAATTACAGTAACTTAAATATGAGAGTGTAAGCTGAACAGTATGAATGCACTGACAGATGTAAAGTTGAGACATCGCTTGTGTCTTGTTTTTAATCTTCTGGACACGTCATTTGTATTTTCCTGTGTGAGACCAGAGACAATTGTCCTGCTCTGGCTGGACAATAAGGTTATTCTATTCTATTCTATGCTATTGTAACAGCAATCACAATCCACAATCTAAATTGATTTAGTGATCTTATTTCTCAATTTTTATTTCGCCATTTGCCCACAATATTGCATTAAATTGTTCTTTTTTGGCACCAGCTTTTCAGCCAACATGCAGCTAGCTATAAATACAGTTGTATCATTTAATGAAGAGCCATCAGCCTATTGGTTTGCTCATGTTGCATGGATCTGCTTGTCAATGAAAATATGTGAAAAAGAAACAGAAGTAAGCGAACATTAACAAGAGCGATCTCTACCAATTGCCTTAAGAGTAGATTTTTAATGCCTTCAAGATTAATCACAATTTAAAATCCTCAGATTGCCTGCACTTGTCAGATTGTTGGTTGGGAGGGATGACTTAAGAATTTCTGTTGATAAATGTGGTAAAAAGACATCAGAGGTAACGAGTTACTTTAGTAGTTTTTTTGGCCATGAAGTCAACGACACACTCTTAAAATGGGGGCCAAAATTACTTCGGTTTAACATGAAACAGATTTGTCTGTTTAATATGAAACACGTTGAAGATCACTGACAAAGAAGACAACGAAATCTGTTACCGAAGGCATCACTATACGGTAGTGCATATAGTGCAAAACTCCCACCAGCAACGAGATCCATCCCTTGGAACGAGTAGCAAAGGTTCAAAACACCTGAGCAGTAATCCATTACATTCCAGTTTGGAATCTTTTTAATGTCTGCCTTGCACTTCACTAAGAACATGATCCGCTTAAAAGCCACAGTCCTGACTGGGTATTCTTCTGCCCACGACAATATGTGACTATAAAGACTCATTTTCATTTGAATTGAACATTTAAAATAATCTTGTCTGATGTCTTATATAGCCACACGAACACAAGCACAATGAGTGCTCGCGTATTTGTAAACATTATGTGGAAATTGTTGTAAAATAATCTTAATATACAACAAAACCAGGATAAGAGCAGACAATAAGAGAGGACAATAAGGGAAAAAATCATATTGTTATGAGTCCATCTATGCTCCAATGAGCTCCTCGTTTCAATATAGATGAAGAAAGCTGGGCCCGGGGACAGCAGTAAGATATGCAGGCAGCCCACACATATCTGATGATGTACAGGCCTGCCTGCACATTCTAAAGAGAACACATTTTCTAGCTAGCCTTTTATAATTGTATTTTTCTCCCGTTCAAAAGGCCCTAGAGCTAGACTGGTATGCTCCATCTGAAGCGGTTGGTGTAGTAATGGGTCATAGTGATGCATTCATACTGGGACTGGCTTAATTGTATTATCAATCTCATCCAGACAGTGCCATAGCCCCACAGCTCTGGACATGCTACTGTCAGACACTCACTGC
The DNA here is from genome assembly GCA_963678695.2 of Diplodus puntazzo. NCBI lineage: Eukaryota > Metazoa > Chordata > Actinopteri > Spariformes > Sparidae > Diplodus > Diplodus puntazzo. The sequence continues at coordinate 14,530,933 of OZ023163.1, forward strand.
ATTAGTATTGGGGAGTGAACCATGAGGAATTGCAATCTTCACTTTCATCTGTTTCTCAAGCCTAAAAACAGTGGCCTGGATGTTTTGATGATGTTTTTATCACATTTTGGGCACTGCCATCCCTCAGTTCTTGCCCTCTCTCTTTCTGTCGACCAATCTGTCTATCACTCTCACCCTCTGTCTCTTTATATTTTTGCTTTTGCTGTGTCCTATGTGTTGGTGGCCACTGAGTAAATACAAGTCTGTTCCAATTTCATGCTATCTTTTAACAAGTTAATTATGTTGAGCCCTACAAAGGCTGAGGACAGACAGAGGAGGTGGCAGCTCTGGCAGAGGGACAACTGCCCAGGTCGGCTCTGTGTTGTTCTATCTTGTTTTTTGTCTTCTTCTCCGAGCACTCGCCCTCATCTCTTTTCTCTTCTTCTCTATATTCTCTTGGTGCAACTCCCTCCTTCCTTTCCTCTTTTGCTCAGTAGTAATCTTTCCAGCGGCTCTGGTGGTGGAGGAGAGTTTGGAGATAAAAGTGCAGGGAGCTGAGGAGTCCTTGGCAAGCCTAAGGCAAGGAGAAGGTCAACAGGCCTGCTAAGAAGGGCTGTTATCATCTTGGTAACATGTTATCGGAGAGCCTGCAGTAGTGTTTATTTACAGTTATTGCTCCCTCTGGGTGCACACTTCAACGCCTGGGGCTGATTGCTCTGTAATGAGTTCAGGAACACAGGGAGCCGATGCAAGAAAAGAAAAGAAACAAGGGAGGCAAGAAATCACTGGCCAATAACCGATAGGTCAGCAAGAAAAAAATAAATAAAGGAAGAACAGAACACGCTGGTCATTGAAAAAGCTGGAGAAGCAGACAAAAAGCATGCGTATTCTTCTAACCAAGACAGTTTTTCTTAACAGTGCCTATATACTGCCATCCAAGGGCAAACAAATCACCCTAAGTTAGACATCAGTTTCCTCAAATGAGGTTCAGTCCAGTTAATCCAGAAGGGCAGTAAAAGGCAGTTTTGTTCTAAGAACCACTTCTCAAACTTAAAACACTTGATTACCATCTCTAATGTCCAGCATCCCTCTTGTAATTTATTTTGCCACTGGTGCCTTTTCTGCATTCATCGGCTTGACCAGTCAAGTATTGTGTGTGCTAATCAGAATGGTCCATACTTAACAGGTGAAATGACAAGAGTGAATCCAGGAGTTGGCCAAATCAGGAGAGAGGATGTCTGTAAACCCCAGGGTGGGTTTTTCAACAGTTAGGAGCACACTGCAGAGGAAATCTCTCATTGTGGAACAGCTTTTCAATCTAGGGAATTACCCTAAGTGCTGCTACTGTCAATGCAATGCCAGCTTTTCAGAAAGAAAAAAATGAAAAAGCAGGAAAAGGCAGCACTGAATGCCATTCAAATGCCTTGGCAGAAGATCAAGGAGTTTTTCAGCATTTTGCCAGGCACTGCACTGCACCCATCGTGCAATTAACACAAATTAAGATACAGAGCAATAAATATGTATATAACAAAGTCACAGAGCACAGATATAAATTCTATTTTTTTTTTCTGAGAAAATACCATAAAAGCAAATCCATCCGATGACAAGCTAATCCCTTTTTATACCATCGGATATGGGAGATTAAGAGACATAATTTGGTAATTCAATTTACACATAATTCATCAGAGAAGAAGAGCACAGGGAGCTATTTGGGATGAAGTTTCTTCATCACAGCAGGAGGATCCAGATGATGCCAAGTTCATGATGCAGTGATGATAACTGTAATGGCTTCATTAAGAAATAAAGGACTCAACACATCTTTCCATGCATTGCAGCATTAAGCTGTGGTTCCAGTCAAATTAAGAATAGGATTGGACAGTGTCTCTAAGAACTGAAGCTCTGGGAGAAAATCTTAGTAATCAACAGTCATGCAATCAATGAAGCAAAGTCGTTAAAGTGAAAGAAGTAAAACACATTTCCAGTTTTTCATTGTTACAAACTTCATGCTATATCTTAGAGATGAGTAATTAATGTCAACGTTTGAGTATTATAAATATTTTCTTTTAAAACACTACATGCCCATGCTTCTTACTTATAGGAAAGTGTTCCCTTTTCCTTTAAAAACTTCACTACACTGCACCAAAAATGCTGATTTAATCCAAACTTCATCAACTTTATTTTAGCATTTTACATCTTATTATTTTGGGTTTTCGGCCTTCTCATGCAGCTTTCATTAGCATCCACTGTGGATTAAAGACAGCTGTTCTTAATCCACTGTCCAGCAACATACATTCGAAAGGTTAATGCTAGAGGATTTAGCAGTCTAAGAATTGATATTTCAAAAGCATAGCTAAAAGAGAGTGAATAGTGGACTTTCATTAATCAGGTGATTAGGACACGACTCAAAACTAATGCTGCACAAATGTGTTATCAATTATTTGCTAACACATCTTTCATAGCAACAGTAATATATAAATACTGTGTGTACGACATTATTGCACTGCCCTCAAGTGGCCAAAAAATCTATCAATGGAGGTTTAATGTATTGCTCTTCTGAAATTGCAGATGAATTTTCCTCATTCTTTTAATCTAAAATACCTTGGTTCATGGCGTTTTTTTAAAGCAACATTATGTAAAAATTCAGCATTTTGAGCGTTTTGCCCCAGTTTCTGAGTGCAACACCATTGTCGTATATACCAATCTGAGTGGCTGAGACAGAGACACCATTCAACCCATTACAAGACACAGTACCATCAACATGATTTTGAAGCTGTGATGTTTAGGTTAAAAGTTATAGAACGTTGCAATGAAAAACAGTTTTATCGTAAGTGTAAAAACTAAAAATTCCAGTCGAAATTCCTGCCTACGTGAGTATGCAACTATTTTACAGAATAAAGAAGAAAAAAGTAAACAACATAAAGATTTAACAACTCCCGAGAACCTCAACAGACGAGAATAGACACTCCTTTAGTCTCTCTAAAAACGCGTGTACATTCCAACACGTTCACTATTAGGAGCTGTTTGAAATGTTCACGGAAAAAAAATCCTGATAACAGCATTTGCCCCCGAGGAGTGAATTTCAATACTGTTTACTTTGAGCAGTAGACCTACAAGATAGCTGCCTGGATTCAGACCAAAATGTATTCTATCAAAATTCTGCTCCTGTCAGTATTTCACCCTTCACTGTATAAGCATATTCTGTACATGAATTTGTGTTATCAAACAAACCCTGGCACCTCAATGAAGCTCATCTCACTGAGAGGTTTTCTAAATAAATCAACAGAATAAACACAGGCAGCTTGAAAAACATGAACTGGTAAAGCATTACAAATCCTCGCCATTTTCCCAACCCATACAATCTTGCCTGGGATGAAAAATGAGACGTCTGTTCTGAAACTGTGTTTATGGCGTCAGGAATTGCTTGGAAATGAATTACCGGATGAATCACTAGAGACTGGTGCGCAAGCACCACTTGTGCAGTGCAGAAACCTAGTTGCAGTATTTTTCACTTGCATCGCACTTGTATCATGACTTTATTTATTTTTATTTTATTCTGTTTATCTAACAGGGACAGTGCAAAGCTTTTTAGATGTACCAGGCTTAAAATTTAAGCTAATTTACACCTGCAGTCCCTGGGCAGGAGACAAAGAAAATTAATTCAGAAAATTAATACTGAAATACGAAAACAAGAAAGTACATATTCCTAAGTCGTGATTTTTTAATACTTTTTATGTCAAAAAATCTCAAGACACGCCTGTATTTATATCAGTGCATAAAAGCCTTTGTAACATGTGTTATCAATAAGCTATTTTAAATTTCACTAATTTCACTGTGTATATAAGAATGCCAAATCAAATTTGACCAAAAACTTTATTGCTCCTAAAATATGTATTAACAAAATGAGTGAGTAGTTCCTTTCAAACTACAAGCAGCAACACATACATTTAAAACAGACAGGTCACAAAATAAGAAATGAGGTGAACTGCTCCCTTGTCATCCTCTGTCACACTGGCTGTCAATCAGGGCCCTTGACGTGTCACACTATACTAATAATTCCCACGGTCTGACATTTGCACGAATGGCATAATACCTGGAAGCTTTTTATAGGATTTTTTTTTTAGGTACAGAATGTGCCTCTGTATTAGGAAATGAACTGATACAAAGCATTTAAATAGTAAATTAAAAACACAACATCATCATAACAACCAGATTTGTTTGGATTTAGGCATCACATGTATATCAGTGTGTTATTTTTAACCATCCTTTCAGCTGGAATTTAAAACAACAAAGTAAGACTTGTTTCATGCCCAATCCTTCAGTAGAGACGAAGAAACACTACAAATTTTTAAATGAGCTATTTCTTATAATATTCAGAACCTGAAAATTGCTCTCTTCAACCTTTCCAAATCTCACAGCCACACTGTGTATACAGTTGATAATCAAATCCTTTCATTACTCACAATTTACAAAACAGCCTGCTGCTGCTAGCATTTGGTGACATTTTGAGAAGATGAGGTACTGGCGGGGTCTCCTATGTATAGTTCTTATCAGAGCCATCAACAATTAACTTACAAAACAGTGAGGTTGATTGTACTACTTCCTGGCAGAGGAGGTATCTCTGACCAGTGCAACCGAGCCAATGTGTTCACTCAGTGATTAGACGTGACCATATGCAACAGGCATGAATGTCAAACAGGATTATCGCTCTGTTACTTTTGCATTGCACTGATACCACTTCCCACCACCCCATGGAAAAAGACTCAAGCCCCCACCAAGCCATGTCACAAAGGCAGCTAGTTGTTGTCTATGGTTATTACGATTGTCAGGTTGACCACCTTCAAAGTGTTTGTTCTGCTCAGACAAAGAAGATGAAACTAACTAGAAATAGTTGTATATTAACTAATTAAAGCCGCAATAATGGATCATTTGGTCACTGGGGAGCAGCAAAAGCAAGCTGTAAACACGACACTGGCACTGATGCTTTAGCTAACTGTAGCCTTTTTACACATCCAGCAAATATGGAATGCACAGCATTCGGCTGTATAAAACATGGACGTTGTCTCTATTGTGTCGCTTGAGGTTTCGTAAAAGCCATAAAGAAGCTCAGTGTAGTGGCTCTAAATATCGCCATCTTGGCAGTGCCTGACTCCACCTAACTCCCAGCTAATCCAAAAATTGGCAAAGTGGTGAATTCTCAAACAACACCACCACAAACACAGCTGAGACGTCAAGCTCATTGACTGAAACTATTCTGACCAGTTTTATCAGCCGATATTTGTAACCTTGTTTTTAGTAGATTATAATGTAGAGAAAGATACTTGTGTAATGATTCTTAAATTCCCAGTGAAGTTTACTAATTTTCAGTTTAAGTTTCAGTTCACTGATGTCATTTTAGACGGAAGAGTTTATTATCAAAGTATCCTGGCTTTGTGACTTATATAGCTTTGGTATCGGTATCAGCCAAAAAACTGAGTATCGATTGGGCTATATAAATCAGCTGAAGTGATACCTAGCAGACAGTTTGTGGCTAAGACGCCCATACAGTTGTCATCAAAGGTAAATTAGCTATGGCAACAAAACCGTTTTTTCACCAGGCTGTAAACATTGAATAGGAATTGATCACTCTTGAAGCCAACCTCGAGTGGCCATTTGAGAAACTGCAGTTTTTGACATTTCTGCTTAGGCATTGGGGTTTCGGCTTGATTTGGAGTTTAGTTTGTGTCTACCTGATGGCAATTGCAATATTCACTCTTTTACCTCTGTTTTGCTGTCCACTAATTGTTCGAAGCCGATGAGAAGGTAGCATAAGGTGAGGTTTTCGAGCATTTTTGTGAAAAAAGCTGTTTGCTACAGCAGAAAACAACATTAATACAAGAGTTAACCAAAACAGTAAACTTACAAGTTGGAAAGTCAAAGCGATGAACTGTAAGACCCTTTAAGCAGTCTGTAGAGCCGAAGGGAATGACAGAGTTGAGTGAAAATTCTGTATGAGCTACCGCTTTCACATACAAGAAGACATGTGATCCAGTTTTAATATAAAAATACATAGTCACTTTAAAGACACTTCATCTAAGTTTTTGTGCTTGGGAAGCTTCCCTCAGGGTCAAGCCAATATAACACATCCCACCTCCCGTGGTATGATATGGCACAAGAAGCGAAATAAAACTGACAAAATATGCCTGAAGAAAGCCAGAGATAGGACATGACGATAATAAAAAAACACAATAATAATAAAGAGTAATCTCTTATGGATACAAACGGCCGATAAATAGCATAAATCAAAAGCAATGGTCTTGCCAACAGTCCCTTGACAACTCAAATTTATCTCCATACTCTACTCCTGACTTAAAAGAAAGAGAGAGGAGAGAAAACTGCTAAAAGGGAAACTGGAGAGGCCATTTAGTGATTTGAGCAGTGAAGCTTCTCCGCTGCCAAGGACATGTAAGAGAGACAGAGAGACTGGGAGTGCCTCTCAATACATCAGATGTCAGGAGTGCTCCCTCCCACTCAGACGAATGGATCTTCTTTTGGAAAGCCCATAGGAGTTAGAGCAATCTAAGGTTGGTGAGCTGGATGAAAAAAAATACAGTAGAAGTCAAAAATCGAACGGCCATATATCTAAAGGCCATATTACTACACAATGTACAATACTAAGTCACATCTTCATGCGTGGGGAGATGAGTGCCAGAGAATGTTCTAAATACATTGCTAACAAATGTATTTCCATCCTTGGGCTACCTCTCCTTTTGGGCTGTTTCATCAGAGAGGCGAGGCAGAGAGCTGTATACTGCGGCAAGCTCAGGCCTCTCCAAGCCACTCATTCTGAGCATCTAGCTTGATTGTAAAAACGCTTCCCTCTTCTTTAATCAATGGAAACTCAACTATCCTGATTCATGGGGCACTCTGGAGTATATAAATATCTTCTGACAAGCTTGACTGCATTCTCCCCCCACCATCTCCCGAAAACCAGCCCCCAGCCCCCCCAGTGTTTATATTATTCTTTTCTTCTATAGTTTCCTTTTTTGTCATCTTCCCCATCATCTCCCTCTCAGTCTGTGTATTCTATCCCTCTCTTGCTCTGTAAATTTTGCTTTAGACTCTAATCAGTTGTTCTTTAGAGGGACTGTGCAACGGCAACATGACAATTTCAGGGAGAAGATAAGGCCGGTCAGATTAAATACACTGTTCAGTATTGGAGAAAAGGAAATAAGGAATTGTACCAAAAAAAAAGACAATGAAACCATCATCATCAGAACAGTGGAAATATTTTCTTCAATATGTATCCTCATTACATATCTCCTGGCAGCATTTTTTTTGTTTTTATTTTTTTCTTGATCTTGACAATAGAAAAATATTTCTTCATCAATTATCATTACTGAGGAGTGATTTAAAATCTCAAGTGCAAATCCACAAAGTGCTTGAGAGATTCAATAACTTCCATAGTGTCAGAGGTGGAATCTTTAATTAAGAGAAAGTGTTGTCATAAAGCGTACACACAGGCATTGTCCTACTTTTAACTTATCTCTGATGATCATCTGCCCAGTGGCAGCCACTCACTCCTCTAAGGCTATATTCTTTAGTGTGTAGGGCTGCTACTAATTTTCACTATTGATTAATCTACTGATTATTTTCGTGATTACTCGATTAATCATTAAGTCAATAAAATGGAAAAAAGAAATGGGCATCACAGCTTGACAGGCCCAAAGTACTGTCCTCAGAGTGGTTCTTTAGTGCAACCAACGGGGTGAAGCCTAGCATTCTAATGGCACCTTCACTCAATACTTTACTCCCTCTGTAATAGCAAAAATGTAATTCAATTGGTAAACAAATAAACTGACTAAGCCTCCTTTAAAGGAGGCAGCTGTTCAGAGACTTGGACGCAGCTGGAGAAACTGCTTTTAGTCACTTAACCTGGATGACAGCATTGGACTTTGTAGAAATTAAAATAACTTTCTAAAGGAGCATTTATAACATGCAGCAGAGGGCAGCCATCACTGTTGCATTGTCTAGATGGTCAAATCCAGAGAATTATATTGCTGTTGTCACTGCAGTGCAATACTGTAATATTTTCCAGTAAATATCATATAATTCATGTGCTATTGGTTTCATACCAAGGTTTTAGACACACAAAAAATCTCACATACTACTTTAGTCTCTAAACAGACAGTGACTGAGTTCCGGCCAACGGCAGTAAAAGTGCTTCGATAAAGTCAACTAAGACAGGCAAAAAAAGACCTCCAACAACAGCTTCTCATAATAGCAAACTAATTGTATCAAGAGGTCAGTGAAGATTTTGATGCCTCGTCATTCATGCAAGAGGGTTCAATTCTCCAAGACAAGCACAGTGCAGATCTGCTAACATCAGCTGTGGGTGCTGCAGGGGACCTGGCTCTAAGGCTATCCAACATAGTATAGTCTTTGTATATGACAGAAAAGCAGCAAATCTGTACAATTAAGAAGCTGGAACCAAAGCAAAACAATTAATGATTATCAAAACAGATGGCAGTTAATTTTCTTTTCATCAACTGATCGATTGATCAACTAAAGCTGCAGCTCTGTGTGTCAGAAATCGTATTGCAATATTGGTCATGGTCACACGAACAATACTGAATATTCTCTTAACAGAAAACTTCACACTGTATTTTGCTAAATGCAATGTGAATTTGTGATCAGATCAGTTTTCCCATGCTTAATCAATGCCTGATTTTCTCAATTTAACAATATGACAAGATATTCAAGTCAGGTTAGAAGCTCAAAAAACAAATAAGTTAAGTCTCAAAGTCTCAAAAGGCTTCGACTGTTTGGGTCCTAACTGACAGAAATATCGGTTTGTTCATATCTGTCCTCCAGTCTGCCATGTAAGTTGGATTGTATCGAGTGAATTGATTTTAAAGCCAGATGAGTCTATGAGTTGTGCTTATCAATGGACCCTATTAAACACTTGTCACCCCTGGGGAATTTCTTTGACCATCTAAGTCATTGTCAGCAGACAGCAGTCTGACTAATCAATGAGCGCTTAATTGCATCTGGTGCACGGTCCAAAGGTGCAGTAAAACAATATGCCTGCACTGTCAGTGTCATCCCTTGTAGAGACAGATGGCACTTTAGTCAGCGACATTGTGAGGATGCACTCACAAAAGAATTTGGGACTTAGCTGGAAATGTCAACAGTTGGAGTGTGTGACGAAATAAATGTGACAAGACAAGATAAGAATGTCATTTGGATTTCACTCTAAAAAAACAATTAGGCTTCTCTTATCGCTTTCATGAATCTCTGGCTCTTGACACAATACACAACAATAGGCCAAGACTTAATGTTTACAGATTAACAAAATCTTCTATTCTCTACCATGGTTTTGCATTGTCCTAAGTAGCATAAAAAGATGATCTCAACAAGTAAAACTCTATTTGCATATGGGGTTTAATGAACATTTGCATATTGCTCTTTACACAGTCAACTAAAGCCATCAGCAAGGTTTGCAATGATGTCTTAGGAAAATAGTCATAATGTTGAAGTTATACTGTACAAAACACAGTCAGGGTCATCATTAGACTGTATGTCAGTTTTAAGCAGAAAGAGGAAAAGGCTTTTAATGGTTTCAAATAACTCGGTGTCAGAGGACCTGTTGGCTGAGACACCTACTATATGTAAATCTGTAGGCCATCACTGACTTGATCAGCATAGGGCTGACAACAAAGTGAATTAAGCCTCATCTAAATGTAAATGAGGTTTTATACCTTTGGCAAACAGCTTACATAACCAATGTCTATTCTAATAAACCAATTAGATTTTACTCTGTGCTATACTAACACAACGAAATAAAATCTGTGCTTTATGAAAACGTACATGGGATGCAGATTGCTGTAGACCGAAGGAAGAAAAAAGGGCGCACAAAATCTCACTGAGTTATAGGACTGCATACATCTCAAATTAAAACGTCTGCTTGAAATGCCGTGTTTCGGCCATTCACTCTGGTATGAGGGGAGTAAAAGAGACATGGGCTGTCACAAAAAAACCATTCCGATAGCTTTGAGAAATAAACATGCCTCCCTAACATTCAGTACATGTGGCAGGAGGTTACACGCCAGTCTCCAATTTCCTTCCTGTCGTTGGTATCACAGATAACAGACTGAATGTATGAGAAACAGCAGCTCATTTTAGAAGCCTTACTGATACTTACTTACAGTCCTTCTAGTACACTATGCATGTTGTCTTATCAAGTGTATATAAGAGCACCAGTCTGCTGTAACAACAATATTGCATGGTTGTGGTTACATGGACCTGGAAATATTAAATTCAAGTTTTTATCAACAACACCAATGTTCAGAAATTATTAGGAAAGAAAATATCCAAATGTAAAACACCTCATTTTAGCTCAATACATAAAGCAAGTGAGGTTGTTCAGATCCCTGTTTCTATAGTATTAAAATCAGCTTTTTATGTTGTCAAACGTCAATTAAACATATTGCACATACTTTCATTACAATTACAGCACATGTGAGTAATTACTAAGAAATGAGTGATGAACAATCTAATATTTAATGACTCTATGATAAGTAGATATACAACAGATATTGATGAGTTAATATAGAACACACTTCCCCTTTAGGATTTTTAAAAAGGGTACATTATGGTAAGGTAATCAGGTGATGAGGGACCACTCAACAACTTTGGGGAGAATGAAAAGAATAACCAATGATTAAGTAATTAGTAAGTAATCAATACTTATGAACAAGTAGATAATGATTACTTTTCTTTACTAGGCAACAGATTGGCAGATACTTTATTAATGAATCGTTAATAATTAGTTCTTCAGTATGTTTTAATTCAAGCTTCATTCATGAGCTGCGAAGTGCTACCCAATATCCTTAAAGGATAATACAATCATTCAGTATGCTTTACAAAAGTAGTATATTTAATCATATTTAACATGATGATGGTGACTAAGGGTATAGATGGAGTGCTTCCAATGAATTGTATGCGTTTTTTAAAGGGGCCATGTAGAACTGTGGTGTTGTTCTGGAAGCTATGGTTTGTCTTAGTAGACTTCATTTCTAAAATAATGTTAGCTACAGTTACTTTCTGTTAGGCCAGGAGACGAGGCACTTGAGAACGATAAAGTCAAATCCTTTGGATTGTTGGGGAAAATCCCACCTGAGTCCTTCCGAAAGAAATCCAAAGTCCAGCAGCATTAAAAAAAAGAAAGAAATTGTCCACAGGCTTGTATTTGAAACTGAGAGAGATCAAAAAGATCTTATTTCAAGTTACATCATGTTACAATCTGCTTACATAGGGCCAATAAAATTATCAATACATGCACTACTAATTGTTAAATAGATATGTTCCCGCTCTACTAATTGAAGGAAAAAAAACACCAACTTTTTAATGCCATTTTTAAAAGCAACAGTTGTTAAGAAAGAATAACTTCAGTGAACCAGTTTGCAATAATTGGAAAACTATCACATTAAATAGTTAAGATAATAAACGCTAATCACAAGCCAAACAGGTATATACACTGTGATACTGTCAAAGAACTATGATAAACTAATACTGAGGCTCACTTTAAAGTAAGGCGGGCTAAAATCTGTGATGCTTAAATGCAAAAGCAAAAGGGCAGTAATTTGACATTAGCTGGCAAACATCAATTTGTCCCCCATTCTAACTTTAGTAATGCATTTACTGGAAAGAGATTAATATCAATTCCATAAATCATTCAGGAGATACATCCGGAGCCAGAGACACTGGTATGTTAGCTGATCTCAGTGTGGGAGCTCAGCACCCATTAATCAATGTCTGAGCTCTTGCCATTTCATCTGGGAAAAAAGGCAAATCACCACACTGATATCTTAGCACAATCCTTCTAATAAAATATGTTTAGATCTTTACATACCACTACGATAAACTGTACACGCACTCACCTTCACATGGCTCTTATCTATGGTGTGCAAAACTGTGGACAAGGTCCCCTGCTTCCTCATTTATCCCTATATACACCCAAACAAGATTACTTTGCTAAGAAAACTTGCCCACATGTGATCAGCTGATCACTAACTTTTTGAAAACTGAGTGGGTCAGAGACAACATAATAACAAAAACATACTTTGAAAAACAGCACTGACGATGACACCAGGCATCAGGATATAACAGGGTAAAGTTAAAGCTCATCTCAAAGAAATGAGCTTGTCTGTTGAAATACGAAATCCGAGTGCCATCCAAAACCTAATCTCCCCACAGAGATTCTTACAAAAAGAGACCCACTGATTTACTCTGCCTTCTCCTGTGTTTGAGTACGCACCTGCGTCTGGGTGTAACCAACTGACTTTGTCATAGGTGGGAAAGTACTTAATTTTCCTGCCATCGTTGCAAAGTTGCAAACAAAGGTCATTAACAAATGACACTGGAGCATATTAACTTCATCTTACCGTATGCCTAGATCTCACAAAAGAGACGGACAAGGTAACAGGTTGATTACCCTTTCATGTACACTTATTTCTCTTTTTAGCCGCGCTGGTGGTGTGCTTGAGTGAAGAGATGGCAAAGTCGAGTGGTTGGTAATTACTGAAGCTATAAAGCACAAAATGTCTTCATGAAACCATAAAAAAAGTCAATCAATGTGGCTATTAAATATGACTATACAGTATACTGCATAATGCTTACAGTATGTATATCTGTATATATTCATATAACCATGACTAAATGAACACCATCATTATATAGCGCACAAGCAGATGCTGTACAAATGTACACATGCAGTGTAGGCTTTAAGTATACATGTGAACAAGCATAAAGTAGCATAATCAGGATTTGATTAGGTCACCGTACAGGGAGTTCATAGATAGAAAGATGTTCCTCTCAGGTCCCTGCTCTGACATGAAGTAATTCATACATTAATAAAGATTTTAAGATGTAAGGACTTGTCTATTAATCTTCAATATAAATTGTCCCTGATAATATGGTTGCCAAGATATGTCATGGTTTTGATAGAGCTCTTAGATCCACATATTCGCAGTTGGCCGATATAGCAAATACTTCAGACAATCATATGATGTATCCTGAAGATGCCTACTGTTTTAGTGGCCATATTCTGGAATAGCTGAATAGTCTTATTGGCTTTGCGGTAGATTCAGTAAAAACCTGCTTCAAGTGTTCACCTGTAATTATTGTTTTCTGCCATTAAAGATAAGGCAGGCTGTAGATAAAACTATTATTATGAACAGTGGTAGTAGTAGTAGTAGTTATATCTTGATTAAAAATGGTAATTAAGTTGGCAGTTTGGATGGCTGGACATGTAAAGCATGCCAAAGATAAGTAGCCTGAGAAAGCTCTAGTTCCAAGTGATTATTTGGTTATTCTGTGATTATATACAGTATGCCACATCACAACATCTAATGAACAGAGATTGTGGACTGGAACATACAGACTGATAAGGTTGGACAAATACGATTGGTTATGCAAAGATTGAAAACTTTTTTAAAAAAAGACCTAGATGTCAACATTAGTTTGAATGCAATGCGGCTTGAATGCACGTGTTGTGGTGAAAATGATTTGATCTCCCTGTGATCTCCTTGTAGAGCTGTTCGATGGAAAATTCAGGCTGAAGTACGTAACATTATAAAATTCCAGTTTAGCTGAAACAAAAGAGTTTTTGAGAGTTTCTGGCCAGGCCAGGATTCTAGTTCAATGCAGTTTCTGAAATATAACATAGAACAAACAGATGCTTCAAAGCAATGTAACAATCAAAAGTAAGGGTAATGTGTGAAAATAGCTACATGTCTCACTGAAGAAACGGTGAGGGTAACACCCTTGTTTGTATTGGATGGGAAATACAAGTACGGTATTTCACACATGCCATTATACATGCTGTATAACAAAGAGACTAAAAAGTTTTTTTGTATCAAACAACTCAATGTTTGTCCAGTACATGTTGGTCAATGTTTGCACTATCAGGTTTATTTTCCGGGTTTTCAAACGTGCATAAATAATTATGGATCACTTTCGTTCTCCCCTTATTTTACTGACATGTTGTTTTTCAAGTTTGATACTCACCACTTTCAAAACAGGCATCAAACACCAGATGTCCTTTCCGCAGAGCTCCTGAGTAACCTGGTGGGCTCACCATCAGCTTGTTCACATTCCCCACCAAGGCATCCTCTCCTCCAGTTTCACTGCCTGGAGAACAGGTGTAATATGATGGAATAAAAATGTGTCTAATTTCATTCAAAGGTTTAAAAATCTCTTGCATAAGCTACTTCTAACTTAATTTCAAAGGATGCAAGCCATTAGCCCTGTAGATATTCCATAAATGAGTCTCTCAGACAAAAATTCATCATCCTAGATTGTTCATCTTAACTCAAAACACATGCTGCAATGCGGGACCTTATACCAGCACTAAAATAGTTGCAAAGTATTTCAAAGTTAAATGTAGCTCCTAAGAAATGGTGATGGAAACAACACTACTGATCTTCAGTGCAAAATGGAACTCCACAAATCAAAAATAAAGTTTATTAGGGTTGAAAGAAATCTTTTCATGTGTTTGTTTGTAGCATAAATCATATTTGCACTGATCTACATAGTGTTGCTCGTAATGTGTGGCTTTGTTCACTGTTTTTGCATAGCTAAAAGTAAAAGCTGTTCCTTTATTTACTTTTTTCAGTCTTTATAGTTATAGTTATGATTTAAATGCTTTGTATGAACAGGTCAGCTAATTTCAACATGGTTAAAAACTATTTATCTTCATTTAAAAACTTCTTCACCTATTTTAATGAGACTGTACAGTCTTTTTGATTGCTGTTTTGTTGTGTTTAAAGGTGCACTATACAGTTTTGGAAGTTTTATACTCAGTTGCATTCGTGAAATTAATAAGGTATTAATACAAACTCAGAAATACATATATTTTATGACTTATTAAAGAAGCTGTCCTCAGAGGGAAATAAGGTCCCCAATGGTGTTTGAAGCAAGAAAAGCAGGTGACTGGAAGGTTATGCACAGTAAAACAGCATCTGTTGTCCTCTGATAACAGATTTTTTCTTTTCTTTTTTCTAAAAGAGCTTCTTCAGTCTTAAATACCAATGAATGAAGACTTTTCTCATCTGATTAAAATGCCCTCCCAAAAACTACACAGTGTTGTATATACATTTGTATGTATTTGTATTGCAAGATAGTGTTTAAGAAAAAATATTGAATTTGTAGAATGTTCTTTTATCTTATTTGGTCACTTTATAATGTATAATTAAGCATCAACTGTCCACATTCACTGGAATAATTCTGTGGCAACATAGAAACAGTGCAGTGACAGCAAAGAAAATGAGCACACTGAATGACAAGTGACGTTTTCACATTTTTAGAGTGCCTGCTCCACTGTAACTGAAGTAGAGTATATGCATATTGACGATCTAATCATAGTTATTACTAAATTGTAAAAAATATCAATAATTTTTTCTCTAAACCAATCAGCAGCCTGAACGTTAATTGTTTTACAAGCATGATGGACATCAAACCACAGAAAATATCACAAACTCGGTTGCTGCCTGGTATAAGTCCTTATATTTATCAGTCCATTAATTAGGGGTGCAAATATGTGTTGTGCATTCATCAATGCAGCGGTGCTGTTGGCATTTGTTCGCGGATGGTTATGACTTTAACTGAGGCGAGTAACGGAAAAAGAACAAATACTTCACGTAAGGACAGCTAGCTAATTAGCTACACAGCAGCAGCTGTTCACTGGAGGAGCTGCCTCTCTAATCTGGGGGGAAACAGCTAGCTAGCAGCACATACCTATAGCCAACACCTGCACTACTTCTCGTTGTTATCGTTAAAAATGACAGCAATTCCCCTAAGCCCTTCCATGGAGAGCACTGCCCGCTCACAGTAAGTTAACGTTATATTGTCAGCTAACGTATGTAGCGGCGAAGCTAGCTCATAACAAGCTGCAGACATGACTCTTGTTTACATCCCTGCACCTGTTAGCTAGAACGTTAGCATTACTGACGTTAGCGTCAATACCAAGACACGCAGCAAGCCAGAAACATGCAGCAGTTGTTCGGCAGACAATGGAGCATTGCTCGCTTCGTTCGCTTGTAGAGCAACGAAGGGGAGGGGGGACAGGTAAGGCTCGTATTTACACACCAGTCTCGACGTCTCTAACAGTGCTCTCCTCCATCTTCCTCTCCATTCTGCTACAGTGGAGCCGACGCTCTCTGTGGGTTGTCACGGCAACGGAGGAGGAGGAAGCGGGAGAGGCGCTGTCATCACCTCCATCAGTACGCCGCTGCGGGTGTACAAGGTAGCAGCTCACATGTGCAGTGGGATGCAGGTAAGCTGAGTCAAGTGTACGCACTAGAATACCAGCATAACCGCAGGTGTTGATATCGATCCGATATTGATGAGTTCTGCACTTGGATGTGAGTGATCACGGCATGAACTGCACCAAACAAACAACTTAGAAGTGCTGATCAAAGTCATGTATTGCTATTTCCTACTCTCAATCTGTCAGTGTGGCTCAGAAAAACAAAATACTGCTCTGATTTTTGCGTGTGCCTGAAAAGCCACATTTGCAAACATTTCCAAAAATGTACTGAATTTTGATAATCAAGTATAATAAGGGGGGAACTTGTATACCAGTTTAAAAAGCTAGCATCCTTTTGACATTGACATTCGGCAGGCAACACTAAACTAGAAATGACTCCAATTATGCTCCCTGTAAACTGTAATCAGTATATTGTACACGCCGACGTTTTATAGCAGCCATACCTGCATTTTTAATGGTATTTTCGGAGAAAAAAGCCAATCATTGCAGGCAGCAGCCAGGGATTCTGAATTATCCTGCAGATTGATTAAAGCTGGAGGTTTTCTAGACAATTGGAGCATAGATGTCATCAAGGCCAATCAAGCCTGGCCCTATTCCTTTCCCATTACAAAGGCTGCACCTGATTAAGTACATCAAATGAGCAGCCGCACAACTCCTGGAGCAAGAGGCACACAGGCTGCTGCTAATTTTCAGGTTATAAGCTGTGTGTAACAGGACCAAATGAATAAGACCAGGGAGAGGGCAATGATTTTTCTCTCTGTGTGTGATCTGTATTTGATGGCAAGCATCAACAGGCCGCTGAGTAGATAGGTCGGGCTGATTATTTCTCAGATGACAGGAAGAGAATACAGAGCTGCTGTGTAATATTTCGTTAAAATTGAAAATTGAATAGCTGTCCTCCATGCTATGTCATTGCTTTAACACTATGCCAATTAAAGAGCTCTATGGTGGTACAATCATTCATTTTCAAGAGGGAGATTGAAATTGAATTATGGAGCATGAGAAGAATGAATTAGATACGCTACATGTTTCCCTTGTTTCTCAGCTCTTATCAAATAGAGAAACTGCACAGGAATAGCTGAATTTACCGCAAGATCCTGGCTTGTCTCTGACACAATTCGAGATAGTGTTTGTAACCTGATCTTTTGGCTGAAACTCACACTTGGTTGCTCGCTTGTGACAAAATCGAGTACAAATATTTTTCATGAAACATGTAGTATTACAGGTGCAACAAAAAATACATAACGTTACAAAAGTCTATATCTTAAACTGTGATGCTGATAGGTTAAAGGTTCGAAAGGATCCAGTGTGTAAGATTTAGTGACATCTAGCGGTAAGCTTGCAGATTGCAATCAGCTGAACACCCCCCCGTCTCACCCTTCCCTATAGCGGCCGCTATAAATGCGCAAAACGCAAAAGGCTCTCTCTCGAGCCAGCCATTGTTTTTTGTGTGCTACTGTAAAAACATGGCAGTGCAACATGGTGGAAGAGGATCCACTCCCCCTGTACATATAAAATGTTCATAGTGAGGTGAAGTCACGCTCCTTCTGGTGGACATCATGCAACTTTTTTTCGGAAAAAAGAGTAGAGACAAGTAATTTTGATCCGGCTTGAATTGTGCCATGAACCACACATAAGATGCTTGTGATTTTAAAGGATACTTTTTCAAGTGAATAAAGTTGCTGTTTGTCATAAAGATAGTAAAATATCATCAGTTTTTTATGGAAGTGGTCAGCAGCTGTATTGTTGCGCTTAACATACGTTACCAGCACCAACATGGACACAGTCTTGGTACAGAAAAAGTACGAACAAAGGTAGAAATCACAATAAAACCGGCTATATTGATGACTCCAATTGTGTGAAAGAGTAGTTCATCAGTTCTGCGACCTTCTAATATGCAGGACCAATTCTACGGTGTTTAAGTTACGGGGTTTGATGACCATTCAACGAGGTGACGCCACTAATTCGACTGTTGGGTGTGTAGTCTTTAAAATTGTGTATTGTATCAAAAAAAATACATATAGAATTAAATCTGATAAATACAAATTATTAGATGTAATATATTACATGCACTGTGTTAAAAAATTACATGGTGTCCCATATTGGAATATGAGGTGAAATGCCAGATTTGAGTCTGTGATGCCTTGATGATAAAATATATAGGAGCTCATTACTGCAAAGCACTGAGCCGCATGAAGTCTTTTCTTTCTCGGTGGTTTTCCTTTTCCTTCAAAGCTTCATATTCTATATAGTGGTGTGTCCTCCTTTAAAACACGTCTGAAGAAGGAGAGAAAATAGCAACACTTTCAACAATAACCCCCTCATAGTTCCACTCTACATGAATACAGTATGTTTCTTGTCATGATGTTTGCAGAGTGCAGCGATGATTTAATGAACACAACCATCACCGGAAAAAAGAATAACATGAAAGAGAAGAAAAGTACACACCCTGGTCTCTTAAATCTTAATTATCTCCCAGGAGAGTGTATTTTTACATGCTAATCGAAACATTTTTGACCTCTCTTGATTTCCGAACGTATGAATGTGCTTCACATGTAGACATCCCTGTCACTGGTTCATACACAATTTCCAGTAACATTAAGTGTTTGTGGCTATTTTAAGCTTGAGTGGCGAGTGACTGGAGGACACAGCGCACCATCACAATCCCATGCAGAACGTAAAAGAGCCCCTCTTGGGGAAACAGTATCTTTGGTGCAGCAAAGTTATTTTAAAGCCAAGCTTTGCACTCTCTCTGAACGAGACTTCTTCTTCTAAACTGTAAAATGATCAAACAAGTCAGCGCTTGTAGCTCAGTACCATAACTGAAAGAAGGGGAAAAAAGACATGTTTATGTTTCCAGCCTGAAGCTTAATGTGTGTTTTTGTGTGTGGCGCTGAGGGAGTGAATCTGTGTTTTTGTGTCTGTGCTTCAGCAGGTACAGGGAAACCCTTTTTACTATGGCCAGCTGAGGACTTCAACACATATAGTCCATCATCAATGAAGGAGGAAGTCATGCAAAACTCAAAACACAAGTGGCAGTTAGTTGGCGACGGCTTGTTGTGAGAGGCAGGGTGGGGGGTTTTGTGTGTGTGTGTGTGTGTGTGTGTGTGTGTGTGTGTGTGTGTGTGTGTGTGTGTGTGTGTGTGTGTGTGTGTGTGTGTGTGTGTGTGTGTGGCGGGGAGGGGGGGTGCAGAGACCAGCCGGCAGTACACAGAGAATCACTATGGTGACAGCAATCAGGGGGCTCAGGGGAGTGAGGCTTGGTCAGAGAGGAAGGCTTGAGAGGCAGCTGACTGAGGAATCAGCCCTCACTCTGGATGATTCAACTGACAGCTCCCCCCGCGGGCTCTGCCGGACCAGCCGTCCCCAGAGACCACGGGCTTTACAGAACAGGGATGTGGCTAGCAGCCCTCTTCTGAAGGAAAAAAAAAAAGCACGAATTGAAGCCAAGACAGTACAACAGTGCCATAACACAGAGGTTTCGTTGATAATTTCAGAAATCCAGCTGATGATGAAAATGTAAAGAGAAAATGTGATAATTTAAAACATGCAACCAATATGTTACCAGCCACATCCATGTGTGAGTGTCTCAACATATTTTTTTGTTTAGCTGTTTTGCATAAACTGTTAAAATTAACAGTCTGCTAACACTTCCTCTGCTTCATACCTTGATGTTACCCCTTTATCATCCGCTGATCATCACCCTCTTCTCTCTCTTTATCTGTCACTTCCTCTATCTCTCTTTCCCTCTATCTCCCTCCCTCTCAGCTACGCTGGACAGAGTCCACCTAAACAGATGGTCCAGTGTCAATAGGCTGCTATTAACTGGCCGCTCTCCCCACTCTGATCCAAGACAGCAAAAAGCACATTCAAAGCACTGGGATTAAATCCTTTGCCACCCCAAATAAGGCTCCACTAAGATTAGCATTAGTGTAGACGACGCTGATACCGATCATTCTGTCTGCATCATTTTTATAGAATATTTTCTTTTCGGTTATTTTTTCCAAACCCTAAGGCTAACATTTCACAAACAATTTGCCTTTCTGACATACTTTAGAGGCAGCTACAGTACACTGTGAGTCATACTCTGAAATCTCTCAGGTGTTATCGACTGAAACCAAGAATGTAGTGAATCATATCCTTGGCACAAGTCTCCCTAATCTTTTTTCCCCCCCTTGTTTATTTGTTCCGTAGTTGGGATCTCCTGCCATGCCTGTGACTGGCTGCTTCGTCATCTCTGTGCCACACCCTGCTGAGGGAAAAGGACAACCACCTGACCTTGATGCTCACATCAGCCCAGCCCTCACTCTTTCCCTCGGCTGCCTATTACTAAGAGGTACCATTCATTTCCACTCCCTTGAGGTCTCTTGAGAGTGTACAGCTCTTATTTAATTCCATTACATTATGTGTACCTGTCACAAAAACACCCCCAAGGAAGTGCTGAATTATTTCCTCCCAAAAAGTCTGTGATTGTCCTTTTCCTCACCTGAATCCTCAACCTGTTTTTATAGGAGCCTTAATTAGATAACGGGACCGAACAATATTAGCCCTTGCACCTCTAACGGCTCCAATTGTCCCTGTTTGATGTGGACAGAGAGTGAGAGCTACCACGTGTGCTTCGACATGCTTCACATGAAAAGAGGAGAAGGGAAGAAAATGTAAAAGATAGGAGTGGCACGGAGAGGAAGGGATGTGGCGGCGATGGTGTCGCTGTTGCTAGAACAGTCTTCCCACCTTGTGGTAGCACGACGAACTGTAGCTGCATCAATGCGTGAGCAATGGGGGAGAGAGAGAGAGAGAGAGAGAGAGAGTGATGCAGAGAGAGATGGAGTGAGAGAGATAGAGCGAGAGAGGGAGGGAGAGCAAAGGAGAGAGCCAGAGGGAGTGATACAGAGAGAGAGAGAGAGCAAAAGGGAGGGGAGTTTAAACTAAGTGCTATGTTGTGGGACAGGCTAATCTGCTAGCGAGCAGTGTGAGGATCGGAGCGTATTGTGTGAGCCAGTGTGCGGGGGACAGATAAGGGAGCCAGCCAGCCCGCCAGCCCGACCCACCGACTGCCTGACTGCCTGTTTTAATGTGCTGACTCTGGGGAGATTTAAAAAAAAAAAAAACAAAAAAAAAAACAGCATATTGACTCCTTAGACGTGTGCGGAGACCCTGGGCACAAACGCCACCACTACAGCCACAGCCAGCAGAGGTGCATCAGCAAGACAAAACAGAGCGCCGAAAAAATCACAACTCCAAAAATCTGAAAATTAAAGAGGATTTTTTTCTTTTTTATCCCCCTCTTTTTTCCGATTGATTTAATTTTTTCTTTCTTTCTTTTTTTTGTGTTTTTTTTTTCCGGGGACTGACTCCCAACCATAACCACGAGAAAGAAAAGGGGGAGCAAAGAACTGAAGAGAATCTGAAAATAAAAAGGACAGAGCGACAAAAAAGCACCGATATCTGAACATGTTCGAAATAAGCCGAACACTCAACGCCGCTTTGTTGAGCAATGAGGTAAAGAGATTTGGATTTGCTTCTTTCCTCCACACCTCACCTGTGTTTGTCTGCTGCCAACCATTCTGTCATGTGTGTTCCTGTATGTCCATGCATGTGCGTGTCTGTGCACTTCTGTGTGCTCATAGCCAGGAGACAGAAGGGGTTGATTAATAACAACAGCTATTATATTTCCTGGGTATGATAGTCTGTACGGAGAAAAAGGGACTGCTACGCTTCTCACATTCACCCTGGTTTGTAATATTAAATGGAGAGCTAGTGCCTAGACTTCATATGCCCCTATTGTAACACCAAGGTAGCTATCAAACCCATCCAGCACAGGCTTGCTTGTGAAATTGCCCACCTGGGGCTAAAATTGTATGTGTGCCTTCATGTGCACGTACAGTACATCTGTAAGTCTGAGTGTGTGTATGCCTGTATGCGTGTGTGTGTGTGTTTACACATGAATTTGTGTGAGAGCAAAGTGTTCTGTAATCCCCCTCTACCTCCTCTTTCTTCATGTGTTCCCCCCTCCCTCCCGCCCCCCTCCTCACCCCCCACTCCCTCTTCTGTCCTTTACCATTCTCACCGTCCTTCCTACCTGCTGTTATCTGTTCTCCTTCCCTTCTCTCACACCCGCTTCCCTCTCTCTCTCTTTTTTCCTCTCTCTCTCTCTCTCTCTCTCACTATCTCTCTCTCTCTCTCTCCTCCCCTCTCCCCCTGTGCCTGTGCGTGAGTGTGTGTGTTCTGTGAGCAGCATCTCAAGATGATGGCGAGGTACGGGCAGCTCTCGGGACTAGCAGCCAGTGGCGTGGGCTCCGTCCCCGAGACGCGCTCGCCGCTATTTCCCAGGGATCTCCCGTCATCGCCAGCCCAGATGGGCTACAGGTCACCCCTGGTAAGAGGATAGACAGACCAATATATCTCCATCTCTTTAATGAACACAGGCAGACACAATGGCAAGAAAAGAAACTAGGGGGGGCAAAGAGAAGATTGGTAGTACTTGAATCTGTGTGTAAGAGTGTGTTTGTGTGTGAGGAAAAGAGCAAAAGGGCAGAAAGAGAGCAAATCAATTGTTGGATTCTGCCTGTATCCCCAATGGATAGTATTAGTAAATATTTACATTGTTATGTTTGTTCAATTACGGACGCCTACTCTGTCTTTAGCCTCTGCCAGTCAGACTGTTATGAAGGGAATTTGAGGTGTTTGTGTGTGCATGCATGTGTGAGTGTGTGTTGTGTGGGTAATATATTTTGTTTGTTGCATTTTGTGAATTCTGTCAACGTCTGTAGTATCAGTGTTCAATGTTTGTATGTGCGCCTCGATGAATTAACTTTCGTAGTGAATGAATAAATTGGAATTAGCAACAGCACATCGATTGTTTTAGCATTTTGAACTTCATATAAAATCCCTTCAAAAGAAAGATTATTTTCTCAACAGACTAAGGAGATGTACTGTGCAGTTATTTAAGATGACAGATTTCCAATGACATTTGATCGTAACTATCAATCCAATTCAATTCCAATAAACATCTGACAAGTCACATTAAGAGAGGAAGCAGGCACGCTGTAGATAGATGGGTTGTTTTTGCACCGGAGACAACATTACTCTGCCATTTACATAGAAAAGATTACTTCAAGGGGAAGTGAATGAGAGAGAAAAAGGGGCATGAGAAAACCCTGAGCGTTTAGGCAAAAGCGTTGTAAGAAAATCCCTGACTCGCCGCATTAAAGCGACATGAAGCTGTGGGTGTCTAATCCGCTGTGGGCTCTTCATTGGTTCGGCTCCCCTTCAAACTGGCTCAGATCCACACCCCAGAGCCTCCCGGAAGCCTTCATAACCCACTGTCATGCTGCTGACTGTACCCAGGGGTTTCCGTCAACTGTATGCAAATGCACGGGCGAGGATAAGCAGTGAAATACGTCCGTTAGGAGTTGGGCTTCAAAAATGTTTTTCAGTTTTTCTTTTTGCTTTGAATTCTTACACGAGTTCAAAGACGCCTGTCCAGTGTTTTGTTGTTATTATACAGCGGCACACAAAAATTGCTGTGTTTTCCACTGCCCGTTTAGACTCACAAGTGTTATCTGCTGTTTGCATAAAGCTGCTGGACCATAAATTATTTGTTGAAACTGGTGGAACTAATTAGCTGAATTTATTATAGAAATATAATTGACGTGTTAACATATTTTGATGCATCTTTTCGGCACCTTATTAGATGGAATAACAGAATTCGGGGTAATTACTTAACCAGCAAGATGACCAAAAAAGGACAGGAAGCAAATGAATTCAAAACATTGATAGTAATAATGGAGTGACTATGAGGTCCATGTCTTATGTAGTTACATTTCTGGTTCAGTGGTTTGGCAGTGGTTGAATTTTGTGATTTTTGCGCATTTGTCATTAATGTCTTGCTGGTGATGAGGCATATTTCTTTGTGTGTGTGTGGTGTGTGTGTGTGTGTGTGTGTGTGTGTGTGTGTGTGTGTGTGTGGGCGTGTGTATGCGTTTGAAAATGTGTCTATATGTGTGCGTGTGCATGATTACCCTGGTTGAAAAAGACCATCGTTATAGTGATTAATGGTGCCTTCATTAAGCACAGCAAGATCATTTGCATACATTAGATAAATGTGCTGGAAGATTCTGGTGGCTTTGGTGTGTAAAGCTTTAAAGGCAGCATCGCATTTTTCACATACGCTTATATCAGACGGAAATATAATTCTAAACCGGCTCCATGTGAAGAAAATGAAGAAAATGTATTGTTTTTAGAAAATGGTTTATCTATTATCCATCTACTCTGTTTTAAACAATTACCTTTCAAAATAAAACACTACAGTGTATTCTCATTTAATGCATCACTGCTTTATAAATATTAAGAATAAATAGCTTAATGGTTTTCACAATAAAGACCTGCAGCAAAGTTTACCATCACTTCCTCTGGCAACAGTGTGTGTTCAGTTTGTTAAGGGCATTAGTGTGTGTCTGTGTGTTTGTGCCACATGAGTGTCTGTTGTGTGCGTGCAGTCATGAATCTTCAAAGCTGTGAGGCAGTGCGTTAAAAAGAGCATTCAAAGAATTAAATTCTGAGCCCATTAGAACCCAGACACACAAAGGATTGATTCAGCATGTGATTAATCACATTTAGACTGATATTCCTCTCTTTAAAATGAGCATTCACATTCTGACTTTACAGCGTTCGGATGACCAGTCGAGTCACTTTTAACAAAGCAAATTGAATGCGAAAAAAAAACAAAAACAAAAAAAGCATGTGAGCAAAAACTGAATTGCAAATGATTCCGTATTTCAGTCACTGAGATCTAATTTTCAAAAGCCCACATCTAAAAACCTGCAGTGCGCCGTGCTTCAGAGCTGAATGCTGTTAATTTGTAGAAAGCTCCACTGATTACCCACTGCAGGCAGCTGCCGTTCTCTATGTGACACTAGGCTTTGTTTGACAACTCCAATCTTTTCTGTTTCAACATTAAAAAAAAAAAGAAAAAAAGAAAAAACGAGGGTTGCATTTCAGACCCCGCCTGAAGAGGTTCATCATCGCCACAACAACAAACAGGCAGAGGAGGATGAAGGAGCGGGGGGGGGGCTACATGGCACAGAGGCTAGGAAACATGTGTGTAGCCACGGTACATCAGCAGCCAGGAGATAGTTAGAGGTCATCTCTATTTCATAACAATGATTAGCTCCTTCCATCTGCCGCTTGCTGCACATCCCCTTTCCTTGATTGCAGTGTTCTCTATATCCAGGAAATTAGTTCATTTGTGCTCGACAAACCTGCCGAAAGACGCACAGAGGGAAAAAAGACGCTCATAGTGAGAGAAAGAGAGAGATGGAGATATGTGCGTCAACAAATACAATCTTGCCTCAGGTGCAATGGGTTTGATGAATGCAGGAAAGACAAAAATGAATTTTATGTTTTACTGACATGCAGCATGAAGTGATAAAAAGATTTTTAAAAAATGTGCAAACAAGAAACAGCCAAAATATATCCTTTATATGATTTTATCCTTTTCCATCGACTGCGATTACAGCAGCACATAGCATGCTGAGATGTAGCGTCGTGTTCAGTAAAGCTTTTTAGCTATAGGGTAGTAGGAAAAAAAGACGTGCTAGTCAGCCGTGTCCTCCCCATAGCATAATACCAGAGAGGAACGAGTAATGGCCCACATCATGTCATAGAATTTACATGCAACATTGTTTGTGTGGGTGTGTGTGTGTGTGGGTGTGGGTCTGGGTGTGGGTGTGTGTACCTCATGTCATGTTTGCACTTGATATGAGCACATGTGGTGTGTCAGTTACGGAGAACACAGAGAAACTGAGAGACACTGCGAGGGGGTTCTGAAGGGTTCAGATTCGTTGGAAGAGTGTGTGTGTGTGTGTGTGTGTGTGTGTGTGTGTGTGTGTGTGTGTGTGTGTGTGTGTGTGTGTGTGTGTGTGTGTGTGTGTGTGTGTGCGTGCGTGCGTGCGTGCGTGCGTGTGTGTGTGTGCTGGCTACCAGTGCTGCAGGGAGGGCCTAGAGATCAGCAGCTGAGCCTGTGTCCCGCTGGGAGCCATCACTGCAGAATGGAGCAGGTGTCTGCAGGCTCATGCACATACATACACACACACACACACACACACTCACACACTGTAAGGCTAAGTGAACTCACTGATTTCTGTCTCTTTTTCTCTATCACACTTTTGTTTGTTTTTTTGTCCACACCTAAACTGGCAATTTAGTGTGTCCGCAGGGTACCTTTTAGTGTGTGTTTCATCTCAAATCTCCATGTTCTTGATCATCACCTACATTTCATGGACATGGAAAAAAGGCTGGAAATGTGGATGTGATCCATAAAGAATAGTCTAACAACAGAAAAAGCCACTGCAGCAACACGAGCGTCCACGCCCAAGGAAAGGTCACCTTTCTGCGTTCAGGTACTTTGGCCTGGAAGTTATGACCTGTAATTTCACCAAGAGAACGGCAGTGGCAAAGACCCGGGTTTCTGAGCCTTCAGTGCACTGTTGAACGTGTCTAGTAACAAAATGATCATGTCACTTTAACAAACACATACACTGCGTAATTATTACAGAGGTGGGCGAAGAGCACAACCCATAATCCAAACGTAAACAAAAGGGTTGCCCCCGCTACCAAGAACCTGATTTGAAGATTTGAACCTGCTATTATTCCCACACTGATCGACAGCTCTTTTAATACACGGATTAACACAACTGAATCTGAGCCGTTCACATTTTCTGATAAATGCAGCAATAAAACAGCTGGATGTTTTCAATTATAATCTGGTGAGAAAAAAACAAAAACAAATGTAGGTTTCTTTCAATTCACATGGAAAAAAGAACAATAATTATGTGCTAAAAAATACAAACAAGGACCTTGAGGTAATAAAAAATGGAAAAAATAGAAAAAACACAGTCGTGTTAGCGTCAGCCATAATGCAAAAGCATGCATGCACACACAATTATCACAGTTTATGTAGCAGTGGATTATATATCAGTGGTGGGCCTGTGAATTCTTCTGGGGATTTTCCTCAAGTCAGTGGCTACATTTGTGAAGTTCAATAGATTGAATAAACAAAATAATCTCACTTCTTGTTGTTCACTTTTATTCTTTAATTCAAAAAAAAAAAAAAAAGGACTGCTCTTTTTGCTCCGTGGAGGAAGGCATTTAATTTCAGAGACAAACGTGTTGCCTTCTCTCGGACAATGTTTCCACATCCAGTTGTGGTTATTTCATTCCGCTTAAGAGGACAAATAAAGAGAGAATAATAAAACAGACAAGGCTGGAGAGAAAAAAGTGCGATTGTGTTTTCAGATTTGGTGAGTTCTTCGTAATTCTTTTTTTTACGATGGAACAACAGAAAAGTGTTGGGCTAAATCTAGTGTCGTATTAGGTTGACGTAACATTCCATGCTTTAACTAGCAGCCTGAGGTGTGCATGGATCGTGCAGATTTAGTGAAGTAATTATAAAACTGACAGTGATATTGAATTGTACTGTAGATATGTCAGCCTTATAAACTTTGATAAAAAGAGGTATTAGCCACTGCAAGGCCTTTACTGACCCGCCTGATAATCTTGGTCAGATAGCTTCAGCTCAGTCATCTCCTTCACAAAAGACACATGCACACACATCTTCTGATGAAAAAAGCAGTAAAACCATCTCCTTTCAAAATAATGACATGTATAGATTAGACCCCCAATTTGAGATATTACACAGAACAGTCGCCCATTTTGTAGGTGAGGACTCCGGTCATTTTAAGAGCAACGATGTGAGGAAATGTGCTTTATCGTTGTCAGCTCAGCGCCTGTTGATGCTGGGCTGACAAACGCTTGCCGATACTTGAGTGATTGTCTGCGGCGAGGATCCTGGCATGTTGATGAACAACACTTTTTTGGGGGGGTCCTCTCAGAATTGATAGTTTCGAAGCCGATGCCTTTTTATTGATTCGCTAATTGCCGGGGATGAGGCAAAGTATCTGCTGTCACCATGAATAAATGATGTACGGCTGACCTGTGCATTAGTGCCGGGGAGGAGTGACCATTCGACTTACAGTAGCTATTAGCTGGGAGGCCTTTGTATACTGTCTGTGTAGAAAAAAGTCTTTTAAACGTGTGATAGATTTTTTTTTAATTGATTAGCTTAAGTAAGGAGGCTGTTGATGAAGGAAGAGCTAAATCAAGATAAGATATTGGAAATTGATGAAAATGCGACAGTTATTTTTGTCCAAGGGGAGGCTAACAGTAAATGGTTCCTCTACATGGGGGTATGCAACAGCATCATTATCTGCTCACCCTTTACTCCCTTTAATAATAAATAAATCCTAACAGCAGGTTCAGCGTGGAATCTTGGAATCTTGAGCTGTACATTAGAGACTGTAAAGTGAGCTAATTTATACGACTTCTGTGGGAGGAATAATATCATTAACCTCTCTGTTTGTGGTGTTGTTTTCAAAGTTGAAAATTATTTTCGAGAGATGTTTGCTAAAGGATTTCTTCTTCTCAATCAGCTTAATGTTTTTTAAATAATTGAAACATGTCTCTAAGCATGTAGGCATTTAAACTGAAGCCCGGTGGAGCTTTTCTTGTTGTGCATTGCCCACTCGCTTTTTCCTCAAGCATGAGAAAGGGCGGTTAAGCATGAAGTGACATTTGGAGAGCTGGATTCGTGCAGCTCGGGCATGTTTTTGGTCCACTGTACCGTAGGCCAGCCCTGTGAAACACTCTGGATCCATCTCATTTCCAAAAGGTTATTCCTCATCAAAAGCTATAGCGTAGCAGCCGTTTACGGAGATCTGATAGTGTGTGTGGGTTTTTTGATGAGGCTTTAAACGTCATTAAAGATGGCAGGTGGTGTTTCAGAGACTCACATTTTTTTCCACCTGAGGTCTGAGTCGGAGATTCTGCAAAGGAAGAAAAATATTTCTGCAGGGAGATACATGACTGTAGACACGACTGAAATAAATAATGGAAATAATAAGGTCTGAAAGGGAGTAGCAGTCGAAAGAATCTCAAGTGGGAAGCCCTTTGCTTTGTGTGTGTGTGTGTGTGTGTGTGTGTGTTTGTGGGTGGGTGCTGGGAGGGGGGTGTGATTAAAACCTCCACCAGATGGACCACAGCAGTCGCCCTGTGAGCATGGATGTACCCCGACCGGGATCAAACGCAAAAAAGGGCTGCCGTCCCCACCGCCCCCAAAGCCCACCGCTATACCCCGTGATCCACTGACCCACCACACTGCAGCATGCCCACCGCTTCATTTCACACACACACACACACACACACACACACACACACACACACACACACACACACACACACACATACACTGGACCTCAAGGACGGGAAAAAATAAAACCTCTTTCCCCGTCCTGCTCATCACGCCCATCATCTTCGAGACTCTCCGAACATTAACAATTAGATGACATTTACCATAAATCAATGACAATAAACAGCGCGGCTAAACTTCATGATCAGTGTGTGAGCTGCTGGCCTGCCGAAGTTGAATGTCACCCCAAGCTGCGGACCACTCTGTTGTCCAAATGGACACTAATCCACCAGAGTCCTGTTGAGAATACACTCGCAGTGCCAGAACACATGCCAGACTCAACAGCCAACGCATAGCTAAGCCTCTCTGGGCACCTCCACAAACCTCTCATTTGTGTTAGGCTGGAGCCCGAAAGACCCGTCATTATCTCTTCTATTAAAATAAAGAAAATCATCAACGCAGGATTAACAGAAATGAGCGCAATAAGATCATATGTTCTAGTTTACACCTCACGTTTTTTTTTTATTTACAGCGTGAAATGATGGTGTTTTCTTAAATATATCAAAACACAGATAAAGGCAGTAATCTAAGTATCATTTTGAATTAAATCTACAAAAGACGGCTCTGTGTATACACAGCACAGTGAGCGCAGCAGTTCACTCCCTATTTCCCAGATATAGACAGAGCGTGCTGCCTGAGCTCTCCAACAGTCCCCTGTCACATCTCTGCAGTGTGCAAAGCTCCAGCCATACCAAACAGCTTTGAGTTAAAGTGGAAGAAAGTGGCTGTGACAAATGCAGCACAGCCTTGTTCCAGGATCAGCATAAAGAATTCATTTCTGATCTGAGGAGTCTCTACCGAGGAGAGTGACACAGGCAGGGGTTAAGCTGACTGTGTATCATGCCCAGTGACACGGAGGGAAGAGGATGTAAGAGGAAAGCTTTAACTAGATTAGTTAAATTTGACCAAAATGTGTCTATTTAATACAGTTTGTATTAAGAAACGTGCCATTTAGAGAATCCACTTTCCCTCCGTGGAGTCCCACGTTTTTCTAGACTGGCAGGGTCAAGTTTAGTTTAGTTGTTAGGTTTTCAGAGAGAGACTCTGAACACCGAACTCAAAGCGCTGAGCTGTAATTACTCTGTAATGTTGCATTATCACTCCAATGTCAACATGATTTCACCCCTTTTAGTTAGTTTGGTAGCCGGATATCTCAAAAATATGTGAATGAATGTCCGCGGCTTTGAAATAATGAGCAAATCATTAGATTTTGTTGACTAAATTTAGGATTCGATAATTGGCATCTTTAACCACAATAATGACGACAGTGTAGAGGCAGATTTTACGACAACTAAAAGGACATATTTTTAGGGCCTAGATATGATTTAAAGCTAAAATGTGATAGATATGCTGAAACTAACTGCTATTTTCATGTTGTTTTTTCTCGCTTAATTGAGGTTGTTTGTTCTGGAAAATGTCAGATAACGGTGGAAAATGTCGAACAGTGTTTCACGAAGCCCTAGAAGACGTCTTTAAATGTCTTGTTTTGTCCCACAACTCAGAGATATTCAGATAACTGTCATAGAGGAGTAAAAAAAAAACTGAAAATATTCACATTTAAACTGACTAATCAATTATAAAAATAGTTTGTTGGCAATTGGTTGAACAGTTGGCAACTAAGCAATTAATCGATTAATAGTTGCAGCTACGTTTGTAGGCAATAATTTCTGCTCTCTGGATGAATTTTAAGGCTCTCTGTTGGCAAGTCTTTGACTTGCTGAATCAAGATTTTCTTCCCAGCGTTCGCAGACTTTCTTCTCATCTGCAGTCATTTATTATTTCACCGACCGGCTGTGAACTTGACTGTCCTCCCAAGATAATTTAACATCATTTGCTTTGAATAAGGAGCTGTTGTGTTGATTCTGCTCCTCCCGCTAAAGGACATCAGCTTCCTTTTTTTTTTTTGAGCAGCTTTTGTGGCAGAACTGCTCCCAACTGCTCCCCTCAATTACTAAATTGTCAGAGCACCGCGGCACAGAGCTCCCTGTTTTCTGAAGACAAAGAATAGAGGTGATTTGATTGAACGCACCACAGCAATGCAGGTTTACTGTGTGCCTCTGACCATGAAATGACCAAGAAAAAAATCAGTATCCGCGCCGCCTGCGCCATTGATTTATGAAAATAGAGCCCCTGGTATTAACACTGAGAACAAACAACAAAAGTCAACTGAATCCAAACTGCCCTGTCGTTGTCCGGATACAGCCGCATTGTGTTAATAGCTGTCTGGTGTCTGAGCGCTGCTGAGTTTGTCGCTGGGCAGGGAGACAAGCAAGTTGAAGGCTGCGATTCTCATTTGTTGATTGTTACCGGCAGAGGGTGGACACCTGCCAAGAAAGAGGCGATCATCAGTCTGAGTAGCACAGCAAGACGCTAGTACTGCCAGAACTTCAATACAGCAACTAAATCTATCCTTCAAGGGCAAATCAAAAAGAGCCTAAGTAAGCTGCAGCATACTGAGGAGTGTGTTCTGGACTATTAAATGTATTAGGCTGTTTTACGACGTACACTGCTGTGATATTTTGAATTGAAATCAAGCAGGCCTGACAAGCTGATCTCATTGTAAGCTACAGTGTTTTTTCTGTCTTGCAACCTGACTAGCAATAGCAAAGATCAGTTTTGCTGAAAAACACAAATTTTCCCTCCTTTTGTTCATAATCAAGGTATTTTCTTTCCCGCACTTCGAGGTCACACCTCTGCTGGCATCTTCACTTCCCCTCCCTTAAATAGAAGTCTTATTATGCAGAGGGAAACATAAGACAGGTGCCAAAACACTGCGTCTGACAGTTCACAACACTCAAACCGAGAATGCCCACAATTATCACCGTCTGCATGCTGCATATTCAAACCTGCTATACCGCGCGCGCGCTATTCTTCGCCTGCTCCTTCACACTTGTTATCAGGATACTACATGTTGGCTTCTGCCAGAGTTTGTTGTGTATGTACAGCAGCACTGTGTTACTGGTATATCGAGTCACTCCGACCGGGAGAATCAAAACGAAACCAGACGTTTTTCATCCTTCAGGGCGTGGCGGAGATCTAGCATCGTGAGCTTGTCTAAGAGAGTGAGTAGGAGAGAGTAAGAGGGAAAACACCAAGCTGCAGTTAATCCATTATGGTCAGTGACGAGGAGGGGTTTAGGGTGGAGAAGCAGGGCTGAATTGAGGGCAGCACCAGTTCACGACAATTAGCCAGCTCTCTGCTCTTTGAATTAGCAGGCTGAAGCACATGCACTTCAGGGGTCTGTGGCAGTCGCAGTGTCAGGCTGCGACGCACTTCACAAAAACAAAATGTGATGTGCTTTCGTCCGTTTTGCCTGTGTGTGTGTGTGTGTGTGTGGGTGTGTGTGTGTGTGTGTGTGGATTTGAGCCAGAGCCAATCAGTGAGATGGGGTTCCACATTGCTGGCAGTGTGGCCGGTCCTCCTGGGTAAAAGCCACAAAAGCTTTTTAACTTTCAAAACTTTACAAGAGGGAAGAAATATCATTTAGCTCCTCAAAAACTATTTAGCATCAGTCATCATCTAAAAGGCCAAATAATGCATCCAATCAACGCTATGCATAAGTCTGACAAACTTTTTAAGTCGTTTAGAAAGATAACTCTTTTTTTTTTTTAAGTCATTATCGTAATTACTTCTTTGACATTTTTACATTTACTCACTGCTGTATTGCATTTTCTTCACAGACAGACATAAACTCTGAGTGGGGAAGGGCAAAATCCACATGATAATAAGCTACGTTGCAATATCCAGACTGTAAAGTATCTCAGCATGGATGCCCTTGATAGAATATTTCAACCACTCCCTCCATCTGTCCGTACACAAAATTACAATGCACAGTGTGTACCCTTAACTAGGACATGGCAGCAACATGGTTCCGTCTTTGGAATTTGTCTGTAAATCATAAGCACACGCACAGACACACACGCTCCGCAACACAACACACTGCAAAGAGCAGATTGTGTTTATAGCTAATTTATTGAGTGGTAGCAGTCACTTTCATTGCTTTATATAAACCATGGTCCTGTAGAGCAATTTAGTGAAATGACACGCCGAGCATGTAAACTGCAAGAGACTGTTTTCACTTTCAAATCATATTCTCATTTAGAGAAAAGGTTATTTGGATCATAATGCAGAGTGACGAAACAACCTCAAAACACTGTCCTTTATGATCACTCTCTATTTCCACTCCACGTTTTATTTTACTGCCTCTACATATGAACAGCTAAAAGTTAACTGCACACAAAGACAAAAAAACAACCAGTCACAGTCGTTGGATCTGATGTTCCAGTCTTTACAGTAGGGAATTAAAATGTAACAACAGAAACATGGTTGAAAAGATAATATTTGAGGCAGTGAGGTGGAGAATGGTTGTTTCTCAAAGCCATTATTAAATCCAAAGGTCAGAGCAGGAGGATGAAAGATGGACAGGAATCTGTGGGTTTGTGGCCTCGACTATTCAGCTGCAAATGTAGCGTCTTTCTGCTCTTTGAGCTCTTTAAGATACAGAGGCACATGTAGGGAAAATAGATGATGCACTTCTATTTTAATCAATTTTCTTTGTGTTTCATTCTCCACTACTCTCTCTCGGTTGTGTTATATACAGTACGATCGGTACAAATCTCCAGACTGTGAGGGCCTGCATATTCTATTCTATCTGAAACAATAGCCGGCTTGTTCGGTCCATCTTCTCCTGTGTGTGTATGTGCTGTATGTCTGTGTGTGTGTATGTGTGTGTGTGTGTGTGCGCGTGTGTGTGTGTGAGAGAGAGAGAGAGATAGAGAGATAGTACATGTACAGCTCAGGCTTAATTGAAGGCGTGGTGAGGATTCTCATTAGTATGTCAGGCACATGGTTCCGCTAGGCTAGCTGGCTAGCTGTATCTAACCAGACAGGTGGAGAGGTCAGGGATGGAGTGGAGAGACTCGGGAGCTTTAGTTCACTGCTTCCTTTTTGTCTGCCAGAGCTGGCCTCATCATTTTGATCACTTTGTCTTCTTTTTGCGAGTATTTTTTTCTTTGTTCATTTGGGAGCTCATTTGTGTACCTACTTGAGTGTCTGGCTGAAATTCACAATTCAAATTTGTTTAAATATATACAGTACATGTAAGTGTAGAGTGTGACTGACTGGTTTGCTGGAGATACAGCTGGGTACATATACAATATATATAATTATCATGAGACTATATATCCTCTGTGATTTTGGATGTTGTTATATCTTGATATGGCATTCGTGTCATCTTTTCCTGGTTTAAAAGGCTGCAGTGCAGTAAGTGATGTCATTTTCTGAACTTATCAGACTGTGCTACTTATTCTAATGATTGCCTTTTCTGACTTAGTCATTATATCCATATTAGTGATGCTTATTTATCAGAAATCACATTATGATAGTAATTTTGTGAAAAGGCCAATAGTCATCAATGTTGTTGGCCTATCTGCTCAAAAATGTTGTGATGTTTGATTTTGTCGCCCCATCCTTGCATTAATGAAGTGCTTTTGAGAAGATTTCATAAATATAAACGTTTATATTGTGTATTGCCAATAAATATTGTGATATTATTTTTAAGGTCATATCGCCTAGCTCTAGCTGGAGACCTGAATGTCAGATTGCTGCTGTGCTCAGCTGTTCTGCCATGAATATTTCACAAAGTGTAACTTGCCTGTAGGGCTGCATATAGCACTTAATTTCACAATGGTTTAGCTATCTTTTTTTAAGATTGTTATTATTTGATTTATCATTGAGTATTCCAAATGTCACACAATTGTCCTCATCGAAATTCTTTCCAGAACCCAAGGTGACATCGTTTGGCTGACCAGCAATCCATGATGCTGGAACCGGATTATGATTGGCTTTTTTGTGTAATGGTTGACCTAAACAATTAATCAATAATCAAAATAATAAGATTACATTTCTGTTGATCAACTACTCAATTAATCAGCTAATTTGTTAAGCTCAAGGCTAGTTGTCAGATTTGTGCATCTACAGATCATGTTACTAACCAAGACTGTAGTTTTTATTAAAACATGCAATCCAAAAGTGTAACATTAACCAGGATTATTAGATCCATCATCCTTAACATTATTACAAATATTCGTTAAACCCTTTTAGTCAGACATTACAGTCACTTGCCATTGTGCCATCTAAACCAGAGGCACACCATCTGGAGAGGCAAACATTTCAGATGTTTGGGCCCCCTCAAGAAAAGGACCCCTAATAGACACTCATATTGGTACATTTTGAGATAACAACTATAAATCCATTTGAACCTCCCAAAAAGCCACTATACTGTGCACCACTGCCGCCTCAAAACCACTGCTTTATGTGTTGATGATCACTGGCCTTATAATATAGGTTATTTATAATGTGACACTGTTTAAGTTGTTTAGTCATTAATTTAGGTTTGAATTAGTCTATAATTATCTATATTCAAAAACTGTAATAATTTGAACACTAGACAGAAGAAAAATGTTTCAATTTTGTGCATTTTTCAGGAGTGTCACAATATTTCTAACATAATGTTGATGAACGCTGATTAGAGTGGCCCCTTGAGAATTTTTGCCCCTGGTCCCCATCAGACCCAGACTCGCCAATGTAAACAGTGTTTGATCCTATATAATGATATGTCTTTAAGTGGTTGGAGCAAAGAAATCCCTTTGAGCTTAATGGAGGTACAGTCGGCACATTATCTCTGCCAGAGCTCACTCAGCTGAAAGCCAGTTGAAACAAACCAGCATGTGAATAAAGGCCGTCTTGCTGACAGCCTCTTACTGCTGCGTTGAACAAAAAGGAAATGGTACAATCATATGATGGGAGGCTGGTGATGTTTTGATCCCTTGGCAACATGGAGCTATTAGCAGTATAAGAGCATTTATTAAATAGAGCTCCCAGTATATATCTACAGCATGAGGTGCTTTAATGTGTGAGACAGCGTGTACGCATGTGTGTATTTCCTGTGTACACATAGTTGATATGCTTATGTGTGCCGATGAGGGTATGGTTTGGGCCAGCATACGCTTCAGTAGGTGCATTCTGAATGTGTGTGTGTGTGTGTGTGTGTGTGTGTGTGTGTGTGTGTGTGTGTGTGTGTGTGTACATTTATAGCTGTGAAGGTACAGCCAAATATTCCTTCCTGCCAGGTAACTGTGTTAAAGAAAGCAAGAGCTCCTTCTTCTTGTCTGCCAGAGACAGGGGCCAGCTGGACAAAATCTGCCCGAGTCAGGTTTGCCATTAGGAAGGCAGAATTTGCTTCTTCTTTTTTTATCATTGTAAAACTGAGGTGATGATTAGCATATAACACCTAATATAGTAGCATTTTATTAATTTGATAGTCTGCTATTACTCGTCTTTCCCCCCTGTTACTTAAGGGGCACACAGTTAACAAAATTCTCTAACGGCTGCTTCATAATTTTTTGGTGGAAACACTGCAGCAACAATGCAGATAACCTGCTTTTTCTCGAGCTCGATGACAAAAGAAGGCGCGTATATGAAGCTGTGCGTGGCGCTGACGCTTCGCAGAATTGTTAACAGGCAGGTGACTAGACAGTCATGAGCAGTCGCGGACATAAAGTCACCTCACAGCACGATGCTTCCTCCTCAAGTCGTGAACCACAGCAGCCTGCTCCTCCACTCGCATCCTTCCAGCGGCCCCGCCCCTTCGGCACCTTCCCGGCCAATGAGAGACGACGCGCGGGGTGACTGGACATTCCATAAAAGGCTTTATTGATGGGAGGAACGGTAGAAGTGTGTTTTCTATGAATCTTCTCCTTTTAGTGGATTGTCTTTGCTCGCCGAATTTGTTTTTTTTGGGGTGTGACGGAGAGTGTTTTCCCCCTCTCTCTCTCCCTCTTTCTCTCACGCGGGACACCCACGGGCTCGCTCTGTGTAGTTTTTTTGGCTCCGTGAGACTCACTACGCCGCGGTTCATTCATCCTCTCCGGCACGCTGCCGCTATACTTCCATCCCTGACTCTCCTCGATCACTTCGCCGGCCCCAGCCGACACCTCCGACACACACACACACACGGTCCGTAACAGCAAGCAGCAGCCTGACACGATAATGGTCATGGTGAGTAGATATTAAAAGGTTCGCTAGGTTTTTTTGTCTAGTTCCTGTGTTGTGCCTCCGTTTCTGCAATCAGTCGGACTTTTATTTGAATTTAACCATATAGCGCGTGCCGCAGCAGGTAGACAGGAAGCGCCGCAGGCTGGTGATTCTGTGTTTTTGCCAACAGTATTCATATCGACAGCCGCTGTCTGCATAACACGTCCCTTTCTTCTTCTTTTTTTTTATTTCAAAGTTAGAATTACTCACAAAGAGTTAAGTATGTTGGCTGCACATATGTGGACAGGTGTGTGAAAGCAAACTCCCTCACATTTGTATTTTATTTTGAAAGGATGTAAGAAAAAATAATACAAAATGATAATCTGGCTTCCCTGAAACATCGCAATATCTTTCAGACAAGTCAGTCCTGTACAGTTTGTGTGTGTGTGTGTGTGTGTGTGTGTGTGTGTGTGTGTGTGTGTGTGTGTGTGTGTGTGTGTGTGTGTGTGAGTGTGTGTGTGTGTGTTTGTTTGTGTGTGTAAAGAGTGTCTGTGCGTAAGTGAGAATAAAATGGTCTGTATACACAGTCATGTAAATGTACTGGGGATTTTAACATGCACCTAGTAATAGCTAATTTATATACACATTGCTGCGCAGGCATCCTATTACCATAGTGCCTGAGGCTGCAATCACTCTCCTAGAGCTCTGATCCGCGCTGCTCTGCCCGGCTCACTCAAGCACAGACCTCAGCAGCGATTGATTGCTTTGCTGGGATTCAGAGAGCCTTTTCTCTGCCAAACCAGGCTGAGGCTGGCGTGTGCCGATGAGGGCTCAGAGCCAGCCAGAGAGCGAAGGTGTTAACACCAAGGGAGGGGGAGGTGAGGCTGAGGGCTGACGGGCAAGCCAAGAAGCCAATCACAGCCTCGGAGAGTGAGGTGGGGAGGGGGCAGTGGGCGGGCTCTGACCCTCCAGCTGAGCAGGAGACTGGGCGGTGGGGAGGATGGGAGGGGAAGGGAGGGCAGGGCGGTGGGAGGGGAGGGAGGCTTGCTGCAGCCCAGCACTCTCTCATCCAGGCTCCCCATTCTCCTCTCAGCATCTGTGGAAGAAGGCGATGCTTGCTCCGTACGCCTCTAGTATGCTGCTCTCTGCTCACCGCTAAAGACTCAGGCAGAAACGGGAAGAGAGGCAGAGTGAGAAAAATAAAAAGAGACAGTGCCAAAGGCGACTGAGAAAGGAAGAGAGTAAGAGAGAGTAGGGGATTTTCCTTTGCTAAGGCACTGCTGTAGCTGTTGTGTGAGGAGGGAGAGAGCGTGAGACATCGGCCGGCGTCTCCCAAATGGAGTGGAATGGGTTTAAGATGGTAAGGAAGAAGGCTACAGGCAGCCTGCCACTATACTCCACGGTACATTGTTAACCATCGTGTCATTTTATGCTGCCTACAGAGGCTCGAGCAGGTTGTAGTTGTAGATTTACTACCACCTGCAGTCAGTATGTATGACTCTTTACGCACAGGCAATGCAGTGATACTGTTGAACTATTTGTTGTGCAGAATGTGAAGTTCCTTCATACAGCAAAGACAGATACAGCAGGGGGCTGGACTGGGAAGGTTTGTGGGCAGGATGAAAAACGCATGGAGGCAGATGGAGGGACGGAGCCAGATATCATGCTAATAGAGGTAAGGAAGGACTGGGGAGAGGAACGGAGGGAGGGAAGGGTTAAATTGGGGGAACAGCACCCATTTTATGTTGAAGTCAGGGCTGTAGGTGTCCCCCCCTTTTGCTGCCTTTGCACCACTCTGAAATATTTACCTGCGTATAGTACTGCAGCAGAGGTGGAACACACGTTGTTAATGCTGAATGCAAGATGGTCGGGAAAACTGGACCTTTGTTGATTTTATATTCATGTATGCAAAGTAGTCCTTTGTCAATTATATGAGTACACATGTTATCCGTCATGCTGCTTGTGTACACAGTACGAGTTTGGGCTGTCCATGTGTTGTGCCAGAGCTGGAGAAAGATGGAGTAGGTGTGTTGGAGTTACACGCATGCCCGGATTACAATTCATTGTCATGCTGTGCCTTCTCGAAGTTTATACCCATTGTTCATGCGAGTGTGAGTGAATACGCCTGTGTGTTCTTAATTAATCTGTTTGGCTGAGAATGGGTGTGTGTGTATGAGATATATTGTGAGAAGTTATCTAAGTCATCTGCTTTGCCCAGCTTGCCTGAGACTCACTTTAACTTTGCATACATTTATCCATTCATCCATCACATCTAAGTGACAGTGGGAGGTTGACTGACAATACCAGCAGCCATATGTTTTCTTTCTGTCACTTTCACCTGTCATGTACGACAGAGTTTTATTTCATTGGTGCTACTGCGTCACCATTCTGGCTACGTAGTCAATACCGTTATTTTGCATTCTCGACGCGTCCATCTGTTTTTTCAAAATGGTTCTCTTACCATCCACAAAGTGGACTGACTCACTTTTTGCATTTGCATGAAGAACAGTGGAAGCATTATTCATCTGTCGGCAAGTAAATGTTTGATTGTTTGCGTGCTGGCTTCTTTCCATTGGACGCAATCAAAATGCAAATTGAAACGAAGGCGACTCCCCTGTTTGGTGACGCTGGCTCCTATGCTGTCTCCCTGGACACTCGCGGCTAGAAGCCCAGTTAGTGTATGTGCATAGATGGAGGGGCATAGCAGGAACACAAGGCTGAGGATATGAGAAGACGAGCGTGAACGCAGAGAAAGATTGTGTGTCATTTATATTGTATGTACAGATAGGGTTAGTATTATCATGTACAGTGGGTAGAAGACATGAAAGGGAGGAGTGACAGAGGGAGTGAAGAAGTCGAATGTTCATCAGTATTGGAGGTATTAGATATGAGTGTGCGCCATGAAGCCTCCTGATGGGAACCAGTGGGGGACCTGGGCGAGAGACAGGCCATCGTTCGACGCACACACTCACACACACACGCAAACACACACCGGCTCTATTGCCCTCAGGCAGAACACCATGAGCTCCAAGGTTACACATCAATGCTAATAGGGTGGGGTGTGTGAAGAATTTATTAGCTACAGTGCACCGGCCGAGTGTGTGCGCTCAGTGATTTTAATGTAAGTGAAGATCAGAGGAACATAAGATTAGGATAGGTGCTCAGATACGCAGTCATGACTTGATAGTAGGTCCAAGCAACAATTAAGGCGATTCATAGACATCAAGTATGCAAGCGATGGATGATGGATGTAAAAGTAGCTGGACAATAATACTTCATCAGTGGTTTCGTACGTCTGTGTTATCGGTGCAGTGTGTGTTTGTGTGTATTAGCGACGCGACTGACGTGTGTCGAGATGCAGAGTGACATGGTTAACTAGAGCCTGATTAAACACCAAGCATACAGACAGTGAGAGAGAAGAAGAAGTGGTTCAGACGTAGGGACGGTTACCTCTTAATCTTCTTCCCCTGTGTCTGTATGCTCAAACATAAGCTCTGTCAGGTCTACTGTAGGTGGGTGTGTCACATCATATGTAGAGGAAACACACCTTGAATTGTTTGGTATGGTGTTAGTAGAAATATAAAACTATGCTCAGTATTTTTCAGTTTGCATGATAAAATAATTTATAATTTTAAGTTCAACCTGACACTAAGCACGCAGATATTTGTTAATGTCAAGAGCCAAAAATTTTAAATAAAAACATAACTTTATTGTTTTTATCACATTTAGCTGCTACAAAATAAACTGTTCTAAAACCCAGATCATACCTCGAGCATTTGAGACCTCCTGTGATAAAACAACAGCTAACAGACTAAAGCAGCTCGCCAAGACCAGTGCACTGTTGAGATATTCATCACAGAATAACAAAATCTGAACATCCTGTTTTTCACCTCCTTTAAGCTGTTCTCCTGAGCCCAGAGTGCTTGTTTGCTTGTAGAGAGAGTTTTCAAAATGGCATGTGGCTAATTAGATAGTTTGCAATTGTATTACTGAAAATGTACATTCATTTTGGTACATGTCGTGGGTTTGACCCTGAAAGCATTGTTTCCCAGCATTTATCATAAGAATATCTTAGGTAGACTTTCTTGAAGATGGAAAAGAGGTAAACACCAGCTGAGTAGAATCTCCTTTCAATCTATGTGTAGTCATGATTGGTGGTTTAATGTCTAATGGTCGTATTATGTGTTTGGTCTGTCTTTGCAATATAGTTCATGTATGTGGTTGTTGATTAATAAGCGTGTGTGTACACATTCGGTAAATGACTAGTGTGTGTGCGTGCACATGTCATACCATGCCTGTCAACTTCTTCGCTGTAGGTACATGGCCAGGCACAGTCAGGCGTGTATAAAAGGATCGTCAGAGCTGAGACACCAGACAGTTAGCTGTAATTACATGTTTACTGTATTAACTTTGATCCCAGATTGTAACAAGGCTAAGAGTGGGCTTCTTTAGATGGAGGTTATCGTGAGATGTTAGAAGAGATATGATTACATTAAGGCTGCAACTAATGATTATTTTCATTGTGAATTAATCTGTTGATTATTTACTCAATTAGTAATTTAGTTTTATAAAATATTAGAAAATTGTGTCAGTCAATGTTTTCCAAAGCCCAATGTGACGTCAGACCACTTGTTCACAGCCCAAAGATATTCTATTTACTGTCATCGAGGAGCTAGGACATACCCACATTTAAGAAGCTGAAAACAGAGAATTATGAGTGTTTTTACCTCCTAAAGATGTACTCAAACCGATTAATTCATTATCAAAATACTATTTATTATAAATGAGGTGTTGTTTCGATTCTGATACCAGTATCAGAAATGCGAGTATGTGAGTCTATGCACCGATCCGATACCACTTAATTTGGAATTGGGCCCCTGCTACTTTCCAATTAGCTCTGTTAGCTGTGCTTAGCGTTACACACCAGAAATCAGTTCTTCCTCGCTGCTCTAAAAGCCAACACAGGACGGCAACTACTATTTTTAGAGCGACAATGAAGAAATTGACTTCACACTTCAATATACCAACAAGATATGTAATGGAGGCATGATATTTTACAGTTTAAAAATAAACTTGTTGTCAAAAATTACATGTGGGCACTGAAACAGTAAACTTCAAAGGGAATTTTAGAAATATAATTGTCCCCACCATCTTTTTTTTAGATTATAAACTCTAAAACGGAAGTTTTCATATCAGCGGATATCCAACAACATTAATACAGATAATATCGGCCAACCGATATATATTATTCAGGCTCTACCTGTCAAGTGAACAATCCATGCATCCATCCTTTGTCTGGAACCAATTGACCTAACTTTTTGTATGTCTTTGGATTCTGGGAGGAAGCCAGGAGTACCTGGAGAGAACACAAACTGACACTGGGAGAATGTGCACAGAAAGGCCCTGCCCAGGCCAGGTCTCGAACCCAGGACCTTCTTGCTGTGGGGCACTCTAAGGGCATCAGGTCCCCCATTAATAAGAAGTTACATTCTCATGCAGAATACTTGCAAATGTAGAATACCAACATGATAAACTCCATCTACACTTAAATAAAGTTTGGTCGACATAAAATAGAATAAAGATTTGTTTTTGTGTGTGACACAACACTACTAAGAGACAAAGCTGAAGAAGACTAACTTATTTTTTATATTTGCCTTGAAGCTTTGGGTAAGAGGTTTTGCCATTGCTTTGGCACATTTTGTACATTAAGTCTATCGGTATTTTTGTGGTACAGTGTCTGTGCGGATATTGCAAAATATTATAATGTCTGTAAATGTCTTTTCCACTTTTCTTTAAACAAAAGCTGGATGGAAGCAGTTAATGAGCCAAAAGCCTGTTTGAATAAGAAGCTGCTGTAACAATCTCTGTCCCAATTAGCACGCTTTGGTTTTTAAATATTCCTTTTGTGTGAAGCCTAAAC
This sequence comes from Diplodus puntazzo, assembly GCA_963678695.2. Taxonomy (NCBI): domain Eukaryota; kingdom Metazoa; phylum Chordata; class Actinopteri; order Spariformes; family Sparidae; genus Diplodus; species Diplodus puntazzo. The sequence continues at coordinate 14,574,478 of OZ023163.1, forward strand.
ACACATGAAGACTCACAAAACGGTCACGTTGAAAATTTAATAGGCTTCCACAGCGATTTCCTTCATTTATTTAAAATGTTTTTTTTTCCCCCTCTCATTTTAAAAAGCTAGAAATCTGAGAGGCATGGTAAGGCATTCTGCTGTGAGGGGAGCAGCATTCACAAATACTAGACCTAATTCCTTTGGCAGCAGCTCAAACTGCTACAGACAGACACATAATCAGCTGGGGAGTGTTAGCGCCTCAGCCCACTAGCAAACACGGGACCGAGCCCTTGTTGTGCATCGCTGCTTTTCAGAATAAATATCCCGATGGAAAATACAGTGGGAGGAAAGAAGTATTCATGTGTATATAGCTCTTTGTTCAGTCAAAGATACAGAAGGAGAGAGGAACACTGGCTTTCTTAGCTACTTTACTGCTCATTCTTTCTCGAGCCTCTCTCTCTCTCTCTCTCTCTCTCCCTCGTTTTCTCTCTTTGCCTTCCCTCCTTCCTCTCTTTCTCTCATCCTCCACTGTACCCTGTGTGTTTTGGTATTCATACAGATGTTTGGATTTGAGTGGCAGTTCCTCCTGAGACTGTGCACAAGCGGCTGACTCGTCTCATCTACATTTTGCATCCCAGGAAAAAAGGGAACAGAAAGCAGTGGAAAACATCAGCAGGCAGACAGGGTGTGTGTGTGTGTGTGTGTGTGTGCGTGCGTATGTGTGTGTGTGTGTGTGCACGCGCGCACACGTTGCCTGTTGTTTGGCTTTGGCAGCTTAACTGGCCCCGGTTCTGTTGCTCTGTGATGTTTAAAGGACATTTCAAGGTCCCGCTTTCGACAGGCCCCGCCGCCTCTGACATATTAAACATTTATATTTTTCTGTAGCCGGATGAATTATAGATTGAACATGCAACTGAACATGCTACAAAATGGCACCATTGTGGTTGGTAATAGACACATTAGGGCCTACAAACACAGCATCCCACCCGACAGCCTCGAGTCTGCCTTATCTCATCAGTGGCAACACCAACAAAGGGAGAAAAAAGGCTGATCTTGCTCCATGCGATTTGCCACGACACAGGAAAATCCTGTGGCAGGCTGGAGAGGGGATATAGAAGGTCCATCTGCAAGTCAGTTCTGGTCAGTGACTCATAATGATCAGGGCATAAAGATAATAATGCTGTGGCTGACAGACTGCCTCTAAAAGGAAAAGCTATCTCATGAATTAATTTGAGAAAATGCATGCAAGGAGGTAGATAATACCTGACTATTCTCTCTTGCTTCGATGGTTTGGTTCACCTTTTTTTACGTAGCACACGTGAAACTAGAGATGGCCAACCAGTTAAACTGTCTGGCAGTTATCAGTCCACAGTGATGGTAATTCTGATGTCCCATCAGGAATGTAGATTTCCTGCACGTTCCCTTCCAATCGACTGGAATGCCGTTCTTCCTATGCAGTATAACGAGATGGAAATGGAGGGAATGTGATATCTGATGCTTATCAAGACTGATAAATGTCAGCAGCGGGCAAGAACCGCACCTGTCAAGTTGATATTGGGAGGCAGATAGAGAAAAAGTCAGAAAATGGGAACAGTTGAGAGATGAATGCATGCTATCTCATGGTTCCATGGCTCTCCAGCACATGCTGTCAGACTAAAACTCTGTTGCAGAATTTTCTTTGGCAATAAGCCGACACCTTCTATACGTTGCCTCCCTGGCAAATGCGCACCGTATAGGAGCAAAGCTAGTCGCATGTGGGCATTTTCAATTACTCCGCACTGTACAGCAGTAGGGGGGATTAATCTGCTCGTTTGAATGCACGCCACACCTAATGGTTTAGCTGGTGTGCCGCGGGCCTTGTCTGTTTGCTGTGCTGGTATACATTTAAGCTTTTGTGTCTCAGTCTGCGTTCTTCCTGCTGCAGCAGAAGCCATTTCTAAATCGCACCACTCTCACATCAAGTCACAGAATTCTTCACAGAAGATGTGCTCACTATAAATTCTCAAATCAAAGTCCAAATTGATTGTGTAATGACTTGTGCAAAGCAACTTTTAGAGAGCGACTGAATTGGTTTGGCTTTTGCAATGACTGCATTTTAGGGAAGGTAATGTTTACAAGTGCAAAGTTAAGCTAAATATTCAAAGGAAACCAGGCGTATAACTACACCAAGGACCAAAGATTTGATACTTCATGATGTTGCTCAGAATAGGAAGAAGGTTGCCAGAAGAGATTTGCCAGAGGATAGATATAAAACATTTTTTAGCTTGTCAGCCTATCAGCGGCGTAGTTACCTCCTCTACATCCCCATGTAGTTCTGAGTTATTCATTACCTCCGTCAAACTGTTTACTCATTAAGACAGATGACGGACGGCTGTCCTTTTCCCTCGCAGCTATTTGATTATATGAGCTCCGGTTCAGAGCTAAATCAATAACCAGATTAGCTAGGCACGCGCATACACACACTCACACACACACTGACATACACTCAGCCACACCCTCACACAGTACCTAAGGCTGTGGAATGAATTCTCGAGTACAACGGTTGGTTGGTGTCTATGTGATTTAGCTCTATGGCTTTGCTGCAAGGCAGACACACAACACACTCGCACACAAACACACACACACTCAGAAGCAGGCTGTGTCTGAGATGCAGCTGATGGGGGAAACAGTGATTAGGTTAGGAAGAGCTCTGCCTCTGCCTCTTCTTCTTTCTGCCTTGCTCTCAGTGTAAGTGCTGTGCTGTAGGTTTTGCTCTTATCGTATACCTCCAGGCTGTTTATAGCATTTTAAATACCTGTTCAATAAAGCCAATATTACCGCTTCCGTCCTCAAACCAGTTTTAATTAGAACTCCTATTCAGAATTATACAGAAAATTTAGTTCAGTCAGAGGAGTTTACAGGTTTCTTACTCTGTTGCTTGTGGACAATATTCTTAGAGGCCCCTTTTGGGAGAGTTGCTTTAGCCTGTTATCTTGTTCCTCCAGGCTTTTTTATACATACAACAAGCATGACTTGAGGCTCGAGAAATAAACAGTTGCTACTGCTGACTTGCTTATTCCTGACCTGATATGTGCAGGTGGCCACAGTGCCGCTGCATAGTCGGGTATTCGAGTCAATCTGTGTGCATTTCTGCATGTTTGCATGTGTTTGTTTATGTGCACACTGGTGTTTTTTAGTGTATTTTGCTAAAGATAGGAGACAGGTTCAAATAAAATGGCTGGCTGCCTGCACAGGTGCATGGCCGCATTCACCTGCCAGCTACTTGTGGAGGTGGTGTCCTCGCTCATGACACATGGTGCTGACTCAGATGGATCAGCCTGCCTGCTCTGCCTGCCTCACTGTCTGTTTTATGCGTCCTCTATCCTCCTCTGTCCCACCCCAGCTAAAAGCAACTTCAGCTCAACTCGGAAATGCACAGACTACTCCCTGAAATGCAATCCAGACTAGTGCATGTTTTTGTCACTGCGGTGCTGTAGACTCTGTGTCCCTATGTTTATTCAGAAAATAATCATAGGGAGTAAAGGTAACCAGGTTAGATCTTAACGTAGTCATGGCAAATGAGATTTTTGTGTTCTTGAAATAGGAAGACAAATACATCTAAAGACAAGCCCAAGTGGGAACGATCAACCTTTTATGTCATGTTTAATGACAGGCGTAACATAGACTTACTCTACACTCTCCTGCTTTGTTTTTACCCCTTTTCTCTTCTTCAGAATGTGTCTTTTGTGCTTACTGTTAATACTTACTTAATAGGCTCTACATGTTAGATAGATATCATCTCCACTAAAACCTCTAACCACATTAATGACATTTAATTAGGGATAGAATCCCATGTAGAGGATGAGACGATGATTTAGCCCCTTTAATCCACAAAAAATTGTCCTACTGCAGCTGAGGGCCTCGACAGCGATCACTCCCATCCGTCACACTCAGGGATTACAGCAGGACAGACAGCGATGCACAGCAGAGACATCTTGCTGATTTGACTGAGCTGAGAGCAGAGATGCTGGCTGCTGCAGCAAGAACTGGAACAAAGTCTGGCAAGCTGTTGATGGGGATTTGATTCTGTTCAAGGGAAGACTATGGTTGGGATGAGGCCCTGCACTGACTTGCAGCTAAGGATTGGAAAGAGAAATAGGGGTCAGGGGGCATAAAGCAAGGGACCGTCCCTGGCACAGGAGTGAATCTAGGGGAGCTGTGATGAGGACCTGAGAGGCCAGGATAGGGCGAGAGCTGAGGGACAGGGACTTGGGCTGACAGGCAAGGCCAGGCCTTTAATTCCAAGGCCCTGTCCCCATGCTCCAGGCTTCAGCCAAACAGCTAGGCAGGTGTCCAGCTGATCTCACACCCCCACAAGGGAGGAACTGCAGAGCACCAGTCACTGGAGCTGCACAAATTGAAGTGTCATCTCCAGAGTCAAGATGCTCACCAATTTTCTGCATGCGTTGGTGCAGAGTTGGGATTCAGCCAGTGGACAAATGGCTTCGGTTCCGCCTACAGTTTGGCTCAGCGAAGGAGACTGTGTGTGTGTGTGTGTGTGTGTGTGTGTGTGTGTGTGTGTGTGTGTGTGTGTGTGTGTGTGTGTGTGTGTGTGTGTGTGTGTGTGTGTGTGTGTGTGTGTGTGTGTGAGAGAGAGAGAGAGAGAGAGAGTAACTACATATGTATGGAGCGCTGCAGGTCCTCAGTCATTGTCCTTGAATGATGTTGTGTCTTTTGACTGCCCACAATGCGGCATGAAATAGCTTCTCAAGAGAGGTTTTTAGAAAGAAATAATAATAATAAGTCATAATAATTGCCAAGTAAATGTAGAAGTAGTTATATCACTTCAGTTACGAACATTTAAATGCAAATGCTGGCAAAATCTTTGTTGTGCCAGTTTGTTTAGCCTCCAGAAACAAGTGGACCTGAACAGATATTTAACATTTATAAAAAAGAATCTTTGCCAAGACTCATGCTTTAATTGTGTGAAATATAAATCTTGAGAATATCATACAGATCGTGTCTGACATACCCCTAAGCAATAGGTCGTATCCTGTCATCTCCTGAACTCTGACCTAACACAAGTATGTGCCGATTACCCAGGGGCTGTGAGGGAGTGTGTGGGAAAGCTGCATCGATCTCCCTGAAAGACTGAAACATCACAAAAGAGAAAGAAGAAAGGCGGGGGAGAAGTCGAGCCAAAGTTAAATGAAAAATTGCTTACGTACACGTCTTGCGCGTGGTCTGGAACATTTATTATTCTGAGTCACACAGAGAGAAAAGGGGTGGAGGAGGATAGAAGAAGAGAAGAATCCATTTGGTAAAGTAGATGCAGATCGATGAGAGTGGAGGCAGGCAGGCCAGAGTGCAACAGAGGAGGGGTGTGTGTGTCGGTGAGTATCCGTGATGTGTCTGCACGCACGCGCATGTCTGTGCTTGCCTGGATGAGGCGTCCCAGATTACTTTTCCCTGATTGATCCGGCACAGCATCCGTCTGACCTGCAGGACGTTTCAGAACTCAGCAGATGTTGGTGGAGGTGGAGAAATGGCGAGAGAGAGAGAAGACCAGGAAGAAAGAGAGAGGAGAGAGAAAAATAAAAATCAATAGTGCAGAGAGCATTACAGGGAACTTGACTGACCGAGGAGCTGAGGCAGTAAAGTCCTATTAATCTCTTTGTGTCTCAGTCAGTTTGATAGGAACCCTTAATCAGTATCACTAATTCAGATCCAGTTTCACTTTTGGGGACTGAGGAGGAGTTTTAGTGCGTGTTTGGCAGTATCAGGATATGGTAGCTTGAACGTGTATCAGACAGTGAATAAAAATAAAGCGACAATTTTATCAAGCCAAAGAATTTTCTAAAATAAAAAAAATAAATAAGATGCACAAGGCATAAGGAAATCACAAATAATATGGGAAGCAAGATGGTGAGGCGAAGTCTAACAAGTCAGATGGTTGCATGCTGGCTCCATTTTGTAGCTGCCAGGGAGTGTGTCTATCAGTGGAGAGATCCTGCAGCATACTGTCTACTCTGCAGTCTCTACAGCCTCCATCTATCCTGGCCAAGTCAGGGTAAATTGATTGTCTAAGCACTGGAAGAGAAGGGGGGGAGCAAAGCCTGCGCCAGGCCAGCAATATAAAGTGGTGGTTTTATGGGGTAAAAGCAGCAGAAGAGTGACGAAGGTGAAAAGGACAGGAATGGAAGAAACTCTTTAGTCAACTTAATTTTAGCTTCAAGCGGAAGTAAAATAGTGCTGTGGAGAAAGGGATTATCTGTGAGCAAAGTGTGGAAGAAAAGACTTCATTCATATCCAGTAAATCTCAAAGAAACTTGCGTGTGCCTTTGGTTTTTTCCGACTGTTAGAGGAAGACAAATGTTTACTCCCCTTCCTCGCTGCAGGCGGATAAGGCTCGTCCTATTTGACTGCAGTACCCAGACACCATTGGCCAGGAGCCCAAGGAGACAGGAAGCACTTTTGTGGCATCAAATATTAATGGCGTTATAGAGTGTATTGATTATATAATAAGTTTTCCCAGCATCTGAGCACCGACTGAAATGTATTCCCTGAATAATTGAAAATGTATCCATGAGCGGTTTTTCATCTCAATGGTGAGCCGATGTAATTGCATTGCACCCTTATTCCAGCGTTATTTGAGATTTTATCAGAGGACGCACGTGTGTGTGTTCATGTGATGAACGCAAGGACAGTGAGAATATGAAGAAGGATGAAATTGTGTGTGTGTGCCTTGTATGTGCGTGTGTGTGTGTGTGCGCGTTACGCCTGAGACTGTGTTTGTTTTATCGAATGGTTGAGCATTGAATCTTGAGCTCTGAGCAGTGTTTTGAAAATGGGACGCAGAGACTTAAACGCACATCTGAGAAATGTAATATTCCTTTTGCCGACATTATGCTCTCTTCCACTATACGTTCGATGTTGAAGCGGAGACTCATATGCATTTGCTTGCCGCTTCTCACATTTTTATCACCACATTTTGTACATGCTACGATAACACTGCACTGTCTGCTTGCTGCGACACACCATTTCCCCTCCGCACTGACACAGTGTGTAAAATGACGGCTTTGCAGAATGGATGAAAAATGCTTCTGATGTTTCACCTCTGCCTAACATTTTTCTTTTTTCAGGGTAGCTTATATTGTCCTTGTAGCTATATTGTCCTCTGCACTCTTGATGAGATGAATGTTAGTCCACTTTAATGTATTTGGTGGCTGCAATCTGTAGTTCTCCCCAGGGGTGTAGCTATCCCTGGCACTCGCCACTCTTGGTCCTTTTTAAATGGTTATAAATACGCCTCCCTGACTCTGGCACGCCTGCATGAGGTTGACCTAAGACAGCCCAATCGCCAGAATAAATGTTGTAAATTTCAGCAAACCATGGATATGCTGAAACCTTATATTTCTTTAAGTTGCAAGTTTCAAGTTTCTTGTAACAACACTGTGCTTATGGTCTGGTAAGGTTTAAGCACAAAACCACTTGGCTAAAGTGAGGAAAAGATAGGACGAGGTATCGAACTTTGGCCACCGACCAAATTGTCTTGATACTATTGAGTATCTTGTCATTCAATACCAAAATTCAATTCCAGAAGAGCTGACCTCATCAAGGTCAGTGAGCCAGTAAGCATGCTTGTTGTGCCAAGATCTAATAGTGCTGGTGATTGGCTGTCTCGAGGCATGCAAGAAAAACACTGGGCTCACCACATGTGTAGGTAATGTAATCTTTTGTTTCAAACAGATTTCCTAAAATTGGTATCATAAAAAGTTTAATTTAGGAACCTGTACTGAGGTATCCGTATATAATGATACCCAGCCCCAGGAGAAGATCATGTTTCGGTTCTGTCTCCAAATTGTCATGATGTCTCATCAGAATATCTTGTTTTGTTGCCACAAACATAGCTGAGAAATGTCCCTGCGTCTTGTTTTGAAGTATCCTATGGTTTCTGGCATGGCAACACATGTTGAGAGTCTCCAACAGCTGAGATGTGAATGTGATATGTCGGATAAATGCTGATATCACATGCACAAATTTGAAGGTAATTGTGGTTTGTAGAAAAGTAAAATGCAAACATTTTATTCTGGCGACTGGGCTGCACAACACAGCTAAAAGCTTGAAAATGAACATGAATAAGTAATGCTTCTAACTAATTTCTCCTAGTTAGAATTACAAAATAGAAAGTATTTTTTTTCATATTTCACTCAACCATTATTCAACAGTAACACTTTGGCCCTCATCAGGCTAAAACAAAGGTGGCTCAACTTGATCATTTCTATTATAATACCTCCCAAAATATCTCAATATTCACCATTACCTTCCAGCGTGAAGAGACCATATCCCTTGTCCTCTTCTCTACCCTGACCTCTCTGCCCTTCTGTATCTTCTTTTTGCCTTTCAAGCTGACAGTTCATTCTCATTTAGACCGCCATTATGCATTCCTGCCTAAGTTTACAAGACACATTGACAACAGAACATGTACAGACTATCTCTCTCTCCTCCCCCACCTCTGTCTCTCCCTTTCTTTGAAGTATTGGAAGTGTCTTCCCCATTACTCAGCTCTTGCCTTTTCTTCTTCTTCCTCCTCCTCCTCCTCCTCCCATCTGATCCCTCACTCCCTCCCTTCATCTCTCTGAAGGAGTAAATGAAGGCAGAGGTCAGCCCTCCTCTCTTCCTCCTCTCCTGCTAAATTGGCTGCTCGTAGCATCCGTAGATAGCTGCAGGCATTTAAGCCTCCTGCTCTGGAGAGCTAGTGAACAGACTTCCTGCTCATTTGTGGCATTTCTGTCTCTTCAACCACAGGCTTGTTTACCCACAGAGAGCAAGAGGGAAACCCTCATTATAAACTCTGCCAAGGTCATTGCAGTCACCACACCAATCTGCTGGCTTGTACACACACACACACACACGCACACAGTTTTATTCAATCCATTCAAACGACTGAAACAACTGAGGGAATAATATATTTTATATCTAAGCAATTCAATTTTCAGCATGAAGCAAAATTTCTAGAAATTGAATTACATGGTTTTCCTTTTCTTTTAATCATCACCCCAATGTATTTCTCCCCAATGACAAATAACTCATCTCCACCAGTCATACTAACCGAAAACAATACTCCTGAGCCACCTGTCTGTTTTAGTTTGACTGTAAAAAAGTGTAACTGTATTTTCTCTAGTGAGCCGCCATTACCCCAAACCCCCTTTTCACTCCCCCAAATCCAACTGCAACCCCTAACCTTGTAAAATGAGTGTATGATGTTGACGGTGGGCTGTGCGTCCCTCCCTCCCTGTGCTCGCTCCATAGGGGTCGACAGAGACACAGTGGCGTCAGGCAGAGCTCCCACAGCTCCAGGGCTGGGCAGAGAAGGGATTGCTGACACAGCCAAAGATGGTAAGGAGACTACTGCTGCCAAATAGATGGCCCAGCCATTTTACACACCCATGAAGTAATATGATCTGATATTGTACTGTGCTTACATAAATACACTGTGGTTGGTGATGCTGCTAACTGAGACGGTTGGAAGGGGAGCAGAGATTGACGGACAGGACAATAGACAGAGGGCACAGGGGAGAACCAGGAGGTTGCATGGATAGAGGATGTTGTACAGAGATGAGTGAAATATTCAGCTGCTGATGTGCACATCCATTTTGTGTATTTGAGTAAGCCGGAAATATGGTGAAATGTGAAATGCTTCAATAAATATGCAAATAATTACGTTTTAGTATTTATACTACATCTGTAAATAAAGCCAGACTGATGTAATAATATCGGCTGATATTTTGTACAGTAAATGTTGTTGATATCTCCAGATAAGAAAACTTTTAAACACAGTGCAGAAAATGTTGCTTGGGGTGATTTATAATTATTTCAGGTGACGTTTAACGTTCAGTTCTGCTTTTAAGATTATTAATTTTTTTGTCAAACTGTAAAATATCCTGCCTCCATTACATATTTTTGTGTTTGATGACAGCATTTGAGGGATAATTACAACAAAAATGTGTTGATATCAGCCAAAAATATCTTTATTGGAATTTTTTACTCCTTGATATTATTACTGACATCACCCCTAAAAGCTCCCGGTCAGGCTATAGTTACAAATCACTTGTGCCTTTTAGCCTTCATTAGGGTTGCAACTAATGGTAGTTTTTTGTCATTAATTATTCTGCCAATCACATTCACGCTTAAGCAATTAATCAATTTAGTTTATAAAATGTGAAAAATTCTCGTCACAATTATCCAGGAGCCCAAAGTGATACCTTCAGATTGCTTCTTTTTTCCAACAACAGCCTAAAACCCAGACTGTTTATTTACTATCATGAATGACCGCTAAATATGTGACATTTTAGCTTGAGAATAAGTGAAAATATAGATTATCAAAATAGTTATTGATTAATTTTCCTTCATTAACTCACGCAAATCTGCAAATGTGAGCATTTCTGATGGACCTCTGTTTCCTTGCACACACATGGAGACTGACTCAAATTTTTGCAACGATAACTTGTATTTCTTTTTCCTCCTCGTCCTTTACCGAGCACTGGAGCACTCTTTAGAAATGAATCTGTCTTTCCCATGCACTTACCTGTAGAGCAACCATAGCTTCAACACTGGTTGAGTCAAGTCACATTGATTTATTATTATTAAGCCATTTTTAACAATGGCCACCAGTTATCTCTCAACTTCTAACAGTAAGCATTTATTCTCAATTCTATCCAACACCATTGCACACATTTGTTTTCCAACATTGTCTACATGTATTGCGTTCAGCTAGAAGCCCAGTGCTGGCCCTGTCTCCTAGATCAGAAGAGTAAAATTAAAACTTGCAAGTAAAAGAAGCTGCATCTTGAGGCTGAGAGCTTGAGAGGACTGTGTGTTGTACTAAGTCAACAGGACACGCAGTGAGTTCTGTCCACAGCACTAGGCTCCACAGTGGGAGAGCAGGGGCAGCCAGAGTGTTCACAACCAACAAGAAGTGGACTGCTGAGCAGCACAAATGCTGGTGGGCAGGGACAAGGAGAGGAATATAATTGGCCACTGGGACTCGGCAGGTCCCTGTTAATTAGAGGCAGCCATTTTGGTGTAAAAACTCCTCAGAAAGCGTCCCATGGAGTTGAAAGTCTTTCTGACAGAATGGAGCCCAGCGGGGAATGTAAACAGATTTAATAAGGCCCGCTCCAATCAACACTGTTATGGCTAGATACTATTCTGTCCTTACTCACCGCTCTTACTCCCCCACTCCCCCCCAACCCGCCTGTCTTGCTCGGTCTGTCTCTGTATCTCTGTTGTGGTGGAATGGTGAGTGAGTAGGAAAGGATACTGTCAAAAGAACAATTTGCATGCAGCTCTCATCTTGAGAGCTTTTAGACATCTCCCTGTCTGTTTGTTTTCTGCTGTGGGCTCGGGCCATTGTTCTCTCTCTCTCTCTTTCTGTCTCTCTCTCTCTCTGTCTCTCTCTCTCTCTCTCTGTATGTGTGTTTGTGCGTGTGCTCTTTCACTCACTGCAGAGTGTGAATGCATAGAAGTGTGTGCACGCATGAGAATGTGTGTGTTTGGAGAATGAGAGGATGGAAACAGATTCAAGACTGACATTTTGTTGGTGCTGCTTCTAGACACCGAGACAGAGGAAAAGAGGAGCACTTAATTATATGAAATAAGGGCTTTCTTTAAAGGTCTTCCTACAGTCAGAGAAAAGACACATATAAGCCTCTGTATGTTACTCCATTATATCATTATATAGTTGATTTATAGAGATATTCACATATTCCCAAACTGCTCAGTATTTGACTTTTCTTAGTCATCCTTTTGAAACTGTTTTAAACCCTCTTAAAATTAACATTTCTTAGAAAATAACAATGGTTACCTTTCTGAACAAATACAGTATTTTATTGAATGTTATGTTGATATTAGTATGAATATATTGGTGGTATTTGTTCAGTAACCAAGGAGTTCTTTGTTTGCCTGTTTCATTTATCAATATCTCTGTTCACCACTACACGGAGATAGAGTAGATAAAAGTAAAGTGATTAAAGCCGAGAAGTGCACGCATTGTGAAAGGCTAAAACGGTTTTGAGAACTATTTCGGTACAAACTGGGAAATTTTTAAATTCCACTTTGAGCTATATTATTAGAACACAGGTCCAGTCCTCTGATAATCCAAAAATAGTGCGAAGTACGACTCGTGCGTCGCTCCTCCCTTGCTAAAACCAGCCCTGCTTCCAAGTGCAGCCTGTCTGCGTGTACTTAAGAATGGTTAAAAATAGACCAAGAGCCAAATGGCTGAACAGGGGAGAAGGAGAGATCTGAATGATGGCTTTAAAAATTTGATTGAATCAGATTAAAGAATATTTGCATCTTAATTTGGATTTCAGCATGTAAGGTCATTAGCGTGCTTGTGCCGCAGTCTGATAGAAACGTGTAAATTTGTGCTCCGATTGGACACGGACAGGCCTTTTTTGAGGGCTTTGCTGTGGTTTACTATGGTCTTTTTATGCAGAATCAGAATCACTATTGGTACTAGCAGTAAGATGACACAATACACACTTACGTACAGTCTGAAACAGAGACCATCATTGTTGTAAAGGTGACACAGAAAATTAAAAACAAAGCTAACAAGCAGTCTGTCAGCAGTCAGTTTACAGTATCTTGCTCAAGAGAGAACAATGCTCACTATACCTTTCTAACAGTATGTCCATCTTTTTCTTTCTGTCTCATCTTTCCACCATTTACTGATTGTTTGTTGTCTCTACACTTTCTTTGGCAAAGCTCCGACACTCCCCTCACACTCACACATATAGGCAACAAAAGCCATTAATTTCGATCAAACAAATGTTTTTTATGCAAATGCATGAATAATTTGACTTCACACATTGCTTTCGATGGAGAATAATGTTCACTCAGAATAAGCATTTTTGTTAAATATGTCAGAGTGCTCCTGTAGAAAGAAGCGAAGTGCGACAAACCTCCCTCCTCCTCCGACTTTTGACTCCTTCTCACCTTTTTTCTCAGTTTTCTATTCTCACACTTACACCCAACTCACAGTTCCTGTTTGAACACTTTGATTGTGAGATGCTCTAGAAAAACAAAACAGAAATGAAAATGCAAACTTCTCCCTGTCACAGCTGCAACATCAGCAGTCAGTAAGCAACCTGTGGGGCTGCCCTCATTGCTGACCAGTCAGAGCTGCCCCGTACTGTCCTATAGCTGTATATCCTCTCTGTGTCCAATGTTTGGTGTATTTCTCAATGTTTACACATGTATATTGTGAACAGTGTGTTCACTATATGTCTACTTTGTTATTCTATATTAGAGTTCAATAACGTTTTGATTAAATGTTAATGCATCGTAATAATGACACTGTGAAACGAGAGGCAATTTGTTTTTTCACCAATTGGACAATTCGGTGTAAATATAACCTGTCATCCCTAAAGACTACTATTCATCCATTTATTCACACTGCCCCAAAACATGAAAATCAATAACTATTTCATAAATATCTAAAAAATCAGGGTGCTTCATCACGTTGTTGCAAAATCCTGTAAATACGGAATCGCTGTAAAGCATCCTGTTCACTGATTTGGAACATTATCGGCGATAACTAATCCAAATCTGGCAAAAACCTCACTTGGTTTGCTAAATACTTTCCTCTTATTATATATTATATTATTATAGATACATTGTGAAATGTCATTGTTCTATTCTGTAACTATAACATCTGAATCCTTACGAAGATTAATTGGATTAATTAAGACCAACACAAGGACAAAGCTGGTTTAAACCATTTAAAATGTGGTTTTCAGTGTCTAACAATAGGCCTTTAAAAGCCTTTTAAAGTTAATTTGACTTAATGCAACAAAAGTCATGTTTTTTAGATGATACATTTAGAAAAGAACCACTTTGACTTTAAGTTATGTGTGCCATGCTTCATATTCATTGGTCCAAACTGCTGAATACAGCACGGAAGCCTTTGCTAATTAATGCTATCTCTCTCCTTCTTCATCCTTCCTCCTCTCCTCGCCTCTCCTTCTCTCCTCCTCCCCCTCGTCTTTGCCCTGCTCTAGATCATCAGTAACATGGAGGCTCCAGTGACAAATGGCCCCAGTGGAGGAGGCACTACAGCCAATGGGCCGACCACCAACAGCCGTGGCTGCCCCTCGCCCATGCAAACTGGCCCAACAAATGACGACAGCAAGACCAACCTCATCGTCAACTACCTGCCCCAGAACATGACCCAGGAGGAGTTCCGCAGCTTGTTTGGCAGCATCGGAGAGATCGAGTCCTGCAAGCTGGTTCGCGACAAGATCACAGGTGCAGAATGGAGACTGTTGAATGCTCTGCTGGGATATTGCTGCATTTTTAACACAAAAAAATCAGCTTTTCATGATCTAAGGAAATAATCTTCTTAGCCTTGATATCAGTTGAGGTGCATCCAGTGAGTTTTAAGAAGGAAAAAAGTTTTTCTTTTCAAATCCCCCCTACCTGTTGTTTCATTGGTCTTATGATACATTCACTAGTAAAAGTAGTAGAAGTGATGATTTGGTGGTACAGAAGGGAAAATTTGCCAAAGTAAAGCGAAAAGGGAAAACCACAAGGTGAGTTGTGACTGCACTGAGCTTGAAAGGATTTTGATGCTTGCTTTCTATTATGACTGTGTACACTGGGCTGATCCTTGGACTTTAAGACTGGACTTCCTGTTCACAAAAGCATCCCTTTTTAACAGTACAATACTGTAGCCTCAGTTGTAAATTCTTGACATATCACTTATTTGGTAATCCTAATCCTAGTGTAACTTTTTTTTTTTCACCTGTCAAAATCATTTGCAGGCGAGCTGTTTAGCGACAAATATACATAGCCTTTGTTCTTTTTTCAGTTAAGTACATCTCAGACAGGATTTGCAAACGTACACATTCTGCTTTATTTATGTTTTTCACACCGTCCCAATTTTTGGAACCAGGATTATTTTTGCACTTATAGTCTAATAACAGAAAATGATAAGAATTATGAGTGTGACAAATAGACACGACGGCTCTAAATTAGGTGTTGACAAGAATGAGATATGATGTGAATAGGTCACACTTATATATATACACTAGGCTTGCCGTGGTAGTCACTGTTACTAGTGTTACACAGTGTTCCGGCCTTGACCCTGATTATCTTATTTGCTCACTGCCACCACAATCATTTAGCTTTTTTTTGCAGTTGCAGCAGAGTAGCAGGAGTCACATATCACTTATAACATGACAAGACTGAGGAGAGCTTGCCGACAAGATGATGGCAGAGGATGTTTTGTCAAAGCAAAAAGTGAGGGACCTGCTATGTAATATTTTGGGTTTAAACCCTATGCAAATAGAAATCTGATAACTTTAATGAGGGAAAATAAGTTTGTTTCCTGCAGCTCCCCATCTAACAGCTTGTTGCATTCCTCCCACAGAATGTATGAAACTACTCCTTTATATATTTGAATCTGACCCGCTGTCAAAAAAATGCTGAATAACTATTGTTTTGCCCTGTAGACGAATAGCGATAGGTGTTAAACTCTCTGAACAAATTACATTTCCAGTGACTAGCATAAAAAAATTCAACTAGTGTTTCACCAGTTAAATGATTTTAATGTGAAGCTGCAGCAGTAGGAAAATACCCAGTTTGCATGAGCAATAAATTAATACGACTCCAAAGACAGTGAGCAGCCTTTACTGTAAAAAGTCTGATGTAAATGGTTACAGCGGTTTTGTCACAAGTTTTTTTAGCCGGTGGGAAAATGTCATCACCGCGGCAACCCTAGTGTACACAAGCCCGCAGTCCGACATCATTCCAGACAATTCAAGTGTTTAAGAGGAGTCATTGTATGTGCTGTCTTCCAGAGGAAGAAATCCATCTCTGCCCTCTGGGTGTGTGTTCAAGCGCTGTGACTCAGCAATGCAGCAAAGTGCCACATGTTCTCCAGAGGTGTTTAAATTAAGCAGCACTTTGCGGTGCTAATCATGGCTGTAATCTGGGCGTAGTGGCTGTGTGGGTGGCCATACAGCAGATGGATCAAGGGGAGTAGAGGGTGGGTGAGTGGGGGGGCAGCTCTGTGATAATGCTCCATAATGGCTTTCATTTTAGATCCTACTTACTGACACTCTTCTCCTGATAATCTCATTAAAGAGCATCAGGCAGGCAGATCACCGAGCCGTTCTGAGATAGCATGGCAAAGCAAGGCGAGTAAACACACACATACAAAGATATAGGGTGAAATCTAGAATTGTGTTTCCTATGATAGATTAAGTACAACCAAAAGGCCAAAAGGGATGACCATCTTGACTGTAAACTAGCGATGGCCACTAGCCCAGCCATTCATCCCTGCCTCCGTCTGTTCTTTAAAGCATAGCTCTACAGCTCCTCTTTAGGACCATCTTCCTCGTCCTCCGTAATGGGCTACAAAATGGAGCCTGAGAGTCAGATACACCAGGATAATGGAGGATGGCGCGAACAAAAATAACACTGGGATACCACATGCTATCATCATCATCGCCATCACGATGTTCTCTCTCAGCCCGATTTTCCCCTCAAGTGCAGCAGCGAGGAACCAAGCTAACAGCAGATATTTGGAGAGAGTTTTAAAAAACAAAAAAAAAAACAGAAACGAACAGAATTGCTGTAAACCTGCTCGGGCCCCTAAACAGGGGGGAAGTGAGAGAGGTAGAAATGTTTGTTCGCTCACTTCTAAACCATTTAGGGCACTTCTCTGCTCTAGACTACAAGGTCTCTCTGATGACTTAGCATCAACGCAAAAAAAAAAGTTATAAATAAATCCTGCCCTCCCTCCCATCTCCCCCTGTGGCGTATGCCTGTTTTGCTATCCCATGGGTGCAATTTCCTCGTGCAAACTTTTAGGCTAACAAAGCACAGATCCCTTCTTCCGGCAGGGAATGCCAAGAGGCTTTATACTCTCTTACAGTCATCCAAATCATTAACAGACTAAGCCAGGTTTGCAAGAGGGAGGGGTAGAGACAAGGATGGTGGGAAGTAAAGAGTGCACCTTATATTGAGACTGAGATATACACCTGCACTCTCTCTCGTTCGTCATAAGCATCTATGCATGGATTGTGAGAAAGACATTTTTATGAAGACCGAGTGAGGATATTTTCTACTATGTTAAAATTTCAGTATGAATCTTTAAAATTTCTTGAGGATAGATAGGGTGTGCTGTAGCTATATATTTATAATTCATATTGATGGGAATATTAATGCCTTCATATTCTATTATGCAGTGTGAAAAGCATGACGAGTATCAAGCAAAGTTTTAGATTTTAAATATATTCACTGACAGAAATTTGAAGTGAATTTTTAAAACGTGTACTAGAATAATTGTTTCAATATTTTATCATTACAAGGTCGAAGTATTTACGGATTCAAGCAGTCTTCCGGTGTGCACACTACGAGTAAGGACTTTGCGTCGTGTGGTACTTTTGTGTCGGCCTTACCATTTTCAAATGCGCTCATTTTTACAAGCAACTGTTCTCTCATCTCCTAATATGTTTCCCATCAGTATTTGCGGCTTGACCAACCTGTGAGTGTTTGCTGACAAGGTGTGAGCACACAGGCCTCTCAAAGGTAGGAGAGACAGACAGGTCCTCAGCGTCCTCCCAGCTTCCTGTGGGCTCGCTCTTGTCAGCTCCAATGATGCCAGCGTGGCGTGAGGCTCGGGCAGGCGCGGGCACGCGTAGACACTCAAGCTCCGTCTGTCACCCTGACTGACTTCAGCTGGTAGAAGAGCCACCTCTGGGTGTCTTTCTTGCTCCCCACACGCCTGTCTGCTTGCCTACCTTCCTGCCTGCCTGCTTGCACAACTACCTCTGCCTGGTGCTCTCATAACACGGCAGGGACGTGCAGGTTAATCTTTTATTTAAGGCTAGCTTACACGCATCTAGCTGCAGCCCACACACGCTTGCACATAAGCTCTGGGCCTCCACCTGTGAATTTCCTATCTGCCTGTGCATTCTTAAAGAGACGATATCTCTGAGCATTTTGTTGTTTGAATTAAGTGTGTATACTGTAGTAGCTTCAATGATTGCTTTGTCATCTACAGAGGAGAGAGAATGTTAGGTATACAAATGTCAAGGGCATCATGGCTTTGAGACACGTCGCACTTGCGGCCCTCACTGCTCACTTTTCTGTCGGTCGTTAAAGGAAGGGAAACCTCTGTTTAAGCTGAAAATTGCCAGTGTGCAAGCTTGTCTTGAGCCATGGTGGAAGCAACCACTCCTCTCTG
This sequence comes from Diplodus puntazzo, assembly GCA_963678695.2. Classification (NCBI taxonomy): domain Eukaryota; kingdom Metazoa; phylum Chordata; class Actinopteri; order Spariformes; family Sparidae; genus Diplodus; species Diplodus puntazzo. Next base: position 14,592,695 of record OZ023163.1, read on the forward strand.
AGACCTACGCTTTTGGAGAGCTAGTGAAAATTAATGTGGGCTTTGCAACATACTGAATCAGCACCCACAGACATCTACACATGCCCAAACACACACACACGCACAGAAAAGGAATTGACGGATCCTTGTCAGTAAGTCATTTTTCGGGATAATTCTTCTGCATCAGCTGCATTTCTGCTCGGGAAATGAATGCATTTGTTTTCATAATGACATGGAGGAAAAGAAAATGGCTTTTCATGCTGGAACAAGAATTGATTGCGTTGAGGAGGAGGTTGAGGGGATTATGTGTTTTTTATGGACAACCATTTTTTGGATTCTCATGCCGCGCCAATAGCACATGCAGACAGACAGTGGCTTAAAGCTCAGCTTGCTTGTTGAGTAAACAGTTCACAAAATTTACCATCTGCTGTGTCTGCCCTGCTCTGGCTGCCTCAGGTAGTTGCAGAATTAGCTCACTGCCAGCTATCACCAGCACTTTACTCACCTTGTAATAATGAAAACAGCATTTTTTCCTTTTGTGCAGATGAAATGAAATGCTGTTAAGACATCATCCCAAAGTAACCTGACTAAAGCCTTTTGTGCGCACTACTCTAGTCACCTTCCATGTGTTGGTTTTATACATGGAATCTGGGGAGCTGACACAAATCATAGTGACAATGTAGCAAGCCAAGCAGATGTTGGCTATGAAAAATAGATGGACTGTGATGTCAGCTGTGGAGTAGTTCAAGCCAGAGCACCTCTGACAGACAGCAGCTTCAGTAGCATGTGAAAGCCCGCTGCAAACCCAATTCTTACATAAGGACAGGTACACCTTATTTATATACTGGAGGTGCAAAAAACATCTCAGGTTTTCTGAATTTGCTGTGCTTTGCATGCACAAGTCTGTAGCTCAGGCGGCGCACATCCATTAGTTTCATAGTTGTTCCATTTCTGTTATGGAACATCAAGTGCACCCACAAATATTGCAAACATAAAATATGCATCTTGCCCTGATCTGTAAGGACAGACGGGTGGAGCTTAGCTCCTGCACAAGGTCTGTCAGTCTTAATGCAGAACAGATCAAATATTCACCATATAAACCTCAGTTTACCCACAGCTCTTTGTTGCTACTGAAATATACATTGACAACACACTCAGGGGTAAAGCTCATTCTCTTTGTATTTCATATTGCAAGCCAAGCTGTTTTTCAAATCATTACGAGGGTGATGGGAACAAAATTCTCCATTATTTCTCTGTTTGACTGTATGATGAGACCCATTTACTATTTTCCCTCAAAAAGTGGCCACTGACTTTATTTACCTAATTTGCAGAGAGTATCCCTTTTTTAAAGCAGGCTTATATTAGGGTCATGACTATATTGTATATTTGGTCATATTTTAGGAGGAAACCTCCTTGTTCTGCTTCTGTTTGTCCTATTGAAATTTCATTACTTCACTACAGTGTAAACATAAACTTATTGTATTAGTTTTTAAATATTAAGCCCACTAGCATGTCATAGGACATTTATTAAACTTTTTGGGGGGAAATATTTGAAGCATCAACATCATGGTGCTTCAAATGTAGCTACTGCCATCTTAAGGCATTTTACTATGCCATAAACAATAAAAGAATCCATACATACTTTTTAAATCCTTACTGATATCATGCCGAGGAAGATTGAGGGCAGTTTTTATATCTCATATACAGGCTGCATTTATTTGAACCTGAGTTGGGCTGATGGCTGAAGATAGCGTGAACAAAGCTGACAGGGAAAGAGATGAGAAAAGGATTTGACATCTCCAAAGCCAGGTATTAAGAGAGCTGCCAGGCTCAGAAGTGCAGACACAAGCAGTCAGACACACATTAAAGTTTCAGAGTCTCAGGTCCAGAGAATGTCCTGTCTCTCTCCTCTTAGCACCCCCCCCCCCCAATCTCCTCCTCCTCCTCCTCCTCCTCCTCCTCCTCCTCCTCCTCCCTCTGCTTAGGACCCAGAGTTGGATGTCCTTAGAGCTTGCTTGTCTGCACTGTTCCAGGAGGAACCTCCTGTGACCCTCACTTCAGACTGCCTCTGTCCCTTCTCATTCCACTCTCTGAGTGCCCTTTACATGGAACACAGAGGTTGTGACTGTCCCCTGTGTCGGCCTCAGATCCAGAAGCCGAATACGCCTCAGGCCTGGTACCCCACCCTCCAACCCTCCACTCTTGAGTGCGCTGTACCTGGGCAGGACAGAACCAGACAGTCTTTCTGTCCCCTGCACGTGTGCTGCAGGGTTCGGGGTGGACGGCTAAAGGGTTGTGGGCCTGCTCGCTCTGTGCCGAGTTCAAGCAGGTGCAGCAGGGTAGGCTCCGCAACCCTGACGTAACAGTGTTATCCAAGACATAAAGGGGCTTCTCTGTCTGTCAGCTTGCCTTCTATTTCTCAGCTGCACAGCCAGCCAACCAGCCCACACACTGCAGGCTGCAGTCCACTGGCCCTAAGGCTCAGGGAGCCACCACGAGGGGGTGGTTTACTTGCGTGTGTGTTTCGTCCCTGAGCCTCTACGTGGGCAAGTGGTGTCTATGCGTGTGTGTTGGTGGTAGCAGGGCCTTGGGAGCTGAGAGTGGGAGCCTCCTGACTGCAACAGTGGCTGCTACCTTGGCAACCCAGGAGGAAAAGATGTGTTGAATGAGTGAGTGGGAGAGGGATCTACAGTAGATGCATGTGTGCGGGGGACGTGGCTCTGTTTATGAATTTAGTTATTTAAACGGACTGAATACATGCCACCACATGATATGCCCTAACTGTACTGCTAGTATCTGAGCCACCATAGTATTTTGTTCTCTTTGCATTTGTCTTTTTGCAAACTCACTCAACGCCCTCTCCATTGTGGAGTTGACCCTTATTGAGGTAAGTGGAGGTTTTCTGACATGAAGCTGGTGACAGGGCACCTTTTCAAATGTTGGGGAGCAATGGCCCATCAAAAAATAGCACTACCTCAAGTTGCTGCAGCAGCAAGGGGCAAAACGTCAGAGGACAGGAGAGGATGGAAGAAGTGACACATTTATTTTGACAATGTGAAATGCTGTTTTTTTTTTTTAATGTCGGTAAATTCAAGACTGACTGGGCGGATTTGCCTGTATCTGGGGAGACGGGACTGGACCTCTCAAAGTGCGTTAGCATCACTGGCTCGGAGCAAGCTAAGACGCCCACCTGAAGCTTCCACCCATGACATCTGAATAACAGGCAGTGACCACTGCTGATAGGGTGTGAGAACAATGAGAGATGTTTATTGATAGCCTTGAAAATGTTTCTTCAGTCAGATACAAATTTTCATTCTGTTACGTTGCTTAAAATTCATGCAGAGCTTTTCCCATTTGTTGGACAGCGTGTACTACACAGTGTTCTTATTTCATGGAAATGAAATGATAAAATTAAAAAAAAAAACACTGGAATAGAGGACAAGTGAGTAGAATTTGAACAAGTTGCCAGAATGCCTCTACTCTTAATCTGTTTTGACAACATAGTGTCAGTGGTTAAGGAACTTTTTGGAGAATTTAAACTGACTTATTTGAGCACTACTCAGAGAATGATATTAAGAACAATAGATTCCAGGAGGGTACATTGTAAAAAAAAAAAAGAGGGCTCTTGCAGCTATGTCTTTCATTTGGTAGCTACCACTCTTGATCAAAGAGTATATAGTGTGTTGTGTGAGCCTTGCCTGATGATAGCAGGAGATGAAGCTGCTTTCATGTTTGCAGTACAGGGCTCTTAGTCGCATAATACAACAAAAAGGCACAAAATAATGACAGGCAATATGCAACTGGAGTCTTACTGCGTGTACCTGACAGCCTATGATTGTGCGCCCGAGTGTCATACATATATATTTAACTTTGACCATATGTCTGTTAATTCAGTGTCGCCTTGCATTCATCATTTGCTTTCGTGCTTATTTATATACCCTTTATCATTTTTCATCAGTATGTTGTGTGAATTTTCATTATGTGGTGTGCATGTCTGTGTATGTGTCGCCACATAGGGGGATAGGAAAGGTGAAATTACATGGTGGGGCCAGCAGGCAGGGCACCCGCTCGAAGTACACTAATTTTCTCATCTAACACATTGAGCAACCTGCTGCTCCTCAGGAAACAAATAATGGCTTAGTCATAACACCTCGCTAACACGCCAGAGAGCTTCTCACTAGAAATAGCAGTGATTTTTACCACTGGAAAAACATGCCCACCTCCCTATACAATTTATGTCAGACTGTACAAATGGTCTGCCAGAAGAGTGGGGGCTCGTCCAAATTAGCCCCTACCTCCTCACTCCCACACCCAATGTGGTTAGAGAGGTTAGTGAAAGCGGATGTGGCACTATACAGTGAAGCACTGTAGTGCTGTAGTGCAACATATAAATGTGTAATGACATCTTTTGCACAAGTGCATACACACACTGTTAATGTCATTAACAACCTCTAGATTCTTAGATTTATATACTTCACATGAATCCCATTTGGGGACATTCTTTATTAGAAGACCTCTGCCATCATTAAATTTACATAATTTTTATTAAGAAGCCCCCTTTCATTGCTGCCGAGCATTTTCTCGCGTCGTTACAACTGTTGTAGAGTTTGCACAACTGGCACTGTAAGCAGCTGACGAATCAGAGGCAAATGAATATCTAACCTCATTAAAAGGCCATTATGAAGAGCAATGCATCATTTGGGTTCTTGGTTTTAATTGACAATTAAAATATATAAGTTAATGTATCCATTAAGGTAATTGATCAGCACAAGGCTGATTTTTCTGTTAGCTACAACCCCATTAGAGGCTATTTATCATGCATTTTTAATAGCTTCTCTATATTGCCTGTGATGCAGCGCTTTTCCAAGTTATTTTTCTGTAATTATGAAATACAGAAAGAAAGTCTCTGTCTATAAAAATCTGCCAGGGGCTTTCTGACAGCATTTTTAAAGGATTGACTCTGTGACATACAGTTCAGAGGGATGGTGCAGAGTCTACACTTACTTTTGAAAACATGCTTTTGTATATAAAAAAAAAAAATGTACTGACAATCTCTGTTAAGCATTAGTAAAGCAACTGTAAGACTCTAGAATGAAATATTTTATTGAAAAACAATCAGACATCTTAATCTCCCTGTAATTCTTCATTATCAATAGTATTTACACATTTCTTTTGTGGGGGATACAGCGACAAGCCCAGCCTTCAGCCTCAGGGAAATGCTTTGGAATTTGGAATGACTGAAAATACCCCTTTTGTTGGTATTCAGAATACATGACAATAATTAATGAATAATAAAATCATATATCTTCCAGTACCTACTCTTCAAGAACATCCTAACCCAAGCTTTGAATCTGTGACTAGAGTTTGCCATTGACTTTAGTGCTATCATGTCTTGCTTAGTCTTTACTTTATGGTAATACGTTTTGTCTGGCAGCCCAAGCTGGCCTCATCCTTGCATTCCAATAAGACACCATGCTAGGTTAAATGATGCTGAGCCATTCTAAACTGCGTCTAAACTGTGCTTAACCGCGGTGTGTTGAGCCGGAACAGAGCAGGGCTGTGTGTGATGGTGTGATCCAAATGCAGGCAGCATGCAGGGCTGATCCTGCTGGGGAGTACTGAGGTGAACAGGGCAGGTGTTGTGACAGGCTGAAGCCAACCACTCTGCCTGCCTGCTGCCTCTGCCTGCATATTGTAGGTTACAGACGGAGAGCGGCTTACAGTAGCACCCTCGCCTATATGAATGCCTGTGCATCCATAAGAGAAAGGATGGAAATAGACAACGATCTTCATCTTTTCAGTGTTGACATTCACTATACTGTTTAGGAACTACAATACACCGCTCCACACAAACGAACAATCATGCATTCACTGTTCAGCTGCCAGCCACTCTACCCCTCATGTCCTGCTGCGAGGACATACTTTACTGCTTGTGTTTGTTTCTGCGTGCCTCTGTGATTGAGTGATTACATGTTTACTTGCATTTGTGTGTGCACATGTGTGTACATTTGCGCGGTACGTTGGTGTTGCGTCTCCCACCCATCCGCGCAGATTACAGGCAGTCTGCCGGTGGCTCCCTGCTGTTAGCTGCTCACTAGCAGGCTGGAATTGGTTGGTGGAATCCCCTCCTGGAGCTTTCCTGATGCTGCAGGCAGATGTCTCCCTCCATCTCCCCCGCATCTCCCTACTCACCTAGGGACTGATGCCAGCCAGTGAGCTTCGCTCCTACCCTCTCCCCCCCCAGCCCTGGAGGCACTCAGCCTTGCCAAAGCGGGAGTAAGGAAGAGCGCGTGGGTGGGCAGATATGCCAATGCCAGCCTAAGCTTCCCATGCATACAACATACTCAAACTTACATAAAAACACTTAATTTACATTGAGCTGAATGCTACATTCATCGGGCCTGTAATCAAAGAAAATATATTATTATGTTTGTTACAAGACTATAATCCATTGCTGACTCATGTATATGCCCACAGACACACACCCACATACACACGTAATGACACTCAACCTACAGTGATGCTACCCCCCGTCACATGGCGTCTATGGCTGCCAGTTTGGCCCCATTTGCCTGCCTGGACTTCTCCACGAGTGCTAAGAGTCTCTGTACCATTAAGCACCAGCCAGCCCATCTCGATTGCCCTACATGAGTGCTCTTCGCCAGCACACTTCATTTTCGGCTAACCTCCTGGTATCTGTGCTTGTCGAACCTCACATTTCTTGTTGAAGATGAAGGGGAGGGGTGAGGAAGGTGATAGGAAAGTGGGAGGCGAGGGTGGGAGAGACAGTGAATGCAGGAGTGGAGCGTTACGAGCAGCCGGCTCTCAGCTGTTGCACCCATCTGGAATTTAAAGTGTGAGTGTAAATTGAATACGTGCACCTATGACCAGTAACTGTCTTTTTTTTTCTTTTCTTTTTTTTTGCTATTAAACTTATTTTAGGAAAATATTCTAAATATTCTGTAGACCACTTGGTAATTTAGCATCCGTTTTACGGCCCATTTCGGTTTGCTTGCAAGCTTAAAGCTGCATGTATGTTTTATTTCATCTCATTCTGTTAATCACTGTTGCTACATGTTCTCTTTCTCTTCATTATCATCGGTCCCTTCTGTATGTACACTATTTAATAAAGAAGCGAACCCACTAAGAAGGATTTTGTGAGTTATATTTAAACTGGCAATCTTAACACCTGATGTCAGCAGAGAGTCAGAGAGGAGGAGGCGGAGAGGGAGGAGAGGACGGTTAGTTATAAATAGCAGTAGTCTCTTCTGGATGGCAGGTTTTTAATTAACAATGGAGAGCGTCTGATAATCCACAGTTAATCCAGAGGAGGAGAGGGAGGAGAGGAGAGAAGAAGAGAAAATCATCAGCTGTTTGATGTTAGGACTACAAGTCCCTCCTGGCCCTTCCACTGCTCGCTGCTGAGCTGTTCTGCGCTGTGATATCCATAGCCCAAATGTATTTATTTTGTGAAACAGCCATGCTCCATATTTTGTGATTCACTTTGTCTCTGACTAACCGCTGTCTGTTCCCATTAGCGTGAATATGTGCACGCAGCTCCTCTTAAACTGACTGGGATTCTTTGTGCTTGTGTGTGGTGTTAGTGGATCCGGGCTGTTTGTGGAAAACTAGCCGACTGAAGGCCTTGTTGGCTGGAGGCGTCCTCTTAAAGTCCTACGCCTGTTGAAAAGCTTGATCTGTCGGGGAAACACTGGGAGATGTCAGGCCTGCTTCACACTCAAAGGGAGTCTGCTATCTAAGACACTTTGAGCTTAGAGGGAAATGGGGGTGGTATTTTTTTCTGCTTTTTGCACAGCTGCAAAGACAGTAACAAATATGTTGTTTATATTCACTGTGATTTTCTGTGATTCACTTTTATTTGCCAGGGCATTTCAGGGCGAATTTGAGCATGATTCATGACATATTTGAGGCATTTAGTTATAGACACCTCTATGTTGAGCAACTGAAAAATTAAATGTATCAGTAGAGTAAATTCCCTTAAGCTCAGAGATCATCAATATAACAAGCAACATCTAATGAGGAGTGCAAGGATCAGCTTTTACATCTGCAACACATTCAGTCCTATTCAGTTAGATCATTATCGTGACATGACATATAAGGTGGAGGTGTTTTATTTCTATCTCAGAATTGGTAGCTTTTTGTACCCTTTTGTCTCTTGAATGATCATTAGCTGGTCTTTTTAAAGTACTAGTCGAATGGAGGGGTTAAAATAGTCCCTCAAAGGGTATGACCTGGAAAGAGGCTGCCTCATTCTTTGAATATTATGGAGCTCAAATCTGCAGGGTTTTGGCAACAGAGTGGGCTTTACATGACACATGGTTGACACCAAGTCACACCAAGACTCTTGGTGCTGCGGGCAGGAGTCACTGTGATCTTGTCAGTAGCAATAAAGGATGTTGAAAATGTATGACGTCCAAGAGTGTGTCTATGGTTGGGAGCAATGGTTGGGTATCATTTTCAGTTTTAGGAAGGATCAAACTCTGGTCAATGAATCACACATCTTTATTATTGTGTTGTCTAAATATAGATTTAGCTATTCCTTATACCGGTATGACTACCGATCATTTTAAAAACATGACACTAGATGCTAAGTACGGAAGATCGGTCTCTGTCTCCCCTCAAATCTTCAAGCGTGGATAATCAGCATAAATTAACATGTTTCCTTGTCGTCAGTGAGCAAATTGAAGTGATTAAATCGAGATTACGTTTTAAAAGCCTTTCTTTCCCTCTTTTTGGTATTTCAGGACAGAGTCTGGGCTACGGCTTCGTCAACTACATCGATCCAAAGGACGCAGAGAAAGCCATCAACACGTTAAATGGACTCAGACTTCAGACCAAAACGATCAAGGTAATCACGCTAAGCTAATCAAGTCTAAATATAACACAAGTATTTCCATTACAAATATATCATTTGCACAGTGTATTTTTCATGTACAACTAAATGTTTCAAAAGCATTGAGCAACATATGAAATATAAATATATAATAAATATAATCAAAATATAATATGAAAATAAATATTAGGTGTATTATATATATTAGAATTATAGTAAATGTATAAAGTTATATAAGGCTGCTTTCTTCTTTCTCAAGTCCTTTTTTTTCAAAAGCGATAGCTGTTAGTCAGTGAGCTGTTAGTGAGTGAGCTGGAAGGTGAGATAGGATTAACAGCATCGAGCTGTTAATGAGCATCAGAAAAATAAAAAAGACCACCTGAATTAAATAGAAACATTAAAAAGCTTGTGACTGTGGCTGATATGCTAATTATTTTCCAAATGTGAACATGTAAAGGTGAAATTATGTATATATATCGCTGAGTGAAAGGGAAGAAATACATCAGTCACTGCATGTTTTCCAAAATAATTGAAGGTTCTGTTATTGCATTTTAATGGCATGACTAATATGCCATGTTGCTGGTGGTTGTCACAGAGGTAAAACAGATCAATCAGTGCCAGCACTGTGCTGTTCCTCCTGCAAACATGTTTTTAAGGCTAAAAGTTTGACTAAGATGTTTTCGCACAACATCAACATATCAATATTCCCCCCGGATCATGGCCTGCTGATGTATTGTGGCTTTTAAACTGGGCAGTAATCTGTTGCTCTATGGTAATCCCTGGATTCTCACTTTCTGTCATCTGATCTAATCTAATCTAATGTAATCTAATCTAATCTAATCTAACAGGATAGGATTAGCTTGCAGTTGTGTAGAGGGGAATCCCCGTGAGAATCCCTCTATTCCAGAGACAATGTGCACTGCCTGACCTGGCCTCGGTTCAGCACAGCTTGCTGGATCTTGTCTAAATAATGCCACGGGGTACAAAAGAGAGATAGAGAGTAATATTGTGTTTTTTGCATGTAAAGTAAGAGTGACTATCTATGTATGTTTTATTCTGTTTGAGGTTGGCTTTGTGGTGGTTTGACATGTATATGATGGGTGGCTCGTGTCTCTATTTGTGTTGTTATTTCTTTTTTTTTATCTGCACATGCGTGATCAGGTCATTGTGACCCACATTTTCAGCTCACCACTTTGTGAAACACATGATTACATAAAGGATATTGCCTGTTTTAATCAGGACCCCATAAACCAAGTCTTGACCAAGACCAGGGCGTTTCGAGATCTAGGCAGGACCAAGACTTTGAGGGGTTGAGACTTAATCAAGACCAAGGCCAATGCAGGACGAGACTGAGTCAAAACCAAGACCAGTACGAGTCCCACAATGCCTGACACACGATAAAATGTGGAACATGCAAACCATAGGCACTCCTGAAAATGTTCTGAAAGATCCACGTTCACATGAAAACACCAACAGAAGAGCTCATCTTCATTCACCTCTTTTATTGCCATAAATATGAGGGCCCAACTGATGAATCAGTTGATTTTTGATATCACAAATATTGATCAGTATTGTGTATGCAGTCATGGTCTTGACTAGTCCAGAATCATCTTTGTCCAAGACAGAAACAAGACCAAGTTAAAGACAAGGTCTTGAGACCTCTTGGTCTTGAGTGCTACAATGATATTATATGGGCTTGGGAATCAGTCAACACAGTTCTTTTGCAAATGATTGTATTCTGTTTTAATTAACGTCTTACACAGCGTCTTAACATCTGTAGAGTCAGAGTTATAACAATAAAAAGCAGGTCACCTAACATTGAAACCTTTGCAAAAATAGGCATTTTAAATATAAAGACCGGAAAAGTTTAAGGTCATTTATGAAGCGTGAAATTCATGAGGTCTTTATGGAGTGTAGCAGTCTCAGTTCACGGATTTTCGCCCTCACACTCTCATGACACAAGCGGTTGCCTGTAGTTGTCCCTGAGATAAAGGCGGCCTTCGTAATGACAGAAGACAACTCTGCATCTCTGTCTGCCGCTATCGCTCTTTCACACTTCATTTCCTCCTTCCTACCACCCTCTCTCGTTGCTTTCTCTCTCCACAACAGACTGAAATACCCCAAAGGTAACAAGGTAAATTAAAAGGCAGCACGGTGATTCTAAAATTAAGTTTGGCGCTCTTTCATGTCACACCCTTCCCACTCTCTGCCACTACACTTGTGAGGAAACGCTTGGCCCAGAGATTCGCATGCTCTCGGGCGATGTGTTTCTCTGTAGTATGTTTGAGTTGGTTTCGCTGCTGCGGTTCCCTCCACCATGACACCTCGGATTTTGTCAGCGATGCTGCTTTCTTACCGAGGCGTGAGGGGAAGCAGCATGCCAAAGGTGAGAGGAGCTCACAGTGACATGCATGCACATAATCTCACACACTTTTTCTAACTTTCCTGCGCACGCACACTCGAACACGCACACTGTTTCACACATGCACCACGCCACACTTGTACACAATACCGCTAACAGCTTGAGGAGGTGTTGATGGATTAGACATCTGGAGTTGGCTGACAAGGAGTGAAAATGAGGGAAAGCTGCACAGAGAAGAAAAGAGGAGCAAAAAAGAGGCAGAATCTGGAAGAGAGAAAAAAGGTTTAGCGAGGCAGCATGCAGGAAGGAAGCAGAAGGAAAAGACCGAGCCCGCGAGAAAGGATGGAGATGTAGAGAGGAAGAGGAAGACAGAGGAGCTGTGCAGAGAGGCCAAAGAGGAAGATGTGTGAAAGAAAAGTGAGACATGGGGAAAGCCAGCTGTTCCCAATCCCATTCTCCCCACCGTTTCCATGCTGTTGCTCATGGATATGACAGCATATCCACCATATTTGCCTGACTTTAACCTTATTTGATGGCTTATGTCTCCACATGTCAAAGGTAATGAAAGCACTGCAAGGGAAAGCTGCTCCAGTCAGCAGCAGTAGTAATGGGATTTACGCATCTTTTGCTGAAGCAAAATCAGGTCTACACATGAGGATGTTGGGGACAACGTTTGACAAGTGAAAGTTCACTGGTAGAAAGCTGCTGCTGGGAGTTGCACGGCACAATCTAACTAGTTGTGCGGCTCTCGCAATACGACAATTACAGACGTACTATTCTAGGAAGGAGACCGTGAATCACTGGAAAGTAGCATTGAGAGATGCGTGTTTGTATGCACATTAATAAGCATGTGCTTGTGCATATGTGGTAATGTATGTGTGCTGAGGAGGAGCAGCTGTGACAATGAGGAACTGGGTGAAATTATGTGGGTGAGTGGTACTATGAGAACGTCTCTTTTATTTCCTCTGAGACTGCTGACCTGGAGAGTGTTGCAAGGGAGAGAGTTGAATCGATTTCTGTGCATTGTTTGTGTTTGTGTTTGTGTTTGTGAGTATATGTATGGTCATGTGTTCTTTTGCAGCAGACTTTATGTAGAAAAAAATCAGAGGGGATACAGGAGTAAACATCTTACTCTTAATGCTGATCCTTTAAAAATGAAGGAACGATGCAGATCTTCTCTGTGTAATGATACTAAACAGTGAAAACCTTTCTTCAGGGTTCACAAGGCTAAATTGCACTCTGAAAAGCTTTGGGTCATACTTATGTGTTAATTACAAAGCCGACTTAAAGAAAGGCATCTTCAAACACAACATATTGAGTCTTGCATGTTTATTCATTCACATTTAAATCAGAATAGTGCTTAAATTCAACAGGGTGAGTGAGGATGCTTTTTGGTCAAAGTCCTAATACTATTAATCCTGTTCTCCTGGCCACCTGAGCTGTCCTTTCAAAGTAAAACACCTGCGGTTTCTCCTCAAGGGAACAAAGTTTCCTTTGCCTCCTCCAGCAAATGACTCAAGTGTTATCTCTCCAGTGTTCTAAGCAGCTAAATCTTTTCCTGACAACGATAATCCCCACGGCAAGGTGTGCTAAGAAAATAGTCACATTTTCCTCCCTGAGGATCCAACGACCCGCACCCTGCCCATCCAAAACACACACACACACACACACACACAAACACACACACACACACACACACACACACAGACACACAAAATCCTGTTCCCCTCACACTTTAATCTTGTTTAAATTTAAAACCCCTCCCAGGATATTACTGAGTAATAAAGCACTGGAGCCCCAATTTATTTATAGAGGCCCCTAAGACTATGTGTTTATTTCCACAGGTGTCATATGCCCGACCCAGCTCAGCCTCCATCCGTGATGCCAACCTGTATGTGAGTGGCCTGCCCAAGACTATGACCCAGAAGGAGCTGGAGCAGCTCTTCTCCCAGTATGGGCGCATCATCACCTCCCGCATCCTCGTCGACCAGGTCACAGGTATCCATGGGACAGCACCTCCTCTCTTTTTTCACAATTTCACATAGACACACATGATCATTCAGACACCGAGCACACACACGCATATGTGTTCAGTGATAAAATGTGATTGTATGGTTTGTTAAATGTCTGTGTTTTGCTTGTGTTGTGCAGTCCTGTGACTATTTGATGAATATTTGATGGTTAGACCCATCTGTAATATTAGGCTTTAATGATTACATTTTATTCACAGATCAAAGTCATAAAAAGCCATGGTTTTAAACATTTTACCACAATCCTTCAATATTCTCATGTCCATCTGGATCCAAGTATTTTCTGTGTGCTGCTCAATGCAGAAGATCTTTTTACCCGTTGCTCAAGTAGCAACACATTTTCTTCAGCCAAGCAAACATGGCAGCTGGAAGTGACACATTTCTGCCCGCTTGTCTCTCCTGAAACCGTAAAATAGTAAACTCAAGCGTAACAGTTAAGTAGGTCTGCGGTTTATTTTAGCACCATGCATCAGTCACACTTAATGTTTTTTTATTCTACAGACCACCTTCCTTCTTTCACCTTTGCATAAAAATAGAGCAGATTGAGTACCCAATGAGCATGAAAAGCATTAAAGCCATTGACAAAGAACGGCATGCTGAAAACATTTGCACAAACAAAAGTACATCCAACATATGTGTGTAGTGAAAGAATCACGATCGAGCATACTGTTTTACGAAGCCAAAGCATAGTGATTACAATTTTCATCAAAATTGAGGTATGACTGTAACTGAACTTTCAAATGTCTGATTTATGTTGTGCCAATATTTCCAGAAGTTCCATCTTACACTATCTTGGAGAAATAAAGGATGCAACAATTGCAGTTATGACATAATTCAACCAAAAACCAAACAGAAGACTGCAGTAAGTGTTGTTACTGCACTGTGCGTTGGTTTTGGCTTGCAGTCTTTTCCAGCTGTCTATTAAGACAGCTGGATGAGATTATGTTGTATGAGAGCATATATCTAATTGTTAAAATAGATTTACATAATTTTTTTCTTGATAGGTTAAACCTCACAAAATACTAGTTGAGGGTTGCCTGAATTGTTCTTAATTACTCAGCTATTTCAACTTGGTTGTAAAGATCAAAATAATTAAACATAGATAGGATGTAATAAGAAATTAAATTAGATTTATATTTTCTCAGGAAGAACATAGAAAGAAGATTGTAGATACTGCACTTTGCCTTTGCACTACCTTTATCTTTTTCAGGTAATACAAAGAATTCAGTATCTGCATTTTCACAGTCACGGGTCAAATAATTGGTTATGATTTTTAAGACATGAACATTACTTAAAGATTACATATTTTGTAAGGACATGCCTGCTGTTTTACCTATGACAACGTTGGCTGGACATTCAAAATTAACTACAATATTGTAGTTTCAGGGGTTACTGTAATGTTTTATATGAGTGAAGATCTGTTGTTGATGCAATACAAATCAGTGTCACATTGTTCATTGCATCGTCAATAAGATATATAGATATTATACATGATTTTATATGCATGCATACTCCGTATCTTAATACCATATTTTAAAAAAGTAGTAGTAAATGTTACACTCAATGCTTAGTTACGTTCCATCTCTGCGTACCATCATCTGAATACATTGATTTCAACCGTATTGCACAGCCTTATTGTCCACCAACCATTGCCAAGTGAGTGAGTGACCTCAACAGGAAATGATTTCTCTGACCACGTCCCCAACCGAGGGCGCTGCGGTAAAAACAATGATTACATGAGGGGCACAAGCTGTGTAATATAGATGCTCAATTACACATTCCACTACATCCAAAACACAGGAATGAATCACATCAGCCCCTTGTGTTGCAGAAGAACCCCTCCAGCGTGTCTCTTAGATCCATTTCAGGGGTTGTGTGCGTGCCTACAGGCTGCAACCTGCTCCAGTGTTATGTGCAATGTGTACTGATGAAGCAGAAAGGGAGCAGAATGCTGTAAGCCACACTCATTTGCCTAAGCAGAATAAATCACTGCTGGCGGTGAAGTGCACGCCTGTCTGTACACACTGAGCAGATGAGGAGAGAGAGGGTGAGAGAGAAGAGTGGAAAGAAGCGGAGGAAAGGAAAACAAAGGAGAGGCAAAGGAGACAGAGGGGAGTGCAGCCAAGGGAGGGGGGGAGGCAGAGAGAATGGAAAGAAAGGCAAGTAACAGAGAGTGTGGATGAGCAGAGACGTGGGAAGGAGAGGAAATGAGACGAGGGAGGAAGCAAAGGGAGGAGGGCAGCAGAAGGGAGAAGGTAGAAAAGAGGGATGGAGCCATTTCTACCCTCATCAACACACATTTAGATGAAGTAGGCACATCCCCTGCCCATTTATTTTACCAACAGACCAGTCATACCAATATGCTTCTTAGACACAGGGGACTTCTAGCAAGGCCACAGAAAACACCATGTCCAACCCCTGCCACCGTCAATAACAAAAATCTCAACACAGTGCTGGTTTTGCTGCATTTGCCATGTGGTGATTCTTGACGGGCAAGTAGATATGGTGCTGGAGCAGTTCACTTCCACCTTTGGGAATAATATGAACACAAACAAATTGGTCACTTGAGATAAGTATTTCACACAATCATTCGTTTCACTTCCTGTGATTTAAATTGACAATCAAAGGTTTAATAATCATACATTCCTCTCCTTAGATATCATTAGATTTACTACATGTTGATGTCACTTTCCAGCCAAAACATAGTTTACAACATGCAAGCAGTTCCCTGTTTAAGTGGCAGTACACACTGTACAGTAATTCTGACAATATGTGTATTTCCTTGCCCTGATTTTGTGTTTCTTCCCCAACAACAAAGTATTAAAATCAATAAGAATCATTCACTTTAGGGTAACTGGTGACTCATTTTTTTAAGAATAAGCTGTGATTATTGTTTTTCATAAAGGAATTAAATTAAGCTGGGCTAACCTTGTATTAGGAAATTGCTTGTTCAATCTGTGATATTAATAATAGTAAAATCAAATATTTATGTTATAATGTTATAATAAAAACACATTTTTTCATAACTTTATAAGACTTTATTGTGTGTGATGTTATTAATTGATTCCTTACCGCACTGCCGGGAAAACATTTCTTTCTCTCAGAAAGTACAAACACGATTTTTTGATCAACTTTCTAAAATGCAAAGCTTAAATTAATTCTTGAACTAATCTAAAGATCCCTCTGGACACAAATAATGTGTTTCTGATACGGTCTTTCCACCCAAAAAAAATTTTTTGTGTCTTGTTAATGTCTTCAGTCAATAGGCACAGTAAAGCTCGAACATTCAACTGTAAAAACATATCTTGTAGTAGAGGCGGACTTGAAATCACACACCAAACTGTACTTATTTTATCTAATGGTGTTCGTCAAATCTCCTGTTGGCTGGTCTTTTGAGTACCACAGCTCGTGATTTCACCTGACTTAAACCTCATGTAAACATTTTATCCACAGCGATCATTCCCAGACACAGTTTTTCCTTGAAGGATGCAGATTTACCACTGGTCAGTACACTCTCTCTCACACAGAGCAGGAGGTGTTGAAACACCCTCATATACATTAATGTCTTTCCTGACTACCACCTGACCTACTCCCCACATACCTGCTTTAAAACTGAAACCTACAAAGACTCACAAACGCACACACAGACACAGACACACATGGACACAAATTATTATAATGTGAGAGAGATGTTCTGCAAGGTGTCCCCAGAGGGATAAGGATCAGCAGGAGAAATGTTAATGATCAATTAGATGTTAGAGTTGCTGGTGATTAAAAACATGGAGGACTTTAGAAGGGCCCTGAGAGTAGTATGCTGGCATCATTGACTCATCTTTCTCTTCTCTCCGTTACTGTACCAGGCATACACACACACAAGAGATAGACACACATACACCCACACAATCGCTGCCATTAAGAGAGAAATGGGCTGCAAATGAAAACTCTCCTGTGACTGCCAAAAATGTAAGTACAAAACAAGAAAGGAGAGGCCGAGAAAAAGTGGGAGACAGACAGATTGGTGGTGTGTGTCAGACGGGTTTGTGGTCCAAAAAGTGGTGCATTGTCCATGTAGTCTACCTCAGGATGTCTTCATGTTCATTTTGTGGCCTTGAAAGGAAGAAAATGTAATCCTCTGACGTTATTAGCTATGTCTTTTTAAGTCTTATGTCATTGTGTCTGTTGTTGATACGATATCATCATCATGGCACCTTGAAGTCCAGTCCCAGTGATTTACTGTCTCTCCTTGAGACACACCCAAACTCCACATGTCAGCTAGAGAGAGGAGCGATGCACGGACCGCAATGCATGGAAACAGCAATGATACTTAAAGTTGTTGAAGTAACGGATGTTCTCCAGTGACCACTGGCAGATGGGCTGATGATCCCCAGCTCCTGCTTGGCTAAATTGGGAACATGAAGTCTGCTCTCTAAATGACCTCCTCATCAACAGGATGCACCCCGCAGTCACTCTTCAGCGCATGAAGACAAGCAGCGACTTTAAAAACATCGCTGTTAGCATCATCCACAATCAGAGACAGCTGAAGCAAAAATCCACTAAAACTACCAAATTGCCCCCAGAGACTCAGAGAGCGAATGCAACATCAATTTGACAAGGATATCTCTGAGGAATCGTCCCCCCGCCCTCCTCTCTGCCGTCCTCTGCCCATTGATGATCTTCTGAGTGGATAAGCATATTTTGTCTGTTTAGCAGCGCAAATAGTGCAGGCCGGATTCCCCCTCCTTCCTTTTTTCCTAACCTTCAAGGAAGGCAGCTGGGCCGTGATCTTGTGCTCTGACAGACGGTTTGGACTAGCCTCAGTTTGAAACAGATATAATATCAGAGACAGCTTCGGATCGATAGTTGGCCATTCCTAGTTCTCCATCCCGGACCTGTGTGCGAGCAGAGGTCAATGCTTACCTGATCAATGACTGCAAATACAATCGATCCACATACTATGCTTCGACAAACGCTGGCCCTGATGCGAAACTAAATTGCTACTGAGTGCGTGTGTAAGGATTGGCTGTGAAAAGGCTGATTCCGTGCTCCGTTCATGTGGGATGGAAGGCAGCAATGGGAAAGATTCCCATGGTAACCGGTCTCAAGCGTCCGTGGCATTGTTGCCAGTATTACTGATAACAAGTTGGTTTTGTACACTGAATGAATAGTTATTCGCCATCAAGCTGCTGTCATGTAATAGGCAAGTTGCTCCTTTTATTGATACACGATGAGGCATCCATGTTTGAAAGCTTTTTTAGACTCACTGGCATTTTTTATTGCCAAGTTGTACTCTGTACATCGAGAGCTAAGAAAAAAGCTCTCTCTTGCTCCTCCAAGACAAAAAAACATGACATTGTTTGACAAGTTCACAAATGTGCTGCCAGATGTGCATGATAGGCCTTTTAAAGTTGAATTCATGTTGTCTTGAGTTAGTTACAGTCCTGTCATGTTGTAGTTTGCGTGCATAACCTTCAGCATTGTTCAACACAGGAGCTCTTGCGCACATTTACAGACTCCGTCGGAGGCTAGAAAGATTTGATAATGTTTACATGCAACATTGCTTCGTGACTCATCCCCCTCTAAAATGTAACTGAAACACCACTTTTGCCAGATAACGTGGAGAGAAAGCCAGAAAGCACACAGCTGTGGCCCCTTAAACAGAAAGATCTCGGTATCCCCAGGAAGTTATGATTGACCGGTTTCCTGTGCGTATGGTACATAGACATTTCTGACAATATTCTGAAGCAGCCTGGTGTTGGTTGGGCTCACTCGCGATATGAAGTATGCAGTATCAAGATGATACAACTGCATTCTGTATGGCTTTGTTGAAGTTAGGAGCAGCCGGTCAGACAACCATATTCGTCCTACAACTTTTAGATAGCTGTAGTGATTTAATCAAGGAAGGAAAAGTTTTCATTCTGTCTAAAAGCAATATGGGT
The DNA here is from genome assembly GCA_963678695.2 of Diplodus puntazzo. NCBI lineage: Eukaryota > Metazoa > Chordata > Actinopteri > Spariformes > Sparidae > Diplodus > Diplodus puntazzo. Next base: position 14,611,856 of record OZ023163.1, read on the forward strand.
CTTAGCTACTCTTAACAGTCGGTCAGTAATCTGCAGTACAGGCTGTTTTACTGGCATTTATTGCTATAGTCATAATTCACTTGTATTGTTGGTATTTAAATGTGACTTCTGGTTGGACCATATTTAATCAAAACTGTTTATTCAGTCATATTCTGTAGCTGCTCATTTTTGTCAAGCATTCCTTTTGCTCTTATGAGTGAAATCACCAAATTCACCAGCTCAAGAATTATTAAACTGATCAACCCTTCTGCTCTCAGAGCACTCTCAAAGCCAATTTTCACCAAAATACCAACATCTCACTGTGCTGTCTCATCTGCATAGAACTCCCGTCTCCTTTTTTTGCCTCTCCTTTTACCGTTGTGCCATTCCTGCTGCACTGGGTGCAAAAAAATTCCGAAACAACATCAATTTCAAGCTCAGGGCAAGGGCCACTACGTAGTGCTGCTCGCACTAATCTTTCCAATACGATGAGAATGGAGTCCAAGCAGTTTCCCCACAAACCCACCTTCATCTTTGGTTTCCTCTTACATTCAGACCATTCACGTTTGCACTGTTTTTTCTCAAAGGAATTACCCTTCCTCTGTACACTTGGTACGTTCTCTCCTCTCGACTTGAATAATGGATGTTCCATTTCAGACTGACACCACACCGAATCCCTGTTCTCCTCCTGTTCAGTGGTAGAGAACAGAACGGTCAAGGTAATATGAGCGGAGAGGTGCACCCTCTAGGTGGCATGACTGCAGCCTTGACTCGCACTATCATCTCATCCCCATCTCTCCCCCTTTTTGTTTTTTATACATTTGAGTGCCTACTCTCTCCGCAGTAGCCAACAAACATGCACACGTACAGATATGCACATCGATACATGTGCGCACACACATCAGACAGATGGTTGAAGCTCTGCTCTGACAAAGGCTAAAGCACAGGGCACCTCCACTCTTCAAAGTCCCTTCGTCTCTCCTCTCACTGCTTTTTCAAATGCCATCTGTACCCAGGCACACTAATGTTACTTAAAACAAGGACATTGCATTTTTTTTTTCTCCTCACATAATTAGAAGACAGCAGGAAGAGGGTTTCTTTCTGCCTCTGCCACGTTGTAAATCTTTTGAACAGGCAAGTCGAATCATTTGATACAGTTGGCATAATATAGCCGTCAGGAAGCAAGATGGAGCATCGGAGTAAACCTGAAAACATTTTGCGTCTTTCCCTCTGTGTGCGTGCATCGATTGCATGTGTCTATATCTGCCTGCCTACAAGGATACGACACACTAGAAGCTTGAAAGTGAAAAAAAAAGTGCGTGTCTTTCATTAAACCGTAGCCAGGTTTCTCACCACTCTCCTCTCTTCTGGTCTCTCAGAGGAGCAGTCATTTCTCTCCGTCAGTCAGTCAGTGTTTGGGGAAATAATAGTGGGTTTTAGAGAAAGAGCGGCTTTGTTTGGGTAGGAGCAAGCAAGAATAGCTCTGTTTCCTTTCATCATCATCCTTTTACCGTCACCTCCTAACATTCCCCTCTATCACCTTCTCTCCTTTTGTCCTTTCCTTCCTCACTCCTCGTTCTTTTTTCATTCCCGCTGTGCCCGTCCCCACTGACACTTCATCTGCCCCCCCCCACCCACCCAAAACCTCTCCCCCCCCACCCCCACCCCAGACTGAGGTAGCGTGTTATTAGTAAGGCAGCCAATGTGCCTGTCGGTGTGTGTTAGGGAGAGATAAGCACAGGTAGAGAGAGTTACATAAGCCTCCGTTGATTACTGTGGAGGAGAGGGAGAGCGGAGAAAAAGAGTGAGAAGAAGAAGAGAGAGAGGGAGTGAGAAAGACAGATTGCTGTACCTTAGTAAGTACATTGTGCTCTAATGTTGCCTGTATGGCTGGCTGGCCGTTGATAAGTAGGCAAGGCTTCTGGGGCTGGTTGAAAGGACAGTCATTAGGTTGGACTCTGCAGACTGGCAGGCTGCTTCATAGATTGCAAGTTAGTTTTTTTGTTATAATGTTTAGCAGGAGAAAAATAAACTCTTCTAAGGTTTAATATGTTAATAAGGCACGGCAGCTTAAATAAAAGACTGCTAAATACACCTTGAGTGTGGATTAATTGTGCACATTTTTGCACATCATTAATTACCAGCCGTGACAGCGTCAGCTAATTATGTTTTCCACTTGTGAGTCTGCGTGTGTCATCATGGCAGAACGTGGTCCAGGAGTTACCTATTTTAGCAGGAACTACCTATAAAGCAGTTTTAAGTACTTTGAACTTTGGACTGATTGTCGTTAGCGTGACAGGGTCACACCAGGTTTAGATGAGACCTAATGTGTTATTTGTTTTTCTCCTTTCCTTCTGCGTTTTCTATACAGTTTTTTCATGTGCATGTTAAAGATCTTGAAAGTTAAAAAGGTTAAAGTCCACACTAGAGATGCACCGATCCAGTTTTTTCCGATCCAATCCGATACCGATACCTGGACTGAGCGTATCGGCCGATACCCGATACCGTTGTTGAATTAATAATAAACTGTATAACGTTACCTTCCACCATGTGAAAGGGACTAAAGGCACCAGACTTTCCTAACTAAGACAAAATAATCAAACAGTTACCGAACATTGTAAACATGTGTAACATTAATAATAATAATAATAATAATAATAATAATAATAATAATAATAATAATAATAATAATAATAATACATTTAATTTATATAGCGCCTGTCAGGGTACCCAAGGACACAAGTAACAAAGTGGAACAAACAAATCAAAGAATTAATGTAGCGCCTGTCAGTCAGCACGGAGGGAACACTAGCCCCGAAGTCAGTAGCACCGTCTGTAAACAAACTAGCGTCTAGAGGCTCCGTGCACACAGCGGGGCGACCATCCAGCATCGTTGCGAGCCGGGGAGACCGCAGCAGCAGAGGAGGAGACAAAGCAGCCCGGCGGTAAATAACCCTGAGGTTGTGGTGGAGGGAGGACCAACGGAGCAACGATGGACAGCCCACATAGTATTGAGTAAGTCGGTTTTGAAAGTTAGCGTTGCTAGGCTAACAGCTGACCGGTGAGGCTAACAACTGATGGCGGGGCTACTAGCTAATCAGCGAGAAATGTGACGTGAGTACATGTAACGTCCTGCAAACAGGAATACAAAATAAAGCATAGCAGCTGAACCTGAGAATAAACTAATAAAGAGTTGGTCAAACAACAACTTGCGCTCTTCCAGCATGCGACACACTGACGCTGACGCATGACGTAGGATGTGCTGCTACGGCGAAAAAAAAAAAAAAAATTGGATCGGCCGGTGGATCTGTTTGATTTTACCGATCCCTGATCCAGCCGTTTTGTCAATATCGGAGCCGATATCCGATCTTAATATCGGATCGGTGCACCCCTAGTCCACACCAACTGGGGCTCTGCTCCTCGAACGTCTCGTCAGTAGTCCTGCCTTTAATTCCGTGACTTCACATTATATCAGAATGTCATACATTTGCAATTAATTTATGCCAAGCCACAAGTAGCTTGTAGCTCGTAAGAATTTATTTAGAACAGCTGCTATGTTGTTGTTGTTAGCGGTGCTGGGTGTAGGCATGAGATGACACCAGGTATTCAGGAGGGCAGGCCTTAAGGAGACAGGAGTTAAAACAGAGCATTTCAGACAGAGCAGGACTACAAAGCTGCAGCACTGGACAGTATGAGAAAACTGATGTGTTTTTTGAGCATTAAAGCATGTAAACCAGTTCTGGTAGTAATCCAAAATAAAATTATGAATCTGAGAATGAGCATGTCATGTAACACTGTAGTAATCTCTACTGCGTAGTCATCGGTCAGAACGTGAACATGTTGACTGCAAGAAGCTTTTTTCTTAAATAAATGCTAAATATCTGAATAATATTAAGAAGGGTCAATCCCAAATTCATCTACATGCTACTGCTACAAACAACAACTCACTGAATAAGTATTTATCTGCAATTGAAAATTAAATCATACAAATGTATATTTTGCTTGTGCTTTAATAATGTTTGGTAGATACTACAGTGTTAGCTGTTTTACAAAGTTACATAAAATATCAATCTTAAAGAAATCTAAAATAAATAAAATGTTGGAATAAAATATTGTATTACGTTTACATGTGTACACGTTATACTGCACAGTATATACATAAGCACAAATTATACACATCTCACTGGAGCGCCCAGGACGGCATTCAGTCTCGCCCACGCTATCTTGAAATCTTACAGGAGGAACATTTGGGCTTAAGTTTGAGGGCAGGTCTGAGGAAAGTCGCACATTATTGAAAGTCTTAAGATCACATTGTTTCATTCTTTTGTTGTTCATGGTTTATTGTTGATAATAAGTCAAACTTAAGTCTGTGCTGAACTTATCCTTTAACAAACTAATGCTGGAAAACTAACAAAAGATAAAAGCAGAGGCAGTACATAATCCTGCTTGTCTTCCAGTCGTTTTGTATTATATCAGTGATTTGATCTGATGTGACAACTTCAGAACAAGCTAATCATAAATACAGTTCTGGAATATTTGATAAGCTAATGTAATGTCTGGTGAACCTCATGACATAAATATACATTCAGCATAAACAGCAAGGTGTAAAAAGCAAAAAACAAGGAAAAAGAAAACAGGATGGTCAGTAGAAAAGCTCAGTGCTGTCTGCTCATACATTGGCACAAACTTTGCACACTTACATCTGCATTAGGTTCACATTTCACACCACCATTAGATGTTTTTGCTGCACATTAAGCCATCCCTCTTCTGTAGTTATACTAAATGATTTTCTCAGCACAACCTTCACTTGTGACTGAGGGCCCACTTCACTCTTCTGCGTCTGAAACAAAGAACATCCATTTTATTTAACCAGCTGAACTCAATGTAGCTTATTCTTATTGTAACTTGAATTCTTAAACAAGTGGATTGTGTTATACTCTCTAGTCTGCACAGGATACATTTGCGAGTGCACACGCATGTGTAGTTAGGAAATAATATGTGTGATGAGGTCAACTGCCACCTGACCTGTTTCACCTCCTCACAATGCTGTTGCACAGACTCAAGGACAAGAGTCCCTGCTGCACACTTCAACAAACTCAAGTATACACACATAGTGATCTCTCTCTCTCTCTCTCTCTCTCTCTCTCTCGCTCTCTCTCTCTCTCTCTCTCTCTCTCTCTCTCTCTCTCTCACACACACACACACATACACACATACACTTATATACACACTCTGAAATCGGTCATGGATGATACTAAATGATCGTGGACAAATCTTCTCCTCTCTTTTCACACTTCATTCTCAGTAGCATCTCTTCAAGTCATCACTTAAGATCTGTGTCTGTGTGTCTGTGTGTGTCTGTGTGTGTGTGTGTGTGTGTGTGTGTGTGTGTGTGTGTGTGTGTGTGTGTGTGTGTGTGTGTGTGTGCGTGCCATGCCTTCATCAGTATGCCAAGCATTTATGTAGGGGCCCTCTAGCCAGAACCAGCTCAGGAGCAGCTCAAGGCCAAACAAGTGTGAGGATTAAAGGACAAATACAGTGCTCTCTTCTGCTCTTTCCTCTGAGCAGAGGAAGTAAATGAGCAATGCTCACCTCTTCCTTAACTACCGCCGAGGTGCCCTTGAGCATAACCCTACCCTTGCCTTTAAACAGCAGTTTTTGTCATGAAATTGGACAGACTTCAGTTATCAGGCATATTGCTTAAAATACATTTATAAATGTCTTTTACCATTCACAGTTACTGACTGTAGCTCAAAACAACTCTCCCAAAAGACACAGCACTGACCCCCATTTTACCTCACACACTGCACATGGATGACAACTACAGTAATAAATGAAGAAAAACCGCAGGAACAACTGTGGTTGTTGTTTGCACTGTGTAGATCCGGTTAGAATTGTTATTTTTCTGCCTCAGACAAGCTAATTAAAATGCACAGGTTCAGAGTTGGCACAAGAGGAAGTAAAGAAGGGGAACATGTGAACGGCTGTCAGGGGAGAGGGAGCCAGAAAAAAATAAAATAAAACAGAATAATTCACACTCAATAGGAGTTAATGAGATCATCAAACAGGCAGAGGGGAAATGCTGTTCATCATATCCAAGTACCGCAAAGTGTGTGGGGTCAGTTAAAACTGTTCCTTGTTGATGACACACAAAACTTAAAGTACTGGCCCTCATTTTCAGCTTTTAGCGTTTTTACGAAAAAGGAGCAAACTGATTGAAGTTATTTTCACATGAGTTCTTTGTCCTTGCTGTTACAAAAAGTTGTTTACTGCTGCAGGAGGACACTTATCACCACAGCTTAGAGTAAATTAGGTCCTTTTCCGATGTTGACAGCTAAGAAAAGGCTTCCAGTATTTGAAAGAGGCGAGAAAACTGCAGAGAAGTGCAAATGAGCTTCTTAGTCCCTCTAAGTAAGTGAAAAAAAGGTAAAACTACAGTGTTTGTGCTGTAAATTGTATTTCTAAAATCCGACTTTCAGACACATTTATGCAATAAATCATATTTTCAATTCAACAAATGTTATGCAAAAAACAACAGCAAATTCGCACATTTTTTTTGTTTTTAAACAAGAAACAAAATAAATAAGCTTCACCTGACATCCTCTTGGTTTTATGTCCAAAATCAGGACTTATAAGGAGACATTTTTCATCTGTGATTGGCTTTCAAAGAGCAGCTTCTTATTTTGCAGCTCCTCTTGAATGTAAATAACCTTGTGCTGCCTGTGTCCTGGAGAGAAAAAGAGAACAAAAGGGGGAAGCGAGATGGTCAAGGTGCTTCTCAGAATAAGAATTCAGGGGAACGAGCACCGTGAGACAAGCCAGCAGGAAGTATAAAAAAGAGATGGGGAGAGGGATGGCATGTACAAAAATGTGGAATAACAATAAGGAGGGTTTTTATGTGTGAGAAAGAGACTGCACACAATGATGCTCAAACACAAAATTCCCCTCTTTCTCACTGCCTCTCTTTTATTCAGTCTCAGTCACACAGACATGCCTGTGTGCACACACAGTATTATGTAAATAGTCTCTACAGCAGAGTGCTGCTGTCACTGAGCGAGCATCCTCTGGGCCATCTAGGCAGCCTCATTAAAACAAGGCACAGCATCCATTAATAGATACCAGTTCGCACATACACACACACACACGTATACATATATATATACAGTCAGCAACGCACACAGAGCATTCACAGACACCAATAAAGGACCTCCCAGGAAGCACAACTCTAAATGTTTCCCTCAGGTGGAAGTCAAAAAATGTCTCCAAGGAAACGGCTCAAATGTCACTGAGAACAATGCACGAAGAGTGTGTGTATGTCTGACTGTGACTGGAGCATAGCATGGAGGAAGAGTGGACTGATAGGCTTTAAAAAAGCCACTTCGCAGCACTAGTCCACGGCTGGTGTGTGTCTGTGTAGTAATGTCACGCTATTTATCTCTGTCTTTCTTTAAACCTGCTGTAAATCCTTTTCGGTAAATGCAGTACATCAGATTTCAGTCTCAAAAGGAGGTGGGATGGACGGTCTCGCCGAACTGAGGACATTAAAAACCGTGTGAATTAGTGCTGTGGATGATCAGTCATTAATCCATTAATCTGCATTAGGATTTTAACTGATTAAAATTAGAACCAAAGATGGGCTAATCTAACAATTACAGATTAAAGATACTTGCATTTCAAATATATCTAAATAAAATACAAAATACTGATATGAGAAAATGTGGTTAATTCACATACAAGTCATTTGTAATTTAAAAAATACAAGACATTCCATACAAACTGATACAGTCACATTTTAGCCATTTAGTCGCCTCAATATGGCATGGATTTTGTTGAGTTCCACAATTAAAATGAAGTAATTATTTTGTGTTATTTAGTTTATCATTCAAGTGATTAACAAAAGCAGAAAGACCACTTGGGAATTTAACGTTTGATGTTGTTGGAGTGGGAAAGGACAAAAATCAGCGGACCAGATACTATGAATGTATTGATGGTAGCTGTTCGCGCTAAACCCTGTAAAGTAAAAGGAGCTTCTGTTTGTTTGTGATCTGCTGGCCCCGCAGGTGGCTCCCGAGGTGTGGGCTTCATCCGCTTTGATAAGAGGATAGAGGCTGAGGAGGCCATCAAGGGCCTGAATGGACAGAAGCCATCGGGTGCCGCCGAGCCCATCACAGTCAAGTTCGCCAACAACCCCAGCCAGAAGACCAGCCAAGCTCTCCTGTCACAACTCTACCAGTCCCCCAACCGTCGATATCCAGGCCCCCTCCACCACCAGGCCCAGAGGTTCAGGTGAGTGCTGGGGCGAGGCACGGTGATGGTCAGCGAAGAGGGTGGGGAAGGGTTCAGGTAGTGTTGTCACAGCATTTATATTAGGTACATGTATGTGATTTTAAAGGTGCATAGCTAATGCAGAGTTTCCCAACCTTGGGAGCCGACCAAGCGTAAGATCTACCGATATTTATTTGATGACCCAATCAAAATTCTCAATTAAAGTTATGTGACTAGTTCCATTGTTCCATTGAATGGCATCCATGATGAAAAGTCAAAGGGCTACGCTTATATGCATAAAAACATCGGGGTAGGCAGGGTGTTAACTCTTACTCCTGAGGTGCATTTTGGATAATAACAGCAGTAGTAGATTTGATACAATCTGTCTCTTAAAAGAGTTAACTTTTTAAAGTATTGTAACCATTTGGCTACCAGGTCGAGCACACAGCTACAACAAAGGAAGCATTTTGAATTTGCTACAGCTCAGATTCACGCCTTCGAACGGCTTCTTATCCACAGTAATAGTCACTGAAGTTCATGAGGATTGTTGTATTTTAAGCCATAAGCTAAGTGTAAAAAAAAGTGATTTCTCAGACACAGAGTTAAAGTGATGGCAATAGCAGCTGTAGCACTATGACATTAACTGGGAGGCTTGTAATGGGAATTCAGAATGGGAAATATACTTCCCAGAACCAGCGGCTCCTCATGCTTCCCAGCTCGATTTCGGAGACTTTATGATGTAACAAAATGAAACAAAAAGTGCCTTGGACATTAAAAAAAAATGGATTGGGGTCAAGATGGCCATCTGCTCAAAAGGTTGGGAATCTCCAGGTTAATGTGTTTGAGTTAGTGGAAAGGAAGTTATATGTACACACCCTTATCATCTTACATCTTGAATTCTGAAACTAGTGTGTTGTCTAATGTGGTATGATTGATATTGTGCTTAACAGTTGAACAACTTCTACACTACCAGTGTGTTTGGGAAGAATAAGTGACTAACAGGATTCCTATTTTATATGTGGATATGAAAGATTTATAATGTCTATATCCGTTGTAAACTCAATTTAATTCTTGGTTTATGTGACCATAAACACTTCTGTTCTAAACAACGGGCCTGATTTGGAAAACATTTGCACCAAATGCAATTTACACTGTTCGAACAGGGGATGTTGCGCCTACGCATTGAGAGCATGACTCATAGCCACGTCTGTGTTATCAACAATGATGCAACTTTTTTTTCCTGTGAACATTTATTCCAGCAAATACGTCCCCCTTTTGAACAACAGCTGTGACTTCTGCACCTGGTGCAGGTGTCAATAAAACAGGCCCTGTGAGTGCTCTGTGTGGGACCACCCAGATCAGAGAGGAACTGTTCATAAGAGACTGTGGGGTTCTGTCGTTCACAACTGTCGTATTTCCCCTCATTTCATCATGCTGCCATCGAGCCAACACTTTTCCCTCTGAGGCCTGGGCAAAAACATGGATTTGGATAAAATTTGTATAAATACTTACCAAACAAAAGAGAGGCCAGTAGAAGCCAGGATTCAGCATTATAGGGTCAGATTGATACAATGAACCATAATGTTGGAGTGCATCTCTGTAGTTTCACTCACTTTAAACGCATTGCAGATATAAATATACATTTGCTTGACTTGCAAGACATAGGCTACTGTCTTAAATACTGTATAAGTCCCTGCAGTAGAAGCTGAAGTTATTTAAAAGCAACTGATGTCTTAGCAAATTAAATCAATGAATTTATGTAAGGGAAGAAAAAGAAAAAGAAAGCTTTTTGCCCAGGTCCGTGAGCTATCACAAACATCATATACAGTACTGGCTAACATACTGTATATATGGCATCCGACCTGGTCATTTCCTGTCACTCACTAATGACACAAACAATCCTTTCTTAAATTTAAATACCATACCCACAGATGGTGAGGTCTTCGAGGTCACCTAACCCACAAAAAAACAAGGTAGAAACAGGTGATCATATCACATTTTGCTCCATCATCCAGTCCAACGAGAATGTTTCAGAATCGGATACAGAACATGTGCTTATACAATTTCCTCTCTCTTTCAATAACACTAAGCCGGTCGTGCTGTTTACTTACCATCAAAGTCAGAGCTTGGAAGGTATTTTTCTTCTGGAGCGGCTTCCCCGGTGTGACACCTGAGCGATGTAGCGTGGCTGTGTGTCTGTGATACGCCAAGCCAATTTACAGGCTCTGCAGGAGAGCTGTCGCTTCTCATCACAACTCACAACCACAGGACACTTCCTCACTGTGTCCCTGTGCTCCTGCTCTCTGCACCCGAGCCCTCCACTAAAACCTCGACACTTTAGAAGTTGGAAATGTGCTCGATCTGCCCCCTTTCCCTTTTTCAAAAAAGGGTAGTGTTCATTCAAACCTGATCCTTTGTTTGTTCTCTTTATCTGATGAAAAAACAAAATATAAAGATATAAATGTTATGGTATGTTTTTAAAGTTGAATACATTTAATAAACTTATAATAATGAAGCAAAAGACATGTACTTAGTCTGAAACAAAGTGAAATGTAAATAACTGCTGAAAATAAAACCAATTAGTGATTGTCCTGCTTGTTTAACACACTAAGCAAGTTTGTGCTGCTGCTTATACGTAAAGTAAAAAAATAAAATAGTCCAAGCAAAATACAGAACAGTTCGCCGCAGTTATAATTACATTTGTACTGTGTGACTAAATCACGTGGGCCTGCTGTACAACTTAATGTACAACGTGCTTGTATGGTTCCTCTCCAAGACGGCAAACATAATCGACTCAAGCACAATACAGCGAGCCCTAGATCCCGGCTCGTTTCCGATCCTCTGTCGTAAACTAATGGTACTAATTAGCAAATTAGCCCTATTATATCCAGGGCAGGAGCCAATTTTAATTGAAAAGATTTTTTGTTTCAAAAAAGAAAAGACAAAAAACGCCCATTCCTCCATTAACATGTATTGAGAGAAAGCACAAAAGCCCTATTGTTTATAGTGAGCTTGGAGAGGCAGTGTGAAAAGCTGGCGGAGTGTTTGCGTGGTGAGCTTGCATCAGTGTGCATTCGTACATGTGTATGAGAGAGAGAGTGAGAGAGAGAGAGTGTTTGCAGCAGGTTGTTTTGTTGTGGCCCAACGGCCCGGCGGCCAGCAGATGTCTTCGTGCTCCGCGGGCCTGGAGCGCCTCTCCTCAGAGCATCCTTTCCAATTGACTAATTTACCCACAAAGCAGTCTGCTTGTTCCCTCCCCACGTAATGGGCTAATTACTGCTTTAATGACTCCGTATATCCTTTCCTCTGCCTTTTTTTCCTTTGTTTTAGGGCTGCTTCCAGACTTCTTATACAACGAAGAGTACTATAATGCAAACACACTTTGAATCCAGATAATATGTCAGCCTGCAAAGTACTCAAAACGTTTATGTAAAATGTAAAATGGTTATGTTAATTCAACTCAGCTGTGGGGATTTTAACGTAAGTGCTTATCACAACATGGCTTCTTTTTAGAACATTTGAATGCATCTTTAATTTAAATTGAAAACAAAAAAAGAATCAGCATGACAAACTTATGAGCCAGTATTAGAATAATGTTTTAAAACACAACTTATTACAGTTCTCCTCAGTATCTATAAGGCACTTAGCTACAATTACCTGGCATCCTGGTGTTAAATTGTCCCTGATTAGTAGACTGCTGATCTGTTGTATCTAACACGCAATATAAATTCAATTAAAAATCATCAATATAATTTGTATTGTGATTATTATTATTAAATAAGTCCTTTATTACAAGCCTTGAAACCTAATTGCTTTCTTAATTGCAATCAAATGAAAATGAAGTTGTGCGGTAAGAAAACAATAATGTGAATGAATGGTTACCTGGATTCTTTTTGTGATAAAAACAATACGATTTTAATGTTTACTTGAAGGTTTTGTGAAGCAGTTTTGTTGCAAGAGAGCAACCGTTTGTTGCCTGAAAGAGAAAAGAGAGAAACAACCCTGATAGTCGAGTCAAAGTCAGAGAGTTTGTAGTGTTTTCAAGAGGAACAGGGCGTCACTGGCCAGCTGTTGCTCAATAAGCCGTGGCCCCTGTCCATTAGGCCAGAGGAGTTAATAAGACATGAGACAGGCCAGACCCAAGTGAGGAATGAAGGTCATTGAGTCACCAAGCAGACTGCATCTAGCCAAGACGGCCAGCATTTCATACTGCCCACAGACACACACACACACACACACACACACACACACACACACACACACAGACACACACACACACAAACTGCAGTTTACCCTGGCTGACTGAAATGGCTGTAGCCCACGGGGCTCAACTTATTATGAAACGTGGACATTTCCCAAAAAACTAACCCTTTTAGACAGAAGACACCCTTGGAATTACACTCAGCCATTCCATCCTACCTGTTAGCACTTAACAGGTTGACCCCAAGCCATAAAGACAAACATTCACACATTTCATGGCTAGTTTAATGTTCAGTTGTGTATTTTTTTTTTTTTTTTGTTGGTCCGACTCATAGAGAACATACTCAATCATCATCACCTCTCCGCTCACCATTATTCAAATGCCAAACCATTACACTGACAGAACTCTGGATCATTTTGTTTCCCTGTCATTGCAGGTGTTATCTCAATTGAGGCAAGACAACTAAAAGACCATAGTTTATTTTTTTTTTTTAATTTTGAGTGAAATATCAATGTGGCAGCATAAATTGTATGGATACCCACATGCAATTTCCTGCACGTAAAATCAGTCATTTGCGTAGCACTATGGCAAGACTAGCATCCTCGTATGCGCCCGCCCTGCTGCCACCCGTGCTCCGTATGTGTCTGTAATCCTGAACTGTGACCTGTAGACTTGTATAACAACTAAACGGCCACACCTACAGTAATGTCAATGTGCCTGCACCACCTCCACACATTAGCCAGTGCAGGGCAATGAAATAGCACAGTGGCCGACCGAGCAAATGCCGACCAAAAAGATGGTACTGTAGCTTCATTAACTGATGATAGCATTTAGTGGTGGGGCTCCTCAGTGTAATGGGCCAACTATAGATGGGTTTGTTTGTTCTTGAGTGAGGAGGACCATGCAGTTCCTACAGGGACTTAACATTAGTTCCATTGAGTGAGTCGACCATCTGCCCACCATTAACCCCAGAACCCTCCTTCTCTTTACAGGCTGGACAATTTGCTTAATATGGCCTATGGCGTAAAGAGGTAATTAAAAACTTCACCCAATGCCAGATGTCAATGTTGACTCAATGATTTTTCAATATCCTTTTTTCTTCTGTTCTTTCCTTTAGTTTATGTTTCCTTGTATTTTTGCAGTCACTTTGCGTTTGACAATTCGTTCAAGGTCAACTGCATCTTTGGTTCTTTGATTTGTTTGGTTTTTTCCTCGTAAGCTTGAGTTGGTTTTCAAACCCTACCAACCAGTTAAGGTGTGTGGAAAAAAATACAAAAAAAACAGAAAACAATCAGTCTTTGTTTTCAGTGGTGAATAATTTGCTTTGTTTTAATTATGACAAGTGCTGGTGTTGTTTCGATTGTTTTGGGTTGTTTCTGTGTACTGAATGGATTTTGTTCTCTGGTGTAAAACTCCTAATTTCTAGGTGTGTTTTTTTTCTACCGGATTCAGGTTCTCCGGCCTTGTCGCTCTGCAGCTGTAGCTTGGGAACAGCAAATTTTGATTCTGACTTTAATTTTTATAGCTATATCCTCACACCTTTAAATAAAACCTTTGTATGCCCACTATTAGCTATGTAAGAAATCCTTTATGTGATAAATTTACATTTGTACAGTGGAAGCCCCAACAAAATGATACATTGCCTTCATTTTTTTGGCAGTACTAGCTGAGATTAGATAGTGTTGAGCAAGGACATTGGATGAGGCTGGATGAACCTGGATCCCTGCTGGAAACAGGAAATGCTGTTTCACTGCAGACAGCTCCAGCTTTGCTCGGCACTGCTCTGCTCGAATTCCTTCCTTTCGCCTCCATGTTTCATTTTGCTTTCTCGCTACCATAGGTGTTACATAACCCCGAGCAGCAGCCACTGTGGTGATAGATGTTTTATGTGCTGAGGGTGGCATCTTGCATGTTGCAAGCACAGAGGACACCATCTGAAGTCATCTTAGCAACTCAGAGAGGAAGTTTTAGCTCGAGAGAAACGCACGCTTAGCTCAGTGCCCTCGCTCTGAGTCTTTACATCATTTTCGAAAGGTGAATTAGTGTCTATTTTAGCCATCCTTATTACTTAAAGTAGCAAGTCAGAAGTGCTTTTCACTGATCTGAGGTAATTATTTGAGAGGAATCAGAAAAATGGCGTTGAGAGCTGGAGATGGTTGGCTTTAGAGAGGACAGAATAGATATCTGGTCAGCTACACTGTTGCTATGCAACCCCTGGTCTCGTCTGTAACACTGGTTACTGTTTGGTCCCGCTCTGATGGGTACGCTTGCAAGCACGTCTACATGCATGTGCACAGTAACACACATGCACATACAGGCACACTCATCCTCACAGTGGTAGCTAGCCTCCAAAACCGTCACACTCCTGACACAAACCTCAGCTTTTGCATACAAATCACCACCAAGTTGTTGTTTTTCTTCGAGCTCAGCAGGAGAGGCCTTAAGGCAGCCGAGCATGTCAGACAAGGCCTCGACGCGATGACGCCCGTTAGGATTCCGCCTCCTTAACGCTGGGGAAAATATGCTATCGTCTCAACAAGACATTGAGGCCATGTAGAGATATGAGTCAAAGGATTTGGAGCCTATTATAATACAGTTTGCTGCTGCAGCCACCTCATGGTGATCAGGAAAATTCCTTTGTATCTAAATCATAAACATTTAAAGTAGTACTTCATCTTGTCTTAATCTTACAAGTAGATAGATACCAAAGTGATCTGTTTATCTTGTATTAGTACAGCACATTCAATCAAAAACGTCACTAATCAGAGCAGAGAGCCCTCACCGCTGATAAGCCAACTCTCCGAGGCACTTGTATTAGCGTCCACAATGGCCAGCAGCAAACCCTGCATGACCAAAGTCATGCAGGAAGGTCGTAGTGATTGCCGGCCATGTATAGTCGCTGGAGAGACGGTGGGGGCCCTGAGCAGCAAGCAGCGCTATCGATCAGTGCCACGAGCTGGAATAGAACAGAATAGAACACCCTGCCGACTGCGGGAGGAGTGGGAGGAATACACTTTGTACCTTAATGCCAGTGGGCTGTAAAGTGCTTCCATTTTCCATTTAGTTTGCTCCCTCTTCCCTCCCTCCCTTTCCTTAAGAAAGCAGCGTACTCAGAGACAGCTGCAGCAAAGCGGAAATCTCAATTAAAGCACACCCAATAATGCCTATAGTCGTTTCTTGGAGAGAGGTGGCATAAGAAATGAACCTTTTTGTCTCATTTACCTTTTATTTAAAAGTGGGGATATTTTTTTTCCTCGGTTCCCTTTCCTTTGAGCGGAAAGGCAATTATGTGAAGTCAACTGAGGATTCAAATCTCTTGCATCACAAGAAAAAGGAGAAGATTATGAGGCGAATGAGAACAGATCAGGCTGGTGCATGATCTTTGATGGATTTCTAGCAACGGTTTAATTCAACAACTTCCTGCAATTTAGCTCCTAAAGGAGGCACTCAAGGACACAAAGAGAGAACCTTCGTCTGCATCTCCTTCAGCAGAATATAGCCCAGCATGTGCAGTGCTGTCGTCACTGCTGACAGGAGGCCTTTCAGAAGTGAGGAGCTCAGGGAGAATCTAGTCGTAGCTCTGCAGAGACACACAAAGTCGTGCATTTAGACTAAGACATACATGCACATACAGTAAACATACACAGCTCATCGCCAGACCGTTGAACCTTAAACATTTAATAGATTAAGTTTTATGCTTGTTATTTAATATGGCTGTAGACAGTAGTGTATCATTCAGGTGAGCATCATGGCAAGCTTTGGAAGGAGGATTCTGTTTGAAAACTTGACACTCAAAAGCAAGATGGGGATAGGTTTTTCACCGGTTAATGGCCATTTCATGCACAATAGATCCAGACATTGAGTTTCACCATATGCCTTCATCTGTTCAATTAAAACACTCTTCTCTCCCTCCCCCTCTTTCTCCTCTCCCTCCATCTGCCTCTCCTCTTAGGTTCTCCCCAATCACCATCGACAGCATGACCAGCCTGGTCGGCATGAACATCCCCGGGCACACGGGCACTGGCTGGTGCATCTTCGTGTACAACCTGTCCCCAGATTCAGACGAGAGCGTGCTCTGGCAGCTGTTCGGGCCCTTCGGCGCGGTCAACAACGTCAAGGTGATCCGTGACTTCAACACCAACAAGTGCAAAGGCTTCGGCTTCGTCACCATGACGAATTACGACGAGGCAGCCATGGCCATCGCCAGTCTCAACGGCTACAGGTTGGGCGACCGCGTCTTGCAAGTCTCTTTCAAGACTAACAAGACACACAAGTCCTGAACTTTAACACGTAGAAGCAGTTGCCCCACAACTTTGTCTGCTCCAAAATTGCCCCCGACCTCCCCCCCCTCCCCTCCACCTCCACCTGTCCCTTAGCCCCTTCAGTCACTACCACTACCACCCTACTACAGCCATCCAACGCAGCAAACTCCAACCGGAACACAAAGCAACCGACAAACCATCAAACAAATTGAACTAGAAATGGCTTATATTATAACTTTGGACCTATAAGCCAATGTTGCCTAAGTATTACAAAAATGAAATGATGAAAATGTTCATGAGTTTTTGGAAGCTCTGTGATAATGCAGGCTTCTCTTTGTTGTATATTCTTTCTGTTTGTTGTGGTTGTTCAAATGATTTTTTCTCTTCTGTGTAAACAGTAGCAAATCCCTGTATCCCCTTATTTCAGAGAAGAGAATGTCCTTTTTAGATTGAAACCTTTTCTCTGTCTTGATTCAGGATTTGTTTTTTCTTTTGTAAATCCGGATCCACTGTCGTTAGTATTATATACCTCCCTGTCGGTGAAAGGGAGGGGGCTCTTTTTTAAATTGGTGAACCATTCATTCATTTTTAGTGTGTATTAAAAACTTCCCCTTATCGATTACAGACGGGATTCCACGATCCCAGTAACTCTGATGTAGAAAAAAAAAGAATTTCTAACATTGTTTTTGTTTTGTATCGCAAACAAAACATAACGTCTTTCCTCACAGGGGTTCAGGGAGATGGGGCGAGGGAGGGGATGGGTTAGCTTTCCTGACGACACGTTCAGTAATTTAAGAAAAAAAAAAAATAACACTGTTGCCAAAGAGAAGATCTCTTTGCTTGGAAAAAAATGCGTTTAGAAAAAGATAAAAATAAAGAGAAAGAAGATCTATTTTTATAAATGATAATTAAAATAATAATTATTGAAGAATTTTTACAAGAATCTGGATTTGAAAAAAGAGAAAAATATTTTGACTGGCTAACTAGGGGGGGCCGGGGCGGGAGGGAGGGGGCACCACCTTGTCTTGTCGTTCTGCCGTGGTACTTTATAGGATCAAAGGTTGTTTGATTTTTTGGGGACTCCAAGTTGGCAGTGATTTTGTAGATGGAAGGTTTTGTGAAAAAAGGGATGCAAACTGAGGCAGGTGATTTTGGTAATTTTTCACATATGTACTAGTGCGTAATTATTCAACAGCGATACCCAAAAGGGAAGGGAGTGGGGTCTTTCTAAGGCCTAACCATCCTTATAGTCCAGAGCCCAAAGCAAGAAGACCCTTTGTCCACTTGTTTTCCTGTTTTTGTCATCAGTCAATACGGGATATCAGTAAATAGATATATACACATCTATCCATTTAGAGAGCATACTATACATTATCTATATCATTTTCTTCGCTCTGCGTTTGTGAACTTACATTTGAAAAGAACTTCCTTTTAGCGATCAACAGTAGGTGCTATACTACATTATTCACATATCTTAAATATCCAAGTTTGTTGTTCTATGTGTTGTTTAAAGAAAAAAAATACTTCGATGTTGGCATTGACTTGAGCTGCTGTTCTTTGTTTAATATTTGTTTATTGTTGGCCCAAAATATCTGGTGAGACTATTTCTTTGCTGAATAACCAGATAAACGAAACTTGGGCCTTGTAAGAATCACTGAACAAAACTTTCATTTAGTATTTTTTATTTTTTTTATTTCTTTTTGGTTTGGCTTGCTGACTTTTAGGTTACTTGCTGAGCGTGAAACGTTTGTCAAAACTAAATGATGATTAGCTAGTTCCGTTAGTCTAGATATTTGTTTCCTTAAAAAGGATCTATGACAACTGTGTCTTTATTTGCTGTGTACAAATAGATGATATATATATACATATATAGTCTACATTTGTTTTACAATATCTACTGTACTATATGAGTTGTCACTGTTCTTTTGTTTGAGCTTGTCCTTTTCATATGACAACTTATTATGAAGTGGTGGTTCAGTTACTTAGAAAAACTTGTGAGGAAACTGTTCAATTGTTGTCATGTTGCTTGTGGAGAAAAAAAAAGATTTGGATTAACTTTCAGTTAGCTACCGCGGCAAAAAGAAACCGAACAAAAATCTTAGAATATAACTGTATTTGTTTAGCAGTTTATTTACTTATCTATTTTTTAAAACTATTTATTTTTTATTTATTTGTATTTATTATATATTTATTAATTGATTAATTTATCTGTGTATTTATGTATTTATTTGTTTCATTGTCTGTGTATTTGCGTGATTCTGGTACAGGGAGGGGGCGTTTCTGAGCAAAAGGGAACAAAGCGACTAGTGGAGAGGCTCTGCCAGTAGTCCACTGCACTGAGAGAAACTTTTAGTACGTTTGTGCTTTGTACCAATATATCAAAATTACAATATAAAAAAATCTAAAAGTCAAGAAAACTGAAAAAAATGTCTGGAGGGTTGGGGGACGCTCTTCCCTTATTACTAGAAACAGTTACTCGCTATGCATAACCTAGTTAATAGTTAAATTTGCTATTGCTTTTTTCTTGTCTTGTTAAAATGAAATCTTTAGATCTTTTTCAATAAAGTTTAGTCTTAATAGAATGTTATAAACAGTCGTTCTGGTTCAATATAACCTGTGATAAGTTTGTGTAGTTCTAAAAAGCCACTCCGTCCACACCCTCCCTCCACTTACTACCGCTTTGTGATGAAACCTTATGCAAAAATGTGGGTCTGAAAGCATAGTTTTCAGTTTTCAGTAAAAACATTTTATATAACATTCAGCTCTTGGAGGCTTGGGCAGATACATTTTAAAAGGAGCAAATGCCCATTGTTGTTTGAGGGTCATTCATTGCACTGGACTAAATCGGTCGAAATCACTTAAGAGTCAAAACTTATTTTTTAAAAAAATATTCATCATGTTTTCAAATGACATACCAACAAATCTTTAAAAATGAGAAATTGTTACCATTGCACACCAACTGTTATTTAAAGCAGTTGTTGCTATACTTAAGAAGTACTCTGGAGGTATGAAAAGGGATTGTACCGATTCTATATTTTATATACTCTAATATGATATATATTATATATTTTGAAAGGTGAAAGGTAAGGGAATGGTTCCAGAAGTATAAATATACGGAATTGGATTTTTTCTTTTTTTTTTGTTTGTTGTGAAGACTTGAAAACATGAAGGAGGTGTGTGGAGAGCATTTTAAACACTCAGACGCATGCTCGCATAAGTACATCCTTCTCTCTCACACCTCAGTCATCTGACGGGCCGGGTCATCTTATATCATCATTACTATCCAGTCATCATCTGCGCCATCCAATCACATAGTTTTCTAACGTCATAACGGCAACAAACCAACCAACTCATCCACCCAACCGCCAACAAAAACCAGACCCCTTCATGCTCCCCGCCGCCGTTGGGAGCTTGAATTATGCAACGACCCCAGTAGAATGTTGTTCTGATGTGTGAACTAATTTCCTACACTGTATGACTTTTGAACTCTTACGATGCGTGCCTGTGTTCCGCCTAGACCCTGTGTGCACGTGTGGGAGTGTGCGTGCGCGCATGTGTGCATGTTCGTATGCATGTTTCTTTATGTAATTTGTGTGCGTGTTGTGCGTTTGTCCTCATATGTTTGTTAGCGTGGAGTGCATCGAAACGTGCGTATGTACAGTATAAACATATGTTCAGTGTTTGTGATTACGTGTGTGTGATTGTAGCGCACATATATACAGACGTATATGTGTGTCTTCCCTTGAGTGCATGTGCGCGCACCCGTGTGCCAGAGGTAGCCTGTGCGGTTTGTTTTGAAGTGAAAGTGTGTGTGTGTGAAAGTGTGTGTGCATGTCAGGGTGTTTGAAACATGGGGCTGCGTCACCTCGCTCTATGCCCAACCCCTATGGCTCACACCATCCCCTGTAGCGCCTTATAGTGGCAGCCTGCCAGTAGGAACAACGCAGCCAGTAGTGGAGGAGGGAAGGTGAACAGAGGAACTAGGCTCTTCTTGTCAGTTTTCATTTTTCCTCCTGAGACGTGTTTGTTTACTATCTGAAAAATCTATAAACGAAATCTTTAAAGACAAAAAAGACGAAAAAATGTTCACAGGGCCCCATGGCCGCGGCTCTCTCTACTCTCTCCTGCTTATGTTATTACTTAACAATTATCAATGATGATTATTATGATTATTATTGCTATTATTCTTAGTATTCTTATTCTTATTATTAATCCAATTACTGCGATGAATGACTTCATGTTATCCTTGCTAGTTTAGGTCATTTCTGAAACTGGAAACAAAAATAAAAATCTTGCTGTAAATGTTTGTTTTTTCTTTTTCATAAAACTGTTGTGTTTGAATTATTTGTACTTTTGAATGTTGGGACAATAAAATGAGGTGTTAAGAGCTTGGATGTTTCTTGTCGTGATGGATGAAACATTCGAATATTTCACGTTTTGTGCACTACATACTTTAAGGGACATTAGTTTAATGCTGCTCTGAGCGACATATTTTAGGTTTCAGAGGTTTCCCACTGCTTGCTGCTAGAGCGGATTGCTAACTGCTAACAGGAAGTTAGCCAAACATTTAAACAAACACTTAGACTAGCTTTTAAAATCATTCTCTAAATTGTTTGTTTTCTTTTTCTACCTCTCTGTTGCCGGTTAGAATTAATAAGGAATATCAGTAAGGTATAATAGACATCTAAACATCTAAATTCAACTTGTTAATAAAAACTGTGCCATATATCTTTTGAATAATTGTCGAACAATTTTACACTGTAAAATCTGACAAAGTAGAGATGTAAAAACTTTTTTGCTCATTCATGTTAAATTTAATGGTCTATTTAACTAGGTCGTTCTGGGTTGATCTGTTTCCTGACTTTTTTAAAGTAAAGTCAACTTTAAAAATGTCAAGTTTAATCGATCAGCCAACCAATCAGATTTAAAATTGACTGCATTTTGAGTGATAGATTAATCACCCAAGTCATGTATCAAGGAGAAAATCCTAACATTTAATTGTTCTTATGTAATTTGAAGTTTTTTTTAATAATTGAAAATTGCATGTTTTCCAAAAACTCAAAGAGGAACAATACTCTCGCACACCTGGATCGTCAAAATCATGGGAGAAAGCCAAGGATCGCACACTACCAGGAAAATGTCTTAAATTACCTGATGATGGTTTGTGTACTGAGGTTTTTTTTTTTTTTAATGTTATTACAATTGAAGATGACAGTGTCCAAAACTCAAAAATATTCAATTTGAGGAAGTTGTCCCTTCTCAGAGAAAGAGTGAAGGACACATTTTAATTATTTTAGGCCATCTTAAAACAATCAATCAATCCAAAAATGATCAACATATTAATCAAAAAACATCATTACATAGATGATAGTTGCAGTCATTGTATATCGGTCCTATATCTGTCTCGTTGAGGCAAGAAGTCGAATTAGTCATACAAGATGACAACTAACTGCAGCAGTAAATCACAGGTTTAATCTGTGTTAACTGTGACCTTTCAGCTACTGAGGGACAGTCACGACTACGAGGCCGTAACACTGCAGACATAAAACGCAGTGCTGATCTCCATCAGCCCTCTGAGGGGCCCCTGTAGGACGGCAGAGAGGAGTCAGGTGTGGCTGTGGTGTGAGATGACACTGCCCCCTGCATTTTCACCACGCTGCCTCTCGTTGAGAAGAGATATGTGTGTGCTTTCTTCTCATTCCTGATGTTAGAAACTTTATCAGTGAGCCAACAAAAAACACCTGAAGCAAAGAGGGTAAGAGAAAAGCCTGAGAGGACAGACAACTGCTCGCTGAAGCAGACCACATCTGTTCACCGGTAACGATGTTCTCAGTGTACTCTGTAATGTCCAGTGATGTTAGCCCGGCTTTACGCCTTTATAATCAGAATCACACCAGAGAGCATTACAGCGGTTGTGGAGGAGATGATGGCTGTTCGACTGTGATGTGTCTAGCCACTCTTGTCTTTCCTCTCCCGTTGTTAGCAGCTTAATGATCCTCCACTCCCATCAAGGCCAAAGTAGGTCGGGAGGACACGAGCCAGCGTGTGCTCTCACATCTCCTTTGAACCGGCTCCTCGGAAGCTGAAAGGCGTTGCTAGTAGTTCAATAAACAACTGTTGATGATTTCAACTCGTGAGGGGTGTTTTCTGTTTTACTCTGCTGTGACTCAGACGTGGATGAAACAGAAACGCGGGCGTGAAAATCACTAAAAATATCCGAGGCAAACACGGCGTTTTCATTCCAAAGGAAGTGAAAGTGCTCTCGTTCACAGAGAGCTGTTAGGTTTAATATGGCTCACTTATCACCATAGTCTGTCACCAGGTGCAACCATATGATACTGCCTCTCAGTTTCTATATAAACCACTTTTCATCTGCCTGGGTGAGAGCTGATCACACTCGCTCCATGGTGTGAATGTCAGCATCCTGCCGCGCTGTGATGTAGAAGGCAGTTGTGCCAAATGACGAGCATGAGCTTCCCAGTCGGAAGCATATTATTTCATAAGGAGCTACTTGTCTTTGACAAATCTTCCGTAGTCAAATGTGTGCGGTGGGGGAGCTGTTGTTGCCCTCTAGCTCTCCTTGGTACACACTCTGACATTAATGGGATACCTCTCCTCACCCCTTTGTCCACTTTAGAGATTTCACGGCGCCTAATCAAAAGACTCTCAGCCTCACTGCATGTTATTTATTAAGTGAGCTGCATTCAGATGAGCGCGCGGTCCACTTCATTTTCTGCTCCGGCATTAACACACAGATCAGACTGATTGGTTTAATTATCGAGTTGGTTTTATGGGTTATGTTGCCATGTATAACGTGCACTGTTTATTCAAGTTGGTCTTGGAAACCGACTCCCGTTGTGCTCTATCTTCTTCTGATTACTGTGATTGTCTAGACATCCAGATTATAGCGACTTACTTTTTCCCTCTTTGCCTAGTTTTATCATCGCCGTCAGCAAAACACATTTCCAGTCAAGTTTCGGTACCCTTGAAATGAAAAACTTTCATATGAAGAACAAGGTCACTGATGAACTTACAGACCTCATATAATGAAATGTATAATAACCTAACAGATAATAACAGATTTCTTCAGATGCATTTACTGAGTTTCCATGTGATTTCTGCATGCCACATCATCTCTGCCTGTTTTTATAGAGAGTCTCAGAGCAGTATATCTGACCTCCAGTCAGGTAAACACCTGAAACATTCTTGCACTAACTGAAAAGCTCATCACAGTCCTGTACACCTCCCACTCTGCAAGACGCTGTTTCTCTGTCAATTTCCTGTGGTATTGAATGAATCAGCAGTAAAATGAACAAAAACTACCCTGTTACAGAACCTGATGGGATACACAAATTGGACTGAATGACTGAATGTTATTGTGTTGTGAACATTGTTTTCCTCAGGAAATTGTTTTAGCAGACGTGGTACAGATGCATCTTGGCTTGTGATTGATGTGGTGAGAAGATGAGTGCCTCAACAGTAACCAAGCATATTCAAATTATAGGGCAACACTTTATAATAACCATCACTAAGTAATGGTAGATTTATAGTTAATCCTTTAGTTAAAGGTAGCATATGTAAGACTTAAAGTTTGAAACATTAACTAAAAATTAACTAAAAGTCACCGGAATAAGAATGAACAGTTTTTATCCAGTCATCCAGGTCACACAGACGTCTACAGAAGTCAGCATGCTTAACAGCTAGCCGCTTGGAACCCGAAAAGTCAAACACCTCTGTGATGTTTTCCCTGTTTTCAAGCTGGCCTCCATTTGTCTCATAGGCTGTTTACGCTCCTGGTCCGGCCATGTTCACTGTGAGGTTGCTGAGCCTGGTTCCGTTGCCCACTTGTCCTCCTCTGGTTCTGGAGAGCCTTCTGGCGAAGCCCCTCCTCCTCCACCTTGCACTCCAGAGCTCCTACACTGGCTCCGAGCTCCCAGTACTTGTAGACAGGGGCGCTGCCGGGGGGGAAAGGTTAGGACGATTCCAAGGGCCCGGCACTGACAGGGGGCCCTTTGAGACATGGGCAACCTATACAAGGGCCCAACTAGATTTTTTTTTCATGGGGCCCAAAATCCCTGGCGGCGCCCCTGCTTGTAGAGTAAGCTGATAGTCGTCCACCTGAGCTAACTAGCTACAGCTACATTTAGCAGCCGTTAGCGGTTACTCTGCTGATAGGTTGCCCCCTTTTTGTTTGAATTATGAATTCCACAGATTTCCAGTTCTTGCGTATTGCACCTTTAATAGTTATTTTACTGTTAACGAACAATTAAATGCTTTTTAACCCATTAGGTTATCGAAGAAGGTCTATAAATATCAGTTGCAACTTTATCATGACTGATAAATTATACAGAAATGATTTACCATTTACTAAGTGTCATACACATCAGATGAATGTGTATGGATTGTATGATTAAATAATTGCTTAATTAATGGTTTATAAAACATTTCATTTTTTGTTTATGGTGACATTTTTATTATAAATGTACCCTAACAATTAACTTTAAAGGGAAAATGTTCCTTTAACTGTCATTTAAAAACACTAGGATTGTAATACAAAGCTGGGTTTTAATCAATTCTTGCTACATAGGAGAAAAAAAAACTGTCAGGTGTCACAATGTTGTTTTTGTTTGCTGTGACAGAAGAGTACAGTGCTGATGAACTGATACATTTTAAGCTGACATTTCATGAAGCATTCTTTATTAAACATGTATAGGTGCTGTCATATATAACTCGGCTCTCGCAGCCCTCCCTGGAAACCTTTTCACATCTTCCTCACTTCGAAAACCTTCTCTGCTTGAGACTCTAAAATAACCACTCTTGATTGGAACTCTTGATATCACCATCCTCAGCTGACAAGTTAGAAGGTAAAATAATTCAACCAACAACCACTTTAACAAGGAAGACAGAAAGACATGGGCAACAGCGGTCGTGACTTCTCCCTATCCAAGGATCAACTAACTGTAAATCACAATTTAGGATTTCCTACTTCACACTAGGAATCTGGCAGATTGAGATTGAATCTCTCATTTTAACAGGATTGTTCGACATGAGTTGTGTGAACAACGATGGCACATACAGTGCTGGTATTTTCCAGGATAGCATGTGACACTCACAAGTGCCTAATAAAGCACTGGATCCCACTCAGGAAGTTTCACTCCCTGAGGGCTCCGCTTGCAATCTGCTCCCCTGTGAAGTCTCTTAATTTCAGTGCAACATTTCCAGCACTGTAGGATCATACTGTTCCTGCTCAGGGGCAGCATTTACTTGAACACACAATCTGTCTCCATGCCGAGATGTACGTCACGGGATCATGGCAATGCATGACTCACGACGCAATGCTATATTGAGATGCTTATACATGAGTGACCAGAGTGGGAACCAAATGCAGAATTTACTGAAGCACACCAGCGTGAGAGACAAGTTGAGATGAAATATGAGAAGCTTCCAATCAGTGCCCTATTGGTGATGATGAACGCCTGAAGAGATATTCACGTTTACATTTATTCTCTCGGCAGCCGTCTGCTGTACATAGCTGAAAGGAGCGACTCCCAGCAATGCTCTCAGCTCAAGTACCCTGGAGGAGCTGCAGCAGGGGACACGGCAAACTTAAAGCCTGGCAAAAGTGTTTGTATCAGTGCAGAGAAAGCACCCATGCTGTGGTATATCCTGCTATGAAACATCATGAAAAGGTGGGGTAAAGTTCAAAATGTATCAAAAAAGTGCTCAGTGTTCCTATGTGAATATTCTGAAATCTTGTGATGTTAAAGTATGAGGGAGCGATGAAAAATGACTTCCAGAAATCCAGTTTTTTATAGTCCTGCTGACAAACCAACCAACCAACCAAACAACAAACTAACAGATAAACAAACTGAAAACATGGTGAAAACATAACCACCTTGGCAGATGTAAAAATGTTGAGTCTGCAGAAAGGTTTAACGCAATTATTATTTAAGAATAACATTACCAACAGTGTCAGTGCCACGAAAGAGGGAGGACAGATGAGCAGAGGGCTGGTTCTAGTGGAGAGCAGGGACAAGAAGAGGATGCCACTGTTGAGGACGAGCAACGTGACAACCTCTCAGCAGGTGGTACTGTGAGTGCAAGCTCATAAAGTCTCAGTGACTCTTAAAGATCACCTCTACTGGCCACTTGTTATTTATTGCTTCACATATGTGTTATAAATAGAAGTAACACTTTACAATAAGGTACTCACAAAAATTTGAGTAGTTACTGAGGAGTGAGTGAGGAATTAATCAAGAACTACTTGTATTAATGAGTAATTCCTGAATAACTTTGATTTGACAACTATATAGTAGATAATGATAAGTTACTGCAGAAAGGACTGGGAGATTATGTATTAATGAATCGTTAGGTAATGATTAGTTCATAAATATCTGAACACTTCCCTCCTTGTTCCTGATTAACTATCACCCACTGATTGGTATGGACTATAATTACTCATTAATTACTAATTTTTATTCTTTTGTTAGTGTTTTTTGAACCCTTCAAGTGAAGTGAAACATAATATTGTGGTTAGTACTAGTAGTTAACCAAGAAAATCATTAAATACTGTTACTTAATTATTAGTTACTTTTTGTGTACCTTCAGGTAAAGTAAGAGATCATACTGAGTATGTTAGTTGCTGTTTTTGTCTACTAAGTATTATATTACACGTTACTTGAAGGTGCACAAAAACAGTAACTAAACAGAAATGAGTATTTAATGTGTCATTATTAGTTTATCAGGTGCTTTGTGGAACACTTACGTGTGTATGTTGGGGTAAACGGTGCGTGCCAATTCCTTTTCTGCATGATAATTTAACATATTAAGTTGCAGAAGCAATTAAATAAAGATTTAAACAAGATTTGAACATCAAGAGAACAAACCTTGACCAAATTTCCCAGCTCTCCTCATTTGTATGCAGAAAACATCGAGTTAACTAAGCTGTTTTTGTACGTTATGCAGCAGAGACAAACAGGACAGGACTTCATCCGCTGATGACTGGACCAGCAGATGGTGTGTAAATAATGTACGTTGTCTCATGGGAACATCTATGTCGGTCTCGGTTTGCTTTGACGCACCAACCCTTCCTCCTCACACAAAGTGACCCTTTTAATGCGTTAAGACTGAATCATGGTGTTGCTTTGATCCAAGGACTGAGGAGGTAAAACGGCTTGAAAGAAAAATAGCATCTATATCAAGAATTGTTTACAAATCTAACAATTAGTATATCATAAACATTCTCTGTGCTATGCTGTTTTTAAGCTTGCACATTTACATAGAAATTATCAGCAGAACATTGAAAAATACCAGTTTTGACATTATGTCAAAAGCATCTTTTTATTGTTTTGTAGAGATACACTGAAGGTAACATGCTAACCAGCTAGCACCTAGCCAGTCTGAACTTCAAGAGATGACTGTCCAACAGCACCAACACCTTCCTGGTGCTCCAAGCTAGTCCGGCCAGAGTCAGTGAAAATTTAACTGCAGGGTTAACAGAGCTACAAGCTAACAGCAGCTACAGTTAGCAGCAGTAAGAGGTTACTCTAGTAAATGCTGCCCGCTTTTTGTTTTGAGTATGAATCCGGTGGTCAGGTGGCCATTTCTTACACATTGCACATTTAAAGATTTTCAACATTTTTCATTTTATTTTTTGTTTGTTTGTTTATTTGCATGAAGATGACATTTTTCATTTCAGTCTTGGGTTTTCACAAAGTTTCCATTGTTTTGTAGTTTTATTTACACATCACTTTTACCTGATAGAGACATTCTCTTTCACTTTGCTTCAAGGAGAAGTCAGAGAAAACAGACTTTCAGTAGCAGAACAGCTCTCCTGCTGCCTGAAGCTGGTGGGGATTCAAAATCTTTCTCAAGGGCACTTCATCTGGGTAGATTCTTGTCATCAAGAGGGCATTCTCCAGTCACAGTGTGGTTTCTCAACAAATCAAACTGCCAGGAAAGAGACTGGAAGTAGCAATGACATCCTCAAGTTCTTCCTCCTCATGTCCTCTCTCTTTTTACCAGTCACAGACACTACCAGCTCACTGCAGACCAGCTCATGTTTTTACTGTGAATTTTGGCCGTGGAAAAAGCTCATGTGGATGTAAAGACCGTGATGTTGGCATCCCCGGCATTCCTTTCAGCAGCTTTCACAGCTCAGATGTCTATGACTGGCAAAAAAAAAAATTACAACAGATTCCAGATCAGTAATGATAATTGCAGTTGCTGGCAGTGTGCAAATACAAAGGTATTGTTTGTGGGGAGTTGTTGATTGTTCTGGCAAATGCAGTGTTGTTTCTCTGTAATGGCTGGTGATGATGGCTGTGATAATGGTGGTGATGACAGTGGCTGCAAAGAATTGATGATGACACATTGGCCACTTCTCTGTGCCAAGAGGAGCCATATTGTCTTCAACAGAGCTGGTGATTGGCAAACAGGGTAAAGATACACTTGATAGCAGGTTTACTGACTGTAAAGCAGACAGGAATGGACACACACATTCATACACTGATGACCTACTGAAGATGTTAAAATGATCAGTCTTCTGTTCTTCAGCAATTTGGGGGTAGTCAGTTTCCCGATTTATTTTAAATTAAAGTCACTTTAATTAAACAGCTGAACAATCCTTGTCTCTGCCTTCCCCGCAGTGGTGTGACAAACACAAACAATGCCCTCTGTGGAGGTGTTCGTTTTGCCTATTCTGATCTACTATAGAAACATGGTAGACTCTATGGAGGAGGACCAACTCCTTCTGTAGATGTAAGAGGCTCATTCTAAGATGATGCAAACACTGACATGCTGACGGTGACTAATGCACTTTCATGTTTACGTTTTGGACAGCCCTTAGCCTATTGTTACTATTTGGCAAAGATCCAGTGGAGAAAATAAGATGCAGCGCCATGTAGGTTGCCCTACATGCTAGAAAAGGGTTTAGAACAACATCACCATAAATGCATTATGACGCTGGTGTCCCACGCATTCAACTGGTGCCCCCCCGCGCCTTATACAGCCTTAGTCCACCATTGAAGTGAAGCATGTCCTCTTGGGCCTACCATGGCTGTTTGTAATTTGTATAATCTCCAGAATTGCTCTGTTTCAAATTGAGCCGCTACCCCTCAAAATGTCTATGCATATAACAGCCCCAAGTACATAAGCGCTGCCCCTCAAGAACCAGCTCTGCCTGGGTGTTTGATTTTTTTTGTTTTGGCATTGGTAACAGTGCGCACTTCTATGGCAAGCACAGTGGTGTTATTTATTGCTACGACGCTGATGGCTGTGATGATGGTGGCGGTGACAGTGAGAGCAGTATTGGCTAGCAGAAGCAGCAGGCACTAGATCCCCTCCTGTTTGTTCAGAGAGACACGCAGCAAAGCTTTACTGTGTTCAACCCAAGGCTGCAAACCCCGAGTAAAACCAAAACACTGGCACTGGGCACAGCACATATTGCTTTCATGCCATTTTCCAAATTCATGCCCGTCTGCCTGAGTGTTTGTCTGTGCATCTGTCTTACTGTCAGGCTGTGTGTCTATTTATTTTGCTTGTTTGTTTGAGTGTCATTATTCAGTGCTTATGTATTTGAAGGCTTTCGTAAATATACAATGTTCCTGATTGCCTTTTTTGTTGTTATTACCGAAGATACATATATAGATAAAGACCGCAAACTCTCTTTGCACGTGTTTTAACATGTTATCAGTGCATGCGCGGACATTTCGCATGCCTTCCTGAATGTGTACGTGTGTGCATGCGCGGTGGTGCGAGCCCACATATGTGTGAGTGGGTGATTTCGGCTGTGTAAGCCCAGCACCCAACCATCTGTCACAAAGGGGCCACCGTGTTCCGAAGCCAATCATCTCCTTCCAACAGCTTCTAGGATCCTCGCTCCGCTTTCCAACAATGGTCCGGCACGCCAAACACACATTCACACACGAAGAATGACAACGTCTGCCTCATGCTCCTATCAGCAGGCACACACACTCACACACACACACAAACTTAACAATTACACAGACGCTTGCCTTGAAAACTGTTAAGGCCCTTTCCCTCATTGGAGAAAATCTGGCTTTCATCGCAGTTCCAAGTAGTCACATGTTCGGTAGTTCGGAGTCATTGTGATCGGATGCTGCCGTCAGCTGAATAGTTTCGCAGTAGATCGTGCAGACAAGCATCTCATGTTCAACAGCATCTGTAGTTTTTAAATTCAGCACTGTGCTCACATTTTAAGAAGTGTAGTTGTTTGCTTTCTTCTTCCTTGCTGAGAGTTACATGAGAAGATAAGACCTGTTGAAAGCGTCATCATCGCTGTTGAACTTCCTCTTTGCAGTAAGCAATTCCGTCCCTCCTTTCTACATCACCACACTTGCACAATCCTTCATTTTTTTCAAGTGGGCAGGCATGAGCAGAGGGAGGAGAGACATGGGTGACTGACCAAAAACTCTATAACAGAGGTTACTGTTGGAATATAGAGGAAAATAACATCTACAGCAGCTTTAATAACACTCTCATGTCTTTGTGTGAAATATGAAGCTACAGCTTCAGCTGGTTGACTTAGCTTTGCATAAACTTGAAACAAGAAGAAAGTGCTACTGACTCTGTCCAGAAGTGACAAAATCTGACGGTCAGCACGTATTTAAACTCTCTAATCAATATGTTGTGTCTTTTTTGTAAAATGTAAAACAAAAACAGTGTAAAAAAACAGCTTACCTTTGGACAGAGCCAGGCTAGCTGTTTCTTCCCTTCAGTTTTTTTGTTTGGTTAAAGTCATGTTTTCACTAAACATTAGAATTACCTTAGAGTTCATTACACATTAGCACAGCTATGTGTGCTCCACTACGTGGCAAAGGTTGGCGATGGTACCAATGGAACTATTCCAGCCTGTCCCATTTTTCGTCATCCCTCAGTTAATGTGCAGTACCAAGCACATTGACGTGGGACACAAAGTTTGTGCTGGAAGCACTGCAGCCTTTGAACTGATCAATATAATTCATCACATAACAAGAAGAAAAAACACTGAATAACAAATGGGTTCTTTTGCTCCTTTATTTTACTGTTTTACAAGAGTTACTGTATGTCTCACTACTCATGTTTTACCATCCAGTAACAAACCTGCCTACATTAAAGAGTAGCCTATTGTCAGGTAAGATCTGGAGTTTAGGTACATGTAGGTATTGATTAGGTACGGGTTTCAAGGGTACTATACCTGCGCAATTACCCGATGGCTGTACCTTCATATTTACTGGATCGATGTGGGATTAGTTTTGCCCTGCAAGAGGACAAATAGCCACACGTCCTTTCCTGAATCAAAGGTCTAAGAATAGGCATTGTTTTAAGCTATACAGATTGTAAAGAACCCATTAGACAAACTTGTGGTTTCGGGCTCAATAAAAATAATTTGACATGTGAACATAGCGGTGCGCAGTGACATCAAGAAGCAAGCACAGTGAAGTTGTGAATAAATCTTGTGCTTACAGATATTTGGATAAGATAAAACAGGTAGCTGTAAGTAGTCGTAGTTTCTGCTTGAAAGGTTTGCAAATCTTTCACACAATCACTAAACTCATATTATATGTCCATATCATATTCATATCTATCCATCTTACCTTTGGATTATTGTTTTATTGAGTTTGTGTCTTTATTTTAGCTGTGAGCTTAACTTTACTTCCTGCTAAATTGATAACCCTTGAGTTTTTATTTTTTCTTCACGGTTCACTTGACGAGAACATTCGGAGTTCAAGTGTGAACTGACAGAAACTTCAGTATATGAAGTGAGTGGAAACACACAGCCACAGAGCAGAACAACAACAGCTTGTGATATGGATAGAACTGACCAGAAATGGCAGCAGCTGTCAAAAACTGCTGGGGGAAAGGAAGCAAAACCACCTACGACCTTCAAAGAAATAAAATGTCGACAATGCCTCCCGCGTTTACATACAGAACATACACGGTACAAAAGCTCACTCTGCTACTCATTCAAGGAAAAATCAAGCGCCTGCGGATCCAGCATGAATTTAACACTTATTCTGTCCAGCTATTTTTGTATTTGAGCGTGCAATCTTGGCCGAGCTCACAACTCACTTCAAAGACAGCATTGTGCGGGTGGTACATTATTTTGTCAACATCCTTGTTGATATCTCATTAGGGAAAATTATGTGTTGGTGTGTTTGAAATAATTTGTGAAAAAGGTTTCTCAATTGTTATCATCATTTGGGAGATGATTGGCACTGTCCTGGAATAAACTGTTTCCATTGGGTTATTTGTCTTGGAGGGTAGAAAGGACAGTCTCAGCCTCTGTTTCACAAGCCACCAATATCTCTAGGTTCTTTCTTTCTGGACATGCACTCATCAGAATATTTGAAAATACTAGTGCGGTTCCCGTTGAAAACATGCTGTCCAGCACAGATCATCTGGCAATGTGAGGGGTTTACAGATCCAGCCTTGAGCCTTCCGAACCGCTCATAGACTCATCGGTGCCTCCCTGAATAGCTGACGGTGCTGCTAGGAAAGGCTATACATTCTAGCCTTTGAGCTTAACATTAGCTAGCATGCTACTGTTGTATATAAAACCTGTGTTGGCCACATCTCCCTGCTTATTCAGACTCATTTAACTTTTTGCTTTTGTTTTTTTCTCCCTGAAACACGTTACTGCAGCAAGTTGTTGCGCCACGTTAATCTCCATTTCTTATTGTCGCCCTTGAGGCATTGTACTCCTGAATCCTCACTGAAGCATATAAAACCTGTATTGGCTGCATCTCCCCACTCAACCAGACTGGTTTTAACCTTCTATGTTAGTTTTGTTTTCCTCATTTTACAGGTAAACACTGCACGATGTTGCACCGCTCTAATCTGTATTTTGTTTACGTCCCCATGAAATCACATGAGAGGCATCACGCATGAGCCCAGCTTCAGTCTGCAGAGCAGTGAAGCCGAAGAGTTGAACCTGTTGCATGTCGAAATTGAAAAAACGGGTAACCCTGCACTTCAGGGGGTCCTCAACAAACAAACGTGCCAAGTGTGACATAGATTGGACAGATGGTCCTCGAGATCCCTTTGCTTTATGGTTTGATATGTTTGAATAGTTTGCCAGCGCCTACAATAGGCCTCTCACAAATCCCATAATGTTCAGCCCATTCATAATAAATATATGATTTGGTTAGCAGCATCAAAGCTGGTCAGACTTGTAAGACCTTTGCTTTAGACCTCAGGTGCTGCATGACCTTCTCTAGCCTCTAAATTTCAATCTTTTCAGCCCTCACTTCATGTACTTCATCATTTTCTCTCATAGTAACCACAGTGTCCTCATGAATAATGTATCCCTTTCACCTCGGAGCATTAAGTTGTTTAGAGTGTGGCCTGACAGAAAGATGTGTATCTTA
This sequence comes from Diplodus puntazzo, assembly GCA_963678695.2. Lineage (NCBI taxonomy): Eukaryota > Metazoa > Chordata > Actinopteri > Spariformes > Sparidae > Diplodus > Diplodus puntazzo. The sequence continues at coordinate 14,645,932 of OZ023163.1, forward strand.
CAGGCTTTGTCTCTAAGGTCTAGAATACTGTAATTTTAGTTGTAAAGCACAGACCTGTCAACACATCCACTCAAAGTCTTCATTCAGGTGGTGAAGACCTAAAGCTGAATGGTATACTGTATTACCACAAGTGACTCCATTTTCCACCAAAGCAGTAACAAGAAGGGCTTTCTGCATAATTGCTTCAATCGTCTGTTTACCGTTGGAAATCCAAGGTTTCTTAAAGTGAAACTCTCGCCAAAAAGCAACCGAGGCTTTATTTGCGATTGAATATGAGTCAAACCTTCGTGTAAAAGCATAATTGAGACGAAAGAGGCACTTTTAAGATTTACCGTAGTTTCGTTTTTGGGCAAGCTAATTTTCAATGGAGTGTAGGGGCACTCTTACGCTAGCGTCAAAATCGCTATTTTTAAAACACTAAGAAGGCTCGACACAACAAGAAACTTTGCTCGTAGTACCACCAGGGTCTCTACACATGACACGAGCATTGAGAACATTGTTTGTATACACAGAGTTGACTAAAAAGAAGGTTTTTGAACTACTCACCATAGGAGCTGGATCTCTGGCGTGCTGCCGTCATGGCAGACAAAAAGTTTCGATCCCCGAGTGCGACCTGACAGGCAGGAGAGTAATGGTGGACCGCTCCTCAAGTCTGCCTGTTAGTTATAACTAGCAATGTTTAATCTAAAGATATAATAGAATTTTGCACTGAAATGTCTAAAAACAACTAGGGCTATTGTAACAGTCGGAGTTATTGAATGTAGCGCCACTAGGTGGCACCTCCTTTTGTTAAGTGGATAGTGTAACCTGTACCTAGAAGAAGAGTTGTTGTACTTCCACTCCACCATGCGTAGCAATGCCGCCAGCGGAGTGAAGACCATCCTTTTATTTTATTTTATATTGTGATGTATAGGTGTAGGATCCTCGGCCTATGTGTGTCAGAGCATGTATGCGTGTGATAACTAGTGCCGTAGCGACCTGGCTTGGTATGGTCTGTAAGTTACAGTGGAATAAAAGTATGTGCGGAAATCCCACATGTTGCCTGCCGTGTCGTCTGAGCTATCCGGAGCTAGCCGCCATTGCAGCCGACCATAACCTTCCCCTTCACCGACCACGTTACACTATGTTCTGTACATTATCCCAAACGTTTCCAACCATGTTCAAACCCAGAGAAATCCACAAGTTTACTTAAGATAACAATGCATTTTATTTGGTTGCCCATGGTTACTTCCAAACATTAACTCGTCTGTAAACATTTGAGTTCATCCGCACCAAACAGGGAACTTCACCACACTGACTGCGAGCTAATGTTAGCGAGCAAGGGCACACACTGGGGGGGTTGTGTGTCTGTGTGGTTAAATCCAGGACAATTCTCTGTGAATTCAGGACTCACATGAGACTCTGGTTCTCTCTTTTCTTCACCCTCCCTTCCTCTCTGTAACATGCAGTACATTTCCCCTCTAGCTCCGTTCAGCAGTCAACATGGAAGTATGTAAATCAGCCATGCGGATCACTGCTACAGTCAGGTTGATAAACAGGAGTCAAGATATTTCCAAGCAAACATCTTGATAGAGCAGAAATTACATATTGTAAATTAAATGATAATGTGTAGGAATATTCAGGCCTCAGCTGATCACATCCAAGGGGAACTGACTCATAAAGAAGGAAACTAATACTGGGGGAAAAAAAATAAGTTCACCACAGTGAAACACTTTGCCCCACAGATGAGATTGATGAAGAAAAAAATCAACTGCAGTATTTTCTTTTGAGGAGAAATAAGCAGTCCTCCTCTGTGTGAAGCATATTTCTTTTAAAGGAGAACTGTCCGCTCTGCACTCCCCTTGGTGTGTCTTTTTCCAGGAGAGCAGGCAGTTCACTCCTGTCACTGTTTCTATTTAAAGGACACAGAGTAGTCCGGGATGGGATATAGAATAGGGGAAACATGACAGCATGACCCAGGTAACTTTCACAGATCTTAAATTTGATCCCAGTGCAGTCGCTGAGGTGTCCTTTCAAAATGTCCTTAAGCATAAAACATAAAAAAAATAGCTCTCCAATCACTGGAAATTACACAGTAGGTAAAATGTTCTCAAAGTAGAAGAAAGGCCCAGTGGTTCATCAGAAAATTTGACCAGGGCTCAATATGTATCCCAAAGTCAACCCCAGCTGGGATAAATGTAAAGGTGCTGAAGCTTCATTGATCCATACGAGCTGGCTGTGTCCCAGAAGTAAAGAGAGTGGAGATATATGTATATATAAAAAAAAAAAACTCTTTCTCAGACTCCAAACAACCTCCAGGCAGCTATGTGTGAAGTTGCTGATGAAGGTACACATTTGAGCAAAACTAAAAGTAATGCTCCGGCCTTCGTTCCTCCTCTAGCTAGATGAGCAGTATTAGTGACATGAAAGGAGGCTGCCTCACCCACACTTTAGATGGCGTTTGAACTAAATGTCTGGCCTGAAGTTTAACAACATTTATTACACTGTACACGGATCCATGGTCTGTTATTGAGCGCTGTCAGTTTAATATGCAAAGACAGTGTAGGAAGTGGTGGGTTGAGTAGCTAAAAATTGTACTCAAGTGTAAGTACTGGTCCTTTCCAAATACATGTAGGTCTACAAAAGTAGACGCCAAGGTAGTGATCAAATAACTATTTAAAAAAGAGAACGGAGGTACTTAAAATACGACTTGAGTCATGAGTAACCTCACAAATAAAAAATTTAAAAAACACCAAGCACATTACAGTCTTTTATTTGAAGTGAATCCGACTGATCTGAGTAATTCAATCACAGATGTTCTTCTACAGAAGACACATTTACACCTGTACAAATCCCAGTTTGGACCCCCAACTGTGAACATAACATTACATTATCTTTATACTTATAATATTCAGTTAAAATGATATGCTTTGCTTGTTTTCTCCCAAATTATATTATGATTTGGAAAAAAGTAATTAAGCACATTGTGTGTATGCGTGCAAGAAGAGATCATGTCTGCACTGCCAAAAAGTAAATATGAAGAGAGTCGACATGTTACAGTGTCCACCACAGATCAGGTGTTACCCCACCCCCCACATCTGGCCTGTCCAGTCACATGAAAGACACTAACAATAGAGATGTGGAGGAGCAGGAGTAGTTAGTTTTGAAGCATGTACAGTGTGTATATATTAAATGTATTTGTTTCAACACAACAGACATACATGCTGCTCTCTGTCAGCTCTGTGATCTGATGACTTCACAGCTGCGGCCTGCTGTAACTGTGCCCTGGTGATTCGTCTGTAAACATAGCGATCAGCGCAATTTGAAAACCGTCCTCCTGCTGCAGCGTCTGCCATTATGCTGCTTTGAACAGTCATGTGGAGACACAACTGTGGTAGAATTACAGAGCGCGGGCAGACCTGGGACCAGCTGACCAACAGCCTCCTAACGTAACATACATGACTTTTTAAAATAAAACAATAGTTTAAGTTGTGCTGCCAAACAGACACGTAGGCAAAAAAAGGATTTACCAGATGTTTCAACTCCTGATTATACTGTAATGGATTTGTTAAGACATTTTTATAAGTTTCAAGGTCCTTTCTGACATTCTTCCAACAAGCTGTATGAATATGTAGTGTTATCATTGATCTCATCCACCTTTGTGTGTTAATTTACTTATTTATTTAGTTATTAATCTTATTTTCTTCCCTGTCTATAGCTTTATATGATCTGGTATTCACATCCATAACCACATTTTCACTCAATCACTTATTGTGTACAAAGACTTCTGTTTGTTTACTGGCCATTTCAGGCGAGTAAGACCGAAAGTTCAATGTTTGTTTCGAGTTTATATCGTGAGAACATTTATGCTGTACAATACCTTTTGGTTGAAAATCAATACAAAAGAGATTTTGACACAAGAATAACATTTGACCGTGGCTCAGATACAAGACTAATGTGATGTTGACGGACGGCCAACTCGGTGAAGTTATGGTGACACAAACTGCTGAAGTTGCTCATGAACAGAAGTGAACCTCATGTTAATGTTGTGTTTCACGCACACCACATCATTTTACCACTAGGCCTGTAGGAGTGTGCATTGAAATGAACAAATATTGATGTAAGGCCAGGGTATATTTTTGGAGCATCTGCAAATATTTTGCACACATTGTTGAGAAAGATGATTTTTGATTTTTGAGTCTCATTCCCAACTCGTTAAATACAACTAATGATTTCAGATTGTAGGTGTGGGCCGGCCACTATCCCAAAGCATCAGTATTTAACAAGTTGGGAATGAGAGTCAAAAATTGGACCTTTAATTTATTTCCTTTGAGATGACATTATCTATGAAAAGGTGGCCCTTTTCTATTTGGCTGTGTTTCTTGGCTTGTTTCTTCACCAACCTGCATCTTTTCTCAGACTGTAAACAAGTGGTGTAGAACAAAAACTTCTGAACAACAGCTTCCTGCTCAAATATATTTATGTTTTATTTCTTGTAGGCAGACAAATGCAGCTTCAGATCTGTATCATTTTGTAAATTGTAGAGGACGCAAATGAATGCAGGTTTTCCGTCCACTTACGAGTGTGAAGTGCCTCCAGATGTCTGAAAGGCTTGGCCTTGCTCTAAAATAACAAATAAATGAAAATGCATCATGAAATGAGCAACGACATTGATCTTAAAAGGAAACTAACTTGGTTTGTGTAACCCGTGCCTGTGCATTTGTGTGTCTGTTAAATGTTTGAGGGACTGATAGAGTGGTATTGTTGTGTAGCATGTGATGCACCATTTACTTTCCAATCCTGCAGTGTGACACTGATTTTGCGAGCAGATAACGTGACATTTTTGTGTGTGATGCAACCCGATTCCATAATCTGTCAAAATGTCATCAGGGCCCAACCTTATCTGCCTGTTTTTGTCAAGACTTCTAAACTTGGCAGAAATAAAATTATTGGGTAAAATGTTGACCAAAAGATGACCAAATACATGGAAACCATACACAAGCTGTGACAATCCACAAATTCCCTTAATAAACTGCAATTTTCTTTTTTTAAGTGAAGTCGTACAAGATCGAAGACTGTGGCCTTCTGCAAAGTGAGGGAAAAACTTCTATGGTCATCCTTCACTCTGTTCTCAACAAGCAGAAAATTGGGGTAGGGTGCATTTTCCTCGCATGGTTTAGGCCCACTGCTCTGCTTAAAGGACAAAAAAGATGTGACGAAATACAAAACCAATTGGAGTGGTCACAGTGCTCCAATCTGCAGGGCATGAGTGCTCGCTGAATAGTTTGATGAGCATCAACATCCCGAGAGATTTAAAGGTCCACACACTTTATAATCTGCAGACGCATACTGAGGCTGATCAAGTGAACTCTGATGGAAGGTCACTCAAACCAAATAACAAAGAAAGGGCCTCAGAGATATCATTTGATTTTCATGAGGTTCAGAGATTTTTGCTGCCGAATTCTGTTTGTGGTGCTCAGAACAGCTGAACAGTGGAAAATGGTCAAGTTTGCAAAATCTGACGATATTTCAAATCTCACTTTATACTTTGTTTGTAAAAGTCTAAGGGCCGGAACATGGTTCCCGCAAATGACGCACTGGTGGTCATAACAAATGTCAGTCCTCAGAGGGGCCATGTGAACTCAGCAGAGCAGCTCCATGACCACAGTAGTAAACAAACATGGCATCTGTGCAGGTATGTGTTTAATTTTGCATTCCTGGCTAACTGAAGCAGCCCTGTCTAGTAGAAATGATGTTTACATTTTTAGGATAACATAATACCAACCAAATGACATTTCTATGAATATTATGAGAAAAAATTGCTAGTTAACGTAACCTGCAAGTCACAAAATGATTGATGCTACCGTAAACATATCAGTGAAATGCTAGCTGATAACGTATATGTCTTTTATTTTCTGCAAAAATACGCAATGTTGCAAAACCCTGTCAACTTGTCTTTATGCAGAAACATCCTTAAGTGACTTCAGACATAAAGGTTTCTTTTACATAATCTCTCCTCACCTTGACCAAAGTGCTTTTGTTCCCTTAACCTAACCACAGACAGGAGTCTGGACATGAACCCTCTGGTGTCACATACGTACATGTAATACTTCATTCATTCAGATAAACACATATGAACATAATCCATCTTCCTGTAAAAGGCATTTATGCTTTTTCACAGCAGTTGCATATACAATATACATGATTTCTAGTGTGTTTCACAGCTCCAGTGCTCAGAATGCAGCTTGCTTTGCGTTACGATTTTCAGATAACACATCCAGAGGACAATACGTGAAGTCAGTCTTGGTGTCTGAGATCACGTACTGGAGTGTTTTTTTTTTTTTTTTTAACCAAACAGGGGACAGAGGTCTTGCAAGTCTGTCATTCATAAAGACACTACAAGATTCATTTTTTCTCAAAAGGCATTTTTGTCGCAATAATTAGCTATTCATTTTAATCTCTAACTGGTTCTCCACAAGCAATGTTTCATTGGTAGTGGTTGGAATTTTGGTACATTTTAATATTGCATACTGTATGAATATTCTACATTTGTGTCTTTTTTTAATCTACTTTTACTTTAGTCATTTTATAATCTTTAAATGAATCCACTATATACATATTTTACAATACTTTCAGTTCATCGAATTTTCTATATATCGTGTGTGCCACATTTTACATTCAAACTGATCTCTGATCTTATTTCCAAACTCATCAAATCTATGTGTTTATGTATAATTCTGACATCTATGAGCAGAGATGACCACAGATGTAACACGGTTTTCCCCCACTGGCAAATTTGACTGTAAATAGTTATAACTTTTCACTGGGAGAGGTCTAGCTTGTTCACTTCTTTTACAGCGGGTCAATTAGAATCCAACTGAGTAGTGCACTTCACTAATGGAGCACACTAAAATCTTTGACCCTCCTGATTGCACTGTGTGTCCACTAACAGTATAATGGGCTAAGAGTGCTGAACTGCTCATCTACTGTAAGTGCCGGCCATCAAAAGTTAGAGGGACCATATCTAAGTCAATATGATCTATGAGAGACTTAATAGCCACTCAAAATTTAGATTCACTCACAGCATGGCTCCTGGGTGGATGTAGTGCTAATTGATTTTTACAAATTGTGTGACAAAAACGTGCAGGGTTTACTGTAGGTGTCCCTTTGTTGTGTGTAATCTATCAAATTTGAGCTGTTCATTGTTTTTTCTTGAGAGCTACAAGCATCTCACCAGATCAGCAAAATTCAGCGAACATTGCTATACGCGCTGTGCACGTATAGAAACACGGACGGTATGCAGGTGTAATTGTTTTATGTAAAAACCCGGCTGGAAAAACGCAGACTTTTGAATAAAACAGCTCTTCTTCTGTATCGTTAATACACATCCACTCAGCAACAAAAGTTCCTCCTCCCTCGCAGATGAAATGGACATGCTGCCATTTTCAGGAGTCAGCTCTTCTGTCCACTCTCAGCATGGTCAAATTCCTTAAACACATTCGCAAAGACAAGGCTTCCTCAGCAATCCACCTGGTTGGCAGACCAGCTCAGCTCCTGCCCTCCGAGTTGTGCTGCTGTATTGAACCGGTATCTGATTCACTGACCTTCTTGCTGCCTCATGCCTTGCTAATGTAATCTAGTGCTGCTGCTGCTGCTGCTGCTGCTGGCTCATGTCTCTCTGCCTGCATGGCCCTCTCTCGTTCTCTCCCACTTCCTGTTTTTACTTCTCATGCTTCTCTCTCTCTCACGCACAAATGTCCAGCTGGTCTCAGATTGTGTGTGTGTGTGTGTGTGTGTGTGTGTCTGTGTGTGTGTGTGTGTGTGTGTGTGTGTGTGTGTGTGTGTGTGTGTGTGTGTGTGTGTACGTGCGTGTGTGTGTGTGTGTGTGTGTGTGTGTATCTGCCTTTGCAGTTTGTGGCTTTAACCTTTCCCCCTTTAGTTATCCTTAGAAATGTTTTGATACTCGTGCCAGTGATGCCTCATTTTAGGTACCAATAACAAAAGAATGCTATTTTCACAAGCCTGTAGCCAGGGAGTTAACATTGGGCAGACTCAGGCCCAATCCCACGGCGCCTTTTGTTCCTCCACTTAGCCATACCCTTTTGTTTTGTGTGCTCCCACCTCAGAGGTCGGGGAAAGGTGTTCTCATTGTTGTTGAGAAAGAGGGGTGAGGCAAAATCTAAGTACTACGTGGCCTTTTAATGTTGCATCCCCAATTTGATGGAAATTGGCTTCCAAAATTCCAAAGTCCAGCAGCACTTGTTGCCTCTTCTCTAATATCAGTTTCTAATGTCAGGAGCACGGGTTCCTAATGTTGTTGCTGCCAGGTAATGAAGCAGTGTTCTTTTTTATTTAATGACTTGACTAAAGCAGGAAAATGTGAACAAATTGTAAGCGTCCATATCTTCCTCTCTCCATCAGAAAAATGGCAAATGGTATTTAGATATTACCAGGATTGCTGCTGTAACACAAGAGAAATCACCACATCTGAAGACAACATGTAGTAAATGTGCGATCATTTCGGTCTACATGAACGCAATCGATGACAAACAATTGTGTTTGAGGGTTTAGAAGGAATGTCCCGTTTCACAGGGGGAGATTTCAACCCCTGCCTCTGTTTTGAGGGAATTAGGGGCTCTTGAAAATGAGGGGTAGGGAGAACAATTGGAAATGGGATTGAGCCTGAATCTGCTGCGGGGCAGGGGGGTCCGCCAACTCCCAGAAAAAAGTCAAAATTTGAAAGCCTGCCATTATAAACTATGTAAGTTAATTACATGGGATTAACTTTTTATTCTTTTTCTTGCAAATGCGCATCATTTTCATGAAAATTAACAAAAATTATAACTGACAGTGTTACACAGCTCACATAACACTTACATTCCTTTATAGTTTTCCACTTAGGCCAACAGTGTTTGTTAAATTTCTTAAAATTAGTTGTGTATTATGATAATAATGACAATAAAGAATTATTCTAGAGAGCAATGTGTGGTTACATGTCATAGCGTACCAAACTTTTAATAATTAATTTATAATCTGATCAATATATTTGTGTTGGCGTGGGGACTATTTAGATATCAGGGGGATGTGTCCCCCTCATTATATCATATGTAATTACGACCCTGTGTCAGTTCTGTGCTTAAGTATAAACATGTTTTTTCTTTATTTAATAAAAAATCTATACATATAAGGTCATTTGCATGTAAGCACATTTACCTGGTTTGCCTTTACTCTTTTCACACATTCTTAATCTATTTTCTCCTGTTCTCTGTGTCCTTAATGATAAACAAAAGGTTTACAGGAAAGTTTTCAGCATTTGAGCAAATCCTGCTTGAAATAACACATCCCATCTGCTTTATATTTAAGTGGGTGACCAGCAGGTTTGTGGTCGCGATACTGAATCCCTCACTCCCCTGCTCGCTTTCTCTCTCATTCCAGATTCATTGTGACATCTGGGAATATGTATCACCATTTTGCCTCCAGCTATCCAGCAGTCCAATCTATAAGTCAGGCTGAGGTACAAGCTCAGTCCCAACAAGCAGAGGTCCAAAGCATTGAGGCCAGAGATCATTTGCAGCTGCCCAGCTGCAAAGCACCAAGCTGGCCTCTCTGCAGCTCTGGCTAGCTTCCCAGGAGAGCCATGCTGGCTGTGGATATTATAGGAACGAAGGGAGAGAGTGAGTGAAGTAGAAACAACAGGCAAATAGCAGAGCTGCACCAAACAAGCCCAAAAAGTTATCATTGATGGTTGTTTTCAGGCAAAAGACGTACCTTCTGGGAAATCGCGATAACCTTTTTTATATTGTTGATCGTTTCATAAACTCGATGATTAACCCATTAGTCTCTAAAAAATAATAAGCAAATTAATCAGAAAACAGGATGTAGGGGTTTAGTTCAAAGGAGGAAAAGAAGATGAAGATGAAGGAGGGAATAAAGGCATTTTCGTTTTTCTCTCAAACAAAAACATCCACATAATCAAAAGTGCATGCACACGCACACACAGCACTGGACAGAAGTGTACAGACCCTCCTACAGACTAAATAGGCACACACACACACACACACACACACACAACATACACACACACACACACACACACACACACACACACACACACACACACACACACACACACACCTAAAAAGGTGGGATTTTGCATGCATGGCTGCGCTTCCCTTAGCTGTGGCCATGGTTGCTAGGCTACGTGTGATTCGACTCTTTGGAGGGGACCTGACATTAGGGAGAGCAAATTGACCACAGGAGGCTTTAATCTTCCGTGAAACAGCAGCTGGAGATCACACACACACACACACGCACACTTGCCAGTAGTACTGTGTTTTTCAGCATTTACTCTCCATGATAAACACAACATATATACATACATACATACAACCCTTTATGTCTATCACCTCTCTATTGTGGTTCTCTCACACACGCATGAATACATGAACTCTGAGTTAGAAACTACCTTCCTCTTTGGGCCAGCAGCTTGACCGCCACGGGACACACTCATTTTAGTGCCTGTGTCACCGATAGGTTGTCCCTCTGACTGATAAACCTCTAATGTTTTGAAACTTAACCAAAAGGTTAAGGAAAAGTTTAAAGATTGTGGTAATGGAATAAAATAATTATGTTACATTATGGGCATGAGGCAAATGAAATATGTTGTTAACTCACAAGTTCAAATAATTGGTCACACATGTATGGGACATGAACAGTCGTCTCCTGGATGAAGGTGCTGTGTTTTCTGATCCATCCATGGCGACCTCCTCTCCTTACATTGGGGTGAGTATGCATACACTTAAGGGTAGCTTGTGCGTCAGTATGAGTCACCGAGGAGCGTGACGAAGTTTCTGTATTTGACCTGGGAATAAGAACTGTGTGTTGTGACCTGTTTTTTAAAAGCAGGAACAAATGGGCTCGGGGCTAAAGCCAGAGACAGGCGAGCGAAATCACAAAGAGTATTATGGACTCACACATGGTTGGTTTGGGACTTTTCATGGGTGTTTGTCGACAAAAGGAAAAATATAAAGCAACACCTGCCTTACAGCATGCAGTATACAGGACGCTGTGGTGTTTTGGTGTTGGGGAGCATTTTGGACGAGGTCAATCTCCTCACTCATCTCAAAGTCAATGAAATTAAAATGGATGAAATGTCGTAATAGTTGCATGGCTCTAATTCCCCTCCCGTTCCAGACACAGACACCACTTTGATAATCTCTTTAACGTATTCTTGCTCAAACTCTTAAATTTGCTGCAATTACCGTGTATTTGACCATTTTCTCTATGCCTGCATTATGTAGAAGTCTCTTAAATTAACCTGTAATGCTATCTGATTTAATTGCAAGTGCAGATGATTCTGCTTTATGAGCAATAACCCATTCACCCCAGGGGTATATCAATCCTAATGCATCTATTAAAGTCTGCCTATGACATTATTATGATTAGTCACTTTGTTGTCCCTTGGCTGGAACAGTACAAAATCTGAATATGAATAAAGAAATATTGACATGATTATCTGCTGTCACCACACATTAATCACTACTAATCTCTGTGACTGTGATATTAAATGTATTCATGTGTCCTTTTTGGACGTTCTCACCTTGTTTTTGAGAAACAGATGGCATCAAGCACTGTTAAATAATTATTCCTGAGAGAATGTCACTGTTGTTCGTTTGATGCAACCGCTTAATATACATGAACTGATGTCATTTGGCTTTCATCTCTGGGGATTTGCTTTAACAAAACAATTCAACGGGGACAGTCAGCATGTTGGCTGTTGGCCCAGTGCTGCTAACATAACAAGTTTCACATTTGCACTTCAATGACAGTTTAGTTTCTTTATACAACCACTTTATATCCAGATACTGGACAGATACTGTGCGGAAGGCACATCCAAAAAAACATATATTGCCCTTTCACCTGCCAGAGAATAGCTGGACTAACAACCCCACCAAGTGGTCAGGTGTGTCACATCCAGATCCACGCATTGGCTCATTTACCCTCCAAATAAATCAGCAACAATTTATCCGTAATTAATGATGTGGATAAACTTTAGGAAACTGGAAGTAAACCAAAGGAGTTTATTTTCATTCAGCAGGGATTGATAGATAGTTAAGCAGCAGAACATTTTGGTACAATGATGGCATTTTGTTTGGAGACATATTATCTTAATGCAAGTGAATCATTTACTTCTGCTTTATAGTGTCACACTGATAATAAGAACACTTTAGACAGTACACTTCAAAGTGCACAAGTGAAAAGTGTTAATTTGTTATTTGGAAATTTTCATTCATATGTGGAACTTGTGAAAACGTCCAGTTCACCAGTGACCACATTTGGTTAGGGAACTGGAGGGTTGCCAGTTCAAGACCTGCTGGACTGAGTCTCTACAGAATGTGACCTGGTAGCTGCAGAGGTGCCACTTCACCTCCTCAGCACTGGTGAGGTGCCCTGGCGCAAGGCACTGTACACCCAACCTGTCACTCTGACCCCTTTCCATACATTAACAAATGTGCACGATGCATTAATAAAGTTCTACTTCTTCTTCTTGCACCTGATAAAATCTTAGGTCTCATGTGAAAGCAGCCAATTGCATGTGAAAATCTGGAATTCATGTCAAGAAGCAAAAATCACAGTTCATGTGTCATGTTTTATTTCCACATGTGGAAATTCTAGCCCACATGGGACAAAAACCCCATCACATATGACTTTATGTAATTCAGATGTGAAAATGTACATTTTAAATATTTTTTTTTGATCATGTTTAAAATTTTGGTCACATGTGAAAATGCTCTATTCACATGGGAAAAGAGACTTTTTTACACCTGACAGAGCTCCTCTAAAGTTTGTGAACTAGCTTGAAGGTATAAAAACTACAATATGTATGACGGAGACACCATATTTCAATTCCTTGGGGGAAAGAAAGAACATTTTCACCAGGATCACACTCCCATTTTAATCTGTCACATCTCCTCCTACAAAGAGTAATAGAGTTTGATGTGTTCTCATGAATTATTCAACCAGATGGTTATTCTCCTCACTTATATTTTGTCATTTACTTTAGATGCTCATCTTACAAGGGACCTACACTCCCAGCGGACTGAAGCACTGCGTCCTTCTCTCTGGAAGCATGCGAGTGATTTACAATCACAAAACTGAACGATATGTCTGTGCCGTCATGAAAGCACAGGAATGACATTTTTGGCTGGCCTGCATCATCGACGACAGATTATAGAAAAGCATGTGGTCACATTATCCAGAATTTGTGCTGCGGAAGGTGCTTCAAACTAGAAAATTTAAGAGGTTAAAACCAGAAGAGGATTCAACGCAAGATTATCCAGAGGCCTCTTCAAGACTCTCTCGAGCACCTTTACACATTAAAGTTCATGAGTGGGCACACAGGGAGCTCTTCAAAGCAGTTCTTCCAAGTCAGGGCACTCATAGGAGGCATGTCAAAAACTAAGAGGTCAAAATCGATGCAGCACAGATACCCTGACTTTTAATCCCGAGAATGGGTCACGCCATGACATTTTTGATATTTTCCCGTAATGCAACCAACTGCCTTTTGTTGGCCCCTTCCTGCCTGACACTGCAAACATCCACATCCAGTTTGTTTTCTCCAAACTCTAATCCAGATAATTACTATTCTCAGACTTTAGAAAATCTTGCCCCCGAGACAAAAGACACGATACAGCTCTTCACAGGCTGACTCCCCGTTCAGGGATCAACTGAGCCGTATGTTGATAATCAGTAGAGTTCACTTTTTAAAACATGAACTGTATTGCATACGATACTGTAAACTTTGCTTCAGGAGTCACATTAAAGAATTGGTGGCTTACATTTGAATAAGCTGTTTTTAGAGGAGTTTTGCAGACTTTCAGTTGTCATCAACAAAACTGTAAGAAACCTTCATCACAGCAGCACACTCATACAGCCACTGTTATCTCCCTGCTCTCTTCTGTCAAGAGGCTTTACTAAAGATGTTCCCAACAGCTAATTTCCGGTAAAAAAGAAGTTCAAACTTAGACTGTTTGACTCGTCTCAAAATAAAGAAACACTCAGAAAAAAAGTCCAAATTTATTCTGTAAGGTTAAAGAATCTTTCAAAAAATATTTTGTATATTTTGGTATCCATTTGACACCGTTAAATGTAGTTATTATAACTGAGGTTCAGGAACAGGACCACACCAATCCACTCCCTGACCTGCACCCAGGTCCAGCCAATCAAACCACTCGCATCATCATCCTAACCACCTGCGCCCAATCAACTCAACCACCTCCACCGCTCGATCTCATCAACCGTGAAGCCTACATAAGGTAAGCCAAACCATCTCTCTCCCGTTCGTCGCAAGTTCTGATAACCCTCCCCCCCCCCAGACCCTCTCTTTCTCCACCATCCCTTCTCACGGGACCACCGGCAGCCCAGCCTTCAACATCGCCATACCACGGCAAGAAGATACCAGAGCGGGGACCCGGGCCATCCAGCGCACGAGCCACGGGGGGAAGGTGAAGCCACGCCCATCAGGACGTGTGCCCATTGAGACGTACCCCCACTCTGAGTCACCGTCTCGCTCCCCCGGTTCCTAGATGGCTCGTCCAACCCGCAGCCCCCTTTCATCCACCGACCCCGACCCCTTTTTGTCATCCAATCATCCCCGACCCCCCCCCCCCCCCCTTTTTCTTTCCTCTCCAGATCTTCCCAACACTTAAATAACTATTTCAACAGTTAAACTTGGCATGGTCTTGTTAGTGAACCACATGCTTAAATATCCAGATTATAGTTTAAATGCGATAGTTCAGCGATATCCTTTTTTTTTTATTTTGTAGATTATATCCTCATGTTACTTTCCACTTACCGTCTTTGTCTCACCTGTTTTTCTGTGTACACCTGTGTTTCATTTGTTCATTCTGCCCTTCTGTGTTTTTGTTTTACTCATCATTGGTCCGTCTGTGTCACCAGCGTGTTCCCAGTGCTTCATTTGTTTGCACTTCATCTAGCTTTTGTATTTTTGTACTCTCAGATTTGCCCATTCCTTCTTCTTCCATTGCTGCCAGTTTTGTTTTTCTGAATTACAGCTTTATTAAGCTTTCTTTTTATTTTTCTATGCCTTGGTGTCTGCATACTATGGTAGGCATAAGTAACTGAAGCTCTATTATTTGTTTTGTTTACATTTGAGAAAGTCATTACATTTCAGAGTAATTATGTTAAACTATAATTTAACTGTGTACATTAATAGAAATATGATAATAACTTTAACTAACTATTATTTCTGGTTCCGACCAGTGAGCCATGAGCAAAGGTTGCTTCACTTTCATTTTAACCGTTAATAAAATGCCTACAAAGATGAAAGGCATCATGTGCCACACTTAAAGCAGATATAATACATTTAATGTATGGTATTGTACTGCGTTGCATTAGCTGTGTATAGAGATTTGCTGTACAAAAGTAATAAATAATGTTTTATCCCTTTATGCCAAAAGTTTACTGGGTTGAATCTGCACTAACCTAAAATAACAGTTTACTTCATACAACAAACTTGATTTGTAATTTTATTAGCAGAGTACAGTTGTTTACATGCCAGACTTAAGCCCGTGTTAAGTGTCACTGACTATCAAATGATACAATAGTGACACCGTCACCAATATTAGGGCTAATGAGGAATACCAGCAGAGCGAGCTGTGATGACAGATATAAGTTCTTCCGTCTGCTGCAGCCCACCACTGCTCCTCCACCTTGAACAGCACTCCCCCACTCAGCTTCTCCGCACACATAACAGACAGTCAAAGAGCAATCATACCAACCACCGCGTGCCAGAACACAACAAAATGATGTGACGGTGTGAGCTGCAGTTTATCAAAAGAGCATCACGCCGAAGGGAAGAACGCGTGAGTGAAATTATGTTCACAATAAGCATCACACAAGCTGTGCTAACAGGCCAAACAGAACACACTGCAACTATGAACAAACATGCAATCTACAAACTGCGAACGGCTGCACAGGGTCACAGTCATCAGATTAACGTTTTATCCTTAAGTGTTTCTCCGTTGACAGTCTATGCTGACGCCAGGTGAGGAGTGAAGTTTTCATGATACAGAAGTAATTGTGTTGCTGTTCAAGAAAATAGACCAGAAACATGTGATAACAATCAAGTGATCATGTAGCACCATACCTCACATCTCTCTGTAATATGACTCATATACAGGAGAGGCTGCAGGTTATTGACCTTCCTCCTTGTGAGTTCAGTCCACATCCTCTGGCACCTTCTCTTCTGCTGGTTTCTCTATCTGAATGAGATCAGCATCTTCATGACCTTATTACAGGCCGAGAGGAGGAACAGTTTGTGTTTGTTTTGTGACCATATGGCCCCATTAGTAGGGTAACGACCCCGCTGTCCCTCCAGGACACACACACTCTTTTCTGAAAGGCCGTGTGTGTGGGTGGTTTGGCGCGCGCAAGTGTGTGCGTGTGTATGTGTGTGTGATGACCTTGGAGACCCTCCAGGACACTTAACACTGCCCCCAGTGGCCACTTGCACAGATGAAGCTTCTCCATGAGCCAATTGGCCTGTGACCGCTTCTTGGATTCGCCACACACACAGATTTCAGCACGAAGCTTCATGCTGGTCATTTTGTAGATGCAACCATACATAGAATACTAGCACAAAACACACATCAACAACTGTAAAGTCTAACAAAGGGCAAACATGCAGGGGTCAAAGTAAAATAGATCTTTCCAGCACACTGCAAAGCCTGCAGGGCAAGGTCAGCAGAAACATAGAGCGTGAGCTGTGGCGATGCTTGTGCTCTTCAGATGACTCATCCTGAGCAGTAAACACAGAAGCCGAGGTCAAACTGCCACCAACACCTCACGCTGTTGTTACTGATGAGTCAAGCGCATGTTAGGAAACTTTATTTGCCCTTCTCAGATCAGCTTCATTGAAAGTATTCTTTCTCTTCATTGTGATGTCTGTGACTGTGTCTTTATCGACTTTTGGTACATCTATGATCATCACTGTTTCTCTTTACCCAGGTCTCTCCTGTTGAAGGGATCTTGACCACAGTAAGACTGCCTGATTAAATGAAAGTTATATAGAATATCTGTGTCACATCACTTGTATGTACTGAACTCACCCACTGTAAACCTACCCTGACATCACCGGTTGGTTCATGGCCTACTGCATTGAAGACCAGAAGTGGCCATATTTGGACAAGAGGGTGGAGGTGGTAAAGACAGCGATAAGGTCTGACTGAGAATCCGAAGACACGCTGTGGAAGCGACATGTCAATCAAAAGGCTGACATGCTTTATTGTCCATTTCACCACAACTGGGACCATCATTTACAAAAAGAACATCATGCCACACTGAATAAACCTTAAAGCTAGCAACCAAGGCCATAAACTCATTAGGAAACTGTTTATTGAGGTAATAAGTCAAGTTAGAAGGGTTAGTTTTTCATAGGCTTACATACAATCAGATTTCTTTTTTAAAAATAATCAAAGAGAGTAACAGCTCTGCTGCAGAAGGAGTAATGGTTTACTCTTGTAAAGTACAAGTGATGGTTACCTTTCAGATGGATTTTAAACATAATGTACATTCAGAATCTGATCCTATCATCTGTTCAATACTGAAGTATCTACAGTATATCATTTGGTATTCTCAAAGAGGCTATCTTTTATTGCCATTCTGAAAAGCTGAACATATTTGCTAGTTGGACGTGAAAGTTTTCTCTTGACCCTGAATACAGTCTGAAAGAAAAATAAAAAATTGTACCCACTTAGTGGCCATCTCTTTTCTTATTCATTCCAAGCTCTGGTAAAAGCAAGTTCATGAACCTTGAGTCAACATTATTTTTGTCGGCTCCAAGCAGCAAAAAAGAAATATATTATATATAACTGCATAAAATGTGTGCACCTCAATCTTTCTGCAATGATAAAATGTTTTTCTTTTTTCCCAAGTTGTGCGCGGCCCGTTTATACAGAAATGGGCCATAAATTGTCAATATTCTGTTAAATTAAACTCCCATTATACAGGAAATTATTCTAGCTGGCCTCCGCTTCATGGTCTTGATCGACCTGTCAACATTTAACAAGCAACCGATGGTTGCTTACAGTAGTAATTTTATCTAGATTACTGTAGTCTGTAAATTTTAACATTTCACAGCGCTCCTGGGTCCAACAACTGGGAGACAGAATCCCAAAAATGAAAGCTTGTTTTGACCCGTGACTCACATTACACACAGCCAGTGAAAAGATACTTTCCCTTTGTGTGTAGCTTAATTTCTGTATTTGTCTTTCATTGTGAAACAAGCAAAAAAACAAATTTCCAGACGAATTTTATTTTTCACCAGCAAAATTTCTTTTCACCAGTTCTTAACCCGTAGGGTTCTGTGGTTACATGGCTGTTTATTATGTAATACTTGGCTGCAGGTTCACGGCCAACCCTGTCACGGCTGTGCACGCACACATCAGTCTTTGAGGTAAGGTGACAGTAAAGGTCTGTGTGCCCTACTTAGTTTCCCTTAATGGTAAAACCCTCTGCTACAAACCAATTGGTGCATGTTGTTTCTAGCAGCTACAAGACCAGCTTTTTGTTTAAGAGAAGTGAATCATTAGCACTAAACACCAATGAAAACAGAGAGAGAGAGAGAGAGAGAGAGAACAGCGAACCCTACTGACACATTATAAAAGTCACTGTATTGCTTTCCTCACTGTTTGACTGGCAGGTGCTTTCACAGGAACACATTGCAGGAACACCACAGCAATACCCAATTATCACCAAGGATGTCACAAAAATTAAATTAACAATGAATTTGCGAGTTATCACTTTGAAGAAGGCATTCACTAAAGAAGTTCGACAGACCAACAGACGGATATCCTGTGATTCTGTGACAGCTGTCTCCAGCAGAAAGGCTTCTGTTGTTGGTGTCGCCTCATATCTCAGGGGCACAAACCAATACTTCATAGAGAAATTCACGTGCTTGCGTACTTCATTAATTTCATTTTATCCAGTGTTTCATTCAATAAAATTCTACATTAAATGTGAATTCTCTCCATCAGTGCTTTAGAGGTAAATAGTTGACCAGCTGGTCTGCGTTTTTTGATGTTCATTTCCTCTTTCATACCCTCCTCTCTCTCTCTCTCTCTCTCTCTCTCTCTCTCTCTCTCTCTCTCTCTCTCTCTCTCTCTCTCTCTCTCTCTCTCTCTCAATCAAACCCTTCTGGGTACCAATTAGGGCTCAAAGCTGCTGCAGTGTGTGCGCAATAGGTGTGTGTTTTTACGTGTGTCTCACTTGCGTGTGTGATAACGCCAGCTCAGACAACAAGCTATAGGCTACCTGTCAACAGGCACTTCAATGCTCGCCATCTGCTCACACTGCAAAATGGTCTTCATTTACCCACCACTCACAAACCAGCACTACCATCCACGAGAGAAAAAAGGGAGGGAGGAGGGTACGATGCGGATTTTCCTTTTTAATTATAATTACCTGGTGATGCTCCGTGCAGTCGTGAAGAATCTTTTGTACAACCATAATCATCAAATATGTTGTGTGTGTGTGTGTGTGTGTGTGTGTGTGTGTGTGTGTGTGTGTGTGTGTGTGTGTGTGTGTGTGTCTGTGTGTGTTCGTGTGCAAGTATGTGCACAGGTGTCAGTTTGAATGTCGTTTCTTTCGTATTATTGTGCGAGCGTGTGCTGCAGCTGTGAGAGTGTATCTCTGTGCGCCTGTACTTCTAAACAACCCTTCCTTCTATATAGGCCTTTGATACCTTCTGATATCCCTGTTGTAATCAATACTTTATTTGGTGACAGTGCATGTTTATCAGCAATGACATTTTGGGAACATCTCTCTGAATGCGCCAGCGTGAGTTCAACAGATAATCTTCGCCTGTCTTCACAAATACTGTATCTCAGAAGCCGTGGGCGCAAATCACAGTCTGGACAGACATGACCCCCCATCCTCAGAATGATATGACTTGACCCTACTAATATATCATAATAGTAATACAAATTACAGGTCACTTTATATGTTAGCTAGTGGTTAGCTGACATTTGCTTGTGAGCAACAAGCAACAATCACATTAACCAGTGTTTGCAGCTTTTTGAGTTTGGGTCTATCAAAGACGCTCCAGGTTCGGACCAAAGATTCATGACAACACGAGTTGAAACCGGTAGCTGCTTGCAAGTGTCATCCTTCAACGTCCTGAAAGCCTTCCAGTTTACACCAACGCACCCGGACAAGACAACGTATCATCTTGTATCTGACTTCCATTTTAATAATAGGCTTTTCAGGCTTCTTTATAAACAGCTTCATCTAATTTGTAGCAGCTTAAAATAGGAGTTAGCATAGTGATAGTAAGTAACTTGCTAGTGCTACATTCCTAGTAATGATGAAATGCTGAAAACAAAAGGTGTGAGTTGCAAAGCGTGTGAACAGATGGAGGTTCTTAAAACTTCCCGTTCCTCCGTGATGGGGCCCTAATCGGGCTGTGACGGGTCCGTGCTCGGACCTTGAAAGGTCTGTGACTGGAATGAGATCCCCCACGATGATGTAGTCCCGCAAATCACCCACCCACAATGCCCACAATGGACAATAATTGGGAAAAATAATTACTTTAAAGATTTAAAGTTTTTGATTAGAAAATACTCAGGATCACAACACCTTTGAGTATCTCTGCATGGAGTACTGTTGTTGGAAGGTCGTGAGTGTGTACATTATCCCTTTTAGTGCATCAACGCAATTTTGAATAGTTTAGGGTGGAAAGAATGACACACAAAGAAAAATGTAGCTAAATGTACACCACGCAACCTCAACTCTAATTTTCCACTTAAGCTAAAATGTTCGAAGCGCTGAAAATGTTTGCCCTCTCACAGTCATTTTCCACCCCCCTTGTTCTCTTTCTGTATAATGTCATGCAGACATACATTGCCGCCAGCCTTCAGGCCATGGGGATTGAATACAGCCTATATTTATAGAGGGGGCGATCTGTTCAAACATATGTTCCCCTTAACAAAGTCATCAATGTCAAACCCTGCTCTCTAGGGCGCCACTAATGCTACATTTAGCTTTGCATGCATAACATTACGGGCAGCTGGACACAAAGTCTTGGAGTTGAAGTGAAAGCTAATAAGCTATGCTGTTGACCTTCCAGGGTCCAAATAATTACTTCAATTATAGGTGAAGTAGACTTTGGAGAATGTGTGTGTGTGTGTTTAACTGGGACAGACCGTAGCCCAAAGACTCAAACAAGTATTAGCCTGGGCAAAATATTATTACCCAAGTGAGCACTAGACGTTGATATGCTGAGAGTATACACATGCGTTAAAAACTGATGTATGTGTTCTTTTGAAGGTTTTTTAATACCTCTGTACGGTATGTTGATTAACAAGCAATGTAATGTCACATGTGAGAAATGGGGTAATTTATTTGTAACACTTTTCAATTAAAGTACAAATTATGTAATTATGTAAGTATCACAACCTAGATGTAAAAGAGCAAGGTCGTTTGTGAGTTGGTTTCTGCTCGATGACCTGCCATCACTTCCTGACAACCCAACCTGGAGGCAGAAGTGAGCATGTGCGAATCACCCTGCCTGACAAGTGTTTTGCCACTGCGCTCACTCAAACCCTCCACTCCTCTCACGGGTCTTCAGAAGAAGGACAGTTGGAGAGGGTCGTCTACATCTAAGCAGTTTCCCTTGGCTATAACTACTCGATCTTTTTGAGAAGGTCCAGAAGGATCCACAAATTGCCAGGATGATGGTCAAAAAGGTTTTTCAGGTCAAAATGAGATTTTTAAAGAAAAAGACATCTGAAAGTCAGTCATTGCAGTACATCTTAATGGAGATGTGACACATCACAAAGGCAGATTTTGTTTATAAGCCTCTCACCAGCACACAAACAGATCAGCAGCTTCCACTTCTAACCCAACCAGAATTAGGACCAAGCCGGATCTCTACCTGATGTTGTGTTCAAGAATGCTCTTGAAGTAAAATGCATACCATTCATCATATATGCTATACAGAGCACAGGACCTGTGAGGAGGAAAAACTTTGTACTGCTCTGAGAAAAGAAGAGCCTTGAGATGAAGGTTCTGCTCAAGGCAGAGGAGTCGGAGAGAAACTCTTAATCCTCTTGGAAAAACTGGGAAAACACTCTAAGTCCCAAAAGGTGCCGTGGAAATATCCCAGATGTCTCCACAGAGGGGTAGATTGCTAAAAAGAGCAGGATCAAGGCTGCCCTGAGTCTCACTGAAAAGCAGATAAGCAGAAAGACCTTCCACAGTACTACCAGGAGAGGCCTTGTCCCCTCAGGCCTTTAACTGACACACAAGGTGCTGTTTCTGGACTGCCAACACCTCTAGCAGGTCAAACTCGGCAACAGAGAGAGGCAAGAGAGAGGTGTGAAACTCTGCTGAGCCAGTGGACATGGGAGCCAGTAAACAACCTACAGAACCAGAGAAACTGTTTGCATGCTGAGGTGAAGGACATAGAGAAAGACTAGCAGAACAAAACAGAAAATTAGATCCCAGATTTACTGATGTAGAAATCGAAACACGATATTTCAGAGGTGCCAAGCGACCAGCCTGTCCTAATCAGACAAACAAGCAGCTTATTGTGACCAATACAAATGTGTGTTCTTAGGCATCTACCTCTAGTGGCTGTAGAGTTATTGCAGTTGCGAAGTGAGGAGAAGTAGCATGAATAGTGAAAAGGCTGTAAAAGGAGAAGGTCAGGAATGGCTGGTCAGGATGAACAGGCACAGGACTTTCATTCAAATGACTGCTATTCATGTCCAGTGTGATACCAGAAGTCAACGGTAAGTTCTTGTAACTTGTTCCATCATGTACAAAACATGTGATCTTGGTAAGCTGAGTACGTTTGTAAGGTAAGTTACAGAAGTAACAGAAACCAAGGTGTCTTGCGAGTATTTTTCTTACCCAAACCTGATCAACCTGCAACCATACGACGAAGGTTACACTGCAACAGTCAGTTGTTTAGGTGTGTTGAGGCAGCAAAGGTGGGCAGAGACCAACATGTCTGACCTCATACCTAAACAACGGCAAGGGTCAATTGCCAATTACTGCCGAACATCCAGTATATGACTGTTGAAATGTGCAGAACTGGACCTTTTGGACCTTTGTCTTTCTGGGCTTTTTTCATCAAATGATTAATGTTGTGAAAGGGTTGCAGTTTGGTTAGGTTTTGGCACTTAAAGTACTTGGTTAGGTTCAGGAAAGGATCTTGGTTTGGGTTAAAATAAGTACATTAGTTAGGTTAGTTACACTGTATACATACCATCTCACATGAAATGTAAATATGTGTCACAATAAGCTGCTTGCATGGATGACCAGTAAGGCTATTTTTCTGATGAGGCCCATCAAACAGAGACAGATAAACAGATGGAAGCAGACATACTGAGTAATCAAAATATGGACGGACACAATTTTACTTGTGTGTGCAGGTCCTACATTTAATGAAACACCTGAAGAGTCTACTTTTTTTTCCGACTGAACAGTATGAAGCCACACATGCTGAGCAGAACCATCACAGCCTTATTAAAGCCCTGACAAGGACAGAGGATGAAGGAAAAAAAGGTAAGAATAATCTAGAGTGCGGGCAAAAGTCATCCAAGCCCAACAGTGATTCAAGAAAAGCTTCTGAATGTCTTCCGGCAAAAAAACAGAGCATGTTAGCACTTGAAAACAAATCAACTACACAGGTTTTAAATATCTTTTTGAATTAAGTGTAAGTGGCGCGGCAGGGCTCAAAGTTCCGCAGTGGGGACTTTAAAGTGCATCAGCTACACGGCTGGATTATAAATAGTCAACTTCATTTGATGAGGTCGTGTTTATTCTGTCCATTATTAATAACAGATGGCTTTTGGTACCATTTAAATGACAGGTGGAGCTGATGGAGAAAATCATTGCTTAGGTGAACACTTTTTACCAGCATGCATCTCTTCCCTGCTAATAGCATTCTCACTCACTCCCGTCTCTTTTAGCTCAAGCACTTAAGTGAAACTATTTACATATTCCCACCGGAGGACTCCTCAGTTAAAGAGCTGATGCTTTCATTCTGTCTATCCGTCTCTCCTTTTCAATCCATTGCTCCATTTTCCCCGCATTAATATGGCTACCCTCGATATTGTATCGAAGGAAGTACAAAGTCATTTTTTTTCCTGCACACTTTGCAGTGAGCGCCTGCTGCTTCTGCCACCGAGTACAGCTGCGGAGACGACAGACAGCTGAGGGAGAAGGCTGATTTGAAGAAGGGTTTTTTTGCAATGGATTTTCTTTTACATCCTTCTTTATTTTTCTCTGAGGTCACACGGAACTTTGAAAGGTGCGTATATCAACGTAACATCCACAGCCCACAGGCCTTCCATAAAAATGTAAGCATCAGCATCCCAACACTTGATGACCACACTCTCTCCAAGGACTCCCGCTCAATCTTTCACTCTTTTCCCCGAGTTTCATGTTCAGCTATCCAGGCAGGATCCCGCTGAGCAGGGGCCACTCTCTGCCTCGCGTGCCCCATGGCAACTCCATGCATTATGTACGCATCTCTCTGTGGATAATGTGCTCAAAAAAATGCCCCCTGCCTGCCCTTGTTATTGGAAACCCTCTCCCAATGAATAATGACAGACATCAGGGTGCCAAATGTCCCGTGCAGGACACCGTAGGCATTTCTCTGCTAACAGGAGGGGAACAACATCTGTTTGGCAGCTGAATGCAACGCTGATTCATCAGTCTCACGAACACACCTTGTCTTAAAGTCGCAGTCAGCTGTTTCAGAAATGCACCGAGGGGTGAGTTTAATGCAATGTCAATCAAACACCATAAACACCGGACCTAATGGCTAATCCAATCATAAATAATCATAAACTACAATAAAGGTATGATGGTAAAAGAGCGATGTTGTTGCTCTCACGCTGCTCGATTGATGACTGTACCTTTAATCACGACTGGGCTCCAAAGCAGAGCGCTGGTCTATGACTAGTCTGAAGGACACTCAGCCTGATGCAAATTCCCCCATGAGGGGAGAAAATTGCAGACATTTCGTTTTAATGCCTCAACACTCATCAAACTTAGAGCTTGCTCAAAGTTTGCAGTGACTCTCGGCGTAGAGGTGGAGAGGGTTCATGTGACCCATAATAGAGGAGCATAAGAGACATAGAGGAGCCAGTGCTGTTTTAATGGCTTCACTGCCAGCCTCTTTTTGTTATCTTGAAGAGGCCTTGAGGATTAATATCAGCCTCTTTAGTCTGTAACCTCCTTTGCCCCCTTCATTTTGTTTACCCCGCTGTCTGACAGGTCAGGTCACATCACATGTGATAGGGAGAGGGGCTAAGTCGAGTGTACAGTCTGCATGTTAACAGACTCGGTGCCCTGACACCTCCTCAGTGGAAGTCGTCTTCACAAGCCTCATTTTGAATGAAGGCGTTTAATACAAGTCAAAAGTGCGAGGGGATTTCATTTCCTATTCCTGAATAAATCTGCCGGGGGGAAGGATTGTGGAGGGAGGAACTGACATATGAATGGAGAGGAGAAAATGTATGCCTGGAGGAAGAGAGGGGAGAGAGTGAGCATGGAGAGAGAGAGAGAGACAGAAGAGCAGAGAGGGTATGTGGGTGCAAATAAGCATAAGTCATTTGGAGTAGCCTCCCCTGTTTCAAAGGAACAAGCTCTTCCATCTGACAGGTAATGATGGTTCCCTCTCACCAGAAACACCCTCACCTTCCACTTCTTTTTTTGTGTCTAATGAAGGTTCTCCACACTGGAAATGCTTTGGTGTGAAATCAAACGACAAATAGTTATCTAAAAAAGTGAGGGAACAGGGAAAGTTATCTCGCTAACAAAGAGCGCAAGGCAGAGAACTAACTTTTCCCAAAATATGAATGGAAGAGTAAAGAATCCACAATCAACTTTAACAACTCTGTGTCCTAAAAATAAGTTCTTATACTAATTTAAGGAAACATAATGTTGCCTGGATTACACTTTTTGTCAGCACGATGAGGGAGACATTGCCAATGAACACACCGTATCTTCACAAAACATTTACAATGTATTCATAAAATATTAACTGTATTTCATTTTCAGCAACACCATATCTGCCAAGGGTGTGTTTTTTTCTTTAATACAGGAGAAGTCAGGACTTTAACTAAAGTGCTTATGTTGCAAACTTTCATCACCTGACATGCAATAAACCCCCACCCTCTGGGGTTAAAGTCCCGCGCTTTGGACAGCAATCATATAACCCAGGTCACAAATGATAATTGTAAAAAAAAAGTGTAAGATGGCATTGGCTTGTATTGTTTTTAAAATCTTGCAGGTGCAGCAGGTGAGTGGCCACTGCGTGGATATTTTTTAAGGAGACCTCGGGTCCAGGTGTCCTGAGTGAAACAATTGGACATCTCCAACCATGTTTGTGGTGACCAAAGCACTGTAAGCAAAACATGATCTTTTCCTCACCAAGTAGGTTGAGTAAGTAGGGAAGTAGGTTTCTTGCCTTAACGGGTTCATAAACACAACACTGTGAAAACATACATTTGAAAATTGGCCATGAAAATAAATGTAAAGGCCATTCCTCCTTATTTCATATCAATAACCTTCTGATCATTCCAGCTCACAAACTAGTGTGGTGACGATATGCAACAACCATCCACCCCAACCACCACCACCACCACCACCACCAAAAGGGACTGGAACAAACTGGTTGAAGTTTGCAGACTTTCATTGCTACTGAGCCTTCAGAGTCAAAATGAATACACAGTGCGAGAAACAGACTGGTACAATGTGATACTGGAAAACCACCTAACGCTGCGTCCTGGCTATCCAATCGACCCAAAGTATTTTCCTGCTGTCGTCACTGTTCACAGTGTTCTAACTCATCAGACTCAATGTGCTTGTAAATAATACACCATAAAATCCTTCATAAAGTCGCAGCAGCACATGTTGTCAAAAGGACGAAATGTCCATGTGGTCCGCTTCATGTTCGACAAACTAAAAAGAGCTTTAAAGATTTGAATTTCAACACAACACTGCA
The DNA here is from genome assembly GCA_963678695.2 of Diplodus puntazzo. Lineage (NCBI taxonomy): Eukaryota > Metazoa > Chordata > Actinopteri > Spariformes > Sparidae > Diplodus > Diplodus puntazzo. Next base: position 14,672,951 of record OZ023163.1, read on the forward strand.
ACAAAAACACAAAACATGGATTATGCTATTGCTTGACATTAGGCTAACGATGGCTCTGCAGCACCAGTCAAGTTCATGGGGAATAGAAAAGATTTCAGCCATTATCAGTTCACTTCTCTACAGAGAGGCACATTGGATTCACTTTCTATGTATGGCCTCATTAAAGAACCGAATTTGTGACTTTGTCTCCTCTAGTTCATGACACTTGATGAGTACTGTACTTGTATTTTTGTACTTCTGTTTTGATAACTTTTATATATGCCTCGGTTCTTTTTGTGTTAAAGTGAATATAACAGTCCAATGACAGTTTTTCACTAATTCTATTTATTCTTTTGACTCCGATGAAGGTCAAAACAACAGCATTTCATAAAACACAATATTGGAGAAATGTAATGGGGTAAACAAGTTGTGTTTTTTGTAATTTTGTTGTGTTTTTCTTTTATGATGTTGTGTTTTGTGAAATGTTGTTGTGCTTTGACATTCAGGGCCACCATACACACCATTGTTGAAACATAAATAAACTAGGAAGTTGGAAGTTTCCTTTTTAAGTTATATTACAATCTACATTTTTATTTATTTTTTAAAAATGAAAGGTCTCCAGTAATATTTGCGTGGTCTGCCTTTTGACAAAGAGAGAGATGCTCCCTACGCCTGTTTGTGTATATATTGCATGAGTCGTATGTCAAACTAGGGCCTTAAAACAACTGCAAATGCAGTAATAAATCTGGCCCTGAATATCACATTGGTAATAAAATCTTGATAGCTTGTTTGAGCAATAACACCTCAACAGTGCTGGCTGTGGTAAAAAAAAAAAAAAAAAAAAAAAAAAACGTGAGGTAAAAACTATCTTATCAGAACTTCAGGAAAGGAAAAGGCAGAAGGTCAGAGGACAGGTGAGCGGGGAGTTTTAAGAATGTGAGCCTCTGTTGTGGCTAATTAGCTGCAATCAAGCTACATTTTCCAGCTTAATACTTATAATTTAAAAATGTGCAAATTTGCAAGACTTCGATTGGATCCATGATATTCTACATCATTTTTGATAAAAGTGACGAGAAACCAGCACTGAAATTTGGATGGAAAGAAGTCAGCACCTAAAGTGCCTCGTTTAAGAAGGCCTAAAAACTGTGCTCGGCTTCAACCGGAGGCTCAACAAATGAGTTTATCTCAGACTCTAGAGGCAGCTGCACCTCTGAGAAATGTTTCTATGAAAAGCTACTGCTGTCTCCCTCTTGCTCTTTTAATCCCGGCAAACACTGTCACGATGGATAGATGTGGAGAAGATGGCCTGCGCTAAATTGGAAATCTCGTATAACTACATTGTTTTCCATCCCGCTCTATTGCTCTGCTTGTGTCTCTTTCTCTCTTTCAATCGGAAAGTCATGATGCAGTGTTTCTCTTCTCTCTTTCTCACTCCATCTCTGTTTCCGTCTGTCTCCCCCCTCAGGCCAAGATGCCTCTGTCCAGGGAACAGGCTGTTTATGAGCATCCCCACTGGAAACTCACTGATAAATGTCACTGTCTGCAGCGAAATTAAACATTTAGTGTGAGTCCTTGGAAAGGGCTCGGGGAGAGCGGCAAACTAGCATATCCTTGGGTTCTCTGCCTTTTTGTTGTCTTTTCATGTTTTTTAATTAAGGCAGGCTTTAACTGAACATCAGCGTCCACCGGTGCTGGCTTGCATTTCCTCATCCTCCTCCTGAGTTTTTCTGTCCGCGTTCAAGGAGAGAGCAAGGAGGAAACCCGCTGTAGAGGGACTGCGAGCCAACTGCTTCCTACTTTTGAACAAAACTCATTAGCGATGCCGTGTTAGTTATTTCAGTTTCCCCTCTTTCTCCATTCATCCCGGAAATGGCTTTTGTTGAGTGTCTCTCACCCACGCCCTTTCATTTACCGCATTTGCATCACAAAGAATAAAACACATTTTCATAGGCGTCTCTCTTCCTGTTGTCTACAGATCTGAGTGTTAGACTAATGGTCTAGGAATGATTCCTTGCTCTGAGCCGCAGATGCATCCCAGCACCCACAGCAGCCATTTAATGGCTCCGTCTGCGCCTGGCTTTTATGGCCACGAATCTTAAAGAGGCCCTTTTCTAGAATTACTGCACATTGAGGTGTGGCAGAGGCAGGATGAGAGCTCTCGGGCGTTTTAGGGGACAGGTGTTTTATGCTCCGTGTGTGCATGTGCACGTGCACAACTTTGTCAAGCAGTGTGTGCTTGTGTGTGTGTGTGTTCCTGCTTGTGTTTGTGTGTGTGTGTGTGTGTGTGTGTGTGTGTGTGTGTGCGTGCGTCCTGCGTGGTCTGTTGAAGGCCTGACAGAGGTAATCACTCAGTGAGATGGAGGACGAAGCAGCTTTAAACGCAGACTCTGTTTTAGGCTTCACTGCATAACCAAATAACGCTCTGTGTGTCGCAGAGGCTAATAAGGCATATTCCTTTTCCGAGCAGCTCAAGAGGAAAATAGCCTTCCTGCTTTGAAAAAAAAAACCCTCACTTTTTACGAGATACAGACTTCTTTCTCTTTTTTTCTTTTAAGCTGACAAATAAATTGCATGCAATTTTAATGGTTTTCTTCCTTTCTTCGCTGTCGGGAGTAGAAACGACACGTTTCACTGCCCCTGCAATGTCTTCATATGGGTATTTATCAGCCCCAGTGACTCCTGGCTGTGTTAATAATCCCATAGCGCTGGTGTAATGGATTCAGCCAAACCCGTGCTTTATCCCAGGTATCCTCCCTTTCTCTCCCTAAATCCACAGATTATTACAGAAAATACTTTTTCTCCCTTATACTTGTTCTGTCAAATTAGCTCTTTTAGCATCCCGGCCCTTTGGAGGAATTACAGGACTTATATGGTTTTTGCTGAATGCAGGATAATCACTGGTTCACTGTGGGGTTTTAGACTTTGGATTTTAGGAACGAAGCTCAATCTATCTCCCTTCTTTTCTTCCTCTGTCTATCTCGCTGAGCCTAAAGTCTCCCATTTTTACAGATGAATCTTATGACTACTAGCTATATGAGATACAGTTATATTGTTCAAATTCATATGGCTGAAAAGTCTGTCCCTTTTTGCTTGAGAACTCCTACAAATCATTTACTGAGGAACCTTCACATTGGACACATAACACAGTATTACATTGTACAGTATTTGCATGTGCTGGACATGTGATGTCTGGAAGACAAGAAGAGGAGTTCGATATATCTTTTCATGTCAGACATAGTAAAACTGGCAAAAGTTATACATAAACTTTGCCAAAACAAAATAATGGTATTTAGAAACAATCGTAAGAAGATATCTGTATGTTAATTGTGCTGTTTTGTATTACTCCTTTAGTGTGTGGAAGCCCTTTTGTTTTCTTGAGATCACAAGTAACTTCATTATTGTAGAATATTCATTCATATTCATATCATTTATTATATACCTTATTATAATTAACATCAAAAAAATGCCTAAGGGCTTTTGCATTTTAGTAACCTAATCTCTATGTTGTTGTCTTCATCTGTTAAAAAATACATTCACTCTGTTATGAAAACTTTACAAACTTGTGTTCACATTGTCAAATTTACTTTTTATTAGATTCTCATGCCTGTCTAGATGCTGTAAATAGGGTAATCTGTCTGTCTGCCATTTGTCTGTCCATATATCTTTCCACTCACTTTCACATAAAGTCGCTCGTTCTTTTTCAGTCCCTTTCTATCTTTTCCAGCCTCTATCTATCCATCAATGCATTCATTTATCTCTGTATAGCAGTTTCTGATGACTAGCATCCAGCACAATGCCTTGCTCAGGCAGGCAAGGTCTATGGATGCGTGATGGAGTGCTCTGCTCAGCAACCTGGCAGCGACGTGAACAAATTGATTTTCTGACAGATTAAAAAAGATTAAACCAGCCATAAAAACAAGCAGGAAAGTGCTTAATGGACCATATGTGCACAATAAGCTTTCATATGTATTCTTTCCCAGTTTCTCCTCGGGCCATCCATCTTATTTACACTGACAGGTCACAGGCCACGGTAACGTGACTGTCATGACGACTGGACTGTGTCCTTCATGATATTTTCTAGGAAATGGCATTTCCTATAATATCAACACAGGTTTTTGTCTATGCCTTGTGAGTTTGGTTGTCTTCATAAACTAGGTTTAAATGAAACGACCTGATCGGCCAACAACACATTTTAATCTTGCTGGTCCTAGAAAGAACAACTAATCTGCTAGTTGGTGCAAAAACCTCTCTTGAATGAACAAATCTTGAACATTTCATACCTAACTCACTGTGCTGAATCACACTCACCATTAGTAGTGGAGCTCCCCTCACTGGTGACTGTGTGATACACTGTCCAATATTTACTTTTTTAAACCCTCTTGAAAGACTTGTAGACAAGACAGAAATGTTCATAGTGTGATTGCTGTCATATATAAGTGGCTGCTGAGCTGTTCGACTTGTACAGGCCTAGATTTATGCTGAACTGAATCTATGCTTGAACCAGCGACAGACTGAGCAAACTTCACTCAAATAACAAAATAAACATCTCAAATGTGGACCCTCTCATAGGTTTAAATGGAATCTATTATGCTTTTTTATTTGTTTTCTTTCCATAAGTGTGTTATAGAGGTTATTGTATATGAAAAGTTCTTAAAAGTAAAAACAAAAAAAGGTCAAGGTTCGCACCATATGAAGCTCCTTTCTCCCACAGAAAACATTGCTCCTGAAATTGCTTGTCAGTACTCCTGCCTTTAATTCTGTAACTTTGTGACATCATACTACGTCACTGTGTCACTCATTTGCATAATTCAATATTCAGTGGCTAGTTAGCCACCTAAGAACTGATTTAGCACAGCTTCTCTATTGGTGTTGATTGCAGTGCTGGGTCAGGCGTGTGTGAGTTGACCAATCAGAGCATTATGGGTATTCAGCAGGGGGGCCTTAAAGAGATGGGAAAAACAACTAAAACAGAGCATCTCAGACAGAGTACAGACTACAGTGCTGGAGCACTAGACAGTATGTGAAAACTGATGTGTGGTTTTTTTTAGCATTAAGGCATGTAAACCTTTTCTAGTAGCGACCCAAATTAAAATTATGAACCAGAAACAAAAGCATATATGTCCTTTCAATTAAATAGTAGTCACGCTAATCCAAAGACTGTTTAAGGCAGATGCTGGACCATGAGAAGATGCCTTTAAACTGATCTGTCTCAAGAGCATTAGCTTGAAATGTCACTTGTGGTTGTGCCAATGGATTTGCACTCAAGGGTGCAACAGTGTGCAAACCCTTTTTTTATTAAGGGGTTTTCCTGTTTGCCTCTCATAGCTTGACATCACATAAACTGTCAGTCAGTCATAGCTCGATTAGGCCATTTAACGCGACTGCTGCCATTGTCCCAGTGTACAAGCACCAGGGGAGAATCAATGTGTTGACAGAAGTATGTCCGACTTCTGTATGCACCGTTTCAGCTAGTTGCAACTGGACCTTCATCCGGTTGACCTATTATGTCACAAACCAAATGAGTTAGCAAGTGGCAAACGGGCTATACATCGAACAGTGAAAACATGGATGACTTCCCAGCACTGCATGAGGACTGTGGTGTACGCACAGAAAGCCTAACGACCAGGGACGCTGCCAGGGATTTTGGGCCCAATGAAAAAAAATCTAGTTGGGCCCTTGTATAGGTTGCCCATGTCTCAAAGGGCCCCCTGTCAGTGCCGGGCCCTTGGAATCGTCCTAACCTTTCCCCCCCTGGCGGCGCCCCTGCTAACGACTAACACAATAGTCTGACTTTTTCTAACATCATGTAAACATACTGAGTGTTTTCCAATCCTACATCTATGGATCCCTGCACTGCTTGTTTTAGTCGTTTCCCTGCTCCAACATACAGTACCTGATTCAAATGATCGGCTTGTCATCAAGCTCAGCTGAAGCTTGATAACCACCCGTTCATTTGAATCAGTCAAGTTGGAGCAGGGAAACAGGACTGAAAGCGCTAAACGTTGCGACTTTACCAAGCAGAAATCTTGAACCTTCAGGCAATTTAACCTCAAGTAAGTATGACTGCATCACTATATGTTGCAAGTTCACACACAAGCAAAACAGTGAAAAATGTTTTTGACCTTTTTCTACGGTGTGAAAACAGCAACAGATGCCGTCCTCCTGGGAGAAATTATAACTAATTCCATTAACGTTCTCTTTACAGCACTCGAGCCAGTTAATTAATCTAAAACAAACAACAGACCAGTGGTAAAGATACATAGGCTTATGCTCCTTTTCAGGCAAACAATGTCAAGCAACAGTATAAATGGCACCAACACACCTGAATGTAAATTTGAAGCGACATAATCGCCAATGACTGCTTCTTCTTTGCTAGTCCTCCAGGCAGTGCACCAAAACACATCCACATCTAGATGTTGCACAGTTGATGCTATCAGTGACAAAGGCAGCAGCAATTCCTGTCAGTTTATTCACAATAAAATCCTCAAGTGGGTTTTTTTTGTTGGTTTTTTTAATGTGAATCAGATGCAGGAGTTGTTTCGCACATCATTGGATTTTGTTACAGCTTTGATAGCAAGGTAAAATGTAGGCAAAGCTGCCATCAATATTTGACAAAGAATGGGAAGATACAGTGTATATAAACAGCCTTTTCTCCCATTTTCAGGTTAGATAGAGAAGTTGTCAATACCGTGAGAGGAAGGAATCATTTGAGGATATTTTACGATGTTAAAAACAGCGTCTCAGACACACAAGAGTATTACACAGCACCAACCTCAGCACAGCTCTTCTCAAACTCTTTTGATGAAGTTCAGTAAAGTCTGGGTTGGGTTCAGTTTCTGTTAGCAAAGATGAGCTAATGTTAATATTTGGCTCGGGCCCTGTCTATGACCTGTGTCTGAGGATGTAATTAACCAATAATTAGCCGGGCCTGGAGACAGAATCCGTCATGATTGAGTTCACGTTAAGTTTACATAGTCGAGGGATTCGGAGTTCAGCCCGTCTATGTTCATTTTTAGGGTCAGAAGAGAAATGAGAGAACACATTTCCTTTTCAAACAAATGCCTTTAAATTCCTCAGTTTTTTTGACATTACTGGCCAAGTGCATTAGACTCAAAGACAGCACAGGGATTATACCAAAGCTTTCCTTCTGAATGGAAATTTAGGCTTCATATTCTGTGATCCTCTCAACCTCTGTGCTGATTTGGACTTAAGACAGAATGGACAAAAATATCAGCAGGAACCATGAGTAAAAGATGTCAGACTTCACAATTTATGCACTGTTATGTGCGGCTGTTCAATCACTGGCTTTCTGTGAGAAAAAAAAACACATTGAATAAAAGGCTCTCTTGGCCATTTTCTGTAATTGGACCATCAAACGTCAATGCTGCACCAGCACAGCAGAGACATGAAGCACGGTTTCTTCGCAATGTGACAGTGTTCACTTTGAAGCTTTGAACGCTTATGAGTGCTTTAGGATGAAATGTCTCATCAAATGTTGTCCATCAAGTGTTTGAGGATAAACTATACAAGGAACACAAGTTTGGGCAAAACAGCCTTTTAGCCAAACAACCACGACCTCAACATCACACAACGGAGCCCACTTAATCGTACTGACGGGATGTAGACTGTTAATAAAGAAATGGTTAGAGAAAGAATAAGAATAAAGAAATTATTAGTTGATGTAATGATTCTTATGTGAGGTGCACACATTTTAGGCTTTACTCCACACAACCTCCAGTGAAAAGATGCTGCATTGAAATGAGCCATGGACATCCCATCTACAATAGGTTTCACAAAGAATGAGATAGAGATATATCCACCTATTCATATCCGACCACATCCGCTCAAAGCAGCACTGCTGACTAGACAGGAGGCAGGAAAGATTAGAAGGCCTCAATCTAGCGTACATTAAGGCTACAGACTGGGCCTGCAGCCACAGGATGGTCTTCAAGCCAGTCTTCCTCTTTGAAATGATGGCTTTTCTCAGTCTTTTGCCCCCCTCCCTCACTCCTTCCTTCATTCCCCCCATTTGTCCCAGTTCTCTGGGACCTTTCTCCTGACACAAGCCCCGGCAGCTGCAGTCGGCGGAGCAGCCCGGCTCGCTTCTCGATTCAGTCGCATCTCCACAGATGCCTCCCTGGAACGCTGCAAACGGCTATTACATAAAAGCTGAGTGACTTACAGGCAAATCCTCTCTACCCCAAAACTGCCAGAGCATACTGCCAAACCACAGAGAGAGAGAGAGAGAGAGAGAGAGAGAGAGAGAGAGAGAGACAGAGAGAGAGAGAGAGAGAGAGAGAGAGGGAATGAAAGAGAGAAAAAGAGAGAGAGGGAGAGTTGGGGTTGTATTTTTGGGCACTGAGAACTGCAGAATGTCAGCATTTAATCCCTCCCCAGTTCCCCATTTTTTCCTTTTACTTCTTTCTTTTTCACTCTTCAGTCCTCAACCCCTTCCCCACCCACAACAACTCTCTTTTCGCACACACACACACACACACACTCTCTCTCGTGCAAAATGAACAAAACATTGTGGTTCAATCTTAACACAATGTTGGAGGAAGCAGGTTGACAGAAGTGCTTCATCCCTGCACTCAAAGTGTGGATGTAAACATGCTGTAGGTGTGTGTGTGTGTGTGTGTGTGTGTGTGTGTGTGTGTGTGTGTGTGTGTGTGTGTATGTGTGTCTGAGTGCGTGTGTGTGGTTGGGACTGGCCTGCTTTAAAATCTGGCTTCCCAACAGACACCAAATCTTTGTTTGTTTCTCCGGCTTCTGTGTTTCTCTGGATCTCCCTCCAGTTCTCACCAGTTCTGGGCAAACAACTGAAAGTGCCGCCTTTAAGTATGAAGTTGTGTTTGAGGCTGCATTAGATTTGTGTGTGTGTGTGTGTGTGTGTGCGTGTGTGTGTGTGTGTGTGTGTGTGTGTGTGTGTGTGTGTGTGTGTGTGTGTGTGTGTGTGTGTGTGTTTCCTGTGGACTAGTACTGGAATAAGAACAAACAAATTCACTGGGATGAAAATATTAATGACAACACATGCGCTTACACACAGAAAAATACATGTAGAACAAGGCCAGTGAAGCACAGACACACACACACACACACACACCCACACGCACACACACACACACACTCGCACTGTACATACACATACATATACAAAAATGTAGGCACAACACATAAATAAACACTTTTGTATATACACACATTCAGTACACACGCAAAAATGCTTGTGTGTGTGTGTGTGTGTGTGTGTGTGTGTGTGTGTGTGTGTGTGCGTGCGTGCGTGAGTGCGTGCGTGTGTGCGTGTGTGTGTGTGTGTGTGTGTGTGTGTGTGTGTGTGTGTGTGTGTCAGCGATCACACAGCATCTCTGGCTGGGCTACAGTGTCATCACAGTGTGTGAGCGCCACACTCTGTCACTCTGCCTTGCTGGCAACCAGCCTATCAAAACGCAGCAGCCCACACTTCCTGGTGTGATGGAATTGAGCCTGTTCCTCTTCTTCTTCTTTTTTTTTCCTTCTCTTCCTAAAAATCCAGCAGTTGTTGTCAGGAATATTTGTATTTTGTTTTTCGCCCTACAGAAAATGCTAAAATTCCTAAACACCTCGGTTGCTATTGACTCAGATGGATTAAAAGTCATTAGAACATGTGGGCTTTTGTGTGTCGAGCTTATTTCTGGCTGGCACACATCAAAACAATGTAATGGGATTTCATGACTGTAAAATGCTAATTTAAATATTTTCTCTTTGAAGTGTTAATTAGTACAGGTACATAGAATCCATATCACCTGCAGTACATGAAGCTATACCAGTTATAAACACTCAGCTGTGCTCTATCAGTCAGTCTTGAATTCTAACACTGGCATCTGCTCAGCATTTCACAGAAAAGCCCTCATCTATTGCGCGTTCAACCTAAATTAGTGGTTAATAACTCCAGTGGTTTCAGGTTTGATTCTCACCGCAGCTCATGTGTTTGACGTCAGCTGTTTGTCCCTGTCCTAAGTCTCCTTCAGCAGGTCCTTTACCTGCACACCTACAGTACGGCACTCTACATAATAACGTCAGCTACAGTGTCAAAAATGGAACACACAATTTGTCTCTGATGATTTCATTAATTTCTTAGCGCAGGACATTCAATTGAATTAAGTTGCCTGGACTCCCAAACAGGTGCTGGTTTTACTGTAAGTGGTCCCTGAAGATAACAATGCCATTACCAGCTGATTCTGCTGGGACAAAATACTGTTTACCCTCAGCCTGACTCGGCCCATAAGACCAGAAAAAATTAAGGAACACGACTGCCTGTGTCCTTGACTCTTAAATTGTATCATTTCCCGGGACTTCCAGCTCGGCTCAGCCCTCCATCAAAGACAATTAGCAGGGAAGGTGTAAAGCCACTGAGGGACCATATTCTTGTTACAGCACTAGCAGCTCCTACTGGCAGGTTGGGGCACATGCTCAGAGGGATCCCTCACTGCTCGGTGCATCAGGTGAGACATGTGGCTGTTTGCACTTTAAGACACCAGTGGGCAGTGACAAGGGCCAGACAGCGATTTTACCAGCATTCTTAAGATCACTTTCCTTTCCATGATTTCCATGCTGGTCTATGCTGGTTTGGTGCTGGTTTAGCTGGTGGACCAGCATGATGAAGCTGGTCCACCAGCAAGGTCCCAGTAATTATGCTGACCTACCAGCATAGTCTTGCTGGTGAAGTTGCTGATGAAGCATCCCATGCATCCCAGCATCCCATGCTGCACCAGCATCCCTCATGGGATGCTGGTGCAGCATGGGATGTGTCGACAACTTATTTCATATTGCAGAGTATAAGGAGGAATGAAATTGGCTTTGAAAGCCCAATACAGGACACAGAGTCAGTGAGGTTGTCACAGTGCACCAAGTTTATTGAACTCAAGCTTCAAACCTGCACTAAATATACAGAAATATAAATGCAACACTTTGTTTTTGCTCCCATTTCTCTCACAAGCTGAAGTAAACCATTTTATAATGGTTTTCCTTTTTATGTACACAAAATAATTACTTCTTTCAGATTTTGAGCACACATTAAAATCCAGTAAAATAAGCTATCCACCTGACACGTGGCAAATCAAGATGCTGATCGAACAGGATTCAGGCACAGGCTGGGCAGGGAAATTCCCATGCTGGTGCATGGGATGCTGGTGACCAGCATACCAGCACCAGCATGGGATGCTGGTGACCAGCTTCATCAGCAACTTCACCAGCAAGACTATGCTGGTAGGCCAGCATAATTAATGGTACTTTGGTGATAATTAATGGTACTTTAGCTAAACCAGCACTAACCATCATAGATCAGCATGATTTCCATGTTGGGCTATGCTGGATTTTCCAGCAGGGTGTCCAAAGCAAAAAATGAACTGTGAGAATTCCAATTTGACTTAGAAATCCTGACTTCAGTGTTATGACAAGGCAGAGTAAAACACACTGTTACTGTATGTAGCGCCCTGCTAATTTGTTTATGGGCTAATTACATTTGTTTCAGTTGGTAAAGGTTCTAATGTGGGCCTATACATTTCTATGTGAATGGTTAATGTGGCGAATGATACCAAAATGTCCTATGTTTTGAAAGGCCTTAGAATGCCTCAGGTTTCTCCAATTTGGGTTCTCATTTGTTTGGGCAGTTGTCAATCATTTTCTCTGTTTTTGTGGATTAACCTGTCGGATTGTTAGAGGGGCGGAACTACGAAAAACGAGGGGAATGAGGAGAGAAGCGGGGCAGAAGTCAGAGCAAACTTTCGAATAACTATATGAAAAGTATTATTTACCGTTACCAAACAAGAATTAAGGCGAGTGTTGTGCTAATTTTGTTAAAAGTGTAACCAAGTGTGTTTACGAATGAGGGCTCGTTACTGGCGCAAACTGAAGAAGACCACGACTGTTGCTAGCTGTTAGCATAGCCAGCTGCTAATCAGGTACACTGGGATAATGGACGTTGGACATTGCAAGGTGGGGCTGCAGGTCGGAGGAGCCGGTGCAGGACTGGACATCTGGCCAGAACCAAGCCTCAGGACGGGTATCTGGTCACGTCGCTAACCTCCTCCGGTTTTGGAGGAAATTGCTGGATCGCTTTTCCTGGTCCCGGTCTGGATATCTATATGAGCATGCGCGCCATCACAGGTATCAGCTGAAACACTACAAAAACCCCTGGGTACAAGGTGACTCACAAACAAAGGGAAAGATATGAGCCACTAGGTAAAACTGTTTATTAATGCTAAATCATTGTTTGAAGGTGTTTCTTTATGCTGATGATGTTTATATTCAATAAGAGCTATAATTGTGTTTGAACTAAACAGCGTGGGAAAAATAAATGCTCAGTAACTACAACCAACCAGGTGTGTTAAATATTGTAAAACATCCCAAATTATGGTAATTTTGGTAGCTCTCACCAATTTGCTCCCATGCAGGCTGATACATAAAAGGGGCTTCTATAACTCTCCCTTTTCACCCTTTTCACCCTCTCCATCAGCGGGGTTCGTTTTCTTTTGCAGTGAAGAGTTTCCACAGTTATTCCAGTCGTTCCACTGTTACCTGGGGGTAAAAACAATGTCTCTTCCTGTTTTGCTTCTGCAGTGGCAGACTCGCCTCCCGTACAGTAATTTGACTTTCTTTTTCCCAGGAAAAATCATGCCCTGTGGCCGACTGAATTGACTGAAAGCATTGTGGAAGCAAGGCTTATAGGGAACCAATCTACACATGGATGGTGTCACTTTTCCACAGCCATTACACTGCGCAGTCAGTATTTATGTCAGGATGATAAGTTAAAGCAAAAATAGTTGTCTGCTGTTAGTTTGAGCTTAAAAGAGTTGCATGGAACTTTAATTTTTTCCTGATTCTGGCGACCCCTCTGGAAAAAAGCAGCAGTGATTTTACCGCCTCCTATTGTAAAGATCTTGAGTTGGCACATGCACTTGTTTTGGGAGCAAATATTAAAATTAAGATGCAATATGTTTTTCATACTATTTATCTTTTTGCAGGGTGCATGTCCATCAGTGAAAGGTTTCTATTTGTGCTTATACACTTTGGTTATATGTAAGCCTGTGACTAACACATTTGGTTGCTTATTAAAAGTAATTTTGTTGAGAAAGCATATGAGATGGCTCTAAAGTATCTTGGTCAAGATCCACGTCAGACTTTACGCTAAGAATTTTCGGCATGTCAGATGGTGTATATAACCCCCTGTAGTTGTCAGCGTAATAATGAACAAAAATAAAAGTAAAATTAATCAAATATACTCACAAAATGTCAAGAAAAGGACCACTCTGACTTCTGTTTTACTCAACAGAAAAATACAACCGTACACTTTTCGAATTCAAGTTTCTCTTTAACAAAACTGAGACAAGCTTTGTTAACTCATCGTAAAAACACACTTGATTTAAACCTGACATTCTTGGTTTGTCTCTCTGCCATTAACACTGTTTTGATCAAAATCAATTCTCAATTCAAGATGTCAACATATTTACACCTGTTATCCCTGAAGTCATGGTCGAGGTCAGAGCTGCTGTATCACCTCTGTATTATATCCCCTGTTGTCAAACTGAACTCAGTTGATCATGGAGGCTGTGTTCACTCTCATGTCAGGCAGCCACAGTAACTAGCAACAGCCAAGTACAGCTAGCAAACAGTAGCAGTTGTCGGTTACTCGGGTGATATGCTTCCTCCCATGTTTTTGGAGCTACTCTCTAACACTGGCCGTGTATTCAACAGATTACACATTTAAGGGGAGATGCTTTCTGCATTGGCACTGCAGTAACTTGTGGGCAGCAGATTTGCTGAATATGAACATAATTAAGGTTTCTGGGCTGTTTTAATGCCAATGTAGGAGGACCTGTTCCATGCCCATGTATGGACTAGCGAGGCAACGAGTGTGAATGTATATTATTACAATGCTGTTGCCTTGGTCGAATCTCAGACCAAAATAAATGTCATTTGTGATATTTACCAATGACAAAAGCATTATTCTTAATATAAATAAATGTTTTAGGGTTACATGGTTATATTTGTTGGTCCTGTAAGACTAATTATATACAGATAATAATGAATGTAATCTGGGATTTTGCACAGTTGATTCCAAATTTTCCATTCTATACTGGGGGGGAAACCAAATTGCTGAAGAAATATAAATGGTAAGCAGAGGTTCATAGCAGAAATATTTCTAAACAACACACACATATGCTGTATTCAGAGGCACACATTCAGATGTATTTATTCACAGACACAAAGAAACATAGTTAGGCACACATTCCCAAACACACACACACACACTCGCGCCAACACTCTCACACAAACACAGCCAACACACATGCACACGCACCAGGCGTTCAGCAGTCATGCCTTTCTGTAGGATTCTCCTCTGGGTGCAGCGTCCAAGGTGAGTGCGCTGGCTGGCAGCTCCTGAGGAGTTGGTAGGAAGAGATAGCTGAGCGAAGCTATTAAAATACGGGCAGGAATTTCCCTTATCTCTCCCACTGAGGCAGCTCGCGCCGCTTTGTGCTATTATGGAGATAAAATGCACAGAGGCTTGGAATGAGGGAGGGAAGGAGGGAGGACGAGGAGGGGAGGGCGAGGTTGGGGAGGGAAGGCGTAAGAACGTCAGATTTATGGAGCTAGGGAAGCTTAAGGTTATTAAATCGGAAGATTACTCGACTGCGAAATTGTTGAAGTTTTTACGAGAAGTTGAGGGATTTAGGCCGGTATTAAACAGCAAAGCATTAGGAGGCCAGCAATATACATTATTCACAATTTATTTTTACCCCTTTTCTTCTATTCTGTTCACCCTTTTCTTTTCTTTAGTCTTTCTTCTCCCTCTTTTCATCCAGCTCACAGTCAATATCGAGCTCCTCCTAAATTCTTATTCAGAGGAGCATCTGCGCCTCCCATTTCTCCCCTCTCTCCCTCCAGTGGCAGCAGTGTGTAGACAGAGGAGAAAGAAAGAGGAAAAAGAGCAAGAGTCAAAGAGATACAGCAAAAAGAGAAGGGGGGAGACAAAGATGTTCTGACTGGGAGGATAGGCTTGTCATGCCGTGTTGCAGTATCGACACCACTCACAGTGTGAAGCAATGCATACATCTATCAAGGACATTCATCACTGTCAACTTTTTAGAGTGGAGGAGTTTGAGGGGGAGGTGACTCTAAGAGCAGGGTAAGAAAAAAACACGTATTTTACATCAGGGTTTGAATAGTGTAAGCTGAACTTACACCTACATAAGGCTAAGCAGTCTCTAATACACTCTGCAACACGGGCAAATTGCTTAGATGTGAGCATTAACTGTTGTGGCATTGGGTGTGTCTTCAGGGCAGACAAACAGCAACACTTCAACAATTTGTTGTGATGCTGTAAGGGGAAGTAACAGAAAGGTTTTATTCAATGTCAAATATTCATCACAGATTGACAAAGGGGACGCCTACTCTTCCAGAATAATACATCTTAATACATCCTGCTGTGTTTGTTGTTTCCCGTTGACACTTTATAAATGATAGAGACCTTGGTTGGCAAAACAAAATCACTTTTACTGAAGGGATCATCTAGATGTTTGATTAACTACAGGACGAGACAGATATTTCTTTTTCAAATGGATGCCCTGAGTTTTGCATTAGAACTCTGCACTTGTCAAGAACTCATTTGTGAATCACTATTTGTATTTTTAACAGTGCGTGTATGATGTGTTCGTGAGGGAATATTTTCCTCAAAAGAGCAACACGTTTGTCTTTTTCAGAGGAGCCAACACACAACAAAAGTGGGTGAAATATTCAGTCTTTCCCAAAGGTGGGCCTGCAAGAACCAAAGCACAACATGTTATGTCAATCAACCGGACTAGTTTCCTACCCTTTATATTAAAGCGGCAAAAGACAGCTTTCCCCCCTAATTTTTCTAAGTGATATCATTGTTGCCACCCCTGTTGCCACGAGAACTGGATCGTTTCATATTCCTTCAGAGTCGTAAATAACAACACAAGACAAACGTGAGTTTTTTCAACTAATCACTCTGTAATAGAAATTGATCTGCATTTAAAATTCCTTGTACCAGGGAATATGTGCACTTTGACAGCCAAAATTGTAAGTGTACACACTGTAAAAATTATTTCTGTAATTTTACAATAAACTAAAAATAAAATAGTATACTGCAATTAAGTTTTTGGTAAATAGCATAACATAATATTGCACCATGGAAATACAGCATGTGAAATGACATTACAATACTGTATCATCTGTAGTTACTGCAAATATACAATAAATTTATTATCTGTAGTCCTGTTATCTTGGTGTAAGCCTATTGGCATGTATACCTTGTTGGACCAATTGTAGACCTGTTAGCATGTTGTTAGCATGTTGTTAGCCTGTTAGCATGTGTACATTGTTGGACGGCTTGTTAGTTTGTTGTTAACAAGTTATCCTTTTAGCAAGTTACTAGCCTTTTTTCATGTTAGCATGTCCCTGTAAAATTACAATATAGTATTGCTCAATTACAGCATGGTGTTTTTTTTTTTGGTGTACTTTAATTACAGTACTTAATTGGAATGCACAGTTTTACTTTTTCTAGAATGTTGCAGGGGTGACGTGCGACTTTCCTCCATTTAATGCTGCAATAAATTCCCCAGTAACAATATAGCACAACCATTGTAGTGTAAACACATTGTCAATCCTTGTGTTATGGCGACTCTAATTGACTACTCACTAAACATGTACGTTTCTCTATCGATGATAGATCCCCAACGTTAAGGCTTACAGCAGGTGATACGGTTTGCTTTGGTTTTGAGGAGCGTCAAGGTGCCAGGGTATCCCTGACCTTGTCCTCTGAGTTTTCCCTAGATGGCTTTTTTTTATGCCATTACCTGTTCCTCTTTCACGATGCATGGCCTCTTAATTTACTTGTTTAGAGAGTTTTGTTTTGACCGCTCTGCCATAATTATCTGTCCCTGATCGCCAATTGAATAGCGTAAATGCAGCACAAGTGCACAGGTGACCCCTCACTCATTGGAACTGTCATTATAAGTGACATGAACTCTCTCTATTTGGCTATTATTTTCAGTAAACAGATAATTTGCTGCTGACTCATATTTCTTGGCATTTCGTTGTGTGTGCCAGCTTCAGATTTAGATGTTGCAGGCACATCCGAGCACACCGGTGGCTACGCGGGGGACAAACACACAACCCTCCAACCAACGCTCATCACTCCATGCAAGGACTTAAAAGGGATGTGTCACTTCAGAGCCACAACAACAGTTTGATACACACATACACACAATTCCTGGCTGAAGGATCACACACACACACACACACACAACCCTGCACCCACAGTTCTCCCATGTTGTCTATCATTATGTGCTCAGCTTCAAACGTTTACCGTGGTCCTCTCTCTCTCTCTCTCTCTCTCTCTCTCTCTCTCTCTCTCTCTCTCTCTCTCTCTCTCTCTCTCTGCTCGTCTCATTCAGGTCAGGCTCGTTGTCAGAAAAAAAAAACGGGAAAAAAAAACAGAAAAAGGTCAAACTGTTTCTCAGAAAGTAACATCAGGAGGGGAAAAACATTTCTTTCACGCCAAAGTGTTTTGATAAAATGCACATATCTATGTACACACACACACACACACACACATAAAAAAAGCATGACAGCACTGTCTCTCCACATAATCCTGAATTTCTTTCCATGGACATAATTCAATCTCCACATACATTTAAAGCAACAGAAAGTCTATCCATTTTTAATGGAAGATGGAGGAGAGATTTCCTCTACAATTATCTAAGAGCTTTTCGTGTGTGTGTGTGCGTGTGTGTGTGTGTGTGTGTACGTGCGTGTGCGTGTGTGTGTTGTTGATGCTGGTAGGCTGGTAAACACACAGCTGCTCGTGCTCTTTGATACACCAGGAAGCCTTGAGGATATTTCACACGTCTTCCATACTTGTATTCTGCAGTGCACCTTCTCATCCTCTTCTTCTCTTCACCTAATTTGCACAATTTCTCTCCATCCATCATTGACTACAGCGACTCGGGGAGAATCTATGCACCCCCAACTGTGATCTGAGGGATGGGGAACTTTTTTATTAGCCGGCCAGCTAAGTTATTTGTATTCATTTATGGGTATGTTTGTGCATATTTGTTGATGTGCCTCTACAGTATAACTCCTCCATGGATGTTCATGTATGAAAGTGTGTTTGCAGAGAAGTTCTTTCGCGTCTTCTGCGCTCATTTGCTTGTGTTGTGAGACTGATTATGGAGATTTTCACCAAAAACTGGTGAGAAGGCAGCAAAATGCAGCTAAATATGGCTGGCTACTTCTTGTCGTTTATGGAGGACTCCCCCCACTGTTTGTTGACACTCAGACAGAGAGCCAGCCATCGCCCGCTTCACTGGATAATTCTGCTCTGTGGTGTAGCGGAGAGAAACTTCATTAACCCCACTGCCACACAGCCAATCCTTGAGATGTGCATGTGTAATGTGGCTGAAAGCAGCCTTTTAACGCTGTAAACACTAACTTGCTAAACGTCAGGATGTATTACACACTCCAGCTAAATCGTAAAGAGCTGGTCTCCCAGCTTGTGTTTCATGGGCTGTGCATAAGTGCAAAAATTATGTAATAAATATTATATGAATGCAGATATGTAGTTTCGGCAACAATGCACTCACATTACACGGTCCCATGAATCATTTGTATGTTGGATTGATGTTGATATGACACTTGGCACCAGCAACACATAACCCTGCACCCAGTGCCAAAGGGAAACTTAAGACAATATCCATGATATTTATCATCCTAGAAACATCGGATTGTCTTTTTCTTACCCAACCGAAATTAGTCTCTAAACCTGCTTTAGCTGATTTTTCTGGCCACTTACGGGCAGCAGAAACAATCACTCTGTGATGAAAGAGTGATTCTTCACACATCCAGCAAATGCAGACCAACATCAGCATGCATCTGGACTTTTCAAAATAAAACACTCGTGTTGACACCAGCACACAAATCTCAAAAAAGAGACAAACACAAGCTCTTCTACTAATCCTTCGGTCGGGAACACTTCCTGTTGTTTTTATGACACATATCTATGACTGCGTTCGCGAGTAATTATGTGATTATCGCGGACTCCTCGGCCTCGCGACGCCAGCTGTCCACCGTACTGCGGTCTCAAAACGCAACCGGTGGGGTTTACCAGACGGTGGACTGCAGACGGCGGAGCAAAACCGGATTGGAGCCGTAACGCAGCGGACAGTATCCAGTGGAAATTCGGGGTAAGCAACATCATCAAACACTTGGAGCGCGCGCATAGTATGAAGCTAAAGGAGTGCGGTGTGTTTGATCGCTATAACAAAGCGAGTACAGTTAGCAGCCTGGCTAACGCTAAAGACTGCAGCGCCGAAGCAGCGGCACCCGGTTTCGTTTCTGCGATGTCAAGTCACGGAGTTTGTTGTTAAGTTTATAGTCATTACAGTTGGGTAAATGTTCAAAAACCATCCATGTCAAAAATCGGTAAAAAATCATCACAGTCAGGAAACTTTCAGTAGCCCTGGAGGTCCATCCATCACTAGTAAGTGCTACATAGGCTATGTCAGACAACTCTTAACTTAACTAACAATTCCTCGTCGGGTCTCTTCATAAAGTGCGGGAATTACAGTGTTGCTGAAGTGTTTGCGGGAGGGGATTATATATTGTGGCTTGAATGTCATCACGGCAAAAGGCTGCATATCTTTGGCTATGAAATACTCCACTACTTTCATTATGCATTTTGCCCTGTTTGACTCGTCACTGTAAGGCTGTTTAAAAGCTACAGGGAGTAGAAGTTGTCCTGTTGACTCTCTCCCTTTCCTCCTTGCGCTGCCAGTTGTCTCACTGGGATGATGTCTTCGCAGATGAGCTGACATGTTAGTCGTCATACTGTTAGCATAAACAACATGTGTTGCACAATGCTTGCACACTGTCGCACTTTTGTCAACTTTTTTACCGCCGTCATCGTAGGTCACTCTAAAAGCAATTTGGTCCCATACAGCAGAACTATACAGTGCTGCTGGTGCATCTTCTAGCTCCGACTCTTTCCACTAGCCATGCCCAGTAACATCTCCTCAACTGAACCAGAGATACCCGGTTGGCATCCAGCTCAGTACCGCCACCTGCTGCTCTGGAGTGTACACACGACACACGCAAACCAAACCGAGACAGCTGAACCAAGCGGTTCAGACGGTTTTCATAAACCGTTCCATCCCTAGTCTACACAGGTTTTATAGATGTTAAAAATCACCTATTGACCCCATTCCCACTTCCTGCAGACAAGGCAGCCCATCAGTATTTTTTATCTGAAGTGTGCATTGTATGTCACTGATGTCACGTTTCACTTCAGGAATGCACCAGGAAACAATTGTAACAGAAGAGAAAACAACAACATTGTGAAAGACGCCTCTGTAAAACTTAACTTATTTTGAGTGTAACAGCCCACCGCAAAAAGACTTGTTTCACTATCATAATTTCAGCCATTCAGTCCAATAACATTTACATCCCTATTCAAGTTAGCCGGTTCAGGTATTTTCATATATATGTTGATGCTTTGGGTTGGCGTGTGACCCAAGCTGCCAACCCAGATTGCCAGGATTTGACAGTTTTGTGCAAAACAAAAACATCTACAAAATGCTTCCTGGAGACACCATATGTGTTGTGAAAATTGCAAAAATAGACAAAAATGGACCTGTACACATGCCATTCCTAATTTAGCAACTCTCCTTTTGGCTGTCAGTGACTAAATAAAGCCTCCAGGGGCAAATTAAGCCATCCAGAACTCCATCCTGCATCCATCCAGTCCTCCCATTCCCTGAAGCCCACGAAGATGCTTCCTCCTGGGATGCTACTCCCACTCAGCCTGGGGGCTGGGGTGCATATGGATATGTTGGAACCATCTTGAAATATAAAACCAAAAAAGAACAAAGAAAAGAGAGAAGAGAAAGGAGATGAGCACAGTTAAAAACAGGGTTTGTTTATACAAAATGTTTCTCTCGTGTCAGTGTGCACTTTGGTAACTGTTGAAAGATGAATTTAAGGTAAATAATGACTTTGGGAGGACACACAGTCAGGAATTGCCATCAGTGATGGCACCCAGTGTAAACTCTGAGCTGGGCAGCTGCCTGCATGTCGTTTATTTCCTCCAGTATCTGCCTCCAGCACACTCACACATACCAGCCAACAGGCTCCTTCTGTTCCTTTATCACGCACAGTGATATTCACACACACTGAAGGAGTGCAAAGGGAATAAATGAGCACACACACTCACCCACACACACATAGGCACACAGAGAAGATGAAAGGGGGCAGCGACAGAGGGAAAAAAATAAGAGAGAGACAGTGAAGATTGCAGCTTAACCTCTTGGCTCCACTGTAAAGCAGCACTCACTCACTGGAGCCTTGCTGATAGCCATCTGTCTGGCAAGGGAAGACAGCCTCACCTTACCGACACATCAGCACGCTCACAAACACTCATCCCACAAACACAAGGGCAGCCACTCACGCACAACTAGCCTGCACTCACGGGTGATAAGTGGACAGTGTAAAAAAAGATATTTCGAGTGCGACTTTGGCGCTCTATAGTTTTGATTCATCCGACAGAAATGAAAGTTTAGACGATTCTTTATCTGCAAAATGAATTCTGTGACCCTTTAAATTCGACTCGCATGCCCCCAATTCTCAGCTTTAGGTTATTTTTCTTCACTCATAAAAAGTTTGCTTTTTAAATATGCAGCATGTGCGCCCAAAGCAATGATTAACATCAATTTAAAGTGCAAGCAGGACATTCATTGACAAAGAACGAGCTATAACTTGAAAATCCTGAGCAGAATCCAAAACACTTTAGATTTTTGCTATAAATCTGGAGCTTAGTCAATAGCACCCTCTCAAGGTGATGACTGAGCTAAAGAAAACCTTCGCCTCATCCTCGTCCCCATCAACTCTTCCTCCTCGCCTCATCCCGCCATCCTTTAGCCCCAGTCTTAAAGCATAAATTCCTTGAAATCCTCCCACTTCTCCACCTTTCCACGCTGCTCGGTGTCCTCTCCACCCCTCGATCCATCTCTGTCCCCCTGATCAATAATCAATCTGCAGGGGCCGAGGCCAGGGGCCCCGTGCCATCTGTCTCCATCGGCAAACCAGGGAGAGAGAGACTGAGAAAGAGCGTGAGAGAACGAGAGGGGAGAGGGAGGAGATAGAGTTCAATCTATCTCCATCTATCTCCATCCCTGGTCAGGTCCACTCTGCCGGTATAGATCATAATTTGGAGAGGTGTAATTGCTGGTCAGAGACTGGGGGTGGACACTGGAGGGGGGAGGAGGGGGTGTCAATAATGTTTCTACAGTCCAGTCCTCCCCGCTGCCCCACCTCCCCACTCTCCTGCCTGACCCAGTTTCCCTCTTCTTCTCCTCTTCATATCTCTTCCTCGCTGCCTTCTTCTCACTTCTCCAGCGCTCTTCACTTTTCTCAATTCAATTTAAAAAAGATCCACAGACCAAAACAACATAATTTATCACACCCCTTCTTCTACTCTGTGTTGGTGTATGTATTTTATGTGTGTGTTTGGTAGAAGTTTTTTTTTTTTTTTTTTTCTTTCTCCGTCAATCCTGGAGGACCAGCACCAACAACGCCCACCATCAGCGTCTGTGCTGCACTTGACATCGGTTTATGCGTCAGAGCAGGATGTCGCTGCTTTGATAATGATCTACCTAGTAATGCCGGCCTGGGAAAAATAACACTTGGCTTGATAAATGAATTCTCAAACACACTCGAGAGTGATGCGCTGAGCTTGCCATGAGTTTTTTTCCAACGGCCTAATTTGATCACGCTATCACCTAAGCAAGTACGTGCCACGTGACAGCAGCTCTGAAAGAAGCCTCTCCGGCAGAGAAAAACTGCTTTTGTTTTCTTTGATGTCTGTGGTAATTATGAAAACAGATCCATACAATTTGGGTCATTTTTGCCAATTTGGCAGAAAACAAGTTACTTCATTTGTAACTCCAGGATATGTTCCCACAGTCAGAGGCAGGTTTTTCTCTGATAAATGTTGTCATGATTCTAATACATTAACAAGAAAAATTGTCTGCAGCCATGCCAGCAGCTCTGTGAGGCTGCACTCCGGCACAGCAGTGAGCTAAATGAAGAAGAAGGATTTTTATTTGTCACATAAAATCACACTCAGTACAATGCAGTGCCTTGGTCGAGAGCACCAGCCGCAGAAAAAACCCCAATAAACAAGGTTTTATGGTCGGGGAAATGGGAGCATACCCATGCAAGCTCGTGAAACACAGGCAAACTCGTCACAGGAAGGCCCTGCCCTACCTGGGAATCAAACCCGAGACCTTTCTGCTGTGAGGCGAGTGTTAATGACTGATCCACTGTTTTGCTAGCATTGGTATGCGCACAATAACAATAATGAATACAATTAGAAATAATAAAAGAAATGTTGGGTTTCCACTAGCAGTCACTCAACACAGCTACTGAAATTATGTATTGACATGTTGTTAGCCTAGCTAACTAGAAAACAATGCAACATTCATGTTAAGGAATCCAGAGCAGCTGAAGGTTTACGGATTCCCCCATTATAGACAGCACACTAATTTATTTCATTTGGTTACTGTATGTAGGCTATTTATGTGGGATCTCCGTGTTGATTAAACCACGGTTAATTTTTGGTTTACATCAGTGAGATTGTTTTTACTAAGCAGAGATTCATTTTAAATAGTGCAACATATATGTTACTTTCCATCTTTCTTGTTTTCTCTCTCTTGTGATTGTCCTCATTCGTGTCCATTTAGACTCGTGTATTTAAGTCTATCTCTTTCCCCGTGTCTTCGTAATATTGTTTGTTTCGTTCCGGATGACTCTATTCTCTCTCTATATATATGTTTTTGGATTCCTGCCTGTATTCCCAGAGTTTCTGGTTTGTACTTCTTTGGATTTTTTGTATTTCTCTTGCATTCTTTTTGGATTTGTCCCAGCCAACGAAATGTACAAAGATGTAGCTTCTCCTCGCCATTCGTACGGCATCTTTCTGGAATGCCGAGGCAGCTGGTGACGTAAAGAGGTCAGCCAGAGGTAGCTCAATTACCACTAGTTGAAATGGGTACAGCGCCACCTAGCGTACCGGGGGAATTACATGCTCCGGCCAATAATTCGATTTTCTCACCGGCACGTATACTCGGACAATTGCAGTTGTCTGATTGAGCAGCATAGTCGAACTATGGCTGTAATCCGACTAAGCTGTGCATGTAAACGCACTGAGTGACAGGATCATCAATGGGATAACAGGAGGACATCAGTGTGTCTTTGCTATTTATCCAACAGTTGTTTCAGAACATTTCACTAAGGACCACAGTCGGTAGGATACATCCTCGAGGGACAATGAATATATGCACAATTTTTTGACACCAAAGTCTTGGCAATTCATCATCATGATACCATGAATATATGTACCAAAGTTTGTGGCAAAAAAAACATTTCACTGAAAAAATACAAATGTCACTCCTAAAGCTGTTAAGATATTTCAATTAAAGAACAAATTATCAAAGTCATGAAAGAGGAAAGGTCAGGGGATAACCAGGATCTGGAATACATCATCTGGGGATCATGAATGTCTGTACACAACATAATCCTAAACTATACAATCACTGTGAATGAATGACTGACTGAAAAAAAAGTGAAGAAAGTGAAAAATGCATGTGGTCATCCAGACAAACCATTGAGAGTCTATTTCACATTTCTATTTGCCTTGAAGATCACCTTCATGTGTCTAATACCTGATCTCCATTATAAATAAAATGTAAATCCCCTTCACTTCATTCAGGTCCTACAGGTCTCACACCGAGTGGGTGTTGCAGGTAAAAAGTAATGCGCGTTATCACTTCTTGGTCCCCTCTGAGCTGTACAACACTAATTCTTTCACCTGGTGGAAAACGAACACCCCTCTCCTGCTCCACCAAGCTGCGCTAACAACGCTGTTAACCTATCCCATCTCCCATCTTCAATTAATAGTAAGGAGGGATGTGCTAATTTGAGACTCAATGACTCATCAGTGCTGTGTGTGTCTGACCGTGCGAGTAAGAGTGTGTGTGTTTGTGTGTGTGTCCCACATTGCAAAATACAGCGACTATTTAAACGTGCACGGTCGGGGTGTTTGTTTGAGGGCAAGAGAGAGAAAACTTGAGAGACAACATTTCTGTTCATTTTCACAGCTCAGCCAAGAAGAGTGTTTCATACACACACACACACACCAACACACACACACACACAGATGCATGGGTACTGACTGAGCTCCGGTGAGTGAGAGTACCTGGTCTGTGAAGGATAAGCCAAAGGGGAAACAAAGAGCCAATGAAACTTTAATGAGCTGGTCACGTATCAGCTGAAGCCTGCTGCAGCTGCATCTCTGCACCGCATCTCCGTCTCTGCTCTGCTCTCAAACCACAAACTTCTTTCCCCCTAATCAGAACGATAAGAAAACTTCAGACCCCTCCAAGAAAATCACAGGAAGAAAACAAACAGAAGAGCCCAAGATGAGGATGTATTTGGCTTTTCTGTTTCAAGCTCATCACTTGTCTTCCCTAACTGCTCTCAAGGGATATAGTATTTGTTCTGCAAAGCCAAGGACGACCACATGACAATTTAAACTTTAGATGAAATGTTTCAGTTACCAACAGGCCGGTATACTGTATGCAGACTTAGACAAAGTAGTTTGAAAATGCATTTTATCATTAACATTAACCTACTTGGTTCTCGGTTTCTATGTGGGTTTGCTGGCAAATCAGCACCAGAAAGTGTCAACAACTACATTTTATTCCTACATTACTGTTTATAATATTCTGTATATGTATTTGTATTGTCCAACATAACAAACCCTGCCTACCCTGGATTTTCGTGCAGAATAAAAAAAGCTAAACATTTGCAAATATTTGACCCGTGGGTCATCCTGTAACTAAAAAAAAAAGCACCATTCCCATTCCTCCCCATCTCCATCATATGTAATATACATACAGTGTACTATATGTGATATGCTAATAAATTCTGAACACACGTTAAGATGATGCCGGCCTCTCCCAAAGCCCCCGTTCTTGCTGTTCCTCATCAATGCTTTCTGCTGAAACGTACGATTTGCAATATGCAGTTAATGAGTTGTTGAAGGCTGAGAATGAATCCCATTTTAGCCGTAATTGTGTAAGGTTTCCCGAGGGGGGTGTGTGTGTGTGGGTGTGTGCATTTAGGTTTTTGCATGTGTACTTCAGCATGTGTCTCGCTGTGTGTGTGTGTGTGTGTGTGTGTGTGTGTGTGTGTGCGTGTGCGTGTGCGTGTGCGTGTGCGTGCATGCGCGCGCTTTGCAGTAGAAACAGAAGCATCTTTAATCTTCATTTGATGACTCTCACTCAGAGTAGAGAGGCTGAAAACACTGTAAGTAAAAAGAACGAAAGAAAGAAAGAAAGAGTAGTGAACAAAGGACAACAAACAGCAAATCGCGAGGGGAAGAGAAATAGGAGGAGGAGTGATAAAATGTCTACGTGATTGTGAGGAAGATGTTGAGGAGGAGATCTCACCAGGAAAAGAGCGCCAGAGAGGGAAGAGCTGTTTCCTCACAGACCTACTTCTGTCAGTCAGTCCAACGCTGCTGAAAACGCGGCGAGAAGCCGCTGAGACGCACGTATGCACTTGGCAGACAACAACAAATATAAGAAGAAAGAAAAAACATTAAAACTGTTCTTTGTGTGTCGGAGAGGGGATCAAACAGTTCCTGGAGAAAGTCTCTAAATTTAGTGTTCTACACTTTAACAGTGATGTGCTGCGTGACAATTTGTGTGTGCGTCTGTGCACGTATTCATCTGTGTGTGTGTGTGTGTGTGTGTGTGTGTATAAACTGCATGTGTGTTAGTGTTTTGTGCTTTACTATGACAGTGAAAGGTTGGGAGCTCATCATGCTTGACAAGACAGACATGCTACATCCCCTGTAGGATTTCATGCACACACACACACACACAGGCGAGACACACACAACAAATCATATGCACACATGACACACAAACAGAAAATCAGAAGCAGCCCAATGCAAACACACACACGCGTTCTCATTCCAGCACACCTTATCTGCCCCAGCAGTGTTGACTGACACTCTCCACTTGAGGAGATTAAGTGTGCTCATGCTGTGTCGGCACAGCTTGACGTCCATTTATCCTCAAAACTCATACGAAGCGTCTCTGTGCGTTTCGTGCCAACCGCGTGCACACGCCACGTGCACGTCCCCCAATTTCCCCGAACACACCTGCTACTTCATCATCGCTGTCGTCATTGGCGGGAACAAAAACTTGCTTTCCTTTGCGCTTGAATCGGATGTTTGCACGGTCATCTGTGCGGCTGACTTGATTTCAGGACAACTGGCACTGTGAGGCTGTGTGAAAGCTCCCCCATCGTGGATTTTCAGTGGCTGCTATTCTTCGCTTTTTAAAGCATTTTGTAGGTATGTGTTTTTCATCCAACATCAGCTGTGTGCTGTTTAATTGCCACACAGAAAGAAGGAGCCTGTGGCGCGTGTGGATCCAACAGCCGCAGATTTAACCAACACACTATAAATACACACAGGCCATCTGGATACTTGCAGGGTACAGATAACTCACTGGCAACTGCTGCTGGTCTCTCTTTATGCCTGTTAACATTAGTATATTATTAATTTTTGCCATTTTACAGTCTGCTGAGATAATAATGGGGCAACATGGGCTATACCAGGAGCCCTCTTGGGATGAAGTGAGTCTGCAAGGACCCAATTTGGTTTAATAACAACCTCCCTTTGTACTATTTGGTCTGTGGTTCTGAAAGTGGTATCCCAGGTGTCCAGCCAAGTAGAGTTGATGGCAGCTGCGTGTTGGCTCTGTCGTATGTGTCCTGGCGTACATCAAATGTGAGCTGGTAAAGGTTGGATTACCAACCAGGCAAAGGGGACAAAACTCTATAAAGTTCACTGCCAACTTTCTAGCTTCAAACAGTGTTCTGGGGACCTTATTTTCCTCTGAGAACAGCTTGTTTGTTCAGTCATGGAAAAGATAAATATGTCTGAGGTTTCATTATTACCTCATTAATATTGTCAATATTAGAATTCTGACCTTCAATTTCTTCTCCAAAACTACATAGTGCCTGTTTAAAAATATTAAAGGTGCAATATGTTGAATTCATACTCAAAACAAATAGGGTGCAGCATATCACCAGAGTAACCGCTAACTGTAGCTTTTATTATCATATTAGCTCGGTTAGTAGCACATCTAGCTGGCCATGAGCTCTGAGAAACAGAAGAGTGTGAAAGATGTTTAAACCACAAGCACAATGGGCTTTGGACTGGGTCAGGACGGGCCTGGCTGGTAGCTGTTGATAACTTTATTTGATTTATTAATCTTTTTGACAAAAATTCTTGCATATTGCACCTTTAACCTCAGAAAAAACTTACATTTTTGTTTGACCTTAAATGAAGCTATGTTTAATCAAATGACCACAGACGAGCTGACATACAGACAACCTGAGACCAGGAAGTATTTCAGTGGAGGAATACTGGTTTGTTTCTGTGTCTCAATGCATTATGAAGCTGCCATCTATAGTCTGATGCATGCTCTGTACATGATGGGAGCTCGAGAGACTTAACCACACATTCATTCCAGGGCCTCCAGACAAGTTATCCAAGCACAGTTTTAGCCCAGATAACGCCACCTAATTTGTCCAGAATATAGAGTTGCTGACTTTCCCCAATTTGGGATTATAATCAAATGACAAACCTTTTCGCCCTTAGTTTTGCAGACTCTGGTGGGTCATTCAGCATATTTGCCTACCTGTAATTATTCTACAGTTACCAGTTGCTTCATTGCAAACTTCAATATTTTGGACAGGTTTCCTTCTTCTGCTGCCTCTCTGAAATAATCACAAAATGTACAGTGTGTGTCACATTGTGTCAGGTGCAGACCGACAAAAGATAAAACGTGTTAAGATCAACATATTACAAATGATTTTTGTTGTTTTGTTTTGTTTTTGCAATAACATCAAATCAAATAGTGGGGTTGGGATAAGGCATTCACAGTAATATGCGCTAAATACCCGTTTTCTTGGCGTGAGGTTGTGGAGTTGTTGTCGAAGAGCACATTTGTTGATTGCGCTCGTAATTTTAGCAAATCAGGGAACTGAGTGTAACTGTTTGCACTTCATGAATGTGAGTACCATCCGGTATCATGAATTGGAAGACGGTTATGTTACTTATCGAGTAATCAAAGCAATGAAGTCCAAGTTCATTGTAATTCTTACATATCCAGTGGTGGGTGACATTGTATGGTTTAATGAAGGCTCTCAGTCAGAAACGCAACCTGTGATTGGTCAGCAGACGCAGGCCAAGGCATCATGGGACTGCCAGTGGGTTAACAATCATGTTAACACCAATAACACGGTAAATAGGATTATTGATCACATAAGACATTCAGCGTTGGATTTATCATCATGGATTTATTTTACAATACTCATCAGCACGGTATTGGAAAAAAAAAAAAAGCAAGTCACTCACGTAGCTTTCCAGACATATTTAGATGTTGTGTTTGACACTGAGATCACAATTTGTCAAGTTTTATAACAGTATCGGGCCTAAGGGTGGATGGGTAACAGGTTCTATTGAAACAGAATAGCTCCGAGCAGCTCATTGAAAAGGAAAAAAAAGGAAGAAATGAATGTGAACAATTCACAATTTTTAGGACTGTAAACTTAATTTATAATGATATAACATTAACATCAGAACATAACATATGATGTGAACTAGTTCATCTTAATAATAATAATAAAAATAATAGTAATCCATTTATTTTGTATAGCGTTTTTCAGGTACACAAAGACACTTTACAGGTTAAAAGCAGGCTTAATCTTTGTAAACTGAACGTTGATAGTTGTTGTGACGTTTCACTGTATGAAGAATACTAAAAGGCAGCACCCACTCCAGTCCGTTCACCTTCCTCCCCTCTGGCAAAAGATACAGAAGAATCCACTTCCATATCACCAGACTTCGGAGCAGCTTTGTTCCTCAAGATGTGACACTCCTCAATTCATTGTGATAATTCCACCGTAAAAAAAAAAAAAAAAAAAAGTCTTTCTTGTGTATGACTAAAACTTGCGTTCTGTTATAGAATTGTGAATTTTCTAATAAAATAAATTTGAAACCAAACTGAAAATTCTCAAACCTGCAGGAAGTCCGGATCATGAGCAATGCTCAGACTGGTGCTGACCTGTTCACACAGCAGGAACACAGGGGTTTAGATTTAGAGAGGATGTCACATATGAAGGTCTGAAAGAAAGAAGGAGAAGGGGCAACGTGTGGAGGGGCGAGGGTGGTGACGGGTGCTGCCGGGGCAGAATGATGAAGGGACCCTTCGAAGGACAGATGGGAATGAGATTCCCAAATCAATACCATCCAAGGGTGTTTAGTTATTAACGCATACAGTGAGGAGCCCACGCTCGATACTCCTCACCTGACGGCTCACACACACACACACACACACCTCTGCCTTTGCTTTTGTCTCCCTTTCTTCCCTCAGTCACACATCTTCACACTTTAGTGACATTATATCCGACAGTGGGAAGCATCCCAGTTCTGAAAGCTCTTCACTTACAGTGCAAAGAGGGAAGCTGCCCGGGCCCCCGGACCCTCAGGGGCCCCACAGGTCTCGGGTTCATTTGTTACTCTGTTTGTGTTAATTTGATAGCAAGAAATTTAATTTTGAGTCGGCACCGTTTAATCACAATAGCAGCTATCTTTTAATATGAAACAATAGCCATCAGTGTCAATGAGTTCAGCTCCTGTTTACAGCGCCATTGTTATTTTTAAACCGGTAACTTTATTATTGAGGCTACGAAGTTGTAAAATGTCTGAGTGCACACTGTAGCCCAGTAAGACAGCATTTATTCATTTTGTTTATTTTTCCAAATGTATTTTACTGTAAGTGTACTGGGATGTAAGAGTCAAGACTTTAAAATCAGCACAGAAGTGCACAATTGTTTTCGTCTCAATGTTGTTTGTTTTGCCGTTATCTATTTGTTATTCTGACAGTAAACCAAACAGCGGCTCTGAAAATGAAAATGGGTTTTATGTATGGAGTAATAACCTAAATGGATTTCTCCCTCTCTCTCTTTCTCTCCGCGCCGCTCGGGGAGCCTGTGGCCATTTATCTGCCAGTGTCTAATTATTCATTAGTGAACACAGAGAAAGAAGCATGAAAACATAGTTGTGCATTCCCTGCAGCAGACCGGAGTTGCTCCCATGCTCCTGCCTCTTCCTTTCTGTTTTCCTCCCACACTCCTCAGCCTGATTTTCACACATTTGGGGCCACTGGGGTCAAGCATCCAACATCTGTCGTAATACAATATGTTGTACATGTGGTGCACCGTGATGTTCAGCTGGTGCCTCCAAGTACGAAAGCTTAAACATGCAAACCAGGTGGTTTATCTTGAGGTGTTGCTGTCCGCTGCTGGAAGCCATGTTGTTCACCACTCATTATATAAGTCACCAGTAACTGAGCAGAGAGACAAGCACTGTTCGATCTGATTAATTAGGCTTACAGAGTCAATCCTGTTTAGGTTTGGCAAAGGAGCCACGA
The DNA here is from genome assembly GCA_963678695.2 of Diplodus puntazzo. NCBI lineage: Eukaryota > Metazoa > Chordata > Actinopteri > Spariformes > Sparidae > Diplodus > Diplodus puntazzo. The sequence continues at coordinate 14,704,558 of OZ023163.1, forward strand.
AGCTCTTTCTCGGTGCACTGCACACAAGTGGCCAGCAGAGGTCAGTATCTGATCTGCTCGGAATCCAAGCCGGCACCTGAAGTGTTTACTGAAAGTTCGTACACAAGCACAAATCAGATGTGGCCACGTGTTTCAGGCTTTTGTCTAATCAATGTAACTGAAACAAATGATGAAACGATGAATAAGATATACAACCCATAAAGGTGAAAGTCCAAATTTGGGAATATAAATGTGTTAATACCGCAAAAATGTGCAGCCATTACCCATTAAAGCGTGCAGCTCAAGGGTTCGACTAAAAAACCTCATATTAGAGCTTACAGCTGTCCGTCATGTATTATACTATAATAACAACACTGCTGATTCTGATTTGTTAGAGAAGACTGTCATCTAGTGGTGATGTCTGTGTTGCACACAAAAGAAGGGGAGCATTTTATAACAACCAACATTAATAAATGGTACATTTATAGTCAATTAAACTTTAGTTAATACTGTTTCACTACTGTCAACAAGCAATGACACAATTCAGGAACCGTTTTTAAGAAAATTGTTTACTGTAAAGTTCAAATGATGTTTTTTAAACCTTTACCACTGCTTACTAAATGGTTTATAAAGCATCTTTAGCAACTTTAACACCACTATGAGCTGTGATCATTTGATTTCCTGCTCAGTTTAAAATGATGACCGCTCTGCTGCTTGTTACACTGCAGGTTCCTCCTCGACTGTAGGATCCTGAACGCATCACTGACACTGTTTGTAGAGACATGATAAAAAATATAAATTTAAGGGATGTGATACATAATAGGGACGGCACAAAACATCGATACAGCAGTATATGTTTTTGCCTTCTCTTGCAATACGACTGCTTCATTACTCCATGTGATGTAAACTTCTGCACACTTAATTTTCACAGAGTTAAAAGAATTTAAGGGCCTAGTTGTGATCATCCTTTAAAAGTTTGTAACTGTTATGCTGTTGCTGTCATTGTTTGTGAGGAAGAGGCACTTTTTTATTCTAATAACAATTATAATTTTATTTATATAGCACCTGTCATGCAAAAGAAGCAGCCCAGTGTGCTTAATAAAGACAGGATAAAAGACTACAAAAGATTTTATTGTAGCAATAACAGGTTAACATAAGGAGCAGACGGTTAATTAGAGCAAAGGAAGCAGACAAACAAATAAAGAGAAAAAAGAAGAAGAATGATGATAATATAACAGTCTCGACATAATACACTAAAAGAATAAAAATGATGCAGCTAGCTACTCCACAGTAAAAGTAAAATAAAAAGATGTGTTTTTAATTGATTTTTTAAAACACCAGGGGAGTTTGCAGTCCTGAGGTTGTTCCACAGTTCAGGGCCATGATGGCACAAGCAGCTTCATCAGACTTTTCGTGAAACACTTTTGGAACTTTACAACAAGAGGTGGTGGAGGATCTGAGGGCTCTAGATGGGATATAAAGAGAGAGGCAACCACTGATGTTCGAAGGCGATTATGTTGGGATTTGTAGATGATCAAAGGACTTCCAAATCAATTCTAAAAGAAATAATTGTCAGTGTTTCCTCAGGGTTTCAACTCAGTTCATGTCAAATTTTGTCACAGTGACATCTCAATACAGTGAATTAACACATAATTCCTACATTTTCCTTTCCAGGCGTCATTTGAAGGCCATGTTTGTATTGTGTGAAATATGTCGTGAATCTGTCTGGCCCTATGGGCCTATTTTACCTTCAAGGTGTCACAAAAATAATGTTGCAAGGCTCATATTTGTGAGAACATGTAGTTTTCATGCTACAGACTGTGTTTCAGTCTAAATATGAATCAGAACTTACAATAAGCACTGATGAAAAGGCCACTGTGGGCTCCAGTCCCAGTCCTCTACTTCCCCTCCCACCTCTCTGCTTCTCTTCTAGTGTTGCACACCTGATTCACGCTCACCCTGTTTTTGGCACATCTGCTTCTAACCTCTCCACCAGTCAGCGCTCAACATTTCATTAGAGCGTGGAGGTGCGCCAGCTGCCTGATACTGACATAGGAAATCCTGCAGGTGGCGCCACTGCTCCGTTGAAATATCCATCAGTCTCTGCAGGTAGTGACAGGATGGAGGAACGTGTTGCCGGAGGCTGAACATCGTCCTACACCAGAATCACCAGAGTCACCAGAGGGACTATACTGCGGCGTCCAGTCGCATATCAGTTTTTACAGAATGATGTTGTTTTAACATTTTTATGGAAGGATTCGGACTGGATGTGTGTGATGCCCGTGTGGGTTTCTTCTCCACCCTCAACCCTGCAGAGTGTGAATATTCCCTACTGAAGGTTTTCATATGTGAGATCTGATGATGTGAAAATAAATAAAGCTTCTGTTGACTTTATATTGTATTGTCTGAGCTCGACCTTTACATCTTTAAGTCTTAGTTTTATCTTAGTTTTAGTTGGTGTTGTTGTTATTGTGTTTTAAATTATTGTCGGATATGTACTGTAGCTATTGTACTTGTAGGCTATTACAAACAGCTGCCCTATATTACAGCAGAGGGTATGTATCTATATGCAATTATTTGGTGTTTAGCTGATCATTAGATTTAGTAATTAGCTAAATGGATGCACAAACCGAAACGTGGCCTGTCCATCAGCTGAAAGTGACCCCGCTGTCTGCTGGAGTCTGTAACGTCCTTTAATAATAATGATTAAAGTTATATAGTATTAGCCTACTCCCTGTCAGTGACGACATTTACCACCGCTATAATACACGTGTGTGCTGCAACATCAGACGTGTTAGGAAGAAGAGCAAGAAGGAAGGCACATTGTCTCTATTCACACATGGACTGTTTTCTCATTATTATTATTATTATTATTATTATTATTATTATTATTATTATTATTATTATTATTATTATTATTATTATTCAATGTTTTAGCGCAACAACAAAAATAGACTTTATGAAATGTGCGCAGCGTGGTGCTTCACTCAGGTCCAAGTCATCCGCATGATGTTGACGGGTTGTGACAAAAAAATCCAAACTAAAATATCATTGTGTTTTTTGGGGGGATCTTCAGTGTAAAATCAGACATAAACTAAGGCTGCATTCATTGAATTGTTCTTAAAATCTATCTATCTATCTATCTATCTATCTATCTATCTATCTATCTATCTATCTATCTATCTATCTATCTATCTATCTATCTATCTATCATTGTCTTATATTAAGGCTGCCGTTTCCTTCATGATTTAGTAGTTTCAGATTTACTGTCTGAGGTTGAGTATTCGAAGTTTTTTGATTGTTTGTTTGTTTTGTTATGTTTTTTTGCCTTTTTTTATTTTTCAGAAAATAAGAGTTAGCAGCCAGAGGCCGAAACATTTCTTTTAAACACATTCTGAGTTTTCATATTTAAAGTTTTCGATACGAACCTTCCCAAACAGAAAATGCGCCACACATAAAATCTCGACGGTAAAATAATAATAATAATAATAATAATAATAATAATAATAATAATAATAATAATAATAATAATAAAAGTCTCCACTTTTCTTTAAAATAACATTTATTTCCAGCATATTCATACAATGTGACAGCACAGCTTGTAACATTTGAAGAGGAACTGACTTGATCCGGCACTTTGTCACAAGATATTGGCGCTGACTAACGGATAAATGAAAAAGTCAAATATAGCATAGCATTTTTTTTTCCATATTACCAAATGCAAGATATAATACAGGCAGGTTTGAAAGGAACTAAATAAAAAAAAGAACGAAGGTGAGAGAAATGAAATAATACATGAGCGACAAAACAAGAGGATGGCATTTTTACACATTAGTTTTACATCAGGAGAGAGAGAGTTAACATCTGAAGGCTACATGTTATAATAACTTAATTTGGCCTCCTTTTATATTGTGAGAGAGATTTTTGTAAAACGAGACGGACTTCAGTTTCATCAACCAGCTGAAAAACAGTCACAACTCTCATATTGATAAATCATTTATTTGTCTCTTTATTTAATTTTAAATCCTGCACAAATAAAATAAAAAAATACAAAATAAAAGCACATATATGTTTCAGCCTTTTGTGCAGCTGGATTTTATTTTTTTTATTTATTTTTTTTAACTTTCCCAGCTTGGTCGTGATTTATTCTGGAATGTATAAATATCTTCTTTTTTTTTTAGCTTCACGTTATTTTCATTGGTGGGATAATCAGGTGGGGGAATGTACTCAAACTTATAAAATCATTTTTGAAAATTACACATAAATGAGTTTAGTTTTTTTTTTCTCTCCCTCTCAGACCATTTGACTACAAGCCAGATAATCCTATTATATACAGCAGACTGTAGCCAGAACACATCACACAATTTTTTTTCGCCAGAATATTCAACACTTATGGCTACAAATACAACGGGAGTGTCTCTGTGGTCGCTCCGGCAGCCTCACTGTTTCTCTGGCGTGTTGTTGACCAGAGGCCCGTACAGGCCGCTGGCGTAGCCCTGCTCCTTGTGCAACATTGTCCTGTCCCTTATCAGGTCGCTAAAGGCGTAGTCCATCGGGGGTCTGAAGCCCAGGGTGGGCATCAGCCCGGTGGTGGAGTAGGGCGTCATGAAAGCCAGTCCCCGGCTGTGCGCAGAGTAGGCCAGCCGCAGCGGGTTCAGTCCCAGGTGGGTGCCCAGGGGATAGGTGCCGGGGTCGGCGCCGAAGTGCGGGGCGTTCGGCTGCAGAGGAGAAAACGCAGAGCGGTTGCTGAGCGTCATGGCTCCGGGTAACATGGGCCTCGTCGCGGCGGTCGTGGACGCGGAGGACGGAGGGGGCTGCTGCGCGCCCTGGAGCATCCTCTCGGCCGTCCACGTCTCATCTGGCGCGGCCTTGTTGGAGCCCTGAGCGCCGCTGTTGTTGAGGATCTGCTCGATGGCCTGCACCACGTCCTTACCGCAGCCCTGCAGGACGAGCTCCAGGACGCTGCGCTTGTGGCTCGGGAACACCCGGGTCAGGATGTCGATGGCGTTCATGTGCCGAGAGGCCGCGGAGGACGGTGATGGCTCCTGTTCGTCTTTGTCGGTTTCGGAGCCGGAATCGGAGCCGAGGGAGCTGACGGAGCCGGGGGTCTCTCCTCCGTCTTTTAAAGGCTTGGACACGGGTGAGCCGATGAAGGACTCGCTGTCTCCGTTCTCTGAACCCGAGCCTCCGTGCCGGCCGTCTGGGGACGAGATGCCCGGGGCCGAGTCACTTTCGGTGGAGGCCGGTTTCCCACCGGTCTGCTGCGCGGTGGAGGAGCCGGACAGCTGGTTCTTTGGGAACATCTCATACTTCTGGATACTTGAATCTGTGGACACAGTCAGAACATCACAGTGTGTAAGACAGGGAGACCAAAATATAACGTTACAGTCTGCTCAGAGAGGTCAGAGCCGGAGGTTTAACCTGGAGAGGAAATCAAACCTGAATGACGCAGCGGCAGTTTAACACGTGTCTAATAAACAGACTGCCACATACAGCTGACACTGCACCAAAACCGTAAGAACATACTGAGCAGTGTGTTGCACCCACAGAAACAGACCCCTCACAGTTTACACAATAAAGAAATAATCCAGATATTTAGGCCAGCTTTAACTTAATCCCTCTGACTGTGTTTGTGTTTTGAGGTGACATCACAGCAGCTTTGAAGACTTTCTCTACCTGCTCTTAAAACGACTCTCCACTCACCTGAGTTGCTCTCGCTGCTGACGGAGCCGAACACCTCGTAGTTGGGCCGCGGGGGGATGATGCCGTTGGCGGCGGCCAGGGCGAGTCCCTCTGCCGTGCCGTAGAGCAGCTGCAGCTCCCGGGCTTCGTTCTCCTCCTGCGCCTGCTGCCGCCGCAGCGCCACCTGCGCCGCCATCACCCGCTGCCTCTCGGCGATCAGGGTGCACTTGGCGCACATACAGTCCTTCCAGCGGCAGTAGCGCTTGTGGCCTTTGAGCGCGGACACCACGCCGTGGTTCCTGCAGCGGGCACACTTCGGGGTGCGCGGGTACTTGTCCGCGGCGCGCAGGATGAGCGGAGGGCCGCGCAGCAGGCTGCTGGCCATGGACACCGGGATGGAGGCTGCTGATGGGTGGACCTGTGAGGCAGAGGAGACTGTGGGGAGCTCCGGTCTCAGATCCATGTCCGTGTTCCTTCGCCGACGCAGCTGAACTATAAACGAGAAAGTGTTCTTTTCAAAATAAACGATCTGTTTTGGTCAAACTAGCGACGAGACGTTCACATCTGCTCAGCTGTTCTCAACATCTCTGGGCAACAGGTGAAGTCAGCGGTGTGTCTGTCTACTGACGAGGCGATCGCGAAAGAAACAAAACAACAACAAAAAACGACCTACGATCGAGACTCTGATGGTAAGTGTTCAGCGAGGAGAAGAAGAAGAAGGAGCCAAACTGTGAAGATACAGTCGACTTTAAATCCGAGCAGAGCAGGAGGCGAGAGGAGCGATCATTCCTCCCCGGCAGAGAGTTCAAACTGTCCAGGAGGAGCCGAGCTTGTTACTCGCCGCAGCCTGAGACACTAACTTCCTCCAGAGATCGTCAGTGGATACAGATCCCTCTCTCCCCCCCTCTCTATTGTTGCTCCTACGTTTTCATTAGACAAATTTGACAACAATGTGGCGTCTGTCATTGGCCAAAGGGGGAAGGAGCAATCTGATTGGCTTGCCTCTTTTTTTTCTTTTTTCTTTTTTTTTTCTTTTTTTACAACTGTGTCCACCTGAGTTCTTCTTCCAAAATATCAAGTGTTAAGAATCTGAAGGGAGTTCCCGGAAAAGCTAAAAATCGATGCTGTGCACTTTCTTTCCCCCCCAAAAAAGAATTTTATAGATTTAAAACAATAGACTGTGTTCTTCTTCCATTTATGAGAGGAGGGTGCGCTGCCAGACAGGACACTGAGAAATAAAACAACAACTACAAAATAGCCCTAAAATGAAGAAATGTCTCGTCCCTTCATATGACTTTGTGTATATTTCTCAAGTGCTCTCATGGCGACATGATCGTAGTGTTAATGCTTTTAATTACAGACTTTTAGGGCTTGTAGCTCTTCTCACCCCCCAAAATAAAGATGTGCGTGACTGCTATCTCATCAGCCTTGGAAGGTAAGTATGGTTTATTTTATTGATACGAGAAAAGAAGAGAAGAGAACATTTGATCTGTGAGACAATAAGTCTACATTCGCCGGGAGGTTATTTATTGAGGGGCAGAAAATGAAGCTGTTAATGTGGAGAGTTTAACTCTGTCCGAATCAGAACCTCGTCGTCTGGTCCGCTTCATGCAGCCTCACGGAACAATATTTAAAATGTTAAGTTACAAAAGAAGTATTTGTTTCATTCAAGTAGCCTATATTTAAGAGAAATAAACAAACAACCTAATATTCAAAATAATATTGCTACTACTTTTAGATGTTTTCCTGAGTCTATATTTCGTTTTTTACTTGCAATGTGACAAATACCTCAGATGAAAATGATCGATAACAATAATTCTTGGCTTAACACATTTTCAAGAATGGTTTTAAAAATAGGCTATATATTTTTTGCTTTTTTCCCCCTATAATCTGTTTCAAACCCGTCGCGCCGCACGGCCACACCGGTGTGTGACAGGTTTGTTTTGATGCGCTTTTGTGTATTTAATCATTGAATTAATTACAGCAACGAAACGAAATCATTTCACATTTTTAATTGTTTAATTAGCATATTCTTTCGGGAAACATTATTGTAGATGCGCACGCAGATCCCTGGAAATAATTGATTGTTAATTTTGATTGTATTATTTTATAGTTAATGTTTACGTCTGTATTTTCTCAGCTAAACACGTATATACTATATATTATTTTTAATGTTTTTATTATTTTATTATTATAATTATTATTATTAGTAGTAGTATTGTTATTATTGTTGTTGTTATTATATTAACAACAACAACAACAACAACAACAAACAATTCGTAATTAAGCTAAATAAAGTTGTCTCTCGCCGTCCACATGTTAGAATCAGTGTCTCCATTCGATACTATATAGAGACATAAATATATAAAAAATATACATTATTTAATTAATGGAAAAAAAAATAATAATATGTGACTGAAGAAAGAAGATGTTTCTGTCTTTTTAATTTATCCTTCATCCATTAATTTTAAAACTTCATCAGCGGGAGAGAGAGAGAAAAAGAAAATCATCTGCTCTGTGTTGTGATGAAGTGATTCTCTGGGACTCCCGCCTCCTGTTATTACCTGGCTGACGGTAATACTGTAATGCTTCCGGAGATTTGAGGAGTCGGCGAGGCGCGGGGCGACAAAAGGGCAACTCAACGCAAACCACCTGCTTCCTCACCTGTTCGCTCGGGGGAAGAGAGATAACTCGCGCGGCTATTTGAATTCAGATTAAAAAGTTATAGATGTTTTTTAAAAAATATATATATTCATTTATTCTATTTGTGGGGAGAAATCAACAATTGTCAGTCCCTTGGAGGATGATGACGACAACAACAGTCTTAGTGAAGAAGCTGATGAGGAGTGGAAATGGCTGCTGGGTTGTGCAGCCCTGCCTCTATTCCCCCCCCCCCCCCCCCCCCTCCTCCTCCTCCCCCTCTTCCCCTTCCTCCTCCCCTTCCTCCTCCTCCTCCTCCTCCTCCTCCTCCCGGGCTCATTGTTTACTTTCTGAATCACTGTAAGCAAATGCCATCTGTTTCCCTCGCCGCTGTCATCTGCACCTTAATTACCTAGCCAACAGGCTAATAGAGACGATATTAAAACTACATCTTTTTGACATTCAAAGTAATTATCTGCATGGGGGCGACGCTCGGATGCGGAACCGGCGCGTCCTAGCGTCCTTGCATGGTAAAGTGATAGTAGCGAGGTACAGAGAAGGGCCTCTGCGGGGAGATTACAGGCGAACACTCTCATCTCGAGAGGAGTGATTGGAAAATTAAAAAAATAAAAAAAATAATGTGTGTCTCATTAAAGTTTGGCTGTCCTGCCAGGAAAACAAAAATAAATAAATAAAAAAAGGGAACAGTTGAAGACTTGAGCTGATTTAAATATAAATATATTACCAAAATCTCTGCTGATGATGACATTGATTTTTAAAGTGGCAACTGACAGGTGTTCGTTGAATATATAGAGAAAGAATAAACGCGGCTCTCGCCAAACGTGAGTTTTATTCTGAAGGGGGGTCCTCTTATATTAATTCTGATTCGCGGCACGTAAAAACTTTCTACTCATTTTTTTTTATCATTATTCGAGAGAAATATGCATTATGATAGGGATTATGTACTCTATTATTCCTCCCTGGGCCCAATTAAAAAAAATAAAAAATGCCCACCCCCCACCACCACCACCACCTTCCCCCTCCACCCAGCGCGCAATTAAAAGTGACTGTGAGCACTTAGAAATTTCCGACATTCTTTGAAGCACTTCATTAGGCCTATGCATCAGAAAAAACTGCGCGATGCTTTTCACTTCTTTCACGAAGGCTACAGACGAGTGGGTTTTTAACACCCTTTTAAGATCACAACAAAGGCCATGCTTGACCCAACATATGTAGCAGCATGTTTCCGCTGCCCTCCCTGCTCCCCCCGGTGCGGCTTTTCTAGCGGCCTCTCCCACTGCCGCTGCCCCGCCTGCAGCCCGGCTGGGCCCGGGTCCCCTCCCGTGCTCTCCCGCTGCAGCAGCGCGGCTCCGTCACACAGAGGCAGAGGTTAGAGTAGCAGTTAGACAAGAGGCCGCCGAGAAAAGAAACGCACGGGGTTTTTTTTTCTTCTTTCTTTTTTTTCTTCACACAAGTATTTACACGCTTGACGGGCACCACCGAGCGGGTCCGGGCTTTACACGCAAGAGGCTGTTAACCTGCCACTTCACACCAGCTCCACCGCGGCCTGGATCAGGACAAACGCATTCCTTTAAGGGCAGAGTCAGGGGAGCAGTGGAGGCTTAGGGGGGGGGGGGGGGGACACACGGAGAAACACATTGTCAGGGTCGTTTATGACCTGCTGTTTATATATACTGACACACAACAGCGACACAAAGCTTTACAGGAACGTGGGGTTGATTTTTAATCACACTGGGGATACTGGGGTCGTAATGCGCACTATTGTCTATTAATGACACGCGAGAGCTGCAATTAGTCATTCTTAACAATTACACTAATATGAGTGTATGGTGGCAACGGATGGAAGATGTGTTCAGGGTCTTATACTAAAGAATCGTGAGTAATATAAAGTAAAAACACAAAAGTCATACTACTGTTAAAGTCTTAAACTTGGATGTTAAATTCCAAGTGTTCGGCAGCTGGCAGAATGAACTTAGATATCAAAAGTGCATGTGTAAGTAAACTACACACAGGATCAGCTGATCGGCTCCAGTAATCAGCATTCTGTCTGATAAAAAAAAACAACAATAGAAAATAAAGTAAAGGATAGATTACATGGTCTTAAGACACATGTGTAACACATAATGTAACTGGTAAAATTCAGGAAGTCGGATACAAAGAGGTACAAATTGCAAATACCTCAAAAATGTTTGTAGCACACGATTAAATGTAGGCTACTTAGTTACATTCTTCACTGAAAAGATCCCGAAGATCTAAAATTGAAGTAAGATTGCAAGCTATTTAAAAAGGTATCCAACATTATATTGAAACTACATTTGAGAAAAATAAAGATAAAGATATTGTGTTAAAATCTGACATTGGTAAAAGTGAAAGTCACTCATATGAAGAGTGCCTGAGTAAAAATATCAAAGTATCTGATATTAAATTAACATAAGTATCAAAAGTGAATGTAAAAGTAAATGATACAAAGGGCTGTATTGGTTCTGGGTCGACTGATAATCGGCTCCAATATTCGGCATTTTCTTTGGTGCCGAATAAAATAAACAATATTTGCATCCAGAATTTAGGAAGTAGGCTTAGGAACAGAAAATAGAAATGCTCAAGTAAAAGTAAAAAAGTAAAAGTACCATAAAATTGTACTGAAGTACAGTACTCGAGTAAATGTACTAATTTTAGTATTACTAAAGAGTTATCAGCTGAATGTGCCTAAAACATGAAAAATAAATACACATCAGTAAGTATTCTATATTATGTTACTGGATTGCAGGTTGAAGGAGTAACGGCATACATGTGACGAGATTATGTCATTAGAACACAAAAAAACAAGGTAACTTGATTCCGGTGAAGTTACAGCTGAAAAGGTGTAATTAGTTTACAGAAACATTCAGTAAATAAAAAAAGTTTTACATTTTTTAAAAGTATTATGCCAGTTACCATGCACATGCGCACACGTGACAAGTCTCACACAGCATCTAAATGATCTTCATCAACATTGAACAAAAGTCATTTTAGTGATTTTACTTTTCTCTGGTCTTTAAGAGCACATGTTTTGTATTGAGGGAATCTAGAAGTACGGGGGAGGTAATACAGTTACACTTGTCTAATATTCTGACATGAAAGTACTTTAAGTTACAGGCTGTATTTTAACAGGTAATCAGTAACGTTATCAGAATACAGTTGAGAACTAACGCTCCCGTCGTGCTGGCCTGTAAATACTATGATGCAGTTGTGAGCGTGATTGTATAGTTTTTGTTTGAGGTGGAACTACTTTTAACTACTTCACACACTGCTGGCTGCTTCAATCGATATACAGAAAGCAAAAAAAATCCATAATCATGTAAAATCAGCAAACAACTGCACCTGTGGGGTGAAAAAAGGGAGCATAAAATGGAAAAAGTAAAGTAAAGTGACTGAGGAGTACATCTGGAGGATAAACTCATATGACTGGCTGGTTTGCAGTCCAGCTCCGCAGAGGTCACAGAGACAAACAGCTACACGGGCTAAAAAAAAATAAAAAAAAAAGTGTGTGTGATCGGGCTGCCGGAGGGCCAAGAGGCAGCAAACACTTGAGGCTGGAGAGGCAGAGAGAAGAGGTCTCTGAAGCATCACTCCTCACCCGCTAGAATAACACTTATTTGTAAATGGAGGGATAACCCTGCCGCGGAGTATGAATATTTCAGAGATCTGAAGGGTCCGTCCCTGCCAAGGCTGTTGGCTGTTGGCTCTCTCTCTCTCGCTCTCGCTCTCTCTCTTACACACACACACACACACACACACACACACACACACACACACACACACACACACACACACACACACACACACACACACACACACACACACACACAAAAATACCGTTTTAGTGGCCCCGAGGTAGGTTGGCAGGGATTATCTTTGTTTAATGAATGGGCTACAAGTGTTCATCAACACGGCGAGATTATTGGGCTCTCTCGCTCTCCCCTTCTGCGAGCCCTATAGTGCCATATAACTCCAGTGTGAGCGTGTGTGTATAGGTCTGTCTGTGTCAGTCACACACACACACGCACACACACACGCGCACACACACACACACACACACACACACACACACACACACACACACACACACACACACACACACACACACACACACAGCAGAGCCAATTAAAATGCGCTCTCCCCTCGCTCTATCCCTTCCACATCTGCCTCCTTTTCTCCCACCGACGAATGGCGCAGGAAAAAAAGAAGGAAGCTCATGAATAGGCGCTCATTGAGATCACAGATGGAGTATGGCTTTCTTTTTGCAAGAAATTTGAGAAACACCATTGTCCCCAATCAAAACTCAATGTGTTCGCCTACAATGGTGCCGGCTTTGAGCTCCGCCGCTTCAATTGGCCTTGTTTTTGAAACTTGAAGTGTTCCGCACAAAGACTTGGCCCTCCTAGATGTCACCACCGCCTCGCTTCGGTGTGTGTGTGTGTGTGTGTGTGTGTGTGTGTGTGTGTGTGTGTGTGTGTGTGTGTGTGTGTGTGTGTGTGTGTGTGTGTGCACGCGCGCGCTCAAAGAGAGAGAGAAAACACAATTAATATGAAGCTGTAATTACTCCCCTTCACGCCACTGCACCCATTCAGGACCCCACTGGCCCATTTATTGCTTTATCCCATGCGGCTGATAATCCGAATACCTCAGGTTTTTATAAGGCCTCCACACAGGAACTACATTACTATAAATGAGCTGAGCGAGCCGACGGAGGCTGAGGAGAAGAGAGTGCGGGGATGAATTAGTCTGTTAGAATTAGTTTGACGTCATGAGCGCGTTGATATTATATTAAAAAGCCTTAATTGTGATACATGTTTTTTTTAAGATCATTTCCCTCCAGTCTTGTAGTTTAATGATTAATTAAGGCTTACAAGCCTGTAGTAATACAGTCACTCATATTAAATGATATCTAGGCCTAATTTTAGGCTATCTTTCGATTCATTCGATTCAATAATTTTGTCGTGTGACATCACAGATTCGAGGATATTTTTAAGCAGCTTTAAGTTTTTTTTTAAATTATTTTTGTGATTCTTTTTTGTTATTGTTCATCCGAACGTTATTTTCTACAGCTCAGCTGCAGGAGCCCCGTTTAAACAAGTGCTGAATGAGACCAGGTGTGGCAGCACAGTGTAGATGTCGTGTCTCTGCAGCAGCGCCCCCTGGTACCGACAGCAGCAGCACCAGGACAGCCAGCGGGCTGGGAGACGGTGCCGTTACCGCTGTGAAGAGGAAGAGTGCTTTTCGTTATTGTGGGGAAAAAAGAATACAAATAAATAAATATCACGTGTTTGTCGGCACAACTGAATGCAATCAACACACTTTCTACCTGCGGAATATTTCCTCAGCATCACACCAACAGGCCTGATTGATGTATTAGTTCAAGCTACATTAATACAATTTAATAATTCTATTTCATTATTTGATTAAAGTGATAAATGGCTTCTGTTCTTGTTCAGACTTACTTTGACAATGTCAGCGCTTGTTTCCATGTTATTAAAAGCCACTTTAAAACGAGCTGAATTAAAATGGACGGCCAGGTGTTGCTGAACATAACATCAAATTACAAATTCTTACTCATAAATCGTCTTTGTTTTTGGTCTAGTTGGCCACCATGCAAAGGATTCACTCAGGTGTGTATGTTTATTGTTTGTTTGTTTGTTTGTTTTTGATTTACACAGTTAAAACATAAACATAATTACACTCCAGCTTCAGAATTTAAGAATATCTTAAACACAAACGTGTAAGAAATGAATATATATGAATTTGTTTAAGAATACAGATTCAAGGACAGTTTTTTTTATATACTCAACACACGATATCCGTTTAAAACACTAAGTAGAGGCTCTCTGGTTCTCTGGTCGACACTTTGTTTGTTTGTTTGTTTGTTTGTTTGTTTGTTTGTTTGTTTGTTTGTTTGTGAGCACAATAACACTGACAACAGAAAACACGAGGGAGAATCCGCAGAGTGCATATAGTAAAAAACGATAGTCATAATAAAGATATCGAGTGAAAATATTACTGCGGTCCAAGTAACCAAATAATACCTGAGTAACAGTTTTTAAGTCTCTTTAAGTGATATTGATTCAGTTCAGTTCAGTTCAAAACTTTATAGACTACCAATCCAGAAAAAACACCAAATCTATAATAAAAATAAAAGAATAAAATAAAATAAAACAGCTGAAAGTCCAGACCTCTGTAGCGGCAAATATTTCACGTTTCCTTCTAAGCGCCTTAAGTAATATTCTCAAGGCATCATTATAATCTTTAAGTCCCCATATGCTCGCTTTTCTGTTTAATGTACTTAAGTATCAAAAGTAAATTCAACATATACGATTATTGGTATTGTTAATATTTATTTATTTTAAATCCAATTACCGATAAAATACATGACTTTATAAATGTGCTTTGGCTCTTGTGCAGTGTGCAAATTCTCAAAGTAACTAATAACTAACGATGAAATACAATATATAATAAAAAGTACAATATTTACCTCAGAACTGTAATGCAGCGCAAATGTAAAAACTTCGGACAATCGGAATATTCAAATAAAGTGGAAGTGCCTCAAACTGCACTTGAGTGCAGTAGTATTTCGTTACATTCCATCACTGAGTATTTCATAACGGTCCACAAACGTCTCTTATTAAAAGATGCTGTGTGCTGACGTCAGAGACACATGGTGCCATTGGAAGAGAAGGTCTGATTCAGTCAGTGCAGGCTTTTATCTAGCCCACTTGTTGGAATTTATCTGAATTAAAAAAAATAAAAAATAAAAAATGTTGATTTATTGATCCTGTCTGACCAGCAATGTGGAGCACACAGAATTAATGGAATTAATGGATCCTACAGCCTGGGGTCTTTTAAGAGTTTAGAGACAGATTTTTAAAATCAGACGGCTGTTGTTTGTTTTATTTCCAAAATAAAACACAAAGTCCTTCCATGTCTATTGTGTCATTAACAAACAGCACTGTGAACACAGACAGACAGAGAGGGGACGAGATGACCCCCCCCCCCCCCTTTTGTGGCCAGCCAACAGTTTAAGCTGCATAGATTCTGTTTCTTTGGGTCGGGCCGGCGTCTCTGAGAAAGTAAACTCGGGGGTGACCCTCCAGGTTAGGCCAGTCTGGGATAGGAGCGGGGGGACCCTGTGATTCCGAGGGGAGCCGCCGTGCCCGCACATCTCCGCGGGTCCCACTTCAAAAGGAGGGAGGAGGGATCAACTTGTGGCAGGAATTTTGTCCCCTCGCCAGTGGGCCGCATTCTTGACCCCGGCGGAGCTGGTTAAACATCGCGAACCGCTTTCCCTCTTTTTGTGCGCCAGAGAATCAAGACAGCAACCTGATGTTGCCACCGCTGAATCTGTGGCGGGGACGCCGGCAAAGTAAAGCTCATTACCACACAGACACTTTATTCTCATCCCCCTGTGTCAGAGTGAACGAGGAGGAGGAGGCGCTGATTGAGACATCCAGGCAAAGTTTGACCAATATGTCAAAGAAGACACAGTCCAAACACTGATAGCCTCTGCTTTATGAAAGACGATCAGAACGACTGCAAGTAAAAAAAAAAAAAAAAGATTTAAGATGTTAATGGAGTTAAGCTTCTTCAATAAAATAAAATAAAATAATGTTTCTGTACTTCCTGAGGAGAAGAGGCCCAGAACTGATTCCACTTCCTGTGTTAGGGTAGAAATATAGAAATAATACAAATACTGTTTGTTGATAAGCTGTCACACTTCTCTCCCCACGCACTGTTAAAAACCTGGTGACTTTTTCCCCCTCCCCTGTGAAACAAAAACAGCTGGTGACAAGTTTGGTCAGGTATGAGCGAGGAATATCATTATGTCTCGTCAGCATCATCATCATCATCATCAGCTGCAGCAGCACCGAGGAACATGCCTGTGCACATTACATCCGAGCAGGGCTGCGTGATAGAAACTGTAATCTCACACTTCAGAGGAGCTGCACTATGCGCGCTGTTTCCCCCCCGAGCAGGACGAGCAGAGGTGCACCTGTCTGCTCTCTTGCGTAAACGCAGCCGGCTTCACGCTCGCTGAGCTCGTCGGCCCGCCGTGACCTCGCCCTCGCCCCGAGCTGCACGTGTCCGCACGGCAGACTCACACGACTCTGCGGCAGTGCTCGAGCTCTACCACTCTACCCCCTCCCTCCATCCATCCATCCATCCATCCATCCGTACAAATGTCAGCCACAGACATTTACCCCTCAGAGCCTTGAACTAAATTGGGCTCCAGCAGCCAGAACGAAAAAAATTAACAACACAGAAACGTTTCATATCAACGTTTCTACACTTTGCATCAGATTATGTTCAGATTACATGTGTTATTCTTACCTGACGGTGACGGTGGAGGTGTGACAGCTAGACGACACCACTGTTCGCTCATGTGTTGCAGGCCAGAGGAGACAGGAGGCTTTTATAAGGAGATGTTGAGAATTTGTTGGGAATTTTGACATTTTTAAATTACACAGCAACATTTTTCTAGCCATCTTCGTAAGGACAAAACCGGGTAATTTAATCCATGTCATGATCGTTTCCCAACCCCTAAATAATTGGTTATAATGCCTAAACTTAACCACACCACACCACACATTTAGGTGAAATGTAAAGAAACGCTTCAGCAGTTTTAACACATCCATGGTTTTCCAGAAACGGACAATACAATGTCAACATGTTTTTCTGGACGTTGGGTCGCTCTGGTCAAATTCAAGCACTCTAGGATGACTTTCAAGGTCTGTTTTTTTTTTTTTTGGGGGGGGGGGGGGGTGTTACCCAGTGTTTTCAGCCAGGTCGGTTACCTGTTAGGTCTTCCTGTGAATTCTTCTTCATCCCCACTATCATTCCCACAGACAGCCACTTACGGTTATATGGGGGACACTTGGAAGTCGATTCCAACGATCTTTTAAATGTTAAAATCAATCAAATTCTGCATTATTGTTACCTTGGCTATGTCACTTAGTTCTGAGTGTTTTACACTTTCAAGGCCTTGTTTTCAAGTTTTTGGGACTTTCTTTCTAAGATGGTGGAAAATGTAAATACCATAGATAAATAAAGTTTTTGGGTTTAAAAAGCCACATGTGTCCCAGAAAACCCTAATTTCCTCAATTTACGAATACCAATATTTGAGAAAGAGGATGCTTCTCTCACACCTTGCTTTGAAAACAGTGGTTAAACATTAC
This sequence comes from Diplodus puntazzo, assembly GCA_963678695.2. Lineage (NCBI taxonomy): Eukaryota > Metazoa > Chordata > Actinopteri > Spariformes > Sparidae > Diplodus > Diplodus puntazzo. Next base: position 14,722,086 of record OZ023163.1, read on the forward strand.
CAGCCATGTATCTTTTAACCAACAGAGAAAAAGAGAGCGAAAGTCAAGAGAATTAGTCCTGCGGCGTTTCTCCCTCACACTCGCTCTCCGTCGGTGCCTTGAGCAACATCTCTTGTCTGGTCAGACCTGGGGAGGTCTGGCTGGCTGAGCACATTAGACCGACTCATCCCTCGCGTGAGAAACAAGGCGGCCACAGACAAACTGACAAACAAACACTCACGCTCTGGGATGCTTGTGTGATGTACTCACTGTGTGTATCACACAGCCAGTCCCAGGTTTGTTTGTTAATTAACTGCAACTTCACTTGTTCAGCGACAACTTCATGACCTTATAAACTTCTCTTAAGACCGACTGTTTTCCAGCATTAAACACCACAGGCTTTGACGGCAGTACTCACAGAGAGATTCATGCCATAATTGTCTGTTTCACCCACAAGGATTAAGTTGAAGCTCGCAGAACTCCCATTTGAAACTAAACTAACTCAAAACAGCTTGAACAGACTTGGTCTCCTCCACTTGTTTAATCTAAATTAATCTGAATCAGTTCACAGAGAAGATTTAAACTACACTGGGAGGACACAGGGTCTTACACTGCTCCCCTGAAGAGAGCGAGCTCAGTTCTGCAGTTGAGTTTGGTGTCGTTCACACTGACAGAAGTCAGAGTCTATAACCATCGAAACCTGGTTCTGACCTGTGTAGATTATCATTCTTATCCATTATAAATGACTGAAGTTCACCTATCTTCTTCATAGTAACTGAATCATTTATGATGCATTTAACATTTCCACTTCAGTCATATAAATCTAAAGTTTAAATGATCTAAAAACAAATGTGATCAAATCCAAGAATCTCCATTTATCTGTTAAAAACACAAAAACTGTATGTAGCTTTAGTTTAAAAAAATACATTGAATTTGTATTTACCATTTTTCTAAAGGCACTTGCACTTTTCCCAACACTGACAATGTTTAAGAAAGGAAAGCATATACGTACAACTTTCCTCCAGTTTAAAATGATTTTAAGACTCCTTAAATGTAAAAAGGGGTCATTTTTCGTCTACTATGTAAGGTTGTCAGGATACCAGAATTGAAAAAAAAAATGAATATCTCTTTTGTTACCACTGCAAATAGAACAAAAAAAAAATCCTAGGCACACAAAAGGATAACACAAACATTTTTCTGTTTCAAAAATTAACCCTGAACAGTACTGGTACAGAAAAAGTCAACACCTAACCCATAATAATGTTGATATCTGTGCATAATGTTTTAGGCATCAGAGTATCTATACTTATACTACTATACTACTGATGATCTAACAACTACATAGACCCAGTCTATCCTTCTCTGTCTCCACCTGTGCTTGCTGTTGGTATCAACTATAAAAAAAGTCATTAATAATCCATGAAAATCAGAGTATCTCAATCTCATCACATTTCTTTTCCTGCCTCTGCAGTTTTTTTTTCTTTGCCCTGACTCACTTTGTTTGTGACGGCTGCTCTGCTGGGGTTCTCAAACTTTGCCTTTAGCTGACAGAGGAGCCCTGCCACAGATGGAGGGCTAAGCCTGCGTGATCTCTCCTCGCTGGAGGCAGGAAATTAGCTGCGGTGTGGCTGATATTACCAGGTGGCGTGTGAGTGCGAATATTAAAACACTTGTAAAGAGAGGTGTACAGAACAGAGATGTGAGGATGCATATCTAAAAACTTTAGTATCTGTAGAAAACTGGAAGTGGACGACCTGGGTAAAACTACCTTGACTGTGATCAAATGGAGAGTTGTGGGAGGTATGGACGTCTTGTTTCTTCGCTCACAGCTCAGATATTAATAAGAGGTGGAACACCAGCAGAGCAGCATGATCTGTCTGATTTACCTCCTCTGACTCAGACGTTGGTTCCTGGTGTCTAACCAGTTTCGATCAAACAACTCTCAACATTTGAACAGACAGATTCAACAGGTAAACTAGGTGAACAGATTTGACAAAATATGAAATGTACACGTTTTGCTTAATTTCGGTAGATTTTCAGCTAAATCAATAAACCCGCATCCCAATACCCCCCACAGATGTCATGATGTAGACATTCATATTTTTTGTAAATTTCATATAATTTTCTACTCTGAACCCCCTGAAATAAAGACTTATATCATTTAAAAACCTGTGTGTGTCTGTGTGTGTCTGTGTGTGTCGCGATGTGTTTCAACAGATTTCTGAGCAAGACAAATTGATGTTCATATTCATATATTTTATATAATGTATATCAAACTAAAACTAATACAGCATCAAACTTAAAAAGGATCAAGAGAAAAAAAAAAGAGAAAAAAAAAGAGCTGAAAACTGAGCAATCCGTTGGCTTGTGGAGCGGTGGGTGTTAAAACCAGTTGGAGCGGAGACTTCGGGGGGGGGGGGGGGGGGAGCGGCGCTGCAGATGCTGCAGGTGTCCCATCACGTCTCGTCTCCCATGGCAGTCAGCGGACGGAGGGGTGCAAAGGGGGAGGTTAAGGAGGAGGGTCTGGGGTGGAGAGTGGAGTTTGGGAAAGGATCAGGGGGGTAGATACAGGTGGAGATGAGACAGCCCCGACCTCTGCCGGGTCGCATCTCGTCTTTGCTGTTTATTTCCTTTCAATTTTTTAAGCATTTTTTCGATTTCAAACACAAAAACCATGTTCTAAAAAAAGCAGCCTTGGTGTGTTGAGTGTGGAATCATGGGAACAAGTCCATGACTTCTTTTTTTTTTTTTTTTTCCTGTGACACAGATTTGTCTGCTCAGTCTCTCAATGCTGTTATGGTACTGTGTTGTGTTTGTGTTGTGGGAGAAAAAAACCATGACACAGCAGCTGGGAACGTGAAGTTGTGTGTGTGAGAGAGGAGCTGAGAGAAAGAGAGAGAGCGAGAGACAGAGAGAGAGAGAGAAAGAAAGAGAGAGAGTGGGGGGGCAGAGAGAGAGAGAGAGAGAGAGAGAGAGAGAGAGAGAGAGAGAGAGAAGGAAAGAGAGAGAGTGGGGGGGCAGGTGAATGTTTGGCTGTGTGCTTGTGATACTGTCTTTGCTCCTCTGTGCAACACGTGTACACCAGGCATTCATGTGCCACGACCAGGTCGAGGGCAGAGAAGCTTACTTGCACTTGTGTGTGTGTGTGTGTGTGTGTGTGTGTGTGTGTCACTGGATGTGCACGCCAGTGTGTTCATGTACGTCTGAGAGGATGTTTTTGGATGTGTGTGCTGTGTGTGTTTGTGTGTACTGTAGGCCCAGACTGGTGTGGGCCCATGCTCGGTGACTAGTGTGTGTCCAGCCAGTTCATCAGTCAGTTAATCAGTCGGTCCTATTCTTTAGCCTCCAGGAAGAGCGTCTCCTGTGGAAACAACTTGGCCTCCAGCAGAGTTGACCCTGGATCCAACTGGGTGATCTAAGAAGAAACAAGGGAAGGGGGGATATATTAAACACATTTTCAACTAAAATACGTACATACTGCACTGGATTAGAGAGTAATCTGACATAATTTTGTTTCCTCGATTAAACCATCAATCATTCAGTAAATAACATGTTGAAAATGTTGAAAGATGCTCATCACAACGTTTCAGAACTGAAACCGTCATCTTCGATTTAATTGTTTGCTTCAAGCCCAAACATAATAGTTCACAATGCAGAAAAGCAGCAAATCCTCCCGTTTGAGGAAACAGGACCGTCAAATCTGGAACCAGAAAGTGTTTGGAATAAAAAAAAAGGAAAATCGTCAAATTTGATGGCATACGATTTTCTGCCAACAGACTAATCCATCACTTGACGAACTGTTTCAGCACTCCTGTTTTGGCCTCCCATCCACAATGGGATGCCATTTTCCCAAAACTGCAAAGGATCTTAACCAAAGAGCTCAGTTAAGTGGATAGAGAACAGTATTAGCAACAATACTGCTAGACAAAATTTTAGACAAAGGGCAAAGCTGCAGAAAAAATTATGTTTAAAACCCACAGTATGTAATTTCTGCTTTCAGTTGAAACAAAAGACATAAGTAGTGCGGGATCATAGATCAAGTTCTTGTCTTCATTGTTAAACAGCCACTATTGCTGATGAAGATCAATCTATGTGACTCAGGCAGAAATGTTCACAGACAAGGTGATGTATTAGTCATGTTATGTTAAGTGTCGTTCGCAGACTCTCTTCCCCACTCTCTGACGTAACATCTGACAGTTTCCTGGTAGGCAACCAAATGATTCATTTATATAATATGAGGATTTCTCTGGAATTGAAGATTGTTGCGAACATTTAGGATAATGGAACGCAACACAAATCAGCAAAAATATACCAAGGGTGTTGTCGTTTTTTCCCAGATATTTTAATGCAGAAATGCTACATATTAAATCTTTAAAATCTTCTGATAAACTAAAATATCTAAACCTCTTTAATTGCATTTTCACATTTATCCATATCAGTGCAGACAAGATCTCAGTCATTCTACACTACTGAAGCCTCTTTTGGTGATTGTCTCCACCACACATGCCCTGCGATCCAGACTGGAGAACAGTGTAGCTTCATTGCTAATCTCATTTAATGTGTGTGTGTTTGTAAGAGAGTGTGTATGGTGTGTATTATTCTAACATCATGTTTGAAAAAAAAAAAAAAAAATCTGGGCAGTAATCTGAGCAGCTAGAGGTTTGTTTCCCTGAGAGGACCAGCAGGTTTATTTTCTTAAAAAAGGCTCCAATCCAGAACAAACTGATGAAGGTTACAGGACAGGAGAGAGAGTGTGTATGTGTTATAACAACTCCTCCCTGTGTGTGTGTGTGTGTGTGTGTGTGTGTGTGTGTGTGTGTGTGTGTGTGTGTGTGTGTGTGTGTGTGTGTGTGTGTGTGTGTGTGTGTGTGTGTGTGTGTGTGTGAGACAGAGAGAGGGGAGAGCTTTGTGAGTTTTCGATAATAATGACTAATTTAAACTGTGATGAAGGTCAAACTGGAACATAGCTGATGGTGTAGAGGAGGGAAACATTTATCTGTTTTCAACTTCCTGCACAACAGCAATTCTCTGGAAAGCAGAGGAATAATGCAGCGCCACCCACAACGGAGCTGATCGAGTTAGCTGACATGACGGGGGTTTGACCTATGTTTTTTAAAACGGGACAATCTGACTCTCTCTCCGACACCCACCACCTCTGTGAGCCTCTTAGCTTATGTGAGCTAATCACTGGAGGGGTTGTGTTACATCGGGCCAATCTAACACCTGGGCTGGAAGGGCGAGGTGGTGTGACACCGAGATGTGTCCAGGGCTTATCTGATGACTGCTGCGTCAGCCCCTCTGATTAGGGCTCCTATTCTAACCTCACAGCAGGATAATTAGGCTGCTCCCTGTACCTGCTGTAGAAGGTCGGACGGCGAGCCGGCATTGGTAAAGGTCGACCTCACAACAAGAAGATTGATAGGGCTCAGACGGGCTATTGTAGGGAATGAAATGTGAACTCTGACCATGAACTGAACCACAACTTCACCTTGTGCAGAATACAAGTGTCCCATCGGTCTTATTAGTGTTGTAGCAGCCCAGTATTTTAAAAAGAGCAAATCCTGATAAATCCACATATCGCTGCAATCAAAAGAGGACCTTAAATTTATTTCTACAGAAATGACCAGCTTCTTCTAACTTATAAAGAATTAAAGAAACCGACTATCATCTATTGAGTGCTGCTAGATTCAGTCCATTCTTTTTGCAAACTACTCCAATAAAAATTTGGAACATGTTAATGGAGGGCCAGGGGCCAAAAGCAAACACCGATTGTATTTTATTGTTACAATGCAAAAATGGTGCTCGGAAAGTTCCCTTGTCTGACTGACTTCCTGTCAGTGTCGCTCCGCCCACCATGCTCAGGTTATGAAAAACAATTAATAATTATGGATTCGTAAGATCTATATGGATACGTATTTAAAAAAGCAATGTTTATTTATAAGGAATAAGATCGGCATAAACCGACTTATATTATAATTTCTAAAAAATAATGTTATCTTTTTTTCACTAGAAACATCTGGTGCAGCACATCAAGCCAACTTTGTCCCACAGGCCTCACTTAATGCAGTCCTGGTTTATAGCCTAATGCTTTTTACTTCTGGTGATTAGATTTACCATTCCAAAATCATAAAACTGTTCATTTGTTAAGATTATCTTGCTGAACAAAAAGTGAAAGTATCATAAACTTTTATTTGCCCCAGAGCTTATTTTCAGCAGTAATCCAAAATCTAATTCAAAAATCTTATTAGCTTTAGTCAAGGGAACGAGAAAGTTAGCAAAGCTAACTTCTGGGTTAGCTTACAAAAAACATCCCTGCTGCATTTTACACTTCAAACACTCTCAAAACTGTATGGTAATAAACACTGAGTCTATTTTAGCTCCTGGAAAGCTATTTTTTGAGACAGGATGCTTTGATATGAGTAAACACTCAACATAATTAAAACAATCTACACAATGTGTTAACTACAAAATCTGTAAAACTAGAAGGTGTGTTCAAGGACACTGCAAAAAGGGTGAGAGAATAAAAAAAAGAAGGCAAGTAAATTAGTGGAAGGTGAGGAGGACATATCAGCATCACACAACCTAACCATCTCCCATGGGTGTTTGGAAATGTCACACCACGTGCACATCAGGGGTCTTTGACTCCTCGTCTTTCATCTCCTTGTCCTCATTTCAACGTGTCATTTAGACTCTTGACTTTTCAGAGGGGTCTCTGGGAGCCTGGCCAGGGACAGGGAGGGGCTGCCACATCAACCTTATGCCCCTCACCTAGTCAGCTGCCTCATAGCACAGGGGGGAGCAGGACTCCACGAAGAGAGCTAAAATGCTGTGTGTCTTTATGAGTGTGTGTGTGTGTGTGTGTGTGTGTGTGTGTTTGCTGCAAACATATTTCCTCCCAACGGTGGGGAAAGCGACCGACAGGGCTGCTGCGTTCCTTTTCCCACCTCAGGAGCAGAGCGTCGCAAATGGCTGCCATGCTAATGAACCCGACAGGCTGTTATGACACCACAGCATCAGGTAGGAGTAAATGATGCTTTGGGGTGGAGCAGGTGCGTGTGGTTAGACGTGTGTCTGCGCGTGGGCTACATATAAGCATGTGTGTGGATGTGTGTGCTCTGAGTGAATTGGGGATGAGAGTTTGTGCTCGTAGTGCACCGGGGAGATACAACGGGGGGAAGAGCAGCATCTGACTCCGAAAAAGAAAGTAGGGAAACAAGATGCCACACTGACACAGGAGACGGGCACCATCGGTGATTGTTTACATTGTTATCCAATTAACAGACCATAAGCATGGTGGCATCTGTCAACAAACAAAGCTGTTGTTTTTCCTCTGCTCCGCCTAAGCCATATTCTCTCCTCCTGCGCCTTCACAGCCATGCATACATACATACATTCATACATGCATACGTACATAAGACAGACAACATCGAGCTCTCTGCTTAGTTTTAACCTTGAGTCAATATAATTTTCATCAGCCAATTTAGATCAAATCAATCAGAGAATTAGAGAATTGTCTGACTTTTTTTTCTTTTTTTTTTTAAAGCAGAAATCAATTTAAAAAGAATTTCTTCTGTCTAAATAGCATTTATGGAAAAAAAAGGTTCTCCAGCTGTTAATTAAATATACACAAATTAACAGAATTTAAAAAATGAATTGAACTCTGTCTGCCTGAAGCAAAATCTAAAGATCTGGAAGCTCAGCATTAAAAAGCCTCATTTTAAAACTGGAACCAATTAAAAAGACAGATGGTGCTTCTCGGCAATCTTTGATATTTTGTCTTCATTTCCCTATAAAAAATTGTATGACATAAAATAATCAGCTAATATCAACCCAGTGTATTTGGCATTATCAAGCAGCAGATTTCAACGGTTAAAACCACATAATTAGCACTTAATGTGAAGTTTAAAATAAATACCACACTTGTAAATCACTTGATTCAAATGAATAAAACACACTGATAACACAGGAGGCGACACTAAGCAACGCTCGGCCGTGAAAGAAAAGAAAGGGAAAATAAACACAGGCCCTCAAGATGTCCGCTTCCAACATAATCAAACGTGCAGCTGAAATAACGCATTTTTAATGAAGCCATTACAGGCCCTACTATGTTAATTAAAACCAAATAACTTGTCTGTTTTAAACTAGTGTTGTCAAGTGTTTATTTGGCCAATTACAAAAGCAGTGGGAGATCATTATCTGCTGCCAGGAGCGTTGACAGCACGTAGCGCCAGGGCGTGAACAGAAAAGAACAGAACAGAATACGGCACTTCAAAGGGAGAAATGCGCCGCACAGACTGAGCGCGCGCGGGGGGGGGGGATTGGACTGAGGGAAAAAACAGAAAAAAGGCAGGGAACAGGGAAAAAGAAAGTCAAAGAAAATTAAAACTGACAAGTTTACAATTAAAAACTACTTCTAAAAAGGGTATTTTTTAAATGTAGTTTAAAATTTGATTTAAGGAGCGAATGTTAGAAGACACATGGAGGATAGAATGGCTGGAGAGCAAAACAAAAGTATTAGTGCAAGAGAGAAGTACTGTGTCAGCAAGGAGGAAGAGCGGCAGAAGGAGAAGGAAAGAGGAGGGAAAAGGGAGTCAAAGGGAGGGAAAGCTGGAAGGAAGACAAGGAAGGAGAGCGCTGATGGTGGGGAGGGGGCTGAGATCCTTGGGGTAAAAGTCAGCTTTTAAAACCCCCTAGACATTTTAAAGACCTGTAACACCCTGCGTTGAATGAAAAATTGTGTCCGATGTGTTGCGTGTTCTTTTATAAACTACTTTATTCTTCCTAAAAATTCAGAATCTATGAATATGCCAATATTGTTGTGGACAAAAAGAAAAAAAGGTAAAAGTAGCAATACGACGAGTGAAAAGTCCTGCATTCAGAATGTTTCTCAATTAAAAGTACCAAGGTTTTAGCATCATTTTTTTCTGCTTCAACATATCATTATGAAGTAAATATTGATTGCTCTTGTAATGATTATAGAATGACACCACTTGTGTTTACTCTGGTTCCCTGTAAACATCACCATCACCACACACATTTAGTCTAACATTGGGCATACGATCACCCGGGAAAAGGAAGGTTAGCTGGTGATACACTTCTATTATACACTGAATGATTGAACAAACTCAACGGTGCCAACAATAAAATCTCTGGGGGGGAAAGCTGTCTGTTGACACTTTACTTACAGAAGGTACAAATATTTTTGTGATGCAATGGCTGCTCTCAGAATGCAGCACATTTTTAGTATTGAATTATATTCCTTAATGCATGAATCACATTAATGTCGCAGCTAGTAAGGGCCAGGCTAATTTAGTTGGACAAAAATAAGATAAAAGCAACCAAAGTTATAAACTAAATCTAACAGACTGAACAGACAAACTGTCCCTCTTCAGCAAAGTCATGTGAAAACATCCTTCCAGTGTCAAACTCTGCAAATCATCATCATGCAGCAGAGTGAAGTGAAGTAACTAACAAGCAAAACACATTTGAAGAGGACGTACTGGCCTGTTCGCATTGGCCTGGGACAGAGCCTCATTTCACATCAATGCTCAGAAATGAGACCATTCAGCTCTATGAAGCTGTGGGTTCATGTCATGTGGAGATTGTAAGAGCAGTCCTGAGGAAGCAACTGAGTGAAAATTCTTTTAAAATAAACGGCCGCAGTTCGTCCTGTGAATACGCTTCATTCAGATAGCAGGACAAGAAAAACAAAACACACCAGCATAACAGATGTAAAATCTATTTCAGTACGACGCACAGCTACTTCTGTGACATTGTTTATTTTTCCTGCATCTCCAGTTTTGTCTAAGAATTACTCGGGCCGATTCACCGACAGAGCTGGAAGAGGGATTAAGAGAAGGTGAAATAGAGTACAGTATCACAGTGAGAAAACTAATACGCTGCTTTGACAGTGTTTTGGTGTCTATGAGCAGCCGGGCAGGAAGAGCTGCCTGTCGATTATTATGCCAGCAGTCTAAACATGTCCACCGCGAGCTGAAGGAAGAAGACCTCAGGCCTTTCAGCAGTGGTTTGTGTTCAACAAGTATCAAAGAAAAAGGGAGGAAATTCTTGAATGAACAGCTGAAAACTGAAACACTAAAAGTCTCCCCCTCCTTCCTCAAACTCCCTGACAGTCATCGAAACGGAGAAAGGGTTAGTTCCCTGAGCACGGCTAAGCCTAGTACAAATGATGCCAGTGTAAGGCCTGCTGTAGTGCTGAAGAGATAAGCCACTGATACCAAATGTTGAGGATGAGACTCGGTCCAAAAATTGGAGACTAATAGACAATTATCTACAAAGCTACAGGAAGGTGGGAAATGAATTAATCAAAAACATCTGATCTGATGTTTTTTATCTCAAACTGGTTCACGAATGGGAACAAACCGATTCGCACTATAACCCTTCCTCCTGGTCATTAAAAATGTCAATTTTAGCCAAAAATGTTCCACACAATTTCACTTAATTTTTCTCAAGACGGATTGAGCAGATAGACTGAGGCGTGTTAAAGCGGAATGAATGGAAATTAAATAAAGGGGGCTGATGAGGAGGGAAATAGCAAAAGAAAGAGTGACACTGCACAAAGCTGCTGAAAAGTAGAAAAAGGGAAAGAAGGTTTCAACAGTTGTGCAGTATTACAAATGCAATAGTGGTCTATCCTCTATCCTCTGATCCTGGCAGAGCAACAGTGAGAGAGTCTGGATGGGATGGAGGCTTTCTATGCTCCTCTCATTTAATTACAACACAGAGCTGCAGGATTAGACAGGGGCCTGTGTTCACAGCCTCATACTGGCACTACCACTGAGCTGCTTCCCTCCTCTCTTTCTCCCAAATCTCTCGCCTTTCTGTTTTTGGAATTATCTCCCGTCTTCTTCTTTTTAATATCTTCTCCACTTGTCTTCTCTATCCTTCTTTCTTTCAGACTGTTTCTCTGATTAAATCTTCTCTTTGTTTAGGCTTTTCTCTTCTCTGTTCTCTTTTCCGACTAGTTCTGCAGTCACCATCCTCTCCTCGCTTCTCTACCCCTCTAATCCTCCCATCCTGTTTTTGCCGGAATTTCATCTGCGATGCAGACACATCTTTATCTCTGTCTCAAACACATGTTTACTCTTGATTATAAAGAGACAACTGTGAATCCTTTAAGTGACAAAGTTGTGAGCGGGGCATGTGTTTGCTTGAAAATATTTGTGCATGTGTTGAAGTGTGTGATTGTGACGAAATGAAGAGTGTGAGCTACGCGTTAATGTGTGTGTTAGTTTGAGGTGTTTGTGGCCCCGCGGTCTCTACAGACTATGATGGCACACTGCCTGGGCAAGCCTACACACACACACACACAGCTCTATACAACCACCACCCACCCCTCCACATGCACTGCGCTCTTGATTAATGGAAATCCCATTTTTGTTTCCAGCAGCATGGCTAATTAAACTGGTAGTTAAAACAGTGCTCATTAGCTCGCTACCACGGAGCGCAACGACCAAGCCCTCTAATGACTGGTTGTAGCTGAATGAGTGCTGCCGGGCGTCAGCAGAGGAGCCATAGAGAATATCACTGTTAGTGCTGACATTGTATCCTAACACAGTCATAGTGTACTGTATTCACAACACGCTGATGCTAATTAATATTCACTGAATATTACGTGCGCACAGGTGGATGGATAAAGAATTGGCTTAACTTGCCCAATCACAGGTAAACAAAAGCAGTGAGCGCTGCTGCAGCACACAAACACTGAAGACAATAATGATAAAAAGCCGGAAAAAAACATTAATCATCCACAACAGATTGTCTTAACTATTGTCCCTGCTGCTTCATGCTCACAGCCGTCGCCTGAGTTTCAGCCCAGGCCCAAACGGAAAAGCCAATTACAGCTGTTGATCTCTCCAGCAGAGATGTGAGCTGTGGTTGAGAACTCTTCATAACCTGCTGCTACTCTTCAGAATCAGCACTCGTTTGTGTGGGCAAAGAACTATTATGAAGAGACACCCCAATTCAAAAGTCTATCTCTCTTTGACATGCTGGTCTTTTAAAGCCCTTTTGCTGTACATATACAAGCAGAAGGAGTCAACTATTTAGTTAACATGTGCATACTTCTTTGTAAGACAGTTAGATATAACACTCACATTTCTACGAGGGAAGGTGGTGAGGAGTTTGAACTCTTCAAAGGGGTATCCCTTAGAGGCCACAAAGTCGAAGAGGACCTGGAGCTTACAGCTGCCCAGGAAACGCCTTTCCAGAAACTCTCCACTTGGCGTGCGGATTCGCAGTTTGCTGATCTGCTCTGCTGAATCCTCTTCGGGCTCTGGCGGTAGGGCCTGCTCCAATGACAAGCGGATTGCCTGCAAGAAGGAGTTTGAGAAAATACAGTATTTTGTTCAGTATGGTACATCGATCACTGTGGATACACCGCATAATCACTGTAGAAAAGTCCAGATTTCTATGATCTTACTGTTTAAAGGCTCAGTGTTTAGTGTTTAGCGGGGGTGAGGCAGCAGATGGCAACCAACTAGACCTTCAAAAAGTGATAAACAACTTTTCCAGCTATAGTAGTGATTCACTGGGCTGCACGAAGGCAGAGATACAGGTGCTGGCTGGACGCAGCTGTCGTTCCCGGTGCTGCAAACCTATTAGCATAACAATGTCTCTATGTATTTTTTTCCTTTTACAGTTTGTAGACAACAGATGCAGTGCAAGTAACAATGTGAGTGGTAGCCAAAATAAAAAAGTTAATTATCAGATAAATTCAGTGTTGAGTTTGTTTATTTGTTTGCACATTTAAAACACCATGCTACACAAAAAAATAAAAAAAAAATATATCAGTGTAGGAGAGGAAGGAAGTCAGCAAGCTTATACAAAGTCGTCTGGAATAGATATTCAATTAAGCGTATCTATACAAAATGATCCCTATGTCTCTGTTTATAGTGAAGTTAAACCGGAGATTCAGCAGTAACACTGGCAGTGATGAAGATGATGACACACTGTGAAAACAAGTATGAAAGACAAGCCGAGAGGTTGAGTGCAGCGATGTTAATTAAAACATCTTCTTGACCTGATAATATTATTGCATTAGTTGCCCTGAGTCTCACCCTCTTCCCTACAGCATGGTGTAGCGAAAAGGGTTGCCAAGTAGCACTTCAGTATGTTAAAAACAGCCTCGTCCTGGTGCGTCATGCTTCCTTGCTGTCGCTCGGTCTGAATATCTCCTTATCTACCAGAGATTAAAGTTCACCGGAGCCGTCAGTGTATTTCATAAACACTAAATTTGAATGTATACACAAAGACAATCGACAAGTGACAAATCACCTGTCATCTTCCAGCAAAGCTAATCAGCTCTCCTGCACACCAAAACCCGCGCTTCAGCTGCTCCCTCGAGCCTTTCTCCTCTTTCTGCCTCTGCCTCTCTCCTCCTCCTCCCCCCGGCTTGTTGTTCCTGTTTGGCCAGCCGGGGAGCATATGCTGTGACAACACGCCCCGGCTTTATTTACACACCATAATGCAATTATATTTCATAAGAGTGTACAACAGTAGCTCATTAGCAGCTTCTGGTGTTGGGTGGGCAGGGTAGCACGCGTGCCGCTCCGCCATCAGCTCCCTCAGGTAAAAGAGCTGATGCTGACTGAGTTAAAGGGGCCCACGGGGACAAACCGACACACACACACACACACACACACACACACACACACACACACACACACACACACACACACACACACACACACACACACACACACACACACACTCACAGAAAGAAGTGTGTGTGTGTGTGTGTGTGTGTGTGTGTGTGTGTGTGTGTGTGTGTGTGTGGTGGACATACAGACACTCAACCACAGACACAAGCACTAACACCCACACAAGTGAGGGGCAGCGTCCCTAAAGAAACCACAGGACACGCTTCTGGTCGAGCCTCGGGCCCAGCAGCATCTATCCGACCATTTATCTGCCTCTCCAGCTCGGCTCAGCTAACCACAGAGAGCAAACAGATGATGGGTGCGCACCTGACAGCCACAAAACTGTATGCTAAGACCCCCTGAAGGAGGCACATAATAATGTCAGCCTACACAGGCACATGAAAAACATACACACTGCAAGCCCTCTTCAATTCACCAGCTCCTACTTTCATCTCACTCTTCTTAGCACAAAGGCCCAAAATCACAGAGAAACTATTCCCACTAGCATTGTCAGCTCTCTGGTGGCAACTGATGTTTTTGTTGTGTCTGCAGTTTCTCTCATACACTGTAGTAGGTAACTACCAAACAACAAAACAAAAGAAATTCTCTTGAGTTCAAAAGGTAACAACTACTGACATGGAAATCTCTTCTCAGCTTCACAACACTGGGGATTTATGATATGATAACATTTGTTAACGTTTTGGTAAAATAACAAATCAATAAAGCTAAAAGGTCTCTGGCAGACACGTCACCATCAAGTAGAAACACGGCTGTCCCAATATCCTTAGCCAGTAAGTCAGGAAACTCAAAAGAAATGTTGCAATGTAAGATGTTAAGACAAAAAGTAGAATCTGCAGTGTAAACACTAAAATCCAATGTTAAGTTGAAAAGGAACATGTAAATGAAAACCCATTTTTTTCTTTCAAAACAATTATATATTTCTCCTACTTTATCCATGGTAGAAAATGTGATGTCTAATTCAAACTGTTCCAAAAAGTTCTTATTACAGTACATTACTGTTATTTAAACGTTTGTGGTTTCTTGTGTTTCCCTATTCGTATTTTTTTTTTTACTACCATAAAACACAGAGATGCTCAAGAAAGGAATTAATAAGTGATAAAATAAAACATTTATAAAAGTCAGTGAAATTGCAGTATATAGTATAAAAACAAAAGGGCACCTGTTTCCCATTTAGATCCATTTTAAGTCCAGCTTAACAGTTTGGTATGCTTCCCCTTGTCTCACCCTCCTAAAAAACATGCCGGTGCAACATAATGCGACTACGTGGAAGAGGACCTGCTCTCTCTATTAGTGTTGTCACAATATGGGAATTTTAAACTTAGATATGATGCCTTGAAAAATATTGATATTCTATACAATATGTGTTACCACAGGAACTAATTGCCACCATATTGAGGAAAAACAATTTCAGATATTTATCAAAATATAAATATAAGAAGGCTTGTGAACTATGAGCACAAGGAATGGAATTGGGACTATGTAGACACTATTGTGGGTCATGTGTCAAGAGAGGAGAATGACTAAGTACCAGCACTACAGTATCAATACTGCAAAAAAATGACAACACTACTCTGTAGATTAAAGGCTTAATCTAAAGTAACAGCACAATTCTTACAGGTGATATAGGTGTATATACTCATTAAAAAACACTATTATGAATATTATATTCTACTTCTACCAGAAATCCCCCGAAGCCTACACACTGGATCTTTAAGTTGCCTTTGTCTGGGTCGAGCAGCTGTTGTTGGCTCTCCTATATATGAATATCATGACTGTAGCACAAACACAACACTCGTATGTTAGCACAGGAGACACCATAGAAACCATTGAGCTTGGACAGAGAAAACTGATATAAGTAGGAAACACAGGGCCATGGCGGCTATTGTTGTTTAAAATACACAAACACGCACACACAGTTTTGTTAGTGGACTACAGTGATATAATTAAGAAGGCCCAGCCTGGGACTCTTTTGTTGTTGTCTGTTTAACTTAAGTGACAAATCACCTGAGTGAGCCGGGTCACCCAATACCTCTCAGAGCCCTCAGGCACCCTGCTGTTGAGTAAACAAGAATAGGGGAGGACTACACTGTATTACTATAGACTGTATTACAACATTGGTGCCATCCTCACAGACGTGTATTGTTTTTCCTGCATGCGTGACAGTGTGTCCCTGTGTGTGTGTGTGTGTGTGTGTGTGTGTGTGTGTGTGTACTTTCCCCCTCGTCACACACGATAATTGTTTTCGAGTGAATATGTGTGTTTGCTAAGGTTGTGTGTGTGTTTGTGCACATGCCTGTGTACATGAATTGCCTCAAGTCTTTTGTTCACTCGGATTTCAATATAAGGCTGTGTGCTATACAGATTTAAAGCAGTTAAATAGAACAATAACTGTGTGTATGTAAGGTGACATTCGCAGGGATGGGCCTCACTGTAATTAGGATATTTCACTCTTCCATATGCCTGTTCACTCCACACACACAACACACGCTTCACTGACTGTCAGGCTTCACCAAAACCACAATCTAATTGACTCATTATTGTGAAGTGAGAGCAAGGCAGATCAAAAAAGAAAAGACAGCACAATGGCACAATCACTGTGCGCTGGCAAAACATATAACTGTTCAGCCTTGCACTGATGAAGTTGGAATATTAATTTAGGCAATTTGCATAATGTGAGTATGGCTTGTTTTCAGCTGCTCTTCTCACCTCCTTCTCCTCCTCCTGCTCCTTTCTCATCTGTTCCAGGCGAACCTGCTCGGCCTCTTCTCTCTCTTGGGCTTCTCTCTGAAAGAGAAAGAAAGGCAACAGCAGGGTCAAAATCAAAATATCTAGTGACATGCAACTCTGAAGACTGTTGCTATGTTTTCCGCAGGTTGTGATTGGATTTTCTAAAATCAAGACCGTCAACCTCAGCCGGTCACTTTTAATGGAGGTTATTTGAACGTTGGAGTTTCCCAACAGGATTATGTTGCAACCATGTCGCGCTGCCAGCTAAGGCAATCTACTGGACCGATTCTAAAAATTTGGTTGCTATCAATCATTTACAAAGCAGAAATATATGGCCCAAGTTACTAAAATGAATACCAGAACTCCCGTTTAAGGAACTGCAGAAACTTTGTTGAGCATTTTTATTGATATTTAATAAGAGGTCTTTAAATCTAATACAAGCTAGAATGAAAAATAGCAAATCTCCACATTTGAAAAGAAGGAACAAGTTTATTAAGTTTATTTGATATAGATCATCATTGATTAATCATCAAGATAGTTGCTGAATAATTTTCTGTCAATTGACTAAACTATTAATGTTTCTGTTTTGGTCATAGTTGTATTTATTCTTTATGGGTCAAACCCAAAAATAACATCATGTCGAGGTACTGTCTTGTATACCATAAAAAACTCGGTCCAGGTCGAAAACTACAAAAATACCTTTTTACGGTCAGCCTCTAAAGACAGGCGGTAGGCCTCGTCCTGTTCTCTCTTTACTGTCTCTCTCGCCTCACGTTCGTCCTGGGTAGAGAGAGGGAGAAAGAAAGTGGGGCCCATTAACTAAGAACATAATAAAGGACACACAAGCACAAAACATTTAAGCTGAGGTGCCGGGTGTGGGAGCCAGAGAGAGCCAAGCAAAAGAAATTGCAGAATGTCATGTGTGGTTACGTACAAACACCAGGTATGAAAGAGTAGCACCAGAGGGGAATTCATTGTGACAGGGCTGTCATTTACCAGACCCTGAGCCTCTTTTATGTTTCCTCGTCTCAGTTTCACCGTCCCTTTCTCTTTCATTCACTCTGCCTCTCTCTTCCTGTTTGTACAGAGGGAAGGGGACAGGCGGCCCTTCTCTTTCTACCTGCTGTGGCTACAAAGTGTTTTATAAAGACTGGGACTACATACGAGTGTCTATTGTGTTAACAGTGCACAGCCATTAGTTTTTCTATTTTCTGAAGGCCCATGCTGTGTGCCAGCCCGGATATGGCAAAGTAAGCTTATTGTGATGATCAGAGGGCTACTGTGCAGCACAGTGTGTATTGTTGTATTCAATCAGAAAATGCAAAGGATACATTTGTGCTTTTGGCCCACATAATAGATGAACATTGAAAGGAAACTGTAGAAGAATGGCAGAGCGGGACAAAAGCATCAAAAGTGGCTACCTTCAATAGACTAGCCCTGAGTCACGCAAACAAGTTGCGCAGTATTTCGTGTTTTATTCACATTTAATACTGTTGTAATACATTTTGAAATGCATCAGCTGCTTTGAATGTGCCATGTAGCTGCTAAAACACAATGTGAGTTTAACAGCCTTATCTTTAGAGAAAAAAGGAACACATTTCCAACATCTATATCATCACTATATATTAAGTTGGCTTGACATGTGCAGTCTTTGAGTGTTGCTAATGAACCTCACGTCAGAAGTGCAGGCTGTCTTACATTTAGTGTTTGCTCATGTAAAAAGTGAGTATAACATACTTTTTAGTTGGGACAAATGTTGCATCTATTTGTTTTTTGGGCAGCACTGTGACTCTGTGGCTCACTTTATAGATCACAGCAAGAAGGTCAAGAATCAAATATTGCATGCGTCTCTGATGTGGAGAATGTTTCCTCTAATACTAAAGATTGAGAACTCAACATTAGTTAGTTTTGGCTGCTCTACACAAGAAATGCATGTTAAATGACCTGATCTAAAAATTGCCCATGATGCAGACCACAAAAAACCCTGCAGTGAATTGTCAGCCGGTTACTAACTACTAAGCTAAAACACAGACAACCATAGGAATGACTGGCGAGTCAATAAGGTTGGTTAAAGGCACATTGTGGCTGTCCAGCTGCTCCATTTCAAGACAGACACAAAAGTCACTGTCAAGGAGGAATGTCTGAGTTGGGTGGGTGTCTGTGCTCATGTCTGAGTTTGTCTTTGGAAAAGTGTGGCAGAAAAAAGGAAAAAGATGGAAAGAAGAAAGAGGGAAGGGAACTAGGGAGAATTCAACAAATTCAACAACGCCTGAGCACTGCAACAGTGAAAATGGAATTAGTCCAATGTCAAGGTTGACTTCACCTTAGAGATGGGATGGGTGCTGTCAGATACAGGATATACTAAAACCCTGTGGTTATTGGTACTGATCATGACTAATCACACTGGAACATTATGCTTTCAACATCACTTATACTCTCTACGCTGTCTTCTTGTGACTTTTTCACAAGCTATTTCCTTCTGACAGGACATGCCTGGGTAATTATCACACTTTAAAATAATTTCAGGACAGCTTTACTGCACTTTTATAATCATGATATTGCAAATCTGATTCCTTATTTCTCTGACAGAAATTCTCAAGCCTGCTGTTGCAATGATTTTAAAAGAAGTTATAATAACACAGTAAATAGAATTATAGTTAGGGCAGTTTAAAAAAGAAAGAAAACATACTATTTTGAGTCCATATGTGTTGACACTTGTGCAAATTATAGACGCAAAACAATTTTAAAAAGTTTTCAAAGATCAGGTCCGCTCTTGCCTCACAGTGGTTTGGTCCACTTCTTCTCATTAATGATTATTTGATGTGTGACAAGAGTGACAAATCCAAAATGAAGCAAGAGCATTGTAGCAATAAAAACAACACAAAGGGAAGAACTGTCAGTCACAACTCAGTGACCCACCTGAGGAAGACTAACCCTCAGGGTGTGTGTGTGACAAGATTCATTCCTTAACCACGGTTCCCACAACTGGATGTGTCATGACTAGTCACATTAGCATTGTTAGAGAGGCCGTTTGGCTGACTGACTGTTCAATTTTTAATACGGTGTGACATCTGTCATCTAAAGATACAGTAGTCAAAAAGAGGCACGAGAATGTAAGAGAAAAAGTGTGGGAATAACAGAGACTGTGACAGGATTTCACAGCTTCCACACAAACCAAAACGTCTGTGTGTTATGTAGGAAGAACAGGCTCTTATTCTTATTCTACAGGAATCTCATCATTAGTTATTAAACAAAAAATCATTCAAAACAAACTCTATACTGTTGCTAATTTCTAAATCTCTGACAGCAAGTTATTACCATGAAAGAGAACAAGAAAGCTTGGGAGGATTACTTCCTGTCTGAAAGCCTGTCTGGACAAAAACCCAGTGTGTCCATCGCTCATTCTCTTGTTTGATGTCACTGAGTAAACATACCACTGAGTGGTTAAGAGGGTCAGGTGAAACTCTTTGACAGGGAGAGGACCTCTCTGTCATACTGTCTCTGATTCCTGTCTGTGACATGAAAGACTATTTTCTCGTATGGCGAGTATCCCTCACAGGTGTTTGTCCACTTTCTATTGGAGTAAACGAGGGAGCCGACAGACACAGTGGTACTCATACACTGCAGTGAATGGGAGACTGGCCAGAGCCCTGTACCTACATAAACCTGCAGTTGGCACATTAAACTTGATCTAAAGGGGAGTGAAGTGAAATGGTTAAGTATTCTCTGCTTGTCATTACATGTATGCCGTGTGTGACAATGGTGTCTGATCTGTCTCAGCATGTTGCCATTTCTCTCTCTAGTAGACTGGCTCTTCTCTCTCCATACAGCCTTAAAACGTGGCTATACTCACAGACTAAATCAAGGAAACTAAGGTAAAGATGGTTTGAATTGTTATTAGTGCTCTTCTTGAGGCCCCAAAAAAACCTATTCCGACCTGAGGACAGCTGCACCTGCTCTGAAAAAGACCGGGGAAGAAATAAACCTGATTTTAAGCGTTGATAAACCCAACTCAAACACAGAGAAGATACCGACACTGACAGCAGCATGGTGTCAGTGCAATTAATGAATAGAATCACTGACGCTTTGAGACGAGCAGAGTTTCTTCAGATGAAGACGCAGCCACACACACTTTTTGTATGAGTCTATACTCTGTCTTTTAGGAAAATCCTGAATAGTACACCTCTAACAATATCTGTATGATATTTGCAACTGTAACCATTTTAAAAGCATTACAACACTGATGATAGGAAAGAAAATTTAGTTTTAGTAAAGAGCTCATTTATGTTCATGCTACTAAAAGCCAGGTTTAAAAGTTTAGTAAACAGCAGCTGGCTGTGCACAGTTTACTCTCCCTGGCACTGGAGACACCAGTATGAAGACAAGCAGATTTTTCATTTACAAAAGGAAAGACATTCAATCATGCACGAGCAAGCTAAGTCAAGCTTATTTCATTGTTTCATTATTTTGTGTTTGCTTCACCTGGTATGTCACTATCACAATGTCCTTTTGGCTGTGTCTAATGTATAGATGGGGCCAAATAGTTTGTTTGGAGCCTTGATGACCTAATGGTCAAAACATGTTGGCTTCTTTCATGACTGGCCTAAAAATGATTAAGCCACCTAATGAAGGCTTTTTAATATTTCCTTCCTTGTTTTGATACTTTTTCTTGTTTAGAGTGGCTGGGTTGACTCTGGTTCTTAAAGTACTCATCAGTAGTTTCCTTTCAAAATAATCAAAAGCATTTGTCCACTTTTTAGAATCAGAGCTTGACATTTGAAAACCTCACCTCATCTTTGATGTCCTCTTGTTGTTGTGCTGTGAAGATCTCCATCGCTCCCATTAACCTCATCATCAGCTCATCAACTGTCGTATTGCCTGAAAATTAAAGAAATACAAAACAAATTACAATCTACAGTGTGTAATAAATCTTTATGTTTTTATATTAATTACAGACAGATACATCAGTGGATGTTATAGTTAACGGATATACTACTAATAAAGGTCATACTTACCTTGAATAACATTTAGAACTTCGTTGGATGTGCGTTTGCCCATGACTATAAGAAGCAGGGGGAACTGGTCTGTCTTGTATGTCCGTATAGTCTGTGTCACCACGCTTCCAAAGTGCCTCGTACACATTGTGAGTAGCCTACAAGACAAAGAAATAATCCAATTCTAATTTATTTTTTGTTATTTAATTTACTTGATCATTTTTTTCTGAAAACTAAAATACATATTTCAGAGCCGGTAATAAAATAAAAATACATGGACCACACAGCAGCAAATACAGACAATGCATGTATACAAGCACACACATTTTTACAAGGTATAGAAAAGGGCTCATTCACTGCAGCTTTCCAACTGCAGCAGAAAAGAGAAATACACACAACTCGTGGCATTCAGGACTTTAAAACCATTTCTGCATTTTCTTATTCCATCAGAGTGACATGCTATCTCAATTGGAGCGGTAGATGAATTAGTATTCCTCACCAGACACCCAGAATTGATAGGGCAAGAGAGGATTTCTTATTCCATTACAAAGACAGAACTTTTTAAATTAACATTTCAGAGACGGAAAAGGGTAGCAGGCAGCCGGGGCCCCGCCAAACTCCCTGTAAATGTCATAATATTAATGAATTGCTATAGACGGAATGCAAATATAGATTAGCTTTTTCTCCTGCCTTTTAATAAGATCTACTTTAATAACTGGCTGGTAAAATAGAGAAGTAATGGAATGGATGGAGGGACAGCGGGTCAGGGGAAGAAGATAGGTGGAAGGTATGCTGCCTGAGAGGGGGTGTAACTCATTAAAACATGAAGCCAAAGCTGAGGGAGCTACTTGCAGACTTCTCAGACTGTGAAATAGAGTACTTGAGCTCATTGTGGTACTTTTTAAAGTAATTATCAGAGCAGTACATGATGAATATGTGGATGTAAGATCAGTGAAAAATGGGAAAACTAAAGCCCCTGAGCTGAAAGCAGAAATTAACTTCAGATTTTAGGAACATGACTCAAACTAACTTAAACTTTTCAGAAATGTTGAACTTTGAGTGACCCATCTCTTGCAGAAGAAGAAGCTGGGTACCCTAAATCCTACTGATC
Organism: Diplodus puntazzo; assembly: GCA_963678695.2. Taxonomy (NCBI): domain Eukaryota; kingdom Metazoa; phylum Chordata; class Actinopteri; order Spariformes; family Sparidae; genus Diplodus; species Diplodus puntazzo. The sequence goes on from OZ023163.1 coordinate 14,744,579, forward strand.
ATTTTGTCCCTGACATTTGTCCCCGTTCAGACCTCGACCACGGCAGACCATGACAATAGCCCACAGGGAAACTCTAACCTGTAATGAAAGGCCAGGGAACAATGGACACTAACTTGAAGGGTAACCCAATCTTAAATCTCCCATCAAACACAAGCCAACCTGCTTTGGTTTCTATCTCAAAACTAAGGAAGTCAGGCCACCACGGTAAAAGCCATCATCACAGCATACAATCTGTACGTAAACACAACCTAAACTTACATGAAGGGGCAGTTGATCTGGACAGTAACATGGAAAATAAATAATAATAAAAAAAAATCACAGTCTCCCTAGGAAGAGCCATGAGAGGTAATTTGTCCGATCAGCATAGCCATCTAGATGGCTAGATCACCCTCTTGGTTGAGCTACTAATTCCAGTGGTCCAAAAAGGGGGTCGTGCAAATGTGGTGATATGAGAGAAGGGAGGGGATTCCCAACTGCAACATGGACCAGATTTTAGCTAATACAAAGCCAAAGCTTAAAGCAGCTTTAAGCATCAACAGTACTAGTAGAGGACAAGCAAATTATACATATTTACATGTATATACATATGAACTGTATAGCCAATTATCAGATCCAATATTTCTCTTCAGGATTTTCTGAATTTCAAATAAATATAGCGGAGTTAAAAGAAAAAAGTACAGAGTACAAATGCCTTAAAAAATGTACTTAAAAACTGTGCTACATTGACTTGATTACATTCCATCACTGTGATCTAAAATCATCAATATGCCCACACCTAAAATCATGTATCACTGTATCTAATAATGACAGAAATTCTGTAACCAGGACATGAGAGACTTATGAATGCGCCCATAGAACAAGTATAGACACAACACTGAGGGCAGGAGGAAGTCAAGCGACTGCAAGGACTGAGGTGAACAGTTCAGCATAGTCTCATCCACCCATAACATAACATGGTAAAGAATGTAGCTCAATCTGTACCTTTAAAATCCTTCAGGGGTAACTAAATGTAGAGGAAACACCTGCGCACTTGAGTTTGAGCCTCTGCTCCGATGGTTAATGTGACTGATAGCTTCTAATTTGTCACCCATCCCATCTCCATCTCTCACTGCACATCCAGACGGCTAAAACACTTAATGTTTCCCTGGTCTGTCACATCACATTTCTTCACATCTAAGTGTTGCGTGAAGATGCAGGGTGACTGGTTAGACCTGACATTTGCTCCAGCGAGCAGCTGACGAGTCAGATCAGTACAGTAGCACTGCAGGGAATGTTTTTGCCAGCCACCTGTACAGGAGTATGTCTGGGAACCGGATGCTCCGATAGCTCACTGTGTCATACACACTTTGTTTCAGAGCAAACATGGACATGTTTTGATTCGAAAATGACATTTTGTTCTCCCTCTCAAGCAGTTATGTTTTCACACAGGAGGATGTCAAGAGGAGAAGTCAAGTGTGCAGAACAGGTTTGCACGTTGGTTTGTTTCTGCTCTTAGTGTAAAGATACCAACTTCAACTCAAAGGTCATTCACAACAATATGAACACCTGTAGTGCTGGGGCCTTGTGCGGGACTGCAACTAGTGTTTAAATCTATTTTTTTCTTTATTACAAATTACAGTTCACCAAACAATTTAAATGACTAGATGATGAAAGTCTGCTGAAGTCTGGTGAAGTTTCGCAGTCCACAAAATATTTCTGGGGCTTCACAGCAAAACAGTGTTGCAGCATTCTCCTTAACAGCCGAAGTAGATGGGGACTTAAAAACAACTCCACAAAAAAGCAGAGAAAATCCAAGTGTGGTGGAGCTTTTGCACCCACTTCAGATGGAGTGTGCGCTAATGTTTTAGTTTAGCAGGTACAGGCTAAAATAGGGTGTCAGCAATGTCTTTGAACATCAATTTGAGATCTCTGGGCTTCTAGAGACTCGGATTACACCAGGCGAGCTGTATGGAGCCAATTTATGTTATTTCTTGTTTGCTTTTTACAACTTTTACGAGTTCTAGTTCTAGTTTTGTAGACTACAACAATGATCTGCATGGGGGTGAGTAGATGATGACTTTTCTCAGTGAACTGTTCCTGTAATCTGCTGATTATTTTCACGATTAATCATTGAGTTTGTAAAAAAAAAAAAAAAAAAAGACCATTTTCCTTTTTTCTTTTGTCCAACAGTCATAAACCCAAAGACTATACATTTACTTTTAAAAAATGACAAAAAGCAGCATATGGCAGCATTTAAGAAGCTAGGATCCACAAATGTTTGACATTTCTGCTTGAAAAATGACTGAACAAATTTATAAATCATCAAAAATTGTTGGCAACTAATTCAGTTTTGATCAAATAATCTCAAAATCAACTACTAACTTCAGCTCTACCAATTGCATTACACTGGGCAGGTGTTCATATTATTGTGTCAGGCCCTTGTACACAGTCGAAGGTCCAAATCTCTCTGAAATTATTTGCAAGAAAGTCACTATAGTTTACTTTTCATAAGTACTTGTACAGAGCATGGAATAAAATGTAAAATTGATTTAAGGGAGGGCGACACACACACATAAAATGATCTATTTTCAGTGTGTTTATCTACTGATAGATTAGATATTTGTCATGTGCAATGACAGTACAGCATCTGTACGATATATATCAGATTAATTTCCCATGGGTGACAATTACACTGGCTTCCAATCAGCAGAACTGCATTTATACATAATTAATCATTTAACTGGTAGGCCTGTGAGAATACAGAGCAAAGCAACAGGCACATTCCAATATCAGCAGGTTCGTCACACGCACACAAACACACACACACACACACACACACACACACACACACACACACACACACACACACACACACACACACACACACACACACACACACACACACACAAGGATACCTTTATAACAGCCTGTATGATTGGTGCCAATCACCAGTCACTTTGGATCAACCAGAGAGCGTGAGAATTCAGAGAAGCCGCCTATGTGTGAGCGAGCGAGTGTGCACATGTGCATGCATGCGTTAGCGCCAAAGCTGTGACTAGCTGTGTGTGATGAAAAGCTCCAGATGTTGCCTGCCTTTTAATGTGCAATAAAAAGGCTCAGCTGGGGCAAAAAGCAAAGGAGGCCAATGGGAGAGAAAGGCGAGTGGAATGAAGGAAGGAGGGAATTTCCTTAAAAGAAATAATGGAGGGGTGAGGTCAGGGTGCGAGTCTTTCTTAAATGGCTGCTACCAGAGGGCAGGCTTAACTCTGGAGGCAGAGGGAGAGAGTCGAGGTAGTGGGATAAAGAGAAGGGAAATAAAGAAAGATGGAAGGATCAGGAAGGAGACGAGAGGAGAAGGAAAAGATGTAACAGAACGATGAGGGGAAGTGGGAGGGAAATGAGGCTTGCCATGGGCACAATGGTAATGAGAAAACCCAATCAAACCCTCAGCAGGTTCACCTCCGCCTCCAAAGCTCACATTTAAAACTAAAGGGGATCTGACCAACTATCTCACATTGCAGACCTGATTTAATCTTACATTCCTTTCCAATATTTTCCAACAAAATGTGCTCTCAGATATAAATATCCATCCCCGTAGCAGGAGCTGTGTAATAAGCAGGAGTCGCACAGACCTGCCAGCTACCAAAACAGACTGCTGGAGCTGCACCAGCACTTTGAGCGTAAATGGAGAGATAGAGATGTTTGGACTCCAAGGGAGTCCTCGTCTCCCACTGACCCTCCATTCAGACAGCTTAGTCAAGATTGCCCAATCAGGGGCCTCACCATGCAAACACAACGCCTTTTGTAAGCATGCAACCTCCAAGCTTCTAAAAGAGAATGAAGTAGAAGAGAGAATGAGAGGACAGAGATACAGGGTGTGAGCAATGGAGCGAGAGTTGAATGCCAGCAATTAAGGACCTGTCCACACTAACACGAATAGATTTGAAAACGCTGTTTGTGTCAAATGAGCTTCCGTCCACACTTACATTTTAGATCATTTTCTCAAAGCACAGAAATGACAAAAAAGATCTTATCTTCAGCTGTCGCAGGCTTCAAATTCAAGCAACCTGATGGAGCAGATCACCAATTAAAACTACATTAACCTCCATCAAAAAACAATGATTGGAGAACAGGATAGTAACAGCTTCCTAACAGAAGCCCTTGCAGAGTCCTCTGCACACAATCAAGTGCTCTCCTACTGAAATACATTCAGTATCCTCTTTATTAGATACAACCCACTATGCAAACAGTCCACTCCTCCAGACAGTAAGTCACATATAAATAAAACATAAGGATTAAGTATGCAGTCAGGGCTTAGAGGTTCAGTTATTGCTCTGCTTAACTTTACAGTTGGCAAAATGCAATAAAAAAACATAGTGTGCTTGTGAAATAGGCCAGGGAATTCACTGAGTATTTGAAGGGCAATTTATCATTTATCATTATTATTTTTTAAACAACCTAGTTTTGGCCATCATTCTGATTAATTATCAAAACAGTTTCAGCTTCATTATGAGCCCCTGAAATACCACAAGACTCAACTTTACAAAAAATCCATGTGTTAGTGCAATTTAAGATATGTGCGGTCATTTAAATATTCACTTTTGCTAGGGTACTGATCTCTGCAGCACCGTTTTATGGATAACATTTATGACACAATAATAAAAACTTGATGGAACAATCTAATACAGCAGCACAGATTACAATTGTAAAATATGTTGAATCCATACCTGTGTGACACAGTCTCAACAATAATCAAACCTTAGAAGTGTTACAAAAGCAGTATTTCAAGGCAGAACTATTAGTCTTGGTGTGATTTGCAACCTCTACTTGGAAATGCTAGGAGGTAATAATGTATTTTATATATGTTCCTATTATTGTATCTACCCATACAGATGCACAAAACAAAATGGATATTCGATGCATTAGGAATATTTTATCAGTCCTACATGTTAAAGGTGAAAAAAAGGGTGAAATTATTAATTTTGGGATGACTGTGTAACCATTAATTTTATGTGCTTATGTGATTTGGGTGACAGTATTATTATTATTATGATTATGATTATGATTATTATTATTATTATTAAAAAATAAACTATTATTATTAATAATATCACTGTTTTCCTCTTTCAATTATTAATTCATCATTGTTTTTTTAAACACAGCTCCAACGGATTTTGTGTTTTTCTTATTTGGAAAATGTTGCTCCACAATTGTGAATTTAATTTTCAAGAGTCATACCACACAGTGGGTAAACATAAGGACGAATTGAACTAAATCTTTATTTATACCACAACTGCAATATTGCGTAAAGGCAGCACATAGCACGGAGATCAGGGAACAAAATACAACATGAAAGAACCGATAAACCCATCAGCAGCTTTACGGACCAGCACGTCACCTGAAAATAATCAAACTCTGGTACCTGGCTTTGTTAGCTTCTTTAGTGACATCCCAGGCCCATGTAATGAAGTTCTGGCTCAGGTAGGAGACAATGGAGTCAGCACACATCATTTGGGAGCAGAAGACATTGCTGAGGACACTGTCATCGTTGTGGAGGTAGATAGCCAGCAGCTTTCTCTGTGGGGAGGAGCAGAAAAGTGAGTTATGAGCAAAATGTAGCACTGATTGCCCACAAACATTTCTTTAAGTGGAAAGGCCAAGAGGAAACACAAGACAATAAAGAGTTCAGTTGGCTGTTAATATGTAGATGCACAGCCTTTTGTAAGTTTGAAGAAAAAAGGACATAACAGATTACAAGTCTGATGCCTAACTAGACAACAAACACCTCAGAAAAGAATGAACTGAGAAGTCCAACAAATGACAAAAAAAAAAAAATCTAATCATGTGGGTGTCTCATCACTGGAGAGACATTTCCACATTACACAAGTATAAAATGACATAAGAGAACACTGGGTGCAGAGCTAGCATGACTCCTGCAGACCACAACTGGCTAAAAAGCAAATACCACGCAAAATAAAATGGAAAGCGGTGTAAATAAAACTTCTCTTGGAGGCGACGCAGATATGGAGAAAACAAAACAGACAAATCACTCTATTTATTTTACACCAAATGCCAGCAGCCTGTTCAGGTTAGTAGCGGCAGGGCCAGACAATATTGACGAAGCTCCAAATCCAAGGATATTGACACCATCGTATAAGCCCGGCAGATTCTCCCTACTGACAATCTAATTAAAAAACAAACACACCCACAAACATAAAAGGTTCCAGGGGACAATGTTGGAAATAATGCTCTCTAAATTACATGTCACTTCTCTTGCTATAAAAGAACAAATAAGAAAAACTCTCTCGGCCTCAGCTTAGTGCATTTTTAACCATGGCTGTGAGGGGGGAGTTAAGAGGTCCGTTTCTCAGGAGCAGTAATCTAGGCTACGCACGCCAGAAAGCAAAAAATCTACACAGGGCGTAAAAACGTGAGGGTAAGTGAAAGAAGAAGTTGTGCTATACTGTGGCCTGTGTAGAATGGGAATGGGAGAGCACTGCTGTGTTTGCTCAACGATTAGTGCTTTAGAATAATCTCCAGGGCTCCTAGAGAGATGGAGCTGGGGACTCATTCATTGGGCCGATTCAACGGCCTGAAAAGATTAAACACTCATGCTGAGAAGACAAGCAAATTCAGTCTTGAGAGAGGAATGAGTGTGAGGGGAGGAAGAGTTTTACAATGTGGAAAAAAAAGAAAAAAGAAAAAAACAACCTGATACACGCTCAAACGCTGACGTCCTGACACACATGCGCAGACGCAGAAAAACTTAACTGTGTGGTACCTCACTGGTGAAGTACTCACACACATGCACGCTCAATTAGAGCAAGTGTAAAGACTAATCAAAGTGGGCATTTTGGCACACTGAACTCCTTCATCTCAGTTAAACTGTCCGTACCCCTCTGTTCCCTCTCTGCTTTCAAGTCAGATCTTTTGTATTGCCTGTCTTAGCAGGGAGGAGCAAATCCCTCAGTTCAGCTAAATTACTAGGTCCAACCTGAGGTAGATAGTGACCCCATAGTCCCCTCCACACACCTGTTCACCTAAATCCAAGCTTGCTGGGTGTGTGGGTGTGTATGTGCGTGTGTGTGTGTGTGTGTGTGTGTGTGTGTGTGTGTGTGTATGTATGTGTGTGTGTGTATTCCTGTTCTTTAGGCATCACAGTACTTCAATGTCTTAGTCACAATATCGATCAAATGTCAAATCTGATTGTTACTGAATAATTAATAGCAATGGCACGACATGCATTATTTGAATTGAACAAATCATTAATAACATTAGTAATTTCCACAACAATTTAATTTCAATTTCTCCTGTCCAGAGGAGACATGTAGCATCACAATGGTAGTGTTTCTTGCTATAACAGTCCAGAACACTAATGAAATTAAACATTAACATTAAACAGATAAAACACTCACAATGTTACAATAGTAGATATATTTCAAAGGATAATCAATAACGAGCCTGACTGATACAGCAGGATAGAGAGGCTAAATTTTCAACTGCGCTGCTCAGAGTGAAGTATTACACTTTCACTAAATATCAATGTACAATATGAGCAGTTGAAAAATGTTGGTATATGTAGTGTCTTGCACCAGTGCTTTATGTTTCAACATTACAATAAACCGCATTGTAGTTGAACAGCTAATGTAGTTATTTAAAGTTAATCATTATTAGCAATTATAACTACAGTAGTCAGATTTCAGAGTTGAAATAAGCCTTCAACAATGTTCAACCAGTGATAATGAAGTATTTGACATGGTCATGAAGGAAATATATATTTATCTTTCTACAATGTTTTCACATTCCAAAATCCCTGATGCCATCTTGTCTCGGTATACTGTGTTGCACCTCATCTTTCCTTCATTTTTCTTGTCACTCTCACCCAGCAGACGTTTATAGCGTTGCCAAAAAAAGATAAACATGAAAATATGTGGCATTCTCAAACAGTCTGGAAGAACTCTTTAATTTGAAGCCTCTTTGTGAGAACTCAAAGGGGACTTCCAAGGCTTAAGTGCCATGTTTTCCTGACAGACAGCTAAGGGTTTAATCATTGGCCAATTTTCTCTCAAAATGAATTTTGTATCACATTCAGAAGAGGCTTTTAATCACAGATACGGTATGTTTAACCTGGTCAGTGAATGAGATACAGCCCTGCACAGAAAGCTACAGCGGAAAGAAGGACAGAGAAGTGCAGATAGTGATTGCTGTACAGATGGCAGGCTCAGTCTGGAAAAGCAAACACTTCGAAATGAAGAGCTCAAATGACTGATCTAATGACCATGAACACACAGTGGGAGAACACACTCAGATCGATGACCAACCACACAGGAAGCTCTCCACACTCTGCTGAAATGCCTCTTTAGAACAGAAACAGCATCACATCTTACACTCTTTCCTAAGTGTGACTGAACTAATCAAATTAATTGCCAGATTTGAATTACACGCTTAAAGCTAAGTAGACTTTATGCTATGCAAGCCCCATGATTATTTACTGGTGGTTAGGTGGATAAAATATAGGGGGGGCTGAATAGCACGGGTTGCAGAATTTGGTTTTGGCAACCATTTAGAGAAACTGGCAAACCATTCTTGACCTTTGGTTGTGATCAATGGTAACCACTTTTATATCTATAAAAAATAAAAGGCAGCCAACATCAAGATGTGCACTGCAAAATGAATAAATTTCTAAGATTTATTGCATTAGCACTTTTTTAAATATTGGAGCCAGACAACACTGCACGTCACAATGCTGTCTTTATTTACATGCATCTGTTTTAGAGACAAAGGCCAAGCAAATTAAGTCATTTGACTGTGGTGTTAAAAGTCTGACAAACCTGTCAACATCAGAAAACAAATTTGCAATTCAAACTTTGATTCAACTAACTACCTAACTAACTTTCTAACTAAGATCCAGAAGAACCTTAACAAAAACAAAGTCTTGGCGGGCTTAAAGTCCCGGCATCTGGACAGAGTATGTACAACGCCAACATACACCTCAGGTCTACTAGTTTAAGGTAGCACACATCCTACAGGGCAATAGGTCTAAACAAGCTACAAAGACATCTGTTAGTCACTGCAATGAAGCTTTAAATACTATTTAGAAAAGTAAAACTGCATAGTATCTTCTTTACTCAAACATATAAGAAACCTTATGTTTAGTTTTGGTGACCAGGAGTTGCCTGGCTGCCAGTCTAGTGTAGAGTCCTGGTAGATTAAATATATATATTCGCATTTGGGTATATTCATAGTTTAGTCTTCTGCATTTTCACTTGCACTCTACATTGATTTAACTCTTAATCCATGTGTTTATGCATGAGAATTTAAGGTGTAGTCAATAAGCCATGACTGAGCGTCGCCTCAGCTTTCTCGCTGTAGATCTGACAGATATACATACATCTATATGCCATATGCCATTCTGCTTCAGCACTGCTCTTTCCTCTTGACTCGGCGGGGCTATTGCCGGGCTTTAAAGCGGATACTTGGCAGTGATAAATCCCTGAACTCTCCTCTCCAGCGAGGCTATGAATTTTGATGTGTCTTTGTGTGTGGCGGACAGGAGAGAGGAGCGGAGAGCAGGGTTAGAGTGATTAACCACTGCGTTGATGGGGATTTAGCACGGATCGTGGCTAGTGATGGGTGGCCTATCTCTCTGTGCGCTCTGACTAACCACTGATCCCCAAGAGGGTTCAGCTCAGCTCAGCTCAGCTCAGCTCAGCTCTGCAGCCCAAAGCATTTTCATTAAGGATGGATTGAGTCCATCTCAACACTCCCCCAACCCACACCTTCAGAAACACTTCATCAAATGTAGTGTTTTGCTTAGTGATTAGCCTCTCCCAGGCTTTCAGAGAGTGAGACTGATTCCTCTGTTTATAAACCCACTGAGTAGTCCCCCTCCAGTCAAATATGCCCTATTCCGATATCCCCTTAATGAAGTTGGCTTTTTTTCTACACTGAAGACACAAAAACTAGATTCCTCTACGAATGGAAGCAAAGAGCAAAGGATGGCTAGATGGATGGGAGAAGAGATGGTGTAATCTTGCACATATGCTACTGTGTAATGAAACCGTCAAAAGCAGCATGTTTTGGCCTGTCGTCTAGGACGCCTGTGACAAAACAGGACAAACACGCAACAGATCAAATAGCTTCTGTTTTTATGCAGAATTCTTTGCACACACCCAGCTTCCCTTAAAGCCATTTTAACCACGGCACAGTTGGCAGACTAAATCAAGCTCACCCAGAATAAAACATAATACTGTGAAAATGAATACTATTTCGCCCCTGCGCTGTGTCGAGCACAGTGGTACAGTACAGAGCGTGTGAACACGAGGGAGACATCGGCCATATTGTGCTGGCTTAGGAGAGGAGATCAGCTGGGAAGCAGGCGAGACGCCAAGGTTCTCTTTAGGTTTTTTTCCATCTCTGTTTATTTCACACTCCTTCCATCACTTAAACTTACCCTGCAACCTCTTGTGCTTTTATTCCTTTCTTTCCTCTATCTTGGTCTCTTCTTCTGACTCTCACTTTTTGCACCCTTCTCTCCTTTCAGACCACATTCTCCATTTTGTGCCCCTACCGTCATCTATTCCACCCTCCCTCCCTCTCCGTGCCTGGTGATCTGAACCCCCCTAACATCTTGCTGTGTCCTCACAGTCTAATAAGGCTGTAATCCACACAAGCTGTCAGTTGATACAAGCATCCTTAAAAGGACAAAAGCCAGAAAACAAGGGGGAAAGTGGACAGCTAAAAATAAAGCTTCAGCTGTCAGGGTGAAAATTTGATGAAATGATATCAATGTGGCTATAATGCCTTCTCCACAAAGAATGACACAGGGAGCAGACAGAGAATATTGTATAAACAAGGACATCAACTTTGACTATTATCTAAATTCATGTGTTAATCTTTGTCAGTTCAGTGTGTGTTGTTATTCATTTTCAGACTTTTCCTTTCAGTCATTATAAAATACTGGTAACTGGCATTCAGTTTATGTCCTGCAATTTAGGTAGTGTTTATAATACGTTTCTTCAGAGTTGTTTCTGCTTAGGGTTCATGTATCTCTGGCATTACCGACTGAGTTCAGACCAACCAAGGCTCTGTGTCCTAATATATGCAGTGAAAACCAACAGCACGTACTGCTCCAAAACTTGAACAATACTTTTATTGTAAAAAACTTTTACAGATAGCTAGTCTATTTATTCATTTAAAAAACAAACGCACTTCAGATAGAAGCCATTGTCAGTGTCAACCTAATGATGGTTTCTAGCAGCATCCTGTGGGACAGCATGGGTGCCAATGGCAAGGCTTATCGGCAAAAATAAATAAATAAATGAGCTTAACCTGACTGAACGTTTTCCACAACTTAATATGAGCATAAACCAGAAACACAGAGCTATGCAATAGTTTAAAAACATGCAAACTAACATTGTAGGAAGAATATGTGTTTGTATCAACAGTGTACAAATCACTTATTGAATTGTGTAACAATCATTGAGTTGGACGAGGGAAAAAACTACATAATTCCCAGTTGGAAAGTGAATATTAAACATTGTGCAGTGTTTTGGCATTTGATATATGTGTTTTGTGAACTAGACTTTGATGGAGCATCTCTGCTGCTGAAATCTCAGTAGAAATGTGGTATCACCTTCTATAGTCTCTATTATATTAATTTTTTTTGTATGCGTTTACATGTAGATTTTGCTAAACTACTGTAATATGGTGAACTCTGTCACACAGGTCCTCATCCATTCTACTATTAATTGAAGCTGCTAAAAAAGAGTAGAGGCACAAAGCAAAAACTGATTATAATCCTGACCATTGAGTCTTAAATTCCCACCAGCTCAGGAATGCAGGAGAAGATATGAGAAACACAGTATCTCCCTTGACAGATAAAAAATGAATCCTGCTCAGTCTGGGTTCCTCCTCCGTGTTGTCTTAAGCAAAGAAAATTGCTCAAAAAAAGAGCAGCGGCTGGACTACACCAATCAGAAATGACATCAGTTCTAAAGGATAGCCAACATTGTTAACATCAGTAACTCATATCTTAGTCAAAATTAAAAGTAAAAAGAAAAACAGGATTTTGTTACACGTTACAGTATCTCAGTAAATTTTTTTAAACCTTCCTCTGAGGCCCCAAGCAGTCGATCATCTTACTTACATCTCTGGCCTTGCCATAGAAGGCTTCTTGAGACGCTGCCTCCAAAGACCCAATGTAGAACATCGGGTGGGTCTCCCCATACCTATAGGACACACAGAACACACAGAACACACTGTTACAAACCAGCCTTCTTTGATTCCAAAGTCCTTTGAATCAGTACGAGGCACTTGACACTTAGCTCACCTTGAAGAAAATTCGGCAGTAAAGTGCAGTAAGGCATCAGCTTCGTTCTCACTATTCTCTGGCACTGCAAAGGGATAAAAGTCATTTTATTGTGAAGCTTTGGAGGCATATCAATAATACACTAGAGCGACAACCCTAATCCACCATTATTAAGATGCTCCACTGTACGTACTCATAGGTGATTTCCGACAGGTAGAGGAACCCATTCCGAACATCTCTGAATCGTCCACACCGAACTCTGACGCATCCTCAAAATCATCCCCCTCGCTGTCGCTGACCATATGGACATCTGCACACTGTAAACATAAGTGATGCATTGATTGCTGGACTTATTTCAAAAGATGGAATTAAAAGAAGCCTTTTTGTTACCATGCTTTATGAGTTGACATGCATACACAACATACACAGAAAGTGTGCGTGCGTGTGTGTGTGTGTGTGTGTGTGTGTGTGTGTGTGTGTGTGTGTGTGTGTGTGTGTGTGTGTGTGTGTGTGTGTGTGTGTGTACCTCTTCTGTAGGCTCCTGGGAATTGGCTGGTGAAGACCTTCGACAAACACTTAGGTGATGGCAAGGATAGCTGATCCCAGAGACAGCTAGCGTCATCTAAAAAACAAAAAACATGATGAAAGAGTGATTACGTCATTTGAAATGAGCAAGGCCAACCATTTGAGTGACATCTACTACTATATTAGTAGTACTCAAGCTCAACCCGAGAAGCTCGTAACCAAAAGAGGGACTACCTGTGTTGCACAGACTTTGGAACAAAAAGTCTGACAGGGACCCAAAAAGAATCACATCTTAAACTGCATTTTACAAGGTCCCCATAACTGACTCATACATGACTAACTTCTTTCGCCACCAATGCAAGAAATATGTGAAACAGCACTGAGAGTCTATGAACGCGAGCCTAAAAAGTTGTTATAAAGCCAATTATGTAAGGCCTGTAAACTATTAATTGAATATTCCTTTATCAGGAAACAAGATTTCAGTCCTAGCCCCATCATGACATACTTGATCGCTTTTCAAACGCAGCCATGCTCATCTCACCTATCAGGGAAAAAACCTTGATGAGGTTTCTATACACCTCTAGTAGCCGAAAATGTGATGGTGGTTTACAGTAAGAGAACACCTGACTAATGAGCTGCCAAATCTAAAGCCAGGACTGAAAATGTCAGAGTCAGTAGGGACTCATTACAGCTGGTGTCTCCTGGCTTTGACCCAGAGGGACATCAACAATACAGGCAAGGCGATTGCAGAAAGTAGTGTGAAACTGAAGACACCTCGCTTATAAAAAGTGGTGCGCAATCAAACAAACAATCAAACCCTGAATCGTAGCCTGAATGTACTGCCACTTGACACAATAATGCAACATTATGTCCACTTAGGAACTAATTGTTGAGAGCAAAGCAGAAAACTCATGCAGAAACTTTTCTGGGAAAGTGAACTTCTTAACAACAGGTCTGAGGCAGGCTGGGCGTGATAAGAAGCAGAGAAGCTGCTCGTCCCCTACAGAGGTCCTGTGATCTGCTCCATTGTCAGGTGCTAAGAAACACAAAGAGCAGCTGGACATGGTTGAATCAGGAGACGATTACATGCTACGCCAATTGAGTCTGAAAAGGGGCGATACAGACCGCAGGGAGTTTGTCTCGCTGTGTTTCTTTTAAAATAGAGCGGTTCCTCATGCTGGCCTCAGCTTCTATAGCAGGAGAGAACAGTGTAACCACTAGACCTTGTCAGCAACATGGACTTACGAGAGAGTACTGCTGTGTACCTAGCACTGATAAGAACTAAAGTGTCTGGTGGCTATTATTTTCCATCTTTTCACAGTACTTTATCTTTTTCAATGTGAGAAAGTGAGTTTGCAGGAACAAAGACCAACATGTTTGCACAAAAATCATTTGAACAGTTGTGGCTGAGCTACATGCATGACTAGGGGCACCTAGGGCAATAAGATGATACATACAATGATGACATAAATTTTGTCTACGGCCAGAGATTTTTAACAAATTACATTTATATCATAATATATATATATCCCCTTAACCTATCATCACCTAGGGGCACCTTCAAGAATTGTCAATATTCACTAAAAAAATTTAGTTCTCAGATTCAAGAGAAGAATGAAACTTTAAATAAAAAGCATTTAAGAGTTTAAGGCTTTGGCTTCAATGGGAATTGACTGCCTTTGCTCTAAAGTTCATTAATGCATTTCTTTAATCAAATGTCTTAAAAGTGAACACATCATCTAAAAACCACGCTTGAGTAAACTTTTTTCACACATACTTTCTTGCTCATGACTGTACCACTTTGTCGTTGGGCTATCAGTCATATGCCTTTTTCTTCCCAGCTTTAGACCATTTCCAGTGAATCAATGAGCAGGAGTGCTATATTGGTAATATTGACTATTTTAATTATCTTTATTTGTTAGGTAGTTAATTCATAATTCTTCATTGATTTTCCAGTAAACATACAGTATCACAATGTCCATCATCGTTTTGATATAAAATTACATATACCATGATGGAGGATTTTATTAATCCCTGGGTGCAACCACATTCTTTTTTCCTTGATGTGGTTGTTCCTACCTATACTTCATATTTAAAGTATAAATGTGTATAAACAGTTTTTGTCCTAACCTTAGATAATGAACTCCATCTCACTGGTCTCCCGGAGAGGAACAACCGTTTTACAATTTATTGCAGCCTGAAAATAAAGTTGACTCTGGAAATACTGATTATAATACTGACCGCTGTGTCTTAAATTCCCACCAGCTCAGTAACCAAAGAGAAGATATGAAAAACGCAATATCTCCCCGGAGAGTTCGAGAATGAATAATATCCTGATGAGTATTCCTTCTCTGTGTTGTCTTAAGCAAAGAAAACTGCTCAAAAAAAACAGCGACTAGACTGCCGTGCAATGCTGAAACTACACAAACCAAGAATGACATCACCGCTAAAGCCAACAGTGAAACATATGACAAATATATATATGATAAACACGACTTCTCAATTAATTAAAACCTTTTCTATGATGCCTCAGACAGTCAGTCACCCCTGACACAGTAACAGAGGAGTACATGCGTATTGTATTTCTTGTCTATGAACAATTAGTAGCGAGCATACTCTTGACAATAACAAGTGTGTAATGTCACAGCTGAGTATCCCTGGAACACCTACGAAGAACACTTAACCGAATTGCCTCGTCTTTGCTCGTGTAACTTAACTCTAACCGACTTAGTACTCTGGTCCTGTTTATTAGATCTTTCTGGTATTCATATTTTTTCCAGAGAACTTAACAAAGCAATGGAACAAAAATCCCTGACAGTAGAAGTAAAGGAAGTCAGCAATACTTTTTGTTAAACGAAAGAAAAAAACACCGACAGTGACTTAAAGAAAAGCCATTTGAGACATGATTGGTGCCAGGCCTGAGAGTTGAATTAGCACTGAGAGAGAGTTGTAGGTATTGAATCAGACAAAGACATACAGGGTCTGAGCCTTAAGGATGTGGTGGCGTGGCCCCAAGTCTATTCTGTGTATTCCCCAATCGAGTGGCAATCAAACGTGAGAATCTTTAACAGCGGCTGCCGAGAGGATCCCAAAAAACCCTTTACCCCCGCTACTCACAATGAGAGGCTTTCGTCTGAGGGTCTAATAAGTGTATAAATAAAGTTGATCACTTCCCCTGTCAAAGACAGCCTGGAGGGTTTGGGCTGACATGGATGCAAGGAGGGGAGGTGAAAAGGGGAAGAGAAAAAAACGAGTTGAGTGCCTCTCAATCCTCTTCCTCGCTTTGACCCGATGGCTTCTCCTGATGTTGAGGTACACAAGTGCAGCTAGGCAGCTCAGTGGTAAAACGTGGAAACAAGGCTGAAGCGCTGCAGGGCACGGGGGCTGGGGGGGTGAGGTTAACCCCCCCAAATGACCCTCTCCCACATCTCTGCACAAAGGAACTGGCTCCTCTTTTTTGGATTCTTTTAATTAACACTTGCATTGAGGCTCGAAGCATTCAGGGGCCGATACAGGGAAAGAATTTTCTCTCTCCCTCAGCCCCCTCCCTCCTTTCCCTCCCCTCTTCAACTCTTTCTTCCCTTCTCTACCCTTCTTTCTCTTCTTTTCTCTCCCTTCATTCTTCCTGTGTTTCAGTTTTTCTTTTCTAGTGTAGGCAGTGTTTGGATTAGGTGTCTGGCTGTGAGTGTGAGATAATTACTACTGACAGCTGCACTGACAGCAACCACAGTACCACCTTACACCACTTTCTCTTTGATGGAGCGAGGAAAGAACTGGTCAGTGTGTGTTTGAACATCCAATCAAATAAAAAATCAGTCATGCACGGTCTTTTCAAAGACACTCTCACAAACTCAGACCACTGTGCCGGCTGGCAACGTGTGTCATCAATAGTCACATCTGGAAAACAAGATCCATTACATCGTTGAACAATCAATGATCCCCTGTGACACAGTTGTTCAAAGCAATTGGCCAATATCAGGAGGGGGGAAACAACTGACCAAAAAAGCTAACTCTGTCCTGGGATCATTTTAATATTGGGTTTCTCTTCAACTTACTGTAGATTTTATTTTGTTTATAAGGTTGTTAAAAAAACAAAAGAAGAAAAATATTGTCAGAAGTGGAGTACAGTAGACAGTAAAGAGAACAGAGTTGGATAGAGGAAGAAGTACAGGTGAGAAACAGTGCCATCAGGAGAAAATTATACTTGGCAGGTTGAAAGAAAGTAGAACAAGAAATAGACAAACCAAGTGAGCCCCACCCTTAACACTTGTTGGTTTCCTTGTTTCAGGCTCCTTTGAGTCTCTCCTGATTAGTGTCTGCACAGTGTGTACAATGTGCATACACACACATACAAATACAGAATTAGAGAATCTCATACTTAGAGATGTGCAATATGAATTTTATTTTTCAGCTGATAAAGTTAAGGCTAAGATGTAGTGAGTAAAGACAGATTATTTAATAATCCACAGCTCTTCTTAGCCTTTCTAATGTTAGATGCGTAGATTTTCCCCTCCTCTCTGAAACCTTTTAGAGCATGAACTGTAAATTGCAATTGTGTTTGTAAAAAAACCTCCACAATAAAAAGAAAATATATATATATAAAAAAAAAAAAAACTCCAAGTTGGTGATGACATGACTTTTTTTTTCTTCTACTTCATCTTTATTGGCTGGCTCTGTTAATCAGCTATAATGTCATTATCGGCCACTAGCCAACAGTGTTTTCCAACCACAAAACCATACCTTGAAAATATATTGATTTTTGATACTGCGTGGAAAAACTGCTACAACATTGACGGCTATAAAATGTCTGATTTCCATATAAAGATAAACATAATAAGGCTTGTGTACTGTGTGTTAAGCCCATCAGCATCTCAGTTAATTTAAAGTTGAATTAATTTAAAGTTAAATTAGCAATTTACAACTGCTGGATCAGGGTGATGCTTAACAGTGGGTGTTAAGGTGGTGTCTCTTACGCCCAGCATGGTGCCTACCTCTATGCTCCTGTGCAGTTGGGGCATCTAATAGGTGACTAATCTAACAAGAAGGAACCTCCTCTGCTAAAATGAAGAGATCATCATTTCTGTTAACTGTCAGCTTAACAGAACACATAAAAACAGTAAGAAGAGATGGAAAATTAGACAGACTAACTTGATGCTGAATCTCACCTGAATGCAGCCAATCTCACAAGGGAGGGGGGAGTTTACGGCTGAGCCCTGTTGCTATGGGAACCCCCCCCCAAATGTACATAAAACCTTGGTTTCGTAGGCACCTATCAGGTAGAAGAGGATTCCATTATGCCAGCTGGGAAATGGAGGGTGGTGCTGGCCTAAAAGGCAGAGCACCTCCAACTCTCGGCAGCATTAATACATTAGCAAACAGCATGAAACACTGCATAAATGTCAGCAATTACTGGCTAGGAGGTAGGGTGGGTGGTGGTGGTGGGGGCTGAAGAGATGAGGGGATGTAATAAGGATGTCCCACTGGCTGTCAATCACTCCAACAGGTGTTGAGGAAAGACTGCCAGTCAAAACAGCTCCAATGAGATGAGGCCTGTCTGGAAACTCTCCATGCTGGATTGCTCCGGCGAAGGAATAGAGGAGGGATGGAGGAAGCAGGGGAAGAGGCTCAAAGCGTATTTCAAACAGCACAGGAAATCAGTCAACTGTTGCCAAGACCTCTGTCATCATCCTCAGAACTGTTCAGAACAGCTTTGTCAAAGCCGCAAGTATCAGTAGGAATTTGAAGGCAGAGCTAGATCGTGGTATTTGAAATAAATGCTGGAGTATTTGTTTTAATCTGTTTGGAATTCAAGTTTTAACTATAGCAAAGTCCAACAAGTGTACTTTTTTTGACAGAAGACGTTTCCAGTTCTACCAACATTGTTGTTATGCACTGGACACAAAGACAATTTAAAGAAATGCTACTGTGGAACATAGTACTCACTGTCTTCGAATGAGTCTATGATGAACACGGAAATGACTGAGAAATATTACAGACCAGTACTTGATTGAGGTCAAAACAATCTGTCTACTAAAAATGAACATCGCCTCACATTGCTACTGCTTTAACTACATTTAGTGCCACTTCCGTTTACATTCAGGTTCCTTGCTCTAACACCGAATACAATAACACAAGTGCAGTGAATATACTGATCTGTTGTTCAGTGCTACATGAGCATTATCCATTGTGATCCAATTTCAACTCTCCATAAGGCTTTGAATAATTCAGAGCACAATAAACAATGAAACACATCGAGTGGACAGTATCCGGAGGGTGACGCAGCACATAACTACTGGTTTTCCCCTGAAAGGTGAGAATTTCTTTCTAACAAAGTGATTTCCTACGCTCCAACAATACATAAACAAACAATGCAACCACTCAAATATCTTTCTCAGAGGACAAGAACAACAGACAGCTGAAACTGATACTCTGACCAGTTTGATCAATTAGATGAACAAGTTTAAAGTAAAAAAATATATATATAGTGGGTCTTGTGCAAAAACAATTTCCTAGTAAGCTTTATTTATGACTGTTTGTGCAGCAAATGCAGCAACCGACCTGACTGAGAATAGAGTCTCTCTGGGAAGTACCAACTCAACTACTAAAGCATCCATGCTAATCGGAACTAAACTGGTTCTGTCACAGTTAGTGTTGGGCATTACTTTAAGAAATGTTTCGATATTGTTGCCAATACAATACCTTTTACTGTGAAAAACACATTTTAAACAACAACAACAAAAAAATTCTATTCAAGCTGAACATCGGCTGCGTCAATGTTTAATATTGTGAACTTAAAGAAAATATAAAAATCAGGAAATACCTAAAAGAAAATAAGTAAACAAGACAAACACTTTGACCAAGAATTCCATGACCATTTTGAACAAGATGTTTTCAAAATTTGGTGCTCTAGCACAGCTTAAGTGGTACTCAATAAGTGTTTAAGTTTAATATCCGGCCCTAAACACAGTGTGTACAATAAGACAGGCACATTTGCAAATACACAAATGCAAACACGCACACACAACACACACAAACGTAAATGCAAAAACAGTTATATCAAACACTTAAAGGCAAAGCAGAGTTAAGTAGTAATCGATTCCACTGCAAGCGGGCTAGTGTGCAGAGCTAAACGTAATCTGGGGCCTCTGGCTGCCATGTTTATTGGCCCAAACCCCGGGAGATGAGACTGGGCTAATGAGCTAGACACTAACACTGGCTTCCTACCCGCCTGCTAGGCCCGCCAAGCCCTGGGCTTTCTCTGTTAATACCTTCAGACGTTTCAATAAGAGGGCTGCGGCGAGAGTAGAGGCCATTATTACACTTCTGTCTGTGTGCTTTTTAATATCTCCTCATGCAGGAAACACAGACACTGCAGATGTGTGTTAGCCAGGTGCCAATGGGGCCCATGACGCCACAATGAGCTGCAATCTCTTCAGGATCCCTAGCCATCATATTCACAGTTACCTAGGGGGTAGGCAGCTGAGCTGAGGTTCACAGATACAGGACATAAAAATATAAAGACAAAAAGGGAATTATTTTAATTTATCCTTACTTATCTAAACATTACATTGAGATTGTCTGGGCTTGCTTGTTATAAAACAAGTTCACAAACTAGAGTGATGCTAGTGCTAAGGTTGTCTAATACCACTTAAACCACCTTTTTTTTAAAGGGGTAAAATATACTAAATATTTTTTTAAATGACTGATTCAGACACTGCAAGAGAATTTATTCAAGATTAAATAATTATTTTATATATCAAAGTGTTTTTAAATATCAATTCCATGATGGTGTAGATTATTTGAGACTATGAAAATGAGGAAATGAAAATGGAAGCTAAATGAAATATTTTATATTTAATTGTGATATAATAATGTTTTCAGTGATCAGTGGGCAAAGAATATGACATTAAAAAAGTCAAATGGTATTCAGGTCAAAATTCACAAAAACTAAGTAGGAAGAACTGTTCCCATTCTTGTTCTTTTTTCACAGAGGAATCACATTTTCCTTGTTAAGTCTACTGCAGCTGGACACATCAACATGCTGAACACAGTTTTAAAATATGTCTGTGGTTATCTCTCTTCCCCTGTTAATGTGAAGAGTCATACATCTGAATATTGTGGTTGCAAACTGTAAAAGTATATCATTTGGAGCCATAATATGTGAAAACAATACTGAGGTCGGTCATGGCACAAACATGCCCACAATGTGCATTCAGATTAGAACTAAGATTTGTATTTCTGTTGCAATCCAGGGTGGTTAGCTGATCACATACTGGATGTCTACAAAGATAATGCAAACAATGACAAATCTGTATCATAGCAGTATGGTTTGTTTGGTGGTTACCGGCTTTACAAATGCCTGCTCTGAGCTGTAATGGAACAAAATAAAGCAAACAATCTTCTGGAGTGAAAGGATGCATAACCTTTTGTCCTTTTCCCTTCCAGGCACATTAATAGTGCAATTTATTTGTTTCTCTGTTAATCTTACATAAAAACAAGAGCAGTGATTGTTAATTTGCTTTTTTGAAACACGAACAATGAGTGACATAGAAGAGACTGTATCCTAGAACACATATGGAAAACAAATTGTCCTTACTTATCATAAATGGGCATTAATATTTTGAAAAATTAAATAGAAAATCAGTTTAGTTGCTACAGTAGAGTCAGTCCTGGCATAGGGGCACATTCAATAACACTTGGTGAAGAGATGAAACAAAGTCAATACCAATACTCCAAACCAAACAACAATCACAAAGATCTAAAAGGAAAACGTTAGCTTGGGGTTAACACAAGAATGTGTGCACAACAGGTCCTCAATGTAGCATGATAAACCATCCCATACAATTAGCATGGGAACACGTATGCTGTCAAAGAAGGGGTGAGACAAAAGGGGTCAGAGGTTCCTCAAGGTTCTGTATAAGGGCCGCTTCTGATCAGCTTGACTGTGTGCAGAGTGAATGGCTGGGAATAGCGACCCTGGGACGGGAGAGGTCAGTGGGACTCAATGATGTGAGATTTAATGTCCACAGATAGAGGACACGGGATGGGAACAGTCTTTGACATCTTAATTAGCTTCAACATCTTACTCTCATGCCTCTGACAGATGGTTTTGGGGTTAGATTACAAAGTGTGGAACAGTTTCTACTGCAAATTGTAAGATAATGTAAAACAATCAATTTGTGCTTGGCTTTTAATCATCTTTAAAAAGATTCTCTTGGATCAAAGAATCTTTAAGGGCAAAATATACATGGACAGAACAGAGAAAAGTGGACACAGATGCTGACATCTTTCCTGTAGAACTGTATAGTACCACAGTGTTTGATGTTTTATTGTGTTTTTGTGTGACTGCGTCTCTTACAGAGTCATCAGTTGCTGACGCAGGCCATCCTTCCCACTGTTGATGCCGGACTGGGATGTTTGTCAAGTCTGAAACGTTCCTCTTCACCTGCAAACATAAAGGGAAGATAAAATAAGTTATTCTAATGTACAAAAATCAGACCACTGGTGATAGCGAAAGGTAAAATTTAAAAAATAAAAAATAATAATAACTGTAAATATTCGTTAAGAATGTTTATATTTTTCTTTACCATCCAGTCATTATCAAGTAATATTAAAACTGTAAAAAGTGGTTTGGCTAATTTAATAGTAAATACAGTGTAATAAATTATGAGAGGGCTACATCAAAGTACCCTCCATTCAGCAGCATAAAGAAAAAATAGCATGGAGGCAGAGAATTAAGGTGGAGATGAGTCAATAGGAGTTAGGAGAAAAAAATAAAAAAGACAGCCAGGGTTATCAGCATTCTTCAGATGCCACAGCTAATGCCCAGCAACAACAGCCCCACGCTCTGAAATGAACAGTATTTCTCTTTTCCCATTCATGCGCGGACGCTGTATCTGCATCACTTAATAACATTCCGTGCTTTTAAACAGTTAGCAGCCAGCAGCGCCTGTCCCAGCGAGTGCTGTGTTACACCGTCCAGTGGGTTGTTGGTTTAAAGCCCTAACGCCAGCCTGATGTGCGCCAGCCGAAGCTGATCAAAGCCCTGTCGGCGTCTGAGCGCTGGCGGCCGTGGATTCTGGTGCATTTGTTCAACAGAATCCTGCCCTTCGGGCCCACAGGGCTGGACACTAATGCTGAGAAAACTGTCAATTGTAGAGTAAAGATCCCTCCGCACACGGGTCAAATCCTGTCTTTGTAAAGAGCACTGAAGAGAGATGGATCCTTGGGCATATGCACGGATGCTGGTCATGGAGGTGGAAACTTAAAGAACGCTACAAACACAAAGTCAAAGCCAACGTCAAGCAAAGCAGGAAAGCAGCTGCAAAACACTGAGCTAAGAAAAAAGTGGGGGAAGACTTTGCCTGCTCACTTTCATCCTATTAATCTCATACACTTTGCATCTGTGTATGTATTTGTGTAGGTGTCTGAGAGCAAAGCACATGATGGGCTGCTTGCAGAAATTATTATGTTTAAAGCTGTATTTATCTTTCTATGAAGGCAACAATAAATATTCTATCTAAGTCATCAGTCTCTCAAAGAAATTAGATTTTATTTGTGCTGGGCCTGGCAGAGCAAAGCAATTCACAGTACAAACAAGCTGAGAAAAAAATAAAAGAACTATAATAAATGAGTGGCACAGTCCATCCTTTGTCTTTCTATCGTAAATCCTACACCACACTGCTCGGTGCCTATCCTTATGAAGAGAAGCAATGGCCAGGATAGCGGGCTGGGGTCAGAGCGGGTGGCCAGTGTTATTACAGAGTGTAATATCTATGTTTGACCAGCCGGACTACAGGGATTTGACTGACCGGCTGGCCAGCCGATGAATAGGGGGGAAAAGGGAGGAAAGGAGAGGCATAAACACTAGTAATGAAGAGGCTGCAGTCAGAGGTTAAAGCAGCATCAGAGAAACAACAAACTAACGCCCACCACAGAGAGAATGAAGGTGAGAGGTGGTGGTGGAGGAGAGTGGAGACAGACAGTGAAAGGCACCTGGCAGAGGACAACCTAATCTCACCACAGAGAGAAAACACAGCTACACACCAGGCCTGCCCACCTGAAACCACACCACCAGAATGTGAAGGCAGCCATTCACACAGGCTTTCGCTGACCATAAGAAAAGTACCGCACAATTATGGAAATCTAATGCAACCACATCAAAGACAAAGTAATTCAGAAATTATAGCGGCTGCCCATAGCTTCTCCAGGTAATTGAAGTTTTTGCTGCAGCCCTCAGTTACAGAGCACTGCATGTGTCGCCCACAACAGCCATCACACAGGGAGCAATACTGTCTAATGCTGCCCCCTGTCTGTCACCTCACTGATAAGTTAGACTGCAACAAATCAAAACACTTAGATTTAATGTGACTCCAAGTTATTTCCTTTGTGCAGTCAATTTTACTTATAATCGCAAACTAAAACTTACTTTTACCTACAATGTATTGTTAGAATGTCTATATATAACCACAGGCTGTATAAGTCTCCAGTGGGTCATGAAAGGTATCCATCAATCTTACTTGTATATACAGACAATAAAATGTAAAGAGCTCAACTTGAATTAAATTAAAGTCTTAATGAGAAATACAGTCCTACTGAGTTGTTCATGTTCAGATGCGGGACGTTTGTACGAGCCACACTACATTAGTTAAACTGGTTGCAGTGCTGAGCTGGTGCGGCAATATGGCAAAATTAATGATCCAATCATTGTAAATGCCAATTGCCTGTAATCCCTGGCTGGAAGCAAATCAAAGAGAAGGAAAGGTTTCCGTTAAACAGTCACAAGCTCTCTCTCTCTCGCTCTCTTTCTTCATCTCCCCTAGGCACCAGATGCCTTTCTTTCATTCCTTTTGCGATCCAACCTTCCTTTTCTCAGTTCTGTAGCCCTGACTGCATTCGATTCCTATATGTCTCCCAGCTGCGGAGTCGGGATGGGGCCCAGGCACAGCCCCGGGGGGCAGCGGAGAAGGGAAATCCCCAGGACAACTGGTCTGGTCACGGACACCCCGAAACCAGCAGCCATCCCTATTCTACCCTCTACGTCCCTGGCAAACATTTGCTCACCAGCTTAGCTCAGAAGCTAGCCAGCAACTTACCCCCACACTCTTGTCTGGTAATGCCAATCAGAGTCTACACAGCCCTGCGCTCTAGAGATGGAGAAGAAAGAAGGTAGAGAAGGGACACTGGGAGAGAGATGGAGAATGAAGGGATAGAAAGGGAGGGGCAAGGGCAGTTCCCTGAGAGCCACAAGGCAAAGCCAGAGCCTTTGGCAAAGACAAACAAGAAGATAGGACTCTATCCCTATTGATATGCACAAGCAGGGACCATCGGCTAGTCTTCAGCTAAGACAAAAGGGAGAGTGGAGAGAGAAAGGTGCTCTGTGGTGGAGTCCATATGTGTCTGTGAGTGGACACAGTATGAGCAGAAGGGGGAGTCAGGCAGGCCGAATATGGTGTTACTTCTTTGTTGCATTCTCAATTCTTCTTATGATGACAGAAAAAAAAACTTTGTGTCTTCTATTATTGTTGTTAACTAAAAATCTCACAACCTCATTCATTATTATTTTTACCATGAGCATCACATATTACTCCAAAGGAACTTAGCTGAGGTCATTCAGAACTACTATCTGACTGTCTGGAGCTGCACCTATAGATCTCAGCTACTAAACCTTTTAAATCCTCCCATACACAGCATTACAGTAATAAATTAGTAAGGGAAAGACGCCTGTTCCCTGGCTCAAGAGTAAATATATAAAGAGCATGGTCAACATGGGGCAAACACAGTCCAGATCTATGCAGGTTAAAGTTCTGGGCCTCATTTTCACTGCAGGGGGCCTTGAGATGCCTAAAGACAAGCATGCGTAAGGAAAAGACCGCGACATGGAGGCCTGTTTAAGCCCACATTGTCCCTTCTCTTTCCCCTATGGCCTCTTACAGCACCCCCACCAAGCCAGCAGTCCTTTGCCTCCTTTCTGTGTCCATGGTTCCCCCCTCCCACGCCACAGGGACCCCTCCCCAGTGTTTGTAATCCCAGCAGAAACACTTAAGGTTCACAGTGGGTGCTCATCAAAACCATCTGCCTGAGAAGAGGGTGAGAGAGAAAGAGAGAGATGACGGAGGGAGGAGAAAAAAGGAGCGAGGGAGGAGAGGGAGAGAACCGAGGAGGCGAGCTGCCTCCTCCAGTTGAGATGTTGGTTGTACTAATCTGTTCCATTAGCACCATTACAAGCCCTGCTAGCAGCCTGATTATTATTAGTGCAATCTTGACCCGCACTGAACAGCCAACCTTAGCTGCAGTTAGCAAAGAACTTCTGGGGAACACCTTTCACTGCTACTGAAGAGTGAATTACTAGCTGTGTGTTCAGTAGATTTTTTGTTATGGTTATATGAATGTAATAATGGTGCTAGTAGACTGCCCGTTAAAGGTAAGCAATTCTGGAGAGAGATGCTTCGGGTCGGTGGCTCAGTCCACACCAAAGTCAGCATTTGATGACCTGCGAGTGAGACTCAATAACCAGCTATTCTCCAGGATGCGAGATACGCAATTCAAGAAAAAAGCTGTGCAGCATTCAAATGTTTATAAAGTATTTGAATGTCAATGTTATGAAGCCCAAAAAATTACTTAACTAACTACTTCACAAACACTAACAGGGCAGGTAAGATCAATAGTGGGACTTTTCTGTCCTACCTGATCAGTCTGGTGCTTACTTCCCCTCAACTGTGACTGCAGGCTATCAACTGTGAATAACAAATGAAGCCTGCTCAGGTCTCACTCTGCATAGGAGGTAAGAGCGGGACAGTACATGGCAGTAATATGTATGTATGGGTCTGTGTGGGTGTATGTGTGTGTGTGTGTGTGTGTGTGTGTGTGTGTGTGTGTGTGTGTGTGTGTGTGTCTGAGCTAATGGGGCCCAAACATTGACACACTCGCACATATACAAATCTACATGCGCACACAAGCACACTCATATATTTTCATGATCTTCCATTTAATCCATTTGCAGCTGTGATAGTAATAACCGATGGACAGGGCGCTGTACTGCTTTTACACTGGGTCCAGTATGAGTTGCTATAAATATTTCATAGGCTGCCAAATCTACTGTTTAGTTTCAGATGAAGAAAATGAATGGACTCTGTCTCTTTCCATCACTCCCGTATGCCTTGATCAAACAATGTTCAGTATTTAAACCGCCTCCAAGACTGCTGACAGAGAAAGAGAGGGAGATGGAGAAAGACGCTGCGAAGGGGGAGTGGGTAGAAAAAGAGGGGGTTGTACCAGACCGCAGCTGTGAGAGTAATTATGTGCTCGGAAATGTGATCATTTGTGATGAATAATGAATCGATGGCTGAGATAGACTAGCAATGTTTGGCCAATGGAATGAAAGCTGTGTTATGGGAAACTAGAATCAGGTACAATAATATTATGCATGTGAGTCTGTGGGTGAGTTACTAAGAGCTTTTTGTGTGTGTCTGGGCATATAAAAGTGACTTTCTGATGTCCTGCATGGTTTGCGTCATACCTCCTGTATGGTTCTGGAGCCGGGGAAGTTGAGACTGTAGTCCCTCTGGGCCTCGCGGTGGCTGATGATCAGCAGGAAGTTCTGGTTCAACGACTCTTGGAGACTAAATGAGGAGGGAAAAGATTCAAGAAGTAAGCTATATAGACAAACACAGTAAAGGTAATAAAAAAAAAAGTAACTGATTCAGAAAAGGAACATGTAAAAGACGCAGAATAATGACTCAAGAGGAATAAAAGAAAGGGGCACAGGAAAACAAACATTATCACTAAGAGTAGCTCAGTCAAGTGAAGGGCAAGCTGAAACTTGTCAACGAGTGGTACCCTGCTGGCCCACAGGGAGGTGGGCACCTCCTCTGGGGGCTAGCCGCCCACTGCACTGGTTGTGTCTTAACAAGCCTGGCCGGAGCTGCGCACAGCACAGCGGGCTACCACAGCTATGACCACCTGCACGGAAACAGCATGTAGCCTATCAATCTACCTTATTGCTAACAAACCTGGAAGCTATTATGAAATAAACCCAGGAGAGCCTTCAGCATCTTTCTAACTGCAAAACCCTAAAGACGGCTTAAACGCAGGATTTTACTGTGACTTGCACTCACACAAACTGCACTTCTTCATCTGCAGCGTTTGGTAAGGTTTTTGACCAACAACAACAAAAAAAAATTTAAAAGGACTTTCCAGCCACAATTCCAAATTCAATTCAGAAACCCAACAAGCATCACACATCAAGGTTAATTACTGTTACAACATTGAGAATTTTTATTATGAAAAGTAGCACGCTTTACAGACGCTCAATAACTTTAAAAAGACAGAAGAACGTAGCCTATTGAATTTAAAATTTAAAAAAAATAAAATTGTAGTCTTGTATGAAAATTCTAATTAAATTCAAGCACTTTAAATGACCCATGTCTATTTGTCTATTTTTGAAAACAATCAATTTTCTTCCTTTAAATTCACAGTCTACGATTTCTGTGACCTGTAGGAACACAGTAAACGTTTTGAACAATGCTGCCATAAGGAACCATCACTGCAGCTAATATCATTCTCAAGCCAAGAAAGTTAATGACAAAAGTACCATTATTGTGCATGACGCTACCTCTTTAGCAGTTGCTGCTGGATTACTGCTGTATTTGACTACTTAAGTTAAGTTTTACTGAAACATGCCTTTATAGAAATTATAGCCATATCAATTAGCATTCATATAAATAATAGGCTACTGTAAGCTGTGCCAGAGACTAGAAGATGAATTTATGATTGATGAATATTATGTACTGAATTATGGTCCTCCTAAACTATTCTAGTATTTCTATCTGCGTCGGTTATAGCAGGGTGAAACATTCTTCCACTGCACTTGAAATTCATAGTATTACAACATGGATCTAAAAAAATGACAAGAACAATGAGAAACTCAAATAATTAAACCATATATATACACTAGAACAGAAACTCAGGAGTGTAGTAAAACCAATAAGATATGCCTTTATATCTCACAATACAAATAATCTAAATTTTTTCAAAAATCCACAAAGATGGACAGATACACGCTATTTACAGGTAACAACTGCTCTGAGATGTTCACAGTCTCACAGTGGACGTCATGTACTGATTATAAGCAAGTGGAGACCTGGCAGTGCAGACGGGGCCTGTCCTAGAGGCCTTGAAGGGTCAGACTTTGTGGACTGGCACCATATAGCAGTAGCTTACGGCTGTGACAGAGACGCTGTGAACGGTGCAAATGCAGACATTTTGTGTGCTTCACGTAGTGAGGAGGAGGTGGGGGAATCAACTTTTGGAAGCTTCATTTACAATAAGCTGCGAGGTTAAGTAGCGTTTTGAGCAAACGCTGGGTCTGTGAGGCTGAATATCAATGGGAGGCTTAAGGGCCGAAGCAGGCACTTAATCAGGGCTCAGAACCCAAGGAGAGGAGGAAGAGTTGAGAGAAAGAGAGGGATGGGGGAATTAATATGTAGCGCACACATTAATTATGCAATCACACCCTTAATCTGCGCAGATCTGGACGAGCTTATGTTAACAGAAGCTCAAATTTACTGTAATGACAGCATATTTACATTGACTAAAACTACGAAATCAATATGTAAATGTAATGTTTGTTGTAGCTAACTGGGGAAGATTGGAAATGTGTGGAGTGGGAAGGATGGATGCATACGTAATAGGGCTGAGCAGAAGGATGAGAGAGAGAGATTGAGTGAGTGAGAAAGAGCGAGAGAGTGAGAGAGAGAGAAAGAGGAGAAGAGGAGAAATGGAAGGGGTAGGGACACATAAATAAGGATCTAGCTAATATCATGATTATGTTTGGACACAGTCCCGAGCTTCTGCTGGCAGGCAGCTAGACTCCTAAATAGACAGAGATAGAGGGTAAACTGAGTGGAAGTGTTACTCTGTCCTTCCAAGCAAAGAAGGAACATCTTATCAGTCATTTATGGCAGGCCGACGAGCCATTTGGTGAGAGTGTGGGTGGAGTTCTGTTCAAGATTTACTTTGAAAAATCAGATCACTCATTGTGCTGCACAGTACAAATATAGCAACTCATAATATCATTCAAAGGGAGAAAAAAAAATGCTATTCATAATGAATAATTTCCTCGTCATTTCCCATCTGTCTGCAGAGGCCTGCTGGTTCATATATAAACAAAACACCCATGTTTCAAGTCTAATATCCCTTTGGCTTTCACCACTGACGTTTTCAAAGCAGCTGTCTCCTCACAGAAGCAGGCCCCTCAAGCAGAGCGGGGTTGAAATGTGGATGTCCCACTGTTTGCTTCTTCCTTCAGAGGTCTCTTTCTCACTCAACACACACACACTCGTGACTCCCAGGTCGGCCTGCAACATCTCTGGAGGTACTTGACATGGCATAAGGGTGCCGGGAGGAAAATGTCATTTAACTTTATGGACAGAGAAAATGGAGCGTTTTGCAGGGGAGGAGAGCAGGCTAAACAGATTGGTTTCATTCTGAGGTAAGCCCATCGCCTAAGCTGTGAGTCCCTGCGGCACAGAGCAGACTCTAGACCTTATTAAACTAGCACTGCCAGACACACACACGCACACACAATGTGGCATGTGCCTGCAAAACACAAATACCCATACACACACACAAACACACACACACTCATAACCATCATGCGTGTGTTTTAACTGCTTAGAAACACACAAACACATAACAATGCGTTGACCAGGATAGTACATGCCGACAGACCATTTTGCCTCCAACGCGTACAGAGGAGGTCAATAGGTACACACATGGTCTTCTTACCTCCTCCACAATTTGCATCCACAACAAAGCAGAAGGATGCGAAACCGTTGGGGCTCTGCTCTGTTTTGGTCTGCCATCTTGTCCCAAAGTTAATCAGCATGCTAACTGTTAGATACTTCCAATAGGAGCTACTTTAGCTAACTAGCTAGCTATCTACCTAAAGCATCCATGAATCTGCTGCTGGATAGCTGACACGGAAAGGGAGAAAGGTGGGAGGGGAGAGGGGGGGAGGAATCCGCAGTAAAAAAAACAAAAACACACAAAACCTAATGAATCATTTTTTGCAATTTCAAATTTCTCCAAGGGTTCAAATTAAAATAACCTTTCCTTGGCAAATACGCTTCCTGAGAGCAGAGCGGAGAATCGACGAGGAAGGAAACAGGCTCCATTGAAATATTCATCAGGCCTTCATCATTTATGCAAGAGATTAGCTCCTCCTCAACACCCTCTTGTATTCACAGGCAGTCATCAACATGGCCACAAAGATGAACCTTCTTCAGACCAGAGTTTAACACTGCAGTACTCACTGCACGTCACATCGCTAACTAAATAACTACCTGAGATGGATTGGTGCTCAAAGGAAAATCTCCCAAAGCCTCAAGATTTATTTCTAATCAAACAAGATAACTAAGAGGAGTTTACTCAGCAGGATCATAATGACAGTGCTGCACTATTTAATCAGTCCGATTGGTTTATGTGTGTGATCTGCATGAGCCAAGCTCTACAAAGTAATTGCCAGGGATATTACCATTTATGGGACATTTGCATTTTTTAATCAGCAACAATTTGAAGCAAATAAACATTGTGAAATTAAATTTGGGTGGATAACTGTCTTTTCAGACTACAAATACTAACAGGTACAGCTTAGGTAATGGTGGCAATTGTATTGACCTACTGAAATCACATAACTAAAGAGAACCATTTTAACTGAGAGTTTTGATCAAGTTCTGGGACAATAGAAGACGTGATGCTATGGCCACTGACACCGAGGGGATACGAATGGATAAATGTTTTCTTTCAGTGCTTTGTGACATTTATCCTGGTTCTAAAACATAAAACGGAATGGAATTACATACATTTGCATTTCACTAGTAAACCACAGTAGGCAAATATGGTTTGTTATAACCTTTGTACTAGGAAGAAGCACAATTCATCAGAAACTGTCATATAGTAACTTTATATCTCTGTGAGCCATAGTCATGTTAATCCTGTATCTTCGAGTTTCTTCTATAATACTTGACTTAGAATGACCAATATTGGAAATGCACACCAACCAAGCAAAACTAACCTGGTATAACGTTTATTTGATGTTAACTTGACATTTACTTTGTTAAAAAAAAAAAAAAAAAACTCTTTATAGCTCCTCATAATGGAGCTTTCTGAAAATTA
Source organism: Diplodus puntazzo (assembly GCA_963678695.2). NCBI lineage: Eukaryota > Metazoa > Chordata > Actinopteri > Spariformes > Sparidae > Diplodus > Diplodus puntazzo. The sequence continues at coordinate 14,776,569 of OZ023163.1, forward strand.
GTTAAAATCTCAGGGAGGCTGGCTGTAATTTGGTCTGTCATGTGCCACCCTCCTGAAAATTAAATGACTGCCCGGGCATAATTATGGAAAACTGTGTGACAATTAAATGTTCTTCTTCTTTGGTGTCACTATTTTCAAAAACAGCAGCTGTTAATGCAAAAACAGACCACTCAAAGGGGCTCTATGTAATATGTGCAGCAATTTACATGTTTTAATCACTTTTTTATGGGTCACTTGCAAGGTAATGTGCAAAATTAGACCCCTGTCTCTCTAGGTTGCTTGACTGTGGATTTCTTTGTGAAGGACTAATGTCGGGTCCAAAGGATGCGACTTAATGCACATTCAATCTCAGCGCTTCTCTCCATAGTAGCTAATGTTAGTTTAAAAATCAGCACAACAAAGAAGTTCTACAGAGCCCCTTTAAAATTTAGTGTTTTCGATTCATCTTTGTTAATAAGATGATGATAATCACCTACTGTGGGGTCAAGTGAAGAGGCAGGTTAAATTGGATGAGGCATGAAACTTGAAGGAAGGTCAAATAAAACAGAGACAAAGGTGCAGTCGTTGACCTCATGTTAGCCTTTGCCGTGTTGCAGTGTGTGAAAACAAATGTTATACCGTGGATACAGCAGCATCTGCAGCCTTTTCATAAATTGGACTGATCTAGTTTAATCAGTTTACTTGTTATGGGCACAACAGCTATGTCTTCAATTGTATAGTAAAGTACTGCTTTGTTTTTGCAGTTTTTCACATATTAGGAGCAGTTCCGCCAAAACAAACAAGCAATTATTGATTTTGTTTCTTAAATTAATAATGAGACTATAGAAACAATGTTTGTAATAAACTCCACTTGGAGCAATAGTGAGAGAGGGAAAACTTAAAATAGGCTACTGTTATCATAATATGTTTAAGTACAACAAAATAATTGTTTTGAACAGACACACATCTGTGATTGATAATTACAGCTAAGATTAATTCTGATAGTGTGGAACCAGATAGGATAAGTTCACTTTATCAAGGCAGTGCTTCCATTCCTTCATATATCATGTTAAGGCCTCTACTGGCACTAAGCTCTGTCTACTGAAACAATCTACACAAACTGCACACAAATTGCACGTACTGTGGATTTACAGTGTGACCACACTAATTTTAATGCAAACTAACAGCTTGTCTGGTCCCGCTACAGGGGACTGCTCCCCCCACTACTCTGTGATCTGTCACCTATCCTCTCCCAGTATGACAACAGGGTCACCACGCACACGCACACGCACACACACACACACACACACACACACACACACACACACACACAGACACACACAAATGCATGTGCATACACACAGAAGACCACCCACTCAATTCAGCCCCATATGTCCTCCACCAAAATAGCTGACACAGAATAATGAGCTCCTGACACCCAAAATGATATCGATAACACTTGGAGAAATGGCAACGGTGCTGCTAAAAAGACACAGCAGTTGGTGGGGGAGTGAGAGGACGAGGAGAGGCAGAGACGAGAGCGAGGGAGGGAAGACTGGGGAGATGAGGGCCATTAGCTGCCAACACAATATAGCTACCACTTAGCCTAACTAGCAGGCAATGCGGCAAACTGCCAAATGACTTCTTTTACAAGTGTTCTGGTGACATGTGGATGCTTGCTTGGCTGCTAACAGGAGGAAGTGTAGGGAGAGTTACAGTACAATTTTAATTTTGAATCCACTGTCAACAAACAAACTCGGGCCGTTATGTGAGAGGCTATAAACAACTCTGGCCAACACAGGCAGTGGATCTAAGAGGAATGCTATTGAATATTGTCAAAAGATCTCTTGTCTTTCTGACCCAGTCTAATTATCATTTTGATAACAAGGCTAATTTCATTAAATGTTAAAAAAAATTCAGAGAGATACAGTTAAACTGTTGTATAAAACAGTGTCCCAGGGTGTCCTTGTGCCCTTTCACAACTCTCCGAATCAGGAGTAGAATTTAAAAATGATTTAATTCAGCATTTAAATTGACAGCTGTCTTTTTAACAAACAACATATTAATAACAACATGCTACTAGTATAGTAAGGGGACCCCAGTGATCCTGGAAAACACTGATTCCCAACCATGGGTACGTGTAAGTCTACTATTGCCAGGGGAGTAACATGGTGAGCTTGTAGAGTAGCCCTATAAATTTAAAAACATTAATGATTGGACAAAAAATACATCCACATATTGAGTCACCTGTAACAATTCCTTTAGGTGTCTTGACAAGTGACAGTGCATGAAAACTAACTAGCTAGCTAGCAAGCAAGCAAGCAGGCAAGCCGAGGAGATTAAATCAGGAAGTAACAGTCAGCTGACAACTGGAGCATCCAGCTTTTGTCATTCTACATGGTTGTAGTACAAATGAAAACTTGACCAGACTGCACTAAACACTGACGGTCAAATTATGTAAAAAATAAATAAATAAATAATAATAAAAAAAACATGCATACCTGTTATATCCATCTATAAATGATTAATACTTAGATAATGATGGGGATGCAAATTATGTTTTTTTTTTTCAGCTGATACCGATAATGACTCTCACAGTGGCTCCGATAAGATAACCAATAATTTCACATTTTGGATTATAAAAATTAGTTCACAACCAGTACTTTATGCAGACCTGAAGGTCTGAATGACAGATGGATGTTTTAATATTCCATAGCTTGAATAAGAGTTGTTGTTTTAAAATAAAGACTTTTTCCTACAGCATGGATGTGTACGCGTGCTCTGCTTGTTCTTCTTGTCCTTCTCTGTGTTAATTGGCATATTGCAACCAAAACTGTAATGTTGCATACCACTACCTATTGTATCAGAGTGTGTAGATGCCGTGCTTGTTAAGCCCATGAAAGCAATTTGAGTTTGTATTAACATCTGAATTTATCCACTATAGTTTCAGTGATACGGTAAATAGCCTGTAATAAAAATGTTCTAATACTGTGCACCTCTATTAAATAACATTCAGTTAAATGTATTCAAATGAACACATTTGGAATTTATATAGTCATGCTGATGAACGAGTACTTGAACTCATCAGACTGGGATGTTGGGGTGACTCTTACAAAAAATAGTTTGTGAACCCATCTTTAAAAGTATTCCATCTGATGTTTAAATTTTAAGGGTTGATGATGATTATTTGTTTGGAACATAGCAATAACAACACCCCTAAAAAACAACATTCATTTCACAATATTGCGCGTACACAAGTCACTGTTCAACATTTGCTTTTGAAAGATTTAATTCCCTGTTAATTAATTTTCTGGTGCTCCTAGACACTGTGGTATGTAGTCTTCACTCAGATCCTTAGTCCATCACTCATACACGGTGAGGCTGATTAATGATGAGTAACACAGGATTCTAAAAATACGAGCCATCCTTAATAATAACAGGAACAACAGTGCATGTCCTCACCTCCCTCTCTTGGCCTAGAATTGTCTGTGTTCCACATATACAACACAGGGACAACGGCATCAAGCCAACACACGCAAACACAGGGCAAATTCAATCAAAAACATGTCCACACACACACAATAGCTTACACATAGACATGAATGTACCCTCTCATATATCTATTTAGACCAGTCCTCTTATGCCCGAATTAAATATAAAAAGGGTTGTGGTCACTCTTTACTACACAGGTGAAATGAAGGGAGAAACATGACTTCTTTGGACAATGTTTACCTGATGCTGATGAAAGGACAATCACACATTCAGCTGCCACTGGCGATTGTATTACTGCTTTGAGTAGCCTGACATTTCAAAAGCAAAGGTTGCTAATACTGCCACGGATCCACTAAAATGAACAGAACACGCTCTGGATGGAGAACACTGTCTTAATGAAGCTTTCTGAACAAATCTCTATCGTCCCTGGGTACTGTCACGATTCTGATAGACTCGTGTGCTTAAAATAAATAGAAAAGGGAATAAATGATAGATATGGAGTGTGGATATCAGATTCACACAGTCTTTGACGAGCAAGATGCAAAACAGCGTTCAGCAAGACACAATGTCAGGCTTGAAACAAAGGCGGGAGAGAAAATTATTATTTACACAACATACAGAGATTGCTGTGATAGATGTTCCGCTCAAAATGTCACAATGGACTCGAGAAAATGAATGTGCATTGGCAGGTCAAATGTCTCTTAATATACCAATGAAAATGGTATTTGCTGCTGGATTCTGGAGCATCTTCTCCATAACTGGACATACACCGCCACCTGGTGTTTGCTATTAGCTACTACATTCATACCACCTGCAATATTTTATAGTGCATGTCTACCAGGATGGGAAGTAGAAGAGGGGATTTATTGTGAGATTCCACACAGAAAGAAGACTGAGTGTGTGCTGAACGCAGGGCTGAATACCTGTTTTTGCTGGTGCTGGCAGTAGGGGCGATGTCTGGGGTCAGGACATACAGGCTGTTGTTTTTGGGCAGGTGTAAACTTCTGAGCACCGTCTGGTTCAACACACACAAACGGGAGGTAAGAGAACAAACAAGGCCTGATTACATCTGAATTTTATGGAAGCCCTGCAACTAACAATCATTTTCACAGTCAAATAATCTGTCAGTTGATTAAGTGATTAGTTGTTTGGAAATAAAATGTCAGAACAAATGCCAAATGAAGAAAATGTCATCTAAATAGTTGCCAATTTACTTACAGATGAACTAAAATACTGTGAATTATTTTTAAAATGTTTTTTTAATGTGGGTAAAAATGTGAAATAAACAATTGCCTGGATCAAGCACTCTTAACACAAAGCATGACAGTAATGATAAATAGCTTGTTAACACACAATCTATGTATATTTTGTTTAAATAGCATGCAGCAATCTAAACTGACTTGAAAGACATCAATTCTTGGACAAAGCATTTCCTATATATAACATGGGGTTAGGGTGTACTTCAGCCTCTTGTGGGCAAAATGAGTATTACAAAAACAATAAGATTGAAAAATGTTAAAATAAATAATATAAATCACCTAACCATACAAAGGCAGAAAATCAATACACACTGAGGATACATGCAGCTAAAATGTTACGTTTAAAATGTAAAAAAAAAAAAAAAAGACAAGAGAAATAGAATTTAAAAGACTACAATTTTAGTTTTCTTTCTGTTCTTGGTGCTCTATCCTGTTTTGACACATGCATTTTTGCGACAAACATTTATTTCAAGGTCTATCAACTCACACTGTCAGACACATCTCCACTCTTCCATCCCTTCAGCTGCATTTTGGACACTGGAACAGCAAGCTCTGTCTCAAGGATTTGTTTGATTTCACCTGTAGATTAGATTCATACAGATCATTGCATTGGAAATTCTTACATTCTGCACAAAAAAGGTATTGTGATATGTTGAGCATTATATGGATCATTTTCTAGTATATCAGTGTGTGTGGTGCTCACCGACTGTACTGCCTTCCTCCAGTACCAGCTCTACAGTGCGCTGTCGGTACTCCACCCTGAAGTTGAGCATGCGGGGCTGACGTTCTACAATGTGTCGAGAGGAGGAGACGCTGGGGCAAAATGCTGAAGTCGAGGATGACGGAGGAGAGGAGGACGAAGACGAAGAGGAGGTGGGGGGAACTGCACCTCCTGCTGCTGCATCGGCTGCTTCTGATTGGCTTGGAGGTCCGTACATGCTAGCCTGGCTCGCCTCACTGGAAAAGTTACTGTACAGAGATGACAAGGTTAATGATGGTGTGGGAGATTAAGTCTCTCGCTCAGTCTTCTTACAGTGTCTTAAAAATCTCAGATGCTATAAGAAACAAATATCTGGAAAGAGCGGTTTCTGCAAAACAGAAAAATACACCACCAACAACAACAAATGTCTTATTGTCCTTCATGCTTTTCTCTTTGCTGCTTGCTCAGTGTGTGACCCATGTTTCACACAACACAGTAAATAATGTCTTTTTTCTCCAGCTCATGAGCAGAGTGTCCCCTTTGTTACTTGAAGTGTAAGCAGCAACTGTCTTGCAGGAACAGAGTGCCAGACTTAAGGCTTTCGAACAAAAGCTGTATTTTATTTGGCCCACCAAATTAGAGAGGCCACTGTCCTGAGGCGTAGGTTTGGCGGTCAACAGCCGCAAAACCTCCACAAACAGGCTGGACCAATAGGGTGGGAGATTAACCGAACAGAATGGTATCACATTGCAACTGTCTCCTTCACCCACCACTTCAGTTACAAAACAAACCAAGTAACAAAACCCTTATTTAAAGATTCAAATATTCCCAAAAATCATAATTAGACCAGTAGAATAGTTACTGTGACTAAGAAAAATATAAGCTTATATTTAGCAACTACATACTAGAGGCTGACCGATAAGTTAGTTACAGTGAAACTCATATAGTGAAATATACTTCATATATGTGCAGAACACCTTCTTTAATTTGAGTTGAAAGCTAGCAGTAACTGTTTGTTTGATATCAAGACACAACATCTGGACACTGTGATTTAGTGGATTACATCTTCCCAATCTGTTCTATTTACAATGGACGAGGTGTTGTTCTGTGGCTGAACTGGCCAGGAGTACTTCTGTTGCGCGTCCCGTTCTATTGTTAAATGCCACTCTTACAAACGGTTTATGTTTGTACAAATTCCTGGGGTAAGAAGGATCCTAACATGCACGATTACATTGCATTAATGGATGGATAATTATGTGACTGGATTTATTGGAGGAGAGAATGTCAAATTGGTAAGTACAGTATTAAGTAACCAAACGTTAACAGAATGGTTTCTGTTCCTGGCTGCCTTCAATGCCCTGTCCCTATCATGGACAAGTGATGGACTTGCATCATATATTCGAGAATAATTTGCTGGGAGAATAATCTGACAATAGGCAAATTTTATTTTCAACTGAACAGCCAAATACGATTCAGAATTTTCAGGTACTGCCCCATCACATCATCATGATACACTACACTTCAAAATTCACATAGAGAAGATACTGGTTAATGTCTATGGTTTCAACATGGCACGACTCCGGAACGGTGTAGCATCACTTATCACTGAGATGAGTAAATATAGAATTAATCAGGGCTTATAATTCTTGACAGCTGCCATGAGAGTTTATTACTAATACCAAGTTTGTAGCCTTGATTGTTTTTTGCAGCATGTCATGAAACACCGTGAACACCATGAACACAATGAACAGCAGCGTGTTAGCAGTGTGTTGGTTTTTGAAGGCAATTTTCTTTTGTTTATTCTAAGTTCAGTGTATTTTGTTCTCAATGTAGTATTGCAGAGACAATAATTTAATGTGTCACCCCTGGATTTTAATGTGTCAGAGATGGAGGACGCATACCTAGCAACATTACTGCAGGAACACAAATGCATCTAAAGATGTGGAACACTTAATGGACATAGTTGTATTTGTGTAGGGCTAATGAAATGACATTTGGCATAAAATACAAGTGCTACCAACATGAACCAGACTGACAACTACTATCATCTCAGAAATGTATTGTGGCTAGATGATATATAAATGAGACAGATGAAGCAGCACAGATCTTACTCCAAATACCAAAGGATAAACATGAGAGATCTTGCCAAGAGGATTCTTACAATTCTTGAAAGTATCTGAGGGAAAAGAAATACTAGTTTATAGTGTGAGCACTCAGAACAAGTGCTTCCTCCTAAACTTGGCACGGCAGGACCAGAGGTCGTTAAATTGTCCGTTGTTGCTGTTTGGGTGTAGTTCCCAGCTGCCTTACATCTAGATGGCACTGCTCTCATGTGCAGTCCAAAAGGTGTCCCAAAGCAGATAGAATTGCTGAGCCTCTCATCCACAGACAAACTGCCTGATCAGTGACAGAGTGCAAGAGAAGAATCAGCATTTTTATCATGTCTGAGGACAGAAAATGTACACAACGATGACCTGGTGAGCTGTGGATAATGATCCACAAAGCAAGCTTTTTATAATTCCCAGCCTGCTTACTAAAGAGGACACAAGGGAGATGCATTTTAGACAGAAGCGTTGGCGTAGCCTCCAACTGGCTCTGGCTCAGGTCACGTCACCAGAGTCTGTTTACTGGGCAACGCCAGCCTACTCATACCAGTGCCAGCCACTTAGTAAATGTGTTGGCTGCTGGTCACGCTGCCTGCCAGCCTCCATTCATAGCAATGTGTGCCCTTGAGAAAGACCGGCAATATTCTCATGGCCCAAGGGCCTGAACCACACTGAAGTACATGCATGCCTGCGCACACATGCACACAAGTGTGTACACAAAATACAACGGTTAAACAGAACATCTCCAGTTTGAGTGGGTTCAGATCAGCTCAGTGCATTCATGAGTGTAAACTAACCGTTGAAGGAAAGTGAAGGGCTCAAAGCCTCTTTAAGAAAACCTTTTCTATTCAGAAACTGTGTACAACTCCACTCTTGGCAGAAAGTTTCCTTGCAGTTGCAGTGTCTTTTATTTTATTCCTCCATTAAAAAACAGAATAGAAACCATGGCAGGAGCAGTGATCTCCAACTCAGAAAAATGTATGTTAGCATTATTTGCTGGTTATGTATATGGAAATGTATCCACTATACAGTCAAAATGTTAACTGCACTATTCAAGCAGAGAACAAACCATACCAACAACAATTTAGTTGAAAGCCAAGTTCGTGGAAAAATTAGGGTAGACACTGAACCTGTAATTTCACAATGCCTGAACAATACTGAGGTGAGGAGTTCAATTCTCAGCTAATCAGGCTTTCTGTCCTGCACTGTTTTAAAGCTGCTGCATGTACAACACTGGAGATATATACTTGTGTCACATGCACATATTCCTCAGTAACATATATCCTACTCCTGTATTTCTAATTTTTTATTTATATAGTATATAGGTATAACTCCCATATTACAACTCATATTTCCTTGGCTTTGTGAACATAATCATTCTAGAGTGGCAGCAGAAAGAAAAACAGTGTGTTGAAAAGTCATACATGATATTTTGTTTGTTTGGTGCTGTAAATTCAACCAATGAATTTTCTTTCATTTACATTAAATGTGTGGCAGCATGGTTATTACCTTTGTAAGATTCCATTCTCCTGTGGTATGACTCCATTTATGGCTGCCTGTAATGAAGCAGAAATATATTATACAACACAATAAGACAATAAGGTCATTTTCTTGTTTTAGTTACAATATTGTATTGTTGCTAATGAGAATTTACAGACTGTTCTGGGATCATATAGTTCAAACTATCCAAACAAAACAAAAAAATACACATTGGGAATCTACACCATGAGAAAACATGGAATAATAGCCTAAACATTAAAGAGCATGTTTGAACGAGACTTGCAGATATTATAGCATATACCTAAAGTTAATTTGACAGTAACTTAGAGATGGGCAGTCCATATATAAAGTTCTAATAAATTTGGTCTGGTAAATCTTTCATGGCAAGACCAGGAGCATTATATGCTCTAAAACTGCTAAATACTTTGCCAAATGAATATTGCTTTATTAGGATGCCTGCTAAGGTGACTGGTTGAACCAACTAGTCAGTCCACATGTAACAAGCTACACCACTTATATTTTAGTCGAGTCTATAACATCATGTTTGCTTGCTGGCTGAATCCAAGTGCAACAGAGAAGGATGAAATATTCAAATAGGGTGGCTGATGAGAACAAAGAGAGCTGAGAGGACAAACACGACAGTAACCACCGTCAGCTCTGCAGTGAGCTTTTGTTTGGCTGCACAATTGATTGGACTTCTCTCGAACATTCACTATTCTTCACTGCAAAACAAACATGTTAAGTAAGTTGTTACGAGCTGGTATAACCATGTCCCCTACTCTTGTTGTACTGAATGAGGGAGATGTATGATGGATAAACATTAAAGGAGCCCTGTAGGTTTTTCTTGTTAACAAACAAAAGTCGTTTACGTGAAGTATTGCTCACTAAAATGCATTCTTTACATTCAGGTCTAACGTCAGGTAGACCACATTTCCTGCCTCATAAAACATTTGCATAGTCGATTTGTAAGAGTTCTAAATCCTGCTTTGTTTAAATCCATGTTTACATGTTAGCAGTCTTCTTCTATCCCTGCCTCTGTTGACATGTTGCTGTATATCTTGGCGCATTATTGCCATATGTTGATTCGTGTGAAACCTTAATCAGACAAACACGAGATAAACAAAATAGGGTGCTGCTCATAAAAGCTCTATAGTGCAACTAAAGGTCAAAAACTCCACAGGGCACCTTTAAGCTCCAATGAAATTAATGACATGGACACCACAGTCTTCTCAGTTACTCTTGACCTCTAATGTAGCATCTAACAATCATCTTTGGTCATCTTACGTAAAGCACTTATGGTTGCATGATTAGTTTAGAAGGAAGCCACACATTCATTGTTGGTAAAGTGCCACAAACTGTGGTGGCAGTTATCATGACTAAACACACACCACAGCAGTGCTAATCAGGAGTATTTGGTCACTGAAGGTTCCACTTTTCAATTTAGCTGTGCCTAGCCTTTTGCTTTTTGTTTCTTTTGAGGTTAGAATATCATAGTTTTATCATAGTCTGTGGTCCTTTGATTTTATCTTATGGATTATCAATGTGCTATGCTGTGAGTAAAAAGAAAGGGGGAAAAAAGGAAAGAGTAGTACACAGAGCAAATGTCATACAGTAGTGTCAAAAAGTCTGAGGCCACCAGTCAAAATACTTCTGCTTTGCATTTATTTTGAATGAAATACTATTGTTTCACTACAAATGAGTGGGAAGTGGAGTGCAGATCCCAAAACACAGCTCAAAGCTTGGCAAGAACTTCTTGAAGACCAAAGAAAAGAAGACCGAGGAGTCTTCACCATCGCCGACTTCCCTTCACAGTCACCTCAACCCCACTGAGCATTTATGGGGTCACATAAAGTTTGAGAAAGCCAACCATTCTGTGATATCACAAAAAGCTTTGTGGAACACTGTCAATAAGTATTTTGACTGGTGGTTTCAGACTTTTTGACCCCAATATATGCCTTTGAAATGTTGGTCATTTACTAATTAAATTGATAACCAGACAAGGTACATCTGGATCTGGGTGAATTAAACAAATTCCTGCTCTGCTAAACAACATCCTGGGGGAAATGCTGCTTTCTAACCACCCAACTCCTCAGCCAAACTCAGCAAACACAGGCATACAAGCAGATTTGCTGTCATCGATGTTTACAAAAATTACCAGCTACTGCACAGGAAGTGCAAGTCATCAGATTTACAGGTGCAGTGAGCACAGGCCCGACTGTCGTTTCTGCCACTGCTTGGACTGCTGCTGCTGCTGCTGCCTGCTTTGAACCTCTGCCAGCATCAGCCTAAATATAGACTGACCCCTTCCAATATGAACAGCGCAGTATAGGGCTCCTTGTTTTCATACTTATCATGAATTCATACAAACTTAACAGAGCACATTGTTTCTCACAGAGTCTCTCAAGTCCACATTCACACCTCACAGGACACCCTCACTCTTACAGTCACCACATTGAGGATGGCAGTCTGGCAACCTGCTTCGTAAAGCATGCTGGGTAAAATGAAGAAAGGATTTGGTCATAAAATGAAACAGAGAGTCTGTGTTATTGGATGTTAAATGCTCTCTTGATCTTGTACTCTAGATGGACTAAGCCTGTCTGTCAAAGAGCAAAGCCCAAGGCCTGCCGATAATGAACTTACCACTAAATCCCAGTTATTAAGCTCTAACAGAGTGATTGCCTCTGCAATGTTGTCAATTCCAGTGCAAGCCTGCGGGAGGAAAACAAAGACAAGGGAATTACAAATGGGAGATGCATTGTGTTAGATTCTGCTGCAGTCTTTTTGATGAAACTTTCTCATCTTCCTGCACATAAAAAATACATTTTACAGTAAAACAGAATGGAAAAATTGAAATCATCAGAACCATTTCAATGTTTAAGCTACAACCCATAACAGCAACATAAAGTGGTGGCAGTCTTCACAAGAATGAAAGCCACTCTGTGATGTCTTGATCAAAAGGAGATACAAATACATTACCTCTGATTTCTGTTTTATACCTTGGACTCCTGACCCTTGCAAAGCAAGCTAAACAAAATATGTTCTTCATAGTATAAAGTTATTACAATGCTGCAATGTGGGTCAAGGTACAGCAACTCCAATAACAGCTTTAACCTTGTCTCTTTGAATTCTTTTTGATGTGTAAGACAAGGCAGACAATGCAGAGCAAAAGTTGTTTCTATATATTGTGGTCACTTGTAACTAAAAAATGGAGGTTTAGGAGTAAATAATACCACTTCTACACTGGTTACTAATATTAAAAAAACAACTAGAAGTTTCCAAACATCTGGAAAACAAGTTAGGCTTTAATTTGTACAATTTCTTCCTTTGCTGATTTTATTTTCACAGAAAAGCATTTCAAATCATTTTTATTATTTATTGTGTATATTTTATCAGGGAGACCACAGAGTGGCTGTGTAAACTTGCTCCACTAGTTTTCCCGGGTTTATTTTTTTAACCGCTCTTGTATAATTGATAATGACAGCAGAAGTCAGCAGAGACAAAGGTATATCCTGAAGTATACAGATGACGCCGTCTATCTAAATTCACTTTCAGGGCAAGGATCAAGACTATTGACTTGTTAAGGATGTGTTTACTAACTCTTGCAACGACCATCACCTAAATGTAGACAAACTATTTTATTTAGGTCAGAGTGCTACATAAGCCTTCTGACATAACATAATTAAAGGTCAAAAGACAGATACAGTGGACAAATGCAAATATTTAAGCAGCAGTGTTGATAGCAAACTGAGAAATGAATGCCAAAACTGAAACACTAGACTTTGTTCAGTGCAAATGCTAAATTTAAATTTAGACAGACAGTGAAATTGTCAATAAACTGGTGCTCTGGCTGTCTTTAATCTGTTTATGGTGACAATTGCTCCACAAAAACCCCTGGAACGTTATGCCCATACAAAATAATCAAAGAAAGAGTTTCAGTTTTAATTTTAAAGTTATGCTGGCTTTAGCTGCCAAAAGAAAGAAACATGAAACAAATGCCTTTGCAGCTCCCACTATTATGTTTTTAAACACAGTGATAAATGCTCCTTTTGTTCTACATGCATTGCATGTATGCATGTTTGTTGTTACAATGTATGTTTTATATTGTTGTTGGTTGGTCTATATTTCTTTGGCTTAATTGCTTATGGTGTCTATCAGCATTTATGCTTTTGAGATAACTACAATCGAGTGCATGTTTCCTTGTGGACAATAATAACAGCTGTAAAGACCAGAGAGAAGTATATTTTATATATTAAGTGGCTATTGTGCCTGTTTTACAACCATGTAATGCTACTTTAACCCATCACTGCTGTTATTATTAACACAGTTACTCTGTTTTTGTTACATGCACAGCATTGGTCTTATGCACAATGCTAAAATCAGACTCCCAAGTAATCTGGCAACATTTTACCCCACATCTGACACATTTGGTGCAACCCTCATTGCAGGGGTAGAGATAATGATTTGAGGAAGTTACAAGTATTACTTCAATGTTTGAGCATTGTAGCATAGGCCCTTAGGATACAGGACACCACTTTAAATTGTGAAACAAAAAAACGTAACAGAAAACAGATCCAAATTAAATATAAACTGACAAAAAACAATTATGAAACTGATAAGAGTTTGAGCACTATGGACCGTTTTGGCAAAATGTGATATGATGACCTAATTAAACAATTCAAAACACGAGATTACTGTAACAAAGCCATGAGAAGGACACCACCAAAGAGAGGGGCTATACTTAATTTTACATGTATAAATCCTAGAGGAAGGATGTCAACTATGATCATATTGAGGTCATTACGCTTGGAAATCAAAAAACACAACGCTAAATTACTGACAGTTTGCAAGGAAAGGATTTTATGGTAGCCTGAATTTTTGCAACGTTAAAATCTATCTCCCTACGTGCAAAACGGGCTAAAAGGCCGGTGTCTTCAACGGACAAACGGTTTCTGATGAGGATTCAAAAACCTGACAGGACAACTGGCAATCTGTAAACAAGTTGACAGTTAACGTGAGCAGCGTAGCTCCCCTTTTAGCTAACTACATCGTCGTTATCTGTCAAGCAGGCAAACTTGAAACCAGCACAAAACAGAAATCGTTCCGCTATTTAGACTGGCAGCTTTGGGCAGCCATCACTTAGTTCGCGAGCTTACAGCTAATAATTCCCTTCAGAATCAGTTAGCAAGCTGTCAGTTTGCTAGCTTGATATGCTAGTCTCATAAACCAAAGCTGAGCTCAGGTCTGCTGTTTACGCAGCCAGTCAGGTCGTGTGTCCTCTTGTTGACAGCAGCCCAAGGAAATTCAACAGCGCGAATACGATTACTAGTTACTGAATAACAATATATAGGACATACAAATGAGACACACCTGAAAGTCGGCCAGAATCATTTCTCTATCCATGTTGCTATCGCCGCTTTCGGAGGCCATGGCAATGACTGGCTAAAAGCAATTCTTCTTCCACTGGCTCTCGTCGCTTTCTCGCCTCACAAGAGGGACACAGAGAATTACTAAAATACTCTGCCTGGACGTGGCGACGAGCGAGATGTTGGCAAATTGATTAAATCAAACTTTATCTGGATTTAACAGCTTCAGATAGACACAATTCTGTAAACTAACGTTACAGTGTTCAGTTATCTCATATCATTATTGTCATCTAGTCCATTGCTTTACGGCTGCTGACGTAAAGTTACGGTGGCCGATAGGTGCAAACGCGCTGCAGCTTAAGAAAACATGCAAATACACAAACCATGAGAAAACATCATTATTAGTGCAAAAACACTTGCAAACACGCCACAGAAACACCTCACAAGGTTCTAGAAATTAGGTACATGTGTATGAATATTAAGTAAAGCTTTAAAATGGCTAAAATTATAGTATATAGACACCAAAGAATGGATTGCATCAGTTTATTGCAGAAATTTCATTTGACATCCTTTTACTCTCATCTGGCGCTGTAATGATTAATCTTATATTTTATTTATGGGTAAGTATCATATCCACTGTAATAAATGGAGAAATTGTAAGCCCTCCTTTGGTTCATAAATGATTTTGAGATGTTTTTCTCATGAAAATTGCAAGAAAGATGAGTCTGGACATTTCTTACTGTTTTGATTTATGATCCTTATTTTGAATCTTCTGTGCCCTTATTCAGCTTTGAGTTGTCATATTATGTGTGATTTTAGCCCATTCTTTATATTTGGATGGATGGATGGATGGATGGATGGATGGATGGATTTATTTTCTATAAATCCCTCTTATTTTTTGGATTCGTCTTCATTTAGGCTGATGTCTTTTTTGTTACTCTGTATTGTATTATTTGTATATATCCTCTGTGAGATAATGTAGGATTTGTATGTTACCAAACATTACATTTCTTAATGCGAACCTAAACTGCTTTGGTAATTTTTTTCATGCCAATAAATTTTGAATTTAACTTAATTAAAAATGAATGCTAATATGTCTCTCTACTTACCTCAGCCTACACTATGGCCTATATGACTCAGTCAATCGATGGTCTATATGACCCTAGTCGATCCTATATCCATTTAGTTAGCATTGCTAGCATATCCATTTAGCTAGCTAGCTAGCTAACTAGCTACATGGATGTGCTAGCTATCCATCCATCCATCCATCTATCTAGGGACCATAGCAGGGACCACAAGGACCCCACCACAGACCACTGAATTGATGTGGACCACAAGGACAACAGTTTAACAAGTCGATCAACCGATCCATCAGTCAAACTCATATCCAACCTTTCAAACAAATCAAACTCAAATTTAAAGTGCTTTACATGTGACTGAAAACAAAACTTTGGGTATTGAAAAACAGAAATAGACCTAAAGCCCAATATACACCAAGACAGCAATAAAATAAGCATAGTTAAAATAATAAAATATAAAGAATAAAAGATAAAACAAGCAATAAAGACAATGGTGAAAAATAAAATATAAGACTATGCATAAATTATTCTAATAAAATAAACAATATAATATAATAATGATGATAATGATAAGTGTTAATGGTTAAAAATATTGAATAAAGTATAAACAAAAAATGTAAAATTATAAAACACAAAAGTGTAAACATATGAATATTTCCAGCCACTCCCAGATTCTCTGGAAAAATGTTCAAACGGCTTGCAGCGTAACGCCTGAAAGCAGCATTACCAAATGTTCCTGTTCTGTATTGTAGAGCAGCTAAAAGAAAAGAGCTGTATGATCTGAAAGGACTTCCTGGTCCGTAAATAAAAACCATGTGTGAGATAAAGTTTGTTGATAAACTAATACAATAATTTTGAATTCAATACAAAACTAAGGTAACCAGTGCTTTCCTGTTAGTCAGCACTCGTGCAGCAGAATTTTGAATTAATTGTTGCTGATGTATTGGATATTCGGTGAAAGCGAGAGTGTTACAATATTCTAGCCCAGCGTTCTTTAATTCTGGTCCTCAGGGTTTCAGACCTGTATTTTTTAGATGGTTCCTGTTACGTGGCAGCAACAGGTGAACCCAGGAGCAGACACAGACAGGGTGTCAACAAATAAATCTTCAAAAGGTGTAGTTTCCTTTTGTAAGTTTAGTAGGTGGGAGCTTGTGGCAGAGCAAGGCTGCAGCTTAATAACATAGTCGATAACAAACTGTCCAATGGAACGCGGAGAAAGTTTCCAGGACACCACCCTTAAGGGAACAGAAGGCCGTACCTGTTGGCCGGGGTCGTAGACAGGAGCTGCAGTGTAGCGACAGTTGGCCTGAGTCAAGGCTCTGGTGGAGACATGTAGAAGGGAGGGAGTTGATATCAAAAACAAGATTCCATGGGTGACAAACCTGTTGAGGCATTAGAGAGGGATTTATGGACGTACTCCACCCATGACAACTGGGAACTTCAGTGAGATGGGTTTACAGAAACCGCACAACAGGTTGGCAGAGGAATGAAATCAACCGATTTCATGAAACTGTCAATAATACTGAGGATGACTGTGTTACCGGTATCAGAGACATCAACCCCTATCCATTTGTGACGTGTGAGTTCTTAAAAATGCTGTTTCACCCTCAGGGCTGTGTGGGCGGTGAGAGTAGCTACCATGTGACTGTAGTTTAACGGTAGAAATTGGCAAACTCCAATAACCGCTTTAGCTGCTTCAGGCTGGTGGGTGTTGGCCACTCGGTTATGGCTTTCACTTTGGTGAGCCGATGACTTAGAAAGACAGTGGAGGCATAGAAGTCACATTTCTCAGCCTTAACAACAAGCTGATGGACGTGTTTGTTGGGTGTCAAGATCTGGGAAGAAGATGAGAATATCATCCAGGTACAAGAAACAGTCATTGTGTTCCGTCTGAGGGTGAGTCAGGGGCCAAGAACCAAACCCCATTGCTACACCCTACTTCCAAAAACCTCAGCGTCAGCTACACCAACACCGCAAGGATTTTGTTATGTACATATGCGAAGCTGGGGACAGCTAACCAGCTTGATTGAGGCTGAGTCTGATTTACTCGATGTAGACTGTTGGTATAGAAGGGATGTGTAGAGTGTTGGGCAGAGTTTCGCAGCATGCTTTGACACAATGTGTTTAAGGCCATAAGGCTTAGTAAACTATAAATGGTATATGGATGTGCATTTCTATAGCTCTTTTCCTGTCTACTGACCACTCAAAGCGCTTTCAACACTTGTCACATTCACCCATTCAATTTGGGGTTCGGTATCTTGCTCAAAGACATTTCAACCAGCGACCTTCCAATTACTAAACTACCCCAACTACCTCCTGAGCTACAGCTGCCCAAACTGTGTTTAAGTGTCCTATAAATCATCACAAATGTTACCTGTTATGCAGTAATTAGCGTTGCTGTTTATCACTCTAATTCTACAAAATGTTCTTATAGATTACAGTTACTGTTGTTGTAGCTGTAAGGGCAATCCAAACAATTGGAGGTGTATTTTGGTCAAAATAAACAACATTGCTTGGAGTTAATCTCTTCCTACATATGAAATATCCAAATCCGGGGTGTGACCATGGTTGTGGATCAGTGTATTAACATGCTGTTAAAACCTTTTTGGCACTGGTGTCTTTAAGATTCTAAATGTGTTAATCACCAATTAAAACACAGCAATCATAACTTGTGTGAATGACAGATATCAGAAGAGGGGACAGATAATTTAGGAGTCGTCACAGTTTGGCATCACTGGTCACCTGCTCATTTCTGCCTGCCCGCTCACCAGCCATTCTCACCTAATCAGTCACCTCCACTCACCTGTTCTCAGAGATGCTCCTCATCACCAATCCCAGGATTTCTTCCCCAGCCTCAGAGACACTCTCTGCCATTCATGCAAGTCTCTCCAGGAGTTCTCTTTGGACTGTTCCCCTGATGCCGACACTGCCTGCCTCTGACCAACTCGTTTCGCCTGATCCCCAGTAAGCACACCTGCCTTTTGTCCCCAGCTTTGAGATTTTCTGCTGCGTCCTTGGTTACTCTTTTGCCTGCAGCGGCCTGGCGTAACCTTTCCACCACAACAGCTACAGCAAAAGCTAGAGAGTGACCCACTTCCTGTGGCTCAGAGACGCTCACGGTATTGCCCCATTTGCTATCATGTGCGCACTGTGTGAATACGCACCTGCTGGCTTTCTGATTCTACGCTTTCAAGACCACGTCGCCAGCCTGCTCCTACCTGATAGAGTAGCCTGAAGTTGTATTGAACTGTATGTTTGGGCTATTTCACTGCTCACTCACTGGCTTCCCATCCTGATTCAGCCTGCCATACCAGCTGGTCCACCAGAGACTTTCCTCTATTATTACTCATCTTGTTCATCATCCTCTGTTCCTGCTGAGTTATGTCAATAAATATCATTACCAACTATCCCTGGAATCCTACGTACTGCAATTGGGTCCTAACACAGCCCATTAAAAGAGGAAGCAGGACTGAGAATTTTTGAAAGTTGCATCATATTCAAAGGCCTTAAAATGTGCACAAGTCCACATCCCTGACCTACAGTATCTCTCTGTATATTGTCTTAGCCCCCACTTAATTCTGAGTCTTGGTAAGAAAAGGACAGCCCTGATAGTATTCACTGATAAGGTAATTGATACAAATTTGTTTGCTAATACTTTGCTCCGTTGGCAATATAGTGTCAAGCTGAGATGATGGGTTTATAAAATCAGCAGGGTTGGGTAGGATTGTAGTTAGTCAGTAACAGTTGCATTAATGTGTTATTTGTGCCCCTGTGGTTGGGTTGCAGTACATCATGCTTAAAAAAAAGTAATAAATACAATTTGACCATTGATCATTAACACAGTTATCATTAAAGTCAATCACCTCAAATTTGTCGCATGGGTTTTTTTTTTTTTCAATTTTTCTAGCCATGAATTTAAAAATCTTCAGTGCATTTAATAGCCAAAGACTTATGTGGCCAGGGAAGGTGAAATAGAACCACTCCACAGACCGCTCAGTAACAGTTCTGGCCTACTAGCCTTGGCGCTCCTTGTGGCAGTTCCAAGTGGTTTGGGTTATTGACTGGGGTCAGTGGACAGTAGTTACAGATGGTGCATAAGCTGTAGATTTTAGGCTTTATATATCAATGTATTAGACAGGGTTTTCTACTATTGCAAGTGTAGGTGTGGCTATCTGAGTAATTTTGACTTTAGTCCTTCTCCACCAACTTTTAAAAAGACAATGACCCTTTTACTACAGCACCACAGACAGCCTGTTTGACATGATGCAAATGCATAAAACTCCTGTCCAAAAAAGCAGACATGCACCTATTGCTTCGATTCTCCAGCCGTAGCCCAAATTATTTTCATCAATTACTCTGCCGCTTCTTTGGTTGATGAATTTTGGCCAATAAAATGTCAGAAAATTGTTAAACATGCTCATTGCCATCTGGCAAAAGATACAGAAGTATCAGCCGCCATACCACCAAACAATGGAGCAGCTTCACCCTCTATGCTGTGAGACTCCTGAACTCATCTGCAACAGCACTCCCTAAAACAGATGTCAGCAGGACTCAAGGACTCTAACATAATTCTGTCTTAAACCCTTGTTTAAAAAGAATGGCAAATGTAACTTGTACCTTGTATTACAGTCATTCAGAGCCTAAAGTGACATCTTCACGTTGCTTCTGTTGTCCAACCAACAGTCCCCCAGACCTCAAGACTCTGCATCTACTCTCATAAATGACAAAGAAAAGCAATTCATCCGGACATTGAATAAACTGGCAACAGCAATTTTTCTGATACTTTTGCTTGAAAAATGACTTTAATTAATTTTCTTTCAATTATTCAACTAATCATTAAATATCCACTTGATTCACAGAGGCTTCATCACGCAGTAATACAAAAAAAACAACTTATACAAAATCTACCCAGATGGGACAGAAAGGGTCAGTATTGGACAGGGGAATGGAGGGAGAGAATTGGTTATGAATAACTACATACCTGACCTCAGCTGTGCTCTGGACCAAACCAAAGCAGGCTCTGGAGCTTGATGGAGTCCCATCACTAGAGGGCGGCATGATGAAAGGAAAGTGAAAGATGTCGCCGAGCCCATGACACAATAAAATAATAATGATGATAATATAAAGCCTGTCTTGCTCTCTGAGAAGTATATTAACGACGGAGAAGGACACACTGATTATACCAGCATGTTACAATGTGCCAGTTTGTCTCCTGAGCACAGTCTCTCTCTCTCTCTCGCAGCCGTGAACGCATCTCCTCTGTCACCGCTGCACAGCATCACGCTTTCTCCTCCGTGTGTCCCGCCTATCATCTGGCGTTTCATCCAATCACGCCATCTCATCGCTTTGGGTAAGAATTTTGAATTTTATGAAACTGTTTACTCAGTTAAGCTGTGAGGGCAAACATCCCTCCTTCCAACAGATAATCTGCGCTTCAGTTCAAACCATAATTTTGTGATGTCACTGACGATCGTCTTTTTTTAGGCGCCTCGCGGTGGAGTCTGTGCCTACGTTTGAAAGTGAATCCAATTGGACTGTGACAGTGCGGCTCACGGAGGACCATCGGTGTGTTTATATTTGAATAACGACGTGTTTCTCGCCTGACACGTGCGATCCGTGGGCAGCTCGGTCTTTTCCCTCTTATTACTCAGCGCGCTGTGCAGGCGGACGCCAGGCTATAATGAGAAGAATACCGAAACCCGCTTTTTATTAATATAGGCTATATAAAAAAATAACATACTTTGGCAAAATCATTTGAAAATGAGCGGGAAGTGACTGTTAATGACATCACACCTATGTTTACATGCGTGGATGTCACCAGTTTATGTTAATTCATTGCTTCTGATGTCGTGGTGTTATTTTCCTGTTGCTTCTTCAGCGCTCGTCTCGGTGGGATGGCATCCGATGACGGGTTACACGGTGGAAGGCTCGTGTTATGGTTTTAATCACAGTGAAAGTAAGTGCGTGTTTTACTCGATTATCACTCTTGCAAATTTAAGCTTCGATCGCTTTATTTTTATTTTTTGTTTTTTCTACCTATGATGATAATTATTTTAGCCGCAGGTAGTTTATATCATCTGTGTGCAAAAATGCGTACGCTTGTTGTAAACACGTGCTGCTGCTACTGCTACAGAGACACATAGAGATGTTATTGCAGTCGATTACATTACATGCATCTGCCCCAGATCCTTCTCTAAACCTCTGATCACAAGACAGCCAGGCCTGCAAGACTGTGCGTGCTCCAAAAACAACATGGAAAAATAAATGCTTTTACATTGTTTCCATAGTGACCTAAAATCGCCACAGACAGAATTAAAAATGCATGTGACAGTCACTCAGTGGCAGCAAATAAATTACATTTGAGTTTGGGGACTGAATTTGGGAATAATTGCACAGATCATAAAGCTAGTGGGATTTACTGCTTGTTTGGATACTAATTGAGCACTAAAAATATAAATAAAAGTAAAATGTAATATACACACAAATATATGTAGAAAGTAGAATATAAGCTGTGAAAGTGAAAAAGCATCACCTATTATTGTGTAATGTGCAAATTCTGCAAATTCTTGGACAGAGCTTAGTAAAGTAAAAGTAATGCATAATATCAAATATAATTGTTGACTCTGTTAACACTGGAGACAAGCTGAACCATGGAGATGTATGTATGTATGTATATGTATATACACATGTGTGTGTGTATATATATATATATATATATATATATATATATATATATATATATATATATATATATATATATATATATATATACATAGGCTATAAAGAAGTTACTAGTTTCTTTCAGTATTACATAGATAGTTGAAATGAAGTGAAACAGGACCATTTATATGATTTACAGGTAATTGAGAAAACTCAATTCATCTAAACATCCATATATTGCAAAAAAGGTAATCAAAGTAAATCTGTTTTACTTCTTAAAACGTTTGCTGTATATTCTTGAAAATATAAAACGTTGCTAGCAGGTCTAGTGAGATGTGGCTGTACACATGCCCTTATTTTTTTATTTTTTTGGTTTGAGTAAATCCAGCCCATGTGTGATGTAAGACGGGGGGATGGTGACTATAACTTGGGTGACACTGTCTACTGGATTATTATATCTCTCGACACAGAAAACCTCTAGTTTTGTTTGTTCATATATATTTTTCCTTTTTTTTCACCAGAATGGCTGATGAGCTCTGCAATGCATCTGCCATGGGAGATCTATCTAAGGTTTTGCTTTTGCTGCAAGATGGAGCAGCTGTTAATGGATTAAATAAGTACAACAGAACAGCACTGCAGGTGAGTAGAAACCGCTTTTAAAGTAATTTAAAAGTAGTACTGTCGAAGTGAACTTGGATAAATGTATTTGTGGGTTGTTGTTTTTTTTTTAACAGATTTTAGTTTGAGGAGCCACATGTTTGACTTCCTCATTTGACTGTGCTATTGTAAAGGATAGACAATCATATCTCTTATCGAAATATCCAGTCGATTTTGTTCACGATTATATCAAATGAAACAGTGAAAATAGATGTACAAAGTTTTCAAATGAATCTGTGTGTGTGTATCTGTGGATAGAAGGCAGAGGGGAGTTTGGACTTTGCAAAATGTCTGATACAGATGCATTAAGTCAGATTAGCTGCAAAACTAATCCAAATCGATCTGAAATTCATATTTTTGCTGTTAATCATTTCAAGTCGATAACCATTCGCGTATAGATTAATGTTAATAATTCTGTGTTTTGTTTGATGGAGCAATAAGATTATCTTTTATCCCTCAAAGCAGTTCCAGCTAAGATTTTGTACCCTTTTGATCCTGAGAAAGAAGTTATCGATATATATACCACAGAATCGTCTCGTTTTAGTTTTATTGGAGTAAAATAAAGGCATGCAAAAAAAGAAAAGTTAAATTTGAGAGTTACTAGAGGAGGAACAAAAGGGTTCGTCTCTATCATGAGGAAATGGTGGATGAGGGCCTGTTCCTGCTTGCTGTATGCAGGGCTTCATTATTCTTTCTCTCTTTTCCTACAGTTTACACGATCCATTTAGGCAGAAGTCAATAATACTAAGTTAGTATGATTAACATTGACCCATTTGTACTACTACTAATCATCATTTTAATGACAAATATAATAATTGCTTAAAACTGCAGAGTCATTCTAGACTAACACATTCCATATGCAGCTCTCATTTTGTTTTAATGTTTAAAACGATGCACAGGCTGGTCTCTTTAAGACAGACTGTGAACTGGGCATTATTAGCATTAATTGTCTATCTGGTGATGCATGATATATGCTAGCTTGAAAAGGCTACCAAGTATGGTCATTTGATCTGGTGGAATGTGCCTGACAAAATGTCGGTTGTGAGGTCCTCATCAGGAGGACATGGTGGATTACACAACATGTTTATGCTCGCTTTATACATACCTAGATTATTCTTTCTTTCTTTTTTTTCTACAGTTTGCACAATACACACAGACAAAAGTCAATAATGCTAAGTTAGTATGATGAACTTTGACCCATTATTACTACTACTTGTCATAATCTTAATGATAATAATAATACTTTCTTAAAATGGCCACTGGAAAAGCATTTTAGTCTAACTGCATTTCATATGCAGCTCTCATTTTGTTTCAGTGTCAAAAGAAAAACCTAAACCACTCCCTGCTCTCTTTAAGCCAGATTGTGAAACGGCCATTACTAGCATAGCAGAATCTATAAGTGCTAACAGCCTGAATGCCATCAGCCTGATATTGTCATATCAATCTATCTGATAGCCTGAATATAGTTAGGCTGCAAGTGTCTGGACCAGCTGGTCCTGTCACATCTGTGCGACGTCATTCTCACTCATGTGTCTGTCTCCGCCCTCCTCCTGTCCGGGAGCAGGTGGTGAAGTTGGGGCACAGCCCTCTGGTCGAGGCTCTTCTCGTGGCGGGAGCGGACCCCGACAGACCTGACCCGGCGTGCGATCTCACCGTGACGCACGACGCCGCACGCGAGGGATTCATAGATTCTGTGCGCGTGCTGGTAAAACACAAGGCAAACGTGAACCTCGTGGATGTGAAAGGAAACCGGCCGTTGCACCTGGCTGCCAGGGAGGGTCACCTGGAGGTGGTCCGGCTGCTGACTGAACACACCGATGACTGCCAAGCACCCAACGGTGCCGGAGACACCGCCAGACAGCTCGCGCTCCAACGCGAGAAGATGGACGTCGTCCAATACATCGACGAATATTTGAGCTCACGTGAGTACTTCTATCTCCAAATACAAGAAAATTCACGTGACATCTCTAAACGCACCGAAAATGCTGGAGTTAGCTAACTGGGTAGGTCTATTAAATATGACGCTGTTGAGATTTTTGTGGACATGTTAGGAATAAAGAATATTTATCTCACTCAGTTAGAGCAAAACACATTGTCACTGTAAGAGAGTTTATAAACCAATGTGATGAGGCTTAAAGGCCCACAGAGCAGCCGATATTAGCCTCCGTTGGTACTGCGCAGAGCATTTATTCTCAACCTGGGAGCCAGGGCCCCCAAGAGGACTGTCACATCTGGATGTTAAGTCAAAATCCGATTGTGACTTAACATCCAGAGTTCGCCATGGTTATGGAAAACAAAACAAAACAAAAACATTTTAGACTGAATAATTTTTACTATAGAACAGACCCATACCGATAGGGGCCGAAAAATTCCAACATCGATAGAGCGGCTAATATATGCTTCACACTTTTTTTTTTTATTATCCATCAGATGTGACAATAAACTTGATTTTCTAAAATGACATCAGTGCAGGGAAACAACAAACATCAATGGAAATGTAATTATTATAGTTTAAAACATGCCTCTTTTTCTGCGGTATAATCTTTTTCTTTTTTAATTACGTTTTATATCGGACAACATATGCCGATTTATGTGAAAGGCTAATATCAGCTGATAAGATCAGCTAACTGATAGATCAGTCAGGCTCTAGTTTTTATATTCAATTTTCTGTACCAGTGATACATTTTGCCTTAAAAAAACAAACAAACATTGGAATGGAACAGAATAAACAATTAATTAGTTTGTTGCTCAATGTAAGTGAAAACGAAGAGGCTAGTAGCCGAGATTTTATTTACCTTTTTGGTACTCCAGATTATATATTAAGAGCAGCATATACGTTTAAATCAGGAAGAGATAGCGCATTTGAGTATAACCGGTAATAAGGGCGCTTTAACTGAGTTAGCTCCTTTTGGCCTATAAGCTGCTTTTGATATAAAACCACCTGAGCAAATCGGGATGAAATGAAAGGAATCGGAGTCAGAAAAAACGTCACTGTGCGTCGCAAAACGGAAACTCGTGCACAGAATATTCACAGCAGGAGTACATCTAGTGGCCGATTTATAAGGTACACATGTGGCAATCTAATACTGCATACCTCTACGAAGTTTATAATGCTCCGTTTTTGTCAGCATCGTCGGAAATGTGTAAATCTAATTAGCTGCGGCCTATGTTAATTATAGATCTATTTAGCCTGTATTTTTATAATAGATTTATATGGATCATTATTGTAGGTCGCAGCGGCCAGCATACCTCCACTAACAGGCTTCACTCCTATCTGAACTATCAGACTACCTATATGATGGTGTCCAGAAATATGAACTTCATGAAATAATTTAAATTAATTGAACCATCTGCACAAACATGTGCTGGTGTTATAGTTTTATAACTTCTATATTATTTAATGGGAGCTGATCATTGTGTGTGTGTGTGTGTGTGTGTGTGTGTGTGTGTGTGTGTGTGTGTGTGTGTGTGTGTGTGTGCGTGCGCGCGCGCACGCGCCTCTAATGGGATCTGAAAAAGGTGCTGCTTAATGAGTGAGGGTTGCTCTTTAGACAGCTGATAGTGAGCAGTGTGCTGCCTGTTTATTCTACTTACAGGCATGATGATAAAAATTACGTTGTACATGTTTTTTAACACAAGCTTGATTTTCACAATATATATAGCCTCTGACAACTGTCTGCTTATAAGTGAACCCTATTATTCACCATCTCCAGCAAACTTAAAGATGGTATTCAACAGCCAGTAGCCAAATAACCACACATTTCTTCTGATTTGTCTCAAATTAAGGTATCAATGAGCCTTTTGACGGCCAGTTGACGCCTTTGAACTCACATACTCTGTAATAACATTTCAGGTTGTGGTGTCATGATGGAGGAGTAGTGATGCCATGAATCATTTCCATTTGAAATTGTGGTGCTGGCGGTACTTTCATGCTTTTATTTATGTTAAAATAAAGGTATGTGATATGAGTAGTCCTGCTGTCATTATACTCAGATGAAGCCTAGTCTTACTATATAACATTACCACAGCATGCTCGACAAGACCGGCACTGTCTGAAACAAGAATCTGTTACACAGGCTGCACATTAGCTCACCATTAACAGTATCAAAAGTGAAAGTCAGTCTCCCTGAAGCTGTTCCTCTGCTTCTTTCTGTGGCTTTGTTGGCTGTATCTCTCTGTGTGTGTGTGTGTGTGTGTGTGTGTGTGTGTGTGTGTGTGTGTGTGTGTGTGTGTGTGTGTGTGTGTGTGTGTGTGTGCTTGTGTAGTTAATGGGAACTTCTTTTTACAGTCAGATCATGGGAAAGCACGGGGCTTAAGAGAATAAGGTCCCCAGAGCACTGTTTGAAGCTAGAAAGGTGGGCTGGTCTGCTAAATATTAACCAAGTTCAACAGTATGAAACTGTGTTGTCCTTTAAGGTCAGTTTGTTTATTCAGTTTATTCAACAAAGAGAGTTTGTCTTCTGATTATAATGTCATCTCCAAAACGACACAGTGCACCTTTAAAAAAAAAAAAAAAAAAAAGGCTTTAACTAAGCTGCTTGGATTCAGTGTTCAGAAACAGGCAAATAAGTTTGAGGCCTACTTTACCTCAGATGACCTCATGGAGGTCACATCTCTAAACTATGAAATCCAAAGACACAGGAACAACACATGGTGAGATTAATCGTTCTTTCAGTGTGGCGTCTGTAACCTGTCTGCTCCAGGCCTCCCCGCTCCCCCTCCCCTCTCCCCGCCTCGCACCATTAAACGGTCCGGCGGCTCTGCACACTGTTAATGTGTGAAACGGATGCACGCTGTCAGTACACTGCGCACTGATGAAGTGTGCGGGCTTTGTGTCGTTTGAACCGTAGTTTGGACATCACAGCTTGTTAAAGGCCAGCGACTTCGTTTTGCGTGCTATATTCAAATGTTTCCACGAGCGTCATGACATTGTTTCGTTCTGATAATTGATTGATACTGATTGGTCGTAATGTCCTGGTCAGAGCTAAGGTGAAAAGTGACACGTTAAGTAACGCTGAATTATAATTTCACAGACGCATTGGCTTATTCTCAGGTCCCTATCATCAACCCCCTGTCCTCTATAATCTTCTTTTGCGCTTTGCACAGGTGTGTCCAGGTGACCTCAGACTGTTGAAGCCTCTTTTTAAGAGCTGAAACGATGTTTGAAATATTCAGTATTATATTAAGTTCCTTGTGTGGGTCTTCGCGTGTGAAGCCATGCCATGAAGGCCTGTGCTCAAGGCTGTGGAAGGAGTGGGGATACAGTTGAACGCTACAAAAAAAGACTGAGGAGGAGGAGGAGGAGGAGGAGTTAACCATATAAGGAGTTGTAAGAGGGAGTCAAATGATGACGACTCAGCTGTATAGAGTTTGGATTGGCTGGAAGGAGTGAGGAGGACCTTCATGAAAAAAGGCATGTAGAGACATGAAGCGAGGAGCCTGTCTGCGGCTGAAGCTGGTCATCAAAAAATGACAGATTTTCTATTTTCTACTGTGATCGCAGAGGCGAAGCAGTTCTATATTGAAGCAGGAAAAAAGTACAGATAAAGAGAGAAACTTTAAGAGATTAAATAATTAAATGGATATAAAAGAAGAATATAATAAAATAGAAACTATTAAGGATGAGACCAGAAAAAAAACACCCATGATTACAGTCAATAGCACACACAGTAATAACACTTGAACTAATGTTGCAATACCATCTCAAGCAAAGAGGAAGCAGTGGATTAATTAGTAGAGCAAAAACAGCAAAGCAGCAGTAATGTGGTACTCTCAGCAATACTATCAAAACTCATGTTATTTTTGTTTCTAAAATCACATTTTGGTCTTAATTTAAGTAAAATCATGTTAGGTTTAGGTGTATTTCTTCTTTTAGCTGCATGGAGCTATGTGCCATGGTAAAATACACACTGAAATAATAAGTCTTGCACTTATTTATTATGACATTATTGGTGTCTGTGTTTGCATGAGGATACATTTGTGATAACACATCTGTTTTCATCTCTAAAAACATTTGTTTATATCTGTCTTTTACAGACTAGAAGAGGAGGCGGGTGAAGATGAGGCCGTCTTATGCTTCCGCATTTCTGCCTGTCTTTTTAAAAAAAGAAATGTGCTTACTAAGTCAGCTGCAGTCGAACAGACTGTGTGAACTTCATGTTTATAAGTTGCATTTCTGGGATACCAGAAAACAATAAATACAATGATATTGATTAACATATGGAGGGGTGAGAGAGGTGGAAGTGACATTTGTCTTTACAGGAGAGCCAAAATAGTAAGTGACCATACTTTGTCCTGACTTTGTTTATTAAATTCAGTCTTATACATTAACGTTATAAACATCTGGATGACAATATGTTGTATTGTGACATTTATGAATATTTTAAACTCATTCACTTTTTCTAATGTACTTATTTGAGTTTTTTAGTTTGCAGGTTTTTGATTCATTTGTGCAGTTTTGGCACGGAACAGCTCATCACGAGCTTTCATTACTCATTTACAAAATGTTAGGGCGTTTTCACCCCTTGATGTGTTGATGTTTGGTTTGTTTGTGAGCATAGACAGACGGTGCTGACAGAGCGACTGGAGAGAAGACTCTTGGAGCAGATGCTGGTTTCAAATACAGGAAGTTATTTAGAGCAGGAAATAATGCTATATACACCCCTCTCTCCCCCTTCTGTCTGTCTTCTATTAATGTGAATGTAAAAATGAAAGCATAATATAATATTGCCAAAGCATTAGCAGTCCTATAGAGGCCATGTCACGTAATAAAAGGCATCAATTAAAATCCATGCTTGTTTACATTTTTATTTGTGTGTGTGTGTGTGTGTGTGTGCGTGTGTGTGTGTGTGTGTGTGAGAGAGAGAGAGAGAGAGAGAGAGGGAGGTGAGGTCCAGGTCATCACTTCCTTTCTTTCTTTGAAAAGACACAAAACGCGTGTGTGTCACGCAGGAAGCTTCAGATCCACACTTTATGTTCATGTCTTTGAATCCATCGTAAGAGGTCACTGTGCGCAAAACGTGAAATTACAGGAAATCTTTGGAACAAGCGGAGTCTTCTCTTTGGTGAGACCGTCCTGATCGCAGACACTGTTCACTGTAAAGCAGTTAGTCATAAGTGAGACACTGCGTTCTGTCTGCATTAATAGGAAGCGACGACAGGGAGGACTTTGGGATATGATATAGCTCATTGCTTAAACGACATGCTGCTGATGTTTCATTTCAGTGGAGTAACGCTTTACTAATAATATTTCATCACCACAGTTGTGTCATATAACGCGTTACAATCCGCGTCTCCGGCCCACGTGAAGCGTTTGTTGTTGTTATTGTTGTTTTTTTAAGAAGCCATCCATACCAGCATGACCATATTACTGCAGGATGCGTGTGCGTGTGTGTGTGCATGTGTTTGATACATAATCGAGCCTATAAGTTATCTCTAGTGTGACTGAAGTGTACTTTAATGTACACTCTTCAAACATACATGCGCTCCCTGTTCTGTGGACTATAATAAAAAGACATAGAAGAAGATATTTTTGTCTTGTCGCGACATGATAGGCTACCTTATAGACGATATAGGTCTACTGTGTTTCATATGACCGAGCCTACAGTTAAACGTGTTTATTCCTGTCTCATATGTCAGACTTTGATGCTTTGTCTGCCTGCTCATCCCTGCGTCCAGGGCCATTCGTTTATTTCTAAAGATCTAGGCTATTGTTCTGTTTAGATTATTTTGTTGAGAGTATCTAAAAAGTAATGCAATAAGTAATTCACTACTCTACGCAGACAGTGACATTGCAACGTAATTTATCACTTTAAAATGAAGGCAACCAGTAATATGTAATACACTGCATGTTGAATGTAACTTGCCATACACTGACCCAGTGACTACAAATGAATAGTCTGACACTTTGTCAGTCATCATGACTTCGCAGCGCCATCTAATTACAGCCACCTTATGATTATGTCTGCTCCCCGTGAGTCAGTGTCACCGTTGCAAAAATGTGGAACTGGAGAGTGACCTTTGCCTTAACCTCCAAGCAACTTGACCCACTGACTCCAAATGAACAGGCCTGCCATGATATATATCACTACACTGGCCTAATAGACGCATTTCTTCAAATTGGATTTTGGTGGGGGTTTTTTTTTCTATTTTATCTCCAGTATAGTATATATACATTTAGTACTGACATAGAAGCTATTAAAAAAATACATATCTAAAAGTGCTATGAAAATAGCATATACAATAGATGTGTGTCATGTTAGATGGACGCTATTACTTCCACTGTTTTTTCCATTAAGATATTTATGTAAAATAAACGAATTGCACGGTGGCAATCAGCAATAGGTGTGAGACATTTTCGATGAAAGAACTGAAAAAGGTGGAACTAGAAAATAATGTCAATTTATTCAGTTGTTTTATTGTAATGCGACCCCGTGACACAAAATCAAAACGCATTGTTAGGCCTACATTATTGGGGGGGGGAAAAACAGGACACGCCACTTGGAAATACATGTTGGTTTTGATGGCGTCACCATCATCAAACATAAAGACGCGTGTCCCGTTCGATCAGTGTAGTGGCCAAGTAATATTAGGTTGACTGTAGATTTGGAGCCATTGGGTCACATTAGGCTCCATGGAAGCTTTTAAAAAATACATGTTAAATAAATTAGCATCGCGTCATATATGCAGTCATTTATTGATGCTCCCTAAGAACAATTCTTAAAGTATCTGATATTAAACGAAGTCAATATTGACATATATGTTGTGTGGGTTTCTTTAGGTCGACCGATTCCTTTTAATCTAGTCGTCCATGCGAAGAAAAAGAATACAGCCTATAAGACAATTAACAAATGTGCAGCTTTGGCTCAGAGGCAGCATGCGCTCTGCAAAGTAACTAGTGGCACACAATGGAAATACTCCAGTGAAGTACGAGTACCTCAAAATTTTATTTAAATGCGGTACTTCAGACAGAGAGGAGGTCAGGGTCTTCCTGATCCTGTCCAATCAGAGGCATAGAAGGCCTCCGTGTCAAATTACACATTCAATCCGAACGTAATGTCTATCTGTATCTGTGTCGAATATCCCACTGAAAACTAACTTCACCACGTTGTTATTTATTATTTCATTAGTTTTGCAATTTCGAAATATGTCAAGCCAGACATCAATGCACTTTGTTGTTCAAAAATGCCTTTAGGCTATTGTTATGGAGCTTCTATAAATAGGATGACCTCGGAAAAAAACAGTACCCATACACATTATGAGTGCTTGGGCACATTTAAAGAAGAGCAGAAGGAAAATGGTAATGGTAATTTATCTTATTTGATCAATTTGATGCCATAGTCTGGATGTCCTCCCACATATCTGAAGTCGAAGTGACAGCCCTTAAGTATCAGTTTTGGATGTAATATCTAAGATTATATTATCATCACATGATGTATTTTCAGAGTCCTGTGGCTTGTAAGCTGTTCCTATTTCCGAAATAAGAAAGCCCAAAACTACATCCTTCCCTTTCTAGTGTGCACACAGGAAATAAATCACACCCACTGGCAGTTACGTTCTGTTGCAATGTCTATTTATTATTTGCCCATAGTACATAGCATATGCATATTTATACTTACAAACAAGAAAAGGTTTAACAAGCATCCAGACACATACATACAACATACATACCCCATTCACATATGAGCAAACCTTGATGTTCAATCCTGAACTGAAAGCAGAAAGTCCACCCCAAAGCAGCATTCACTTCCTCACTCATGTGAGTCCGAACATTTTCAATAAATAAGTCTCAGCCAGGATTCAAAGAGAGAGAAGTCTATCTGGCCTGCGATGAACGGGTTTGTGCAGCTGTTTCATTGTTGGTGAATGTCAGACCATCAGCGGTGACACCCATGAGTCATTTTCCTGGGATGTGAGCACATTTATAACCAGAAGTGTCAGCACAATGTTCGCCGCCCACAAAGTGCCCCACTGATCAAGGTTTACATAGCTTTGTGGATTCCATTCTTTATAACTAAACTGTTCTGTGGAATCTTGGCCGATACAAACACACATATACAACCGTTGGTTAAACATTTTTTACCCAGTCCCCACCCAGCCTTTAACTGGCTCCAGACTGAGATCGAAATTCTGCAAAAATGTCCTTTGTGTCCGAACCTGCCCCCATGTTGGAGAGTGCCGATTTTAGCCGTGTGGAGACCGGCTGCGCAGTCCACCAGAACTTCTTTGGAAGACAGCCAGTTGATGTGAGAGAAATTCAAACACCACAATACACTGATAATTCATTAATTAGCTTTGTGATAATGCTCTGGACAAACCTTTTGTATTCTTGATGACAGGACATGTATAATGACGGCTCAGCAGCAGTACTGTCTGCGTATGATCAACCCATCTTCTTGTTATTTGTCATCGACTGGACTTTGCTTCACATTTTTAGCAGCTGATACCACCCCTTTGCTCATGTGTAACCTAAGGCCATGAGGCTCCACCTTGCTGATGGCGGACAATGTACAACGTAAAGAGTTACGGCGATTAAAGCACTGTGCAGAGACTAAGGTGCTTACAACCCCCCCAATAGTTCTCACACACACAGAAAAGGCCATAAAGCCTAATACAAACACACACACACACACACACACGCGCACAGGTATACACACAGATCAATAAAAGGCATGTTTTCAAACTGTGTCAGATCTGTATCATGCCTGCTTTATATGCAGGGGGAGCTCAAATGCTTAATAATTTCCTGCATAATTCAAAGTGTTACAGGCTCCCCTACAGGCCAAAGTTACTTTGCAGGGAGGTGGAAAAGAAAACTGAACAGTTGTATTTCTTTGTGCTTCAATAGTAAACAGGGTGACTCTTGTGATTTTAAAATGTGGTGAGGAGACTGTTTGGATTGAGGCCTCAACTTGATGTGAGGATAAAATACCATGTGTTCCTGCTTATATTCTGTGTTCAAAAAGAATTCCGGCCAATATATCAATATCAGAATGTTTTAACTCTCCAATATCGGTATCAGCCCCAAAAATTCTCTCATCGGTCGGGCTCTAATAAAAATAGATATAAAGATGGGCTTTCTAATCTGGAGATGTAAGTCAGAAACAGCTGATTCCGACTACATCGGGTAAATAAGCATCCTCGATCATAAACACATTCCGGAAAACTCATAAGCAGATTAATTCTCCACCTCCAGTGTCCTCTTGATGCTGGCACATGCCTGTGTTAACAGCTTTAACTGCAATATTTGCTTAAGAACCGGGTTTGCCATAAAACAGGATGCTGAATGAAATGAATGTTGCAAGTGCATAAATATTTAAAGTATCGCTTTATAATGCAAAGACATTAATGAGCCCAGCTTTGTGCATGTTGTTTTTGTTTCTGTCCTTGACTTGGACAATAACAGGGACGCCAAACTTGAGATTAGTTCAGTAGTTTGGTTAATGTCACCAGTAATAAATTATATTCCACTCCTGTTCCACAGAGACAGCGGCTTTGATTACACATCACTGCAATGGTAATAAGAATGTATATAACGCAGATCACATACTACTACTGAATGCATATGATCAACTCTTGTCACAAGTCTGATTAATGAGTGCAAATGTCTCTGATTTTTATCAATGGTTTGTCAACTGATCTTGTGCTTGAGCCAATAATCCTAAACCTCACTGTCATGAGGCTTGACAGCAAAAGTCTACCAGCAATTCATCGCATTAGTGACCGAAGCACTCACTGTATATATATCCATTGGCTGCATTTGTGTAATTGGTAAACACTGGTTCGACTGAGCCCTTGAACCGGCTGTCAAAATAAAACACAGAACAGATTTCACGAAGCCACTGGACAATCAATCGATCCTCCGAGCAAACTTGTTTTTTTCTCCGAAAAGATCTGTACAGACAGATGGCTGGAGGCCAAGTGCAGGCCTGTGGTGTGTCTACAGAGTATATCTGATGTTCGCAGTCGTGAGTCCGATGTCCATCTTAAGCTGTCTTCAGTTCACGTCATCTGCACGGGTGGCAGTTTTTTGCAGCCGGTGTAACTGTCTGTGTGGAGACGCATCAAAGCAGCAGACAGGCCATCTGAAGGGCGTTTCTTTCCCTTTGTCTTGCAGTATGACATTATAGTAATTAGGCTTCAGCAGTCCAACAAACACAGTCTGCAGACTAATGACGGTGGTCAAACGTCCGTCCTCCTGCATTCTGTCAACGTTCCTTTCAATGACAGCGATTAAATAAACAAAGTGTCTGTAGAAGCGTGTATAAAAGCGGATCTTGGAAAGGTTTCTTAATCAAACCAGTTAACCGTCACCCATTCCCCTTGACTTCCCCTTACGCTTGAATCCTCTCATCTGTATCCTCCTTTCCTCAATGCGGCTCCTTCCTGCTCGTCCTTAACGCCAACACTGTGTTCATTCCTCCAATCCTGTCCAGCAGGCCAAATGAGGAACTTGTGTCGCACGCACATACACCCCCCACACACACACACACACACACACACACACAAATCACACAAAGTTACATCGTCACTGCTTTGTATCACCCTTTAACTACTCCAGGATACAGGTTAGAAAGATGGAAGTTGTGTGCATATTGCGTGTGTGTGTGTGTGTGTGTGTGCATGCGTGTTCAGTCTGGTCCACAGGTGTCTGTGGGCATGTGTGTTTGTGTGTCAGTTGGTCTCGTAGGAGGAAAGCAGCGCGGCGTCCACAGGCTCCATGCAGGAGGGGCAGGTGAAGGATCTCATCAGCCAGTCGTCTATACAGTCCATGTGGTAGATGTGCATGCAGGGCAGGAACCGGATCGGGTCCCCATACACAAAGTCCATCATACAGATGACACACCTGTGAAGGTGAACACAGACATTCACTATATCCATCAACTTAACACCAAACTTTTTTTTTTTTTCGAAAAAAGAAGCCTGAAAAGGCAGGAAGTGCTGGACGTTACATTCAAAGTACAAACATGATTTTCTATTGTCTACATAGACTTAAAGCAAAATTATGTAACCATCATGTGCTGGCTCGACTTGGCTCAGTTTGAGTTAGCACATCAGCCCAGCGTGGAAGGGATTTACATTTCCATTACAACAGGGCTACCTGCATGAAGGCGTGTCTTTGACAAATGATGGCCTTGTCTTGTGTAGTTGTCAAAGGAGCAGCTGTAAATACTCTGCCTCCCCACAATACCATCAAAGAGCAGCCATTAACAAAGCTTGATTAATTCAGGGAACCGCACGTATACTTTCCTATAAATTCCTTACAATAAAAAGTACATTATACTCCATTATTTAGTTATTTAGAATGTTTTATTATACAGCAGCAAGTTCAGGAAATGTTGAATTTTTACCAACAGTAAATTAACAACATTTCTGAGACAGGTGAAAGAAATCACAATGAGGGTTTTACAACAGTAAAATACTGCAGATATCTGAGAGTACCAACAGGTAAACTAGAGAGAAACTAAACTTCAAGCCATAAAGAATCAGTAAGCTACAAAAAAGGGACGCAGAGGGTGCACACTTTGGCCCTACTCTGAAGAAGGTCCATCCTGGGCATGGACATGGCCAAAAGGTGCCAGTTGAAAAGTCCCTTTTTTGATCCTGAAGGGAACTGAAAAGGGTGAATGGTGCCTTTGTCATACCCACTCTGTGCCCTGAACACCTGTGAGTGCCTTATGTAACCTGTGGGAGCGGGTACAATCTCCCACAAGAAGTGAGTAATGCTTTGAAGCACAATGTTACACTCTTCCGACTATGTTGGAGAAACTGGATTATATTTCATGGGGAAACCGTTTTCTGGTTATTGGTCTGATGTCGGCCAGCTGCTTTGTCTCAACTCTCAACTCAAGTGATTTACTGAGTTACCTGTCGAACAGATAGCCTTACTTGTTGCTAAATTAATTGCTAACTGCTGCTAACTTCAGCTGGCAAGCTCAGAAACTATGTCTTAGATTACATTTTAATCCTGCTTTCAGACAGTGTATTTAGAAAATTCTAGTTAAAGTATTTTTGCAGACCTGTAAACAACCCAATTATGCCCAAACTACTGCTCTAAAAAAAGATAACTTTCACGGCAGGGCTGGCCACCCAGAGTTTTCTACTCACTCTCTGATCTTCTTCTCAGAGCCATCCCGCCCTGGGTCGTACACGCCCTTCGGGAGGTGCTGGATGAGTCCGATGCGCTGGGCAATGCGGACCTGCTCCTCCTCTGTCAGCTGAGTGGCCAGTCGGGCTTGGCTGGGTGTCGGGTGGTAGACAGGCACATGGATCTGCTCCTGAAGATTGACAGAGAGGAGACGACATTAAAAAAAAGTTAAACAACTGTCTTTTGAATTTAGCCTGTAAGATAAAACTAGTATGTAGGTGTTTACAAAGAAATACTCATAACTTCCTTGTGGTTGTCTGGCTCCACGCACCAGCTAAGTTACAGTATACATTGGCCCCCCAGATAAGCGTGACCAATTTGGACAATTGTGAGACACAGTCACTATCTTCACTTCTGTTCCTACGCTACTGAGCTTTTTATTTTATTTTCATTTAACCTTTATTTTACCAGGAAAATCCCCATGGAGACTGAAAATCGCTTTTACAAGGCAGTTCGTGCCAAGACAGCCGCATAAAAAGTTTCACACAAAAGGAACAAACAACAATTTAAAACAAAAAATATTAACATTTTCACTTTAAAAAAACAAGCGATTGACTTAAACCTTGACCTTTGAGCACCAAAATCTAATCAGCTCATCCTTGGCTCAAAGTTCAACATTTCTGTGAAATTAGAAGAAATTCCCTCAGGGCATTCCTGAGATATTGCATTCACAAGAATGTGATAAAAAAAAACAATCCGCCCATGTCTATGGCTGACGTGGAGATATAAAAAAAGAGCAAGCTGGAGGTTGGATGTCTGGTTTGTGGCAAAAAGGGCAAGATGACTTTGAACATACACAGCAGACTAGTATTCTGAGACCGGCTTAGTGAAACTCTCCAAAATTAAAAAAGCAGAAGTTATTGTTATTGTTATCACTTTCAGTGGAAGAGAATCCGGGTCTAGCAGCTTAGGAATCGTTAATTTGACTAGGGCCCAAACATGTTCAATGAAGTGGGATATAAGCTTTGATTTGAACACTGTGATCGATTAATCACCACCCGTCAATATAATACTGGCAAGCATTAGTATGTAATTCCCTCACTACATAATGACAGCACTCAGTTGACTGGAAGAGTTCTTAATTTAGCACACAGTCTTTGTTTTAATATGCAATTATCCCTCTCACACCAAAAGGCCCACAGGACACAAACACTCACAGTAACTATTGTCGATAACTGATGTAATCAAAGATTCATTTCTAGCCAACAGTATTTCTGTGTGCCATGCTGTGGGATTATGATCACAGTCAGTAGGTGGTAGTGTTTCCTTAAGTCTTGTCCAAACAGCCGCTGTAGCAGAGAGCTGCTGTACTTTCATTGCTGGTGTCATACAGGCCTGATTTATGAAACGGGATTAATCAAATAATTTCACTTGACTTTGATTTAAGTATTTTCAAGTAAAATGAAAGAATTTCATTGAAAACATTCAGAGAGAGCCAGGCTTTGGGAGTCAACCATCAACTACTGTAACTATGAAGTCATTACAGACTGCTCAGAGCAGGAAACAACTAGTCTTTCAACTTTCCTCTTCATTTTCAATGGTCCAACCATAACTATACATGGAAAGTTGATGCTCTCCTGCAGCAGACTTTAAAGCAACAAAAAACTCTGTGTCTCTCTACACTTTGTTCAACAGGAGTAAACCAACTGAAACTGGCCAAGAAAAGTGCCTTGTCGGGGATCTTCATTATGTTTGTACGTAATGTTTACATATCGGTGCACAAAACCACATGAGTCAAAGTTTAGAGTTCACTGAAAGTATGTAGGTTTCCATATTAGATCATAATGAGAATGAACAGAAAGAGTCATAATAATACCACACCTCAAATCTAAGCTGTATATTACGCTGGAAGTATTTACCCCTGGGTATTTTGAAAAACAGAAATATTCTAAATGACTTGTTGGCCATGTGCATGCCTAACACCCTACCATTCTCAAACTATTGCACAAACAGAAAAAAAACTGAACCAGAAAAACTGGTATAATACAAAAAGAGCTGAAACATTTAGGCAGAAAAGCAATATGCAACTATTTCAAAATCAACTTTATTGTTTAAGTCATTGACTGTTCAAAAGTGAGGATTTGCTGCTTTTCTCTATCTTATGTGACAGTAACTTGATATTTATATCGAGAAAAGCAGGAATCAAGAAAATGATCTCTAACAACAAACAGCAAGAGCATTAAAGCAGCGGCAACATGATGATCAAGTTTTCCGAGAACTGGCCGTGATAAGACAGATAAGACAGATTGATCGACTCACTGTTGTCTGTTCTGATCGTCGGTCCACAAGCAATAGCAAGACGATCACATACATTTAGGGGAACACGAGTATGCATCCATTTCTCTTCTCTGTCTTGTGTAATACCACCGTCTCTAAGTGTCTTCAACTTTCTATTCACTGTTCTCTCACTCTGCGGTCTATGACTTCCTCCCTGTATCCTGGTGCATTCTCAGTCATTACAATCTCTTGTGGAGTGACTCACAGTTCCTCCTCTACCTCACTGAACTCATACTTTTCAGCCCACTTGCTCCCACAAAGGCCCGTCCTTCATGTCATGCAACTGGAAGGCTCCAACAGCCAGGTCATGGATTAGGCTAAGTCCGCTCTAATTGCCATTAAGTGAGCTCCTTCATTTACCACCTGTATATCCATACTCCGGAGATAACCTTTTGACACAAAACACCAAGCACTTGAATAGACAGACAGGCCATAGCAGTATAGCAACACATCTGTACCCTCTAAAAAACACCATGTTTACTAACCGCCGTTACTGATGTACCTGCACAAAAATGCAGCTAAAATAATGACTAAAGCTTTGTGTTGTCGTTTTCATAATCATGTTTTTCATAAGTGGGTCATCACCTGAACATAACGGCTGTTCTACAGAGGGAGAGGGTCTGCCATGGTGCACTTCCATGTTTCAACAGTAGCCCAGAGCAGACAAACCAACACTGGTTCTATTGAGGACCTCTCCATGTTGCCTGTTTTTTTAAGCATCCTCCACAGGGGAAATTACTTATCACGAGAAGCTCTCCTATTGTATGATGTCTTCTGTGACCCTGAGGAAGCTTTCCAAAGCCTGAAGAAAAAGAACCCTGATGATGTCATCAGGGAAATCCCAGCCTAGATCCAGGAACAGAGAGCATGCGTTACAAACTGTGGTGTTCAAAAGATGTGCGTAATAACCAGACATGATATGTCTAATAAAAGTTGCTATTGTCATGCAGACTGACGGGAAACTGACGATTCAGTGTATTTGGAGCTGGTCCCATTCTAGGGTCGAAGAGTCAAGATATCTCTGCATTGGCTGCTTCAATTTGGACCATTCTGTCTCTCATATGTTCTGTCCCAGCTATTTAGGGAATATGCAACTGAAGTGCTGACCAAAAGCAGATCCCTGCCATTGTTTTGAACAAAGAGTCTGGGTCAGGGTCATCTGGCAATTAAGTTTACCCTGGAACAACTTTCCTGCAACTTATCCCACAGCATGGCCAGTCAAGTACAATGCACACTCCTGGTGAATTACTTTGTAATCAGCACAGACTATTGCTATTGATTAGCTTGCAATTATGGCTGCACAATTAATCCAAATATTAACAAAATCATGGCCAAGGGCAATAGTGGTAGCTGTAGCTCACTGATACGGACATGTAGCATCAACACTTTTGAACCTGGCACAGGGATTTTCTGGACACTTGTCCAACAGGGCCACACCTGTCGCGATGTTTCCCTGTGTGATTTCATCATACACCAATTCTGTATACATGGCCCGACTCTAGTAGGCTTGTAATCAAAGCTTCATTGCTATATCTTTTTATGATTATATGGCACAAGTTTTGTTCCTGGTTTTAAAGGCCGCATTACAGTACAGTGATGTCATTATCTGAACCTACTACTGCTCTGCATGTTCTAATACTTGCCTTTAAAATCATATTCACATTACTGATGATTTTTTATCAAAAGTGTTATTGTGCTAATATTTTGTACAGACAGTCATCCTTGAAATACAGTCTCAATATCACTATCAAGCCTTTAGGTAACAAAATACTGGAATATGTGATTAAGATTAAGAAGTGCTTTTAAGGACATTGAGGAGAATAATATTGCAAAGTATTGCAATATTATCTTAGGGCAATATCGCACAGCTCTACATAACGACACATTATTT
The DNA here is from genome assembly GCA_963678695.2 of Diplodus puntazzo. Taxonomy (NCBI): domain Eukaryota; kingdom Metazoa; phylum Chordata; class Actinopteri; order Spariformes; family Sparidae; genus Diplodus; species Diplodus puntazzo. The sequence goes on from OZ023163.1 coordinate 14,817,677, forward strand.
TTTACTTTAGCAAGCATGATGGAAACAAAACACTTTTAAAAATTAAAACTCATTCTCATTTTAATTCTTGAAAAGTAAAACAGAAAGGAGATGACTGTGCTACATAGCAGTCAGCCTCTCGGCAACACAGCATTTTAAGCCATGAGTCAGCATAACTTCAGTAGATGAGGCTGTCTGCTACTCCTCTGACAGCCTCTCCTTTCGCTCATCTCAAAAACAGACAGCAGCAGGAATAAAAAGCTATGGACAGGGCCTCACAGGGGGGCAGCAGCTGTGCTCTGTGTGAGCGTTTAACTGTGCAGTGGTCAGCAGTGTAATTGTTGTCATATGCCTTGCCCTTCCTTCATACATGGCGTGTCAGCTGGGCTGTGACAACTGTTCATTGTGTGACCTCAGGTTGACCAGAAGGACAGCGGTCATAGAGATGGAGAGGGGGACAGAGGGAGTTGGCGAGGTGAAAGCAGGACTGGGGGGGGTAGCAAAGTGCAAAGCCTGGTTTTCTCTGCCAAGCACACTGCAGGCTGCCAAAACTGTCCGTCTGCCAGGTCCAGACTGCTAATGGTGTGCGGGAAGGAAGGTGAAGAATGTAGGACAAATGAAAGCAGATGCCATACCTGCCAACCCCAGGCTGTGAATATGCCGCTATATAACCCTATACCATAATTTCATAGAGTGATATCAAAAGACAGATATTTTCTAATGCATATGTTTTTCAAGCAATTAAAAGTCAGTATCTAAATTTTACATCATGAAAAGAATCTTGAAATGCAAACACGGTGAGGGAGTGTGCGTGTTGAGGAGCCATCACTGCCAGGTAGACCTTCGATAAGAAGAAGAGGAAGGATAAAACGACTCCAGTCTGCAGATTGGAAAGAAAGACAACAAACAAGTGAGGCAGGGGGTGAATGCCAATGAGGAGGAAAGTCTCACACCGAGTTGAGTGAAATTTCTGACATGTTTCGTCCATTAACAGCAGCAAATTGTTGGAGGCCGAGGGCTTGAGCGACCGCTGGGATGAGTGTCACACATCAGACAGGCTCGTTTCCGCACGCACACTTCTGCCTCTGGGTTGGGCAGTTAGGTGCAACGACACACGCACGCGCGCGCGCACACACACACACACACACACACTTTTATCACGATAAAATCTAAAGATTAACAGGAGAAAAATGAGTAACGATAGTTGCCAGATACAGCAGACGCTGTAGCGGAGGGAACACACACGATACAGATCGTTTGATAGTAGAATCACACCCCTTTCACTTGCAACATCACCAGTTAAATTATCCAGGCAAGGTCCTGGCTTTTAGCATTCGGAAAGACTGATTTCCCATATTGATATAATTAACAATGTCACCACATTATATGACTGATGCAGTCAGATCTGGCAACTTTTTCTACTCGCTGGAGGACTATAACATGTTGAAAAATAACAACAGCTGCACAGTGCTGAATATATGCATGGCTGCCTAACTGAATCTTTCTTGACAGTTGAACAACAGTCTGTGTCTGCTACACTGTTTGCAATTTTGTAATTCCCTTCGTCATCTCAATGATTTAGGAACTTCATTCTGTCAAAATTCAAGCCTCTGTTCTCTGTGAATGAGTAAACAGTTAACAGCCACTTTTTAAACCTGCAGATTGTTAGCATGTGAGGCTAAAAGGAAAGTATTTTGGGTAGAATATCACGAAAAGCTTCACAGGTATGCCTTTGCAGGGTAAATATACTGCTTCGAACCAACAGCTTTCCTCATGTGCTTTCTAGAGATACGGTCACTTTGAACTGTAATAAAAACTGCAAGATGTAGCCTCTTGCATGTTTTCGTATTCTGGGAATATCACTGCTTTATTCCCACTCAAGTCATGATGTAACATTTTACAAAATTGGTCCTGAGCTGGCAGACTGCCACTGTTGGAAAACAATTTCAAACCATCGCTGCCGGCTGTGCCCACATAAAGCCGACATACCAGAGCAGCCAGAGCTTTTGTGAATGTGGGAAAGGGGCTTCAGACAGGCAGCATGATGACTGGGCAAAATTCCTGTTTTGAACACATGCTTCAAATACAGCAATACAAAAAATGCATTCGTATTGTCATAGTTCTCTTTATATGCTCCGTTTTTGTCTGCAAATCTTCCAAATCTCAATTTTATCCAGAACAGGAAACTTCTACTTGCCAAACGTCATGTTATCTTTTGTGAAACCTAAGCAGCGTTATGGGTACTTTAGAGGAAGAGACGCCAGAAACATGAAGCGTTAGCAGGCTCTGAAATCTTAACCCTTTGTCTTGGGACAGCAAAGTAACAATATCTTTGAACAAGACCTGCGGACACCTGCAAACAATACAGGCCAGCATGCACTCAGCTGATCACTCCAACATGCACATGCAACAATGGTAGAAGGATGGACATAAGCATCACAGGATGTGTTTGTTGATGCGATAACAGCGCAGGCTGATCGTGTGTTGATAATAGTATGTGCGTATCACATTACTTCATCAGCCTGGTAAAGCAGGAAGTTTGGGCGTTTAAGTACTAACAGTAGTTCAATAAAAGTTTGTAAAGTTAAAATATTTCACTTATTTATTTAACCCTCTTATCAACAGCCATAAGTTATGACAGCCTGCAACACTTTATGTAAGCCCTAAGCCTATCACTTAGACGTGAGTAAATAATAATATAATGACCAAAACCACTGGGACTCCATTGACTGTATGAGCTAGTGCGGCCAACTGTCAAAAGAGTTAATCGAGTCCTGGTCCTTGTGTTGAGTACTAAGGAACAGCAGCCTCTATGCAACTGTGTGTCTGGCAAAACCCACAGACTGTGTCACTGACCTGCAGCACAATGGCTTGTTTGTCAGCACTGCCTCCAAAATGCTTCTGCTACCATATTAGGACAAGACGCTTGGTAATCTGTCACAAGGGGCTGCCTTAGAAGGCTAAAAATCAACACCACGTCTGCTTTAAGTGACGTAGTCACACCTGTGGTGAAGTCAGATTCACTTGGGTTGAACTTATCACCTCGACACGTTACTCATCTGGACACCTGAGAAAGTCACACTCTTTTCCTGCCTTCTCTGACTGCAGCATAACCTACAAGAATGACTTAAAAAACCCCCACAGACTTGCTCTTAATAACCTAGTGAGAGCGCTTCACACCTGTAATTCTCTTTAAGTTCTGGTCCACTTCTTGTTTACACTGACTTATTACAAACAAACCCACAGCTGCAAACATCATATATACCTCATTTGGATTGCCAGTTGAGTTTTTTTAATTGGACAGCTCTGGCACCTCATGAGTCTTCATTGAACAACATAGGAAAATCAAATTCCAGTGACGGTCAAAAACTTAATTGAATCAACTATTATTCATCCTCATGACAAAATAACTTATCAATATATCAAATTAACTGCGCACCTAATGTAACACTTCAGACTGTTTGTCACACAGAGAAGTGATTCCTGTAAACTGTTTGGAAAAGGGCAGAAAATTACCTGGCGGGTGACAAGACCACCTGTCTAAATCTATCATGAGCCAACTTCAAACAATCAACAGTAGGAGTGTGCTGCCACCAGCTGTGTCACATGGTAAAGCAAACTCTTGCTGCGACCACTTGAGAGAAGAGCGAAAACATCTTTTCCATAGAGAAAAGCCTTCACTGGTGTTCTTTGCAGTTCTTTCAATAAAGAAATACTCTCCAGTTCTGCTAAAACCAATGCTATAGCAGCACGAACGCAGACCTCTTTAGGAGCCGCCGCTGTTATCGTCAAATGAACAGTCAGTTCTTGCTCTCATCAACACCTATGCCACAATTGCAGCTGCCAATAATTCCTCATAGGATGCTTTTAAGTTGTACTGCTGTGGGTCAGACACAACCAATTGTGGTAAGACTGGCAAGATAAGATTGTTGCATGGTCTCACATGATTTATGCTCTCGTAAGTCCAGTTGTCTGGCAAGGTAACTTCATGTCGTCCACCCTTTGAGTAAATAAACCGTTAAAAAATGTTGCCAAAACGGTGCCAACCGTTACATAATGTTTAGGGTAACTTATATACTCTGTGGTCCCCATGTTATATGCTACATGCTGATGCGCATAAGTGTTAACATGGTTATCAAATCATTCAAATATACAGTATGTTTAGCATGTACCGAATGCTTAGGGCTTTTGTCACAGCCATAAGGCAGATTTAATAGTTGATGAACTTTTGAGTTCATGCTTGGACGCAGAATCAGAGCCTCCTTTTCAGGTAGTTCCCCCAAATCCCCTCCGCTCTCCGTCCTCTCCACCTCAGATTTGACAGTTGATTACAAACCACCTCACAAGTAAACTTTACCTCCCCATTTATTATACAGACCAAGCTAGCTGAGCCAAAAGCAAACTGCTGACTGCATGCCCTCAACTCTTGACAGCATTACAGTTGCTTGACAGACTCGGTGCTCCTCAATTGTAAGTGTATCTACTACAGTCAAGGGTGTTTACCCCCTACACTACTGAACCATCTGAAAGGGGACCTGGCCCTTGAGCAGAGCTGCAGGCGCTTGTTTGACATGTTTTAGATCCTTTTTCACCCCCTGGGCCCCATGTTCACACAAAAGTGAAAGAAAAAGGGAAAAAGGCTGAAAACTGAAGCGTATTATCAAGTTTAGCTTCATGCAAACACACAAAAAAACAGTGAACCATTTCTTTTAAGTGGGCTAGGTGTTCCAGCCAAGAAGGATTGACTATAAAGCTAGCTGACAGCAGCATAAAGACCTTTGTGAAAACCAAACCTTATCATGAAAAACTCCTGTACAACTGCTCCCATCTCTGAGGCTTTCAGGGGAAACAGGGGCATTACAAGCCATACCAGGAGGTGAAATGCCTGCACACACACGCACACACTCTCTCCCTCAAATGCAAACACACAGGGGTGCCTTATCTCTGGTTGCCCAGTCCCACAGCAATGAGTCAGCACTCGTCTCACCAGCTGCTTTCCAAATCACCACACTCAACACACAGCGTGTTGGATGCCACACACACACACGCACACACGCACACACACACACACACACACACACACACACACACACACACACACACAATATTAGGAGCACAGACTGAACCGCACCTCCCTCTGCCTTTTAGCCTCCACAATTGATACGAAACAAACATGGGCATAACTCACACACACTCGTTCACTTTGAAAACATTTTGACAAGACATTTAATGGCCCGCCAGCCTAAGTGGTTGGCTCAGAGGGCTGATCTCATCCACTTAGCTTTCAACATCCACCCATCCATTTATCCCATGTCTACGCGAACCTTATTAATGTGGACTGCAATATTCTGATAATAATCTAATTAAGACTGCTGAATCAACAGCGTCAGACTTCCATATCAATATCTTTTATGCTCAAATTAACTCATGCTAGGTCACAGCTGACTGAGAGTCCAAGGACATACCGTGGTAGCGACTTGTCACAAAATCACAAGGCAGCCATGATCAAAAACAAACCCTGGCAGCAACATGTCAATCACAGCTAAACGGCTAATCGCAGCTAAACGATCAATTTGTGTTTTGTGGTTCTATGTAGAATTAAATAGACGATAAATCTATTTAACTCAAACGTGCTGTATTGAAGAAGAAGAAACTAGCGATGTAGGCCATAAACTCGTTAAGAAATTGTTCAGAAGTCGGGTCATTTTCTCATAAGCTTACATACAATCTGACTGCTTCTGGCTTTAATGGAGGAGCTATGCTATATAGAAAGAGTGTGAGCAATAAAACATGCCATCCTTTGTGCCTATAGCCACAAAATGCAATAGACAGTTATTGTGATGGTATAAAAAGTATTTTCCTTCCCGTACTGACTGTCATGTATGATTAAAACATTATGGAAGTGTCAACATGAGCCAAAAGAAAATTACTTTAAAAAATGCTTCACATGTAAATCATTAAAATTGTCTTACTAAGAGTAAGGTCAACATCCAGATTGTGGCACTCATTGTAAAATGTCTATTAAGATTTCTGTGAACAGTAGCCCTTGCTTTGTTCGACTCATGACTTAAGTTGGCCTTCAGCCTTGCAGATGCCATTCTCGGCATTGCCTTGTTTCGGCCAGGAAATTACTCAAACAGTACTGAAGCAGCCTCTGGCCGGGTGGTGGACGGCTCCAGATGCTGGAATTCACCCTACTCTGATTCATCGCTGACTGTGGATTCCCATGGAAACACAGTCTGATTGGTGTCAATGTGACGGAGGACTTAAGTTCGGCAGACGTTGACCAACCTCAGGGCGAGTGTCTGAAGATTGGCATGCAGCTAAACTGTCCATGTGCATGAAGAACAAGGCTTCAATGTTTCTAAGCCTCCAGTCAACAGGAATGTTCAGTGTCATTCAACATTATGTAATGCACTGTCTCAAACAATTGTTCAAAAACATAATTAGTTCAATGCTTTACACTTAACGTTGATATACTTTCCACCCAGGAATGATTGTTATGGCAAAGTGAGTCAAGGCAACTTGGACAGAAATCCTCTATACCCGCTCCCTAAATGCCCGGGAAGCTACCTTAGTGTTGTCTCTTTCAGTTGACAGCTTCAGTTCAGATTACAACAGAAACCAGCCATGATAATATGTTCAGGCCTGAATCCTGGCCTACATATAAAATACATAGGGCAAATAATTCACAAAAAATCCTTACCTTGTTCAATAAAATACATTACATCAAGTTAATTACTCTAATTTATGGTATTTCAAATGAAATGAAAGGAGGATTTCAAAAGAAAAATCCTCTTTTGTTTGTCACAAGACAACAAGACAACGATGCACTCATCCCATTTCCCTTTCTGTCTTGTTTTTTTGGGCTGTAAAAACAATACTGGGTTTCATCCATCTTTGTCTTTCATCAGAGTTCATTTTCTGCAACTTAAGCCCCGGCGAAGCTAATGTTATCTTTGTTTTGGATTTCACTGTTGAGATTTCCGGCATCATGCTTTTCACCATAACTAGCTAACTTCACTCTCAGACCTCCAGCACAGTGAGTAAACTTGCATTTGCATAGTCTTGAAGACTTTAAGAAAATGCCAAATTCAATTTCAAATCGAGTATAGCGGAGCCTTTAGTCCTTCGTCTAACACACACAGCACTTCCAAAGTATGTTAAGCTGAACTGAGAGCACACAAAAATGTGTTCTGTGTTCTAGGGGAGGGTTCAGACGGTGAAGGTGCTGATTACTGTGGTCACCAGGGAGAAAGGAGCTGGCAGGTCTGAAAGAGCCCTTTATAAGTAGGTTTTAACTAGTTAGTTAACCCTCTTGTGAAACTCTGTCGGTACAAACAAACTACGTGGAGACTTTCTCAACACAACTGAAGGATTAGTCAGAGCACATCCATGGAAACTGTGAAATGTGTGTGTCATTTTTCACACTAAAGCTCCTTTATCATACCAGAGCTGGCTGCTTTGGCCTAATTACACACTGTTGTGTGCCAGACATGACATACTTGTAGCAACCTGGACAAGGATGCATAACAAGGACACCCGGCCCTATTCAGATATTATCTGTGACTGACTCAGACGCATGCCGTGCGTGAGTGACATCCAACTGATAATAAATGACAGAGATTATGAATCAGAATTTGTAACTGTCTCGTCTCTGTGGCGCGACCAGGAAGTTTTATGTTTGCATGAACTGACCTAGACCCAGTTTGTGCATCTCGTGAATTAGAATACATTTGAGTTAAAAAATATGTTTTCATCCAGATTGTTAGAAGAGTCTATGAGGATTCTGAAAATATCATTAGAACAACAGGACGTGTTTTAAAACAACCCTCTGTTTTGTTCAAACATCGCTGGTTAATAATTTTTGATCCTGATGTCTGCTAATATATGAGAGGGACAAACTGGGGAGAGAACTGACCCTTCTCTGATGGTCCAAACTGAGTGTTCAACCAGCAAGACACCGCAAGCAGCATTAAAGACTAGTAATTGGACATGTGCAAGGCCATTATTTTTTTGGCCTGTGTCACCCAATGGCTACAACATAACTCTGTTGTATGTGCATTTCTAATGGGTTTTAAAATTGTTAGTAGCAGATATTCATTGTTGGTTTTTGGTCTTTCAAAGAAACTAGTGCAGTGTCCAACATGCTGTTCGTCACAGATCATCTGATGATGTGAGGTGTTTGCAGATTCAGTCTGAAGCTCCCTGAACTACTCACAGGCTCATCTGGGCCACCCTGATACTATCAAACATGTTTGATATCTTTATAGTTTGACGTATTGACAATTACACAAAATATAAGAACCATCACCTAATAATGGTGAGGTCTACAAAGAGCCAATACATACCATGGTGCCAACTAATAACATGTCAACATTAATAGGTGCCCAACGTTAGTAAAAGTATTTGAGATTTATGGGTCATTTCCTTTATATGGCGTGCCTTAGATCTTGAAAGCGGAAACCAATTATTATTCTTGTGTTGTTTGTGTTTTCATATATTTAATAAAATCTAGCATTAAGTTTCAAGACAGTCAATGTCAAATATTGCTTTTCGAATGACAGACAACAACAGACAAAGACTGCAGGCAAATTTTCCACTCTATGATTTCAACTGTGCTGTAAATGGTTAACAAGAAGATTGTAAACCTGGTTACAGAACGTTTAATCTGAAATGTAGAATTAAGTAATCTTCTACAATAAGAGCTCTCATGCCATACTGACCGGAGATCGCCTTCAGTTTCCCATGCTTTAAAAAACACTTATCTTAAATCTACAGATAAGGCTGAGCTTAACCCAGTAACAGGCAAACTCTGCCAATGCCTTACATAACGCATACCAGCTGGCTCTCAACATAGAGAAACACACAAGAGAAGGGTTACACCATGAATCATATTTACAGCTACAGCATGACCTGGTCTGTTTGTAGATGATCTAATTCAGGAAATAAGGACAGCAGACAAACAAAGTTGCTGCCCTGGAGGAGGTCAGTGAAAGACGAAGCTGAGAAAGTTATGAGAGTTGCCCTTTAATGGAGAACTGGGGTTTGGCTTCAGGTCCATTAAATTACAGTTTATACTGTTAAAGTGGGCGACAGGCCATAATAGACATCTGTGTGTCTTACTTTATCTCCACTTCCTATGAGCCAATAATACATGGCTGAGTGTGTTTGATGAAGGAGATCGCAAGAGATGTTATACCAGTGAAGGATGAATCATAAAGTGACTTCAGGGAAATGGTAGACAGAGACCGAGACAGAGACAGGAGACCTTTGGATAACAAAGCGGATTAGTGCCAAAGCCATGAAGGGACGGGGTCAGTGGGGTGATGCTGTGGAACAGTGAACGGCTGATCCAGCCTCACATATGTCTGATCTAACGCCAGTTTCTTAATGTCTTCTCCTGTCAATAAAATTAGCAAACTGGACCAGACATGCCAAACATCGCCATGACATTTAAACTTCAAGCGTTTAATGAATTTGGTTAACCTTATAGAAAAACCCAATGGCGTGTAGTCTCGGTTTGGTTCATACACCTGGTCAAAGTTACCTGATAGGGGGGCGGTGGCTCCTGGTCGGGGTCAGCGCCGTCGCCGTAGCTGGCCCGGTCCGACTGAGACTCATGTAGCAGCGAGATATCATCCGAGGTCGGAGATTTCAGACAGTTTCCCATCTCCTTCCTCGTCGGTCAAACTCTCTCCTTTCTCGGTGTCGCTTTACAAACGTTTACAACTGTGGGAGTTCACGGGCCACTTTCACACAAAAAATGTCAGTGGATGAAAAGGGTGTCGAGAGGGCGTTTTTCCATACACAGCTGATGAGTCTCCTCTCCCAGACGACGGGAGGGCTGCTCAGCTCAACAACAACAAAACATCTCAGCTAGCAGCTAGCCACACAAAGAGCGAGCCTGCTAACACCAGCTAGCACTCGCAGGGGAGCATCTACTCGGTTGGCTGGAAATTCACGAATGAAACAACCTCGCAGAATTTTATATTCGCAGGCACAATCGAGCGAAGAAAATAATAATATCCCTCATTTAAAATGACAAAGCTAACCGCAGTTTTCCTGACTGAAACCTCTCTGGCTGTCAGGGACTTTCCAGTGTGCAGCTGCCCGAATAGCGACAAAAGCTGTAATGTAATGTAGCAACACGAAGCGCCGCCCCCTCATAAAATAGGACCAATGAGCCGCCATCCACATCCAGGAAGCGCTTACCCACAGCCAATCAAATTCGCGATCACGTTACCCTTCGCTAGAAACGTAAACACAGAGTTGAAATCGAGAAATTAGTGTTTGTGATTACAATTTTAGCGCAGTTTTGCCGAGAGAAGTATTGTCCTAAAATATAAAACGATCACCCACTCATTCATGGGTCATTATTGTTCAATTTAAGCCTGCTCTGTATATTTACAACTGAATATTACGAATACTACTCCAACACCTCTTGTCTTCCTACTCGTGGCTGCCATTGCTTTGCCTGTCAACAAAATGAGATGACGTTACCCTGTCTAGTGGATTAGATCACACTGTATGACAACAGGTGCGAACATCTGCATGAGTGCATTGTCACTTTGTTCAGTAAATACTGCCACATTGTACTATCAACTACATTTTGTGAATCCTTTAGTGATGCACAACTTACCCAAAAAAAAAAAAGACAACACAAAATTGGATGTGCTTTTTAGTTTCATATCATTTCATCTTAAATTACAATAGAAACATTCAGTAAATACAGGAATGTCCTTCTTCTGAGTGGTAGCCGTGCCAGGTAAAATATGCTGATTGTAAACATCACAATGCCACTATATTTGGTTAGAGTTTCTGTCAGATATATTGGAAGAGGGAAAAAATCAAAGGAAGAAAAAAGCAAAATAAGCTTAATTAATTAGTGAAAAATAAAATATGATTTGTCACTGGAGTATTCCAGGGAGTGACATCTGTTAAACTAACATTGAAAGTACATTCCCTCCACCATTAAAAAACATTGAAACTGACCCGAGTCATCATCTTGAATCCCAAACCTTACTCTAATCATTAATAAATCAGGAGTGTTCAATTCCAACACTTGAGACACCATCTGAGTTTCTAGGTTTTGGACACTCTGTTGCTGGGACACGGCCCTTCAAAAAACCTCACCGCACACATAGTTAGAGGTGGCCCTGTCCTGCCTTATCATTTCAAGTCATTGCAAGCATTTGTTCATATACAGATTCTTTTTTGACACAGGATCATGGTTATGATGTCCAAGTCCTTCTATAGGTGGTTTTAGTCAAGCATGGCTGATATGCAAGGAGCAAGTAGCCTGCGGTGATTCCCGGTCAGAGCTTCCTCACTCACTAAAGATGCAACAGGCGGACAAGCACGCAGTCCTTCGCTGCCCGGGGTGAATGGCCTGTTTGTTCAAGCTCAAGTACTGTTGGAGCCTGTCCCACACACCAGGAGGAGAAAAGAAGGGAGTCTGCCTTTCTAAAAGACACATTCATCTGTCCCCTTAAAACGGGACAATATGTGTAAAAAGGTGCCATTTACATTGTATAATCTATAGAACAACTCTCACAGTGACTAATTTTCTTGACTGGAGAGTTTGCATGGCTGGCTGATTTAAATAGAGTAGCTCTGTGCAAAAGCCATTACATGTAACTATAAACATAAATGATCATTTCTTCAGAATGTGATAGAATAAAGAAGTACACATGTACACATTTGTGTCTTTAAATGTTTCAGTAAGTTTCAAGGAAAGGAACCAAAATTAAAAGTAAACAATAAACACAATGACACAAATCTTATGTAGTGTAAAGTTGAATCCAATTATACAGAGTTGATGAGGTCATATTAGATTTGAACAAAAAGCTAAACAATGGTAAAAACTTGTCAATCAAAATACAGTATATCAAATGACACAGAACAAAACAGTCTCATAGTGCTCATGGACCAAGTGTTGAATAGTGTGATATATGAACCTGATGTCAAACTATGTCAACACATACTCTTCTACTCATGTCATTTTCATCAATAATGTTTCATTTACATTTTATTAAAATAAGTGGGGGATCTTTGTAGTAACCAGGTCATATGGTGCTGCTGGCCGGGTGGGGTGATTAATGGGGGCTGTTTGGCACTCTGGCTCCATCAGATCCAGCCCTACTACCCTGAATTGGGCACATTTTCATCCTGGGGTAGAAGTGGAGGTAAGCTGCAGTACGTACTACATAAATGTGACCTTAGTTTTCTACCCTAGTGCGCCCCTTATGGGTGGCCACAGTGCTAGACAAACAAGCCTGCTAGAAGCAATGTTTCATAAATATAGGCACATTTCTCAATTTGTTTCTATTTCAAATCACACAAGGAGGTAAAGTTCGTTATAATATGACTCTTAAAGAGGGAGCAGAAAACCTGTCTAAGACAGTGAGGGCCACATAGAGCTGCAGTTGCCCGGCAGAGAGGTACAAATGAGAAAAATAGGCATCCATCTTCCTCTACCCTCCTGTTGAAAAAAAACACATCATCCACCCGAATAGGTGGGGCTGGGCGGGGCTGAGTGCTGGATTGTGGGATTGCAGAGAGACATAGCTGTCTCAGCTCTACTGTGCCCTCCTCTGTCTGTTATGGGCTGGAGGGAACATGGGTGCCATTCTCCCCTGTGTCCTTGGCCTTGTGCAGAGCAGCCTGAATACGGAAGTGTGTCCGTGATTCCATCGAGTAGTTTTTGTAATTTTGCCTGAAACACAACAGAAACTCTCATTTACAATCACATCAGGGTAAATGTCGACCTAAATGCTTTTTCATCTAGGCACAGTAAATCTTTAATTAAACTGCTGCAAGCAAGTACAGAATCTTTGGTTAAAAAATCTCCTCTATAAAAACTAACAATGTTTTGCTTTTAATATGGATTTTAATAATCTGGTTCAAAGACTTACTTTGCTGTTTCTAGGAGTTTGATAGCTTCATCATGTCTGCCTTGTTCCAAACACAACAGGCCGTGCTCCAGCAGAGCATTAGGAACCAGGTAGTGGTCATACTTGATCTGAGTCTCACTGCAGATAGTGTCAAAACACAGCAGTTACAGTACTTGTGGAGATGAAGTCAGTATGAACAGAGATTTCTTTCAACTGTTGTGCTGTTTGTGTTTCAAAACAGAGCTGCACAATGGATATGATCAGGCTAACTAATGATGACACACTGCAAGAAACTAGAGCATATCTGGTTTTCTGGGTAGTACATGTCTTTGCACATAAGGGAGCGAGGCTTACTTGCAGAGGACGAGGGTAAAGTAGTGTTCGGCCTCCTCTCGATGCCCCAGGTGTTTGAGACAGAGTCCCTTCAAGAGGCTCAGCAGACACTGATCATCTATGGAGAACTCAGTCCCTGACAAACACACAACAGGACAGTTAAGACCAAACAAAAATAGGCACAGCTATTCTGGACAAACATTCAAAAAGATCTACTGACTATATAATTCTCTGTGATGCTCACAATAATTTTCGCATGGATTTAGAATCCAAAATTACTGCCACACATCTTAATGTAAAATTAAAAATGAGAATTAAAATTCAATTAAAATGATCCTCTTGGCACTTGTAAATAATTGTGCATACTTGGGCTGCTGTCGAGTTTAGCCTGAGCCTCATCCAGTGTTTTCAGCATGTCTTCAGTCAGGTCTTTGTGTTTGCCAATGACTGTGTAGCCGTTCCAGATGTACATCATCTCCTAGACGCCAAAAAATAACACAGATTGTAAAAAAGCAAGACAACAACATTTATTTTTTACAGGTGATCATAAAATCTTCCCTGTGACAAACTTCCCTGTGAGTGTCATGCACAGTTGATTTGATGCTATTCCACTGATCAGCAATCAGTGACAGTAAAAGGCTTACAAATTGAGCATGGAACCAACAAGGGAAGTGAAGAAGAAACAGCAACAAACTTATCAAAAATGTTTTAAACTTATTTTTCAAGTGTTCTATGATGCAGGAAATGTATTCAACATGTTTGTATGACCTTGAGGGTACACACAGCTTTTGTGTGTTTACAAAAACCTCCAAAGGACACCTTAAAAAAAAAAAAGAAGGTTTTTCTTGTAACACTAGTTCTAAAAGCACAAATAGTGCTGCTCTTAAGCCTGACTGAGTCATCCAATCAAGACAGACCAAGTGTGAGTGGGTTTGTAATAATGCCATAAAGGGGAATGTAGTTTATGTTGTTTTGGAGAAGAAATTTAACGTCTGAATGTCAACATTTACTGTAATATTTAGCTAATAATACAAATTCAGAAATATTTATCTTTTTTTTCTTTAACTGAATAAACAGGCTGTTCTCGGAGGGCAATTAGGTCCCAGAGCACTTTTTTTTCAGGATAGTTTTGTGCTAACCTTACCCCTTAACTCTAAGATCTCCTTGAAAAAGAGGAAATCATATGCTTCAGTGAGCAGCAGTGAGTTGCCTCTTTATCTCGTCAGCCTGAAGCTTTTATCTATAGCAGGACAGAATACAGGAGCTGTTGTCAACAGCCTGAACCAGGAGGATTTGGCAGGTCCAGACTGACTGGTCGACCCAGTACATGCAAATATCTTTGCACCTAATGGGGAGGTCTACAGAGCTTGTTCAAGGCCAAAGCCAGCCGAAGTAGCAATGCAACACGTTGCAGTAAATTCAACATTGCTAATAGTACTGACCAGTGGAGGAGCAGGAAGAGGAATGGGGCTCTCCGAAAGGTAGCGACGGGCTTTCCTGATAGCAAACTTCTCTGTTGGTAAGGATTTTCCTGCTATCTTTTGCTTCAGCCCTGGGACCTGCCTGAAATATGATAAAGCATAGACAGAAAAAACATATAATACATGCAGTGGACTTGAGTAATGCAGAGCCAATGCTAGCTATATTAGCTCTCTGATAGTAATAGCGTTTCTTCATATTCGTTCACAGTCCCTCCCAAAGACAATCTGTTCTCAGAAGAGATTATGACATCATATGTAAGTGTCACAGTGAATCATCTCTGTTTCACTATGGGTGCTGCGAGTAGATTCTCACACTCACACTTCATACCTGAACAGAGTGAACGCAGTTTCCCCGAAGGTTAGGCAATCATCTGCAGTCAGCATGCTGAGGTAGGCTCCTTTCATATACGCATAGGTAGCCTGAGGGAAGGAAAAAGTGGTTACTGCTGAAATCCCATCTTTCCTTTTTAAATGAGATGAGGAGAGAAAAAAAACTACAACTGTGTGGAGTGGGGAGAGTCAGAGCAGGGCTGCAGACCTCACATCCATTTTTAGTCTTCAGCTTGGTTTCGAGACAAGCTGCTGGGTAGGCTTTCTGTCTCCCTAAATAGCATTAAATGTCATTTTCTTTTTTATACCAGACAACAGAAGTTGCTTTGGTCTTTATTCATCTTTGCTCTCAAAGGAATTTCGGCTTGTTTAAAATTAGGGGGTAAAGTTCTTCAACCCATTTCTTCCACCTGTCTTTTTGTCTTCCTTATTATTTTCCCTTCATTAATTTGCATGAATAATTATTGACATTAATAAATCCTGCACTACGGTGGCCCACCTTGGACCAGGAGTTCTCCTTGCTGAGCAGGTCAGCGTAGAAGTAGGCCATCTTCCAGTGCCTCTTGTATGTGAAGCACCACATCAGCTCCCAGTAACACATGTGGTGGAACTGCTTCCACTGCTGCTGGGCCTCACAGCACTCCTCGAAACGGGTGATAGCCTGCAAAATACACAAACCACAGAGGATCTCACCTTCTTAAACATACTCGGTGTGAATGTTAACACAGTGCGCGGCGAGCAGGGCAACGCAAAGGATGTTTACATGGGTCAATGATTCGTGGAAATTGTAAAGATGAAGGCAGAGTTTTCTTAGAATTAAGCATTATGTGTAAGGGAAGGCTCAATACAAAACCCTTTTTTTATACTTAATCAATAAGTGAGGATGAACTTGATCTATGGGCATTAAAATTGGAAGAAGAGGCCTGACCTGACCATGTCCCAGCAGAGTAGACTAAGAGATTCAAGTCTCACAGTCTACTTAACATGGTAATTCTGACATAATTGGTGTCCTGACTTTTTAAAGGTTACATTTCTATCTTTTTATATGTAATTTACAGTGTACTGCCATATTTTAGAAATAATGTAAGCAATACAGTAACAGCATGTGGGAGGTGTTTCTTTTCAGTATGGTTGTTTCATTATTCCTCTCTAACCACTTAAAGAATTCAAATGTATTGTTGTTTATTATGTGTCTGGACCTTGATAACACAGATTATTTTTTCACATCCATTGTTGTTTGTTTAGCAGGAGAACGAAAATCGATCCCATCTTAAATATGATCAGGCATCGACACAACTTGGAAATGCTTTATATTAAAGTTCTTGTAATATGTTATATATCATTTAGTAAGCATTTGTGAATAATTGTCCCAATCAACACAGATCAAAATATGTTAGTAGTCACCCAGTCATATATTAACAACTGAAAGGAGCGACAGGCACTCACAGCATCCAAGTTGCCTTTGATCTCCTCTATTCGACCAGCGAAGAACAAGAAGATGGATCCCTGGGTAGAAACATAACACAAAGAATGTTTAAGAACACTTCTAATCATGCGGACGATTTTTGAAAAAAAAACAAAAAAAAAAACACTGTGCTGAATTCTGGCAAACCTTAGGATATTTTTTGAGATATGGCTGCAGCAGTTTCTCCGCATCTTCGACGTCTCCCTCTCCGGTGCCTGCAAAAACAAAAATGGGAACAAAACCAGCTCATTTCGTCTGTCTTTGAGGCTGGTTGCAGCTGCACCTATGAGTGTGTTTTTTTTGTTTTTTTTTGCTTACCTAGTATGAAACTCATGAAGGTGTGATAACAGAGCAGCAGCATGTTACATAGGAAAGACCTGAAAGTGCTTTCTGCAGAGCCCTCCTGAAGCTGCTGAAGGCCAAACTCCTACATGAACACACACACACACACACACACACACACAGACACACACATGAGCTCAGAACACACTAATGCATTTTGGAGAAGATTGTGCTGAAGGAGCAGCGTCTGTTTGTCTACCAGAGTACTTTACGGCATCCAGTCTGAACAGAGATGGGTCACAGATTGTGTGCAAAATATGCAAGTACATAGTGCAAGATATACAGGATATGCATGTTCACTGTGTTGAGATCATGTCCGCATTACTCTCAGGGCTCCAGATGTCTAGATAAGATGTCGTATGATGATGATGATGATGATGATGATGTAAAAACACTTTTCATGTTATTTTTGTATAGTGGTTAAACACATTCATGCAGCAAACTTAAATTAATCTTAAATTTATGTAAAATGCAGATAAAACAAAAAACATGCTGTTCTAGAAAACTGAACAACCGCTCCACTGAAATGAATATTACTGCTCCTTTATGGGACACAAATTGAAAGAGTATCCTCATATAAATACCTTGGTTGCTGGCTAGATGACAAGCTGTGCTTCAAAAACACATTTATGACCCGACTGTCTCCACAGGGAAAACTGGCAATTTTGTTTTTACAGAAATAAGGTGTGCATGAGTCAAAACTGTAGAAAGAAAACTGTTCAGTCAACCCTTGCTGCTGATGTTATTTATATGCAATCTCCTGCTTCAAACCTCTCAATGCAGCCAATCAAAACACCCTTAGGTTTATAACAGGTGATGGCTTTAGAATGCATTTTTTTTCTTACTTTATGGGAAGTTGAGAAGTTTAAAATTTGAATGAAAAATCAAAAATGTTAAATAATTCTCAAAGCACAATAAATACAAAGAAGCACAGACATTAGTTTTCATGATCAAAGTAATTTTTGAGTCATCCGTCCATCAAGTTGTAGAGTTGTATGAGTTTCGTCTCGTGCTTTCGTTAAAACGCGTCAACTCAGAAGTAGTCATGGGAGTTTCACCACAAATCACAGGCACGATTCACTGTGAATCAACAAACCAGTGAAACTGCGATCACAGATACAATTCATAAGTTATCCACATTTATTTCTCATCGTTCACAGAGGAGACACATATAGCACAGGACATCCATAACATCGCTAACGTCACGCTCTCAGTCCTGTCAGCCATGACTGGCTCTCACCTTATTGCCAGAGAATCCGACAAACTCCAGCAGCTTGAGCGTCCGCGTGGGCAACATGGAAATCATCTGCAGGAAGTAGACAAGCATTGGAATGAAACGCCATCAGCAGAATCACAGCAACCTTTCATTCTGAATACAATACCAGGGGTTTCCAAGGAAATTATCTTGACTCCTAATCATACTGTACAGTATAAAGTTTGCACTGCCACTAAATGAAACGGGTGAGCAATAGCAGGAACATGCGCAAATGTCTAGGAGCCTTAAGCACTTCCTTAATATAATATATATTCTTATATTACTGCTAACTTTGAACTTTGAGGTACGAAAATTAGATTGCTATATTTGCGTTCTTTTGCAACAATTATTTTTAAAGTAAATAAGACTGGACTCCAATGTTTTAGATGTTCATAAATAAAAAGAATACACACAACCAACACATGATCGGCTATAATCTGACACTGATCAATAATTGCTGCATGACGAGCACCAAGCTCAAAACACAGTGCTTGTCTGCATGTATAGCCTCTCTAATGTGCCTCTGTTTAACTATGGGCATTTTAAAGGGACAGTTCACCCCAAAATCAATAATACATATCTTTTCTTTTATCTGTAGTGCTCTTTGTCCATCTCGATTGTTTTGGTGTGAGGTGTGGCACACAAAGAAATTAATTTGAACTCAGCAGCATTGTTTTTTTCCTTCTTGTGAGCAGTTTCATGTGGGAACTATTTTCTTTCTGCATCACAGCGAATAAGGAGGCATGTTTCATCTTATGGATGAGAGGCTAGCTGATAAGCTAACTAAGGTAGCTAATGTTACAGCTCAGCTGAGGAAGCAGCTGTTAATGTTTATGTCTCAAGCTGTCATGAGCCTGAGCTTCTCGTCCACGAGTAGAATAGAAAATATGTATTTTTGATTTTGCAGAGAACTGCCCCTTTAAGCATCACAAGTAATGTAAAGCAGATACCAGTCTTTTATACTTTGATTCAGGTCTTATATATTCTGGAAGTCCTGTTCCCCAAAACTCATGAACAACAATTTTGTGACCCATGTTTGATGACATCTAGCCTTCTACTTACTAGATTAAAGGCTCCTATTCCCAGTTTAACACCACCTTCAAAATGGCCGTGGTTGTCTCCATGAGTGTATCCAGGGGACTGGAGGACTGTGTGAAGCTCTCTGTGAGGTGAAGTTAAAAGAAAGGGGGGTCGTGTTTGAGAAAACTTGAAACAACACACAACATTTTTTAGATGGCAACGAGGATATTCTGGGCTTCTGGGTGCTCACTTGTACGTCTGGTAGCTGTTCCTCACTTTGATCCCCCCTTTGATGAAACTGATCATGTTTTCATCCTGAACAGAGAGCGAGCAAGAGGTAAGAGAAGGAAAAGAAATGATGAGGATGAGTTTTAAGGACACACGGTAGCAGATTCACTGGTGTCTGGGTATCAGGCCCTGACCTGGAGGAAGGTGAGGGCTGCCCTCTGCAGGAGACACTCAGCATAGCAGACCTCGGCATGGAGCTCCTCTGAAAACGAAACACACAAGAGAAGCAACAATTCAAACTTGAGCTACTTTCAACAACCTTTACTCACTCGATTCAGGTCCGATGTATTTCTAAAGCACGTATAAACAATGTGAGCTGACCAAAGTGCTTTACAATTGAAGGCAAAAGAAAATAAAGATCAGTATCAGCAAAAAGAAAAGTGGGTCTTTGAGCTATGCTTTGAACATCTCAGCAGAGGGGACACTCAGGCTCACACACATGTGACAGTGCTGACACGTATTTACTCAACCTGTCAACGCAGTGACCTTCACTGACCTTCTGTGGTGTTTTTGGAGAAGCTTGATCTCTTGCGGTGCCTGATCGAGAGAGCAGAAAAAACACAGAACCATCATCAGTCGCCACCAGTCTGAAAATCTGCCGGATTGTTTTTCATCAGCGCTGCACTGTCCCGCATTTCTCTGCTTATCTCGTTTCTACGCAAATCAGTGACTCAGCCTCTTTCCAGTGAAGACAGGATGCTGAGCTGAAGTTACCGCAAGGTGCTGACCGTGCATTTTTTTGGCCCACCTCACAGACAGACACTGAAAAAGAAAACCGCAGTTCTGACCTCAGATCTGAAGAGTGTTTGCATATATCTGGATAGGCTAATTAGATCTGCTTTTAGTCTGGTCTTGGCAGATTCTCACAGTGGCTCCAGGACTCATTTTGACAGATGGCTGAGACATTCCTTCCAGCCAGTGTGTCTGGACGATCTTGTGATGTCCTGTGGTTTTGGTATAATGTTGCTAATGGGAACCAGTGTCCAAAAAAATGATGTCTAATGTGTCTAAATGAAGACTGACTGGCTTTTTAAGAGATGCATTCACTTCTGATTCCTCTGCACGCCCTTTGTCATCATCTTTAATAGAGGCATGATGAGGAGGCCCCTTTTAACTTATGCTGATTAAATTATAATACTTTCCTAAGATTAAAGGTGGAATTTAAGCAGCAGCCGGAATTTGAGGGTAGCTTCAAAACTATAGAGGGCAGCATAAATGTTTACTGCTGCTCAGTATTCTCTTTGGCTGTAGTGACTGGCTGCATACGTCCGTTCAATAAAATGATATGTGAAAACAACAACAACAACAAAGATTCACTTCTGCAGCTGACAAGAGGGAATCTACAAAAAAAATCAGCTGGTCACTGGGGTGCTTTGTCACCCTGGAGCTGTGTCGTCTCACCGCTGACAGATGGCCTGGGCCTCTTTCATGGTGTTCCCTGCAGCCAGGATGTGATGGGGATCAAAGGTCATCATGGCCTGCATCTCCAAGATGGTGGCGTAGGTCAGAGCGTGATACATGCTGTCTTTGGTTCTGTAATAAAAGACAACACACATCTGTTGTTTTCAGGTATACACTGCTCTAGCCTCGGAGGAGGGGAGCTACAGATATCAAACAACACATTGGTTCTGATAGATCATGGGCTCTTTCTGTTGTGCTGACAAAGATGATGATGAGGCGAGAAAAACTTCCTGTCTCTATTAATGCCTTATTCCTTATTCTGCATAACCATAATCTACAGCTAAGAGTTTTATCTCAATAACTGCAACCAAGGTAGCTGTATATGAATAATGATCATAAAATGCTTTGCTCAGTATTTGTGAGGCAGTAGCGCCACAAAAATAGTCTCCCTCAATAGCACTTGATTAATAAGGTAAGAATGTTGAATTCATAGTCAAACAGGGGGCAGCATTTTACCAGAGTATCCGCAAACTGCTGCTAACTGTAGCTGCCATTAGCTAGTTAGCTCAGTTAGCCATGCCAGTTGTGTGGAAGTGGAGCTTGGGGACCAGAGGACTGTGAGTGTTTACATGGGCCAGGGCTAGCTTAGCATGCTAACTTCAGGAGCTACCTCTGCAGCACAAAACATAGATTTCATATCATCAACATTTCTTTCTTCACATTCTGTTTTTTTAATGGTTCCAACTAAAATTCTGACACATTGCAACCTTTAAAATATCAAACTACAAGTAAAAACTCTAAATTCAGATGTGTTCCCCATTCTAATGTGAGGTGTTGCTCCTAACTAACTCACTAGTAGTTAGACACTTATTAACACACACAGATTCTATTCATGAATTAGTTTTGAGCATGATTTCACTTTAGAAGGGGGAAACATTCAAATTCATGAGGTGAAAATAATGGGAGAATAACTTTTCTTGTGGTACTAGCGGCCATAATGAGCAAAGCATATTAAGATCATTATACATTTATTATAAATCATAAACAATAACTTCCTTACTTACTATTAATAGATACTCATTCGGAGGTCAGTAAGGTAAAACATCAAGTTAATGGCTGAGTAGTTGTAGAATATAGTCATACAGACCTAGACAGCTGGTGGCGGCTAACAAATAGCTATTGTTCTAAAATGTCAATAAGCGGTAAGCCCTGTCATGTTTGGGCCTTCAGGGGCTCTGTAGGGAACGTCATCACATTCAGTAGCATTGATTCATCAAGGAAACCTGTGTAGTTTCTTTGCACTGGGCCAACAGGAAACGGTTGGAGCCAAGACTATTTTTGTTGTTCGTGTTAAATGGATGAAATATTTTCCTGAAAAAGTCTCATTTTTGTTTGAATGTCATCTGATAAGATTTAATAAACTTACAATTGTACTCACACATCAACATGGTCAGTAAATGAAATATAGGATTTCACCTTTCACTTGAAATATGTCAAGGGTAACACTATAATAAATGGCTGGAACTTGTTTAGAAAAGGTCCAATGTGGGCGCAATTCATATGGAAGTCTAAAGCACTGGAGAACATCTTTTTAAATATATATGAAAAAAAACTTTGTGAGGTTCTGTCTGAATTCATAGTAGAAAACACAGAATTTTCACTGGCACATTTTAAAATCCTGATAAATTCATCTGTTCTCAGGCAAAGGCAAATGAGAAATTCGGACTATAAATGAGCAAAACTGAAGCTTAACTTTCTCCTGGATCAAATCATGTTTGGCATTTGATGCTAGAATATGGTAAGAAAAAATAAATAAATACAGTCAGGCACCCTAAAAATCGCTCTAGGTCTGATAACTGCACTTGATAAGTGCTTTATAATGAATGTTCTACTATTATGCTTTACTATACTATAAGTAATACACTGTAATATACATGCTAATACGCATCTAGTTAATGTTTAATATGAGTTATCCGATATGATTTATTACCCAACCTTTTGCTTGAAAAGGAAAGATTCATACAGAAGTAGCTTAATGAGTCACAACAAGTAAGAGATGCACTCAACGTGAGAACAGGACTTAGGGAGATGAAGTCAGATAATCAACTTCTGCAGAGGGAAGCGACTGAATACTTGGAAGACTCAAACACAAATAATACCCAGAAAAACAGCTTCTATATATACCTGCGGTTGCTGGTGTGTCACGTGAGTCCCTGCAGGTTTTGAAGTGATGAAGGAGGAGTTAAAGTCTCACGTCACCCAAACACATTCTTCCAGTAGATTGACTTGTTGTTCCAGTAAAGAGAGAACATTTAAAAGGTTTTAAATAATCTTTGCCTGTGTATTGTGTGTGAAGATAAAAGATAGAGGTGTGTAAAGTGGAATGCTGTCAGCCTGCATTACTGACATTTCACCTGCTGTGACTGACTCATGTGACCAGTCTGAGATCTTTTATGGATACTGGAGGCTCAATTTGCATTTGTCAACCCATGGAGATAACGGACAAAGACTAATGCTGTTTACCTTGATATATTCTACAAGAAAAAGGACTAATAGATACATTACAGAGAAGGAGAGGCAGACAGGGAGGACAGCGGTATCATTCATGTGAATTTAAGCCTGCCAGGGACATAAAATTGAGTTTTCTGAGCTTAAACCCTCAAAGGAATCCAAAAGATTATCATCACTCTAATCGGTGAAGTGACTTAACTTCCAGTAGTTACAACCAGGATGCAAACGGCAGAGAGTCAAAGAAGGTGAAGAGAAGCAGAGAGAATTACCTGCCTTACATTTCCATTGCGTCAGGCTTATGTAAGACGACAGCCCAAACTCAAGCCTACAAAGCCTTCAAAGACGGAGCTGTGAGGTAAATTGAATTACTCGCAGCGCCGCTGGAAGGGGCTGGGAATGCTGAGTATTTCACAGGAGAACTCGGATATTTTCCAATCAGGGATAGCGGCGTCTACACCCTCCTGACAGAGCTGAAGCAGGGTCTCCCACATACTTTCACCACAATGTTCCACAATGAGAGGGAAGACTGGTGTTGTACTTTTCTCAATAATGCACGTGGACACGAAGGCCTTGTATTCAGTTCAGCATGTGTTGGTAACAATCAGGAAGTGGCTAGAGCGTCCCTGCATGCAAAACAGTTTATTTGTGTCAAAATGCATGACTCTTATCAGCGTGGTGACTTACAGAATTGAGCTGCGACATGTCACAATTAGACAAGAGGCAGTTAAAATAATGTAATGAAACTCAGACACGGGCAAAACACATCAAGAACATCACAACTTCCACCTCACAGCCTCCTGCACCCACTCCCTGCTACAGCCCTGAGGAATAGGGCAGGACAGTAAGATGGTCTGCTGGCATGTTTTGACAGAGAGCTGGCAAATACAACTGAGCCTGCTGCTGGATACCTCTGGGATTTGAAGGCTGATTAAGAAAGAGAAAACCCTGCACAGGCATGTTTCTACAGCGTAGTGGTTGGGCCTGCAGTCGCTCCATGACTATGCTAAACCAGCCTCAAATATCCGACTCTATGAGAGAGTTGCAATTTAAAGTGATAGCGGCACCAGGCTTATTAAATGCAGTGCGAGTCGCTCACCGGTGGGGATACTGATACAGCTCAGACTTCAAAACCTCAGACGTATAAAAGCAAGAGGACTTCCTGCACGGCTGAAAATAACCACAGTAAAAGGGAACAGCTGATAAAAAAAAAAAAACCAAAAAACATTTTAATCCACAACACAGCACTCAAAAACATTGAGTCAGCGCAGAGGATCCAATGTCTTTAATACATTTTGATTATGTTCGACTGTTTCGTTTGTTCAATAGTTTATTAGACACCAGCTTCTGTCAATCCATTAATGACATCAAGTCCAAAAGGTGCCAACGTCTCCACATATACAGCACACACACCAGTCTCTTGCTCAATAACACTGCTGCATGTATTTAACATGAAACTGTGCCTTAAATGGATGACACAAAGCAGTTGCCTATCAACATCATTAACACATGACTTGAGGCAGAAATGTTTAGATAATGCTTTACAAATGTATTTGTGTTACGTTTTGCCACATTTGCCAGCTTCCTTGCTCACCCTCTTGACTCTCTCCCAGAAGTGAAAAAAAATAAAAAAAAATGAATATCTTTAAGACCAAGACGATCAAAAGGATTGAACATCCCTCGATTTTCTGAATCTATCTGAATCTTCTATCTAATTCATACCTTGAATTGTATGCGTCTACATAACAACGTTTGATTCCCAGGCCTGTACTGAGTAATGGTGCATGTCCCAGTTTACATCCACAGTCACCTTCACGACTGTAACAGCCAGGTGGATTTGAGACTTTAAACTGCACATAGGTATGAGTATGAGTGGATTAATACACTAAAGGCAAACCCTGACTTCCTCCCAAAGCATGCTGGGATGAGATTCAGTTGCCATTGACCATAAATAGGAATATACGGGTAAAAGTAGAGGACATACAGTATTTTAGCTTCATTGCGTGTGTGTGTGTGTGCTGCAGAGATACACCCGTATACCCGTGTCCCACCTGACTGCGTCTGAACACAGCTGCAGGACGGGGAGAGGAGACACAGTTCGAGAGAAGCAAAGAACTTGAAACACACATGGAATAAAAGAGAAGACCGACACTGAGGACAACTAGAAAAACTTCTGGTTTTTCATGTCCTCAGGGCTGCTTGTTCCCAAAGTTTTTCAGCATCTCATTCTCACAATGCAGCAGACGTCATCACACCTTACACAATGTTACATAAGTAATGCCTCAACCTATCGGCTTCCTCAAGAAAATCCTTTTCAGGGCAGCAAACAGGAAAAATCAGAGTTTGTGGGTGTGATTAGGTTTTGTACAAAACAAACAAAATAAAGCCCTGTTTCAATTGGATTTATGTACTGCATTCAAATGTAAAACAACACTTTCATCTGACTGCACCCTCAGTGTCAGCTGAGCTATTCTGTTAAAACCACGCCGAGGCGCGAGGGAAGGAAATGCGACCGCACTAACACCTGTCCAGATCACCATTATTAAAGGATAGACCTGTCTTATTTCCTAAGTTTCAGTCTGCACTTATACTGCTCTAGCGGATGTGTTAAATCCACCCGTCTTGGCTCAGAACAGCTACAGTCACGTACATATCTCAGGATTCTAATTTTGATATTTGAAACTCCTGTTTGTTCAGGGGCGCTCTGGTGACTGGAAGAGGCAGAGACAGCAAACACAGAGCTGTGTGAGGAATACTGAGACAGAAGAGATGACGCCCGCCGAGCTGAGATAGCGAAACCTCAGGTGGCAGAAAATCCAGATTTACATGCCAGTGCATATTATGATTACGACTACAGGGCAGCCACTTTTACTATTCACTATTACACGTATTAATGTAATGTTGTCTTCATAATTTGGTCTGGTCTAAGAAATCAGACAAATGACATCAATGATGTCTCTTTTGAGACTAATGGTGTTAAAAACTGACAATGGCTAGTACAACATAACTAAAAGAAGGCCACAGGCTGAAAGAAAGCTGTTCCTCTGTCTCAGCGTCAGCACAGAATAGAAGAAACTGGGGCTGAGGAGTGGCCCACAGTCCCAGAGAGGAAAGAAAGGATGGAAGATAATAACAGCGATGCGATAAAGCCTGTGATAATAGAGGAGAGAATGAGCAAGGAAGAACGGAGTAACTTGACGACAGGGTGTGAGGCCTGAGAGGGAGTTTGTGTGTGATTGCGACACAAAGCATCATCAAAACAATCAAACCACCATCACAGAACGAGAACAGGCATTTTTATAGAGCAAAGAAATGGATCTTTGATGGAGGCAGGCTCATCAGGAAATGTGGATGGTGCAATACGTAGGAATTGGCCACCTGTCAAGAAAAATAATAGAAGGCAGCTATATCACCAGAGTCACCGCTCACTGCTGCTAACAGTACCTGCTCGTAGCTAGTTAGCTCAGTCAGCCTCGCAGATAGTAGTTCAGACATGGAGCTCAGGGACTAGGGTAGCTTTTAGTCATTGTAATACTCTAAACTGACAGTGATTCCTTATTTTGGACATTTCCATAGAGCAAATAAATTGATGTCTTTAAGACACTCATCAGAAAATGTTTAACAGTGAAAAATTGAATGTATTAGCTGAGAAGATTCCACACAAGTTATTCAGTTATGGTTTTGTAGAATCATCTGTCAACTTTGGGCTGAGATATCCATATCAGTAAAGTGAACGATGAGGTCTCATTTTCACCTAAAGCGCTCAGTAACCTGTTCAAATTTCCAGCAGTGGCTTAAGAGTCTGCGTTGTTATAGGAGGAAAAAGCTCAAGTTTGTTATTGCCGATGGCTGTGTTTCTGTTTGTGTGTTCTCTGGAATCATGACAGTGTGACAGCGAGCCAACACACACAACAACAGGACCTTGAAACTGCAGCAGCTAAATGGAATCCAGCCATTGTAAATTTTATTATTTACACCTGTGCTTCTCTACTGTGGTGTCAAAGTGTCTTCTGGGAAAAAGCTTCCCGTTGGAAATCTTCTGACCTAAAAAGTACAGTGGCTTGGATATCAGCTATTTGTTTCTAAGTCATGACATCTGTCCATGAAAGCACAAAGTCACTTGGGTCAGAGCTTGTCTAGAGCTGAGACCAATATTTTTTTATATTAGCATGTAGCTCAAGTTGCTCTCCTACCTGCATCTGAGCCGAGCCTGCGCCTCCTCAAAGTGGTTCTTGAGGAACAGATCCAGGGCAGCCATGCAGTCCTCCAGAGCCAGCGACAGGTCTGACCTTGAGCACCTGCAGAACGAAAACAAACAGAATCTGCATGAGAAAAGAAAAAGAGAACTGGAAATACACAGTCGTCGACTGTAGAACCCAAGCAGTGGCGTTCAAGTAGTTCTGGTCTCTTAAAATATAAATACTTAGCAGATTTCCAGTGGAACAGTGTATCACATTTGAAATATCAGTTTTATTGAAATGACATTAGTGTTACTGAAGTCAAGGTCAGGGAATACAAACATAACCTTCTTTAAAGTAGTTTTTAAAGCCCTATTCTGCATGAATCGGCAGTTTTTGTGAACTTTTTGACTTCTTGACATTGGAGATACTAATACTAATACTAACATAGCAAAAACCACTAATAAAAAAGGAAGACAAAAAGTTTAAGATTTGCTGAATTACTGCTAACATTTCTTACCACGTACATTGTTTGCTGAGCGCTGAATGTTGAGTGTTTGTGTAATTCACTTATGATATAAGCTAAGTTGCAACTAATATGTAATGCAGTGTGATTTATTACAAGCTGGCTGAGCCAAGTTGACTGCACAAACATTTTTAGCAGGAGAGGAAGTCGTGTATTTGCATACAGGCCTGAGGTAAGATGACCTTTGGCATCTGGAAAAGCTACAAAACTCCATGAGACAAGCATGACACGATAAGGTCAGTCATGAATACATTGGCTGGGATTTTTATGCTGCCATTGGATTGTAGTTTTCCCGCGAGCCATGAGACAGCGCTTCAGATAATGCCGGGGCAGTATAAACAGTTTGTAGCCCTGCATGCGTTTGCTCAATTAGAAGGTGTATTTTCTGCATTTCTGCTCTATTCTGTCCGTTTGCCTCTGCCATGATGTCCATACTGATGTGAAGTTCGGACGTGAACTGATTCTGATATTTTAGTTAATTTGCTGAAAATACATTTATAATGCTTACACAGCTAACCATTTACATATTTATGTTTAGATAAATATGTGGTTATCTGTTGAATCTGCCTCACTGATTTTCTCTCGGTCACATGTGAATCAGAACAAGGAAGTGTTGTTGTCGTGCGGCTGATTGTTGTGATTGTTTGTGTTTGTGCTGCATAAGAAAGTTATCCATCTCAATCCTGCTTTCTCTTTGTAATCATGAGTGATCCAGTGACCACACAGTGAACTCTCATGTTACGATGAGCATACTGAGCTGGCTGGCTTCTAATTAAACTAAGCTTGAGACCTATAGATGGCGGAGTGTGATACAGAGCAAGAACAGGGCATCGAGGGAGAACAAAAGAGGGACCGTTCTCCCTTTTACAAGTCAGTGTACCGTCAGGCTGATTTCGAAGGTTATTTCAAGTCAACACAGTTGCATAATGTTCCTTTAAAAGAAGCTTCTAAGCTGATTCATATTTAAAAGACCCAAATTAGATCTATGACACCGCTCCACCGTTACCTCCGTCTCTCTCACTACTGCAGTGACCCTGTTCTCATCACAGCAACATAGGCGGCCTCCAAACACTGACCTACAATAGAGATTGGGATCTTGAGATTGTCTCGGTTACATATTCGTCCTTTATTCAACTCATTATATTCCTCTACTACCTCACAAGAAGAGAAGACACACAGGCAGAGTGGAGAGAGAGAGAGAGAGAGAGAGAGAGAGAGAGAGAGAAAGAGAGAGAGAGAGAGAGCTTTGCTGTTAATATTATTGCTGTTTGCATTACACTGCACATTAGCCTCAATCACAGAACTCGTACAACCGTCCACTTTTATAGAAACGCAAGCTCAGCAACCAGTTTGAATAAGATTATTCATGTTTCCGCCTGTGTACACAGCTCGCTGTTGTGAGCCGTGTTTGAGAAAGTGACGAACGACTCTTTTTGATGGCCGATCATGTTTTCATTACACAGTGCACATGACCCTCGCGTGACGAGTGCACGGTGCGGCCAAACTGGGCACAAGTCATGAATCGCACCGCACTCACAAGGCTCCCCCCTCATTCATTTCCCTCTCTGTGCCGATAATGGATCTGTTTAATGTGTGTTTCACTTCTTCAGCTCACAGCATGTGAGAGAAGCAGCAACACTGAGCATAATGAGCCATGTCTATTGAGCTGATAGTAAATATGAAACACTAATGTCACTCAACATTAGGATGATTCATTTCTGGGATTTAGATTATGACTTAATAACTGTTATGAGAATGATACGTTTTGCGACTCTCTAGATGCAGTTATTTGCTGTTTATGTTCATTTGAGTCATGAAATGTCTGAGTGTCTCTGTTGTTTGTTGTGTTACTGATGTGTTTTTTGTGAAAGAGGAACTTGATTACTGTTCTATTTCATCTTGAAAGCAGATGATAGTGTTCTGAACTTCCAGGCAGTATTGCTTGCATGAGTGTGAGATCAGTCCCCCATTCACATGAAACAGCTGCAGTCAGTCAGTCAGTCAGTCAGAGTTCAGATGTCAGCAGCAAACATTTGACAGATGTAGAAGAATAGGAGAGCAGAAACTGAGCAATAGCAGCCACGACGAATATGTATAACAGCAGTGACTAATAGACGGCATTCACTTTACATTCCTGTCCATTAGAAACACAGAGGAACTCATCACACATCGCCAAAAAGGAGCACACACGCCGGTGCAGCTCTGGCTAATGACATGCGGCTGACTGCTGTGTTCACCATATGACCGGCAGCAAGCTGAGCCTCCTGATAACAGAGGGAGACACACAATGACGAGTGCTGTCTCGCAGAGAAGCATGTGTGTTCAGTGTGTCATTGTCACACAATGGAGATTTCCAAAATACTTCTGGCACTGGAGTTAAAGTTTTTATTTTTTTTCTAATGCTTATTAATTGGGAAAACAGACCGAGTCCTTACTAGATGCTTAAGTAAGTGTTAATAACAGCATCCTAACAGTGAACTGTGTTGATAAACTGCTTAAATCAAATCAAATCAAATCAAATCAAATTTATTTATAGAGCACTTTTCATACAATGGCATGTAGCACAAAGTGCTTTACATAAGAAAGATAAAACAATATAAAAGAAAGCCCCTCCCTCCCACCTTCCATACTATATACACGCACACACACACACACACACACACACACACACACACACACACACACACACACACCTGCACACTCTTAGTACTGGCAAGAAGGAGACATGACAAGGCACTGAGGAATGAGGAAACGCCACCTTTGGGGCTTAAAGGGTAACTTCACAAATTTTACACATTAAAGACTGTTTACAGGTCATGGGGAGCACTACTGCCTATGTGCTGTGGCTCTGGAGGAAGCTGTACGTTGTTGCATTGTGGGTAATGTAGGCCGTAGTTTTTGAAAAAGCAGTCCACTGGTGTTGCATTGCACTTCTATAACACTGTTCGACTCATTCAAAACAATAAATGAAAATCGGTTCGGCAGAACCAGAGATATCACCTTTTTATGCCATATATTCTTCTTCCTTTTTAAAACCTGGGGCCTACATTTCCCACAATGCAACTTAGCCACTGAATGACAGCCCTGGAGGTACTTCATTAGATTACATGCAGCTTCCTCTGGAACCACAAAAGGCTTTATACTACTTTTTTTTTTTTTACAGATGACGTAGTAGTCCCCAAGACCTGTGAACTGGTGGAGTTACCCTTTAAGAACATGAGTAAAACCTGTATCAGTATCTTATATTTGCTTGTAATAACATTAAAAACACACTTATTATTAGGTTTACAACCTTACCAACAGTGTTACGTCATTGTTAAACTTTTACTGAGCTTTTTGTTCCTTTATTAAGATTAATACATTTTCTTTGTATTCATTAACGGTTAACTTTTAACAGCTACCGGATCAAAAGTTTAATAATCCTTTGTTATGCATTTATCTGCAGAACTTTTGTTTGTGTGTGGATTCCTTTATCTAACAATACAGCTGAAGATGTCTAGTGTTCTTGCCTACTAACGATACAACAATGAAACACAGGAGGATCGATAATACAGACATTAATAACGGCAGGAGGATATTCAACAAGGTAGTGTACTGCGTGTTTATGTCATTGATTTCAAGGGTGATGCTGCAGAGTCCCATGTCTATTCACAGTTACCACTGACTAAAGACAACCAGATCTGTCTCCACTGTGTTGGAACACTTTTCTCTCTGTGTGAAAAGAGGTGTAGCAACAACATACAGTCACTTTTACTAAAACAGCATGTGTAGAGAAAAACTAGAAGCCACTTAGAGCACAACTTTTGTTTTGGGCACCGAAACCAAACTGAGTGCCACTGCTACTGTGCTGACTAAGCATTGATTAAAGGCTATCTATTCTCTGGACCTTCACCTAAATGGACAATTTCATGCAAAGATGAAAATTCCCTCATTGTCTTCTTACCCTCATGCCTGTGGAAAGCCAGGTGAAGTTTTGTAGTCCACGAATCGTTTCTGGAGCTAAACAGTAAAACAGCACTGCAGCATTCTCCTAAACAACTGAAGTAGATGGGGACTTGTTTTAAAATGTAGAAAACTAGACAAATAAAAGACAATACAATGGCCCTTCTGGTGTATTCCAAGTCTCTGGAAGCCCCAAGGTACCAAACTGATTTGAATAGGCAATATTTACATTTGTGCCTTGCTCGTGCACCCACTTCAGACGGGGTGCACGCTCACGCTTTTAGCTTAGCAGCTACAGTGAAGATATCAGCCTGAAAAAGGGTGCCAATAATGTTGTTTTAAATCAGTCTCTTGATTACGCGGGATGAGCTGTATGGAGCCATTTTATGCTGTTTTCTGGGCTTGCTTTTACATTTCAGTCCCCATCACCTTCAGCTGTGTCGAAGAATGCTGCAACGCAGTTTTGCTGTGAAGCTCCAAAAGTATTTTGTGGACTACGAAACCTCATCTGACTTTCAATCAGCCTGAGGGTGATTAGAGAATGGTTGAATTTACATTTTTGGGTGAGCGTATCCTTAAACCCTTAACTATCGAAAATACATGCTAATTCCTCTTAAAAAGTGTATAACTTGTCTGAGTTTAATCACCTGTTAGATTCAAAGATAGAATAATTGTCAAGGGTCTACGCTGCTCTGGAGAGCTTGGTTACTAATCTGACAAATCAAACAACTTCCAACTGTTCAAATTGTTTAGTACTATGCGGGGGCAAAAACAAATCTAATCAGCTAACTAATAGGAGTTACATTTGTGTCAAACAATCAGTGTCTTCATCATTCCCTCATAGCTGGAAACTAACTCAACTGGTCCTAACTGAGTGGGGCAAAGAAAGCAGCGCTCAATCAGTGAGCAGAGATTATCACACAGTACAGGATACTGTCCTTTATAATGAGGGAATACTTGACAATTGTATGAAAGAAAGAAAAAGGCATGGTGACCAGGACAATGAGGGGAGGCTGTTAGGATCGGGATGTGCATACCACACATTGTCACCATAATCTAATTTGACTTCAAGTCAGCTGAAATTCTAGGTTGATTTCTCCAGAGAGCAACTTGCACAATGATCATTATCTGTGAGACACACACACACACACACACACACACACACACACACACAGATAAAACCACTTAGCACACAATCACTATTCACCATATACACACCCCTACACACACACGCACACACACACAGACACACACACACATGCACACCCCTCCTCGAGTGACAAAGCATTACTTTATCGACAGAGCCTTCGCCACATTCGTTCAAGCCGGTATAAAATCTTTGGAGGCCTCACTGCGTTGACACAAAAGAACCAAGCTGCTCCTCATAATAAACCCAGCGAGTTTGTCCACATGCCAGAGTCTCGCGACGAGAAAACACGCACACACACTTTTACAGAGCATCTTACAGAGGCCGGCTGAATGACAAACACCATGCAAACAAGCATCGAGTTCAGCGAGTACCTTACCCGTTTGACAGAGTCTCTTCCTCTGCTGACATTTTCATCTGGCTCAGTGTGTGAAAGAGATGAGGAGAAAGAGAAAGAGGACAGAGCTCAGGAAAAAAAAAATATTGCAGAAGTGAATGTGAGCCTCGGGCCTTTTCCAGCAGTGCAGTGTAATGGTGTGTGTCTCAGCAGCGGCAGCAGCAGCAACAAGAGCAGAAGCAGCAGCAGAAGGGCAGGCGGGTGAAAGAGAAAGAGAGAGAGAGAGAGGGGGAAGAATGAATGAGGGAGGGAGGGAGGGAGGAAAAGAGGAGGAGGAGAGGGAGGAAGGACACAGCAGCAACAGCAGACCTTAATAAGATTGGGATGACTATTACACATGAGGGGAGAAAACACAGTCTCACTGTGCTGCCTCGAAACACACAAACACACACACTGACATGCAAAAACGCCTGTCCCACCTCTTCCGACCATCAACCTCATGCTACACACTGCAGTCTCTGCTCCGATTGGTTAATGCAAAATCAGGGGCGGGCTTTAAATACCCAAGACTCATGGTCACGAAAGATTTGAATAAATGATCAGATACAAAAAAAAATGTTTACAAATAGGAAGGACAGAGTGACAGCTGGGATATTAAGTTACAACTCCTTCATTCCTACTCGACAAAACTTTCTGCTGCTGTGTGTGAAAGAGGGAACATGAGGCTTGAAAGAGCAAAAAAAGAGAGAAAAGGAGCGAGAAAGTGCTCGTGCGTAGTGACAGTCTCAGTCGGGCCAGTCTGCTGCAGTGTTCAGTCTCTGCCACTGCAGCGATCAGAGTCCAGAAATAGAAGACATAGATCGCAGTACAGCAGAGACTCAATGTGAAAATTGTGAATGAAAACGGGCACAGTGACAGGAGTAATGGTGTTTGATCACTATAACCTGCAGCTGCCACTCTTTCATCAAGCGCATATAAGTCTGTGTGTGTTTGCACTTAACACTAAAGATGTGCTATATTTCACAAAAAGGCTCTTTTTTAACACAGAAATAAGGTGTAAAGTACAGGTGTTGATTAATAACATTGGTAGGGGTTACACTCCATTTAGCTTAACTAGTTTCAGTGTTTTGCCACTCTGCGTGCTAGTTCACTGACAAAGGAAATGGAATGGCGCCATTGTTGAAGACATTACTGACACATTCCTGCTTTGAATAATCAAAACGTGCTGTGGAAAAGGTCCATTACCTTCTGTCAGAAAAGTGCCAAGATCGTTAATACTTTTAATGCCATGTGTCCGTATTAAAGGTGCAATATGTACAAATTCACCACCTGTCGGGTTCATACTCCGAACAAGTAGCATATCGTCGGTGTAGCCGCAACCTGCTGCTAACTGTAGTTGCCTTTAGTTAGCTCGGTTTGCTGTGCTGCTCACTTCCAGACTCTTAGCTGTACTATCGGGACCACTAATGTGCAAAGAGGATTTACAAGACAGGACAGGCCAGGACTAGCTGGTTAGCATGCCGACTTCAGCTGCAACACAATACGTAGACATCTCTGACATAACGTCAAAATTGCAACTTTCTTCACATTCTTTAAATCTTCATTTTTGAATGTTTTAACCTGAATTCTTACATTTTGCACCTTTAGCACCAAATTTGTCAATGATATCTTTCAGTTGACTCCCTGCTGAAGGCTTTTCAAATCCTGGAGTAATGTAATAGCTTCTATTCATCTCAAAAAAATGTTTGTAACTGCATTAGTGCCCCAACTAATGTCTGTTTTCGCAATTAATCATGACTCAACCAATTGTTTGGTCTTTAAAATGTCAGAAAATATTAAAAGAAGCCCAAGGTGATGTTTCGAGATTACTCTTCGTCTCTCAAGAATATTAACAAAAAAATAAAAATCCTTTATAGAAAATATTTCACTTCATCAAGACAGAGGATCATATTAAATGTACAGCAGCGTGACTCTATAGCACACATATGTGCACGGCCACGATCATACACAGTCTATTAGTAGCGCTGCTAACATCCAGAGGAAAGCATAAAAATCTCACTCATGTGACTGTGACTAAGTGCTCATCATATTTGACATATTTGTCTTCCCCCAGAACAACACAAACACAAGCGCAAAGCCCTTTGGTCTGCACAAAAACATGAGAGGAAATCCATTTATATTCATAGACTATAATGAAAAATTTAAAAAAAATCCATCTCTCACGTGTGCTGTGAGGAGCGCAGAGAGTCATGGGTTTAAGGTGGAGATAATTAGATTTGCTCCGCAGCTGTCCTCATGGTGGACAATTGGATTTGTGGCAACAAGAAAAACAAGGATTGCTGTCATTTCAAACTCTGTAGTCTTTTAGCCTCAGTAAATCAACCAAAATTTCATATAGACAGTGGTGGTGGATTTTTACTTAAACAACCCTCAGTTGAAAGCATACATATATACATTTATACATTTGCACGAGACAAAAATGGAGCAGTGGTTTCTTATTTTGGGAGATGTGCTTTTTTTATTTTCTCCTCCTGAGATTTTACTGTGACGACACCACTCTCAGGCTAGCTGATTCCCCTTGTTTCCAGTCTTAAAGCTAAGCTAAGTTAAGCTAAGCTAACTGTCTTCTAGTTTTAGCTTCATATTCAGCACACAGATATAAAAAGTGGGATCACACCTCTCATCTAACTCGCAGCAAAACAGCAAATAAGAGTAAACTTGCTAAAAATGAGTCTTTTGAGGTGTGCTGACGTCACGAACATCAGCGACAATGTTACGGTGGTTACTTTTTTAAAACCATACATTTTACTTCAGCCTCTCTTTCAAACTCAACGCCGACTAACAGTGGTATCTATGTGGCAACAATCGTGACATTCAACACATGTCAACATATTACACTGGAAAAGGGGCAAACATGAACACCTTTGTGTCACGTCTCCATCACAGCGATTAGAGCTGGAGCCGACAAACACCTATAACTAACTACAGCTGAGTATTTGGACCCGGAAATGATTGCTGAAGGACCATATATTCATTTGGCGTCCATTTTACCCCAATGTCAGGTACAGGATGGGTAAAACTTGAATGCTGGGCCAATGCTGCTGTTTTAAAGGTTGCAAGTCGTACAAAGTTTTTACAGCTTCCTGATTGATCAGCAACTGAAAAGATGATGGATAGTGAACATCGGAGAGCACATCTGTGCATATTTCAAGGTAAAACAACATATATGATAACACGTTAGCTGATGTTAGCATTCAGCAACTTCCTCGCTAACGTTACCGTTTGATTACATCCTGTGTATTTCACTTCCAGGTTTAGACAAATGTCTACAAGGTGTGTGTTGATGTTTTGTGAACTAATTGACACCTTCCCTAATCGTACTGTATCAAACACCCATCAGCTGCCTCCAGGCAACAGCTAACTTTAGCTTTTGACCACATTCTAGTTGACGTTAGCAGTTTCCTAAAGGCAGCTAATCAGTCATCAAACCTGTGGTTTTATTGTGAAATATGGTCCAATGTCCCTCCAGATGAAATGCTCTGTGGTCTTTTTAGTTGCTCATCAATCCGGAAACATTGAAATGATAACAATTGTCAGATTGCCTATGTTTATAGGACAATAAGGACATTATAGAACAACATCTGCGCTTTTCACCATTATCAGAGGAAAATGGCCGCCATGTGAACATGTTCTATTGTACCTTTTCCCACTGAAGACAAAACATGTTTGGGTTTTTCATCCAGTGTGAAAAGGGCTAAATGGAAATGTGCTAGTTTTAGCACCTTTAACTTTTGTTCAATGTATAATTAACTTTGCTGATCCTTCATGCTCTTTTCCTTTAGTTCCCTCCCTCAGCTATTCTCCTCCTCCTCCTCCTCCTCCTCCTCCTCCCCCTCTTACTCAGGCTCCCATTAAATCCTTCACATGCCAAGACAGAGATGGCAGGATTAAACTCTCCCATGAGCAGCTGGTTCATGTTCACACTCATCAG
This sequence comes from Diplodus puntazzo, assembly GCA_963678695.2. Lineage (NCBI taxonomy): Eukaryota > Metazoa > Chordata > Actinopteri > Spariformes > Sparidae > Diplodus > Diplodus puntazzo. The sequence continues at coordinate 14,855,096 of OZ023163.1, forward strand.
GTCATAACTTGACAGATTGAGAAGAGAAATGATGGTCGGGTTCACTCTGAATTATTGATATGTTGAACAGCAGGGAGGAGCTGCGTTAATGCCGGTGAACTTTCTGATGACCTTTATCTCAATATGTCGCTAATATGTCATGCCCTTTAGGTAATCAAGTCCTATAGGTAATCTATTCACAGCGACTCACTGTCATATATGATAGTAAAAAACAAGAATAATTCTTGCAAATGAAGGGACATCAGTGGGTGCCTCACAGTTTCTCTTTGTGATGAGTTCACTGCGCGCTCTTACCCGTTCGACGGATTTGTTGATTCCAGACCATCTTTGTCTCCAGGTAGCTGTAACCTGAAATAGAGGAACAAAATTGAGGCTGTTCAGTGAAAAGAAAGAAATCTCAAGGGACTGAAACCAGCTGAAAGGCAAGCTTTTGTTTGGGGAACTTGATCGTGACAGCCACAGAAGCGCAGACACCGATACATGCGGACACTCCCAGGCTACTTAGGTCTACGAGGAAGTGTCCTGAAATTAATGTAAGCGTTTTAGGGAAATGTCTGGGAAATCGGTCTGATATCGGGGCAGATCTTGGGAAAGTTTCAGTGATTCATTCACGGAAGGACTCAAAACATTTGCGGCATTTTGAACCAGGATATGCTTCTATCTGAATTAGTTTTTCATGGACTCAGTTTACAGACACTCACCTGAAGTCTGTGGTGATAGGATCCAATTCCGGACTGTTTATGACTGACAGCCTGGGAAAGAAATGCGAGAGCAACTATCATCGCACTGCTATTACATTTGTTGTTGCCAGTCTGAGCGGCACAGGGTTTGTTTTTCCTTTCCTTTGTGACTCTGCTAATTGTTCCTGACTGTGAGAATAAATGACTATGTACACAATGTGAACCTACCGGCTTGGGGAGTCCGGGCTGTCATGTACATCTTGTGCCTGTACAGCATCCCTGTGAAGAGGCCAAAGGTCAACTTAGAGAGAACATAAGAATGGATCTCATGATGGTGAGAGGAGGATGTGTGCACGGAGGACTGAGGTCTGATCTGAACATCTGCGGAGGACTGAGGAGTTTAGTTCAGAGACTTTCAAGTAAAATGGTTATATGTGCGACAAGAAAGCACAATGTATCACCAAATGTTTATTCCTCATATTATGTGTTGTTTTCATTGTTATTACATGACCACCACATGACGAGAACTTTAAAATATGCTGGATTAAGTGCTTCAAACAAAGCTGTCTTCAACAAGTATGAAGACTGCTGAAGCATTTTGACTGGCATTGTCATGAGAATAAATCATTTAGGTTTGCTCCATTTTCGCTTTGTCATAGTATTTGGCAGCTCTGCACCATAACGCTGATTACCACCCACCATAAAACAGAAGAATTCACGAGGCGTGCTTGTTCTTTACGTAAGGTTTTGTGCAGTTAAGGTTACGCACTCTCTCTCCACCTCCCTACACTTGCATTTTGAAATTGAATACGCAAAGTTGAAGATGAATTTGACGAGGCATTTTTTTTTTTTATGCCACGACAATCATTTAGTTTAAATCTGATATAGGGACGGCCCTAACACAGGCTTTAACAAATCTCCATAAATCATATAAATCTTTAATTCTGAAATGATAGATCAGTGGTTCCCAACTTCTTTTGCATGCGGCTCGAGAATTTACTCTGAGAATTTACAATTTAAATCCATTTTGTGACTGTTTGTGGGTGTCCTGACCTCCAGGTTTTGGAACCACTTGGTTAGATCATCACTTCATGATCAAATTACGAATGTTAATCATGAATTACTTTTTATTCTTATTTCATCTGGTGATGAGGTTTTTTGTTTTATTTTTAATAATAAAGCCTATCGATAAATAGACAAAGGAGGTGCGACTAGAAAAGTTTTTATTTCTTCTTACTCCTTTTTAAACATGGATTGCCTTACTTTAATAAGGTGTGTGTGTGTGTGTGTGTGTGTGTGTGTGTGTGTGTGTGTGTGTTTTCTTGCCCATATCTCTGATTTGATCTTATTTTAAACCATTTCAAAGGATAATTTAATTTAATTTACTCAAAAACTTTGTACAAATGCAACTAAGAGATGTTCCAAAATAAAACAACAACGTAACAAAAGGCATGAGAAGAAAAAAACTCAACTAAAATCTTACTTTTTAAAAAAGTCCTACGTCGTATTTCAGCACTGAGAGCCTGCTTGACCACATCATAGTGAATGCAGTCAAACAGGCTACTAAGACTGCGAGAGAGCAGCTGGATGAATCCTGACACCAAACTCCATACAGTGTTTTTTCAGGCTGTGTGTATTTATAGACGTAGGATCGGCTGTAAAATAAAAGTTTTTTTTCCCAGTCTGAATGGAGTCAGAGCAGTGGCAGCTCGTTCCTGTGACGACGATAAGAGATCTCTGTGTTTTAAACCGGCTCCTTGTCATCTTGCACAGGATCTGAACATGCTGTGCTCCAGTCAGCAGCCTCAGAGTGATGACAGCACCATCACAACACGAGACTGTGGAGGCAGACAAGTACGGACAGAGCCGCGCCTGGCAGGCTTTCTCTCTTCTTCTACTCACTTTTTGCTGTCGTTTCTCTTCACGCTTCGTCTCCAGTTGGTGATAAAACTCATTCCTCATTCATCCCACCGGGGTCCGGTGAATCAGCACACTTGTACCCGGACGGAGCAGGTCTCACAGGGCGAACATGGAGTGGACAGGAGCGGCTCACACACTCACACATACACACACACGCGGAGTTCACTGTGACACGAATGGAAAGCTGCTTCTTCCTCGTTCCTGACGTGGAAAGGTGCGCTGCTCACATCACCATCATAATGACTTTCCTATTTAAATACACTGCAATGTGGCTGCTGCGGCTCCCGGCTCCAGGGTCCTAAAGCCCTCCGCTTTATCACAACGTCAACACGCTCTGTGAAAGCGCCACTCTAAAGTAGTTTTTTTTATATTTCAGTGTTTCACTTGATTGTTTACTCTGAGACCGTATCGGATTTTTTATGTTGTGTTTTGTGAATATGTTTGATTTCATTTTACTTTAATTGTATATCCATTCACACGCATATATACTGTATGCATCCATATCTTGCTAACTAATCTTGAGAAGTGTATATCTACGAATGTATTAAGCGACTTATTAAAAAAAATTGCCGAAAACAAATATTCTGCTGCTGCAGGTTAGTTTAAAACACATTTCAGACACTATATTTACACAGACTAGCGGACGGGAAACTTTCTGGTGCTCACAAGAAACTTTCTTGTGAACACGAGATACTTTCTGGTGCTCACAAGAAAGCTTCCGTGACCTAATTGTGAGCTTTCTCGTGATCACAATTAGGACTTAGGACTCAGGGTCAGGATATGGAGTGTAATGATTATGCGAGAGCTGTCGCTGCCTTCATTTACAGGCTTTCATAAGTCACACAATCCATATTCACGGGTGGTGAGGGTGATCCAGATGAGCTGACTGGAGAAGGCCGAGTGTGTGTGTGCGGAGACGGCACCGTCTCCAGTGCGCTAAAATCGTATAGGTGAACCATGAACAGTAGGCTATTCTTTCTTAAATGCTTTTTGATTTAATCTTGGATTTCTACCATCGATATTGATCACTGGATCAGATAGTTACAAAAGAGTCCGGCCCTCTCCGCTGCGCTGCAGAACAGGGCATGTGGTGACGGCACAGCGCTCCATGGGGAAACATTGATTTAAATTTGTGTTGGCTGATATGTTTCGCAACCGAAACGTGTTCATGTAATAATTATTAAACTTAACTACAAGAGCGAGAAAGTAGTATCGATAAAGTACCTCGTGCGCACTAGAAAGTCCCCCCCATGTCTCTTAAAGCGCTTTAATCTTTTTTACTTGTGAAAAATATTTTTTAACTCCTCTCAAGGCATGAAAAAAAAAAGTTTTTCACTTGGCAAGACACATGAAAAAATTAAAACCTTCTCACTCTGTTTCACACACGAAAAAAAGATTGTTAGAACTTAAAAAAAGCAGCACCAGAAAAAAAAAAATCCCTTGGCCCTCAGGGCTTCCATACTGATTTATTTGGCATGGAAAAGCCCTTTTGGTCATTGATAAGGAAAACAATGTAAAATAGCTCCATCATAAGTAAAAGTCCTTCGTTAAAACTCTCATGAAAGTCAAAGAATGGAAGTATCGATATCACCAGCATAAACTTACTTTGCTAACACAGATCAATTATTGAGTTTATAATTAATGTATATGTTGTTGGTCTAGGTGGAGCTCATTTTAGTTACTTAGTGTACTGCTGGGTAGTAACATCCACAGCAGTGCATCATATGTCATCAGCTAATTGTGTTTTAGATTTTTTTTTTGTGTGTGCAAAGTAATAGATACCCTTCTGAAATGTAGTAGAGCAGAAGTATAAAGTTTCTCAACAATGGCTCGTGGTGTGCTAAAGTACCTGAGAATATGTTCTTAGTTACTTTCCAAACACTGCTTTTACACAACTATTGACGAATTGAACGCAGGCCTTTGTTTTATAATGCAGTAATGCTACTGTAAACTCCACCGCTGGCAGCTGGACACAGTAACACGACATGATCCCAGTAAGAACACACAAACTGCAAAACTACATGTTTAATATTTATTCTGTTTCACTTAAATGCATTACATATTCTGGCCACATTCCAATAAGGATTTTTTTTTCTTACATGTTAGAAAATACAAAATAAAATACAATTAGCTTGAGTTTTTAAAAAGCCTTTATGGGTACGACTATAGAAACATAAGTGGTTTTTGATTTTTTTTTTTTTTTTAATTCAAGGAGTCTGTACAGGTGAAAGTAACGTGTCCGGTGGCCTTTAGATCAGAGAGGATGAAACCAGAAACTGTAGCATGACGTAGCAATGAAGGTGAAGAACAGGTTCTCTAGTATTTACAATAAACTGCAACACGAGTAGAAAGTGCAGCATTGACCACAGACATTAAACTGGTTAAACATGAAAAGACAAAACTATGACGACAGTATGTACTATGACGAAGTACAAACAGAGAGAGTTAAAAACAGGAAGTGGTGTCCCAAATCTTGTGCATTGTTTGGTCAGAAAGTAGCAAAGAAAAAATAAAGCGTGAAACCTCCTGCTGTTCGACCGAGCCTTCCCTTGTTCGAAAACCCCTCCATCACAGTTTAGCACTCAGTGTTATGTAGCTTAGCTCAGTTTTCTGGAAGAAGAGAAACACACAAGAACCACTGGCCAACCAGCCGCTGCTGTGTGGGCGTGAACAGGAAGGAGGACGCAGTGCAACAGGAGCGTTTATCTCACCACGCCAGCTGGGTTGCTTTTTTTTGCAAGTTAAATCCTCCCAGAGCCTGAAGAGGACAGACAGAAGACAAAACGAACTGCTCCACCAAAACGCAGAGACACTAATCAACATTTACTGATTTACTGAAATCCAGTTAGCCTCTCAGAGAGGAAAAATCACCAAATGCAACCAAAGAAGCATCGACGGTAGCACACTTTGAAACAGGACCTGGTGTGAGATTTGTGAAATGGATGCTGAATACTTGAGGACATTTACCCCTTCTTTTTTTTAATACACTCCTGTCGGTATTAACAATATCATCAACATCATTCATGTTAGAGTTAACAGAGCAGATAAAGTGGCTATAAATCCACACTTATATATTCACCCAGTTTCAGTTTTTAGGTCACATTAATAAATGACCCTAATTGTCCTAAATTATGAGATAATAAGTATCTGGGTGACAAAATAACAATTTTTAGAGCTGCGATATCTAAATCTCAGATATCCGGTGTTGCGCTCTTGTTTAGTGCAATCCCACGTAGTGTGCTTTTTAACTTTTTAATGCTAATTCAAATCCAATCAATACGTGAAAAAGATGTAGATTAAATCCTTTCAGTATTTCCCCACAACATAAACATTCTAACAAAAGACAGAACAGATGCTAAGCAGGCATTGCACCGATGAGATATATATATATATATATATATATATATATATATATATATTATATATATATATATATATATATATATATATATATATATATATATATATATATATATATATATATATATATATATATATATATATATATATATATAAAAAGACATTTAAGTATCTAGAAGAGGAACATGGTAGCTGTGGTGGATTTGTTCGGTTTAAGTATAAATCTGCACATGCATTTCACATATCAGAGGACTGGTAACTTCCAGTTAAACATGTAGAAAACGGTTGAATTCTGTCAACTTGTTCTGAGCAAAATCTCTTTAAAAATCTCACAGGCGCTCTGCCGAAGAGTACACAGTCGGTCTGTTCGAAAGGACCGACTTGCACTCTTAAATTTGGTTACGGTGCCTCCCACTTCAAGTTTTGAAACTAGGCACACTTCATGTTTTAGTTTCAGAGGATCTATAAACAGCTGGAAGCAAAGTGGGGCTCTCCAGAATTAACAGATCTATTTTTAATCATTTCAATCTTATGAAAATTCTCAATATAACGTCAGAGGCTGAAGAGAGTCTTGGTAACGTGTAGTGAGTACTGTTAGTGGGTGATGACAGGACTTTTCAATCTACTATTGACCTGTGTGTTTAAAATAAATTACATTCTGCAGACGTTAAAGTGGCATTTGTAGCCCGGTGCGGAAATAAACAGAGAACGTAACCTTAACATCAATCCATATTCACTGCATTTCATTCAACAATCCATTCTTCAGCGCGTACACTCCACATTGGTCCTCTCCTCCGAAACAAAACCACAGAGACCAACAGGATGGAAGAAACACAGGATACTGCAGCGCCAGTGAACAGTCTGAGCAGGAGCGGGCGTCCAGAGATTCAGAGGTGGGTTTATTCGAAGAAAGTCTCTTCATGGGGTCAGCAGGTGCTGCTGAATCAGTCCTATGCAGTCCCCACTTTGCTTTGGTGCGTTCTGGGCTGGGCCAGGCTGTGCCGTGCCGTGCCGAGCCGGGGCCAGTGGAGGAAGAGGAGGGGGAGGAGGGGGAGGAGGAGGAGGAGGGGAAAGGGGATCCTCAGGAGAGTTCAGACTTGCTGAGTGCGATGGCCAGCTCCAGGTCCTCTTGTTCCTGCTGGGTGAGCCTGGCAAGTCGCTCCTTTTCCTCTCGCTCGCTCTCGCGCTTTGCCCACTCGATCATGTCTTCCTCTGTCGGATACTGCTGCTTCATGGACACAGAGAACACACGCACACGTCACACACGACGGGGGAGGAACGAACAAAACACACGTGCAAAGAAATATGGGGGTGAAAGGAGACACAAAGACAGACAAACACACGTACAATTAACAGATCCTCAAAGATAAAAGAAAAAAACGTGTTCTCAGAGGCTGCTGATAACGGATACCCAACAATAACAACAACACCTGGATGATGTAATGCATGATGTTTATCATTTAGCATGATTAGCTCCGTATAGGGACTGATAACTGCGTTGCTGCTCTGTTTTGTTTTCCTGTCAGTTTGAGATTACTGATGCAGTTCTTTAAGAGATACACTGGATAAAAACTACATCAGCCAATTTTTAATAGCTCTGTTGGTGCTGCATCATTTCTTAATATTTCATTTTAAACTGTCTAACAGTGTTACAGGAGTGGGCAATGCTAGACCAGTGGACAGCTTTTCAACTTCCGGAGCTACATTACCCACAATGCAACTTAGGAGGAAACGTATCAGATCACATGCAGCTTCCTCTGGAGCCACAAAACTACAGTACTTCTGTCACATATGCTGTCGTACTCTCCAAGACTTTAATGTGAGACTTGTGGCGTTACCTTTTTAACATATTTTTGGCATATACCTACTGCAATTTGTCTGCTCTTTTTTGAGTGATTATTTCCGAGGCATTTTAGCCAGAAACAAAACAAAAAAGGGGAATGAAAGCACCATGAATGACATGCAACAGGTCCCTGGCTGGAATCGAAGCAGGGATGTTTCAGTTCATGTTGTGTGCACTCTCACACCCTGTGTAATTTCTTGTCACTCATTGGCAGCCACACATGCTGATTCTGATATTTTACTGTCACTGCATCTGTCTGGCTCTACAGTGGTGACAGCAGGTCCCAGACAAAAGCATCCTTAACTGTACTCAGCACCTCCTGTGTGATGGCTGAACATATTTCTAAAATAGAATCTCTAAAAACTCTCTAAAAACTCTAAACGGATGAATATTTTCAGAACACAGTGACACAGTGGACATTTCGAATTGTTAATCTGTAGTCTGTCAACATTTATCTGCGTCAGTGAGGCATGAAAATGAGCCAGCATCCCTCAAAGTGACGCACCCTTTTACAAATGCCTGATATGCTACAGACCATTATTTGGCGATGAAAATGATCATTATTTGCGGCTCTAGCCACACCACAACCAAACTACTAGAAAAAACAACCCAGTTAAATCAGTTTCCCTGCAGATGACCATGAAGTGAGTGACGATCTTTGCCCCCTCAGCTGTGTCATCACACATCTTGTGCAGGCATTTGATCAGGATTAAAAGCAGGAATGGAATATAAACATGAAAGAGGGCATCTTGTTGCAGGACGAATGTGAGCGGTGTGAAGGAAATCACATTTGACGATTCACGACAACAAACGGCAGAGGTCGGGAACTTTAAAACACTGTTAAATCAGTTAGTCTTTACAAAACCAAACATGCAATGTGTGGACAGGTTCATTATTCTCAGTGAATGACAGACAGAGGCACCACAGGTCATCCAGTGCAGATCCAGACATGCAAAGAAAAGTAGGAAGCAATGACGACGTTTGACAGGAAGTATTTTAGAGCTGATGAGCTGATGATTTCGGTATGGAGTAGAGCAGAACATGCATAATGAAAACATTGAAGAAACATATAGCGGATTTAGTAGAGAACATGCATTTATTACTTGAAGGTGATACATCCCACTGCTGCTTTCAAATGTGAATTAAATCAGACATCAATAAAGTACGGAGCAAGAGCACTGACGCATGTTAACTGCTAAAGAAATGCTTCACAAACAGTCTCTGGTACTCGTGTCTTCTTTATTTTCACTTACTGAAGAGATCTGATGAGACTCTGTCAAAATACTTGTAAGGGTCACACTGATGGTTTGTGCATGTTTTAGTTCATTTCAAAATCTTTGCCAAATCATCGCTAAAAACATTTTTCAAACCCTACCACAGTGCAGATTATTGGAGGTATTTCCCCTGCTGGCATGCTGCTAGAAAGGAAGGAAATAATCTTAAATTTAGAGCATGCTTTGGTAAATGTCATGGCTGGAGTGAAGTACAGGCACAACATGTGGTAAATGAACTGCAAATGCAAAAATGTAGCTGTGGTCTTCTAAAAGCTTAGATGTTTGCAGACAGTGGTGTCATGGATGCACATAGAAGCCACAGATGGTGCCCTTGATTAAACTCTTTATTCAACTTTTATGACAAAGGTATGAAGGCGCACACACACACACACACATACACAGAGAGAGAGAGAGAGAGAGAGAGAATACAGGCGACCTGTTTCTCGATCAGACAAGGGTGGAATGAACTGATAAATGAAGGGATGGATGAACAGATGGATGCATGGATAAATAAATAGCTGGTATGAAGAATGGCAGAGGCAGTGGTGTGAGTGAATGAGAGCCAGCTAATCAAACACACAGTTAGTGCGTGCAGGTCACGGGTTCAAAGGGGACATGCGGGTGCAGTCATGTGACCGGAGAGGGATCAACAGACTTTTGATAGAAGTCATCCATCCCACACAGCGTGGCAGCACATTTCTATGCAGTATCATGAAAGGAAGAGCTGAGAGTATTTTAATACTTTTACAGATTTATTCCTGATATATCAACAAGCGTTCAACCCATGTGCATCATCTCGTTTTCATACAGCTTCTCTGATCTTTTTTAATTTAAGATATGACTATTTACACATATTTTAACAAGTGAGAAGAAAACAGCCAGGGGACTTGAATTCCCTTGTTCTTTTAAGATGTTTTTTCTTTTTTTACTGCTACCTAGCTCTTACTTGTGATAAGAAATTATTAAAAGTGTAACTACACCAATTTGACACATTAAAGGTGCCATTTGTAAGAAAAGTTCTCATTTGTGTCTCATTCCCTGAGACTCATAAATCAACTTTTCATACAAACAGCACCTTTACAGGTCTAGCAGAGTACTGCTGCAAAAAAGTAGTATAAAGCTTTTTGTGGCTGCAGAAGAAGCTGCATGTTATCTGATAAAGATAAGAAGAATAATGCAGGGAATACCAGTTCAATTTGATCATTAGTCCATAACAATTCCAACAGTGTTGTTGGGGGGGCAATGCTAGACCAGTGGACAGATTTTCAAAAACTGGCACCTACAATAACCACAATGCAACTCAACAACTGGGTGACATCATTGGAGGCTATTTATCAGATTACATGCAGCTTCCACTGCAGCCACAATAGGCTTTATGCTACTTTCGCACATATGCAGTAGTACTCCTCAAGACCTGTAAACTCACTTTAATGTTTGAAAATGGTGGAGTTACCCTTTAAATATGATATTTCTCATCTTCTAATGTAGCTTAGCTGCTACACATTTTTCTCACAAGTGTGTGACACACTGATAGCTTCAAGTGTATAGACTCACTCAAGAAGCAGCAGCCTCTGCATTTCAAGAGCAACTGATTTGATGCCTTTGGACCGTATTTGTGCTGACTCAGCTACATATTGATGCCAAACCAAGTCATTAGTCAGAACCAGAAGGACCACTTTGCACCAAAGGCTTCTTTTTTAACTAACCTGAGAAGCAGTTTTGTGTAAAAAAAAAGGTGCATAAAATGAAACATTTTGCATAAACATATATCTCGTCTCAAAATGAAATATGCCAGATGATGTGATGTCAGTGTGCTGAGTTGGGATGGCTAACAAAAGCCAAATACAAGCAGCCTCTCATCTCTCCATTCACTGCCAACCAATAAAGATAGATGTCTATTATTCATTCATTGGTGAACAGAGGATCTTTAGTCTGCTATGACAAAATATATTGCAGAGTTAATATATAAACGTATCTTTAACTTCTATAATGACATTTCTGTACATTTCCTTTAAAAGTAAGACAGTGCAACTTCAATCAAAGCGCTTAAATTAAGTGCAATCCCAAATTTAATCAGTAACAAAAAATAATTACAAGTATAAAGAATCTTTACATGGCAAGGAAATAATAAAGAGCTAAAATATACACCAGCAGCAGCAGCAGCAGACAGGGTGCAAGAAAAACAAAATCAAATATTGAAGATTTAAATGCTTATGTTAGCTGAGCTCATGGAAAACGAGGTCATCAAATCATCAAATGTGCTCCCATGTGACACTGACAAAAGCTGATCACCTCTTTGGGACTTTTTAAATGGCAGTGGATGGAGTGATTTATAAAGCTGGCCTGATTTGATTGATGGTTCTGATTTAATCAAACAACAAAATGTGATTTATTAGCAGGAGAAAAAACAGGAGAAGATGGCACGACTACTGAGAGTCAGATGAAGGTGAGGGAGAGGGCGAAAGGGAGGTGCTCACTTTGTCAAAGCTGGCAAATCGGTCAGCTTCCCGTATGTTGTGACGAGGAGGGGAGGAGGGGGCGAAGGGGTCGGCTAAAGGATCCTTGGCAGGCAGGGAAGAGGAGGGGAAGTCTCCTGAATGTGGTGGGACGAAGTGCCCTCGTCGCTGGAAGGAGTCATTGGACTCTGTTCTGGAGATGGATGCTCTCTTACCTGAGAAAAAAAAAGGCACAGACAAGACACAAGTGTCAATGAAGATGAATAGAACAAACTAGTTAAACTGTAGAAAGACAGATCAAGCACAGACCAGAATACTTAAACACATACTATTAACACACTCTGAAATAAGTGACAAGAGCACTACAATCTGACAAAAGATTGACTAAAGAATGTGAGTACTGACCTGGAGGTGGAGGAGGTGGTCTCGTAGGCGTACCAGTTTTTGGGGGCAGTGCTGGGGGCACATCAGAGCCGGCAGACTGAGTGTCTTCCTGGAACAGGTTCTTATTGTTGATGCCAAACTGGTCAGAGCCGTTTGACTGAAACATAAGGTTCACACCAAACCAAATACATCACACAAATACAGTATTCAACAACAACAAAACAACAGAAAACCAACCATGGATTGGCAACTTCAGAATCACAGCAATGGTTGTGAAGACTTGATTCTGGATGCCATACAGTACATTAAGAGAACTTAACTGTTTATGAAAAAAAAGACAAATACTTTAACATAAGTGCATCATTAATCAATATATAGAGCACAGCTGCAACTATTAGCTGATGAATTGATTAGTCAATCTAAAGAAAACTATATTGAAAATTGATTTAACGGTAAATTAATTTTCCAAGCAAAAATTAAAAAAAATTCTGTTTTCAGCCTCTCAGATATGGAAATGTTCATTTTTCTGTTTTATATCATATTAATTGGAATTATCTTTGTGTTAGGGACTGACGAAATGAGACACTGAAAGACAGAACTTTGGAATTTAAGACACTTGGATGGACATTTTTCCCCATTTCTGACATTTCATAGACCACCAGTTAAGCGATTTACCTAGAAAATAATCAGTGGCTTAATCGTATTTCGTCTTATGTCATAATCTAAAAATATCACAATATTAAGGACATATTGCCCAGCCCTAGATTAATCAATAATGAATAATAATTGTTGGTTGCATCCCCAATGTAAGGAAACATTTTCAGAACACACATGTCAATTTACAATAGCATATGACAGTGCACACCAAAAAAAGATGGCTGTTGTATGAACTAATGATGAATAAAGTGCTCAGCTCCCCCGCAGAGAATTAGAAAGTGTTTTAGATACTTCGTCACGAAAACCATTCAACAGCTCACTCACAGTCTTCCTTGAGGTTCTGGTATGACAGCAGAAGTGAGTTAATTGTGCTGCAACAATATGTTCTCCCGCCAACTTAACTGACAATTGTTTCGCTCCATTATAAATGTTACTTCAGCTGTGTGTGGGTGACAGCACAGAGGATGAAAAGCAACACTTGATTACCTTTGTCAAGGCACTGAAATCTGCAAAGCCCCCTCCAAACGATTCATTACCAAACACAGCAGCAAACGGATCTGAAAAACATGAGCATATAAAGTCACTGAGCACATAATACTGCAACTGTAAACAGTTTCAACAGCTGCAATGGGATCTGTACCCCAGAGGGTGGCGGTGAGGCACAAGTCATACCTGGATCTGAGCTGGCGTTCACTGAAGTACCACCTGGAGCGAAGGGATCATTGGTTGCTGCAGTGTCCTTCTAAAAACAGAACATACAATTCAAACTTTTTTTTTTTATATGACATTCTGTACAATAAACTTCAGCTGCTGGCATGAATATACTCAAACTTTGTGTAAATAACTGGAACTATAAGAGATGTATGATCGTATTAACCATCACTCAATTCTCATTAATCGATTCACTCGATTCCCGAGTCTATACTAACTGAATGTAACTGTTATTAGCAGCATAACAATACAAATGCAAATACACATATTACATAATATCAGTGAAACACTACAAATATCTATATCAAATGTTAAAACTGGTATAAAGAGCAAAGTTTGCGATACTTCCTAACCATAACAACAAGTCAGTGACTTTAAAAAGTTTGGCCAGATGATGAAAACTCAACTTTTTCCTAAACTAAACTTGTGAGTGAGTACAGGTTGACCAGGTTTTACAGCCGTCCTACTCACCACGGCCAGTTCAGAGCTGGGTTGAGAGGAACTAAAGGGATCTGTCCCCCCATCCTGAGAACCAAACGGATCTGCTTCACCAGTGGCGTTCACTTTGCCTCCAAAAAGGTCAGAATCAGCCATGTTGTTCCCTGTGGTGCTGAATGGATCCTTGGCTGCTAAAGTAAGATTGTTTGGTTTGGAGGTGAAAGGATCTGGACCTGCTGCTGGTGCAGCTGCTGTGTCATTCAGCTTCGCCGCAAACAGGTCTGGTTCTGGCGCGCCGGTAGTGGTACCAAACGGGTCGGCTGAGGCAGAGAAAGGGTCGTCTGAGGAGAAGGGGACGCCGCTTGAGGACTGTGCGAAGAAGGAGTCTGCAGCAAAGGGGTCGGAGCCTTTGAAGGGATCTCCTCCAAATGGATCTAAATTTATTAGCGACAGATACAGAATGTGAGATACAGATATTGCATAATTGGTCAATATATCAATATATATTTATGTATTTTTAAATATTTGTTATAAATTAAGGTGATCATTTTGCCTATTCATCACTTTCAAATAAGGATTTAACTTTGAAAACTTACCTGCAACATCTGCTTTTCCAAACGGATCATCTTTGAATGGATCGTCTATAAAGGTTAAAAAAGAAAATTATCAGTGACTACGTAAACACACCATTTACAAGCCTCTGGGTCTACAGACTGTTGATCACATCATTCTGTAGGTACTGAAAACACTTTAAATGTAGAATAAATACAATTCTAACTTTGTTACAAATCAATATGAAGCAGCATATTAGCTTTTTACAAACATCTGCACAAAGCAATTTAATTTGTTGGCTGTTAACTAAGCTTCAGATGTTTGTGGGGACTCACGATCAGTAAAGGGGTCTGCATTGAAGAAGTCCATCTCAGGCAGGGAGGGAGGGCTGGTCTGAGGCGGCATGGAGCGAGGGCTGACCTGAGGTGGTAACGAGGAGGCGGGGGTGTTTTCTGGGGACTCTGCGCACTCCTGTTTGCTCTCTGGCTCTGGTGATGCAACCTGTTTGACAGTGACAGAGATCTACTGATAAGCTTGAAAACTACAGTCAATAACATTAACAATGAGTTTAAACAACACTTTTGAATAAGATCCCAATGCATCCTGAAAATACTTTTTGAGGCATTTGAACCTGTATTTATATTCTATATTTATCATTCTATATTTATATGGCTAACTGACACTGTGCACAAACTCAGCGTCTTTACTTTTGGTGAGCTCTCTTTAGGCGATTCCTCAGCATCATCTGTGACCTCCGAGGAGACATCGGGTGTAGGGGTATTGTGTTCCTGGAAACATGAGACGACAAAACAGTGAAGACTAGCATTTCTTACAGAGAATTTTACATTTGATACAATTCTTCTTTGGTTATTACATGGAATATAAATTAAGACTGATGATCTTGCATGATTATTGGGTGTTTAAAAGAAAGGAAAAAGAGCAGTGTAGCTGTAGTAAGAAGTTTATATTACTTTCGTTTATTAAATGACTGATAATTAAGTTTAAGTTTATGCATTACCCTAACAGTGTTCTCCTGTGGCTTGGTGAAAGCTGATACATTATTGAACATATCAGCGGAGGCCAGACTAGTATACAGGTCATCCAAGGGATCGGGTTTCATCTTTTCCTCCTCTTGAGTCTTTGGAATCTCTTCCTCCTTCTCTTCTTCATCGTCTCTCTCGTTCTCTTCTTCCTCTCCTTTTTGATCTGAATGTTCTTTCTGCTCATCAAAGAAGGCAGCTGGTTCTTCCACCTTCAGTTCTAAGGGCTGGTCCTCTTGAAAGAGGTCCTGCTGGAAGAGGTCCCCTTGATGCAGCTCTGCAGCAGAGCCTGCTGATCCATTGACCATGACAGGAGAGCTATCCTCCAGGGCTCTCTTCCAGCTGAGCTGGGCAGTTACTGACCTCTCCTCTACCTTTAGATCATTCAGTTTCTGCTGAACCTAAGAAAGCAGAGATGGAGAAGAACACTGAGAAAAAAATAAGAAACTTTATCGATATGGCACAAAACATTTATGGTTGAACCAGGATTACAATAGTTCATAAAGCATAACAGACTGATTCAAACAAACTGACGTGTGCAACTTGTGTAAAGGAGTCACGGACAGACTCCTGCAGAGGCGTGAGCTGCTCCTGAGCGGCCTGGACCTTCTCCTGCAGCTTCCTGCTCTCTTCCTGCAGAGCAAGGAGCTCCTCCCGGGCCTGAACCAGCTCCTCCTCATACTGACATATCCTCTGTTCCTGATCCTCATGCTCCGATGTCAGCGATGAAATCTGTGACAGACATAAATATCATTCAGGAGAATGGAGTCATGTATGTCAATTTTTATAGTACTGGTGTTCTTTGCTAGTGGTGAGTCATTTCTGCAGCTTTCCAGTACTGAAACAAAGAAAATCCTAGCAGACCTACCAGTTGCGTCTCTTGGCTGGTCTGCTGACGAATATGAGTCAGCTGCTCCTCCAGAGAGCCTTTCTGTTGGTCCAGCTCTTCCAAGGCATCCTGGACTTTCTGACGCTGAGACTGGAGTTGCTGCAGCACCTCGTTCTCCTTCGCCACTTCATCCTGCAAGTCCTGCAGATATTGAGCCAAAGAGGAGACAGGGGGAAAGTTATACATGTTTGTCTGTTCTTTTACAGGTAAACCTTGCTAAAAAGAAACAGAAAAGCTGAGAGATGAAGAGGGAGCTCAATAACAGAATATAGATATTATTTCAAACATGAATGATAGAGAAAGGACAACAAGACGCTCTTTAAAAGGAATAAAAGAACATCCACATTTTCAACTATATTTCGTTTTACATTGCTGCCAACACTAAGAAGAATATAGAGGCGGATGCAAAACATGGTGACGGGAGGAAGAAATTAATGGTTATCAGTCTGATATGTGAACAAAAGCAGCTTGTCAGCTTGCATCTGTCACTATACCAGATAACACCAAGGGTAAACATCCTTTATTTTTGTTTTTATTATCTGAAGGTTTTTATGCAAGGAGTCAGTGTCCAAAACATATCAAATGGGAAAGATAGTGAGGAAGAGATGCAGTGAAGGTCTCTGGCTGGACTCAGTTCAGGGATGTTACAATCATGATTTAGAGAATTGCCTTTTTAACCTCTAGATCATCCCGACAGCACCCCATACACACATCTTAAATGGGCAGCCTACTCGAATATATCTTCTTTCACACCCACCTACAAAGATGTGTTGTGATTCTACATGCATCATTCCCCTTTTCAAACAGATGGAAATAAAGCCGAGAAATCATCCAACATGTGTACACTGGAATATCATTCCCCTATTTCGAATTTAGCCTGTTAAACCACAGCCGTTTTGCAGCCAAATTTTACACGAGAGATGTCAGAGCTTGCTGCCACAAATAAATTCCAAACATTTGAGAAATACCGCAGGGGAAATCTTGTTGTGGAGTCAGGGCTGTGGTTATAGCACCGAACACGATAACAACAATGTGTGATGTCAAGGAATATATTTAGAAAACACATTACGGTATAAATAGCCAAAAGCACTTGAGGCTACCCTGCAGAGCAGCTCAGAAATTCAGCTACATCAGCGTGAGACTCCCCTGAGATCCACCCTCACACTTCAGCATCAGACTGAACTCCCCGAAGCAGAGCAGACTAGCCCTTTAAGCTATCAACTCCCAAAAATAGAGCCCCATCTCTCAGGCTCAGAGCAGGCTGACACGCCTACACAAGGACAGCAGCCTCTCCCTCTCGGAGAGACATTAACTGTGTGTTCTGAACAAGCGTCCGAGACTGCCAGCCAAATGTATTATTGATCTTCTCCTTCAGTATATAATTACAACAGAAGTGGCCAAGCTGCTTTAGCACCTTTGGGTCTTATCATATGCTCTCTCTGATCTGGATTTTTATTTTTTTTTAAAAGAGAAAGCAGCAGAAATACAAACATGCTCATAGATGTGCACCAGTAAAATTATAGAAAATATCTCCGCGACCATGTCATCGATCCTTCCAGCCGATAAATCTCTTCTCTCCATATCCACTGTACTCACAGACAAACAGAGATGGCGAGACCTTACCTGCACTTCGTTGCTGCGCTGTCTGATGGCTTCCTCCTTCTCCTTAATCTCCTCTTCCACAGAGCTCTTCTCCCTGGGGGCCCAGCACAAGAAACAAGAGTATTTAGCCACCAAGGACAGAGAGGGTAGACCCGGTACTCCAAGCGCACCCAGCCCCAACCAGTTCTCCGTTTCTTTTCCCTGAACCACCACCACCACCTCTTCTCCCTGAACCACCATAATGTCCTGAAATCCAAACTCCACAGTAGAGAGGGAGCCGCCTGAAAAGCAGGTGTGTGACTTGATATGAAGAAAGGTGGAATGCGTGTGAGACCTGAGGGCTTGCGGATGCACGGCGCTGTAAATTGCGATGAGGGTGAGTGCGTTATGGAAAGTGAGCATGTGCTTGCTCAGTCAAATGTGTGGGAGATGAGGAGTGAGAAGCAGATGGCTGCCTGGAGGATGAAGGGAGGAAGAGAGGGAGGAGGGACGACTGATGATGAGCCAACCTACAACATCCATCATTTTTGCTGCCTGTATGTTCATCCTCTCTACTTCACTCTTTAATCCACACAGCTAGACAGGAAATGAAATGGGCCAGAGACAGGTGGAGGTATACATAATGATTGTTTCCAAACTGACAATTAATAAATGTGTACTTTGTTTTCAGCTATTGCTAATCGTATGAAAAAGGCATAGATGTTTCAGTTTACTTCAAATCTGTGTGACTGTAAAGGTGTTCATATTGGACAGGATTTCAGTGCCATTTGCATTTCAAATAGAGCTACAAAGATTAGTGGAAGGAAAGAAAAATAATTTTTAACTATTTTGATAATCTTAAGCATTTCAGCCTTTTCTAAAAGCAAAACATCTGCTGGTTTCAGCTTTTGTAAATGCAGGAATTTGCTGCTTTTCGTTGTCATTTATGATATGTAAAGAAATTAAGCATTTTGGACTGTTAGTTGGACAAAAGTAGCAATTTGAAGAGGATGTGACTTTAGGCTCTCGCAAATTGTGATGAACATTTTTAAAAATATTTGATTGACATTTAATAGATTAAATGATTAATCATTACTTGCTGCCCTACTCTCAAGTCATCAGACTATTATTTCTGACTGACATAAACAACTATAACATGTAGTAAGATAATTGCAGTTTAATTGTGCCATCATGCGTTGTCAGAATAATCGGAGAAACATATTTCTGACTAGGAAAATTCCTGTGAACGGCCCCTCAAGTTGGAGAAAATGTTGGGACATTAGTTGCCGTCATATTTTAACATTGGGTTGATGGTAACATGCATATTTGTGAAATGTATTCCCTGGCCTACATGATCCCTTTCCTTTGCCCTTCCTTGTCACAGAAATACTGCAAACAGTAATGAATGGGTTGTTTCAATGCCCTGAGCAATAAAATGCAAAACAACTTTTTTGTGGCGTCCCTGTTGCCCCAACATTCAGACTTCATGCTCAATTTGGAAGTTGGAAGAATGACTTCCCAACTCAGGAACAGGGACATTCGAGGTGCATGAGAATGCAGCATTAACTATGAATGAGTCCTTAGTATGGTAGTGGGGGCTTATTTAGACCACATATGGATATCCAACATTTAATTGTGTACACATACCTATCTAATATTTTGAATTCAGGCTTCTTGAACATATCAAAGCTATTTGTAAAGGTGCATCATATATTCATAACAAATGTATATAACATGGGGAATAAAACGAACGGTAGAAGAGAAGCAAAAAATGTAAGAATTCTTTATATTCTGACTGACACTTTTGTTTAAGCTAAACGTGCTTTCCACCAATACTGAATGCATCTGGAAAGTACTGGTGTTTCAATTGATCACATTTTCAAAGGAAGAAGCTTATTCTACTTTAATAAAACCTTGTGACTATATGACATTTTCACCAGGCTGCTCCATTGTTTTCTCACACTGCTAATTATTTTTGTCTGTTGAGGCAGACTAAATATAAATGAGAGTGTGACATAATGTTAAGACTAATGGTTGAATTAACAAATGACTCATTCTCTAGTACTGTTTCTGCTCTGAAAGCAATGTTAGAACATCCTCGACAAAAGGAAAAATTTCACTGTAAATTATGTCCATTTGTTTTTTAAAAGCAATAAATAACAACAACACAAAAAACTTGTATTAACCATATAAAACACTTATCATTTGTCATCCTTTTCAAGATGGACTGAAAATAACAGCAGCTATTTTCAGATTCTCTCTCTCGTCTTACATCAAAATGCACAATTCCCTTGATAACAAAACATCTTCTACCAGCAAACCGGCAGTCAACTCAAGCTGAATATCACTTGTGTTCTCCTCTTACCCATCGGCATCATCCTCACCAGCCTCTTTCACTTTAATCAAAGGTCGCTGCCACACTTTGAAGCAGTTGCAAACATGCATCATCTTTTCTAGCTCTTCTCGATCTGCTGCCTGTCTGAAGCTCAGATCTCCGTCACTCAGTTTCAATTTCACTCCATCTTTCTCACCTCGAACAGCTGTCTGTGTGTGTCTCTGTGTGTGTCCGTGTGTGTGTGTGTGTTACATCTGTGTGCGCATTTGCACATATGTATGGGGGATGGGGTGGAAGGGAACTTTCTCACTTCTTACTCTCAGCTTTCCAGAACAGGGAAGCTAAATGCTGTTAGTTATGAAATGTAAATCCATCACAAGTGATACTGATACCAACCCTCAAAACCAAGAGTATATGTAAAAAGCAGCACAAAAAGATTTTTGCATCTACTTTTAATGCTTCAAATAAAAGCATGACTGAAATACCAGGAACTGTCAAAAAGAAGAACTGAAAATGACTATTATTAAAGATTATGTTTTTTCTGTCTCTTTCTTATAAAAAAAAAAAAAAAGAAAAAAAAAGAAAAGAAAAAAACACAAGTTAACACTAAAAAACTATACCAGTATCTGGTCAAAAAATTTAATTCTTTGAAAATGATTTTGGCTGGATGTTTCTGAAAGAAATATTAAAAAACAGTGTATAAAGGAATCGAGTAGAGGTGAATAGATGAAGTCTGGTGAATAGTGCATATTCTGTCAGTCATTCTTCCACCTCGCTGTCAACAGCAGCTACATAACTCAGCTTTACAACCATCTGCTGTGTTTCGTAGGCTGCAGCAAAACACTATTTATACATTTTCATTTGAAGCTGTGGGTGTTGGTGTTAAAGGGATGTCTGAGAGAGTGAGAGTGAGAGTGATATAATCCTGTATACCAGAACCAGTGTTTCCCAACATATAAAATTGAATTGGGCAGTCCACCAAGTGCCCCTCAGTTTGTGGGACACACTGCATCCTGCTGGTCAGTACAGGATGGTACAGGCCCCATCAAATGTCTCATCCTCATCACCTTGAAAATTGTGATGCTAAAACATCATTCACACCAATCATATCGCAACCTTCATATCTGTCATAATAACTGCAATAAGCAGAACAAAATAAAGAAATACAGGAACAAAAGCTTACTTTTGTAGTTCGACAATCTCGTTACTGAGAGAGTCCAACTCCTTGATGGCAGAGAAGTCAGCTGCCAGGTTAGCCACATTGTTCTAGAGAGGAAGTGAGACAGAGACAGAGAGAGGATAAATTAATAGTCGACTAAAGGGCAAGCATTTCTGCCATCATGAAACTTCCTATATTCTGAGCTAAGAATTACCTCTAATCACATGTAACAATAGAGAGAACTGCAAATGACTTATATCTGGATGAAATGACAAATTACAGTTGAAGAAATAAAAAACTACCACAGCACAGCACTTTACTGAAATTCTGCACGATGGCAGGGATGGTAGACTGACTCAGGGGTTAAGATGAGTCATGATGCTGGGAGGATACTAGTGATAGTTAAGCTCTGGGTGCAAGGGTTTTGCTCAAATATATATACTGTGTTGGATTTGATTTAAATTTCTGACGTTATGAAGGTAGAGACACCAACAACCACTCTTCTCGTGTACATTCTATAACATAAAATGTCTAATCTTCGAGTCAATGGTTTACATCTATAGGTCGGACTCTGTGCCGTCGGTGCATCTCCAAATACTTTGAACAGTGACCTCTGCTCTTGTCAGCTTAGCTCCCAAGCTTAAATATTTCGACGGCTAATGACGAGGAACTCAGGGACCAATAGTGATGTTACTTGTGATTTAGAAATACAACTTTGGAGAAAATTCAGTCAGACAAGGCAGAAAGATGACAAAGAGAAGCAGCCTGTTCAAAGTAATGAGATGCCTTAGAGTCAGTAAACTACCACACACTCACTCAGATCATCCCGCTGCACACGAGAAGTGGACGAAACGTAAAAAATGTAAAGAGCAGACACAGAGGATCAACATAAAAGTGTTCATAAAGGAGGAAAGGGACATGAAGATCCAAGCTTTAAAAAATCCATTATGCAGGAGAAACAAGGGATCATGTTTTATCAAAATATAGAAAAAAAATCTGTTCTGTTATAATAGTAAACTAAAATAATAACATTCTAAACATAAACATCCAGAGACAGGCAAAAACCAAGAAGTTTATGATTAAAGGCTATGTTTTTGCTATGAAAAAGAAAAACACCAGATGTCCTCCTGTTACTGTAGCTACAAAATATGAACAATGGATACCAGGCAGCACTGTTCCAGACTGACAGTAATTCAAACTACTATCACTTTGTTATTGTATCTCAATTTAACCACTACTTCTGTACCGCTGGTCTGTTGTTCTAATTAACATCATCAGCCTCATTATTAGTGATACATCACTTCTGAGCCAAGTTTCCATTAAATGCCAAAAGTATGCTCTTTTTCTTCATCATTATATTCAATAGAGACCAAAAAAATATAGACATCTATAATTATCAATCATAGCGATGAGTGCTTGGAGTGACTCACCTGTTTGATGTTTTGTCTGTCAGATGGAGGGATCATCTCTGGGGACAGACTCTGCGGAGGGTCCAGGCCTTTGGTCAGTTTCACATTGATCAGATGAAGCGCCAGGGCAAACTGCTCTCTAGTCAGTTTCCCAATGTCTCCAATGTCGCAAAGCTCCCTGAGAGCACAAACAGAGGCAGGTTACATAAGAGTGTAACGATTTACACCTCCGGCAACGGCTATTTTTGATTGCCTGACTGATCATCTCGTTCAGGGGTCATGGAAACCAAAACACAGCACAGTGAGGCTCACTGAAGCTAATCAGCCGTATGAAGGTAAAAATCCATATGTGTGATATTGTCCTGGTCGCATGTGCCAGCCCGCACTGCAGTGCCGTTATTATTCCGCAACACTATCACCTAGGACTGAAATATTACAGCTTACATGACAAACAAAATGTTCTCTGACAACTGGGTTTCTTCAAACGTTTCCACGTTATATAACAAACTTTGCAAAGTTTCTTACACGTTGGTCTGTCCTAGACGATCAACTAACGATCATTTTCATTATCGATTAATCCACTGATTACTTTAGTATATGAAATGTAAAAAAAAAAACTGTGAAAATTGTCACCACGATTTCCCAAAGCCCAAAGTGAAGTCTTCAAATCACTTCTTTTGTCCAACCAACAGTTAAAAAAAAATTCCAATTCTTTTATGAACATGAATGGCAAAGAAAAACAGTAAAATCTTACATTTTATAAGCTGGAACCAGCAAATATTTTGACATATTTGCTTGAAAAATGACTGAAACAATGAATCAATTATCAAAATAGTCTAAAAAATACCATCAATTAATCGACCAAATGTTGAAGTTCCTTGTAGAGGAGGTTATCTCTCCTCTGTTGCTCTTTCTGAGGTTTCCTACTTTTCTCTCCATTTAAGGGTTTTGTTTGGGGAGCATGTTTCCTTATATAAAAAAAACATTTTTCATAAAGAACAAGTGGAAAGGTTTCACATCAATTAACAAAATACTTACCATATACGTGCTAGTGTGGCGGAGGGAAGCCCCGTCTTGAGGAAGATATCTCTGACTTCAGGTCCAGATACAAGGCCGTCCATGTCCCCGTCTGTCTTGTTGAAGAGCTCATCGTACTTTGCTTTGTCTGTTGGCGACACCACCCACTGCACAGGCAACAAGACAGACTTTAACTAGCACCAGAGTGACTTCATAATCTAATTCAATAGAACTTAAACAGATAACACTACACTAACTCCAACACTTACTTACCTTCTTCAGACTCCTTTTCGTCTTGTTCTTTTGAAAAACACACTGAACTATCCAGTTTGAATGCATTCTAAATGTTTACGATTGCAGCTACTATAATAAAAGGAACCGCATGCACAGGAGAGACAGGTCCAGTACTCACAGGGGCAGCTGCTGGTGTTGGGACAGGAGCTGGTGTTGGGACGGGAGCTGGGGCAGGTTTGGGAGGGTGGGGCATGGTCTTAGAGCCAGCGTGGGAGGATCGACTGTCTTTGACTGAGGGGGGCGAGGGTAACAGGGGCATCACGGGAGGCACAGAGGGTTTTTTCCTCTTGGAGGGTGGAACCAGGGGAGGTGGTAGGGACATGGGAACAGGCTCGCCCTCCAGAGCTCTGTACACCAGATACATGGCCTGGGAGAGGGCAACAAAAATCAATGATTGAAAAGCAATTACCAATGAATGAACCATCCTTTAGTTATCCAGTCTTCACAGCTTTTCCATGAGTCTGGATTGTGTTCGATTCAGGGCGACAGAAATTATCATCACAGCCTGTTTATAATAGCTTCCAAGACTACATGTAAAATACAAGCACACAAAAAAGATCTGGCGTAGAAACTTTCAAATCTAATAGCCAAAACAACCTTTTGAAAATGTTGATACGTCTGGTAGATCAATGCTGTAATATATTGATGAAAACAGCGATACAGAGTTGGAACGTAGTTTGAAAAACAGCCTGCACTAAAACTAACCCAAGGCTGTAGCTGTAACCTATGCGGTTTCTTTCTGTGATGTGTCATTTCTTACCACAGAAAATTCATCTCTGTCCAACATGCCGTCTCTGTCGAGGTCACTGAGCTCCCACACCTTCAACACAGACAGATATAATTGTTAAGAATGCATCATTACAAAAGTATATGATACACGACCCTGAAAGCCCTGACACAAAACCTATTCTCACTTCCTCTCTGATTTTATTTTCTCCCCAGCCAGCTCTTAATTTCACATCCTTTTTCAAAGGTTCTGCAGTATTTGGTTTTATTTGTCATCCTTTAGTTGTTTGAGCCACTATGCACGGGTGGCTACTCAGCTTGATTCTAAGATGTATCATCAACGTTTTAATGTTCTTTCAGAATGAAATAGCCATCTGGGTGAAGATTTGTTTTATCTCTTCTTTACTTTTTGACAGATAAGTGCCTTGGATCTTTTTTCTTCCTAACTTCTGTATTCCCTACTTAAGAGCACCTTCATTACATGTTTGTTTGAACGTCTCAACACTCCAGACCTTTCCTTTCTCATACAAAAGTCTAAAATTTTTCAATTTTTATTTTGATAAAAAATGTTTTAATGAGTTACTTGCTTTATGTTAAGACACCTGCTCAAATTTGATTCACAATTTCTGCTATGTTACATAAAGACATATGATCTCTCCCCTAAGTTTTTTCACTTTGCATCATTTTGTCAACAAATTTTGTTTTGGGATCATACCCTGCCAAGGATGTCCACTGGCAGTTTGGAGTTGAGCAGGACGGGCTTGACCTTATCCCCCGTTAGAATCCCCCCTACTGGACCCAGACTGTCGAAGATGGAGTCAAACTTCAACTTCTCCTCGGGCTGGAGAATAACAAAAGAAAACAGTAATGCAATGATTAGAGGCCAAGAAATCAAATAAATGACTCATTTAAATGTGCTGTCTGTTGAAGAACTACACAGTGATATTCTTCCAGAAGGTTAAACAAGCAACGAGAAATTCCGAAATGACAGCTGTGAAAATAAATCATAAACGTTGCTGCTGTGGGTGTCAAGCGGCACTGTTGACTTTAGTTTCATAGGCACCATTAGACACAGACTATTATGAACAAATAGTCTGTGTCATATTTGAGTAGACTTGATAATTTGATATTTTACATTAATACAACAAAAAAAGCAGACTCTGTGACGGACATATTTGTGAGGTAGACAAAAATATTAAAGCGGATTACAAATAAACAGATAAAAAGATAACAAACTTGTGAGTGCCTCACCTTGACAACCCAGGGAATGTCAACAGCCACTCCTCCTGCCAACAGCGGGCTGCTTGTGTCATGCTGGTGATAAACAAACTCAGTTAGTCTTAGACTTAGAAAAAAAACATACTGTTTCAATGTTTCAATCAAAAATATGCAATGCATGAAATAAAACAGTACATTTAATTGCTGTCGCAGTAAAGCTAGAAAACAGTATACACGAATTTTAGCTGTCCCTCATAATATAAACACTGGGGGTGACTATTAGAGCATTAACAGAGCCTTATGAAGGACACAGAGGCAAACTTACAAATTTGGGGGGAGGAACTGCCACATGAAGGTTCTTGAGCGCCACCTCCAGGCCATTTTGAGCACAGGCCACCAACCGTAATGCTATGAAGAATTGCTGAAAGAACAGAGGCACAGTATGTGATATAAATCTAGTTGATGGGATGCACTTGATTCAAAGAAAAACCAGTCCATTATGATTTGCGTTTGTACCTGTTTGTTAAGGGCACCTTTGCGTTCAGAGTCTGCCAAATCCCAGATCTACGGAGACACACACATTGATGACAGTCAACATAAACACAGACACATAAAACAGGAAACAAAGAAGTGATCTTGCTGCTCTGATTGGACTATTTGCTCACCTTCCCGAGGACCAAGTCAGCCAGGCCCGACCTCTTCAGGAATAGAGCTGCATCAGCCGCTGCCACCCGCCCACTGCCAGTCGGATCAACCTGCACACAAACACACACACACACAGTTATTAGAGCTTTTATCATCTGAGAGACATCAATAACACAGCTGTAATGCAATGGAATATTTGGTTTTAGCCATCGGCTTTAGCCCACAACACAGGAGGAAAGCTTGGGAGTGTTTTCTCAGCAGTGACAGGGAAGCAAACAGAGAGCAAATGAAAACTTACAATCTCACTGTGGGATACACAAGTCACTTAAATCAATACCGATAATAAAGCAAAGCTATTTTCTCAGCAGTCTATTAGCTTGATATTAGATCTGTTAGTAGTCTTTGATGAGGCTCACAGTAAGCTCCCCTGACATGTCGGGCAAAGGGAAACATTATTAATTCATAGAAGTACTTCCTTTCATGGACACAGAAAACTGAGAAGACAGATCACTGCTCGTTGCAACACTACAGTTTACCTAAAGCTAGTTTACAGTTTAAGGGTCAGTGGATCTGCATTTAGAAACATGTTTGTTTAATATAGGTATTTCTCTCACCATCTGTTTTTCTGTGTACTTTATATCCAGAGCAAGTTATAGCACAATATAGCAGTAGTCAAATCATGTTTAAATGACTATATCACACAACAGTAATGGGCTCACTATTTAGCAATACATGAACACACATTTCGAGCAATGTAAAGGACATAGTGTGTATAAAACACACCATAGCCTAATATCAATGGACTATATTATGCTGTATTTGGGAAGATATATTTGCATACCTGTCGATAGTACTTGTCATAGATGGGATTTCCACTGGAGAGCTGTCAGAGAAAAAAAATACAATGTACAAATTTAAGTTTACTGACTCAACGCAACCACAATTAAAAGCACTTCTAAACACTCTGAAAAAAAAAAAAATATATACATATATTAAAAAAAACATTGTGCCTGCTCAGGTTGCCTCTTTTAGGTTTGTGCATGAGATTCATCAAATCCCTACAACTGAACTTTAAAACAATTTGACAGAGAATGAACTACTACTATTGCTAAAATACTCTATAAATTCTCCAGATTCAGTTTACAAACTCAAATGGACAGCATGTGTTTGCTGGCTACAGAAAGCCTGTCATTCACTGAGCCAAGGCACTGTTTAAAAAAAAGAGTGACTCATTACAGATGGAGGATTCAGACGCACAGACTACAACCAATGTGTTAAAATTCAGCGTTATTTTTCATCATCATGGCCATAGACATTTCTGTCATTTCAACAGCTGAATTGTTTGTCAGTGGCCCAAAAACATCTGCCGGTGGGAAAATTAATGTTTTGATCACCACTCAGACAAAAGGAACAAGTGTCATTTAGTTCACTGTGCTACAGAATAGCTCTCATAAGTATAGACTTGCAGCAATTAATTGAATGGTTGTCAACTATTACATTAATCATCAAGTATTTTGAAAATCAATTAAAATGTTTGAGCAATTTTAAAAAATGTGTGTTTCCAGCTTCTTAGATTGCATATTTTCCGGTTTCTTTACTCCTCTCAGACAGAGAATTGATTTATCTTTAGGTTGCAGACAAAACAAGTAATTTGAGGACGTCATCTTGGGCGTAGGGAAACACTGATCGACATTTTTCACCATTTTTTGACAGTTTAATCAACAATGGAAAAGTCGTTAGTTGCAGCCCCACTAGTGTATTTTTTTCTCCATCACGGACAGTTTAGGAAGACGAGCCTACAAGTAGCATGAGGAATGATTATGACTCCACACATGACATCATGCTTCAGATGTCAGATGAAGGTTACAATTTCTATACTCAATATTATTTTCTATCATTTAAATTTTAAATTGAAAATTGAGAAAAACGTCCATGATAAGTTTCCATGCAGGGAAAAGCAGCATATATTCCCATTGACTAAGGCGCTAACAGTAAATGTTTGGCATTCTTGCTTGATAAATGACTTAATCGAGTGATCATCAAAGTGCTCTGCATTAGCTTTCTCAATGAAGTCATCATGTCAGCATTGGCCAATCCCAGCAATAATTCCTGGCAAAGATGTGGAAATTTCCTGGAGACATACAGTGCGTGTATTACACCATACGATGAACTTCTGTGAGTCAGGATGATACTGAAGGTTCCTGCTGAGTTGCACACAGAAAAGAGCAATGACTAGTGAGCTGTCTGACATCAGGATATAGGCTACACTTCCCAAGGCTACTGATGGTCAGCTTCAGATGGTTACAACAGGACGTCACCTCACAGACACCGGCTAACATGGCGCTCTGTCACATCCTCCCTAAGCACCCCCGTGTTTATATGACCGTCCACTGCTGGGCTGAACAGGAAAAGAATCAGCATTTCCTTCTCCATATAGCTGAAACTGACAATTGGTTGTTGTGCTTTTCAATCGACAGGTGCAGCGAAGGAAAGGAGTGGACAGTAATTGTCTGAAAAGTGGATCAGCTGGGGAGTGGCTAATCCAACCAGTGGTTAAAGCTGCCTCAGAGCTTCTCCACAGAGAAACAAACTGGCACGCAAGAGTATATAGTAGAGATCTGTTAAAATATCAGTCTCGTTACAGACTTGCACAAATCGCTCAGACACAGAAGACGAGTCTGAGGTAAAACACTCTGTGACCAGTATAGTTATCTGTCAGCTTTGTCAACTGCCAGTTTACAGCGAGATAACTGTCCACACACACTTATCTTTCTCTGGCCAACGCAACTTATTTCTGTGGCACACACAATAGTGTGCCTGGAACTGTTGGCGGCTGTAACACTGTGGTCATTGTACTGGTGACTTTAATTGAGCATTGAAAAAACAACACCCCTCAATCATTCCCCAGCCACTAGCCCATACAAAACTGCAGCAGATAGCACGATACATTACAGTGAGGGAGTTGACTGGCCAGTCTGGTTTGTTCTGGTGATTTCATCTCCCTAATCCGGCCATCGCAGTAAAACACATTAATGGCAGCAGCAACACTGAACAGCAGGTCAGTGGGAGGATTATTTAGTAGTAAGGCAGCAATGAAGTCTGACAACACAGAGATGTCAACTCATGTGTTTGAGTTCAGACAGCTCCTGTTTGTTGTTACAGGCAACAGAGGCTCAGGTAACAAGTCTGGGACTGTAGCCTACTTATTACACCTGGTTGCTACCTGCTAAATAACTTATTCACTGTGCATGCAAACAAACACACATCCACGCAAACTTCAGGATCTAACATAGATTAGCAGCAGACTGACATTTTGTGACAGCAGCTCTGGCTAATGGGCTACTCAAGCTCACTTCCCCATACAGATTGCAAAAACACTGACAAGACTATTTTGAGTTTTTCTGTTTAGGACATAGAGGAGCTAACAGGCTAACAGTAAACTGACGTTGTCCACTTCAGGAAGGTCACAGAGAAAAACACTAACCCAGTCAGTGAAAGCATGTTTACTTCTAATAATAGCAGGTTGGTTATTTAGTCTATAGCAAGCTACATGAGCAACCTACGTAATGTTAGGCTATAACGAATAATGTCCGTAACTTGCCAGATTTTTTTGCGGAAAGCAATGTTAGCAGTGGCTTTACAAGTTAGCTTAAAAATGACAGTAAAGCCACAACAGAGCCACACATGAGTATCTCGTATTAACAGCTCTTTGGCCAGGACCAACTAGCCTGCAGCAAAACGAGGCAGTACAAAACGCTTCGATAAACACCTCCCGCCGAAACGAAGCAAAGTAACGATACATGGCTTATCTCAAGTTTGATAAAAGCGGCTCTAAAACAGCCCAACACTGCACTCTAACTAGCTGTTAGCTAGCAGGCTAGCTAGCTAGCTACGCCCTTACGCAGTCCCCAAAGAGATTAGGCAGAAACTTTTCCCAGTCACAGCAGGACTAAACTTCCAAAAAGAGAGCCGAGGGTCGAGGTAAGCCCGCCTTTCTGCCCACCGGGCTTCACTAACACAGTTTAAATGTCTCCGAGCAGAGCAGAGAGAGGCCCCGAAACGTTTGCTGTCGTTATATTTGAGTTGTAAGACAGTGTTACCTGAGTAAGAGACAGAGTGGCAGCCATAGTGTTTCTGTTTCCCACTGCTTTCATGCTGCACTGCTGCCAGACACAGACAGAGGCCGCTGTAAAAACCTGGCACTGGAGCCCGACCACAGGAATCACCTCAGCCCATGACACACACCATCATCTGTCATGCAGTACCGCAGCGTTAAGAAGCACCCATGATGGAAGTATCTTTTCATTTCCTTTAGTCATAGGAGCGATATTATAATGTATCATAACAGGGCCTAATACAGGATTTTAAATCTACCGAGGTCATGAGTGCCACCACTGTACCCCCCCTCCCCATTGTCTTCTATTATGTAAATATTAAAGGTGCATTATGCAGTTTTGGGAAGAAAATTTGATCAGAAGACCTAACAAACTAAATAAATAAACTCCATTTGTTTTTTTTATGGCTGCACAAACTGAACAAACAAACTGATTTAAAGGACAACGCAGTTTCATACTCTTTTACTTTGTTTATATGTGGCGGACCCTGCCACCTTTCCAGCTTCAAATGGTGTTCTGGGGACCTTATTTTACTCTGCGAACAGCTTGATTATTCAGTTATGGAAAAGATGAATATTTCTGAGTTTGTATTATTACCTTATTAATATTTTAAATATTAAGATTCTGAATTTAAATTTCTTTTCTCCAAAACTACATAGTGCCCCTTAAAGTAGTAGGGATTTTTTGTGTTTTATGTAGGTCTTACTATGTTTATGCAAGACCTATTCACACCACCAGAAATAAAATAATCATGAATCCTTTTTCTGGGTTTCTATCCAGTGATGGCATGTACGGAAGTACATTTTCTAACCTTTGAGGTAGCCGACGTGTACTTACTTAAATATGTCAATTTTCTGCTTCCTCCACTTCTGTTATGCTACATTTTGGTTGCAACATTTTACTTATTTCTGTGTTGTAAAAACTAAGCATTATATAAATGCTCTACTTTGGCTTTGATGCAGCAATCTTACTCTAATAGTCACTATATCTATCACATTAATGTAGTCGAGTAAAAAGTACAATATTTGCCCCCTTTTGGGTACTCGATAAGACACTGTTTATATCTTTCTATTGGCCCAAAACTTGTCAGTGAGTTTATACATGGTGGACTGAGTCTATAAAATAAAAGACTTACCATGTGTGAGTTTTCAACTGTAAGACGTAAATACCCCAGGTCGCTATAATCCTTGAAGTCCAAGACTGAAAAACTGAGGATATGAACTCAGTGTCATCAATAAGACCAATGATGCCTGACGACAATGTCAAAATAAGTCCTGCATTCAAAATCTTGTGTAAGTAAAAGTATTATTATAACCATAAGGTGGAGCTTATTGTGACCCTTTCACATGCTATTTGGTTGTTTAATCTATAGTTTTCTCAGATGGTGCAAAAATAACTACTAACTGTAACTTCCACATAAATGCAGTAGAATAAAAGGTATAGTAAGGATTTAAAGCAGCATGAAATATAATTACGCATAATGGTTGTAAACGTTAAATTCCACTTCTGCTGTGGAGAAAAAACAAATAATGGGAGTAAAAAAACAAATAAATATGCACCACATCCCCTGCTATCCATGTAAATACAGCCATTCCTAATGAAAAGTCACTATAAGTATGACAAAACAAAGACTGCCGCTCCTTTTGTCCTGGTTGTTTTTATTGGACAGAACATCTGCCTTTGATTTGTTTGTTTTTTTACACAGCAACATGAAAATCTTTCCACTTCAATTACTACCATTAGTACAAAATGTGTCTTTTACAAAAGGATCATCTTTCAGACTGTTTGGGACAGTGTGTTGGGTTACAGCAGTGCAGATATATTAGCATTAGTAATGAGGAGACTGGTTGTGTACACACCGACTACAAGGAAACCTAAAGTGAACGCAAACTAAATGAATGGAAGCTTTCCTGCTACTGGAGTGCTCCTAATGTACATCTGAGTTTGAGCACAGTTTATTTAGACACACAAGACTACAGTATTTGCATTGAAGTGAAAAAAGTGTTAACTATACAGTACAAAACTATGCAAAGGATTTCCTCTTAAAGCACCCCGTATTACCATCCTACAGGCGACGGCGTTTTTTTAAATTTTTAGAACAGGTTGTCAAATATATGATGTCAGTCCTGATGCACTCCTATCCCCAAGCTGTTATCCTTTTGTTTGAATCAGAGAGGTTTAAATAAGAGCAGGCAAGCTAACCTGCATAACGATGTCCAACCCTGTGGAATCTTTTTAAGATTGATGTAGCTTTTAAAAAAGGGGAGCATGAGTGACAAAACTGACTTTAAAAAGAAACAAACAAAAAACAAACGTGACCGACTGATAAGACAAACACATGAGGTAAACAAAAATTTTTCATGGTATCATCCACAACCAAATATAGCTTCTTTTCATGTCACCACAACATTATACTTCATAAAAACCCAGAATTTTAGCTGAACACAAATGACGATTTCTATATTTCTCTTGGGTATAAAGTGGAAAGCGATTTAGTTTTTTTCCTGTCTAGACATTCATTGACATCTTCATTATTTATAATAATAATAATAATAATAATAATAATAATAATAATAATAATAATAATAATAATAATAATAATAATGCACATGGAAACAGGAAACAAAACAATAATTGCCCTTTTTTTCCACCTACTTCTCTGCGTTGTAAACAAACAAAGAAATGAAAAACCCCATCCCACCCCACCCCAGCCCCTGGGTGTCAGTCATGAGGGTCGATCATCTCCGGCCTCCTTCCAATGGCTCATTGACAGTCTGCTTGCTTTCTCAGCAGTTCCTGCATGGAGTTTATAACTCATCCTTGAGTTTAGAGTCTGAGCCTTCATCGTCCTCTTCTTCCTCCTCCTCTTCCGGCTGCTCTTCCCCCTCTTCCTCTTCGTCTTCCTCTTCGTCCTCCTCTTCCTCCTCATCCTTCTCCTCTTCCTCCTCCTCTTCCTCCTTTGCCTCGTCTCTCCTCTTGCTGTCCTCTTCCTCACGCTTCTTTCTCTCGTCCTCCTCTTGGCTTTCCTTCATCTTCTTCTCTGCGTCCTGGAGAGGATGCACATAGAGAAAGCAAATAAAAAAAAAAAAAAGATTATAATTCCTTATAAATCCACCACAAAATACTTAAATTAACAAGCAGGATGCATGTTTACATGAGTTTTGAAAAAAAATATGTGTAGGCTGACCTTAGTTTTTCCCCACGTGTCATTGCCCACTTCCTCTGCCAGGTTTGGGTCATTAGTGATCAGGAAGTTATCGAAGATGGTACCAGACTTGACCTGCAGCAACAAAGAAAAAAAGTTCAAATTATGAGGTACTTAATGCAAACCGATACAATAAAAGAAAAGCCGCATTGTTTTTCAAACATATGCCCTCTATCTCCACAACATCTCGATTTATCTTCACGGGAAATTGAGAACAAACTATTTTTCACCCAATGTTTCTCAAACATAGTGACTCTAAACCCAAATAAGCACAAACACACTGTATGTAAAAATGTTCCTATTCCTGGATGGATATAGTTTGAATGAGAGTCAAACACTAGTTTTTCAGCTTGCATTAATCAATCAGCTTCAGTATCTTCTTACCTGCCACAAGTCGAGTCCAATCACGCCGATGCTGTCGTATTTATAGATCTCAGAGTCGGCTGTGTACTCCGGGTTGTCAATCTCTGGGTGGATCCACTTGCCTTTGTAGGCAGGATTGTTGATCTCACTGGGCTTCCACTCACCCTGTTGACAGCAAACAGACAGAGAGAGACAGAGTGTGGTGAGTGTTTGAGGAATGTGTCAAAGTTATTCAGAAATAGGAATGTGAACATTAACAAAAAAAATGCTCCATCTTTGTATTTTGTGATGACAACCTTTTTTTAAACAACACTAAAATTCATCATTAATTTATTGTTGTACAATTGCAATTTTCATATCTATTGAATGGAAAATGTATTTATTTATTATTTCTTCCCATGCGGCATATGTTTTATTGCATTATTATTTATTATTTATTAAATTGCAAATAGGGAACAGAGAATCATCTCGCATTTCCAGATCCACATTGTGTCAGTGCTGGAGAAACATCTGGCTGTCCCCATTGTCATATTGCAATAGGCAAAAAAACCCAAACGCTTTTGTTTGTATTTGTTTAAACCAATGACAATCGACTCGGGTATTGAAAGGCCCAAATCACAGGGTCACTGCCCCCGCTAAATAATGTAAGAGGGAACTTGTTTTGGTGGAACATTTGCATGTGGGCAGGCAAGTCCTTGTATTAAAATACCTAAATCCCCACAAAATAAAAAATGGTAACAACTTCTATCTTATTTATGTTCGTACCATTAGCAACCAGGTTGGGGTGAGGGTAGTTAAACCTTGCAGTGTGTAGCATCTTCAAGCATTGTACCTACATGCTCAGAGATTGTTATGGTTTTCTACAATAATGGGGACTTTGAAAAACACACAGATAGTTAACTAAGAGAAGAATACGGCCTGAAACAGGCAGCTAATGGCAGGCTTATACCAACACTCATCCGGAGAGTCGGACTACCTATCGACTGATTACTGTATATTAATTGCCATTTTCATTCGCCGTTTACCTTGTAATCAGGGTTAGTGACCATAGGTGGCTCCCACTCTCCGTCCATCTCTTCGTCCCAGTCATCAGGCTTCTTGGCATCAGGATCTGGGATGTTCTCAGGTTTGTCCCAGTCCTACAAAAAAGATACAGCCATAGATGAATAAATGAGTAGAACTAAGAAAAATGGACACAAATGATTAAGAAAAATACAGAATTCTAGGGTGGCTTCAGCTGCCCGACTGACCTCTGGTTTCTTATCATCGGGGTCGGGAATCTTCTCCCTGTCATCCCAGTCCTCTGGCTTTTTGGCTTCAGGGTCTTTAATCTTTTTGGGAGGCAGGAAGTCCCAGTCATCCTCCAGATTGCCGGACTCGACCTTCTTATTGTCGATCTTGACCTCGTAGGTGTTGTCTGGGTTGACGATCAATGTGTACAAGTGGGTGTACTCGTCATCCTGCAAGGTGTAAAAGACATGTTCGCAGCTGTTCTCTGACTTCGTTTTATTCATGGCGGATTTACATATATGGTTTTATGATGCAAAACACTTTCAGCATCTCCTTGTTGGTTTGGTGTTATGCTCAACAGCAGTGTAATTATAAAATGTTAGTGACTCGCAACAAACTTTAAGACCAGTTTTTTGTTGCACCAGGGATTATAAATAGCTCAGAATTAGAAAAACATCTGCCGTTTCCAAAGTAAACACTTCTCACCTTGCATCTGATGTCCTTGTTAATCAGATGGTTCTTGCCTTTGTAGTTAAAGATGACATGAACCTTCTTTGTGCCAGGGCCACAAATATCAGGACCTGAACAGGCAAACAAACAGGTAAATAAGTAAAAATGTGGACTCTTATCTAAATCCTACAATAAAAAAGAGCCATTAAATACACTTTTCCAGACAAAATGTGTACATTGTTTTTAGAAAAGTGTGTCACTGGTGTATACACCATAATTAAGACCTATCAAACTGTGTGGAAACATAATGAGAAGAAGATGACATGTACTATTATCACTGAAGAATAAACATAAGAAACAGAGTCTTAAACCATCCACACTCACCAAACATGATGTTGTAGACGGAGTCTCCGTGCATCTCCTCCTGGTTGAGGCCAGAGGGGAACAGTTTGATGTATCCTCCACCACAGTCGATGCTCTGCTCGTGTTTCACTGTGAACTGGATGATTAGAGGCTGGCCTTGGTTGTTGAAGTCATCAAAACGGGCCGACAAGGCGTAAAAGCGGGCGTCCTGGCTGGTCTGCAGACCTGTAGTGAAAAGAAAGGTATGTC
The DNA here is from genome assembly GCA_963678695.2 of Diplodus puntazzo. Classification (NCBI taxonomy): domain Eukaryota; kingdom Metazoa; phylum Chordata; class Actinopteri; order Spariformes; family Sparidae; genus Diplodus; species Diplodus puntazzo. The sequence continues at coordinate 14,891,659 of OZ023163.1, forward strand.
ATTGCAACGTATGAAGGTTGTCTCAAGTTGTACAGCTGAGAGATGGCCTGATGTGATGATGTCATGCAGAGGCTGCTCTACAGACACTGAATAATGGAACAACTGTGAGACACTTTTTACACCCACACCCATGGTGATTTCACTGTGATATTGGCACAGCTGATGGACAGTTTATTGGATCTGATATTCAGCGTAAAGCCCACGGCACCATCTGATTGGCTTTTGCTTGTGAAATGTAACCAATCAACACTGAACAATTGGAATCTCAAGATTAACTGGTAATTAAGCTTTTTCATAAATGCAGTGGCTTATTTACCCCCAAAATGTAGCATGGTGGAAGTATAAAGGAGTAGAAAGGGGTAAATACAAGTACCTCAGAATTTACTTCAGTATAGTACTTACTTAGAAATGACCTAGTTATATTACAATGGTTATTCTATCTACTAATGTATATTATACATTATGTATGTTCCAAAATGGTCATCGGTCTTCTTGATTACTAATAAATGTCATCTGCCCTGAACAAAAAAAAACTAAAGAAAATCCCTGCTAGAGGACCCACAATTAGAGTAATGTCATTTATGTGAAATCTCTCAAACAAAATTAACGTAAGAGTTTATAGACTCAGTGCTTCCGTGTCATCTGAACTTTGAAAAGTGTTATTCACTTCCAGCTCTGATTTCCTGGTCAAAGGATGAGATGTTGCATGTGTAGATTTTTGCAACATGACTGTTTGATAAATAGGGAACAATAGGATTAAGGACTATTTGACCAGAATGCACGTCCTGTTCCTGAACACTGGTACATTCACGGTCTTGATGGTCTCCAGCTTGTTTCTGTTATGTAAATGCCCTCAGGTCGATTCTTTTAAGTTGATGCTCGTTCCTCCATGTGAAACTTTATATGATGCAGTCTTGGCTTGGACTCCATTGTAAAAGAGATCTCAGCTGGAATATTTCTAGTTTAATAACAGTTAAATTAAAAAAACAACAAAAAAAACACCTTGTCACCTTTGTTAAAGAGTAGATCTCGCCCTAATATTGTGCCAAATGGTCCTTTTAATCCTAAAGAACACAACCGAAACTTAAATAAATCCCAAGCAAGCGCCTCTCTAAACTTCCTCGACACACCCCGCAGATAACAGAGGATACACACCCATATTGTAAAGAAACACAGCTCAACACCCAACACAATGAGAAAACAATGTGGGTGTTGACCACAGATCCAAAGCGGGTGGATACCTTTTACACTCACCTTTGTCTTTCTCAGCATCTCCATAGAACTTCCCTGCAGTCAGGACAAACTTGCCGTAGTCGGTCTTGTGCTTGGATTCCACCCAGCGACTGTTCCAGGCATCTGGCACAAACAAGAAAGACAAGGTTCAGCCGCACAGCAGTCAGTCACAGGCCCCTGATCCACCACACTGATGATGCATCAGTGCAGGTGCACTGGGAGTGGGTTACGCTGCAGGGGGGCAGTCTGCGTGGTGTTTTATATGAGGGTTGTAATGTGAGGATGAAGGAACAGGATAGATAAAGGTAAAAAGGGTTAACAGTGAATGACCGGGGGAGATGTGCAGTAGGGGGGGTGGGGGGTGGGAAGGCAGACATGGTGTTGGATGATAGCTGGGGGTGAAATGGAGAGGCCGGAGAGGAAGGGAGGAGAGAGGGGTCAAAAGATGAATAGTGCCCATGTAGAATAAATGCATCTCAAAGTGAAGCATTAGGCAGACAATGCATCACATACACGAAGGCAAAATGAATAGATGTCATGTCAGAAAAAAACCCTCCAACCAAACAACCAACAAGCTGAATAGCTACCGGTTTAACCATACAAACACCGATTCAGTGTTGCACTATGCGACAGATTCACAGTTTCAACAAATCACGACCACACGGTTACATAATGAAGGAGCAGTTCTGTGTGAAGGACCTCACCCGCGTCTTCGAACTGCTCTCGAAAATACACAGAGGACTCGGCCAGGACAGATGCGGCCGACACGGCCAGCAGCAGCAGCGACAGGGCTGTCATGGTGACGAGCTGGAGCACGCTGCCGAACCCAAAACGAACCAACTGTGACGATAAATAACAGTTAGTAATGTCTGTACACCCTGCAGGAGCTGCTGTTTGTCAGTCCAGTCCTCTCATACAGGTTACAGTGGAAAAACGCTGCCGCTTCTCTCCTTCTCTCCTCTCGGCTCGGAACAGATGTCTGAATCTGATTGGACGGCGGCCGCGATCCTGAATGAGGAAGCGTTACCGCTCTCGGCCAATCGGAGGAGAGCAAATCCCAACGAATAATCGCTGCAGCCAATGGGAACAGACCACGCGTTTGCTTGATACACGCCCAAGGAAGGCTGATGCGCCGAGGGTGAATCATAAGGGGAGGAAATCACTGTAACATGGATAAATCGCTAATGTCTTTTTTAAAATGTATGTGAAAGCAAACTAAATGTAATAGAGAAACATATTTGTTCATCATTGAGGATGCTCTCGTAAAATGGTTTGAAATAATAAATACTCCGTATGAATTACAAGCAGTCCTCTTTCATAAAAACAACTTTAAAAAAAATGAAATTAAAAGGGTTAAAACACACGTATGCCATTTGCTATGAATGTGTAAACCAAAAGTGTAACTGCTACAAAATGCCTCTAATGTCACTGAAAAAATCAGTGTATGTGATTTGGAAATCTCACATCTCAAATCCCAAATCTTTAGGTGACAAAAAGCTCATGCATTTTAGGTGTTCACTCAGATTTAAAGCGAGAACAGAGAAATTATGAAAACAGCCCTCTGGTGTCTGACTCTGCATCGTTCTTCTCTAATATCCAACTGAAGTAACAAATAGCATAACTCATCTTTGATGGACTACCAATTATTTTCATAAACAGCATCTCTGACAATTATTTTCTTGAGAAATACTGTAGAACACCTACAACAATTTCGATGTAAACGTTTACATATAAGGGTATTCCATTTATGCACATGGAGACACACCCAAAACAGCAATTATTCACATTTGAGTAGTTGAAACCAGGGACTTTTTCTTTGTTATTTTTACCAAGCCCGAAAGCCAGTCAATCCTAAACTAACATTACCTGCTGTCTCTGTCTTAATGAAGCAGAGAGCCGAAGCGCTCGAGAATGTGCATAAAGGACATCCATAGGACTGAAATCCACACTCTAGCAGCATTAAACAACTTAAACAAATCATCCACAATTAAAACGTAAACAGATGTAAATTGCTACAAATTGTTCCACAGGGTCCCTTTAAAGAAAGAGAAAGATGGGTGGTGTCATGTGAAGCTGAGACTGAATCCCCCTCAAATACATTCAATAAAAACAACTCCTGTTGGTTTACTGTGGGTGTTTATTTTCTCAAAACCATTTCTGACATCTCTTCGTATGTTCTTCTTGTGATGTGACTCTGTGCTATAGAGTCACTTAAGCAGACCGACTCAGACCGGTGTGAGAGTATGTGAAAGGGAATGCATGAATTGTGGAGATAAAGCAATGCATAAACATAGATTTGTGAACTATTCCCCAAATTAACAGCAATATATTAAGTAAAGATGATGATATCCAGACATTTAATATGTTTCTATGAATCAATCAAATTACAGATGAGAAAAAATACATTATTAATAGTCATCAAACATATTAAACACATCAAATCTAACTTTCCAATAGATTCATTGCTTCTGAAAACATTTCCAGGGAAAGATTTCAAGTAACATTTGCATCACAGCACCATGTACGTTAGCTGTTACACACTCCATACTGTTCACACAACAGTGCTGTCAAATACGTTCTGATGGCTTACAGTAGCACCAATGTGCATTCAAACAACTCCACTGCTCTCTCCAAATAAATAAATAATGCTGATACGAGAACAATGCCTGACATGCAAAATACTAACACATGAAGACACGTGAAGACATTATCTAGACGTAAAAAAGTGCAACTCAGAGTTTGGCAAAGGTGAACAGACATAAATAGTGGGATAAAAATGTATTCCACTGTGACATACACTGCACAACCACGAACACCGTCTTCTTCTACTCTCAGTCTTGATTCAAACCGGGCAGGTGAGGTAGAGCAGCGACACTGCACATGATGACCGTCTAGCACGTCTCAGATCTGCAGGGTGGGTCGTGTTGCTTTCCCCTCTGGATCTGCCCTGCTGCCTGACCTTCTCTGAGGGACCTGGACAGACACATATTGTATCTTTGGGGACCGGATGTGGGGAGTACATAGAGCAGAGCAGAGTAGACACATCTCCTCTGTGGCTCTGTATGCAGATGGGCTGGTAAAGCAATCTTACACCTCCTCCAGGTCTCTGTCTGTGTCTCCTTCTAGGGGAGAAAGAAGTTGATCCGCTGGGGTATGGACTTGCATCCCTGGGCAGAGAACAGTCTCTCCTCTTTGGGGACATACAACATTGCCTTGGCCACCTCATCCAGCGTAGCTTCATCTGTCTCCAAACCCCGTGCTGCATAGGCGTCCCGCGCACAGAGCTTAACATGGCGGTACTCCAGAGGCAGGAACGGCACGAAGAAGTCGATCAAGTGGCCGGACATCAGCTCGCTCTGAGCGAATCCACCTGGGAAGGAGAGCCATATGGAAAAGCTGTTCAGGAATTTTCACAATTAAAGTTTCACCACTAGATGTCTCATATTACAATGCAAAAGACCCGTGAGAGCAGCTTACCTTGAGACTCCATAGTTTCAGCGCGTAGCCGGTGCTCCAGGTCTTCCATACCGATGTCCTCTCGATTTTGACCAGAGTGCCAGAAGTCCAACGCTACATCATTGATCGTTGCTCCACCTATATTACTGCAGACACAACGAGAATATGATGTAAATTCTCTGCATTGGTGGAGATTTGAGTACTTCTGGTTTGGTTGGATGAATGTGTGTGATGAAGGCTGTAAGTCCAAAGTTGTGGAGAGAAACTGTGTGAAGTATAGATTGTTCTTGGACAAATAATCACAGATGAGGGTTGACCAATAAAACACATGTTCTGCTTATGGGGTAAATCCACCATTTTTACACATTATTTACACAGAGAAAGCTGCATGTAATCTATGTATCTATCGATCTATCTGTAATCTGTAACACTGCCTGTGGTTATGTCAGTCAGTGTGGATGATGGAGGCACCAGGTTTTCTATTTTTCCACAGTTGAATAGCAAATGATCAAAATTGATAGAGCAGAACCACAGATATTACCTTTTATATTTCATCCCTTCTTCTTCCTTTTAATAACCTGGCACATACATTACCCACAATCCAATTTCACTACTGAGCGACATCACTGGTGGCAATTTGTCAGATTACATGCAGCTTCCTCTGGAGCCACAAAAGGCTTGATGCTACTTTTTCACATTTGCACATTTTACACTTTAAATGTGTCAAATTTCTGGAGCTACCCTTAAAATCAAAAGAACATCATACTCAACAAGGGAATGATTATTGTAATTACTGTAACACAAATCTTTTTCTACTGAATACTAATGCTGATTTGTTGAATATAAATGATTATTAATCATTATTTAAATGCAACAGTAGTAGCCGCAAGCCTCTCCTACATCATATCACATAACATTGAAGTGAAAAATGTGTTTCTATATTTGACTTAGCAGATTATCTGTCATTAAAGTCGGACAGAGTAATTGAAAACATAAAAAATCCATGAAGAGAGCAAATGGAGACAGAGGAAGGACAATCTTTCATCACAGATGAGCTGCCAGAGGTGCAATAAATTCTGAGTGGTAGCGAGTTTTCTGACCCAGCTTCATCAGACAGGACGTGCCTGACGTATAAACCAACCTGAGGAAGAGGAAGATGGCTCTGCGGTAGCTGACGCCATCTACGTTGTCATAGTGGTCCATGTAGGGTTTGATGGCATCGATGAGGCCCGGGTGAAGCTTCTCAGCCTCGTCAAAGATGAACAGGGTCTGAGGGCAGCGCAACACCATGTCCCGGATTGCCTCTCTCAGCTGGCCCTGGATACAGAGAGGGTGATCAGAATCTGAATCAGGTTTGAAACCCACTTACTGAAGCCTTCTTGATTTTTGCAATGGAGTGTGCCTTTGTAATTTTTGGTTCCGATTTACTGATAACTGAGCACAAGTCTAACATCTGTTTTTTGGTTTCATGGAATGCCCTTGGATTCAAAGAGCTGCTGTCTTTTGATAGCTGCATTCGGGAAGCAGCCCTTCGGGAATCAGAATCGCTTTATTGCCAACTAGATTTTCAATTTTTTCCTTTCCCTATACTGTGTGTAAACATTTAAGCCACTTACAAGAGAAATGTTCACTGAACTTCAGTCATCAGGGAAAAGGAAATGCAATTGAACATTTTTAAAATCTATTTTTATTGCCACCCTTTAACCTTGTAAATCTCATTTAGGGGAGACCTCACCAAGACAGGTGGAAGAAGTGCCAACATTAACAGATTCTGAACATTTTGATAGTAAGAGTTTAAAGGTTATCATGTGTACTATACCCTGTTAAATCAGTGCGTGTAATAATACTGTGTCAATATTAGTTTGTAATCTGATGCAGTGACTAACTGCGTTTAGAGGGGACCAGGTGAGCTGGTCCAAGCTGGACAAACACAGGGTTCCAAAAAGCCAAGTATGTCAGTACTTGTATGTTTGATTTGAACAAACTAATCGTTATCATGCGCCGAATTACAAAACACAGATTAAACATCTGACTAAAGCAAGCGGGCCTCTGAGAACGTGTACTGAATGATCCTGGCACGGAGCGCCAAACTCTGTGCCAAGAGGGCTCTGAACGGCTCACCTTGTACGTGTCCACCAGTCTAGCATGTGGGAAGTGGAATGGGGCGATGAACAGTCGGACACATTCACTCTTCACCCCGTCACGATACAGGTTATCTGCGATGATCCGGGCCACAAAGTTCTTGCCGGTGCCAGACCAGCCGTGGAAGGAGAGAGTCAGTGGCTTGTTGGACTCGGGGTTGTTGATGAAACCCTGGATGGCTTTCAGAACCACAGACTGAACCAAGTGCTGCCCGTGGAGCTTCGTCTGGAGGTCCTTCGACAGACCTGCGCAGAAAAGACTGCATGCTTAAAAACGGCAAAATATTGGCAAAATACCTTTAGGTTTCAGCATATACTTAGTTTTACAATATATGTGATGCACCAGCAAATACATTTGAAAACTAAAAATGTGGGGCCCTTTTACGTCTCAGGTTGGACATATGTAGCAAATGTACCTTTCCTATATACCTGGTGTCATTTGCATAATATTGCAAGCCTTATAATAAACAGTATTCTTTATTCTTTATATAAAAGTAGAAAGCTGTACAAGGCTCCGACCTGAGTCGGTTTTACTCGGTCTAAACATCCCTTGGACTGTTACTACAGTCAAGCAGAGATATTCAGTAATTTGTGAAAATATTCAATGTCTGATATTTTTATAATAGCAATCAATAACTAAAAGTATGAACAGCTGACAAATGGAAATATCCTTGCGTTCATCTTGTGGACCGTGCTACTGCACGTGCAACAGGCTCCCTGCAATATCAGTCTGATCTTGCTGACATCATTTAACCTTTAGTACAGTGTTGTATAATGGACCCAAAAGTCACACTTGAGTAAAAGTGAGGATATCATGCTAAAATGTCACTTGAGTGTCGGATATTAGATGTAAATATTCGTATGCAGGGTTTAACGTTAACAGCCTGGCAGATTATTGGAGAAGAATTTTAATATTCTGAATTTAATGAAGTTCTAAAACAAATTTTGAAATATGTAATTTTTACTTGAACAAGCTGTTCTCAGAGGAAAATAAAGTCCTATAAAAACTGTTTGAGGCTACAAAGGTGGCAGGGTCCGCCAAGTATAAAGCAAGTTTTTCCTCACATGAATCGAAGGTCTACGGACAGAGGATGTGGTTCACTGCACAGATTGTACAGTTTGCTTATCTAGTTTGTGTCTGCATAAAAAAATAAAAATAATTGTCAGTGTAGATCTTTGTCCTCTGATTATACATTTCTAAAAACCCCAAACTACATAGTACACCTTTAAATGGCCGTAGCGCATACAAACTACAATATTTGCCTCCAAATAATAATAAAATAATAAGTTAAGTACATCAAAATTGCACTTGAATTCATACTTTAAGAAACATACTTATCAGAAGGAACTTTATGACATTTTTATTTTCACTGAAAGCAGTTCATCTGCTGCCCGATCCATTGTATGCAGGGCCATTTCAGAGCCTAAAGACAGGCTTATAAAGCAAAGTGTATTGCTCTTTCACATGAGCTGTAAATGTATAACTACGATAAAAAAGCCAACAGGAAACACAGAAAATCCCTGTGAGAAACATGATCTGTGAGCTCGTACATGCAGTGGGTCATGTAAGCAGACAGCCACTACCTGTGATGTTGTTGGTTATCCTGCAGTCTCCGGACTCACAGCACTGGCCCAGACTACAGTACCACTGATGCAGCAGGCTGATGTAGTCCTGAGGAAAACCTGCCCACAGGTCCCTGGTAGGAACTGTCACATCAACAACCAGACAAACAGTACAGAGACATGAACACCGCACATAGAAATTGTGGCAAATATAACAATTATATAATATATTTCGTTCGCCTGCAAAAAATCATTTAAAAGTCCCATTATTTCACTCGGCTCAGTCTCGTTACCTTGCTGTGTAGCATCGTCCTGGTTCGGCTGACAGTCCCCCTCCCATATGTTGCAATAAATGTAATTAAAATAGTAAGTGGAGACATTAGAAATGCTGTCGAACTGGAAGAAGTCGGCCTCTGCGGACAGAGCCCAGAGCACCGGCAGTAACCACCGCACAGACATCGAAGAGGATGGTCCGAGGCGGTCGAGAGGCTGGACACGGCGTCCGGATCTCACGTTCTCCCATTTATCTGAAGCTGGCAGTCTGCTGGAGGCCTGCTCTGTGTGGGGTACTCACCCCCTCTGCTCATGGAGGCGGACAGGGGCGCTCGTTTTGTTCACAATACACCGCTTGGTGGTCATTTAGCCCCGCCCGTCTCAAAAGGCATCGCCATTAGCTGAAGTCAACGAGTTTAACCGTCATCCAATAGTTCGAAGAGGTTAACCTAAACAGTTTCGACGCTTGAATACGTCTTCGTCCTTAAACCCGCCCGTCAGAGCTGCTGAAGAGTAATAAACAAAGCTACCACTGCTCGTGACTGGACCCCGACATTGAATGTACAGGATGTAGGTAGCGAAGACAATTGCGTCATTTCCGCTGAGGCTCGTCATATTCAGTTCATCCCCTTATCAGTTTGGGCCAATACAGTGTTAAATTTATTCACTTTGTTTATATCATAGATTTGACCAAGAGTAACACAATAGACTTGTTGCAAGTTTCAAATTGCTTTTATTTTCCACAAACATTGTTCATTTTGGCATTAAAAACAACCAAGTTGTTCAAGATGTTCCATTGTCCACAGGCTCTCTGGTTATCCAAAAACAGCACCTGAGAAAATGAGAAATGTTGGCCTGTTAATATAATAGAAATGAGCAGTTGATATGTGGGTGCTTGAGTTAAATTATTGCCCACATAATATACATGTGTTACTTTAGCCTAGCCATGAGCTGTTCTATGGGACCTGTAATGCCAATATTGTACTGTGGAGTTGGACAATCTGAGTGAAGTGTCTATGCATGTCTCAAATGTAAAGTATAATCAGGGCACTGGCTTTGTTTTATTACATGATGTTCTGCTGTGAACAAACTTAGTCACCATTTTACTATCATTGACTAATGGAATAGGATTCCACTTAGGGTTGCAGCACTACAGCAAAGTATTAATCCTCTTCCTTTAGACTGCCAATTTAATGTTTAGTGAAATATTTCCAAAATGGCATTGCATCTTAAATCTCTTGCAACCCTAGTTAATTTAGTTCACTACCATTTAGATTTCATGTCATTGAAACAGATGACACTTTAAACCAGCAGGCTCATACCCACTTGAAAGCAAAATTTCACAGGCTTGCTCCTCAGAACCAAATGGCTTCTTGGACAATCCTGAGGGGGAGAAATAGATTAATGAAAAGAAAACCAGCAACATGGGACAGAACACAATGTTCACTGACCACATGACCTCAGAAATAATGGAACGGTAAGGGTTATAATCAGTAGAAATCATTTGGCAGAATCTTTTCATCACAGGCAGTGTGGACAGTTCTTTGAGTTTGGCACCCACAGAAATGCTGAACATGGTGCAGTTAAGGCAAAGTACTTTAAAAATGCTTACCAAGATCAGCTTGAGATCCAGGTTGTTCCTGGAAAGGAACAAAAATAACCTTATTACAAGCTGGTGACTGGTTGGTTGATGTTAAATTCACTGGGTTTCTCAGTAACACATCATCCACATTGAAGTTCAGGTCAGACATTTGTTAAGACATCACTGAACCCATGGCAGCCATTTTGCAGTCGAGTGCATTTGCATTCTCACCTCAGTTGATCTCAACTCTTCCTTCACACCAACCTCTGAAGTGAATCAGCTGAAGTGAGCAGGGCCTACATTTAATTAGGAACAAACATTAGGATTAAGATCTACACACTGACCAGGTCATCTAGAGCTAATGTGCACATGACTACATAGTTTAAAGTCTGTACTTTGTCACACAGGCCAGTCTACAGGGATCAGAGGGTTTGCTATAAACCACTAAGATCCGACCAATTCATGTGCAGCTCTTGATGCAGAGGCAACAGTTCTTAGACAATGGCATAGATTAAGTAGTGACAAATTTAAGACTTTAACTTTACTGGTCATCTAGGTCTGAAGTGCTTTAAATGTCAACACTTATGTACTCACCATGTTTGTGTGACATCATGTGCTCAGGACAATCACAAGTCTGGTTCAGCTGTGAAATTAGAATACTTGGATGTGAATTGAGAAATTTTACTCTTTACAATCTTATTTTAAATACAATCCAGATCAGAATAAATGACTAATTTCCTCAACTGGATCAGCGACCTGATTCAAATTCATCACATCTGAATGCCATTAGCCACACATGCGACATTGATGACATGATACTTACAACACAAGGCCGTGAAGCGTTCGACAGCAAGGTTTCACATCTGGATAGGATGAGAGAGAATAGGTTGTTATTATGGTGTTTAATAATTGAGGACTTTATCACAATTATGGTTGACACATCAGCTAGGAGCGAAAGACAAGCATAATCTTCATGGTTTAATCTGCTGAACTATGCTCTCATCATTGTATCATGCAACTAAAGATGCTTACACATGAACATTTTAACTCACCTTCAATAGTGCCAGATATTCTTGCAACTGAAAATGAATAATGGAGAATTTAAACATCACTTCAGAAATAAAGCGTCACTTTTCATGCAGGCTGACACATCAGCTAGGAGCGAAAGACAAGCATAATCTTCATGGTTTAATCTGCTGAACTATGCTCTCATCATTGTATCAAATGCCATTTTAGATAGTTGTGCATCAGCTATTCAGCTCACCTTCACTCAGCCCCTTAGTGCCAGATGGTCTTCATTCTGAAACATGGGAAGAAAGATTAACACAACTTCACAAATTAAGAGGCCTCACTGTCATGGAGGCCGACACATCAGCTAGGAGCGAAAGACAAGCATAATCTTCATGGTTTAATCTGCTGAACTATGCACTCATCATTGTATCAGAACAGTTTAAAATCAGTGTTTACGCTGAAGCACAACACTCACCTGTGGTTGAGACAAGAATGTGAAGACTGGATCCAGGAACATGTGCACCACCTGCAAGCAAGTTGCCAGACATTAATAAAAGCCCATATTCAAAACCACATGTAGACATTTCTGCAGCTGCACTGCATCAGTTCAAAAGATCTCTTTCACTCTTAATCAGAGAGATTCCCAATGTTTTATAAACATGATCATCATTGACAGTTTGTTTCAGAGTAACACCAAGTAAGGTAAATTTGTTCATTACCTGCTCTGGATGTTGTTTGAATAGTCAGTTCAAACCATCCCACAAGAACCTGTAGGAAACCAAAGACTATGAGCAATCAAAAGAGACTATGAAAATGTATGCAGGTATCAAGTTCTGTGCCTCAGATTATTCAACTGGTGGGTTGAGCTTATCGTCATCCATCTAGTCAAGAGTAGCAAATAAATGTCATCACTGCAGCACAGTGTGTGCATGTAGGATAAAGTCAGACTGATGCTTCTCTAGGTGTCATGTGGGAAAGCACAGCTACAGTTTAAACCTCAAATGTTAAGTTGCTGCTTTCTGTGGCACAAACTTAACACATGGTTCATTATCTAAAACATGTGGTGCTGGAAGTTTTAGATAGTGTAGTAATTTCTCGGCGACCCTTGAAGCTGTTGGCCCCTTCAATCGTAACATTTAACCAAATATCAAGTTTGCCGAGCACATGCTACATCCATCTAGTGTTGCAATAATAGACAAGTAAAAACCCTATTACATCAGGTCACCTTGGAGAAGCATAAATCCATCCTTACTGCCCACTCAAGTAAGCCTGAACCTTACCCCTTTCTGTGCCACCGTTGGCATCATGTCTCTTGACTTTCCAGCTTCCTGTGAAGAAATGTTACAAGTTCAGTCTCATTCCAGCTATGTCAAGCACAAGAAAAGCATAACTAGAGAAGCCTCAGTGCAAAATTGTTCAGAAATCGCTTCTGTCCACTACTCTTATCTTTAAAATCATCACCGACTTCCAGTTAAGATAATTAGGATTACTTTGTTCAAAAGACAGTCAACTCACCAGCATTGTATTTGAAGATGTTCAAAACATCTAATCATTTGGGACCTGAATGGGGGGAAATGCATTCAAGTTAGAGCTCAATGATTTTCACTGATTCTTGCAGTTGGTTAAAGTTAAATGACTTTAATTCAACTTCAGTAATTCAGTTTTCAGAAATCACTTCTGTCCACTACTCTTATAAATCAAACATCATTAGTTGCATATTCATAAACTATAGCATTTAACATTTCCTTACCTTCTGATAGACAACTCCATTTTACTCAGATCCTGACGACAGCCCTGCAAACAAATCAAAAAAGGTACAGGCTGAATTTAAATTTTAACTATGCAATATGTAGCTCATGATTTGAAACAATTCTGTAAAACACCCAACACAGGAGCTGTGCAGCCATCTTGAAGCTAAAATATTGCTGAAGTCAAGCAGTCGTCCCATACCGTCAGAATAGTTGGCGTTTCTTCACTATTATTCAGATGTCCCTACCAACATATATATCATCATATAGTCATGGGACAACGATAAACCATTTGCCTAAATCAAGCGAAAAAAGGTGAGATTAGCTGGATGGCTAATTAGCATCTCAACATGCGCACTGAGGCACGTGGTAGAGGCCTGCAAGTTCGCAATGTTACTGTACTAACCGTTTACCTTGAAGCAGGGACGGTTTAGAGGAGTAAATATAAAGAGTGCATATTTAGCTCCTTGTTTTCACTGTTAAAAACTTCAAATGCATTAAGAGTTTCAAAAGAAAAACACATGAAGACGGCGACGTGCTATTTACCTTCTGCTGTGGATGAAGAATGAGGACAGACAAAGGGTGCAGCTTACTTTTATAGAGGATGGCGCAAAGGTTGCTGGGAAAAATAGTCCAACGTCTACTCTAGCGCCTCTGTCGGACTGTCCGGTTATCGATTGGAAAAAGGAGGAATAAAACATTGAACACTGTAAATCAAATGAATGAAACCAACGTTTTAAAAAAAATAAAAATAAAACCTAAATCAAAGTACAAAAATCTATAAAAATCATGATTCCTGTCCGTGATACCTGCATTTAATTCAGTGAATCTAATGTTGTTGCATTTCATATTTTCTCAGGACAAATTATCCTTGTAAGCACAGATTACAGATATGTTATTTATGCACGATGCTTATTCACACAGGCTGCATTTCCAGATGGGTTGAAAAGGGGCAACTTTCCAGGGCCCCCACAGTCCCTTGTTGGTTAACTGTGTTCAATTGGTTATTTTAGGGCAATAAATGCAAAATATCAAGTAAGGTGGCAATTACCTAAAGGGTAAAACACACCAATTTTACACATTAAAGTGTGTTTTCAGGTTTTGGGGTGTCACTAGAGTAAGCTATTTCCAGATGAGTACTTTTATTTCAGCGCTCCAACCCCGAACAAGTGAGAAACATTCAGACAACTCACACTTCTGTTTTTTCCTTCAAAACAAAAGTACGTAACCAGGATAAGGTAAACACACTTTAATGTGTAAAATTGCTAGAGTCACCCTTTGAGTTTGAATTATTTGGTGCCTGTCTACAAAAAAAAAGTTAGTGCAACTAATCGACACAGAAAACTTGTGCCTTTTTCAAAACATTTTAAATAAAGCTGTCATGTAGTTTTGTTCTGTGAGCTGTTGTCAATGAAATTGAAGGAAGCCTGGTACATACACATGTTGGCTGGAGTGGGCAATATGGGCCTAATATCATCCATGCTCATCTAAAATAACCATGACAATATCTCACAGGAATAAACTCATGGAGATTTAATATTATGCATTGATAAACAGGAAAATCTGATACAATCAACGGTTATGATCCAAATGAAATAAAAAATACATTTTGATTGCTCTCTATCAGGCAATACTGAGTGATACTGATATGTATGGCAAGGCCTCGATTCAATTTACAAAGACATAACATGGAGGAAAAAAAAACAGTGTAACAGCTTCAAATTTAGCTTTGACTCTGATTTTTATTTGGCTTGTTCCTAAAGGCCTTTTTGTTATGGAGGCTTTAGAGAAGGATCAAACTTAACATCTGCAACTACAGGCATTGAGCTCTTTACCAGGTGTTTCACTTGATATGCATACAGCACCACTTATATGTTTCTCTTCACCACATTCATTGAATATTCATTTAAAATCAAACCAGTTTACTTGTCATTCAGTCCAAATATCTAGAATAGATGATAATCACATCTTAAATGTCAAACACAAAGATAACAAGGGACCCAGATTGAGGGATATTCCTGGGCATTTTCGGGTGAAAATTGTTTATTTCTACATTTCATCCAAATATCATTGCATTTAGACCCAACCTATAACTGTAAATAAGAATGACGATTGATGGTTCAAAAAAAGCAGAGGTGTACAGTAGGATAAATATTGCCCTCTATGAGGTTGTTATCTTGAAAAACATTGGACAAAAAACAAAATCAATTTTACAACAAAATTGAACCGGTAGAACACAGTCTGGACTGTAGCAGCACTCTGAAACAGCAGCGTGTTTCACAGGTCTACTCTGGTTCCTCGTTTTCACTTTCCTCACCCTCTGACGGCACAAGAGTGAACCATGAAGGTGATCCAGTCTGTCACCTGTGGGTTTGGAGAGGAAAGGTATTGTGCGGAACAAAAAAGGGGAGCCTTCGGTCCTCATCATGGACCAGCGATTCAGAAAGACAAAAATATGTAAACAATCATTTGTTCATAAATGCCTTCAGGTAACATGGAAACCTCTTTAGAGGGTCGTTTGTTCTCTGCCCAGATCAAAGTCCCTTTAGCCTTTTATCTAAACCTTTTTGGCATAATGGACACCAATAATTGTCCTTTGACAGGTAATGTCAATGATCTCTATATTGCATATATTTCACAAATCTATCAAATCAGTGTGTTCAGATACTATGGCTTACGCAGGGCTTTTCTTCTGGATAACACTTGAGACACAGAACAGTGTGAAGGACCCTAATAGGTGGCAAAGTCAACTTGAAATGGGAAACAAAACATCAAAAGGGAAAATGGAATGATTCCTAAAGATGTAAAGCGATCAAGTTCATATCCTCAAATATTTTTACACTATTGCAGGAAAGGAAAATAAACAAAAAGAGCATTGAAAATAAAAAAGAATATATATTTATATATCCATCATATGTATATCTATATATAAACAACAGTTACAACTGGTTGCAGGCAAGTGGAGAATTTCTCCCCTGGCCCTTTAAGATTCGTCCATTCCACTATTATAAGGCTGTCAAGACTCGTAGAGGGGGCAGCAGCTTTCTTTCCTCAGTCACCAGATTCCCTGAGATGTAGAGCGCCGTTTTTATTTGTTAAGATTTATCTGATTTGAACAACATCAACCACACATCCCTCGCCCTCCTCCTCCTCCTCCTGCAAAAAACCATTAGTGTAGGGAAACTGCTCTGGCTCGTCCTGTGGAGCTGATGTAGGGTGTGGTCGTGAAGCAGACGGACAGAGTTGGAGGACGTCGAACCCTCCCCGTCTCCACTCTGCGCTGCCGAGTCTCATGTTGGCGGGTGTCAGTGGAGGTGGAAGTGAGATTGCCCAAACAGGGAGAGGAGCTTTACTAATTTTCATGTTACATCTTGCTTTTCCATTCGATTTCACTAATTTCCATATTGTTATTTTACAGTCAAATGCAAAGCTGTGTACATATTCAATCATCAGTCATTCCAAGGCCTGGAAAAGAAGTGGTTTTGCAAAAGAGTTCTTATGAAGACTCTGTTGTGTGTGCATTTATTTATGCATATGTGTGTGTGTATCAGAGTGCACGCAGTCTTCTCAGTGCCTCTGAGAGGCTAATCTCTTTAATAGAGGTTCGTCGTAGACCCAGCACTCCCCGTCCTCGTGGAACAGCTGCAGAAACACAAACAAAAAAGTGAGTGAGTGATTATCACACTCAAGTACCTGAGAAGACTTAATTAGAGCTTGCAAATAATCAAAACTTGATCATTTGCTTTTGCTGATACAACCCCAGCATGTTGCATTTGGATTCTTACATTACTGAATATATATTGCTTTGTATGTAATCTATTATCACAGTGTTCAGATGAAGAATATGGGCTGACAGCCTCACCCTGGTCTCCCACTGCTGCTCGTTCTCCTTCCTCTCTCTGGCTTCGGCCCTCTGTTTCTCCTCCAGCCGGTGTTTGGCTTCTGTTGCTGAATCGATGTCTTTCAGCTTCAGGTTCAACGTCACGTCTCTCCACAATCTGGAGAATTGAAGAGGTGAGGGTTAAAGTTCCAAAGACAAAAGAGTTTGTTTCTAAGGTAGTGTCCCAAGGAAGCACGTAGAAGGATGGCGTAAAAGGACAGTGAAGGACGGCATAGAAGTCAGTTTAATTTCTCACCTCCGGGACTCATAGTCCAGCTGGTCTTCCAGCTTTCTCACTTTCTTCTTAATGATGCCCAACCTCTTAGTGTCAATGAACACTGTGTTCTCCTGGAAAAACACACAGAACACATTAATTCATGCATGAGCGTATTTCAATTCCTTTGTCGTTGTTCTCCAGTGCATTGAATGCATACATTAAAAGTATTGCTTATTTGTCTTAGGTAATTATTATTTAATCATATATTTCTTCATAAAATAACATCTAATATTATTTAAGAAAAGACTCACTCCAGTTGCCCACTTGGCATACATCACTCCGTTCCACTCTCCTTCAATGGAGCAGAAAGACTTCTTGTCATTTGGTGGACTGAAAGAGAAAAAGAAGGGAGTCGTTAAACATTTCATGAAAAAAAAAATCTGTTGTTGAACTGTGATTAAAATGTACTATGCGGACATTTTTCTCTTACAAAATCTCAGCTGTGATCCTGTGCTTTTTCCCTCCGTAGAAGGGTTTGGTGTGGAACACAATGTTAGCGCTGTAGCCCGACTTGGAGCAGGAGATGTTGCACTCACCGCCCAGCTCCACCCACGGCACAGTCAGAATCGACCTGGACAGACGGATTCAGGGTCAGCATGACACATTGATGATAATTCAGTAACGACAGGATCACACAAATGAATACTCTAAAACACACGCACCTGCCATATCCGTTGGGGAAGGTGAGGATGTAATGTTCATCGTGCTCCAAACACGACACACAACCTGAAACCAGACAAACACAAAATTATAACATCACTTGAAGTTGTGACTGCACAATGTGTAAAAATTCTGATTTTGGAGTGTATGAAGCAGTACCTTGGCCAATATTGTGGACACCTATGGACATGCCTAAGAACTTAGACTTAGTCCAGATATGAGCATTGAACTGGATCTTCTTACTTAAACACTCTGCGTAGAATGCAGAAACTAAAGAAAGAAGAGAGGAAACAATCGAGAGTTGATATAAAGTGGTAAACAAGATACAGTTGTGAAAATCAGTCAAATAATCCTCAACAGCCTGTATTTGGCTTTATAAGGACACATGATCTGAGTGACCGATGGATACTTTCTGAAAGCGATCGGTGTTTCGATCCCACATGTCAGAAGTTAGTCACAGTGCTCTGTAATTAATCAAAAGAATAAAGTTCAACACTCACTGGGTGGGTGGTGAGAGACCTGCTCTGCCACAAAACGCACACTGTTGGCTGAGGACCAGGGAACTGGACCGTCTGATACCGTCTCCTGGAGGGTTGAGGAGATGAGGGCGGTCAGAACAAATGAGTGCTGGAGCCTCTCCATTTTATACACAGTCACATATGAAAGACTACAACATTTTAATGATTCAAGAATAATAAAAGTATTTTGTGTTGTGTTATGTGTTAACACAAAACAGAAATGTACATGAAAGGCATCGCAAAGTTTTTCAATTCAGTGCTTGTTTGTAAAAAGGACTATACTTGCAATTCCATTCAAATGTATTTGAATAACCAAATGGCACATACATTGTCTCAATGGGCTTAACAGGCTAACAACATTATATCAAAGCTCTCATCTCCTTTAAATTGTTAGTGTAAAAGCAACAGCAAAAAATAAAGTTTGCAGAATTCTTTACACCCCCACAGTAATTGATGTATACCGTCACTTTGTTTATTTCACCAGCTGCTTTTAAAAACTTTGATTTTATGTTTTGACCATGATATTTAATGCTTACTATTGCTAAAACCCAGAGCAAGGGACCAAACTAAGACAAGTGAAAATACCAGGGGACAGCATACATATATGATGATGCATACTACTAATCTCGATAACATTTCAAATTTAGCATTTTCTAAATTTGATTCTGTTTAGAGGGCATGTTTACAACTTGTTTTATGTGTAAAATCAATGTGAGGTGAAAGAAAATCAGATGCTCTGCCATAGCTGGTCCTATTCTATCCACAGATGCTTAATTACACAATAATAAGTGGTGAGGAAACAGTAATAGTTGCAGAGGCATGTGGTCTCACCGTGTGTGGGGGAGGCTCTTCTGTTTCACAAGGCAGATCCCAGTGGCAGTAGAAGACTTCTCCCAGGATAGGGTTGTAAGGTTTCTTGGCCACTGAACCTTTCCTCCCTGCATGGAAAGCTGACAGGTACCACTTTACCACATTTACCATACGCTCTCGGGGCTCCGGCTGCTCAGCGATACTGGTGGAAGTCACATGACTGAGTTAAACTTATGTGTTCTGACTTTTGGATACATTTAAATATATGTGTGACACAACTGCTTGCACCAATGAGAGAGATGAGCATTACCTTACAAACAAGTCCGGATGTGCAAAGAAGTCTGCGTACATTTCTAACAAAGATCTCCTTTCTAAGATGAAGGTAGGCAGGACCACCTGTGAAATAAAATGAAGGAGAAACACTGTAAAACTGGAGCTGCGTGGGTTGTTCAAAAGAAAACAGCGTGCGCAGACAACATTATAGTGAGCAAAAAGATTAAGGAGTGAGGGGAATTTAGACAGAAATATGAGAGTATGGAGGCCAGTATGGAGGGAGTCTTTACCTTCGTGAGGTCCATGCCCAAACGAACTTGAGAGAGAAGGTGCATGATGACGCTCTTGTGCTCCTCCACAGACTCGCCCTCAGGGTCATCATCACGGTCATCGTGGCTGTCAAACGGATCTGAAGACAACAGCAGAAGTCTCGCATGGTTGAAAAATTACTGACTTCCCTGCCACTTCATGATTAAACATCTTTTACCATCTGATGAAACTAGAACAAGATTATTGAATCGATAGAATCGGAAAAAGGTAAAAATACTCCGATTCCAGATTCTTATTATTATATATTATTATATAATATTTTCTGGCGCCTTTACTTCTCTGTGATAGTTAACTAAAATTTATTGTGTTGTGGACAAAACAAGGCATTTGAGGATGTCACCTTGGGCTCTGTAAAATTTGAGTTCTCACCATTTTCTGACATTCTATTGGACAAACAATTATCGATTGATAAAGAAAATAATAGAAGAATACATCAAAAATGAAAATATTTGTTACTTGCAGCCCTAGATGAAGCCAAATCTTAACTGCAACTTCAGCAAGAAGAGCACCAGTATAGAGTTTAATAAAGCACAAAAACAGCAGGAACTAGTTATAATATGTTTGCGTGTGCTGTCCTATTTTACCTGCATCTGTGGTGCCGTTGGACATGGATGAGTTGAGGGACTCGGTGGTGTCTGGTCGTTTCATAGCTGTTCCTTCATTAGTAAGGGACGAGGCAGCTGGAGGCCCTGAGGGACTGAGGGCAAGAGGAGGAGACAGAGCAAGCGGAAAGGCGGCAGGAAGCAGGAGAGATGAAGAGATAAAGAATGAGCAGGATTTCACAGGCAATTCTGTAACAAACTTTTCCAACTTTATTCCCTCTAAGCAGCATTTTCCCCCCTGTCCGGGCAAACGCTACAATAACAGTGTTACTTTCAAGCTGTGAAGCTGTAGCTTCGCCGTATGCAGTGTCGGCAGCAGCGAGGCTGGGTAATACTATACTCACTCTATGCAGTGTTTGGGGGAAGTGCTGCTCTGGTAAAACTCATCAGCATCGTAGAACTCATCCTCGCTGGAGGAATAGGAGAAGTCTGGCACAGAGTGCGAGGGGATGGGGATGTGAGCCGGGGAGGCGACGCCGCTGCTGGGGCCTGAGGGGCCACTCCCTGACAGAGGAAAAAAAGAAATAATCGAACATTGTGTGTCATAGCAGTGCCCTCTTGTGTTTTTCATTTCATTTTATGGATCTAATTTATGAGACTTCCTTATTCACACAGGACACACTTCACAGTCAAATCGACATAATGTTGTTCAGCTGGAGCGCTCATTTCTGAGCCTGGTCCAGCAGGCTGTGCAAAGTAACATTAAGCTGTCTTTAACATAGTGATGGCTTCCTCCGCAGAGCGTATTGACAGTACTCTGGAGCTTGCAGCTTTCCTTCTTAATGCATAGCGCAGCATTTTAACACTGCTGCCTCAGCACAGAAGACAAACAGGCATGCACCTCTGCTTTCCTTTGCTTCTGTACTTAATGTACATGGACAAGGCACTCCAGGTTGGAAAACAACAGTAATAATTAATATTATTATTGATTTTGCTATGTTTTCTTATTACATTAGCCTCATGTTGACTGTAAATTAAAGGCTCTAACAGGTTTTGTGCAACCTGTAATATAAGTCACCAAACTCGAAAAATTTTTACAAAAAGTCAAGACAAAATAAAACCATATCTGTGTAATGTTCCTAATATGTAATTTGTGGAATGTGTAATCAAAGCTTGATCACTGGCTGCAGGAGTGAAGTGAACGTTCACCTGTGCTGTTGGGAGTTGGGGTCTGCAGACTCCCCATCACTGTGACGACGGGACCAACGGGTAACGTGGAGGGTCGTTGGTCTGATTTACACACCTGAGAAGCGTCTTTAGGGGAAAAGAGAAAGTAGATGAATTAGCACTGAAGCGTCAAAATGAAACCATATCGCATTAAAAGCAGCGTCTCAGAGAAAAAAAGATCTAAGATGCTGCAGACAGAGACTTTAGCTGTGAGGGGGATTACACAGTCTATTAACAGAGTGAAATGAGAACGGCCTACTTTGCATGGCTCATTTCAGCAGTCTTTTTAAACAGTCTAGTCATAGTCAGCTGACCAAAATTGACTCTGATTTTTTTCTTTGGTTAAATCTTAGTTATGTGATTAAATTTAGTCAATTAATATTCCACTGAGGGAGGGCTGGAGGGATCTGCTTCAACACAGAACAACATTAATAAATCAATTTTCAAACTGAATTAAGTCTGAAAAATGAAATATAGTCCCATTAATATGTGTAATAACCATAACAGATCTAATACCATTGAAGCCTGCTGTATATTACAGAACAGCCAGGAAGCTGACTTGCTTCACTTTCCTTCAAACACGGAATAAAACACTAAGTACATATATCAGACCCTGATTGACATCAGTATTGTCATAGTAGAACTTGCTTCTGGTTTCATCCCGTTGTGCTCAATGCCACAGTGAAACATTACACTTCAAACGTTATTGAGGGAGAACATGAACTCTTGCTAAATTTGTCAAAAATTAGAAAACAAAAAGCTTTTGTCTGCAAACACTCAAGACAGAATTAACTGTGCTGCGCAGAGCAGATCCATCAGCTAAAGGAGATGAGGCAGTGTGAACAACAGGGGGAGCTGCTGCCACCCTCTGTGAGGCACCAGCTTGACTGTGTATAAGAAACAGTGAGGATAGGGTTAAGATGTGACAAGAACCTGTGGGTAGTGTGGTCTGTGTTGGCATCGTGGTGTTGTCTACAGGGGTAGCCAGAGGGGGCTGGTAGATCCCATCCACTGGGTTGATGGTGCTCTGGAGCAAACAAACAAAAACAACATTGCCATCAACAACGAAAACAAACGGACACTTTCTCCAACAATAGCAAACCCACGCCACTGCCTGCTTACTAATCTATGATGCTGTTTAACAGATAATAAACCAAACGAGAATTTAGCCTCAGTTTTGGACTATAAACTGTCTATAGTCATTTTGGAAAATATCAAAGAGCCTATTTTAGTGTTAAGTTTTGCTATACCCAGTTATGTCTTGGAAAGCAAGAAAAAATTATGAAATCAAATAAAATCTATAACCAAATGTGCTGACTTGAAACAAAGATGTCAATGTAACCTCACATCCTCGACTGGGCACCAATCACAGCCTGTGTATAGAACCTTTTAATAGTATACACTGAAATAAAATATGCACCATCCAGCCTGGGAAGATCAATTTCCTTTCACTTCATTTCCTGGAAAGAGTGCCCCTTCCAGGTTTCATTATTTTGATCAATACAAAAACCAACGGCAAGGCTTGAAAATCCAAACACCTCAATAGCAATAACTAACAGCGCCTCTTTAACGCTGTCTAAAAAGGAGTTAATTAACTCCACAGGGCTGCAGACTAAATCTGTAACATGTTTTGACTCCCTGCCTTGTGATTTCCCTATGGCGAAAACCTGCAGGGACGTTCTTTGCTGCAGCAGCCTGCCCTCACCGGTGCCACCTCAATCAACATCACATGTCTATGATTTGAATGGAAGCACAAACACACACGAGTGTGCATGCACATAGAAATGAGCGTGTTGGTACGGCCTAATGGGGTCACTGGCACCCGATGACCTGACTGACAGGAACAACAACGCGAGCTAAAACAAAACCATATCGACCCTTTATTCCCCAGCAACTTCCCCTCAGGGCTCTTGGTGGTACTGAAATTAGATCTAGTCAATGTGATGTGTAATATCCTATTACTCAAACTTGACCGACAGTCCCGATGATTTTTACAGGATTTTTCTCAGCAAGTTCTGATGGAATCATTTGAGATCGACATGTACAGGCATAGTGACTCAGAGCATGACCCGACTAAAGGCTGTAAAGGGGAAAATACAGTAGCTGGACAAGAGTACCAGAAAGTTAACAACATGCCTGCACAATCCCAGGATGCAACACTGTGCATGTTAGATAAAACATAATTATTACAGAGGAAGATGAGCTGTGAAGTAACATTATGGCTGAAACATTCCTCTTAAGATATGAATATTACCCTCTGACCTTATTTTTCTGTCTGTTTTGTGTTGAGAGACTGTGCCAACAAAATGAAAGTTATGATCAGAGGTAGAAAATATCATGCAGAGAAGCTTGCTGTGATGTTTCTACTTCATTTTTCCTCCTGCTCACACTTTCCTCAAGTTTCTTGCCTTCCTTCCTTTCTAGCTCTCCTCTGCCCCATTCTCGCCCTGTCCACGTGCCTCCATGAAAGTAAGGTGAGGGCTACTAATTATAGACAGTTACAGATATATTGGTCTGTCATGGTGGGACCCTGCAAGCGGAAGCGAAAGCAGAAGCAGATGAAGGGAAGACAATTGCGGATAAAAACGGGTGTAAATGCCATGTCATGATCAATATATTTCTTTTAATGCAGCAGAGGAAGCCTAAACCCATCACTATTTTGACATATAAACACTGAACAGGCTGAAGGCGATTCCTACACTTTACGGCAATTCCCCCATCTGTGCGTTGTGCTTGGCAAGGTCAATCAAACATGCTGCCTGTGTTTGTTTTAGTTTTTTTTTTAGCTCTGCAGTGCATTTATCATTTGCTCCACATTAAAGACACACATGCAACGTGACATGTAGACCTTCTACAGCTCAAAATGAGATATCTTTAGCACAAAAGCTTAACGCATATAAAATGTGCACAGATAAATGTGTAGACAGAGCTTATGCCGTGCTATTTATACTACGTAATACTGTACTTAATGACTGTGAGATTAAGTCAGCTGTAAGAGTAAATGCCGGCCTAGGAGCTGTACGGCCCCTGTGGGATTCTTGATTCGCAGACCGCACTGGAGGTTTTTTATGCGTTAGTCCATTACCTACAAACCATTCACATTACATGACCCACATTTTCCCAAAGCATACTGGAGGTTTTCAGATGGATATTTCACCTGCAAGGTACTGACTGGGTTTTGGTCAGAGTAGGGTGGTAAAAGCTCTAAGTACACTTTTCATTTGCCCTTCAGTCCTTACATTTCTGGGACATTCATTTTCCACCTCCCTCCCTCTAGATAAAAATCTACTTGAGGAAAATCTATACCGCAATATGTAACCCATTCGAATGGAAGTCTCACTTTTTCCCAAACGCATAAGAGACTGTACGGACCTCACAACCTTCAAAACACTCACCTTTTTAAGTATCACGAAAAGCGCTATTTAAAATAAATGTATTCTTCTTATTAAGATGATATTCACCACATTCTCAAAAGGGATTTAAACCAATGGATCCCTGTAGTATAAGAAATCAATTTAAGAACTGATAGTCAATTCTTTGGAAAATAATAGTGATTTAAAGTACATGTGATTTGTAGATAAAGCAAGTAAAAATTGCTGGTAAGATCCTTGACATGAAGACAGGACACCTGCAGAGCCAGCAAAAGTGCCCTGTGGATGGCTTTAGTGCTCGATGGTTCAATAAGCAGGCAGTGTGTACACATAAATCAATGGTGAATTAGTTGACTAATTGATGAGTGAAGGGAAGTGCAATACTCTCATATACAGGCATGCAAACACATATACATATTCAGCAAAAATGTGCATTTGCTATGTTAAAACTTTGCACACACATACACATTTTGCATCATGATGTAGAAAAGAATAGTTCCCAACCACTGCTGAAAGAATTCAAATCTAAGATGAAATCAGGAAATGTTTAACTCTAACAGGAAAGTGGTGGCAGAAATGAGGGACAGAGCTTCAGAAAGAGCTTATCTCCAAATTAGACGGCATGCACTACAAAGATCTGATTTATCTGATTTTCTACAGTGGAGAGTAAAATAAGCAAGAAGAGAAAGTTAGCAGTTTGTTTGATTTCAATTTTCTGTCATGGACGGAGAATGTCAAACTTACTATAAGTCCGTTTGCGTGTTGCTGTTCGTTACTTTGGTCCTTAAAATTTTGAGAAGACAATGTTAGACTACTTAGTGTAGGAAGAGTCATTTCATAAAGCATCCTGAGCAACTGCGGCGCAGACAGCAATGAGATCCATCCCTCTCATCACATGGAGCTGAAAATTCACCAACTTGCCACATATAGTAATCCTTTCATCACATGGAAAAACACAGATTTCTTTCAGTATCAGTTAATGCCAGGATTACTCATTTAGTGAAACAATTTCCATGATTACTTAACTCATAAATAAGATCGTAGAAAATCTTTTTTTGATGAGTTTTAAAAGCTACAAATCTCACCTAAAGACCATATGAGGCAGAAATGATTTCCTTTTCAAAGGGCTGAATGGAACATGTGATGAAACGACTACTTGGCTACACCCTCATCAACCACCGACCCAGATAGCAACTGTAAGCAGGGAACTACCCCAGAGACACACCGGTGACACAGTGCACACACTCAGTGATGTGGTCCCACAAGAACAATGATTATGAAGTGGCAGAGCAAACTACAGAGATAGGAACCAAACTGTGCTGATATTGTGTTTACCTTGGCGATTTGCAGCAGTACAATACAGTGCTTGATGGACTCTACCATGCTCTGTAAGAAGAAGACAGGAAAGGAATTTAGCAACTCAGGGCCAACTTGAAACCGAAAGACAGGAAGGAAAATGTGTAAAGGTGTCACTTACACAAGTAGTCTCTTTCAAATGTTCAACTTTCTGTAAAAAGGAAAATAAAAAGACAGTTTGATTGGAGAGCATTTAAAAACAAAAAGCAAATACAGTAGTAATTCCTATTCTGGTGAAGTCAGTGACCAACAGCCAGCATCATTCCCATGGAGGAAGTGAATCACACAGCTGCTGGTAAACTACTGTGTCACTCTGAAACTGAACTGCTTCCCCCAACAATAACATGACTTACCTAGAACTACAATCTTAAGTAACGAGACAAAATGTGCGTCTGTTTACTGAATGGCCTTAAAAAAAACAAGAAAAAAGAAATGCAATTGTAGTGTTAACTACCACCTTCATAATCACCTGCTATTTTGATAATCTATTATTACCAAACCAAGGAAGTTATGTAATTACCTGTGTTCATTTGTTTGTTTGTTTAACTTTTGTTGAAGCTACCAATAAAGTGCTATTCTAGTTATCTAATAAGTCATTTATCAAGCAAATGTGCTATACCTTTTCTTGTTCTCCAAAGTGAGGATTTGCTGCTGTTGTCTCTTTTACATGTTTGCAAACTGAATATTTTGGAGTTTTAAACAGCTGACTGGACAAAACAAGTCACCTGAAGACATCATTTTTGCGACCTGGGAAATTACGGGCGTTTTTTTCCCCATGTTGCAACACTCTGCATACAAAACAATTTATTGATTGAATCATTTGTTGTGGCCATGAGGTCTGCACAGTCACTGATCTGAAGTCTGGCCTGTCAGTCAGCTGAGGACAGTTTTGGTGTGGCTGGATATGGCTGGCAGATTCAAACTCAGAAAGATTTACAATATTAACAAAAAAAAAATGAAACACAGAAATATTCATTTCTTCCATGACTGAATATATAAGCAGTCCTAAGAGGGGAATAATATCCTCAGGATACAGTTTGAAGCCAAAAAGGTGGTTACTTAGACAAACAAAGTAAAATTGTATGAAATTGTGTTGTCCTATAAAAATAGTTTGTTTATTCAATCAAGAAAAATTTAAAAATTTCCCCTCTGATTAAAATTGCTTCTCCACAACTGCACCTTTAATGTATGTAATGAACTATATGTACTATGATAACTGTTTTGCTAGCTTTTCAAACATAAAGACAAATCCTCCATTAACTTTCTCAATACAAATGCTAAGAAACAGGTTGCACAGTCCAATTCAACCACCTTTAAAAATACTCTGACAATTTCAAAATGATCAGTGACAGCTATCAAACGCCTGCACCAAACAGACAACCATCATTTTTGATTCCTGAGCGCTGTGTGTCAGCCCGCTACCCCTGCTGTTAGCCAGGCCACTAATGACAGCGAGAACAGCCGACCAGAGAGCTGACACACAAGGACAGAGCAGCACTGCTGGTACTCACTCTGCGTGATTCATCCTCTTTGCAGTCCTTGATCTTCTCATCAAACAGCTGTGTGAGAGTGACCGAGAACAAGAGATGAAAAGGCAAAAAAGAGAGAAAGAGGAAATATGAGCTAAGAAGGGTACACAGTCAAATAAGTATTGAAATGATCAGATATGATGCGATGATGTGGCCGGAGGTAATGTGGTAGCAAGAAGCAAGGTCTTCTCACGAAAGAAGGACACTATGTGTCTTCATTATGCTGCTGCTTCTTTAAATACGTTTTTTTTCTGTCTTGTCATCATGCAACCACAAATCTTATTTTTAATAACTTCTGCTTGACATCAGAAAGGGAGTACTCTTAAAAAGTGATACAAAATAAAGGACGGTCAACATGAAACAGATACAAATGCAAGTCCTGCCATGTATAGGACACACTTACAGATTTAATTTCAGGTTGTAACTTGGAATAAATGATTTCATCTGTATGGAAATTATTTCAAATTGATTATTGTAGCTTTGGATGTCAAACCAAAATATGTTAAAGTGAGTGGCAGATATTTTACATTTCACAAATCTACATTAGTGTAAAGCAGGATCATTCAATACATTATTCAA
The DNA here is from genome assembly GCA_963678695.2 of Diplodus puntazzo. NCBI lineage: Eukaryota > Metazoa > Chordata > Actinopteri > Spariformes > Sparidae > Diplodus > Diplodus puntazzo. The sequence continues at coordinate 14,920,018 of OZ023163.1, forward strand.
TCGAATGCCCAGATTTGAAAAAAAAGTGATGTCCCAAGGGGCCAGAAATTAGTCAGTATACAAAAGTACAGGTAAAACAAAAATACACTGGAAGTTAATATAAATAAACATGAAATTAAATGTATACATATTTTTACTCAGTTTGACTCCCCTAATTTCCCTCCGCTTGAACAACATGGGTAAATACTTTTTAATGGAGGTAAGAGTATGTCTCTGCTTTACAAAACTAATGGGCTAATTAGCGTGCTAATTAAATGATCAAAAGGCTGGAGTGAGGCTGTTAAAGGGCCACATTGCTTGGGTGCAAAGTATTCCAGATGGAATCATGTTGTCAGTTCGGTATTGCTCCTACCTTTAACTGGTCAATCAGAATCTGTAGGTAGGCGTCAGCTTCAGCAAGTTTCTTATCAAAGTCTTGAACACTCGGAACGAATCCTGTCTCGGCCTCCTGATGGTGGAGAAACAAACAAAGCTGAGCATTAGTGCGACCTTAATGAAATCTAACACCATGCAGGTGTTCACATACTCAAAGTAAAAACACACAGCTGCCACCAATAATATCAGACATGTATTCACATATTATCCATTCATAAAAAAGAAGAGCTCATCTCTGTCGCCTCCTGGCCAGGTGAGCTTTGTAAACTGTTACACAAAATGGTGGACAGAAACATCAACAGTTCAGGGGAATCTTCCAGCAGCGTACTGTACTGGGGGAGATATGAACACTATTGTTTAAAGGCTAGCCTACATAAAAGGCCAGCAGGTCTGTCTGCCGGCCTGCCTGACTGGAGGCCAGCGGATTTCAGGCTTCAACAAAACTGAATCAAGGAACTCGAGGTTGGAGACAATCAATGTACTGACAAAGAAGCGTGTGTGTAAATGGGCTGATGTTTGTAAAATAGCTTGACTTAATAGCCTACATCAGAATCAGAAACACAGACTTCACACTAGTATTGTGTTATATCAATACCATTGAAATGGTTTGAATTAGGTGTGGGACAAAATACATCATATCGCTTCCTCTAGCAATATGATGATCGATAGACTTGTGCCAAATATTGCTATTTTTTTATTAAAACATGTAGGCGCTCTGAACAGATTCCTCTGACAATCTGACTTGCCAGAGTAATTCAATCTGTGTAAACTTGATTTACACAGATTGAATTGAACAGATTTTAGTGAACCATAGTTGCTTCCTTCTTCCTTCTTGCTTTTCTTCTTCTTACTTTCCGGCAGTTCATCCTTGCTAGTTAATGGGTATTTTGCATCATAATGATGGCACACAAGGACAAGGACAAGTTGCAGTCAGTCTGTGTGATAAAGAGGCACTAAACATTGTTTCATCTCAGTTCCTGTCAGATTTTGAGAACTGACACCACAATGCAGTCAATAAATGCACAATTCCTGCACTTTGCATTTCTTGGGGTCTTTCTCTTTTTCAATTAGACAGGTATTATGAGGTATCGTTAGACGACTGTTTTGCAACGTATTGTTTATAACAGAATCGCTGTTTCATGATACTGTCCTTATTGTATACATTGAATATATAGTGAGTAACTTTGATTCCCAAGCCTGGTTTTAATACCGACTTTCTGCAGTATTGAGACACTCGTACAAGCTGCGCTTCGCTGCTATTTCTTCTCTCCAGCAGTGAGTTGACACACACACATATACACACACAGACTGCTGCAGTGCCTACATGGTCAGAGGTAAATTAACTTAGAGGCTGTTGTGCTTAACACACAATACACAAGGCTTGTTAGATTTACCTTTTTATAAAGGCCTCAAATCTTATGCACTCAATGTTGTGTGAACATGGCACTCGATCGATTTTTTCATGGTATGGTATCGTACATAGAAATTCTAGTACCGTAACAACACACACACACACACTGACATACACACACAGAAACTCGGGCACAGTCAATGACATTACATAATATGCATTAAAAGGTAATTACTAGAATATTGGCAGGACGTAAGTGACCGGACATCTGTCTCTATCTGTCTGAGCTCAACAGAGCAAGAACAATCCAGCTGACTGTGCAACAAAACCCCAAAACAGGAAAATGAGCAGATAAAGGTACGTGCAGACAAGACTTCCTCAACAACAGCAAAAAATAAATCAAAAAACACTGGTCAATAGCACAATAACCTCTCTACGTCAAGCCAGACGAATCAGTAAGATGACTAACACAGCATGTCACTACTACTCTGCACACAGAACAACAAAACTGATAACAACACACTGAGGCCCTGTTAATCAATCAAGCTCTTATCAAACCATGTTCGGTGGTGCTGCCGCTGCTTTGGATTTGCTGCGTCGCATAGTCCTGGTGTGTCCCGAGTCTGTGGAGTTGTTCCTCCCTGCTAAAGACGACCTCACAGGAACATGAAGGAAAGCCATTAACAGCCGAACACTGACCACTGTTGGCAGTCACCCTGGCACGAGACCTGCTAAAGTTTAACCCTAAGAACATACTCGATTTATAGAGAACAAAGTCTGAGTCGACTCAGCAGCCATGAAGCCTGACTGCAGTTAGCTGTCTGACTTCCTCAAAAGGATCAAAGGTGCTTCACTGTTGATGTGACTGCAGAATATAGCTGGCCACATGAGGGCCTGAACAAAAATCAACTGCCATTCCAGTGTGAGCGACTTGCCTTGTCCGTTTACTCACACTGCACCGGAGAGATCAATTCAGTTTATCAAGATAAGCACTGTCTTACCTGAAGCTGCCAACAACACACCAGCACAAACACAACATGTGCAGATGCTTGCATAAACTTGTTAGGACTACCTTTGTGAATGTGCTACACCTCAAATTTCATAGTGAAGTGTTCACTATGAAAGGGATTAACTCTGTCATGCACCACTTCTGTAATACAGTAGGGATGAACAAGTATTCGAGGAATAATCAAAATCCCTATATGCGCAATAAGTGTAATATCCAAACCCCAGGAGCTGCACATTTTTTTGATAAAAAGGTCAAATGTGTCACAGCATGGCATTATAAATAAAGCACTGCGTATCGTGCTACAGAGATGCCATGGCCTATAAATCGTATTCTGTAGATATTAAAGGAATGCTTGTGTGGCACAGATCTCAGACGCAAAACACAATTTTTATATTTTTCTTCAGTGAAAATGAAAATGACTATTCCCAATTAAATAACGACACACAAACATTTGACAACATGATGCAACTGAATTAAAAACCAAAAAGATGTTTAAAGAAAACAATGCATCTTAAGGGCCGTGTTTCCCAGAGGGCTTGTATATTCAACACGTTAACTGCAAAGGTGTTATACCATACATCACAACTGGCAATATTTGTATTAAAGCTATAAACACAAGTAAAAAGAAACTAAAACAGAAATTAGAGCAGGAAAATGAAGCTGATAAGGTGAAAAAATAGGACTGAAAAATAAGATGGAGCCCCTATTATGACATGGTGAACAATAACTCATGTTTCGTCAACACACATAAATGAGGGGAAGTGTTTTTTTTAAAACATACAGGGCAGATAAGTTTGGGAGCGGAAAGTCAGTGGCAGGTGGTTGCTTTTAAAAACAGCCACTGTAGCACCACGTCATGGTGCTCGTTTGGTCACCAGTCCTGAAATATTTCCAGACGTCTGCACCTCTGCTCCCACTCATTCCCACCACACAGGCCGTGCATCCTATCCTGTGAGTGTGCGTTTGTGACTGTGACGTGGGAATTTTTCAGAGCAGCTTGCGAAATATCACACATAAACAATCAGAAACACACCCAACCACCCTAGACACTACAAATAACACTGCCCTAGCACCATCTCTCTCCCCCCCCCCCAATCCACCCTCCCATTTCTATTTGTCTTTTCACTCAGGGTGACCCACTTTAATATGCTGCTGCCCCAACAGCGCACTGCAGCCGTTAAAGTTCTCCTTGCTGTGGTGCAGTGGCGTTTGTGTATGTGTGTGTGTGTGTGTTTACTTACTGGGTGCCTTGCTCCAATGGACATGCTGCGTTAAACCTTCTACATCCCTCCCATCAGGCCATCTAGCCTGACACAAGATCCTTTTCTCTTTCTCTACATCCGTTATTCTGTTTTTCTCTCTCTCTTTCTGAAGTTAGCGCTCTTTTCTCACTCCTTCTCCTCCTCCACACAGAAACAGAAAACAATCTTCACGGGTTGCACTCCACTGCAGTTTAACAATATAATCCAAAGCAGCCGACAGACTGTGAGTTAGCTGTGCAACCAGTCCGGTTACGGCATATCCTTGGGCAGCAATTATCAGCTGAGCCTTTGCTATGAGGGCAGACGGAGCTGAGTTAATCCAGGACCCTCCCCTGGCAGGAAAGGCAGACTTCCTCTCACGCAGGCAGAAGAGAAAACACACAAAGCAGCAGCAGCAAGTGCTGACAGGGACAAGCATTAACAGCCACTCTGATTGGCTGAGGCCGCAGAGGCAGATGTTTGGTTGATCAAGCAACCGGCTCTCGGGTTGGTTACTGCTCGGTCACATGGTGCTACGACAGCAGCGCACTAACACTGCATAAGTGTGTGTATGTGTGTGTGTGCGCACCGAGCAAGCAGGCACACGTAGCACATCAGAAGGATTTGTCACAGAAAAAAAAAGGAGGAGGGAGGGAGAGCAAATGAAAAGGTTGGTCATGAGGTGAAAAAAGAGGAGAAGATGGGTGGGAAGAGATTACGTAGATGATAATGATGGGGGGGGAGGAGGAGGAGGAAGAGTTGGTTTAGGGAAGGAGAGGAGGAAAAACGGTTTGCCAGAGAAACAACTGGAGGGCATGACACCAAGAAAAAGAACTGGTTGAGACACACTCAGTCTCAACAATAATAAAACACAGACACAAAATAAAGGAACAGAGCCAGCTGCCAGCAGGACAGCAGTAAATTGTCTCATGGAGACTTCCCATAAAACTAAGCATGGTCCTCCTGATACCAGTCCAAATCAGCTGCATAACATGCCATATCATCCTCCATTCATAAGGGCATGACTGCCACCATTGTTTCCACGTAAAATGGAAAGACTCACCACAGATTCCCGACTGCTCTGCTAAGCAAAATAGGTAGGAGCAAGACACATGAAGCTTAAAAGCGATAAAAACAAGACGAGAGATGCAAAGTCCCTTTTGCAAAGTCATAAGGGTGTTGCCATGTAGCATGGTGCATGATTTACAGAGTATGCAAACACATCCAATCTGTGGTTCAATAAAAATCCCACAATAAAAGCTTTGATACCTAGGTAACATACTTACCTACACTTTAAGGTTTCAGACAGGTTAGCTAGACCATATCTATACCAGTATACTCTTTAGGTATTACAGAGAATAGCATGATTACTACTATGTCAGTAAACTACAGAGATACTGTCATGGGAATGAGTATAAACAGTCAAACAAACATCAAGGAGCCCCAAAGCGAAGCAACTTTTTCTTGGAACTATGGATTAGACACACAGACATACAGAAACACACACACACACACACACACACACACACACACACACACACACGCACACACGAACAAACATGTGCACATTAACATACCCGGAGTTGGAGGGTGTGACGGAGGATAGTTCCTTCTAGGGCATGGATCCACTTCTCCCGCTCGTCTGCATCTCGGGCTAAAGGCAGAAGGACACAGACACACCCGGTGAGCCACGTTTTCCATACAGATAGTAGCCATTACACTTGAGCTATGCACTCAAGGCACCAGGACACAACACTGGGATGACATGAGTACTGGTGACCGAGTGATGAAGCTGTATATTCACGTAGAAACTATAGTCGGCTTTTTATATTAAATACTCAAATTCAGTTTATCCTCATGTTCAGAGCTAAAGAATCTAAAACTGCACGCAGTTTCACAAGTAAGATTAGTAATAGTTATAGACGAACTATAAGCTTTATTAGAAGAGCCCATTTCATATATCAGAGAGGCACATAATGTGCTTTGAAGCTGAAGTAAACAACATACATCAAAAAAGATAATACAATCAAATCAAAAGGATACCAAGAAACAGATTCAGAAACAGAAAGATGTCTGGAGATTTCATATGGCAGATGTCCTGAAAGGGACGGTTCAAAATTTATTTCTATTTCTTTGTTGACTGATTCCACGCGCATATCTATCAGTTAAATTTGAAGCTGCAGTCACCACCAAGTTAGCTTAGCTTAACATGAAAGTGGAAGCAGAAAGAGACAGAGAAAGTTTACCTGTAATTCATAGAAAAAACAAACCATTGTCACAACACTGTCGTTGTACACAGGTTCTATGTCCGGCCAGGTGCAGTCACTTCCTGTGTAAACTGGTAGCCTGGCGACCTCTCTGTGTCGATAAAACTGCAGAAAGACACTGCGCCTGGGCTAGAAAATAGCCCAGCACATAACTCTGACCAGAGCCTGGCTAGCTGCTTCCCCCCTCTATCAGTATCATATTTAACTAAGCTGACGTCTCCTGACTATAACTTCATGAAAGAGGTGTTTTTAATCTTCTCCTATAACTCTCAGGAAGAAAGCAGTGTGTTGCCAAGATATTGTTAAATTACAATATTTATCAAGGCTAGCTAGCTAAATAGCAGCCTCTAATTTAGCAGCATATATATGATCATCATAAGGATGAGGAATTTGAGCTGCTTCAGAGTAGTGAGGCACTGATCTCACCCTCTCTTTTCACATCGAAGCTTTGGGGTCTATGTGTGAACTGTAGCTGGGCGTGGCTGCATCCTCACAGCAAAGAAGGAGAACAAACAGACCGCCGGTGACATTAAACAGTGGCCCAACACAGGCTCCCACATGTGCTACCTGCAGAGACTGCAAAATGGCAATAGCATACAGAGATGTCACATTCTCTCCTCTGCCAACACACGACTGGGACTGAATCCATCCAGGTCAGGTTGTCGCATGTCTTCCAGTGTTGTGTGCGTTCATATAATGCCACTGAATTCCCTGGCAAACTATACTCCTGTGTAAGAGCCATTTTTCATTGAGCTGGAAACAAGACGGCAGAGCAGATAAATGGCTGTGCTAGCACAGAGGCTGAGCAGCACTACGGCACAAAAGCTTTTAAAGACATTAAAAGGTAGCCGAAGCTCGGGCCAATCCACTCAGACAGCGCCTCACTGCCCTCTCACTTTCCCCTCATCCAAATAGACTCTCTAGAGGAAAAGATTACTGCGGCTAATGTTGTTTAGCTCTATTCGCGACACAGGAGAGGTTCTAGAAGGGCCACTGAACCAAAACAAATACTGTATGAACGGTGTCCCGATTTTTATCCTCGTCTGAGGCTCATGTGCTCACACCATCGTTGACATTCCCCATGTTGGTATGAGCAGTTTGTCAGCACAACCAATCTTCAGCCAGTCACATGAAGCAACTCGCAGCCATGACAGTAGCGGTCATCATTAACCAGGAAGTTAAATATTTAAACAACCAGCAAGTTACTTGTTGTTTAAATATTGACTTGTCTTGATACAGGAAAAGGGGAGGAATGGACAAGACAGGATAAGTCAGGGTACGATTTACAATTATCTAGGGGTGCAATGGCTGGTTATTTTTAATGACATTTAACCTGTTAATTATTTTCTCAACAAAGCCCTGGAAGACCTACCCAAATGTCTTGTTATTGTCATAGAAGAGTAAAGCAAAGATTAGCAATTAGATGTGAATTTAATAGTTGACAACTAATTGAAAAGTTGCTGCAGCTCCACAACTCTATCTGACCTCAGTGTAGTACAGCAGGCGTACTGCTACCTGGTAAGTGTTACTTGGAACAAGCTATAAAATGGACCCAGGGAGATGTGTTTTTCCAGGATTAAAGATTTCTGGAATATGCATTCCAGAAATCTGCATCTTTCAATCCCTTTTCTCCATCTTGGGATAAGACGCGAGGAGAATTTCAAAGTACATAAGGGGAAACAATAGGAGCAAATGTCTAAATGTCACTAAGTTCTAACTGCACATTCCTGACATTAACAAAACTTATATTATAAATATTATGCTGCTGTTCCCTCTGAGTTGCTGCTACTGAAGGTGTGCTGACTAAACCCCATTACTGCAGGCTCTGATGCTTCTCAGTTAAAGGAAATCGGTGAGGCACAGCAAGGCTGTTGGAAGAACAAGCGCACACAGGACGTGTTGTACCTCACACCAATACACTCCAACCTACACACCCACCCACCCACACACACACACACACCCACACACACACAACATTCTAATAATTACAGAAAGACCCTGGCAGATTTTGGATCAAGACCCATGATAGATACAGACACAGAGCACAAATAAGCCCAGAGATGCAACCTGAAAGGTCTGAATTCAGTTCAGTACGATCATCGACAGGTCACCTCATATCCAGCATGGGGAACTGATACCAGACGTTTGTGATATAACAGTTACTGATACCACCACTGAATGTCAAAACAAACCTGCTGGGGATTATTTGATGGCTAGAGCTGAAACGCAAAGAGGAAAAACAACTACTATCTAACATTATCTGTTCGACGAACCAGGCTGAGTGTCAAAGTAAACCAAACCCTTATAGAGTAAATATTTGAAAGGTAATCTAGGGTCACTTAGACTTTCAAAAGGAATCTAAGTTATTTCTTAACTTAAAAATGAAATATCCTACACAAAACCACAATAAAATAACCACATTTTGGACCCAGGGTTGTCACACTGAATTGCAGGGATCAATTTTGCTTATATTCTTGTCAGAAGTTCAGAACACCTGAACTCTTTCTCAAACTATTTATTAAGTCAATAGCTCAATGTTATTTGTGTGTTTGCTTCAGGGGGAAGTGACTTACTTCAATGCAACTAAATTGATGTTACGTGAGTGCTCTCTAGTCTGTTAACTTGATTTTCATACTCATTTCAAGTATTTTTTAACTAACGCACTGGCTAGTGGAACACCTGTTATATTTTGTCTTCATCCATTCTGGAAATGCAATGAAACTCTGATATTATACAGAATATACACCGATAAACTGGCAAACTGCTGGCATCAGCATTATCCACATGTAAAGGAATATTATTATCGGTCCAGTATCATTTTATGTTGATACCTGGCCAAAACTGTAAAGCAAGCAGCTCTGTAATCATTTCTTCTACGAAAAATGCAACTTCATACTATTTTTTAAACTATAAAAATCGACATGCTTGAAAAAGCAATGCCTGTTTTCAATTGTTTCTTTAGCAAGTTATTAACCAGACAAGCATCTTCTGCTGTCCCTGATTTTATTTGCCTCAAGATTCCAGTCTCTAACTTAGATAATGAACACTGACTTCAAAAATCAGCAAGTTTAGGAATTAAATGTAGAACGATTTCAGCTACTGGTAATTACAGTCACCTGGACTGTTGTAAATGCAATCATAGACAGGTGGTGCTAATATCTATATCCAGCATGAACAGTTAGCACAAACACATAGACAGATACCATATCCAGACAAGCAGACAATTGACACGCTAAGCTGACAGCACCAGTGGTATATCCGTAACACAAGGATTCTCAGCCTCTCCCAATAATGCTGCTCCTTCGTTCTCCAAGGGGTCCCTGTGAATTATTCATCCCCCCCCCCTTCTTATTTTTCTCCTCCTGCCATTTTCAGACAAGCTGATGAAATGTCTCGGTACATGCTCCAGTGGGGAGGGTGGACTGCAACCCTTAAATAAAGCAGTAGCTACACAAATGTGTTGTGAAGAAAAAGCACAATTTCCTGATGAGTGTAGCCGAAGTTGTCTACTAAATATCTGTCCAGTGCTCTGCTTAATGAACAACTAATCATGTTGCTTTGGAGTGACTGAGGCATGTGTAGCTGATTTAGTTAGACAGAGTATGTACTTGGGCACATCTTTCTAACTAAGTACACAAAGGCAGATGCACTGCGACAACACAATGGTAAAAAAAAAGAAAGATGTCCAAGGTGGAACAAAAAACAAACAAACAGTGGAGGTGATATCAAAGTGAGGGAGGACCCTGGATGGAGACAACGGAGAGAACACAATGGGGGTCTCTCATCCTGGACAGATGATCCTCTGGGCAGTCGAGGTGGCCTGACAAAGAGGGAGGGAGGATGAGAAAGAGGGCGAGAGATTGATAGCTACTGTAGATCGGAGGAGGCAATTGAGAGCAGAGAGAGGGGAGAAAGAGGAAAACGGGAAGCTAAAGGGCTCTCAGGCAACTCTGATGCACCGCCGGGGGAGAAGGGTTGATGAATAATGGATGCTTCTCTAAATAGAAAGACAGTACAGAGCTGCACTAGAGGCTAGAACAGAACTATACTTTAACCTGTGAGCTGGACTGTCCCATAAGAGAACATACCGTGGCTCAAAATTATTTATTTTTCTTTGCTCTTCAACATAAGAAACCCTTTGATAACGAGTTGTGTATCAGCAGGTGTACCAGTCATTGTACATTAGACAGTTTATACCTTACACTAGCTCCAGCCTGTACAAAACGGCTCACTGACTATACTGTATATATAGACAGAGTAAGTATTCAGACACATCCGCTGTGAATCCTGGGAGACTGACTGCATAACATGCTCAGGCCAGGATCGTTTTACAGCATCAGAGAAATCTCTTCATCATCCTGCCCAACATCCTGTGCATCTCTTGATATCCAAGCCAACAGCTGATATATCCAGAATCTTGTGTTCAGTAATTTTCCTCCCTGTTCCTGAAGGGGTGACACATGAGACGGTATCTGGACAGCAGATGTGTCTCACAGTGAGTTGTTACTGATGATCAGTGGGGGGGTCACAATGTGCCGAAAATATTCATGCGAAAGGACATGCTGCTTTCAAAAGATTACTTATTTATTTATATCAGCGCTGATGTAGACTAACTGAAATAAAGAGTTGTAATTATCATTGGTCATGAAATGTTTTAATTCAACATCTTTACAAATGCTAATATCTTGTAGTACTGCACTTTCATATAAACTACACACGTTGTATTGTCTTTGCTGCTTTTGCATGCACGGTATGCACCCTGCCAGAAATTCATTTCCCTCTTTGACTCTTTGACTGCATTAACAAAGGTTTTGAATAATGCACCTAAATTTGGAGTAATTAAATCATAATTAGAATAAAATTTGCATACACTCCTGCAGATAATTTACATATCTACCTACAATTAAATATTGTTGACTAGTTGTTGACTATTTTGGATAGGATTCTAGTACCTTTTCTCCATTTTAATTTTTAATTTATTTAAAATTCTTCCTGTATAGTAATTCAATCTAAACGACAAATGAAGCCCAATCGCAAGGTAATTTGGCAATGGCAATAAAGTTTTTTTGGTTTTCTTCTCAAAAAGCAAACATCCAAAATTGAAAACAAACAAACAAAAAACCCTGAATGACTGCACTTTCTCACTGGCTGTGGCATTACAGCTGAGGTCAAAAAGAAAGTTCCTGAATAAATTCAGACCATGACATTTGAGCTCGCTCTCTATGAAAATATGCATACAATATTACCATGTGTAGGGCAAAAAAAGAGCCAAACCAGTGATGAACAGGACAAACGGCAGTAACAACAAACATCCTTCTCTAAATAACATGCCTAGCCTGTGCAAACATTTGACTGACTCAGGACGATGCACACACTCTTCTCTCCTTGATAATCCCCCTCAGTTGACAGCAACTAAACAATCATACTGCTCCGAACTGTCTATGAACCACAATAACAAACCAATACACCCTAATGCCACGAAACGTACCACTGCTCCACCCTAACTGGACATTTCAGAAGACAAACAAATATCGCCTCCTCTCGATCCTTTTTGCCCGGGACTGGCATGCATGCGGACCATGAGACGTGCACGGTTTTCTCCTTACCCTTGCGTTTGTAGAACCACAGCATACAGCTTCGGAACACAGACATGGGAGAGGGCATGGAGGAGGTGAGAGGGGCGGGGGGCCCATGGACTGTGGCTGGTGACCCTCAAGAAGGGGGTGAAGGAGTGGGTGCTGGTGTGTGTGGGGGGGAGGGGGTTTGGTGTTGGCAGGGGGCAGGAAAAATGATTACAAATGGATAGATGGAAGAACAGAGATGAAGGGAAGGTGGAAGAGGTTAGTTAAAGACCTGGTGGAGAGATAGAATAAAAAAAAAGAAGGTGTCTGCGATGCACTGGAGTGGAAGGCTCCCTGTCAAAAAAGAGAGAAGGGCTGGCAGGACGGAGGGGGGCGACGCTGTAGCTGGGAGCCAATCCTGTCCCTGCGAAGTGACTGGTTGGTAGATAGTGAGCGGCGGCAGCAGCAGTGGAGCGAAAGGTGTGCAGCAGAAGCAACCAGAAGAGACCTGAGCTCAGCTTCCACCTCAGCAGTATTTCCTTTATTACTCCCAGAGGATCAACTGCAGAGACACACAAGCAGCAATCTTCCTCCTCAGCCACAGTCAGGAGGACCAAGGGAAAAAAAAAGGCCTTACTTGCTCGTTCTGTTTCCAGAGGAATCTGTCTAGCTCGCAGAGGAACAAATCGTGTTTATCTACAGAAATATGTGTCAGTCCAACTTCACAGAGCTTGGAGAGGTTCCACTGGAAGGGAGAAAAGGCTCTGATGCACGCAGCACGCTTTGACATTGTGTAGATGCTTGTGTGCATGTGTTTCCTGGCATTAGTGCAGACCAATCCAAGTCTTTAAAAGGCGGGGGGGTGAGAGAGAGAGAGAGAGAGTCGGGGAGAGAAAGAGAGAGCAAATGAAGAGCAGGGATGGATGCAAAAGAGAGAGCGCACAGGAGAAGGATGCCAGCACAGTGAAGAGGGAGTAAAGAGAGAACAAAATTAAAAGAAGGACACCTCACCTTGGAAATGGAAAGTCTTCTGGTCCACAGTGATGGTGAACGTGCTGTCGTCCTCGTCATCGATGCCGATCACAGCTCCCTGGGCAAACGGAACGAGAGAGAGGGAGAGAGAGAGAGAGATGAGAACAAACAGGCAGTCAGACAGTGAGACACGTCATACTCCACTTTCCGTTTCCACCCTCATGCCCTCCACATGTTCCAGCAGCCAGGACCGGCTCCCTTTCTAAATTACCCTTGGTCCGTCTCATCAGCACCTCAGTCTCTCCCTTTCAAAAGCACCTCTTGCCTCATCATCTCCTTCCCTCTAACACACACATACACACACACACACACACACATATCCGGGTGCAGGCTTTTAGAACATGGCAGAGAGGAAGGGAGGGGATAAGGAGGTGGGATTTGGGAGAGCGAAGAAAGGAGGAGAAAGGCAATGAAGGGTGGAGAGAAGCAGACACTGGGGACCAGCAGCCAGCAGCCAGCAGCAGAGAGGAGAAAGAGAACTGCAGAGAAAACGGCCTGCTGGCTAGCTGGGACATTAGCTCCTAGCAACAGAAACAGGGTGTGTGACTCATACAGCAAACCTGAAAACCTGCAAATAATACACACAACAACTAAAGCAAATGGATGAACTCATATTAACATCTGAACATATTTAGGAGACTGGTACAACAGCTATCCATAAATCTCATATTTAAGAAACTAGTAATCTTTTATTAATATTTTATGTCAGACTCTCAGTGAGGTGAGGTGAACTATTCAATATTCTTTTTCTCTTAATCTATCATTCATTTCCTTTATTTGTGTAGTTTTTGTAGTCCTCGTTCCTCACTGGATGTGTATTTCAGTGAAGCATACAGCGCAATTTTGGAGACAAATTCTTTGTTTGTGTGCACATATTTAAAGGAGAATTTGATTCTTCTGATGATTTCATCCTTTAAATGTTGCATAATTAACACATACAAAGTCAAGTTGGTTGTTTAAGAACAATTTCTTTGTTTTTTAAGGTAGATTTTGATTGACAGTTGCACCGAAATGACAACGAGTCTGTGTGGTCTTTCCCACTCTTGAGAAAGTCCAGAGGGAAGAGCCAGTCACACAAAAAAACTCAGAGTGGTCAAGGCTGTACCTCATGATCAGGATGCATTATAGTAGATGAACTGATTTGTAAAGTCATTATTCCTAATAATCATTGTGATAATGTGTATCTGTTGTTATTCATTGTGTGATGCAATGATGTCTGGCAAAAACCAGTCTGTATTTTCAACTGCTAATGCAGCCAACTGTTTTTCTTCTCTGCCTTAGAGCCCTGGATGAACATTTCTTTTTGCTGATCACAAAGTATGGCTTCATAAATTACAGGTAAGTGTGTCAGCTTCACCAATAACTGACAAAGAAAGATAATGATTCATTAAAGGTTATCATAGTGGACTGCACTTTTTTCTACAGATCTTATTTTTCAATTTTGGACATGGGGAAAATCTTTCTCCAAGGATGTTGAACAATTTGACATTTTAAAAATCTTTTGCCTTCTAGCATTTAAAAATAATTTAAAATCAACCAGTATAAAGCTACTATACAGGTTGTGGCTACACTGTTATTTCACACAGGACTAGGCATGCTTGGGAGCCTGTTTGTGAACTTTGTGAAAACTGAAACTGAGCCAATCAGCTCCAGTTTTTTTGAAATAAAAGCACATTTTAAGAGATTTCTAAATTAGTTATTTATGAATCTAAGCTGTACAATTACCAAAAACATTTTCTTTTTTAGTTGTAAAGTTTTCACTTTAAAGAGTATTTTTTCCTTTTTTCCAAGTGTAGTGAATATTTTATTAAGCCATTATAACTTAAAAGATGCTTGATCTATTGCGTCACAATAATATCAGTAACACACTTCTTCAACTGGCTTCAACTGAAACCTCTGACCTTTCGCTATGTGTCTCTAAACAACACTGGATCCTCTTTTCAGGTAGTTTCAGGAGACACTTCCTCTCTTCACTGAGATCTAGGGTTTTTCAGGGTGCTCATCAACGCCTTTGTCTCCCTGAAATAGGTGTGGTGGGATAACATGACTTTTCAGCACTACTTCTGTAAAATCTCATGAGGAACTTTACCTCCTTGCTTTCATATTCACCCATGAGAGATGCTATGTGGCTGACTGAGCAGGCACAGGTTCTGGTGTGTGAGGGCTGCCATGGGTCCTCAAGTTAACAATGTATATAGTTGGGAATTTGGATGAGGATTAAAAGCCTGGGCCTACTTTGCCTTTTACAAAAACTTGAGGACAGGCAAAAATGTAAAGTAAACTGTAAAGGTCCAAAAGAGGCACCATAATGAGATTTCACTCAACTGAATCACCTCAGTAAAGAAAGAGGAGGAAAGTTTATCACATGTGTTTTTATAATTTTTAAATTTAAGCCAATATATGTAATCATACATTTTAAGTCTGGCTCTCAGTAAGCTTCTCTCAAGAAAAATACGACACCCTAAATTTTTTTCAAAACCCCTCTACAATAAGAATCCTTCCTGCCTTTCCAACTAACAACTTGTGATATAGACACTGTAGTAGGGCGACTGCTGCCATCTAGTGGATGTTATTCAACACTGACAAGCTAAATAAAAAAATTGGAGTGACAGAGCTGTGGATGACTTTAGTAAAAGGCCTGACACATTTTAAACTAGGCCAACAAATCAATCTTGAAGATTGAAGTACATAAGATGAAAACTGCACAACGCTGTTTGTAGCTGAACGGACAAAGCAAACCTTGTAAACCTGGATCGACTAGGCAACAATGCCCTGAACATCTGGAAGCTCTTCCAAATACTTGTTAAAAGCAGGCCAGCAATACGCAGAATATGCATGGAATTTATCAAAGCCAGCAGTCAGGAGCAGGCGGCCTCCATTCCTGAGAACTTACCCTGAGTCGCACACAGCCTCTTCTGGATCCTCGCATCATCTTGTCCTTTGACTGTAAATCAACAACAGAACAAAAGAGGGGTTAATCAGTTTGCAGGCCAGCGTAAAGGTTTATAATTAAAGCTTTTGTAAAGAGTCAAGCCAGCAAACTAGAATAAAATGCAAGATTGTGCTCTCCAAAGGCCCTGTCCAGTGAAGATGTCTGTCGTGGCTGCTTCAGTTTCAGGATCTTGATATTATGCCTGCCTTTCTGGGATACTTAAATAGGATAGAGCTATGGTTACTGTTAGAAGTAAGACCTCTGCTTTTTCTGCTCTGACAAGCGATGATGCCATGCCCATCTGTAGCATGAAGTTGCTTTGGTTACGTTAGTAACATTTAACACAAATCACTGTGTAGAGATTCTGATAGGCCAGTCTCATATCATGTATAAAGCTACTGCATTTAAACTACATAGTGTGGTTGTCCTTCTATATATAATAAGACTATTTGGATCAAAGTGTAGTCTCGTAATCTCTGCTCTAATTTAGGTTTAACAACAAACAGAGAAAATTGGGTTTAAAACCATATATCGCATGTAAGCCGAGGATGTGACTGAAGTCATGTCCCTTTAACTAATGTCTGACTCAAATCACAACTTCATTTACTGTTGATACTTTCCTTATAATGCAAACTTTGACTTTTAAACTGACTTATTGTCAATTAATTTAGCCTTTTTGCTCCTGATTAATCATAGTCAACACATTTCCAGAAAGGTGTCACTGTTGCCTGTCACAATATCTCAGATGTTGGTTGTTTTATCTGACCGACAGTCCAAAAGTCAAAGATACAGAGTTTATTATCTTTACAGACAGAGGACAGGTAGCAGCTGTTTTGATATTTTACATGTGGATTTACCAGAGCTTTTACGCCTAAAATGTATAGAAGCTTAATAACTGTAGGTTTATTCTCACAACTCGGCATGCACCATATCCACCATCACAGTGATTACTTCATGCAGCTATCTGAACAAAACAATCTTTCAGTCGCTACATATATAATGGTTTAACTTAGCGTTACACAACTTTAAGACAAGGAAGTCATTGAAAAACAACTACTGTACTGACTAACGTCACTGTACAACCAGCTATACAAGATTATTGCTTTGACGACTTAACTTTCTAAGAGGAGTGAGCAGCTCTTAGTCGCTACCCTCCTGACAACTTGTTTCACTTACAGTAAGACTGACAGTTTCATGTCTGGTTTACTCTCGACATTGCTGAACATCTTTAAGTGAATTCACTGTCGTCGGATTTGTGAAAAATCTAACTAACGTTAACCTAGCAACCGCTGTCTCCTCCCGCGGTGTCTTTTCAGCGTTAGCCTTTCGGCTAGCAAACCAGCGAGAGTTATTCAACAACCAGGGACAAATGTCGTCTCTCCTATAGCCACAGTGGTGTGTCTCTCTCATCAAACTCTGTAAAATATTCACAAGAATGTCCCGACAAGCCTGTGTATTTTAGCTTTTAACCTTGCTAGCTAGTAAGCTGGCTACATTAGCGGAAGTGTGGAACAAATACTGCCACTCGATTGGTCAGTTGGTCTTGGAGGGCCGTTGCTATTGGCCAACGTGAGGATCTGTCACGAAGAGACTCGCCTCTTTGTGCCAGCTGAGACTCCCAACTCCTGACAAACACAAGGCCTTTATCCCACTTGGGTTTGACAACCAGCGACAACTTCTGCGATCTACCCTCTCGTGCGAAATCAGTTCAGCGTCTGCCAAACCGTGTAAATGAACGTACCGTGTAGTATGACAGCAAGCCGGCGTTGTAGTCCAGAACGAACCAGCGATACTGCCAGCCCTTCATAACGTTAGTCCACTTGCTAAGCGGCCCCTCCATGATGGACGCCATCTTTACAATAGTGTAGGCTTGGGGAGGAGTCGGATAAGGTGTGGGCCGGCGTCGCGGGGAGGACGATGCTGCTGCTGCTGCTGCTGCTGCTGCTGCTGCTGCTGAGGATGAGGATGGTGGAGGTGGTGATGATAGGCCCCAAGAATGCAAATAGGAGAAGTGTTCAGATTCTTTATTCGAGTAGCCATATCCCACTACAATACTTCATTACAAGTAAAATTCCTGCATGCAAAATCTTACTCAGTCCAGAAATACAAATATTTTAATTACTTCTTGAAACCGACTTTATAGACTTTTTTTTGTTATTCTCATTACTGCTCTTAGTCTATTTATGTTTCAAATGTCTCCCCTGTGATGTCTTCTTTCTTTTCCTCTTACTATTCTGTTTTTCTTTCTTTATGTATTGTCCTTTATTCTTTTTTGTCTGTTTTTAATTCCTGTGATGTGATGTTGTCTCCCTTTTGCCCTTTATTGATTTTATTCTTTTATTTATTTATTTATTTATTTCCTTCTCTCTCTTCTTTTTCTGTGATTTTTGCCTGTTTTATCACTTTGCCTCCTTTTACTTGTAATGACTCATACTGACCTATTGTGTTAGTACATTTTCTGTTCTGAGTTCTTGTTTAAACCCACCTTAGAGGAGGCCCCTTGTGTTTGGCTTGACTGTTGAGATTTCATTCTGTATAATTGTCTTCCTGAGTTCCTTGCTTATACTTGATTATCTAAGCACTTTGTAAACTCTGTTTTTAAAGGTGCTATATAAATAAAGTTTATTATTTATTTTTATTATTATTATTATTATTATTATAAAAGAATGCATATAAAGTATCAAAACAAACTCTGTGTAGAATGTCAGCTGTCTCTTATATTATCACATTATTGGATCATCATTTTTAATCCATGAACACATGAACATATGTAGGTAGGGGCAACTTAACTACTTCATACTTCTACTGTTTGTCCCTTTTATTTATGATGCATTAAATGTGATGAAAGCAGAATTATGTAACTTTTTTACGTGAACAGCTTCAAAATTATTTTGATGGTACAGTAAATAGGTTAATAGTACAATAATTCCCACTAACATTTAATGGAGTAGAAGTATCAAATGTAAATACTCACGTCAAGTTGCTTACAATTCTTCTTAAGTAAAATAATTAAGTAAATGCACTTTGTTACCACATGCTACAGTCAGCATTCCCCATGACTGTACTCACTCTGTGGTTATTAACTATTGAGTATTTATAGCATGATATTTTGAAATATTTGCTCTTTTTTTTTTTTATTCCTCTAAGGCATATTTCAGTTCTTGGCTAGACAATACAAACTATTTCATGTCAACTTGAGCTTTGGGAAATAGTGATGGGCATTTGTTACAATTTTCTCTTTCTCTTCAACAACTGCTCAATTGTGCAGGAAAATAATCTGTAGATCAATTCCACTGACGCCCCTGAACATGTAGGGTGAAATATTAAGGATCAAGATGTATCTGATGAAATCAATCTGAATTTTTTTACATCATGAATAAATAGGCTGTAATTCATTGTGTGGTTTTTGATGTGCTTGAGATGTTGACTATAATTTACAATAAATTCACTGGGTTTGAACTCACGGGTCATTTTGAAAAGGCTTCTTCTACTTTTTGTTTTAATTCATTATTAATTATTAATTTTTTAAAATTGATTTAAGTGTTAAGAGGATGATGAAAAAACCAAGAGTGTAACAGTATTCATCAATATCTTTATTATTTACAATAGGCTTAACACTGATAAGCAAAACTTCACAGTAATATAACGTGAGCTTTAAATAAAAAACAAAACAAAAAACACAAAATATATATTTTGTACAATAAAAAAGTTAATGTTAACATCTCTGCCATTTTTTTTCATCCCTGTTTAGATTCACATATTCCATTATTGTGTGTGTTGTTTTTACATTGCACTCGTACAACTGAAGAAGTGGCCTTTGGTATAATGATGTGTAACACACGTTCTCCAGAGCTGTTCTCCAAAACAGGGAGACAGGAAGGTAAAAAAAAGAACAAAAACAGAAAAACAACAGATATACAGGATACATGCAGGCAACATAAAGAAAGACAATGCAGAAGACTGATAATGAGAATGAGCAGAAAATTTGTGGTCAGCATCAGTTCAGATATGAGATTTGAAGAAGATCAACAGTGGGACCAGATCAGTTTATTGACACTGTAATCTTTGACTTAATTTCTACATTTTATTTCTTTCAAACAGTCCAGGGTGGAAGTTCTAGGGAGCTCTTTTTTTCCCTCTCTCATAAGGCTTTTAGTGAAACTTGCTCCAGATATGTACAACTACAAATCAACAAAAACTTCATGTGTAAAGAGGCCAGACAGGTGCTTGGCAATTATAAAGGTTTTTTTTGTACAAAAGTTTTGATGTGGTCAGATTATGAGACAACAGAGCAGCAGCAGACTCATATGTGTCATTTGTTAAAGAAGTAACATATGAGCAGTGTGTAACGGGCCACTGATACATGGCCTTGGTAACTTAATAAAAAGTGCACCTTTTGGTTTCAAGTCTGCATCCGACCATTAATCTCCAGATGATAGAAATGCATGCTGTAGTGATATTGCAATCTTATGGTAAAGGAAAGAAAGACATGATTTTTTTTTAATGATATGCTCTAGCCATATGAGTGAATTCTTGCAACGATAGTGTAAATTATTTGCTCACACAAAGGCACCAAGAATCATGAAAAAATATGGCATTTTCCATTAATGTTGTTTGAAGCTCACAGTGATTAAATTAATCATCATTTTGTCTCAAAGGATCCTGTTTGGCAAGAAGTTGGACACGTATACTGACACACAATAAACATGAAATGATGATATGAAACGCACCACAAAACAAGTTGACAAAAACTTTTACTTGGCAAATCCATCAAGTGTCATTAACAGGCATTTTGAAAGTGTTATGGAACTGCAGTGTTTACAGATTTGATTTTATGCAACATGTGTCAATGAACCAACGTTTCTGAGGCCTTATCCAGTGTACATTAAAATGTGAAGCCAAAGCAAAGAAAATAAAGATATCTGTGAGTTGAGTGTGCGCTGTACACAGTTTTGTTCGTGCTCAAAAAAAATCGAGCAGCTGTTTCTTGGACAATTTTTTTAGTGTGTATGGGCCAATAAAACAATTGTAATAATAAATAAAAAGAAAAAAGAATGGCACCTTAAGAAATTAAAGAGTCATGCAGATGAACATTCGACCGGATTCAGAACGGAAGAATAATACATTCATAAAGCAGATATTCAGATCTGGGTGGATGAGCCTCAGTCTTGCAATACATCTCTTCAGTCAAAAACATTACTCTTTATGCTGTAACCACACATAAATCTTTTGTTTCCTGGATATGAAATAAATCAAATATTTACATAACTCTTTCTCTCAAAATAGGTCTGTGCTTTTAATAAAAAAAAAAAAAACAGGAATAATTTAAAATTCAAGTTCATACATAGACATTCTAAAAAGCATTTTTTTCTTTGAACCAAATAATGTACAAATCGCTCATGTGCTGAAGACATACTGCAGTTTGTTTGCTGAGAGATCAGTACTGTGTGATTAGTGTAAAGTAGGTCTCTGCGTTTCGCAGTGTTCATACATTGAAGAAATTCTGAGGCACTGAGGCCGCGACAAGGCTACAGGGAATCCAGCACTGTCCATACTCAGAAGGACACTTATAGAAATACTGTCCCAATTCACCTCCTCATGCGCTACCCTGTGCTCTCCCTCTCCTCACTCTGCTCTCTATGCTGCATCATACAAGGAAGAAATGTGTGCGAGGATAACTGGACACAAATATTGAAATGCTTTAGGGGACTGGCCGATTTTCCCCAGTTGTGTGGCACTGTGTTGTCTGTGTCAGTATCGTCACTGAAGGGAAGACAAATGCTGTGAATATGATGAGACACCCCGCAGGGACCGAACAAAACAGATTAAAATAATCTTAATTTTTTTTTTTTTTTTTTAAGATTTGATAAGCCTGTATTTGGTTTCTTTTGAGCTTATTTACACGCTCGTCAAAAGCACACAACCTTCTATGACGTAAGTGATCCCTTTAGTCGTTCTCAACTGTCGCACCTTGTGCAGACAAGTGGGAATGTCAGCGTCAGAACTGGTGATTATTCTGTAAAGGTAACTCTCAAACACAAGGCTTTAATCTGATACATGCAGTTTCAGGGAGGTTTTTTATCACATTTGTCCATTTACTTAAAGGTCCCATATTATAGACAGTGAGAGTTCAATGGTTTTTATTTTGATAACAGTATCAAAATACAAATACTCAATCAAGAGAGAAATGTTTAGGCTTGTGAGAGCTGACCAATCAGAGCAGACTGGGCTTCTTGGCAGGCCTTAAAGAGACTGAAATGTTCAAACAGAGGGTGAATTGAGGTGCTGCAGCAGTAGCAGCATGTAAACATTGAGTAGATAATGAAAATAAAAGTTTGACCCTGAAAAATGAGCATAATATGGGACCTTTACAAATAATGTCAGTCGCAATCTATGAAAAGAAATTAAAGAAGCCAAAAAAAAAAAAAAAAAAAACACCTGCACAGAAGATAAAAGTTTGAAATTGAGACCCCAAAACCCAGAATCATGTTTAAATCCATGTTTTTTTCAATGCTTCAGAATACAATGGCTTTTTTTTAAAAAAATGGCTTATGGTCACTCAGTTCTCCAGAAACTGAGCAAAATACTCTCCTGTGAAACACCAAACTGATCATGATTCACGCATTCACGAAACACTGTATGAGCTTAGTCAGAGAAAACAGTTGTCTAGTCTTCTCAGTAAGGCTGGGCACAACCACCACCACCATGCTCGCTCAGTATGTGGCAGACTGACAGATAAGCAGAGTGAGAGTAGACCTACTCTCTGGGCTGGCTACACACAGCTGATACACTCGACATTCATTTAACAACGAGGCCTTTATCGAGGCCCGGTGGAGATGTGGGCTAAACATTTCATGGTGAGACTTAAACCACATTTAGCTTGGTATAAACATTTCTCAATATGTACAGGTCAGAGCAAAATTAGTGTCCACACTGGCATTTTATGAAACGGTTTTTTGTAAACAATAAAAGGATTACATTTTTGTAGTGATTTCTCTGAGGTACTTAAAAGAGATTCTTCTCATTTCGGCCCCCAAAAAGCTGTCAATAGATCCGGAAAACATAAAGGAAATATAAGCGATCTGTTGGGTAGTAAGAGGTGACAGTTGGTGTCACAGTGGCTACCTCTGCACTACATCACTAATCTCTTTAATACAGCTGTGCAGGTTGTCCAGTACAGTGTTGGGCCCCACGCTGCTCAGTCCTCCACTTCCTGAGGAGGATGCCCTCAGTTCCTGCAGGCTGAGCTCCAGCTTCCCCACCGCCTCTCGGAAGGCAAATTTGTTCCTCATCTGAGGGATGCAGTCCACATAACCTGAGCAGTAGTCTAGCAGCTGGTGGCCAGCGTCCAGCACCTGGCTGCTGGCAGGGCTTTCGGAGCTGGCATGGAGGGCGCTTCTCAGGCACTCGGCACACTCCAGCAGGGCCTCGCGGCTAGCGCGCTCCAGGGGCACCCTCTCCGCTTGCTGCCTGGTCCGCCGAAGTGCCACTTTGGAGCCGGCTGTGTGTGAGGAGGAGGCAGTGGTGGTGGCTCCGTTGGCCATTTTGGTAGGAGTCGTATTGGTGGTGGTAGAGCATGACGAGGAAAAGGAGGAGGAAGATGCAGGAGGCACTTGTGGTGGTGGCACTGACGGTCTGCCCGTCGTCACTCCTCCTGACGTCCGCCCTGACCTGTGACCTTTCAATGTGTCTCCATTTACCTCCACAGGTACTCCTCCTACCTGCTCCTCACCGTCACCGCTGTAGGAGTGTTGCAGGCTGCGCAGAGTAGGAGGAGGAGGAGGAGCACACTTGGGTTTGACAAGTCGTGGCCGGTCCCGGTCTGCTTGGTGCTCAGACAGCAGTTTGAAGCGGTTCCCCTGAGAGTCTAACCCAACCAGATGCACGTCAGCTGGGCTGTGCTTCAGCGTGGGGGAGATCAGGACCGGAACTTTGTGGTTGTGAGTTGGTGCACCTGCTGCAGCTGATGAAGCACTCGAACTAGAGGTCTTAGAGGGAGATGGCCAACTCTGCTGCCTGTCCAGTCCTCCCGCATTCTCCTCTCTACCCTCCCTGACCCGAGACAGACTGTCTGATTCCCCGACCTCCCCCCCAACCCCGGGTGCCCTCACCCCTACAGCAGTGCCCCGGGGTAGTAGCTTGGCTTTGGGCCTTTCCCTGATCTGTGCAGTCCCCTCATCCATCCTCCGCAGCAGAGTTTCTGAGGGCCGTGCAGCCCCGTTCTCTGGTTGGGAGGTTGTGGAAGCAGTCCTCTCTAGAGGGGGCTTTGCACTGCGGTTCCTGGGTAAAGTCAGAGCCATGCGCTCCAGGTCAGGCAGCCCAGCAGACATGGAGGAGGTAGAATTGGACCTAGGAAAGGGCTTAGGCCCTCCAGCTATACTTCCACCATCGTCTGAAGAGGCTGTCTTTCCTGTCCGTAGCCCCAGAGTCTTTTTGATGAGTCTGGGCGTGAAAAAACCAGCCAACCCACTCCAACTGCTGCCGCTCGTCAATTGTGAGCCAAGGCCCCCGCCAGAGGGTTTCTGTCCAAAAGCAGCCCCACAGCAGCGTGACTGACCCTGGGTGGGTTCCCCGTGGGTGTGAGAGGGAGAGGCAGAGAAGCCACCGAGACTGTCCGACTGGGGTAGGGGAGGAGGAGCGCTGAAATCTGCCGTCGGCTCGTATTTCTTGTGAGGCTGCGTTTCCATCTCCCTGAAGGAACTGCTCCTCTTGGGTGGCGTTGGGAGATTCTGTTGGAGCTGGGAGGATGGTGAGGAGGATGAAGAGGACGACTTTTTCTTTATGAAGGAGCTAAAGAAGCCAGTCTTGCGGTCTCGTGTAAATGTGCCCATATCCTGTGCATCCTCCAGAAGGCCGGCAGGAGATTTATCTCGTGGCTGCTGTTTTCTGGGTAGAGCCGGGGAACCTGAGCGACCGTCCCCCCCGAACAGCGTAGAAGCCCAGCCTAGAAAGAGAAGAGAGGGCTGGATTAAAACCAAACAACAGAACTGGGCTGAAGCCAGAAGGGAAACATCTATCTTTGTTTAAGGCTGCTTAATATCTAATAAAAAATACTGCCCTCAAGTCTTTTAGTATCTCAATATGCCTATACATTAACATAACTGATAAGATCGACTCCATCTTAAAGCTGTTTTTTCCTCCTTGGGGACTCATGAGTAAGGAAAAGGCTTTTCAGAAATAAGGATGGAACGCTTTGAGGCTATGCCCGTTATGAGTGTGCACATACCAATTCAATGATTTATAAGTTACCCTTGTAAAAAACCTGATGATGAATACACTTAACGATAAAACATGCCAAACAGAAACTGCCCAGCCCCTGTTACTAGGAGGACTGTTGTGCAATTATAATTCTTCACACTTGGGCTTGCTGTTAAATCAATAAAGAGTGATGCATTATTTTCTCTAACCTTGAGTCAATGAATAAGGACAATTCACTCACACGCAGTATGTCTTACTTGGTCATTGGTCTCTCTAAATCAATACCATCTGGATGTAAAAATGAACGTATACAAACATCCATTATTTAAAACATTACCATGGGCATACTTGATGTTTTTGAGAATTTGGTTTTGTGCTTTATGACAAGTTCACACAACTCTTTATTTGATTTATTGGATGCATAACTTATTAAAAGCTATTCTTCACTTTATTGGAAGTAACTTGTGTTCGTGGACCAAAAAGTAAACAAAATGGCCACAGTGGCAGAAGAGGTGAAACGAAGTTAGAGTAAGACAAAGACAGACGGTCTTATTTACACATCAGGTAACACAAATATAACAATTTTATTTTTAATATAAAACAAATACATAAGCAATATGTTAAACGAGACAAGACAAACAACAGACAATAGTATTGAAAATTTTATATTTGGGTTAGCAAATATGAATACATGGCGTGTTATTAAATAATAAATGGGATGTGGGAATAATGGCAATGTAACAAATAGGACAAGACAGAATATGAACATCTTCCATCACAGATAACAAATACATCCCACATATATGTCAGAAAACAAGGATTGATGATTCAGTCAAGCATCTAGTTCACCATGATACAACTATTGCCTTTGTCTTTCTTGTACTATATGGTATTCTTTGAAGCAGCCAGTAACTTACATATTATTGTTATTATTATTATCATTATTATTATTATCATTATTATATTTATATACATATATATTTATATTTGGTCTTGTCATCAAGCAACCCCATTAATCAGATGATAGATGAGCTTAAAACATATTTACAATGCTGGAGGAAACTAAAATCTTTCATGTCAATGCTACAATGTCGTTGCTTTATGTAAGCTGCATTAGGAAACTAGCAAAGCCAGGATAAATATTCAGTGTACTCAAATATTCAATCAACATAATAAATATAAACTCAGTTTACTAATATCATATGTTCGTTGGGACAGAAGGGGACTGTTAAATTTAGAAACAGTCGTTCTCAGCATTACAAAATCTGGTAAAGATGACAGGTGACACTGTAGAATTTCTACAGTTCTATTCTTGTTGCTGTGGAGGGATTATTTTAGTTTTTGTGGAGTACATCTTTAGGTTGAGAGTGTTCTATTATAGTTTTACTTTTATCTTTATGTCTTTTAATTGGTGTTGGTTGACTGAAGTTTCATTGCTGCATGTTTGTTCATAAATAGAACCTTGAACCTTAGAAATCAAATACTTGTTCCTAAATGTATCAATTGCTGACACAGTTGTAATTCTAGGCCAGTTTATGAGGACTGCATCAGGCTGTGCTTGCAGAACTGCCTCGAGACAACACCAGATGATTGACCGGGTGCCAGTCAGGCGCCAGCAGCAGTGTTCAGTTGGGAAGGAAGATGACAGCTCTTCTCTTCAGACGCCGGGCTTGGCGGCGCTGCAGTGTACTCTGTGGATCCTCTGGCATACCTGCAGAATCATAATGTGGTGCAGCGGACTGGTTGGTAGTAAGGTAGGCTGTACCTGAGTGACCATGCGAGCCGTGGTCGGATCGCCCGTCGAGTCCGCCCTCAATGTTCTCCTTGTTTTCTGTGTGCTTGTGGAGTGTGCGAGATTTGGAAGGCAACAGGGGCATGTCGTGACTGAAAGAGTGCAGTGGTCCGCAGTGACCAGAGGAGGCCGTCTTACAGAGCTCCTCTGCTACCTCTGCAATGTCCAAAAACAGAATATACGAAATATATTAGAATTTTACACTTTTATTTATACTTCTCTTATTTACTAATCTTACCTCCCATATTTATATACTTTCTCTTAAAGAAGCTTAAACTGAACAGCCTTCTGTATGGGATTCAGTTTGCCTGTTCAGCCTAATCAGCACAGCAATTTTAAATGCTTTATAAAAGCAGGTTTTGAGCTTCTCAAACTGTACCTTCAGAGATGCTGGAGTCATGGAACATCGTTTCAAATGCTTGGTGGATCTCTGCAAATGACGGCCGGTCCAGTGGGCTCCACTGCCAGCCTGGTAGTGAGACGGACAAAAAGGCATGTCACTAAAAGAAGGTACTGTATATGAGTGAAAAGTGACTTTTAAGTGAAAGACGCAGTAAATTGTGACATGACATAGATCTGACAGACATATGGACAGACTAAACTCTTTCCAACACATGCTGTCAAACTCTGTTTATGTTCATGTAAAGCGGTAGGCAAGATAGCTGCTACTCACATGCTCTCATGAGTTCATAGACTTTGGGTGGACATCCCTCGGGCTGCTCCATCCGGTAACCTTTCTCCAGGAGGTCATAGACCTGAGACAGATCAATGCCAGGGTATGGAGACATGCCATAGGTGGCAATTTCCCATAGCAGCACCCCAAATGCTGTTAGGAAGATAGTTTTTGAGTATCAAACATTAGCATATTGGAAA
Source organism: Diplodus puntazzo (assembly GCA_963678695.2). Classification (NCBI taxonomy): domain Eukaryota; kingdom Metazoa; phylum Chordata; class Actinopteri; order Spariformes; family Sparidae; genus Diplodus; species Diplodus puntazzo. The sequence goes on from OZ023163.1 coordinate 14,947,649, forward strand.
TACAAGAGGGAAAAACACCGGGTATGAATATATGCACATGGATTACTCACCCCAGACATCAGACTTGATAGAGAAGGTGTTATATGCAAGGCTCTCTGGTGCAGTCCACTTGATGGGGAACTTGGCCCCAGCGTGGGCAGTGTAGGTGTCACCAGTCATCAACCGGCTCAGGCCAAAGTCTGCAACCTTCACGACATGATTCTCCCCGACCAGGCAGTTCCTCGCTGCTAGATCCCTGAGAGAGAGAGGTGGGGAGGAAAGAGAAATTAGACTACTGTGACATATGAAGTGGACAAACTCATGAAGAAAACTAGACTATCCCCCTTACCTGTGTATGAAGTTCTTCTTTTCCAGGTACTCCATGGCAGAGGAGATCTGTGTGGCCATGTACAGCAGCACCACAGCATTTACCTCCTCTTTGTCACAATCCCTCAAGTAGTCCAACAGGTTGCCATGTGGCATGTACTCTGTCACGATGTAGAACGGAGGCTCCAGCGTGCATACACCTGTGGGAGAGGCAGCCGTCAGAATACAGTTACCAACAAACACTAAGGTCAGAATGTACAGCAATAAATATTGTTTATGTACATATAAAAAGGGTCATTAGCCAAATAGTCAATGCTGTTTATAAATACTGACCTAGCAGCTGAACGAGGTTTGGGTGTTTAACCTCCTTCATGACGGCGGCTTCTTTCAGGAACTCTTCAACTTCCATGGTGTCCTCCTGTCATTATAGAAAATTCAAAAAATTCAAAAAGAGAAGACGGAGAAGTTTCATCAGTGAGTTGGACAGACATAAGGATTGGCCGCAAGTGTTCAGCACATGTAATACCAAAGTCCACCTGCAGGTGATGCTCTACCACCATTGTTTTACCCATGCCTCACGACTACAGATCAAAGTACAGAAATAATAACTATCAAGAACAGGCTATTCTTACAATTTAGCTTTCTATAATTAACTTGATTCGAGGGCTTTATCTTACCTTAAGTGTTTTGACAGCCACGGTGAGGTTGTACTTTTTCCACACTCCCACATACACCTCACCATACTGGCCTCCACCCAGCTTGTGCTTCATGGTGATGTCTGTGCGCTCCATCTCCCACTTGTCATGGATGGGCGACACACCGTACACTGTGGGTTTGTTGCATTTGGGTGCTGGGTAGTGCAGGGTGGTGACCAGGCCATCTGCTACAGTGGAGTGGTGGTGGACCAGCTCGGCCAGGGTGGCAAAACGGCTCTCGGATGTCACATACACCTGAGGAGGGGAGCAGAGGGACACAGTTTTGAAATGTTATCAACATCTTAACACCAACTACGGCGAACTCTGATCACTCTGTTAAACTCTACCTTTCCATCAGAGCCTGTGTTGATTCGGTAGTGGTACACTCTCCCCTCATAGCGGAGAGAAATTGACAGCTGTCCTGGGCTGCTCTCACTTTCCCGGACCAAGAAACTGCCGTTGATGAGGGATGAGAGCAGGTACTCTGCGGCGCTGCGTGACACGGGCCCGTGGTACCAGCTGTGCTTCTCCAGACTGTTGACTGGCGTGATGTAGTTGGAGGGCACCCAACCCTGGCCGTTCTTTGAGCGCACTTCGCTCCACTCCCCATTCTGGTTATAGCCCAGCACACGCAGCTTCTCACCTGGACATGAGAGGGCAAACTTGTAAGACCAACTGTGGCAGCTTGGACTTGTGGTTGGAAATTTAACTATGCGTCTTGCTAAAGTGCCCTTTAGAAAAAAAAGACATGATAGCTAATCAGTACTAACAAGTGTCTTAAATTAAAAAGTGAATCAAGAGCTTAAAGAGAAAGCAGCTGACACAGATCACAGGAGTCAATTAATTCAGTTTTCTTAGAAATTCCTTAGGGAGACACAACACACAGCGAAATGTCTTATCAGGTAACAGGGTTTGTCGTTAATAACAGGTCATAAACAGGAGAGAGGAGTCATGGATACGACGCGCCTCTCGTTGAAAGTACATCAAACACTACCGAACAATGACAGGGTTGGGTGAGCGGCATATCTGTCATAGAGGGTTAGGCAAAACCAGGCATGTAGCGACTTGGTCTGTTGTCTCCGTCTGTCTGTGACGCAAGTGCAGAAGACATGAGGGAGCAGAGGGGCTGATGTGCTGGAGACTGGGGCGGAGAGGGAGCAATCAGAGCAACAAACAACACTGAATGAAGCCGTGGTTGGACTGATGAAGGATTAGAAAAAGAAAAAAAGGGGAAGATGAGGGGGAGGAAGAGGAAGGCAGAAGTTTGAGTCCAACTACCTCTGCACTTCCACCACACCTTTTGACACCAAGTTTTCTTCCTGTCTACACTCGTTTTTATCTCTCCCTCCACTCAGACTCGCACACAAATCCCTTCACCCCTTGAATTCTTTCAATAGCTCTGATGACTACACAGCATGTTACTCTTTAGTGGGCGTTCAGACCGGAGAAGAAAAAAAACAAAAAACGCAAGGTGCTGTGTTGGTGTGGTGTTGCTTCAGATTCCGGTGAGACACTTACATTAATCCCAGTGAAGAAACTGATTAATGCTTTTAAAGGCTTATCAGATGCCAAAACACTGTGTAGTGGTTTAGAATACCCAGACAAGATTTCACAACTTGAAACATTATCACAGTAGCAACAATTTGACGAGCAAATTCAGACCCTTGTGACCAATAAAAATATGATAACCAATCATTTCTAAAAGTGCAGTGTTTCCCACACATACAGGATCCGCCTAGGTGTATCAACCATGTATATTTGGTGATCCATTTTTTGCAATTTATAATTTTTCTATCCGTCTGAGAGAATAACACCATCTGCGATCGATTAACTAGCGGACAATCTGCCCTCAATCTCCCAACAACTGTCAATCAAATGATCTCTGGTTACATCCCTCCTGTAAACTGGCTTTGACAATAAACACTGGTTGTGATGTAACTCCTCCTATTTAATGTAGGCCTATATATCGTTGACTTCTGAATGCAGCTGGTTGCTGCAATGTTGTTTGGTGCACGTTGCTTTTGATCGGCTACATAATAAACCAGCTTCTTCCACACACTGCTCGCTGGCTGTTATAACAATGGACTCAGAGGTGAAAAAATCCTAAACGAGCAAAGAGTGTTCCACAGGCAAATCGGGGTCAATCCCAAATTGACCCCGATTTGTGAAGCTAAGCAGACTATATCCCTCCTCTCTGAACCCTAACAATTGTGTTGTCTTCCTCTTAAACTGTAAAAAAAACATCCACATCAGCAACAACATGTTTGGCTCTCTAGTCCACACTGTGTGGTGGTGGTCTTCTTCCTCATCTCCCTTTCCTTCTTCTTCTTCTTCTCTATGTTTACAACAAAGTTATCGATATGGCATGTGTGGTTGCAAGTTTTTTACTGGTCACAGCAGCACCATACTGAATGACTGATCATGCTGCAGCAAAAGTTGAGCCAGGTTCAGTTTTAATTTTTGCCAGACTACCCTGTCTTTTCTGGCAAACTGAGCCGCAGGAACAGCCTTGTTAGAACGAACGAGGTGAATGCGCCTTTTTTCTGCACAGGGCGAGAATTGATTTGAATGCAGATTTAGGGTATCATGACTGGATCACATAATGCCTTAAACTGTAAGAAATAGCAGAAATTTAACAGTAAGTCTAGTCAGTAAAAGCAACCATGGCCCGCAAATCAGACCTTCTCTTAAAGCGAAACACTCTTTGCCAGCTATCCAGAGAACTACATTAAACAGAGATGGTTATCCACATCCAGCCCACCAATCCATCAGTCTCCGCTGTGTCTGTCTTCTTCTATGTCTGTAAGTTTTGTGGGAGTGGAAACACTGACTGCCTCTCTGCCTCACACTGGGAGCAACGTGTGCCTGAAGCGGGCCTCTGGTCTGGTCTAGCCTGGTTTGGCCTGGCATGGAGTAGAGGCGACGCTTAGCCCCAGACGGGGGCCCGCTAAGCCTCTCTCTGTGATCAGCCTCTGCCCGCTGCGCTCATCCACCTGTTATTATTACAGTTGAACATATTCCATATTAATGCAGCATTAGAGGCATACTGGGCTGGTTCCATGTGACGGAGCAAAGAGCTGGACGGAGAAGAAAAGTGCAGCGGAGCCTGGGAGTGCACATGTGCTTGCATGCATGTGGGCAGGGATCTCAGATTCACTCCATGAGTCAGGGTCTAAACATCATTTCCATCCCCGACAGCTGCCATGGAAGTCCTAAAACGATGGATAATTAACACACTCTGCCACGTTTAATGCTTTAGATCGGGTTGGGGATAAGAGCCTGGCTGTCTCTGGATAATATTATGAAGATATTTTTAGCTCATTACTCATGGGAGAGCTGGGTGACCGGTTAACTGCTGCTGGTTGAGAGAGAGGAGGTCTACACTGCAATGGAGAGAGGAGTGAGAAAATATTGAAAAGACATCAGCTGTATTTTAGTCATGCTGTTTGCAAAGGTTTAAGGTAACAATAGACTGTGACCAGCTATAATAGCATTTTCCAACCTCTGGATTTGTTGATAATGAATAATAAAAGCATTTATCTCATAGATGTTGTCAAGGAATCAAAGTTAAATCTAAAAGAGGGTGTGGGTGTGACAAAGGAAACTGTAGGCTGGGTCAGATACCTGCTGATGTCACAACAGGGTGAAATCATAACAGTGGTTTCTGCTCAAGTGACACACGACATTCCTCTGACATAACTATACTTTTACTCATTCTTTTCTAGGAGCTGAGCTGCCAATCACTGTCCCTGCCTCAGGGCATGACTGTAAGGGAATCACTCAGTTCTGTTGCAATAAACAGCAACAATACTGCTTAGCAAGGTGTGGTTGAGAAATGAGTAACATCACGTAGCTAAGTAACAAGCTTCAGTGATGATACATGGAAAGACTGTACCGTTGGACAAGTCTTTCAAGTTTCAGCACAAAACATGACTAAAACGTTTTTTTGTGAGTTAGTAAGCAAACATAAACATAATCAGCTGGGCAATTAATTGACAGTGATCAACTCCATTGTTTACCTTTAGTGATGCTGAGCGTGTTGTCTCCGCTGGCGACAAAGTCATAAAGTGCAACGAAGAGGTTAGGGTCGCTCTCGGCCGCCCCCAGCAGGTTTTCCTTGGAGCTCCAGCGCACCGCCTCCGTCAGCGCCGCCGAGTCCAGGCCAAATGGCCTGTGGAGAGCTTCTGGAGGAAGACGATGGGGCAAAGGGCAGGGAAAGAGAAGAAACACTGTTAGACTAGAAAACAAAATTGTGACTGAGATGCAACATCACTTACACATGTGAAAAGTGGCAAGAAAAGAGACAGAAACACTGTGCTGTCCACACTCCAACACATACCAAAAAAACAAGTTACAATAATTTGCTTTATTCCTAAAAGTCACTCAGTAGATACAAATCACAAAAATGTTCTATTCCTCTCCTGTCTTCAGGCAAAAAGTGCTCCAGTAGCAGGGGAGCTGAGTGGTAAGACTGATGTCCTCTAACCAAATGCTACAGATTGAATCCAGCATAATCCCAAGAGCCCATTTCACAGATGGTCTACCTGTCTGTCCAGGCGGTTTGTCCTGCCTGTGTCCTGTGTGGAGCGGACGGCCGCTCAGAGCAGCCCACTCTTCCTCAAAACTGCTGCTTGCCTGCAGGCACCTCAAAAGCATTACTTTAACCAATCCACTCTCTGAAGAGCACTGTTATCACGAAACACACAGAGGCCTGTCGTGTCTAGCCCAAACCAGCTGAGATCTGAGGTGGGAGTGTTTTTGTACGTGTGTATATACGGAGAGCAAGAGGGAGGAGCCAAAGCACTGGGATAGGATGCTGTGATGACCATAGCTACATTGCACACACCCACAGACACACAATGATGAACGAGTACATGCGTTGCTAACACGCAGTACACTCGACAGCTGCTGCCAAACTCACTGCATGTCTGGACAGCTGCTGAGCGTGTGGGAGAGGAGGGTGGTGAAATCGAGGGACGCAGAACAAGTAGCAACTACAAGCAAGTTTAAAAATAACACGTAGCAGGTTTTTCTTGCTTTAAGATAAGGTGAAGGCGGTTGCTCAGCATTAACCCAGTGATCCATTATTTATTTGTTTACAGAATAACTTTAAAACATAAACAAAGTCAGATGTCCTAATCTATAAACTCCGCCTACAGGAAGCACCAGCTGTAATCTCACAACTCTATCACTGAAAGAAACAACAGACCTGAAACAGAGTTTACATTTACTTTTACTTGCTTTACAGGTCCAATATGTAAGATTAAGTGGCATCTAGTTTACAGATTACAACCAGCTGAATCCCCCTCTCCTCAACCTCAGAGGGTGTAGGAGAACCTATGTTGTCCCTCTCTGTTGTCTGCATCAGTCTACCAGAAAACATGGTAGTGAAACATGGTAAATTAAATCTCTGGAAATAGTTCCCCCTGTATCCAAACAAACCAGAGCCTTAAAGTTAAACACACAACTGAAATAATGTTATCGACACAGCCCTCAAAGGTGCATTAAACTCCACGCTTGTTCCAGGAGTGGTATGTCCCAATAAAAGTATAGAGAAACAACCGGGAAAGCACCACACAAACCCCCAGATGAGGACAACACCATAAACAGAGTTGATCTGGCTGTATTACTTTTAAATATGCAACTTGCATAATTATAATAATAATTTTTGTATAAATCCTACAAAATAGTTCATGCTGATGTCTTAAATTAAGAAAAATAAATTGTGGGTAGCATTTAGTATTTCAACAGAAAAGGACAACACATGGCACTTGCGAGGAGGATAAAAGTTTACTTCTGGGTTTCACCATCTGTCATCACTAAAAACTACCACCTCCACATTCAGGCTAAAGTATAACAAGGACACTAGATAATTGTTAACAGTTCCTCCTCCTGTAGTAGTTATACCGATTACTTCTTCTAATTAATATAATAATGGGCTTTTAATGACAAGCACTTTCACCTTGAACCACCATGGACTGCTTTTGCGTATGTAATTACAGTTGGCAGTGAAATAGTAAACGTAGAATAATACTTTTAGCACAGGTTTCATTATTCATAACAAGGTCAGATGAAGACGAGCAGCCAACTGAATGGAAAAAACTAATAAAAAGAATAATGTCAATGCTGCATGCCAGTCGTAAAATTTCAAAACCCTTGTGAGATTTTTACCTGTTGTTTCTTTACTGTGCTCTTTTTTCAAACTAATTGGTGGTTAAGAATGGGTTAGATGAAGGGAAAGATTACTAAAATCATCACTGTGATTGACAAAGACTCTACAGCAGACTGTGACAACTGCACAGCAGCTTAGCAGGTAACATTTTTTCCCAATGTGGTTTTCAATTTAACTGCCGAGATCAGAAACTTGATAAACGTGAGATGCCAGACAACTTTTTATCATCAGACCATAATGAGGCAGTCAGTGAGAACGGTGCAGGCTTTTCACCCTAACATTCTGAGACACTGGTGATTAAACCACGTTAAATGCTTCAACTGATCCATGCAACCTCGAAGTATTGAGTGAAAACAGTTTGTCTTTGTTCTAATCTTGCAAAGTTGGCAGAACTTCATCAAATAATAAAGCACTTCCCATTGTTGGTCTGCACCATGCGGCAGACACATGCCATGCACGTGTACGAAAGAAGAGAGATTGAACACAGAGATTAGTTCAAGTCAACACTCGGTATCTGTCCCCTTTGCCAAACAATTTAGCTCTTTATAGTCAAGTCTGTCCACATCTAAATACAAGGCTTGCCCACCTTTGTTCTGGACCAGCATGCACTGTAGCGCAGCACTGGCCGTGACCTGGCTCAGCCACAGTTCCCAGTACATCTTCAGCCCAGGTCCGGTCAGCTATCCAAAGAAACACTGTGGTTTTCTTGATCTCGACTCCGAACAGTTGGTTTAAAGCTCTGCCGTGTCTATGTACACTCAGACGGTGGAGACTGAAAAGCACAAGTATTCATTCTCCTGGCAAAGAAAAAAAAAACTATAGAGCACGAGCCACGTCTCTAAACCATCTCCTTCACCGTGGGAGTACAAACGCCGTATGCAATCTGAGAGAGATGGAGACCCCCCAGACAAAGTATTTACCCACGCCGTCCTTGAATCTGACCACCTGAACTTCTGAAGTTACAGTAGTGACTACCAGCCTCCTGCTGGGAACTCCCAACTAGCTTTGATGTGGCCTGGGGGAGTAAAGATTTCCAAGGTCCATCTGGAGAGCACAGACATCCATGACTGATGTTCTCTGTGGTTTAATGCACTGTAAGGGATGGCAAAACGTGGCAGAGAGAGGGAGCGAGGAAGGTGTGTGGTAAAGGGGAGGGGGCATGTATATACAGAGGTTGGGGAGTGGTGGTAGGGCAGGGTGTATGGTATGGAAGAAAGTGGAGCTGAATGTGACGTGTGTGCATGTGTGTGTGTATATGTGCGGTGTGGGAGTGTGTGAGGCCTGGACCAGCGCTGTGGCCAACAGCAGATGGCTGGTCTTGTTCTCCTTGGATAGGAGGGGGGAGTCCTATCGACCCACACTTTTCTGCTGTGTGTGTGTGTGTGTGTGTGTTTGTGCGTGTGTGCGCGCACGCATGACTGCAACTGCTGCAGCCAGGCTGAGCCAACTGTCGGAGCTGCTCCTCTTACACAGCTACGTATCACATCACTCTTCTCAGGAATGTTTTTAATGAAATAGAGATATTAAGCCATTTGTCAGAGGTCTCGATTTGAGGGCTCTCAATTCCAGACATCCCAGACAAAGAATAAGACGCGCAGTCACTTCGTCAAATATTCCAAGCCCCAAATCAAATGACCTAATTAGATCAAATTGTTTTCATAGCACTAGATCTAGTTTCATTAAGTTGATCATATTTCTTAAATCGCTTCTAAATCCTTCTAATGGCAGACAAAAAGCAAGATGCTGTTCCACTTGGCCAAGCTCAAAACCTCTTGTGCTGAAACAGTTTGACTGAGGGAGCAGTTGGTCTGCGTGGGGTATGTCGTGTGCCCGTCCGGGTGCCTCAGTGTGTGTGCTGTGAAGTGTAGCACATGTGCATTGTGAAGAAAAGTACAGCTCTTTGTGTCGAGCAGAGCGGAGAGGGTATTTGGAAGTCTGTGGGGCACGCTAAGCCTGCAGCCCCTAAGACAGCTGGGACAGAGGTGACCCTGGCCCTATGGCGCACACACACACACACACACACACACACACACACACACACACACACACACACACACACACACACACACACACACACACACACACACACACACACACACACACACACACACACACACACACACACACACACACACACACACACACCACACACACACACACACACACACACACACACACACACACACACACACACACACACACACACACACACACACACACACACACACACACACACACACACACACACACCACACACACACACACACACACACACACACACACACACACACACACACACACACACACACACACACACACACACACACACACACACACACACACACACACACACACACACACACACACACACACACACCACACACACACACACACACACACACACACACACACACACACACACACACACACACACACACACACACACACACACACACACACACACACACACACACACACACACACACACACACACACACACACACACACACACACACAACACACACACACACACACACACACACACACACACACACACACACACACACACACACACACACACACACACACACACACACACACACACACACACACACACACACACACACACACACACACACACACACACACACACACACACACCTCCTTGCTGCTTCCCCTGCAGCTGTTTGTATGACTGCCTTCATGTGCCTATAAAGCTTTCACTTTGCCAGCCCACCACTATGTGCCAAAATATTAAACAACACAATAACATCACTTCCAAACCCTTATCAAAAACAATACAGATCGTGTCTGAAGCCCATGACCAACGAGGTAAGGGTGTATTTTTAGCTGCTGGAGAACAAAACATAGCAGCATGACTTCCAGAAATAACTCTGCAAAGCGCATGGTGATTGTGATGGTGCAGAGATGGATGGCCGGCTGCCTGCAGGAAGCCCGAACAAAAACCTGAGACAATGCCGCGGATGACACCCACGTACACAAGACATTACATAATCCTACGCCACGGGTCAGAGAAGATCCCATTGCAGACTTCGAGACAGAAAGATGAAGAATACAGGAGAGTCATCTCTCCAAATAACAGGAGGACTGCAGCCTGAGAGGCTGGTTTACAGTGATCCGATTTTCTGTATGGTGTAAACAGTATCAGCATTTCTGACATTAACACAGACCACATTGTGCTTCATCGATGAATCACGTTGTTACATAAACACAAGCCCGGATGTAGATCATTATATCACCACTGGAGATTTGAGGGAACATGTAAGAGATGATCAGCTGCTGCCAGTAACTTCAAAGTTAAGGAAAATTTGTGACTCAAGTAAAATCATGTTTATTGGTACAGCTCCAAATCAATCTATCACACTATATCTGATGCATTTATAATCTGTTCAGCGTTAGACGTCCTTTAACCCTTCCCCACCCTTGATTCAGGTAAGAATATGCCACAAAATATTTCTCTTCCAGTAGCAACACATGAACTGACAAAACAGAAGCTCGGATGTAGAGAAACGGAAATATAGTATCAGCTACAAAAGATGATCGAAGGTTGTGGTTCTCAAATATCTCAGATTTTTTTTTGTTCTTTATCTTTGCAAACAGAATATCTGTGATTAGAGCTCAAACAATCAGTCCTTTATCCATTAGTTGAAAATTAATTGCAAAGTATTTCGATAATGGATTAATGTGATTTTTTTTCTTCACTTTTTCTGACATTTTATCGACTAAGAGATTCATCATGAAAATAACTGGCAGATTAATTAATACTGAAAACAGTATTAGTTGCTTATCTTTGAGAAATAAAGATGTTTAAAGAGGTCTCCCAGTGTTTGAGGATATTGTGAAGGCAATTTTTCCTTTCCTTTGAATATATAAGTATACAAAAGAGCCAAACACCACGTGATTAACCCAGGAAATAATAGGACAGATTAATCAATTATTAAGATAATCATCAGTTGCAGCCCTATATAGTTTTCAAAGAGGGAAAATAAAGTATCAATGCTACCAAGTACTGGTCAAAGAATATAACCAAGATTGGTCAAGTAATAGAGCTTGAAACAGAGGATGTAGTGCTGCAACAAAGGCCGAGTGTGGACTGTGATACCTATCAAACAAAAACACAAAGCTTATATAAAGTATTTAGTATTTCTTTATTAAAAATGTTCAAAACCACCATCAATAAATGGAAAATATAATGTATGTTGTCCAGTGTTTGAGTTTTTTGCTGAATGATCTCTTCGTTGTCCTAATTTGTATACAAACCATACGTCCTACCTCACGCAGGATAAATACTAACAATTGATGAAAAATTATTAGTTGTAACTGTATTGAAGTTAACATGTTTGTGGGACATGTCATGATCAGGATTTACGAGAAATCCATCTAGAGCTTGAGAGGTAGTCCATAGAGAATGTCTGAATGGAGAGGAGAGAAGAGAGTCAGTTGTTGTTCATGAGGATTGGACAAAGGACAATAGCCTCATTAATGCCACATCGCGAATGTGTGTGTGTGTGTGTGTGTGTGTGTGTGTGTGTGTGTGTGTGTGTGTGTGTGTGTGTGTGTGTGTGTGTGTTTGTGGGGACTGGCTCAGTAAGATAATCCCTTGTTTATGAGGACTAGAAATGTACCTTGTAAAAACAAAACTCGGGGGCTTGCAGATATCTCAGTTTGAAACATCTGAAGAGTTCATGGACAGTGGAGTGAGGTTATACAGTATATACTTAATAACAACAGACATGTTTACTCTTGTCCTTTGCCCGCACCAGAACATTCATTTGTCTCCCTCAATCAGACCCTCGCCTTTAACACATCCTGGTGTTGCAAACCTTCCTGACTAAGTAGTTAAACACTCACAAGAAGGCAGTGGGCAGGAACGCCTTTGAATGTTCTCTATTCAGCTCTGTCTATACGGCCATCATGTCTGCTAAGTACATGGAAAGATGTCAATTAGGGAGTGGACAAACACCAGTCTGAGCCTAAGGGCCAGTGGATCATCCCAGACTGGAGAAGAATGGTGTCCTAACCCGCAGCTCACCCGGCCCTGCCCTGCCCCTCTCAGGGCTTGTTATGGGTTAATAACGGGATCTAAGTGCTTCCCTTTAGGTGTGCAGGAAACAAAGCTAAGTGCTCTTTTATGTGACAGAGGACGAGAGTGGCATATGACGACTTGAAACAAAAGCCTCATCCACACTAGTCTGCTTCACACACCGTGCAAATATGGCAAATGGCCAATTCTATATTTTGATAGGCTAATTCCGATACGCACACAATAAGGAGTTAACCTGAAGTCACCCTGGCTCTTTTATCCATTTGCTGAACGGCGCCTGTGATTAAATATATCATTCAGTCCAAGTGATGTAAAGTGGAAAAAAAGGCAAAAACACGTCTTTCGATTGTTAACAAGCTTTTCTACTTAAAATTCCCAAGTCAAAAAGAAAGCAGATTTCTAAAACAGAAGTCTAAAAATCACAGTGGAAATTTTAAGCCGTCATGACTAGTGGATGTCGGAGCACTGTCTTCACAGGAGATCTGCCCGCTCTTGTCTACTTCATCGTGCAATGTAACAGTGGATGATGTAAAATTTCTGACTGAGGTGTGTGGTTGTGTTGCCAACCAAGGTGTGTTTAGCGCAGCAGATTTTTCCAAAACACTCTCCTTGTTGCTTCCTGCTTGCTTTTCTTCTCTCGTTGCAGCGAGGATTTACAGGAGAAACCGAAGGGCTAATCTTGACGTCTGAACAACTAATCTGTGCGTGGTGTGGTTAAGCTGTGTTAGGATGTAGGTTTAAGCTGCTTTACATTAAATCACTCAGTTTAAGGAGCTGACTGCAGCCTGACAGGTTTTACTTCTACTGCGCTCTCTTTCCGATAGCCGAGATGCCTCTGGAGAGCATCTGCATCCAATGTAAGTGCCATGATGCCACACCTAACTTATATGGTTTCTCTACTTATCTTACACATACTATCACAAATTCAGAACATCTTAACTGTATTAGCCACATAATGTAATAATAACCGTGGTGGAGCAGCATGATGGAAGAAATATCAACAGGGTGCCTATGCTTTTCCATGTACATGGTTATTTCACTTCATCACATTATCAGATATTTTTGTGCTATAAACAACTCAAATTATGTTTTGTGATAGTGATCTGAGGAGTGACAAATTAAAAGAAAAACTCACCTCAACATTTGCTTATCTACAAAATGTAATTGCTACCATGTAAGTGTTATTAAAAATACACATTTCGAATTTATATCAAGTTTCATGTCTGTCGGGACAAAAAATGTTGTGTTAATATTAGAGATGCACTGATCCAGTTTTTTCCGATCCAATCCGATACTGATACCTGGACTGAGCGTATCGGCCGATACCGATCCGATACCAGTGTTGAATTAATAATAAACTGTATACCTTCCACCATGTGAAAGGGACTAAAGGCACCAGACTTTCCTAACTAAGACAAAATAATCAAACAGTTACTGAACATTGTAAACATGTGTAACATTAATAATAATAATAATAATAATAATAATAATAATTAGGGATGTCCCGAGCCGATCTATAGGATCGGGATCGGGGCCGATCTGGGCATTTTTCCGCTGATCGGAATCGGCAATTTTGAACGTAGACCCAGGCCCGATTTTTTTTTTTTTTTTTTACGTCAGAGCACAATTAGTGGAAGAACGCAGACGCGTGTGTAACGTTACCCTGGCAAACCTGTGGATAAAATGTCAGCAGTGTGGAAATAACTTCAATCAGAAAGCGAAAGTAGTCCAACGGCGTCATGTAACATCTGCAATATGGCTGTTTCGCGGAGCTGCATTTACTATTCATTTGATACGGCATATACAAAACAAAAACTCAGAGAATACAACGTGTTCACTCGAGAGTAGAGGCAACAACACCGAAGCAGCAAACACTGGCGGATACTTTCTAAAGGAAAGAGAAATATCCTCGAGACAGCGACATGGCCACAAATATTACAGAGAAGATAACTGAATTCTCCGCTATCTCCGTGGGAGAGGATCAGGGTTTTCTTCGTCACCTGGAGTTTTTGAATCCCCGGTATGCCCGACCATCTCTGCATTACATTATTGACTCCACTTTCGAGTTACAACGCGCCGGTTTGCGCACCAGTTTCGTGGGTCATAAAGCAGAGCATGTAAAACGGGCGATAGAGGAGATTCTGAACGCTGTGAAATAGACAAGCAACACGTCCAGGTCATTTTACGTGTCAACGTAAGGAATATGTAAAAAGCAGTGGATGATATGGAGGAACCAAGCGTGGGCTGCGTCTCTCACACTTCAGCTGCTGTACACGAGCTGCTGTCACAGTGCAGCGTCACACACTCACCTGCTAATACAAGGAAGGTGGTCCGTCGATGTTGTAATACCATATGCAGAATAAGAAAGAGCCTTATGAAAGTATATACTTTATTTTAACAAAATAAAAATACTATTAAGGAACAGCTTGGATGCAGGTACTTTTTTTCTAAATGCAGCTGTATTATCCAGGAAAATATTAGTTAAGGCTAAGTATCGGATCGGGACTCGGTATCGGCAGATACTAAATATTAAAGGACTCGGATCGGGATCGGGGTAAAAAAAACCTGATCGGGACATCCCTAATAATAATAATAATAATAATAATAACAATAATAATAATAATACATTTAATTTATATAGCGCCTGTCAGGGTACCCAAGGACACACGTAACAAAGTGGAACAAACAAATCAAAGAATGTATGTAGCGCCTGTCAGTCAGCACGGAGGGAACACTAGCACCGAAGTCAGTAGCACCGTCCGTAAACAAACTAGCGTCTGGAGGCTCCGTGCACACAGCGGGGGCGACCATCCAGCATCGTAGCGAGCCGGGGAGAGGGAGCAGAGGAGGAGACAAAGCAGCCCGGCGTTGAATAACCCTGAGGTTGTGGTGGAGGGAGGACCAACGGAGCAACGATGGACAGCCCACATAGTATTGAGTACGTTGATTTGAAAGTTAGCGTTGCTAGGCTAACAGCTGATCGGTGAGGCTAACAGCTGATGGCGGGGCTACTAGCTAATCAGCGAGAAATGTGAGGTGAGTAGTGTAACGTCCTGCAAACAGGAATACAAAATAAAACATAGCAGCTGAACCTGAGAATAAACTAATAAAGAGTTGGTCAAACAACAACTAGTGCTCTTCCAGCATGCGACACACTGACGCTGAAGAATGACGTAGGACGTGCTGCGACCGAGAAAAAAAAAAAAAATGGATCGGCCTGTGGATCTGTTTCATTTTACCGATCCCCGATCCAGCTGTTTTGTCAATATCGGAGCCGATATCCGATCTTAATATCGGATCGGTGCACACCTACTTAATATAATAAAGCCTTTGTTGAGCCCAAAGTCATTGTGAATGATAATTATTGTGTAGTAGAGTATATCGTACTATGAAACTGTGACATACTCTGATATGGTTATTCTACTGTTAAGATCTCTGTTAAAATACTGTTGGTAACCCTAATTTCAAAACGTGTCCCCTTGTCTGTAAGTTGGCATCCTACATAACTTGGCTGAGCGCAATACACAGCAATTTATTATGTAAATAATGTAGTTACAATTTCAAGCACTTTATCCAAAATCTGAGCACTGTCAAATCCTTAATACACCACAATAAAATTGATGCATTTTCAAGGACTTCCAGCACCAACAGGAACCTGAAAAGTAACCTGTAATCTGTCATCGAGCAAGTCACTAAAAGTCCTTTAAAAATCAACTACTCTCAGCCGTCTCCTCAGAATAATCACTTCATCAGAGGGGATACTTGAGGACAGCAGTGCCTCAGGGTGTCCTGATTAATGTTTTCTGACTGACTGGTCAGCTGGTGGGCGATTACACTGCAGGAGTAGGACGTGCTGGATAATCCTCATAAAGAACTGCAGCACATTACAACTTCACTGACGAGGACAGACAGAAAGGGAGGCAGTGTGAGGAAGAATGTGTATGCATGAGCTTGCATGTGTGGGTGTTTACTGTAAGTGTGCGCAAGCGTGTGTTTCCATCCAAGTCTCCAGCCTGCAACCCAGAAGATAAGCAGCAGAGATAATGCCAACAACAGAGGACCGATCCTGGAAGCGAATCAATGCTTAACAGGCTTGGCACAGGGACTGTCCCCCTTTCCTAAACCATATCTATTTTTCCTCCTCTGCTTCTTCACCATTGCAGCTTAAGAGCGAAAGCGTGATTTAACCAGGAGCTACCGAAAAACAATTTTGCGAGAGTCTCCCCACAAAGTTGAAAACATTTGGTGTTTCTAAGCTGACAGCTGCCAGGGATGGTTTTACCATCTGCACAGCCAATCGTTTACTGTTCTGATTAATCC
This sequence comes from Diplodus puntazzo, assembly GCA_963678695.2. Taxonomy (NCBI): domain Eukaryota; kingdom Metazoa; phylum Chordata; class Actinopteri; order Spariformes; family Sparidae; genus Diplodus; species Diplodus puntazzo. The sequence continues at coordinate 14,964,207 of OZ023163.1, forward strand.
ACACTCTTTAATGATATAAGCTGCACAGAGCCGAGGCCAAGGAATAAAAACTGGGACTGTGGTTTTGGGAACTACGGAAGGTTGACTGGTAACAGATGCAAAGGCTCAAGGCTGCTTGGATGCAGAGGCACACAGTCACCGTGTCACAAAAACTTTGGAAGGAAATAAAACTTTAAAAACTCAGCTCTAAGATGTGAAAATCTTCAGTAATCATCTGATCGGTTTCTTCATCTGATCATCAGTACATGTAAATAAGATAAATCTCCAAATTGTGTTGGCAGTGTGGAAGCATTACATTATCAGCATTTTACTCATTTGTAATGGCTTAACTCTTCTTTGACCAATTTGTGACCAGTACAACAGCCACGGTTCAACAGAGACAGGACAGGCAGAGCTGGGTCTAGTATAGAGGATCAGGCTGGAGGACAGAAGCCTAGCAGTCAGTTGTAGTACAGGCAAGGCTTGGGATGAGGATGAAGGCACAGAGAGACATAAATTATTGAACACACATCCATTAGAGAGAACCAAGGTACATGCAGTCTTCAGACATAAAACATGTTTAATTGTGTTAAAATGAATTGCACAGAAAAACTCCATGCCTCTACAAACACATTTGCACTCACTCCCAACTTTGAGACAATCAGACTCATCAGTTTTGGACTAATTTCTATCCAGTTTTACTCAGAGGAGGTGTGGCCATGGCTCCTCCTAGTGGTTAATGGCAGTCACTAGGACTAAACTAGCTAGTTTTGATTTTTAAATCAACAAATCATCTTTACTCAAGGATATTATATTATCTTTTAAAGCCTATTAAAACCTCACCCATAGCTGCTGAAGAATCTGAAGCTTGATTTTCCCTAATATTGCAGTGGCTGCTGTGTGACTTATCCTGGTTGTTGGGGGTTTTAGCACATGGAGTCCAGAGAAAAGTGGATTTGTCTCTAATCTAATTTCACCCGTGATGCAAATCAGCTTAGGTCCTTGGATCCTGGATCCAGGCTTCTCCCTTCTCCTCTGGGCAGCTTTAACAGCTCTGCACTTTAGGTACGGCTGGCTCTATATTCACTATCAGTGAGCTGCCAAGAAATATTCAAATCCACTCATCTGCCCCAATTTCTATGATCTGTTTAGAGTAAAAATAGATGAGCCGATTGCTTTGTTGATTTTACAGAAAGAGCCGTCAAAGGCAGCTGCCGGTTCTTTGCACAGTCAACCCGCCAATCAGGCCGACCCACAGATAAAAGGTTTCACTTCAGGAAGGCAAAATATAAAACATGTGAAAGTGACAAACTATGAAAAGCAATCAATTGAAGTGCCACCTTGCAATTGCTTTATTAACAAGGCACATTTTTCAGCAAATTCAGCAAATTCACCCCACTGTGGCAGTTCAAAAGGCCTCTCCCCACTGCAGCGTGTATCAGATGAACCCACTGCAGAGACGGAGATCTATGAACTCCTGACAAGGCTAAAGGGTGGAACCATCAATACGTTGCAGCCACCGGTACTGCATTTCAACCAATACGCATAGAGATAGCTGCCTGTCTCCCCTTTGAATCAGCACATAGACAATCTGCTCCCTGTCTGTCCTTGTTAGCTCAGTGTTTCCTAGCCGGCCCGTGTGTCTCGTGGCGTAAACACTGGCTTACGGAGAGACAGGGATGCTGAATTAGTGATGGGCTTAGGGAAACTGCTGCACACCTGAGCGGGGGACAGGAGCTGACTCGACTTGTCTAAAGTGGGGAAAGACAAAGACAGCCCTGAGCTAGAGCCACATGTTGAAAAATTCACTACTACTGAGGAACGAGATGTGACGGGAAAGGGGAGGTAGAGGCCACCGGGCCAAGCAAATTAACAGCCAATTTACACCAAAGGCCTCCAGACTCTTGTTTGTCCCTTCTGAAATGACTCAGTGATTTCACGCATACTGACGGAAACCCTAGTGGAAGCCTGTGCACATATGATACCCATTGAAAGACATGCAGCAACACACAGCCATGACTTCAACAGACAAAATCGCATTCTTCATAGACTGGCACCTTTCAATTACACACCAAGAAGGCATCACTTAGTCGTACAAGTATGCGAGCTATAAAGTGCTTAGGAAGCTGGATTAATAAAACCACTTCAACATGTTGATCTCTGATAGCTCTCAGCAGGAAAGTCTGAAGACATTCTTCCTATGGAAACATAATTAGATATTTAAACGCACGTTACATTAGATTTGCCATCACGCCAACACCTTGTCGCACTGGTTGACTCTACTATCCATCTGTTGGTGTACTTCCTCTTGCTGCTGTGGGATCAATAAAGCTTATCTTATCTCAACTTCCTCCTGACAAGTCCTGGCCACATGAAGTCATTGTCAAAGCAACAAATCAGATCTAGACACCTCCCTACTGTTTCAGGACATAAACGACTGCAGATACATGATTATACCTTCAAGGAGCTGCTTGCTTATATATTTTGTAATTATACATCATACTCTACATTATGATTGTCAAACGTATAAAGACACTTAGGCACCCTGGTAGCTCACGTGCTTGAGCGTGCACACCATATAAGAAAAGCTGAGTCCTTACTGCAGCGGCCTGAGCTTGATTCCTGCCCGGCCCTTTACTGAATGTCATCCCCTCTCTCTCTTCTCGCTTTCCTGTCTCTCTCTTTTGTTGCCATTGAAATAAAGGCAAAAAAGCCACACAACCATCTTTAAAAAAAAAAAAGTGTTGGTACTTCAGTTCTTCTTTGATACCTCATATTTAAAATGATTTCATATACACATTCAATAGTATCAAGAGAACGGATCGACAGGCAGATTTTCAACGCACGACACTGGAGTTTCTTTCTTCGATACAATTCCTGGAAAAATATTTACATTCTTTGATGCCACAACATTGGGGTCATCAACAATTTTCATTTTTACTAAAAAGATGAATATATAAAGGCCACAGTATGAGAGCTATGTATGACCAATTTTCTTGGCTAGTAGAAGAGAACTGAGTGTAGTAAACAAATAAACACTTTTTCTTAGAAACATTTGTTTTTTCCATCAGGTCATTAAAAACATTGGTTTAATATGTGTTGTGTGTATGAGAATGTGTGATTCATTGAAGTCTTATTGACATACAAACTAAATGGCGAAGTAGTTCATGGAGACGTAACTAAATAACAAATTATTTAAAAATGTATTTTTGAGCCCTAATGAACACTGCCCCATAATCAACATAGCGTCCTTGAATTGGTCGGAACATCACCCACAAAAGACGTGTATAATTAATGCTGCATCATTATCACACAAATACATGAACAGAAGAAAAAGGCACTTTGATAGTCAATGGAAGACTGAGTGCACAGTCCCAAGCTTCCTCACTTAAGAGTCTTTGTTCTATTATTGTGTGCTTTGAAGGATAGCAGTCTCTCTGCAGAGTGGCTATGTGACTGCATCCTGGCTGCTATAAAAAGGCCACTCCTGCCCCGACATCGGAGAGAACAGAGCAGTGCAGACGCTCAGTGGTGCTGCACTTAGTAGATCTGTGTATGTGCTTCAAGCTCGGGAGGGTTACTTATAAGAAGTGCTGGCCAGGAATTGAAAATGTCTTCCATTCCCAAAAGCTTTGCACCTTCTATGTGTCTTGCTCGCTGCAACAGCATGAGGAGGTTGCGTCTGGGACATTAGTGGAAACTAGAAAAGTCGTGCCAGCAGTTTTACATCCATGCAGCATATGTGAAGCGATTATCCCCGAGTGAGAAACAAAGCCGACTGCAGGTAGACAGACATCAAGCATCCTACCACAGTGCACAATCAAGCAGAGCACAGGACGTCACAAACGCACAGAGAAAGAAAGACAGGGTAAATCATGCGCGGGCGCCTTTCTTGATTGCCACATTAAAACACACTTGAAAACTGTGGAAGCCCTTTATGAACAAAATGAATTCAAGTGATATGGACAATTACGATAATAAGCACACCATCTAACTGACATCCCGTCATCCCCATTGCTTGTAAGCTCCGATCAGCCACTGAGAGACTCTGCCCGAGGCGAGAAGGCTGGGAGGAAGGAGGAAGGCCATCTAGGGCATGGAGGGGTTACTGCTTGGCTATTGCTCCATGACTCACAGAGCAGATAACAATATCAAAAGCTCTGGGCCAGGAACATGGGTGATGGGAGCCACTGCCACACCTCTGTTTTGTGGACATCTGTCTTTTTATGATGGTTAACCTGGATTATTCCTGTAATGTGCGAGTTGCCCAATAGACTCCCTGAACATGCGAGTGGATAGACGTAAGAGTATTAAAATATAATCACATAAGAGTAGCTTTAAACTTTGATGTTTGCATGACTGTAGTCTCATAATGACTGAAGGTGACTTCAATAATTCACATATATTTTTCCCACAGGATCAAACTGTGCAGTCATCATGCTGACAGTGTTGTAACAGTAGACATTATCAGACAGAGGATGTAAGTGAGCATGTGAAAACCACTAGGTATTGTAATGTGAGCCTGTGGTGGCTGCTATAGTGAGTTAATGGGGTGGAATTGCTGCTCAACCTCCGCAGGCAAGAATCAGTGTTTACCAAACCGGGGATCACACAGAGGGGCTATAGTGGGAAACATAACTAGCCAACCTCCAGTCATTACCCTTATTCGGGGAATAAGAAAGGACGAGAAGTAGACTCTTCCTCTTTTCAAAAAGCACTGACCCTTCCTGTGGGGACCATTAGGTCACATGCAGCACATACATAAGCTCCAACAAACTGCTGTATCGGTGTCAAATCTGAGCAAATCTGTAATCGATCTTCTGCATAAACGGCCCCTGTATACACAGACAATGGACATATTAACAAACACACACACACACACACACACACACACACACACAATAAAATGGATGGGACATGGAAAGCTAATGTTGGTTGGCATGGCTATTTCCGCTAACGCGTCGTTGTCAAACTAGCATGGACTCGGCTAGCAAACGCTAATCAGCAGCAAACACAAATCAAAGTAGAAAGGGGACTTCTTTATCGTCACCCACACCTCTTTAATTAACGTGGTTCTCTCGTTACCTGAATGCTGCGTGAATATGTTGATCCCTGGGTCGGGCACGTTGACTGCAGCAGTCCTGCCTGGCGGTGTCCCGGTGCTACTGCCGGGTTCTCGGGGTCTCCTCCCGGCGCCGCTCCCCCGGTTCCCCTTCCCTTGGTGCGGTTGGGACGCGTGGGGCTGTGGTGGCTGGAGTCCGGTCGATGTGCCCTCACCGACGCGGCCTACCTGCTGCCCCATCCCGGTAGTTTGGCGTAAGGACGTTTGGGACGAAGCGAGCAAACCCCCCAGCGCACCTCTGGTTCACATTCCCCCAAGCTGGAGCGGCCTGGCCCGAATAGTCTTCCTCAATCCCCTCCCCGCTCTTCTTCACAGAGCTAACGTTAACTAGCTCGCTTGGCTAGCCTGCTAGCTAACGTTAGCAGCTATCAGTGAAACCCACCCACCCTGCCTTTAACAATAAAATCGCAACCCCGGCGTGTGACAGCGATTATCCCTATCGCGGTGACCCAGACGGTATCCGAGCAGATATTGACGGTAACCGACGAGCGAGATTCGGTCAAATCCGGAGCTTTTCAGAATCGTTTTGCCGTTGTCCGGCCGCTACGCGCCCCCTCTGACGCCGCCATCTTTACCGCAGAATAGAAGATGTGTTGCACAAGGCGGGGGGGTTCGCCGCGATCCCCTGTCACCGTGATCCTCCACCTCTCCAGCACAACCGGGTCCCAACAAGCTCTGAGCACCGGTTCCAACGGGCGGGGGGCTGATGTGGGCTGTCTGATCTCAGAGTCCTACAGAAAAATGCAGAAAAGCTTTAAAGACCACTATGAGCTATTGTTTTGTCAAGCAAATGCACAGCGGTGACATCAAATAATGAGTGGATCAATGGGTTTGAAATCCTGTGTATAACACTTATTAAGATGATGTGTAATTACTTCAACGTACATATTATATATGTGTATATATTATATATAAATATTTACATAGGCACTGTGTAATCCATATGTATGGTAAAATAACTTAAGTCTTTAGTAGAAAATCTACCTAATACAAACTACATTTGTAGTGATTTGCAAGTTGGATACAGACTCCACTCGTTTTAATGTAAACTTGTTTAAACCTTTTTAAGTCCTTCCTTAGTACTTAACGCATATATTCTGTCTGATCATCTCCAAATCAACTCTGATAGACTCTGATAGGGATCTTGAGATATGGATACATAACATAAATGCATGTGCCTGGATATGCAAATGAAATGTGATGCAACATTTTTGTATTCACAAGACACAAAATAAACATTCAGATATAAAAAACAAAACAAAACCCAAAAAAACCAATGAAGTGAAACTTTAAAATATCCCAGTATCCCTAGCTAATTCTGAGTAGTGGATTTCAATATACATTTGAACATTACAACACAACACATTAAGTTGAATGAAAGAGATAAAAGGGACATACTTAATTTTCTTTTTATAAAGCTCTGTTACTTTAATGCGTGATAGTTAATGCATCAGACATTTGTCTACATCCAAAAATAGAACCACATATTGATTCATAAAACTGTCACTTCTGATAATAAACTATTCAAGGCCTGGGGGAAAAGAAAAATCACAATCATCACAAATACGACAGTAATTACGTAGGAAATGCTCCGCTCCCCAAAATTAAATATCTAAATAGACAGCATCTCTGCTCTTTTTCACAATCACAAATATTATCCTTATTAACAAAACCTCAATGGCATAAAGCACAGTTAAAGCTTCAGCCAAATGTTGAGTTTGCAAGAGTTAGTGGTAAGTACCACAGGCATTCCAATATTTCTGCTATTATCTGTACTTATTCCAAAAATAAGATGCTGGTACTTGCTGTTTATCAATAATATAACATTTTGTATTGGATTCTGGTGAAGCCTGTCTCACTCCTGACCACAATTCACAGCCAAACTAAGCAGAGGACCACAAGTAAAAGCTTTTAATACAGTGCCACCTTGTGGTCATACAGTTGTTGGAAGTGCAGCGTTTTCCATTGCTGGTTTTCGATTCGTACTGTGCATTTAATTATTTACAGTCTCCCTGCATTGGAATTTGTCATAATTGTCGACAGTAACTGTGCAATAACCTTTTGATTTCCTCAAAACAATACAAATGTATAAACACATTATTGTTTAGACCACAGGAACTGAAAGCACAATGAGCATATACATTCCTTCATCCACTAGATTGACATCAAAATTACTTTTCTGAATATTTACACTTGTACAATTTTAACAACAAAACACTGTCTCATTTAATGTACTCGGTATCAGACGAAGCAAACTGTAGCCCTTAGTGCTAATCAAGTATCATCATTATTTCAGTGTTAAAACGTTCTCGCAGCCAGCTGCAGCAGTTACAGTAGAAGTTATTCTGAAGTGATTTCACCGTCACATAACTCTCGACATTGGTCATGAACGGAATAAAACATCATTTAGGTTCACAGGGAATATTCTCTAAAATGATGTATGTTCAAAAAGATTCTATTTGAATCACCAGGAATTCATTCAGCAGACACAGAATGTATTCAGTCCATACAACAACATTCATGTTTCATGGAGTTCATTGCCATGGTTTGTGAAGAGTGCCCATCATGCTTGTGGCTTGACAGCTGGAGAGACTTTGAGAAACATTAGATATAAAGTGTACCACAATCTGACGTGCTATAAAGTAATTTCCCAGCTATATGAGCATGTCAAATGCCACCTTAATTTTCCTCTTTAGAGAAGTTATAATACAGAGGCCACAGTTCCTCAGAGATTTATACAAAACACCAAAAGGTGGCAATCTTTATAAATAAATCTTTTTGGCAGTTAATGTCATTTACAACACCACAAATCCCATTTATCATAGAGAAGTAACTGCAAACTTTGTTTAATATGAACTTTTACTGCATATGTGAATGTTTGTATTCAGCTGCCATGTCATGACGGCCACAATCCTATTGGCACATGGAGTGGTTTCACAGTTGATCAAGGCAAATTAAATGGGAATACATCTGAAAAATAAATAATAAATACAAATAAAAGAGTTCACATGTGATTTTATGTGAACTTTTGTAAATTTTGCTAGGTTTGTTTCTTGAAAACATAAAAAGGAAAAGTAAGGCATCACTTTGCTGTTAGAATAAAGAACATGTTGGCCGACGCTGTCGCGACCTTACTGCAATAAAATAAAACAAACACAAAAGACCTGAAGTTAGGACAGTAACAGAGGGCTGGTCAAATTTTAACTGATCAGTGATGGTACTCAGCAGTAGTTCAAACATGGATCACAGTCTCTCCGGGTCTGACATCAGGCCTCTGTGACAGCTCCAGGAGCGAGGCTTCAGTAACTCAAAGAATGAAGGCTGAAATGAACAGAAATCAAAACATCACATGAAAAGGGGGCAACTTCACCAAACTGCATAAAGAAAAATGCTACAGGTGTTACCTCCTCCAAAGGACAGTAGCGCTGGGCATACCACTCCTGGGAGTACAGACAGATAATGACCCCCTGACCCAGGAACAGGGACGTCCACATGATTATGTTCCAGATGGGACCTTTCCTTTGGTCATGCAGAATGAAGTTGAACATCACTGTCATAGGGAGAGAAATGAAGACGAGAGTAGAGGCATTAATACAGAGAGAAAAAACTCAAATTGGTCTGTGTCAAAATAACAGACAGAATTACAATACACAGGCTTAGCTAAATTTTCAAGCAAGTCCGGGTGACTTTCAATAGACAATAAAAGCAAAGTAGTGTGAGGAGCACTGAGCTCTATCTCTTACTTCCAAAGCACATAAAGAGGCAGAAGAGCACAGGATAGAAGAAGCCGAAACAGACTGCAAGGATGTACTCGTGGACCACTGCAGACACTGTGAACACAAACAGCATGGCGGCTGCTCGGAAACGCTTCTCAGATATCTGGAGTGACAACAGCAGAGAGAACAGACAAGACAAAACAACAGCGGTGAAAAGGTTTAATCTCCTCTATGTATTTTCACTTGGGATAGATGTGTTTAACGGCTTGTCACACTGATGCTATAATTTCTTCAATCATTACAAAGTAGGTTAAAGAAAATTCTAAATAGCAGAACCACTCACCCACAGGAAGTCCCGGTACACGTAGTAGTACAGCCAGTCATGGACCACTACGTTCCAAGTGCGATAGTAATTGGCAAAAGAGGTTGAATTCCACCAATCCTGTTATGTGTAATCAAAGTGAATTAAGTCAAGTGTGAAGCAGAAACATAGAACCTTAATCTAAATGTCTAAAGCAGAAGTACCTTGTAAAACATCCTGTCAGCAAAGCGGAGCATCTCAGCAAAAGCATTAAGCCAACAGTGGAGGAAGGCAAAGAATGCCAGGAAGAGAACCAAAACTCCTGCAAATGAGAAAGTGTTATAGTAAAATGTGACTGATGTACTACTATTATATACCTTAAGACTGATTATGATCAAGGGATGTATGAGGGGTATTTGTTAAGTGGCTGATCTCACCTGGCAAGATGGAGTTAAAGACACAGAGGACCATGGCCCTCGGGTCAAACAGCTGCAGACTGGTGCTGTGGAACTGAGGGATGCACAGCCGCACAAACACGTAATAGGCATAAAACAGACTGCCTAGTACCTGTGGGATGGGGGAATGGTTAAATTGTTAGAATATGGGCTTTTGCTTGAAATCTTAAGTAAGCTCTTCATTAAAATATAAAATGTGTTTGCACCTGAAGAAACTTTGAGGCCACGTAGCCCCATCTGATCACTGGGTTCCTGCATTAGGTGAGAAACAATGTTTTATCAAACACATAGTGAATATGGGAAAAAAAATAACAATCAGAGGGTCTGCTTACCTGGGGTACTTGTCTCTGTAGATGAGTGTGGGTGCAAATAGAAAGTAGAGATACTGAGAGACCTGAGGGAGCACTGGACTGGGGCCTGTAGATGACAGGAGAGACTGCTTATCAATATAAAGAACATGAGGAATACAGTAGTGATGAGCAAGAAAGAATCATATGAATTGGCAAGTAAGAACTAAACATAAAGATGCAAGAAAAAAAAAAAGGTTACGTACTGTTTTTTTCTTTTGCCCAGGCCAGGACTTTTGGTACATTCTCCCTGACAAAGGAGTGGCCTTTCATCATGAGACGCACCTGGAATCAGAGAAACAGTAAAAATGTTCACAGCAGCTATTACAGCTTTTGACACAGTAAGTTCAGGAGGGGAAGACGAGTTTATGAATCACACTTTAAAGCTCATTTGAAAGTGCTTTACATAAGGCAGGAAGTATGGCATAATTTAACACGTATTTTGAATGCAGGTAAACCAGCTAAAATTGACAACTGACTCCTTTCCCATTGCCAGAACAGCAGTAGACTTTTTCTGATTGTGTCATGTTTGACAAGACACACGAGCAGAAAACAAAAAAACGTAGAGAGCAGATTGGAGGCCAGCGAGAACGTTACAGTCGTTACCTTTTTTATATCTTTTACTTCAGTCTGTCTTTTAAACTCAATGTTCACTGAACGATATTCGAGCGCTGCTTGAACACATACGGACGGAGAAGCATTTACACATCAGCATCCTGAACTTCGATGCATGCCACAGCATCACACTGGAAAAGGAGCGACAATTAGCGTGTCCACTCTGGGATCATGTCTCTATCACTACCATTCCGAGCAAGATTACTGCAGAGTCATTTCATTTCGCATTTAAAGGGGTTTAACTGTAGCAGTCATCCACTGATCAAACTAAAACCAGCCACGCTGGTCACCTACCTGCTCCAGGATGATGATGAAGCGGGATGCAGGTGGCAAACTGTTGGTCACCACCACATATGCAGGCAGGAATCCCAGACCCAGAGCTTGGTAGAGCAGAAACACAGAGCCAAACAGCAAACTGCACAACCTTGGGTGACGAAAAGACCCGGACTGGGTTTGTGACCACTGGTGGAACAAGGTGTAGGGAACCAGCAACACAGACAGAAACATGCAGATCCACGTGCACACCACCAGAGGGAGCTGTCCAAATGCATAGACCAGCAGGTCGAAGTCCAGCACCAGTCTGAGGCCGAGGAGAGAAAGATGAGAAACTTTAAAGATCTTAAAAGGTCATTGCAATTTAAATAGTTCAATGACTTTAAAAAGACTGGACGAAACAAGCAATATGGTGATTTATCAAGTTAAATGACTTAATTGACAAGTCCTCTACATTACCTGCCTTCATCAATGAAGTCTACCACCAGTGTACTGAGAATAAAGAGAATGAGCAGGGCAATAAACATGTGGTAGATAGTCCTGATGTGGTTCACCTCAAACAGCTCACTGCAGAGAAACAGTAGGTGTTTAGACTCTGTGCAGCAGCACTGAAGCCAACAAACAAGCTTCAAGCAGCAGAAAAACGATGTACACTGTCATAAACAAATGTTTCAATGGGCTTCAGTGAGCAGGTAGAAGTATTTACATTGCATGAGATCACTGTGTGGACTTACTCTAGGAGGGACCTGCGACTGACAAAGTGCTTGCCCTGGCCATGGGGAGGCCGAAAATGCCTGCAGGAAAACAGAGTTTCAGTCACCAGCAACATTGCTATTATTATTGCTTTGATAGGCTGGAGAAGTTGACAGGCAGCACCTGAGTTTGCTCCTCTCCTTGTCTGACAATGGGGGGGAGAAGACGGCAGGTACAGGTGCTGGCTCCAGGCTGGCAGACTCCTCAATAAGACTGTCCATGAAGTCATTAACCTGACTGTCAAACTGACGCATCAGGTCACTCTTCAGGAACTGAGCAAGACAAAAAGCAACAGGAGGAGTTATAATTCATCGTGTGCAAAAACTTAAACAAATAGGGAATATTTTTTCCTTATGTGTCAATAACCATGATCCTTTTGAATAGGAGGATAGACGCAAAGATTTGTTGATAAGGTTGAGAAGTTTTACAGTTATAATAACACTAACATTGCTTGAATTGATGACACTGCTGCAGAAAAACATGTATTATAATTTCATTTTTCATGTGTCTTTGAGCATCCCATTGAAGCACCTACTCAGTCATTCTCCACAAGAGTGTAGCAATGTCAAGAACATTTCCTCAGGGAGGATTTATTTTTGGGCACATCAACCATTTAGAAAGATTGCCAACGATACACATTTTGCCCCCCCCCCGCCTATAAGCCCTTCCGATATAATTAAATTGTTTATTAATTATATTGCCAAGAGTCAAGACCAAGTCAGAGTTCTTTCTCTGTGTAAACATTCTGATGACATTTACATTTGTAAGTTACATGTTACTCTAATTTAAAAACATGTCTTAGGTGTGACAGTTGACTGCATTGCTAGCATTATGGGGCAACTGTTCAAATACAGATACTCATTTAACCATCTGTCATCCATTAGTCTGTAGGTATCTTTTGTAAACCCCTTTAAAGTCACTGTTCTAACATTAGAACATTACAAAGAATTTAATTCACAGTTTTTTTAGACCTTAAAAAAACTAAATAAACTCTTTTTGTTTTTACAACTGAATAAACTGAATAGACAAACTGATCTTCAGACAGCTTCAAACAGTGTTCTTATATTCCTCTGAGAACAGGTTTTTTATTCGATTATGCAAAAAAATAATATTTCTGAGTTTGTATTATTCCTCATTAATATTGTAAATATTAAAATTCTGAGATTTTTTAGTTGTTCTCTCCAATACTACAAATTGCCTCCCCAGCTTAAAAGATAATCCATATTTTCTGATTTCAGAACATATACAAGACTTTGGTTTCATAATAGAGCTCACTGAGGATTGTGACAGACAATTTCACCAATCCACAAACAAAACAAAATATAGCATATTTTTGACTGTAACGTTGACCCATCTATGCTAAATAATTGATTGCCAGCAGGATGACAAAATAAAGATACATCAATGTGGTGAAACCCACATTTTGTGTGGGTGTGTTTGAAGTTCTAACAAGCAGCTTGAGCCTTTACTGCACTCAAACTGACTGACCTCTGCTTTCCTTTTCAGTTGTAGCTTTTTGCTGATCACATGTTCCACTTCAATTTTACCTGAATATGAAAAAAGAGAAAGCACAAAGCAAATAATAAAATACAAAATGTCAACATGACATAAAATCATTCAATAGCATTCTAAAGATTAATAATTAACAACAGAGCAAAGCAAGTTGCTGGGTTACCTCTCGCAACAGATGTTCGACCTGGGCAACATTAACATCAATTCATGCCATGTCAAATATATCAATAAATAAGCAACGGATAATCTGCTATTGGCCATCTCTGCTTTTAATGTTGATCAAGAATTACAACTTGTTTTGAACAGCAGAAGTAGCCCGAAACAAAATACGTTTTTTCACATGATTATAATAATTATTATACTACTTTGCTTACGTCAGTCTTTAGATCTGATGAAGCGGATCCAAAAGGAGAAACACACCTAAGACAGCGTGTAGTACAATCGAGTATCTGCCCAGCATAGCAAATGTGACACCTTGTGCCAAAAGCTACTATAGGTCATTTATCTTGACGGCTGTCTGATGATGAACATGTTTGTTCAGTTATTGAGGTCAATTGACACAGCAGCGCTCCACCCATCTGGAAAGAGGATGTCAATAGTATGTGCATGTTGTCCAAAGACAGCTCAGATTGTCACATTCACAGCCATCATTTCTCATAATCATTTCCCTGGCAATCCCGTCTTAACTCGGTCACTGTACAGGGAGGATAACGCTATGTAATTAATCACCAAGTACTGTGACAATCGACTAATCGGTTTGAGTAATGTTTTAAGAAAAGCAGCCCAAAATGACAGCATGGGGGCATGTTTGACCACACAACTGTACCACAGGTCACAGCACATTGCTCAACAGGGACACATCATCCCATGACACCGCTTCAGTCACTACCACATCCAGGGAAATTCAGCAGTACACACTGACTGCTATACGAGGTCATCTCCTTTGGCTCTGCTCATGCGGAAGTAGAGATGTTCTTCTCACCGTTGCTGGTAATGTTGTTGTTTCCATTGCCTTGCAGGTTACAGTCCCCATCCAGAGAGCTGTCTAAATCAGAGAAGGTGGGGCTCTGGGAAAAGGCTCGACAGCGGGACCGGAGGAGACTGTCGCCCCCACTCTCCATCCTGAACAAACAGGCAACTTACGTTTACAAAAAAAAAATCATAATAAACAAATCCGTGGAAGCTTTACAAAAGTGAAGGCACCATGAGGACGGTGGAGGAGGCGAGCTGACGGTCTGTTAGCATCATGGATAAGAATGCTAAGGATTTTTATTGACTAATAAAGCAGTTGAGATTCAAATTAGTCTCACATGACAAGCAGCACACAGACAGCTAACGCTTCAGTTGGCTGGTATTAAGAGTTATCGATTAATCCACGAGCTAATACACAACTTTAAGCTAAACAGGCTCACCTACTCTTACAGTAAAGCTCTTGCCCGGGGGACACTCACGGCTGCTAGCACCCGGGTAACATCTAGTCAAATTAGCCAACTTGTTGACGTCTATCGTTAGCTACATGTTTACAGACACTGAAGGAAATATATAAATCAAATACTGTCTGCCGACTTCCTGGATACTCACTCGCTTTAACAGCCGGGCGCTCTCTTATCCAGAGACGTTTCCGTGTGAAATCTCAGATATGAGCGCCGTAACCGCAGCAGTCTGAGCTCCTGCTCACCTTCCCCATTCTATTAACTGAGGAGATGAGGAGCACGGCAGCCGACGCTGATTGGTCGAAAGTCTCTCCTCCTTTTGACGTCACCAGCGCTCACAATGTTGACCATAGCTGTCATCAGACTATTGCTAGATGTGTTTGGTCTTTCTTATTCAGTGCCATACAGAGAGAGAAAGCATGGGACATTTGTGATAAACAGGTAACTTAACTATGTCAACAACAAAAAAAGAGCTAAAGGAAGTGTCTTTGTGTTATACCAAGTAGGATTCACCTGGTAAAACTTGGGTTGACAGATAAAAAAATGATGTTGATTGTGTGATTTCTGTGGACTAGAAAAAGACAGTATTTCACATTTTTTCTTTCACAGAATATAGATTAAAGCAGTAGAACAGTCTCTAAACATGACTAAGTGTCTTGTGTTAATAGCTAACAAATGTGTGAAAACAGAGATGTTGCCAAATACACAATTTGAAATAGAAGACAAGATGCACTTTCTAACACTAACAGTCTAATGTGTGTGGTTTTATATCTCAGCTGGGAAGACGAGGATAGAGGATTTATTTTCTTTTATTATTCTATTGGTCTACTTTACAGTGACAGATGCTTATTGATCAACGCAAACAAAGAAATGCATTTAAGGACCTGAGTTTATGAATTAGCACTGTGTAGGCCCACTTTGATCTGCAATAATACATTACTTTAAACGAGATTTTGATCAAGGGACCCTGTTCAAGAGAGGACCCATCTTATCATGTCAGCTAATAGTACAGTACCTTACAAGGCCATATTCCCATATTGCCCCCAAAAGTCGCAATTGACCAAATGTCCATCACTTGGGGATTGTTGGTCCCCGCAGTTGTTGTATGAACTCTTTTGAAATATACTTGAACTGGTGTACCCTCAAACCATAATCGGTCATAAAAACATTAACTGGTCTCATGAGTTGAGTGTGACAAATACAATTACCAGCAAAGACAGAGGGATATATTTATGCAACTCATAATCAACTGCATCATCTATTAAAAAAAACTTCCCAACTGAAGACATACTAACCAAAGATTTGCCTCCTGGCTGCTGTGTGTTATTGAAGGATCATGAGTGAATTTTCTAAGGGAGGGTTGAGATTCGGTAACAGTTTCAGACTAATTCCAATGCCTGGCTGCAGACCTTGTCTGTCACAACAAAGCCACTTTGTGATAAGAAATGTTCAGAAATGGTCAGCACGTTGTATGGGAACTCTCCTCCAACAACTTATTAACTTTTGTGACTTCTTGACTTCCCTGAACTTGGACACTTGGGAAGTGGTTACTCTGTTCAAAACTGGCAATCTACAGTTCTGGCATCAGGCCTTTATCTGCAGCAGCGTAGAAAAGATGCTATTCATTTTCTGTGTTTGACCAAACTCATCCTGTAAGCACAAGCAAAACAAATGAATTAATAATTGAAAAAAAAACTTAATTATCACTACAAATCCTGAATAATGCCTGATCTCAACTTGCAAGTTCAGCAGTTACATTAACAATCGTCTACAGCTTAATGTCCACAGAGGAAAGAACATAAATCTACACAAAATCTTAAATTCCAAATAGTAACTGCTTTAAATTGCAACAGACGCACATGGCTCAGTTTAATTCCCCATGTTCAATCTCATCATTTTATTTTGATAGTGCTGCACATCATTCCCCTGTGAGGATACATTGAGTTGTCATATAAACACATTAAGCTCCAAGTCAATTTCATTTAAACACTGAATGCTACGTAACATTTAATAACAATTTAGAAAATACTTGAGGGAATTCAATAAATATACACAAAAATACAGTACTTAGCAACTTTGATCTATCAAAATTCTTCATGTAAAATATCTAACCATTATACAGTTTATTCATGTCTTTTTTTTTAATCAAAGATATTTACAGAATTTCATCACACACACGCGCGCGCACACACACACGTACACACACACACACACACACACACATACAAAAGCACACTCTTCATAGGTCACAAGAAGCAGAGGGGTCCCAAAACAGCAGTGATCTCAGGGACAAGGGGAGCTAATGATGTCCTCTCTACACCAAAATCTCTGAGAGGAAGTAACTCCATATCATCTCGATCGAGCTCCTTGATCCCCTGAACCATCACAACCACCTCCACCTGCAAAATAATCAGACAGAAGAGGCGTGAAGACAGCATGTTTATTCTATTTTTCCTGGAGTTATCATTTGATCCTGTAATATAATAATACATTTTTTCTATGTATTATCTCCTATTACATGTTTAAATCTCATTTGTTCCCATATATGATACTACTTGATAATTTTTATTACACTGCTGAAAACATCACAAATCTCTTAGTCTTACCTCACAGCCCTTCCTGGACACTGTGGTAAGGTGTGACATAATTTCTTTGCCAGAATCTCCCAGGAAGTGAATAATCCTCTTGGCTGAATCATTTGCGTCAGCAGTAGCGGCGTGGTTTTCTGTACAGCTGAGAGTCATGTTCTGGAAAGATGTGTGGCTGTGTAACCGTAGAAACCTCAGCTGGACAACATCCACATCAGCGTACTCAAACTATCAGAGATAGAAATCACTTTAAGTCTGAGGAAATGGCTCATTGATGTTAGATGTGCTAAATGTTTTCCTCAATTAATCCACAAATGTGTTAAAGTCTTACCTTGCTTCCACCATGTTGCTGACTGAACCACTGGATGGACATTTTCGATTTCTTCTTGTCTGGTTCCCAAGATAACTTAATCTATAAAATACAATATTACAGATATTTTTAAAGGGACAATTCCCCCCAAAACCATGGGATTAACATATAATGTTGTTGTTACAGTTGTAAAACAAGAGATTAAATGTTTTCTTTGTCCTTGCAACTGTGCTATGTCCCATCACAAGAAAGCGAAACCATTCCTCACGCAGCACTATGCCTGCTAATATTAACCCTTACACTGTAGGTAAAAATTAGTGTACCTGTGATTTTAAAGGTTCGATGCAAGTCGTTCCTCCTGCTGTGAAGTTACAGAACACCTTCACAGCATCATAGGGACAACCTTGGTTGGGGTCCATGTAAAAGTAACCTGAAAGATAAAAAAAATGCGCGATCACTAACACTGGTTTGTTATTCAGCGTATTGCCAGAAACAGATTACTATCATGTCATGGTTATGAGCCTAGTCACACCCCCACCATCATTCAGATGTGGGTGTATGAGTGCCAGCTCGTAGCAGGTGGTGGCAGGGTCGTCTTTAGTTCCCTGAGGCCAGCTGAAGGATTCCTCAGCCTCATCTGCTTGCGACAACCTCCTGGACACCAGCCTGGGCTGTTACAGAGGAAACCATCATTCAGTCATTCAGTTAGACAACCAAAGATTAACTGAAAACAAAACACAATGTGAATGTTGTGTTGATGAAGTGCACATGAGAAGAAAGCTTGTACCAACTTTTTGTTGTCCTAATCTTTGCTTCAGAAGCCTGGGTGTTTGTCTGGATCTTGGCACATTCTTCACTCTTGGTCTTGTATTGGGTCTTGCTTTAGGCCTCTGCTCATTTCTTTGATCTGGTTTTGATCCCTGTCTTTGTGTAGGCCTGCTCTTGCCTGGTGCACCAGGTTTTCCCTTTGAAACAAATGGTTTTGCTTTAAGAGCATGGAACAAACCTCCTGGGTATCAAGCACTTTATACTGATATTAAGCCTCAAATGCATCCTGGAACTTTACAGTATGTTACATTAAGGTTGTTAATCAGGTCAAATCTTGTTTTCTAGTATTGTGTGAGCAATATATCTTACTGGAGGTCCACGCTTGCCCTTGAGTCCCTTTTGTCCTCTCCTGCCTTCAACACCTTTCATCCCCTGTAAAGTCAAGCTGTTTATTAGTTTCTCTGTACAGTGAAATTCTGCCATTTCCTTATTTTGCAAAACTAGAACAAAACAAACAATAAACATATTAAGATAAGAAGATATACAGAAGATGCACAGTCCACAATATGCAAACATTCAGTAGCAAAGGCAGTAAAGGCAAACAAGCTAATCATACAGCCAAGTGAAAGTAATGAAAAGTGGCTACATAAGTTGTCTCTTAATAAATAAACCTGAAAAATATAACTGTGAGGTCCAGGAAGATCCACAAACCTCCAAAGCAATAAGCAAAAATCAACAAAAATCAAAGTAATAAACAGTCTCTCACCTTCTTTCCAAGCCGGCCCTATAATAAAGACAGAACAGAAATAACTTTAGTAAAGTGTTCCAGTAAAATACTGTGTATTGCAGAATATCAGGGCAACATACAGGAAGTCCAAGGAAGCCTTTCTGCCCACGCGGACCACGAGGACCAGTATCTCCCTATGAAAATGAGTCAGTTGATTAATAACTTGTTACTTGTTAAAAACAATATGAAAAGAAAGTAAAATGTAACTTACCTGCTTTCCTTTATGACCTCTTTGACCTTTCAGGCCCTGCAAACCAGGGTTGCCCTAAGATAAAAAGGTAGAAATTCTGTAAATCAACAAAAATGATTTTTTTTTTTTTTTTTTTGCATTTTTAAGTGATCTCATATTTCAAACACTTTCAATCAACCTTAAGCCCCGGTGGGCCAATTGGTCCCAGTATTCCTGTGTCACCAGGGAGACCCTGTGGATGAAGAAAACATGGGTGTCAATGGATGGAACAACGTTCGCATGATTCTCAGACAATCTGATTGAACATGATTTTCTGATTTCTGAACATTTGGCAGGGCCTATTGAGAAACCCTGAAGCAGACTACTATCAAAAGAGTAAATATTAGTCAAAATGATGTCTTATAGTCCATTCAACTGACCTTTTTAACATCAGCAGATTAAAGCAACATGAAAAACTGCAACGCAGCAGAAGCACTCTTTAAAAAGAGTATTATACAGAATAAGTACATACTTTTAATATAGGAGAAAGGAGCACCAGCATGTATCAAAAAACATATCAATAATCTTTGAAAAAAAAAACTATTTCAACTGACAAAGGTGAGATGAGGCTGTGTCTGTGGACTTTTACCTTTTGACCAGTACTTCCAGATTCACCCTTCTCTCCTCTCAGTCCTGGAATACCCTGTATCCAGACAAGTAATAATGATGTTTACTGGAAAAGGCATTTTGTTCTATATGAGTAATATTACAATTATGCTATTGAACAATGATGTATACCTTCGGCCCCATTGGTCCCGGTAGCTCGTTTTTCCCTTTTGGTCCAGCTTTACCCTGAGACACACAGTAGGACAACAGTAAGACACGTGTTAAATACTGTTTTACTAGCACATTGAATATATACATGTAAAATTCAATTGTGTACTTGTGTTCAAGGTAAACATGCTGTACATATAATAACAAGATTTATTTTAGATTTAAATTAATTGCTTGTTTTTGTACCTTGAAGCCTGGTGCTCCAGTGTTTCCACTGATTCCATGAGGTCCAGGTATCCCCTGGAACATTATCCATTTAAAATGTGTTTAGATACCACAACATTTTTGGCATTACTAGATCAGATATTCAAGAATAGGGTCAAATTCCCATGGTTTTATGTTGCTGTCTGTTTTGGAGCGTACCATTTTGCCAGGCCTGCCAGGCATTCCAGGAGCTCCTCTGAAACCAATATCACCCTTTGAGATGAGAAGAGGATGTGCTGAATTTAGTGAAAATGTTGAACAACAGAGTAATTTGCATAATGGCACATTTTTCTTACAGGATCTCCTTCATTTCCTTCAACCCCTAGTAAACCATCCAACCCACTCAGGCCCTGAAACAAGATCACAACACAGGAAACCAATGGTCAACACAGTCCTCACTTTCAGCTAAAATGCAACTCCACTGTAAAACTTATTTGGTTTGCAACTGATTCTTATTTTAGTACTTGAAATTAACAGCGATAGCAGTGATGTATTTGATGATATTTGTATGTATTCAATCTGTCAAGGGATACTTACA
Source organism: Diplodus puntazzo (assembly GCA_963678695.2). NCBI lineage: Eukaryota > Metazoa > Chordata > Actinopteri > Spariformes > Sparidae > Diplodus > Diplodus puntazzo. The sequence continues at coordinate 14,984,911 of OZ023163.1, forward strand.
GGTTTTCCAGGTTGTCCAGCAGGTCCGGGTCTGCCCTGCGAGCCTTCATCTCCCTACAAAACACACTTCATAAAATGAGCTACACACCACAGGGTAAGAGTGTGAGAGCAAAATTGGATTTGATGATTTAATTCTACCTTTGAATTAAACAAAATATCATCTGAAATTAAAAGAGCGCTTGGAAAGGTTTGTAATAAGAGCCCCACATTATGTGCACCTTCAGGTTCACACTTTTCTTCTGGGTGTCCACAACAAAATATTGACATGCTTTAATGTTAAAAAAAAACCTTGGTTTTTCTAAAACTGTCTATTGCTGCAGCACCTCTATTCACTTTCTGTCTCAACACTCCATTTTAGTGCCTGTCTCTTTAAGGCCCCCTTTCTGACAACCCAATGTGCTTTGATTGGTCAGCTTTCAGTGACCTGAGCAGGTGATGCCAACTGTGTTTCTGCTTCAGCTCTGCTAGTGTTTTCTTGTCTGTACTGCGAGTGTGGCTGAGAGCTTCGACTGTATAGTTGTGACATACCATCTTTTGTCATTTTGCAGTTTTGCAATGTCTGTGTTTTTCCATTTGCCAGATAGAGAAGTAGAGATTACATCAGACCAAACATTTGTCTCAGTGTATCTGAGTCAGAACAATCAGTTTTCAGATTAAAATTGAACTTACAGTTTTTCCAGGAGCTCCTTTGTTTCCTTTCCTTCCAGGCCGGGCTCTTTTTCCCTTTACAAAAACATTATATCCATTACAAATTAGTTTTGTTCCATTTCAAAGTTTCATCTAAGCTGAGCAACGACGTCCTCTTACCTTTGACCCTTGAATCCCTTTAGTTCCTGGAAGACCTGGAGGACCAGCAGGTCCGGGTTGACCTATAGCACCTGGAATGCCAATGAATCCTGGCTTCCCCAAAGTTCCCTAAAAAATGCACTCACACACATAAATGATGATATAATATGACATAAGATAAAGACTTTTGGAACTGATATAATCCAATATTCAATATTCAATAAAACTGATCTGGCCTAAATCATTGGGGGTTCAAACATGCCCTCTTACCGCTGTGCCTCTTGATCCAGACTCTCCTTTGGCACCCATTTGACCTATAATACCCTGTGGATCACACAAGGATACACAGAGACACTGTGTCACTGCGGTTACATCTTTATACACACCATTAGATTTGCTTAACCAGATTAATGATGCCCACAGGGTGCGACACACAAGCACCCACCATGTCTCCATTGAGGCCAGGAAGTCCGGGTTTTCCATCCTCACCTTGACTGCCCTGAGTTGAACAAGCAGAGACAGTATGACATTTGTTAAGTAAATCTCTACAGATGGATAGATCACTCTCAGAGCATTGACGTATTATAATGAGTAAATGGTAGCAAATCACACTTTTTGTCCAGGGATTCCTGTTTTGCCCTGAACACTTCTCTTGCCTGGCAAACCCTGAAAAAAAAGAAAACGTGAAGTTTTATGTTATATTCTATTTTGAAACAACTAAACATAAGACAAACTGCCTTTGCTTAGCTTATTCGTCTCATGGTTTAACATTGTGCATGCTGCAATTGTATGATACATTACAGATGAATGTCTCAAGTCATAAAAGTCATCACAACCATTCTATAATGCCATAAACATTTCTGTTAAATAATATGTGTGAAATATGATACTCCCACATTTAATTCCGATGTCACATACTGGTTTTGATGGTCCAATCTGTCCAAGGGGCCCTAACCTGCCAGGAGGGCCCTGAAATAAGAAAGCATAAGATTTGCAGTCTTTATTACATTAAGTTATTGATTATCAATTATTGACGTGTGTTACTAACAGTGTGTCCAAGGAACCCCTTCTGGCCTTTGGCTCCTGCTGTCCCAGTGTTCCCCCCTGGTCCGAACCTTCCAGGCTTGCCTGATGAACCTCGGGTACCTGGTTCACCCTGTGAAAGCATCTTCATTGTTGAGTTTCAGACTCCGAATCAAACTTTTGACATTCAGTTAGCTGATTTTATCACTATTGGCACTGGACTAGTAGTAGGATTTATGAATTACATCATTACATATTACTCAAGTTTACTCACATTACCTTCCGATATGTTGTCAAAGCATCACAAAACATCAGCGTTTCAGAAGAAGAGCATCTGTTCTTCAGCAGCCACACTAATAATATAGTCTACATTTGTTTTGCTCACTTTCTGCCTGTGTTACAAGCAGGATTACACATTTGCAGCTCATTTAGATCTATGAGCTGTTCGTGGCTGTACTTGAATACAATGTGCTTGACAGCCGTTTGCTGCCCCTAACCTTCTCTGTCAACATCTATAGCTGATATCACAACATAGCTGCTAACTGCTGCTCAGTGTACTATGAGCCACAGTCATTTTTCATACTCGTCTGAGAACAAAATATAGATAATAAATAAAATTCAACTGCATTTCACAGAGATGTCGATTCCCGTGGGACTTATATCATCACAGGAGATCTGTGTTTGGTAGGTCATTTTCCGTGATTTTTTTTTTGTTTACAAATTATGGACATGGCAGATTCACACATGAGTAAGATCACTGCCAACCTCTGCAATCATTATGAATTACTAGAGGTCCAGAAGTAATACTAGTCCCATTTGAATATAGCTTTTGACATAAATCCTCAGTTCAAGTCCAGTGTTGCTTCTGATTGAAAGTGACTGACCTTGAGCCCTGGAACCCCGACTCTTCCTCTGTCCCCTGGTGCACCCCTGTATCCCTGCAAAAGAGGGTTGATGGTGAGGACAGGGCAGCTCGGACATATTGTCCTTCAATCCACACATTAAAAGTGAAAAGCACACCCAGTTACTCTCAGATGTCTGGAAATTTTATGAATCCATATGACAATACACTGCGTCGTTAATCTTGCACTGTATGGATGTGAGAGGGATTACAATTTTAACTACTACCCACCTGTCTCCCCGGTGCCCCCTTTGCTCCCTGTGGTCCTTGGTTGCCTCTGTTGCCTTCAGCTCCCTTTGACCTTCGCTGTCCAGGGGGCCCAGTGTCCCCCTGGTCACCCTGAAATGTCAGTAACACAAAATGGTTTTCCAAATTTGATCAATAAGTGTATGTTCCATCTACATGAAGGGCCACGAAGAATGTGTAATAGAACAATTAACTTGTATCAACTTATTGGAAATTAAAATGACAAATTCACAAACTGACATTTACTCACCGAGGTGCCTTTTTGTCCCGCTGGACCCTCAGGTCCCCTCAGTCCAACTGGACCCTAAACACAAAAGCACTGTACTACTTAATACACATAATCAAGCTTAAAATACCTCTTTTCATACAATCAAACTGCATTGGCGTCTATATCTGGGGCTTTAGAAAACCCATCACCACTCTAGTTGAATGCAAAAAGATAGAAATCAAATCTGTGACAAACACAGTCTAATCAATCTACCTCCTCACCATCGAGACCAGCAACTCCTTCCTGCCCCAAAGCTCCCCTGGATCCCTGAAAAATGACATTTTAAGACAAACATAAAATAACCGAGTGATAAATCCTTGAACCAATGACTACACCAGCATCAAGATACTCTTATACAAAGCATTACCTGGTGCAATTAAACAAAAAAGAAAGTGCAGATACTTGAAACTTGTTCAGAGAATCTGAGTAAAATAAAAGCTTTACCTTATCTCCTTTGACACCAGGTGATCCAACTGATCCCCGAGGTCCATCTTTACCCTAAATGTAGAGAGAATAAAACAATAATTGCACAAAAAGTATTGATACACTTTATATTCCTTCCCTATAGCCTGCTCCCAAAGAGCCTGGAAGGGAAAAGATGCTTATGCACAATTAAGTCATCAACTTGGTGTTTAGAACAGTGCATTTTCTATACTGTACATAACAGATGTGTGATTTATGTGTTTATCAAATAAAAAATACTTAGTTAATAGTTAATAATTAAATATTATATGATTTGATACACAGGCTTTTGTGTGTAAATTCGTACAGTGAATCAAACATGTTCAAAACTTAACAGATTTTAGGTTTATTTGCAGCAGAATTTATTATCATGTTTAATTTAGCAATAATTCAAGTTCATTCATACTTTGTCTATACAGCAACAGATGTTAAAAATCCTAATGATGCCTGGATGGTTCTGACAAGGCTCCTGGTGAGCTCAGCAATACACAGCTCAGATCATGAAAAGCAATCCTAAATCTTGTAATGCATAATTAACTTTGCAAGCAGGGTGGCACAAAAATGATCAAAGTACCGAGTCAATCAATGACACCATGGATCATCACCAGACCTGGCCTGATTTGATGACCGACCTGACAAAAAGAAAACTTTAAACTCTTAAAAAACCATGCCGAACCAGAAAGAAAGAAACTTTCTGTTCACTGATCACATAAGCAGTTGTCATAAGACGCCTGGTACTGGCCAATGACCAACATTTTGACATGTGAAGCTTTTGAAGTGTTACTAAGAATATGAAACCAGACCAGTGCTAATGCATGCTGACTGACTGTGATGGTTTACTGACGCAAGCAGATGTAATTGATGGCCTCATTTTAAACATATATTAATATTTAAGGAGGTTGTGTTTTTGCTCTTGTCTGTTGGTTGGTTCGTCAGCAGGGTTACACAAAAACTACTGAACGGATTTTCACAAAACTTGGATGGAGGATGGGTCTCAAACAAGATAAGACACCTTTCATTTTTGGTGTGGATCCAGATAAAGGGACGGATGTCGTTTTTTGTCATTTTCATCAGGGAATAATACATGAATCTTATTTATTCCTATTCAGGTCACTGGTATATATATGAGGGGAATTTGATGTGGATACAATTACAAATCTGGATTAAGTGGATTTTAATGTGTTTTATTTGATTAAAGGAGAATGTTGGGCCTTGAGTGCTGAGAGGTATGCACTCTACTCTGAGTGAGCGCCATTACAGTTCATTTGCTTTCACTTCTTGTCAGCAGTTTAGCCTAGTGATTTGGGTTTGATACCTGTAATTGTTATATAGTTCAAATTTACTGGCAGACACTGAAAACACTGTGCAATCGGTCAAAAACAAGATTTACCATCAGTGTTCAGGCCCTGAAGTTTATACTTGACAACAAACACATACAAATATACTTACAGGGTAACCTGTAACTCCAATAGGGCCAACTGGACCTCGTGGCCCCTGGCCACCTGGAAGGCCACGGGGCCCAACCTCACCCCATGGTCCTATGTTACCCTGGATACCCTGCAAACAAAGAATATATATTTGAAAAAAAAGAATAAAGGGAAAGGACAGACTTCAGGTCAAGTCAAGTTAAAGGGATATTCCAGTGTAATCGTAATCGACTTGCAGGGCTTCCCCACAACGAGCAAGCTGCTGCAGGAGAGTGATGAGTTGTGTTCTCTTTTCAGTAGAAATCCGGCAAAGCTAGCAGTTGTTTGATGCCTCGAACTATGTGCTGGGACCCTATTTGTACTGTTGCTGAAGTTTGGTGCTGTTCTGAGGATTACTTGTGGCTATGAGTGGCTTTTTGATGGTGGTTTCTTGGTTGGAGGCATAGACTGCAGTGTAACTGTTATCGTGCGGTCTTTTCCGAGGTTGCTAAAACTACATAAGCTAGTGGTCGGAAAACATGATCTCTCGAGGGGGGGTCTTACTCGCTGTCACGGTGTGTTAGACCATGGATTAAATTTACGCCGGAATATCCCTTTCATTTGGAGTAATGGATGGATGGATGGATTTAATAAAATCATCTTACAGGAGATCCTCTGTATCCCCGTGGTCCAGGCGTGCCCATCTCCCCCTGAGCACAGAAGGACATGAGTTTAGTAAAGAGACCTGAAAAAAACTTGAAACTTAAAAACTTGATTAACTAGACAAATCTAAATAGCATATAATTGACATACTGGGCGGCCTTGTTTCCCCCTTGGTCCCTCCTCGCCTCTCTTACCCTTTAAAACAATTATGACAAGGTGAACAGCACATTAAATTGCAAAATATAGACCATGTGACCAATATTTGTCCAACATGCATAGAATAATGCAACTTACAATGCTGACTGATGCTTATTCTGATTAAAATGTCAGCACTGACAAACATGAATCTTTACATTAATAGATACCTTTAAGCCTTCACTTCCTGGAAGTCCTCCTGGGCTTTCTTTACCTTTAACCCCCTAAAGAAAACCAACAGTTGTTAAATTTCAACATCATCATGCCTACATTCAAAATATCATCCCTTCATCCCCATCTTTTATCATGTTTTTTTTGCAATCTCAAAGATTTATGCAATATTTTTGTAACATACTCTCTCCCCAGGCTTTCCTGGTGCCCCCTTTACTCCTCTGCTGCCAGCTTCTCCCTGTCGATGGACGCAAGTCCACAGTTATCAAATATGTATCAGCACCACGTATTCATTAAATTAGAAATGTGGTATTTTGTTTCATAAAATTTTTTGTAAAATCTGAAAAAAAGGTGATTAACACTTACACTCTTGCCTACGGGTCCTTGAAGGCCAGGAGCTCCTGTCTTCCCTGGCGATCCCTGTATAAAATATTAAATTGAGCTATCAACCATCCATCTGTGACAATGTGAGGTAAATGTACTTGTTCAGTGTTTAAATATAGAGGGGTTGAACTCACTTTTAGTCCTGGAGGTCCAGTGTCCCCATTCATTCCATTTGAACCAAGAGGTCCCTAAGAGAGAGATTATATTCGTCTATCACTCTCCCTGTTGTCATAACCCCCACTACCACTGCTAATTTTACTTATATTTGGCGTTTATAAACTCTATTAGGTAATAAGAGAATGGAGATGGTAAAATGTATGTTAACATATTGTTGGTTGGTCTTACCAGAGCTCCGGGAGGTCCATCTTGTCCCCTGTTTCCTACATGACCTTGAAACCCCTAAAATGGGATACAGATTAAAAAAAACATCTTTGTCCACATGAGTGAAAGGTTACATGACAATTATTGTACATTATTTAACATGTATTTTTAAGATTAATAACGTTTTCAATGAGATTTATAATCTTAAAAATTTTACTTTATAATATTTCACATTATATATATAATTCTGACTACCTTTAGACCTTTAGGTCCAGTCACTCCTGGGACTCCAGGCTTCCCCTACACAAAAGGCGCATGCATATGGAAATACATGTCATTAGTAGATAGACTAAAACAAATAGACTTACTCAGATTCATATGTGGGAAATTAACATATGGAATTAGTTTCAGATCATTGTGATTTGGCATGAAGACTTTTTCTGCCATCGACATATATAATTGTAAAGATACATCAACAGCTTCAAATGTACATATGTTAAATGTCCAGCGTGTAGAATTTAGTGGCATTCAGTGGTAGGGTAGCAGATTGCAACCAACTGAATACCCCTCGTCTCACCTTGGCTGCGAAAAACACAGAAAACACAAAAGTCGCTCTGTCCCCTTATTCCTAAACAAGCAACATTTGGCAGACCCTGCCCCCTTTCTAGCTTTAAACAGTGTTCTGGGGACCTTATTTTCCTCTGAGAACAGAGATAAATATTTCTTAGTTATTACCTTGCTCATATTGTAAATAACAAAATTCTGAGTTTAATTTCATCTCTAAAACCACATAGTGCCCCTTTAAGTCCTACACACTGGAATTCTAAATTATTGCATTACTTATTTTGATTAAGTAAAACAATTCTAAGTAAAGATAGTAAGTAGTATGAATATATATTTGGATTGAACACTGAAGTCACAACAGAATCAGAAGAGTAGTCATGTAGGAACCTTAATACCAGGTTCTCCTTCAAGTCCCCTCTCTCCAGATTTTCCCATCTCACCCTGCAAGCAAGAAACACAACAACATCTGTGGTATGGATTTAGCCCAATGATCAACAGATAAAATAAACATCATTTCCACTAACTCATACTCACAATTGGACCAGGCATTCCAGAAAATCCTGCTCGACCTTCCCGACCCTTTAGCAGGATACATTAAAACACTGATTAGGATATTGTGTTTTGTCTGGTAGCTCCAAATGCTATTGTTATTGGAAACATTTCCAAATTGAGTGTAGCACCACAACTTTGAATATTGATGTAAAATTGTATCAGTATATTTAATTTCTGGTGCTTAGTTGTAACTAGCTGACATTTTAAACAGTAATGTTCTCCCTCTGAAAAACAGCAATGACCAATTAAGCCACACAACAACACACAACATAAATATAAAGACAAGAAAAAATATTGGCCTTTTATCAATTAACTGCTTATTGCACATGACTTTCATTATTCAGCAGCAACCATCTTTGTCCTACCTTGTCTCCTCGAGGCCCAGGAATTCCTTGGATACCGTCTGGCCCTCGATCTCCCTACAGAAAACCACACATGTACATACATGTACAAGTTAATTTATTAAAAACAACAACAACAACAAAAAAACTTTCAAGTCACGATTCTTTGAACCTAATCAAAACCCACCTTCGGTCCATCTTTGCCTTGCTTCCCTTCCTCCCCCATAATGCCATCAAACCCCTAAAACAATGAAGGCAGATATAAATCAAGACAGTTAGAATTAAAGTTGCTACAGTATACTTGCTGAACAAGCCTTCATCATCCGTTTTTTTCACTCACACTAAATCCAGGAGGTCCTGGTGGCCCTATTGGGCCTCTAAGTCCCTCAAGTCCCAAAGGGCCTCTTCGCCCCTTCAATCCTTGTTTACCTGGAAGCCCTGGAGGTCCCTGTTCACAAATACAAGTCACTGAACTGATCGCTTATCTGATCAATAAACTCGTGAATAATTAAGAGGAAAGATCCAACTCACCAGGTCACCCTTAAACCCTGGATCACCCTTTCCACCCCACCTGGCTTTAGCTCCCTAGTGGAGGTTAATTGTGGGCACACACACACACACACACACACACACACACACACACACACACACACACACACACACGCACACACACACACACACACACAGAGAGAGAGAAAGAGAGAGAGAACACCTGCACATTTAGCTCAGTACTTAGAAAACAAAACAACAATTATAGTATAACATCTTGATGAGATCATTGAACTCCACAATTTATAAATGATATAAACAGTTTAGCATCAGACTGCAAGACTGAAATTGCTTTAAGTAATCTTACGGGATCACCTGAGGGTCCAGGCTTTCCTGGATTCCCATTGGATCCCTGAGATGAGACAGAAAAAAACAGATTTTCAAGCTCTAACATGACAAACTCACTACAGCACGTCTAAGTTAATACGTTCATCCTTGTTGTCTTACATTAAGTCCAGATGGTCCAGGTTCTCCGATATCTCCTTCATCTCCTGGATCTCCCTGATGAAACACACTGAGGTCAGATGACAGAGTGACCCTAAAATAATAACAACAATCTTCTGCTGCATGTACAACTTTGGTTTCTGGTTGTTTTTCCTTAAAGCGTACTCACAGGGTCCCCTTTAGGGCCTGGAGGTCCAGCTGGTCCTGGGTTTCCCTATAAGAAAAAAAGTTGTTTTCTTTATTCATACTTCTTTGTCGTCATGTGATAAAACTGAGAAGAATGACTGCTTCAAAAAAAGTTATACCTGAGGGCCACGGACACCAGGGAACCCGATCACTCCATCAGGACCAGGCTCTCCCTGAAGCCAAAAGTGTTGACAGAGTTTAGACATTCAATACGGTAAGTAATTGTCATTATTCAGTCTTTGTGAGTCAAGTCTTTGCAACTGTAAGCGTCTTGTCACCTGTGGTCCAGCTGCTCCTCTGATGCCCAGTCCACCATGATGACCCTGATAGCATAAAATATGTTTCACAAGTATCTTTATATGATCACTTTGGTTTATGACTTGATCAGTAAGTTGTTTACTTACTGGCGGTCCTTTAACTCCTAAGAAACCTTTTACTCCTCTGGAGCCCATTTTGCCCTGAACAAAAGTCGAATGAATTAATATACTCAATTCTTCAAACATTTTTTGAAGAAATATAACGTGTCAGAAAACTTACAGGTGGGCCTGGTGGTCCACTAAAGCCTTGAGCGCCAACCTCCCCCTGAAAATAATCAGCAGTTTCAATCACAGTGTCATTAAAAACAATGAGGGATGTGGCCTGATGGTCAAGATAGAGGAATATTTATATGATTAATGTTATTTGTGGATAATTGTTGACACTGACCTGAGTTCCTGATGGTCCTGGAAAACCAGGAGGACCTCTGGCTCCAGGAAGTCCCTGTTAACATAAGATGGTTCAGATGTTGAGGTGGAAAATCTCTTCACATAAATCTGATGATTAATGAGTCATCAAGATTTCAGTAATCACTCAAACAACCACCAATTAATAAAGAGTGTTAATTTTCATCAGACTAAAAAATGCTCACTTCACTTTATGAGAACTTTATAATAATGAGGCTACAAAATGGGTCGGCGTTAATTAGTCAAGCCATCTGTACTTACTATGTAGCCGGGGACACCAACAACACCTCTCACTCCTTTATTTCCCTGATCACAGTAAAACAGGAAAATAAGAATCACATGTACCAGGCCTCCACTCCTGAGAGATGTGTGTGTGTGTGTGTGTTTGTGTGATTGTGTGTGTGATTGTCTGTGTTTGTGTGTGTGTGTGTGTGTGTGTGTGTGTGTGTGTGTGTGTGTGTGTGTGTGTGTGCGTGCGTGCGTGTGTGTGTGTGTGTGTGTGTGTGGTCGAATGTGTGTGTGTGGTGGATGCTGGATCTGACCTTGTTGCCATTTAGTCCTCGGTGTCCCTGTGGTCCAGGCTCCCCTTGATAACCCTAAAGGGGTTTGACAAATAGAACATGGATTGAATTGAGGAACTGGCACTTCTGTAGTACCTAACAATTTCACATACAGCTATGAGCAACTACAGTAGTCCAAGGTATACTGAGGCCTCCATCATTTCCATCCCCATAACATTAAAAGTCGAGGCCACTCTTACCCACTCACCCAGCTCCCCTTTGCTGCCCTTGTCTCCTCTGTAGCCCTGGGGACCCTATGGAGATGAGCACAGAGTTAATTTATCAAGCTGTGACAGTAATGCACTTACATGTAGAGCTGCAATGATACAGTAAGTCATTTGGACATTTGTAGGTTCCAGCTTCTCAAAGTATTTGCTTCTTTACTTGGTCTCTGATGGGAAAAAAAGAGTCTTTGGGGTTTGGTTTGTTGACTTGACAAAATAAGCTATTTGAAGACATCACTCTCTCAAGGCTCTGGGAAATTTGGATTTGGATTTGGCAGAATTGATGGTTCGATGAATTGTGAAAATAATCATTATTTGCAGCCCTATTTTCGTGAAAAGACCTGTTTGATAGCATCGCAACGTTACGAAAACGCAAATGTACAGTATTTTGACTTTTGAAAGTATTATGACTTTCAGCAGATTTACCTGTTCTCCAGGTAAGCCAGGAGGGCCTGGATCTGAGTGCTCTCCTGGGCTGCCGTCACTTCCGGGTCGGCCCTGTGGACCCGGCATACCTTGTGGTCCAGGACTGCCCTAAAGTGCAACACAACATGTAACACAAATCAGTCAACTCAGTACATTATCAAAGTCATTCTGTAGTTAGTTAGTGGGGTGTTTGTGTCACAAGGAGAGAAGAGACAGTAATAATGGACTGTCCATGAAGCTGAGCATTGCCTTTCTGTCTGACATGTGGGGAGGGGTGAATGAAACAATCCTCATTAGCCTGGTGAATGATGCAAATAAAGGAAAGATACCTACGATTTTCCCTTGAACTCCTTTTCGTCCTTGTCTCCCAGTAATTCCAGGTGGACCCTGGAAAACAAAAGCAGAACAGAACAGGAGTCCTTTTAGAATCTGCCTATGTTTGGTATTGTCATGGAATGATACTCTTTAAACTTAGATAGCTGTTTAAATGTTGCCTTTTCAGGTAAATTAAAACACTGTTGAAAACTTACAATAGGTCCGTCATCTCCAGGAGGTCCCAAAGGCCCCGGAGGCCCCTTAAGTTTCTGACGGGGGAAAAAAAGAACTGACTCACAACATGCCCTACGCGTGCTTATTACACTAGACACGCTGTAAATAAAGTACAGCATGAAGATGAAGTTACAGAGGCTGAGGTTCAGGTAATTGTGTAAATCGGTGTGGGAAAAAAAGGACTTTATGTGCATTCATCTTAACAAACACCTACCGGCCAGGTAGAAATCAGCTTTTTAAAGAACTTCTTTTTCTGCGAGGAAATAACAGAGAAAATATTACGTTTACATTCTAAACCTGATTCTCTCAAATTATTTTTTCCAATTTTATCCCCAAAGAGACTACCAGTGAATGTAACACACTTCAAAAACAACAATCCAAGCAAAATGAAGAGCTGTTAAAAAAAAAAAAAAAGATTCTGTTTTAAAATATGTATATAAACATTTCCACAATTTTACTTGTTGTATCACCTCTGTCTTGATTGTGGTATGTTAATCCTTTACAGTGAATGATATATACAAGTGACAACCATCCAACATGCTAAATATTAACACTGAAATACATATGAATACATGTGCCACAGTATACCTGATATGTATATGCTATTGTAATAGTCTTTACTGTTTCAGTATCAACCAGGTGTTGCTTTTATTTTCTTTATACTGTATGTTTAGGCTTTCAGGCATTTTGCAAAGCTTGTATATTGGCATTATATTACTTACTTTACCAGATCCATATTCGCACTTTGAACATACATTCAAATAAGTGTGTAGCACAAAGTGGTTACTTGTGCAGAGCTACAATAACAGTTTACCTTGAAAGCCTCCCACTCTTCTTCAGAGGTTTTAAATACAACAATGGCAGGCATCCCCGGAGGACCGATGGGGCCTCTATATCCCGTCTGCCCGGTCCGGCCCATAACGCCTTGATAGCCCTGTGAAGAAAGAAAACAACAGGTCTCATTGATGTGGAAAACATGATGAGATTAAATGACATTGTCTACATTTTGATCATTACTGCCAGAAATAGGAATCTGGCTTTTTCATTCAGAACTAAGAAATCATGGCTGCAGTAAGTCGTGTTTGATCATTGGGGTGCAGAAGAACTCCACAACAAGCTGACACAACAGTGACATATAAACAGCCTATTGATCTCTTTTGGCTATTGTTGCGTCATTTAGCTTCAGTACATCTTAAGTTATTAGTTAAAGCTGATTTAAAACCTGTGTCACCAGAAAATATGTCTTAAATCTGATTGTAATGTTCTTGTTATACTTCATTAATTAGTGATACTGGATATAGGTTACGCAAAGACATAATTTAAAGTAATGTTTAGTATGTCATAGTTGGGGGAATTAAAGAAATCATTTTGATGTGTATCACATGTACAAGCTATTAACAGTAATTGATTTTATGAGAATGAAAGCTGCCTATGAATAAAAAAATCAAATAATGAGGAAAATAATGTAATTCTAGCAATGCAAGACCTTGCAGACACCTAGCCAGAATACATGGGTCATATTTTACATTAATAAAATTCAGAAATCAATCAATTAATTGTCAATAACATAATTTAAAGGTGCACAATGTAGTTTTGGGGAAGAAACATTTTATTGAAGAGAGAAAAAAAAAGATCTTGATTGATTGAATTTGTATGCCTAAACTAACTAAATATATAAGCTCTTCATTTTCATCATTGAATAAATTGTATTAAAAAAACGACCTTAAAGGACAACACAATCTTCTACTGTTTTACTTTGTTTATATGTGGCGGACCCTGCTAGCTTCAAACAAAATGAATTGAATTATTACCTCATAGATATTGTAAATATTGACATTTTTAGTTTGAATTAACTCCACACATATTCTTACTAGGAATTTTCTGTAGACAACATGTTAAGCCGTGGTTTATCTTAGTTTAACTTGTTTTGACACACAGAATCAAACAAACACACTAAACCTACTTAAGCTAAGCTAGTCAAATGCTTAGCTAGCTGTTAGTTATAATGCCACATCCTCTTATGCTAACTTGCTAAATGCACACCTAGCTAATGTCATGTTAGTGGAAAACAACGTAACATGAACATCTTACTTGAGTCATATTTCTCCTAACACCTGACAAATACTAATGCTAATATTAACCTTCTTCTAATATTTAGTTGTTGACTGACAATGAAAATATCTGGGTGTTTAGCATGCTAGGTGCTAGACAACCTCACTAGCTTTACATTTTACCTTTACCGTTTGGAACCAGTCTGAATCTGACTGGCCACAGTGGTGGGTGAGTGTGTCAGTGCCCCAGTGCACTCAAACTCTTTACACCAGTGGTTCACAGACAACTGACACAGTGAGTTGTTTAAATTTATCTTTTACACTTAGCAAACTATTTCAATTGTTTATCTATTAATTTGAGCTACTGTAGCTAACCCAACCATGCCAACCATGTGTCACTTTCAGCCATTTCATCATTAGCTTCTTCTAGCTATTTAAATTGCTAGTGTCTGAGCTGTAAACATTAATTTTAGCTGTTTGACCATTTACATGTACAGTATACCCCCATTTACCTTAAGCTAACCAGTTAAACTGTTAGTCAAATAAGTAACAGTTCAAATAGTTAGATTAAGGTAATCTGAAAGAGATGGATAATAGATAAAGTTAGCTAAAAGTAATATGACTTTTAGCTAATGTTATCTGTTATCCATCTCTGTCAGTTTACTATATCTGTTTGGGGGTTTTAGCTGACTATATTCCAGATTTCCACAAGCAACTACAGAAATACACTCTGGGGTAAAAGTATCCCTAGAGGACAAACCAACTTGGTAGTATATTGTACATTCTATCTATGCCTTGGCAAATTACGTCACTTTCATTACATCATTTGACAAAAAAGATTTCTTGATTCATGTTTAATTTAATACATACTTTGTCTCCTTTTGGCCCTGGTGGTCCTGTTAGCCCAGGTGGACCCTGTAACCCCTGATGAAGGAGTGAGATGGAACAGTTAAATCTTGAAAATCATCTGTAATGCAACCTTTTGAGAGCTGGACACACATCATCCTCTTGACAGAAGGTAGTGAAGCTATCAGAAATGCAGATATCACAAGTAAGGAGAGTTTGTTTACAGTCAGTCTTCAGCCTGAGACACAATGATTTTGGATTTCACAGTTCAGGGTTACAGTACACCAGTTTAGCCAGAGGAGGGCGACGAAGTCCTTCACTTTGGAAACTAACCTCTCCCTTCTCACACACACACACACACACACACACACACGGCTTTATAGGTGCTAGACTTGACACGGATATATGTTGCCATCTCGGTCATCAAATCAGCTGCACGCAAACCCAATTTCACCCCAGGTCACGACGGAAAATGAGATGAGAATATCACATAAATGTGATTAAAATCTTCCTGTGTGGTTTGTTTATGCATTTGTAATGACATTAACACTCGGCACTCAATTTCACTGTGAATAAATCTGATATTTGAAGTATTAAAAGGACAAAAATAACTTCAACAGTCACATTCAGCGTTGGTTATTGTAAATGAAAGTTTGCACAGGTACTGCGGCTGCATGTAAACAGTGTCTTACCCTTGGACCTCTGATCCCAGGTCTTAATCCTGCCCTGTGGTGGTTTGCTGTCTTATTAGTCTGCTGTGTGAATTCAGTCTCTGATTGGATGAACGAGTCTTCAGTGCTCCAGTCAGGTGAGGACTGTCTAAAGTCCTCAGAGACGTCAGTGTCATTATCATAACTGTCTTTATCCATCTCTATTTGTCTCTGCTCGTCCTCCTCCACCACAACTAAACCTGTCTTATCTCCATCTGTCCCAGGCGCGCTCCTATGCTCTGCACCAGGAAGTTGTTTTTGTGGTGATGTTGCTGTTTTGGGTGAAATAGTTTCCGACCTGTCCTCCATTTCCTCTTTTTCTTTTATCTCACAGGTTGAAACATTATTCATGTCGCCTTCCATGTTCCCGGTACTAAATGCTTCTCCGCTTTGTAGTGTGGGAGCTAAAACAGTCTGGTTTGGGGCTGGATCTGTCTGAGGTGCATCAAAGTCCTCAGCTGAAGCTCTGTTAAGAGATACATTTTCCTCTGTCTGTTTTAAGAGTTTGACTGGCGGATCGCTTGAAACTGGAGGTATAATGACTAGTGGTACTGCCTCCTGTCTCACCTCTCTTACTCCTCCATCAGGTGACGGGTGCACACTGGTAGCAACAAACCCTGATTCAGTAATGGGGCCTAAGATAAGAGACCTCTCTGTGCTTGCAGTTTCTGCATCTCCAACAGCCTCTCCTGATGAGACGCCTGGAGCTGTGGGGTTCTCAGCCTGAACCGCAGGGGTTGAAATGGCCGTCTCAGCACCTTCCAAGGCTGATGGTTGATGCCGTTGTCTCAAGTACTGAGAAGTTTGAAGAGTGTGGACCGAAGGACTCCTGGTTGTGATACTTCCTTCTGTGCTCCCTGGTTCCTTCATTGCCTCTAGTTTGTCAGGTTGTAAATTAGAAAGCTGTTCATTTCCAGTCAGAGGCAGTGGTACGGTATTTCCACCTTGAGTTACTTCCTTACTCATAGTTGTCGGTTTGTCCTTTTCTCTGCTGGTTGGAGTGTCTGTGCAAGCCTTGGTCGTCTCGACAGCGTTGGTGTGGTTCATCTGATCCAGTCCTGGTGTCAGCTCAGTGGAAGCAGCCTGTAGACTTGTGTGTTGAGGGGTTTTTTCTTGTGTGGGTGATACTCTGATCCCAGGTTGCATGGTCACGTCATCTACAGCGCCAACCTCCTGGGAAAGGTTTACATAAGGAGAATATTATAACATGTCCACAACATGCACGAGTGCTTAGCTCCTCTTAAAGTCACCATTTTACAGTGTTTAGTGAAAATAACGCCGACCAAGGTTTCTCAGTAAATTCTGTAATGTTATGTTCTCCTCAGACCCAGTATGGATTTGCTCTAAAGCAAGAATGGATTAGTCAATCCTAGGGCAGAAAGTAAATTAACAACATCAATTAAGATACGATAAGTAATAAATAGTGCCCTGAGCAGCTGCATACAAGAATACAGACCACAACTCCAAATCGTAAAGCAGACGTTACAGTTCAGTGCTGTGTTCTCTCTGCCGAGTCTGTTCAGAAATATAAACACACTCCTGCTGAGATCACACACAAATATAACATGCAGTTAGTGTCCAAAACCAATCAAATTTTTATGATGTTGAACCTCTCTGAGACAGACACTCCCTGTGTGTCTTCTACAGACAGACAGACAGACAGACAGACAGACAGACAGACAGACAGACAGACAGCAATGGTATTTCCACAGATGCTTTAACCAGCATAGTGCTGTGGATAAATATTCCGAAGGACCACTAACATGTCACTGATAAATTAAAAGCACAGCAACTATCCCGTTGAGCGCTGACCCTGAAGGCCCTACACACCCTCAGTTCACCAACACAGAGGTTTTCACTTTTTTCTATCAGACCTGTTTTAATCTGCTTCCTTCCAGCAGGAAATGTTTGCCTTGTGGAGGAATTCAACATTTACATTTTACTGAGAAAAGACTGTAGCAATACACCGTGTAAAATACCAACATTTTGCAAACTGACTTAGCAAACTGGGTGGCTAACATTTTTGGCTTTAGATTAGTTGAAACTGTCTAATCTAAGATCAAAAATGAGACTGGCCTGTAGACCAATCTTAAAATATCTGTGTGATTCGTGACCCATAAGAGATCTTATCATTCAGAGGTCTATACTGTATATGTTTGGATGGGGCATAACAACAATAGCAACCAATAGATTGTTAATCAAATAGCCTTTATTTAGTTTCTGTTATGCTGGATGGAACACTTTGCTGGCTGAACAAACAAAACAGGTGGTATCAGCACCTGACATTTTTGCATAAGAACCAACAGTTTACTGTCATGTAGGCTGTAGCTGACAGTAGTGTCTTGTTTGTACCTGTGTGTCTGTCAATGCTAAGCAGGTGCTGCTGTGATCTCGACAGTGCTGCTCTGCTACTGTAGGGTTTCCTAAGACAAAGATCACCAGCTGGTCATGCCCTGAACACACCACAGACACACAGACACACGCAAGGCAGAAAGTGACTAGTTTAAAGAGTGTTAATCCAAACTATGGTTTATAGCATCAGTGAAATTAATTTTATTGATATGACAGTGTGTATTGGTGTCTGCAACAATGGTTTGTTTTCATCACAAATCAAATCTTATCTAAATGGCTTTAAATGGGCACTATGTAGTTTTGGGGAAAAACAAATTTAAACTCAGAATTTTACTATTTACAATATTAATGGAGTAAAAATACAAACTCAGAAATATATATCTTTTCCATAACTGAATAAACAAGCTGTTCTCAGAGAAAAATAAGGTCCCCAGGACAAGCTGGAAAGGTGGCAGGTTCTGCCAAATATAAACAAAAATGTCCTTCCCAAAACTGCATAGTGTGTCTTTATAGTTTGCATATAGTTTCTACATTGTTATACTGGACTCTTAATACATAATGCAAATACAAATATTTAAACACACAGTAGATCATTGATGCTGTTGAGGTTCTCAAAATCAAAACAATGAAATCAATAGACGTAGTTTGATGATGTAGTAAAGATGCGTGGGATCATGGGAGTTGTTGTATTTATTGTTTAACAGCCATCATTGCTGAGGGAAGTCTATCAGACATGACTCATGCAGAAAAATTGACGGGTGTGGAAAACTGTTTTATTCACATTATGTTTAGTTATGTTCGCTGACTTCCTTCCTCAGTTTCTAATGTATCATCTGATGTCTCCACTGGAAGTTATAGTGAGGGGCGGTCAAATGAAACACATTGTTGGAAGCCTTTCAGATAATGTAAGCACACACCTACAACAAAAATATATATATATAATGGTGAAGTCGTTTTTTTGACATTTCAGTGCAGTAATGTTACACATTATGTCTTTAAATTTCAATGATCAGAAATAATAAATAATTAATACAGTTGGAATCGGAAGCCTTCACATATCTTTTTTGGTGTCCACTCCTGTTGGTCTGACTGGATATGACTCAATCACGCTACTGAGAGTTTTAGCTCAATTCATCCAGAGACAGTGAAGAAAAAATGAAAAATGAATAGGATGAATGTATGGAATTCTGGCTCAAATTTGCAGGACCCTTAAATTGACTCTCAACACACATTGACACTCAATCACTCAAGTGATCGTTTATTTGGCTATCTGACTAGTTTGTAAAACAAACACAAAAAAAGATTTATTGACCAGGCCTGAATTGAAATAAGGGCAGGTTCAGGTATTAAGTCATAACAAAAAACTGTCAGCAGTCTATATGTAGCACTGTATATGCTAAGTAAGTTTACCACTGTTTAAATGGTGTTTGTTTCCCTTTCAGGCCTCGTTTCTGCAGGTCCAGCATTTTGATGCAAAGCTTAGAATTTCCCCTGGTGACAAAGGGTTTGCCAGAGTATTTTATGAGATTTACTCTTTGATTTGAAAACCTTTAAACACCTCTTATCCTCTCACATGCACATGTTAGAAATACACAAACCTGATGCAGAAATATTTGAGGTATGGTGATACAACATGTTAGAAAACAGAAAATAACTTGTTCACAGTTAATAGTAATGCCCACCCTATAGAAAACTTAGATGTATTAGAAAGACACGCAAGTTGAAGATGAGAGAGTGAGGGTCAGAAGATAATGTGCTATATCTAAATATAAAAATATATCTTGACAGGATATTTCTACGTGGCATAAGAAAAATAAGACTCAAAAGATAATCCACATCATCTCGAGAGAACCCAGTGCTCTGATTTAAATAACAATTGTAGAAATGGAGCAAGACTCAGTGTACTTATTTGTATAAATATGCAGGAAACACTGTTTGATAGTTAAAGTCTTGTTTTTCCAAAGCTCTTTGTATTCATAATTTATACAGACATTCAAAATCTAAGCAGACACAGCTAATCTCTCTGCTTCTCGGTTCACCACACATTTAAGGGAAGTTCAAATTGAACTTGAATCCATTGTCAACTCTTTAACAGAGATAAAGTCAGTAGATAATCAGACTTACACAGCTCAGTAGCAGTAGCAGCACCACAGCACCCTGCATGGCTTCTGATGAAGATAACCACTGGACTCCTCTGAGCGTAGCTGCCTTACACACTCTTCCAGGGGCTGCTCTTTAAAAAACACACACCCCTCCCCGGAGGAACGATGCCCAGCACTGGCCTGACTCACTGAGCACACGTTTTCAGCCCAACGAGATGATGAAATCAGCAGACCAGAGCAAACAGACACCCAGACACACAACAAAAAAATATACATATCCTCCCTGCTTCCTGTGGCAACACAGTGCCAGACAGGTTAGTGTCCACCACCCCATACTCAGCAAGTTAAGGCAAGGTAAGGTAAGGTGAGGTATTACGTGTAAGGCCTTTGTTTCCAAGGTGGTTGAAGCTGTTAGATCAGGGCAGATTGATGATAAAAGAGAGACTTTATAGAAAACAGATCATTCATTGATGTGGTCTTTGCCTGAGGGATGAGCTCATCTCACCCTTTCTATTTCCATTCTAGTCTAGTCCTACACCAACTACATCAGTCCTCACAAAAGACATGAAATTATGCGTAATTGCACTGTTTGAGGGGACATCATTATATTGTTCATAGAGATCTTGAGATTTCATTCAAACTACTGTAGATTTTGCCTTCAAATTAATCAATTGTTGGATTTGTTGTGCTTCATTTGCCATTGAACTTCACAGTGGGCCCTCCCTCGCTCCATCGTTTCGGTCTAGGGTCAGAAGGGGAGGACTGTGGCCAATGTGAGGAATGTGACATGGAGTTCAGAAGAGCGAGGGGCTGCTGCCTGAGGAGGGTTGTGTCGGGTGAGGTTGGGTTTACCGTAAAGAGTGAGCTGTGAGGACGTGAGGCTCCAACCAAGAGCACCGCGCCGAAAAGTGTTGATCTGCGGTCTCAGCCCCCCCGACACCAGGGGGCATCAGTCCAGATACAACCCCAGTCTGGCTAGAGAGCATACAGTATACAGTCGGTGTGTGTTTCCTCACTCATAACGTTGTTTCCCAGCACTGACTAAAGCGAACAGTCTTCACCTCCAGCAGAAGAAGCTCCTCCCCTTCCTGCCCTAAAATAGCCGATAGCGTCATCTCCTCTGACCACCGTTTGCCCCAGACGCATCAGCACACTCAGCTCATCTGGAAAACTGTCATGTAAACGTTACCACATTCACAAATAAATGTACACATACGGAAGACTCTCCCACGCACCCCATCAAATACACACATACATTCATAAGTGCTCACACACTCATTTTTACCTAATCAGTCACTGGATGTGGACAGTATGGGATGAGTAGACGTGACAGTATAGATTTTAAACACACAGATGTGTCACAGTCAGACTGAAGACCTTCCCCTTAGAGAGCAGCTTCACAGGTTAATGTAAACTGTATCACAAAGCCGACAGATTCAGGCGGCATTAGTACTCTGTGTGGAAACATCCAAGGTCAAGTTCAACACCAAAGCCTTGAGCTTCACGTCGTGGAAAGAGAACCCATCCTGGGTAAGCAAGTTCCCTGCAGTCACATGTGACCTTGTCAAGTCTCCAAAAATGAAAAATTGTCTTTTACTGTAAAAGATGCAGTAATCTGTTTAACTTGTCGACAGTAAGACAACAGTCACTGTGGAAAAGGTCAGAACTTTCTCTCTCTGACTCATCAGTGTGGAGTAATCATCACATTGACCCTGTCACTTATCACCTGCACTCTGAAAAGCTGAAGAGGAGGGTTGCAACAGCCGTGAAATGGGTTTTTACGGCTGTCATTGCCCTTCAAGCACTACTTAGTTTATTACGTGTGCTAATTTGTGTTCAGTTGTTTTTAGAGTGGAAACAAACTTTCCCCCGATAGTGTTTCAAAGTTGGTCCCACTTTTGCACAGACAGCTGGATTGCTGTGTCTTTTCTTCACAGTCGCAGTGGAGAAGGTTGGAGGTGGTTCTGCACTTATGCGGTTAATGAGTAAACATAATATTGGCACAAGCAGCCTGCCCACATGTTTTTTTTTGTCTCCTGGTTCACCCTGTAGAATACTGGTAATTGATGTTTTTGACTAGAGAGGATGAGTAATGCTCTACTAACAGGCAACAACTTGTTCCCATGTAGTGAAAATAATAATAATCAGCTTTCTTTGAACGCTCCTTGGTGTACCAATGCTGTTAGACCACTGTGGAAACACAGAGTTCACCTTTAAACATCAAGCAACGTTGTCTCAGCAACATTTCTTCCCGCACAATTTCATAAGGTTGCTTACCTTTCACACCTGTGAGTATCACATTTCCTCTGGCCCTCCGCTGACCCTTTGCTAATGGATGGAGATAACACTGCTGTGGTGTTCTCACTTCCCAAGGCAGACCGCCTGGTTTCACTATAAACAAAACAGCCGGGACCCAGCTGAAGCAGCAAAGTCACAACTGCCCATGCTGTTCTGCTGGTTCTACTGCTTGTCTCTACCCACTTAGTCATAATATCCACATTAGTAATGATCATTGATCAGAAATCTCATTCTGTCAGTGTTTCGTGAAAGTACCAACAGCCATTACCAAAACATTGTTGCAACATTTATATCACAGTATTTGGTAGAAAATATCATAATGTTTGATTTTGTCTCCCAGCCCTAGCATTTATGAAGTGCTTTTGAGGAAATTTCAAAATATCTGGTTGTATATCTTTATAAATTGAAGGTCCTGTAGGCCTTTCACCGGTTCACCGACACAGTCATGTTGGTGATATATGTCATTTTGGGAGTCACTGGCAATCCAGCTATTCAGTCATTATACATATGTGTTGAGGGGTCCTTAATGCTGCTGGCTAGAGTAGGCATGACAGCTAACTTGGTATAAACAATAGTATGATCTTTTTAAGTTGAGGGTGTTTTTGCAAACTAATACAAATATTTTGGTATGCATTTTCTATAGGTCATTGGATGGATGAACAATTGCATGAACATGTCTGTAATAACACATTTCTTGTAGCCTATAAGGTCAAGTCTAAGGCACTGACCATATAGACCCATAGCTTGTATTGCCCATATTCTCCCAAGGCAAAAATGGCAAAATGATTAAAAAGAGATGTAAAAAATATGTTCATAAGTATCGAAAAGCAGTAATATCAGCCAGTAGCAGAAAAGACAAGTGATCTCTCTTTAATGGTCCTTTGAACAGATATGTAAACACTTCTTTTGTTAGTCATAGACAGGCATCATGATTCAAATAAAATATAAACGATGCAATAAATTAAACATGGATTTATTTTGTACATTTTATACTACATATTTACCAGAAAGCTTCTCTATCTATGAAATCCAGCCTTGATGGGGAACCCTTTGAGGCGAGCTTCCCCAGGCACAGATTAGGCTGTTCTGTACAGAGACGGACACTGAGGTTAAGTCCTAGGCTGCAGTGTTCACCTTAAGCACAGTCCTATAAACTACAGGCTGAAGCCTTAACCTAGCCTTTGTACTGTATGGATCCAACCTTGCAGTCGACACACTTCAAAGAGGGTTTCTCTGCTAAAAAAAACATCTTTTTTTCAGTCCAGGACTTTCTGTTTGGGGCTCCAGCAGGTGAGTGTGACCTCTTCTGGCCTGTGGATCCTCAGCCCAGATATGTCCTGTGTTCACATTTCAGAAACATGTCAAACTCAACATAGTACATTAACACAACAGCACATGATATAAATATACATCTTATTTAAGAGGGGGAACAACAAATGGTGGAAAGTTGGAATGTTCAAAAATACAGACAGTGAATGCTGGGACTGGAAAAGCATCAACTCTGTCGGTGAAGTGGTTTTAAATCCTGTTCAGTATCATGGTTCATTAAAATAAGAACAATCAGGCAGCTCTAAGACACTTTTCTCTCACATACTGCATCTGTCGTCACCATGATCATGCATGTGGAAAAAATACTATAACTCGACAAAACACACTGTGCCTGTGATTCCTATTTTGTAAAAGCGTCCATGTTGCATCACACGTATAAAGGACTCATCATTCTGTCATCACGTGAAAGAAGGCAAAACATCCTGAAGACGACAAATCCCCGGCTTTGTGTACCAGGAAGAAAATGGCTTTAGTCACCTCTATGACACGATATCGATAGAAATGTGAAGCGTGAACATCCGCTTGCCTTCAACAAAGCAGATGCAGACCACCGGGCCTGTTCGTGTGATATCTCCTCTTGTTCAGTCCTTGTGATGGTCTCATCATGTTGATATCATGCTGACTGACTCGGCCCATTTGATTTTCTTCATTTCGGGTTGCAGATGAACAACATTTTAGAAGATAATATATTACACATTTGCTGTTTCAGTATCTTGAGACAAAAAATCTCATCACCACCGACCACCAAGGTGAAGTTGCATGTTTTCACATGGGGACAGAAAAATAAATGTCACAAGAGGTTCTGCTCATTTTAAGGTATGGAACTTGATTTCCTGTATTGACTGTTTATTGATTGGTGACTTTTAATGCCCATGAACCTTGTGGATTCTCTTGTTGTAAACAGGGTCTGTGTGTGGACTGGCTGTACATCTGAATCAACTCGTGTTTCACTGCTACTCTTACGACTATCCACAGCAAAGACTAACAGCAACCCTCTCAAATGACCAGAACTTAAGAACCAAAAGCTATAATACATTCATTGTATTACATTGTTACATGCTACCTCTATGTTCACCTACACAAAACGCACTTAGATCAGTTTCTTGGATTCACCTCAGTTCGACGTCTCCACCAACATTTTGTTAAAAAAAAACAATCAAAACACTAACGCGTGTGGGAAGGCTTGGCCACACTTGCCTGCAGTGATCTACTTATAGGACAGTCAGTCTCTGCTGCTGTCTTGATTTGGCAAATTTTCTCTATTGAGAGCACACGCACACCTAAACACACACCCATGTGCACGCACGTAGCCTCCCTCCAGCTCCAACGAACACACCACACACAAGAACACGTTGCAGACAGACACCCAGGTATCCAGGTAAATAGTGTTCATTCCTGCCTGTTATGCTACTGGTACTGAGAATACAAGTTCTCAGGAGCGGAAGCCTTTTGACGCCACGTGGAGCTTCTCGGACGTCTCCCTGTGCATCCTCTTCATCTCTGGTTTTAGCAGCGGTCATCCTCGTCTGTGTCACTTAGCAGCTCGCTGGCTCCGGTCCCAGTCGCCTGGCCCAAATGCTTCCGAAAATGCCCGTTAGGAACCTGCCAGGAGTGTCTGAGCTGAGGGGCGGAGCTTATGGCGTTGGCCCTGCCCAGGCTAGTCGCCACGGCAGTCTCAAAAGTGAGGGTGTCTTGCCCGTCGCCTGCCTCTCCAGTGCCGACGTCCTCGTGGAATGGGAGGTAGGGCTCTGAGATGTAGCGGTGAGGAGATGGGTTGCCCTGACCTCCGGATGAGCCCAGGCCTTCCTTATCAGCCCTCCACGAGGTCTCCGTGGAGACACTAGGGCCGTCCTGAGGCTGGGTCTGTCCATCAGAGGAGCTCATCGGTGTGGGAGAGGTGTGGGCTCGGCAGACCAGCGGGGAGTAGGAGATGTACGGCCGTGGGCGAGATGGTGTCTGTGGCAGCTGGCGTCGATTACGAGGAGTACTGGACTCTGAGGCTGAATGGGCAGGGCTGTCTGACGTGTTCACCTGTAAATAACACACATAATATTGATTAAACTGTAAAAGACTTTCTCCTACAGTTTCAGCTTGGGAGACAGAGTTCTGTTGGTTGTCTGGTCTCTTATAGACCATACATGGCCACAGGCACGTGCACACATAAGGCCCAAGGGGTGCTTGAGCCCCTGCCCTTTTTGCCTCGTATTATAAAGTGCCCTTTTTGTGTGTTTTTTTAATGAATAAATAAATTCCTGTTGTGAAAAGGGATGTAAAAAAAACGGCGGTATAAAAATGCCACAGTTATCTACCGTACGCATTTCCTCGTAATATGGTGTTGTGTATGTGTGTGTTGAGCCTAAAGCCGCTTCTCTTTCCGCTTGTGGGGGCTAACAAGTCGCCTTCCACTTATTCAACGTGCTTAAATATTAGAGAGTTAATAATAATCTGACAGCTGTCTGTGTCGCCTGTTTATCTGCCAAAAATCTTAAACTTCTTCCAGATATTGAGTTGACTGTGACTTTGCTGTTGTAAACATTGTTGTTCTACTAACATCCACAGTAGCAGTCAGTAGTCATTTCTTGGTTTTGTCACATTTTTAGATGTGTAGCTTGTATTTGTAGTCTGCACTTGCCCTCCAATAAATAGCCTAATAATAAACCATTGTTGCATTGAACTGCAGCTGAATTGCATGTCTGCCAAACCTCAGTATTATGATGATGTGAATAAACTCATGCTGACAATAATTTGTTGACACAAATGAAATGGCAGTTGCATATCACTCACAGCTACAAAGGATACAACAGCTAAGTAGTTAGCTTTCTATAAGTACTTTGTTTACTAATTTTAGGTTAATCTACATATTGTTTTATTAGGGCTTGAAAAAATTGTTGGCGCAGGCTATGTGCGCGCACTTACTGCCCTTTTCTGACTTTGAGCCCCTGCCCCTCTATAATCATGTGCACGTCCCTGCATGGCCACACATGGCAGCCATTTTCCTTTGACATCACTCTCAGGGTAGGAAGCTCAAATATCGGTAGCGAGCTCTATGAAAGATAAGTGAAAAGCACTGGATGTAATCCAACTGTAATGTTAGTTTATGCTAATATTAGCTTACAGGTTATTACATATATTGCTTTACTTTGAAATACCACCCGATGCCCTTCCACATATTCACAGACGCTCATCTTTTCAGTTGCTGACAACTTCTCCTGATTGACTAGCAACTGAAAAGATGATGGATAATGATAATCTGGAGAGACAATGGGCCATGTTTCGAGGTGAAACAACATATTTTATAACCTGTTTATGACCACTAGACAATAGCTCACGCAGCGTCACTATTCAACCACTTCCTAGCTATCATTAGAGTTCAGTAGTGTTACATGATATCATAGGAAAGGGGTCAATTTATCCCAAAATATTGATGCATATGCCTGGGAGAAAAACACACTAAGCAAACAGCAATATTAATGATGTGGTTGAATGCTAATGTTAGCGAACAGGTAATAAAATATGTTGTTTGGCTTTGAACTATGGCTGGATGTATCTTCACTATTGCTGATTGATCAGGAAGTGGTGAAATGACAACACTTTGTCAGATTCCCTTTGTTTTAATGACTTGCAACCCTCGAACACAGTGGAATGACATTATCCAAGCATTTGAGCTTCCCACCTTGAGCATGACGTCAGAGGAAAATGGCTGCTATATGAATATGGTCTACTCAAGCAACTGATTTAACAATTAATATCTCGATACAGCACTGAAGATGACACCTAGTTCATTCCTATGAAAGTTGTTCCATGGTGCATGAAGCCAAAAAAGCTTGACTTACCGGGTATGAAATTACCCAGATCTTCCTTGGTGTGGGGTCCATAGTGTGTGCCCACTAGAGACTTTGAGTCAAGCCCCAAAGAAGTTGCTGGGCTTTGAAGCCGACAGTGGCAGTGACAAATCATAATTACAACGTTACGTGATGCACTGGGGCCCAAAAAGACTTTTGCCATAAGCTTACATTGTGGAAGAAGTGGCTGTAAAATGTTGGAGACATCAAAATCACCTTAAAATTACTTGTTTCACTCTCATAATTTGAACCATTTGTTCCAAAAAAATCTGAAAGTCTACAAGAGCCACACGATTAAATAATTTAATCTCTATTCAAGTTAGCCAAGAGCAGAACTGGAAGTTGTGGGCCACACAACATGGAAGATCCAGGTATTTTGAACTGGGTGCCATCTCCTGAGCTGTATCCAGACTTTAATGGTTCAATCCATGGGTCTACTTCACTGAACAAAACAAACCAGCACAATATCAGTGTGTATGTGCACTTCTACCTGTTTCTGTAAGGTGCTTGCTCGTCCTTCGCTCGGTGAGCGGGACTCTCTCCTTTCACACGATGGATCCCGGCTGCGCTCCTCAGAGTTGCAGCGGGACACGTCGGGAGACAGGAGGTGGCGCCGCTCCTTAGATCGCCCTCTCTCATGGCTGCTTGTTTCTCTGTGGTTGATTCTAGGACCTGAGAAGCAGAGGTGCAGATTTCAGTAAGTAAATCGAAGAACATTGCATGAATTGTTTGTTATTAATTAGTCAAAGCCATTTCTGTTTTAATGAACTATTTCCATTTCCATAAGCAAGCTGTTCTTATCCGGTCAAAATGGGCACCTCAGGAGCAATGAAAATTGTCATTTCAGTTAATAATGCTGTTTCAATTTGGTTGTTTATTCAAGATAAACTTACTTTTCAATTTGTAACAAGGGCTTTCCAAGTCAATTATGATGAATGAGCAGCCGAATTCAAGCACAATAGCTTAAAGGTGCACTTTGTTGATGCCGATTTGAAGAGACAGAGGTCTTGATATAAGGAATAGCAATTTGCAAGACACAAGTGAGTTTTAAATCTACTTTAAAGCCAAATGTTTACAATTGTGTTTGTAAAAACTAGAAGAAAGTAAGGCTTGTATATTGATTTAGGGTGGGGTGAGAACAAAAAGGCCATAGGTTAATAGAACAGTGGCTTAAAAAGCTATATAGTGCACCTTTAAGTATCGCAACAGATACTGTGAATTGATTCACTTCAAAAATCAAACCAAACAACTCAGAATATGCATGAGGAGGTGTTTCAGTAGCACGATATGACCTCTGTAGCTCCTCTGCCGAGGCCTGTATGTGTCGTCAGGACTGACTCTCTCCAGAGAGTGCTGCTCCTGCCAAAGGCCGTTCACACACTGGTCTCCGATGGTGGAGAAGGAGCGCTTCATCAGCTTACTGTCTGCTGACAGCCCAGGCTACACACACATCCAACAAAGAGAGAGGGAAACACTCACTGTAAGTAACCATGAATGACACCTCATCAGCGAACATTTGTTCTCAGTTGCATAAGATGACTATAATGACTGTGTGGACAAATAAAATATGTACATTTTAATTATTTGTTGACTTTTAAAACACTTTCTGATACAAGAGTTGTTCAGGATTACATATAGGGTTGAATAAAGGTATTTAGTCTTTATTACCTGTGGATCAACAGCCAGTCTGGGCATGGAGGACGCTCTGATAGACGCTGTCCGCTGAGGTGATTTAATAGCTGTTTGGTCCTGTCTCGCCTGCTGCATCACTTGGTTATACTCCACTACATCTGGCACCTACGCAAATACCACAGAAGAAGAGAGGGTCGGCTGTTTCTCCTTTTTTTTTCTCCTCCAAAGTCTCAAGATTTAAACCTCTGACATTTTACTGAGTCTGAGTCTCTGTCTTCACTCGGATATTATTATCTTATCATTCACTTGCAAAAAAGTAAAAAAAATTTAATCTGCAACTTTTCACAAGGCTACTGCATAATTGACTGCTGATGGGTTTCGTTGACCTAAAGTTCACCCTCAGCAAGCTTTTTTCCTTTCTCGACGCTACATGTAGGTGGTTACCAGTGTGTGTAAATGATGGTGGTGGTGATGTGGGCGGTGATATGGATGGTAGGGTGAATGGTACTCGTCGTCCTCCTCCTCCTCCTTCTCCTCCCTGGAGCGAGACAGCGGCTGCAGGAACATCTCTTGAGGAGAGATCGGGCTGAGTGCCACGAAACCTCCTCTGGTGCTGAAGGAGCAAGCACACAGACAGACAGACAGGACGGCTGCATTACATACACGCATGAATTTTGTCAATTATTTTTGATGATAATAAAGGAACAGAAGGACAGTAAAGACAGAGGTCAGATTCTAACTACAGAAATCCAGATGGCTCTTTTTCTACCTGCATAAATAACCATGAAGCAGTGTAAACGACCGTTAGGAGAAAATTAAAGTTGAGTATTTACAGAGCAGATCCGGCGCTGTGCCTGAGGAATGAAAGGGATTTGGCGTTGCATAGGATTTCTTGAGGCAGAGAGGAGGCATCCATACGCTGGAACATAGGAGCGTGTTTCTGAAACACAAAGAGGGAGATGGGAATTAAAAAACAGGCTACAAAGCACTGCTCCAATTACAACATGGACATTCACAACAACCGATATTTCGCTGAACGTTAGTATCAGGTGATATCCACCTTTTCAAATGCTATCCGCAAATTAGATCACCTCTGATGGTTGTGCCCAATGTTTGTCTTACGTCGCTAGTTAATTTTGCGCTGGCACATTCACAAGGCTTATGACACCCTGCTATCACTTTGTTAAGCCATGAAAGTACTGAAAAAACCTTATCATTGAGTAGGTAGATTTATATAAGGCTACAATTAGACACATTTATCATTGGGAGTGTGGTGAAGGAGACACTGTGTTTCATTAGTTTCATATGTTGGGTTTTTTTGTACGGCTGAAACCTTGGCCGGGTCTCTGTTATAAAAAAGATCTCCATCTCAGTGAGTCTTCAGGTAAAATGAAGGTGCCATAGAAACAAAATAAAAAGAAATTAAAATAAAAATCCTGTGGAAGAGGCTCTGTTCAGGTTGTTTCATGCCATTGATCTAATTTTTGCTAAGATAATGTAATAAAGGGCTGACTGATTTTAAAACAGTTAAGTTATTTTCTCATAATAAAGGTTATCCTGGCCCGGAGGGGGGAATAAACAACAACAAATAAATCGGCATCAGCAGTTTGTTCTTGTACACACAAATCTAAAAATAAATCAATAAACAGATAGAGCATTGAAAAATGTGAATTGTTAGATGATGAAAGTAGCACATTAATGCTATAAAACCACTGCACCCAGTGACTTCTGGGTGCCTCACAGGAACAACTAAAAGAAAAAAGAGAAAAGCACCTGCTCCTCCAGTTGCTGTCGGAGCTTCTTGGCTTTGCTCTGCTTGTAGTAGTCCATGATCATCATGGCGGCGTAGATCTTCCCAATGGTCATGTCACTGGCTGAAACGGAAGAAAGCAGAAACCATCAGGCCATAGATATGACCCTTCAAGAGAACATTATCAAATTATATGACATTAAGTACTACGACTACTGTGATAACAGAAATATACCTTTGTTAATGGGAACCAGCAGCTCTAACGACTTCTGAGAGAGATGAGGCCAGATGACACTGATCTCCTTCTGCAGGTCCAGGTCCATCTGGTTTCTGTCCTCCCCTCCTGGAGAGAACACACACACACACACACACACACACACACACACACACACACACACACACACACACACACACACACACACACACACACACACACACACACAGAGATGAAGTGTTTTTTATCACAGTCAATGTGTGAAGGCTCTTGATTTGATATTCGGTCCAACCTCTGGCAATCTTGATCTCCAGGGCAGTGCGGATGAGGGCCATGAGGGTGGAGGTGAAGTGAACAGCCATGTCCTCGTCCACGGGCATATTCATTAGGACGAGTCTCTGATGGCGGCAGAGAGAAGCGTCATCATCAGTAAAACATGCCAAAATTCATACAACAGATTAGAAAGCAGAAGTGGGCGCCCAGAGCGGCTGTGGTGGATCATAATGAGATGAAGCCCTTTTATCTTCATCATATTGACTTAATATCTTTAATATCTCAAGATAACAAATTACAGTGTTCTGGTACTTATTTTTAAGAGGTCACTGTCACAAAACATCAACAAGTCATTTAACCTACAGACTTCAGGGCTTCTATCTTATTAAAAAGATGATTGTTTTGATTTCATTATTGATTAATCTAGTGATTATTTTTCATGATTAATGTCCTCCAAGAGCCCAAAGTTATGTCCCTCGAATTGCTTCTTTTGTCCAATCAAATGTCCAAAACCCAAAGACAAATAGTTGGCATTTCATTTTTGTTCAATGAAGTGATTAACTGACTAACTGTTGACGCTCTACCTAAAATGATGAGCGACCACAGCTTTTCTGGGTGTCACAACAAAGACACAGTAAGCTTCCACTTTAATCAACACTTCATATAGCACAGTTTCCTTTGTTTAAACGAAAATGAACAAAACCTTGCTGATGTACACAGAAGGACGGAGCTGAAAACCATGTAATTATCCACCGCATCTTGTTTTGAGACGAAAGACACAGTAATTGTACGATGAACACGAGAAAACTGACTAGACTGCCTGTTAATGAATGTCAAGCTCGAGAAACACAAAGAAAGATCGTGTTTTGAGATCTGGATATAAAAACTGTATTTTCGCTCCGGTCCGTCTGTTCATCCAGGTTCATAAAAAAAAAAAAAAAACTCACACAGAACTTGATCTCAGATGGAGCATGCTGTCAGGCTCACAGACATCACAACAACACATCCAGCACGTCACATCATCACACACACAGACGTAACACCGGGCTGTGGTGGGAGGCACATGCAGACAGAGAGAAGTAAGTATGAAAGACATGAGAACATTTGACAGCAGATTAAGCATGTAGATGTTTGACAACTTTCCGATTAATGCTCTTTAACTGATTGTAGAAAAATAAACTCCACTGAGACGCTTTCCTCAGATAACAGCGAAAAAAACAAACAAACAGATGAGGACGTCTTATTTTTTTACTGTCAAGATGCAAAGCAAAACAGGCAATCATTACTGCAGCGATTAATCATCTGCCAGAGGCAAACTTAAACTGTTTCAACAAGCCATACTCATGTACTCGACAGACAAAAATGCCTCGCTTTCCCGACGTACGACACACAAAAACAAGCTTTGACAATGCTTGTCCTCTCTGATTAGAATACAGAGGCAGCGCCTGTTGCATCGCTTGTGTTCAGTCTACCTTATATGCCAACTTGGAGGGGCATTTCTTGCCCAGGCCTAGAGGTGGCGACATGTTGGTCAACATCTCATACATGTCAGTGTAATGGATACGACCACTGGGGGCGCCAAGTAGCCATGAAGGTGGTGATGGGAAAGAAAGAAGGGGAAGAGAGAGGGAGGGAGAGGAAGAGGGATGATGTCGGAGGTGGAGGAGAAGTTGAATAACGGTGGAGGAGTCAGGGAGTGCGAAAAGATCACAGGAGGGGATGTGTAGGGTAAAAGAAAACAGGATGAAGGAGATACAAGAGAAAGGGTTATTCCAAGAAATCACAGAGGAGGAGAAAGTAGGAGAAATTAAATAGGCTGTACTCTTTCTATGCTGCCATCAGGGCATAGAAAACTGGAAAAAGGATAAAAAACCTTGGACAGGATGAGCAAAGGAATGACAGCCTCTCTGGATCTGGTACAAAAAATAAGATACTTACATGCTGTTGGCGTCCGTGTGTGCCAGAGAGAACTAAAATCATCTAACACCAGATCCAAAGGGTAGAAAGACACAGGCTCCCCCCACATTTCTCTTCACTGCATCAAAAGCAGGATTTAAATTATTTTTAAAAATACGATAAAATCATGTTTGTTGGGGATGTCCTGTGCCCTAGTACCCTGAGTTTGGAGTGTCGCCATTCTTTGACCTGAGTAACACACCCCTAAAGGTCAAGCAGGGCGGTGACAGCTGGTGAAGGGAGGGAAGAGAGGGATAGGAGGAGGTCAGGAAGCATCCCACACCAAAGAGGCAAAGTGAGGGGAGGGTTTGTTGACGTGGGGGAACCAAACCTTGCATGCCACCCTGTGTGGGCAGTTCTTTCCAAAGCCCAGGGGAGGTGAGATAGTGCGCACAACTTTGTACATCTCCTTATAGTGGATCCTACCACTGGAAAGAACATACATGTCTTTAGTTGAGTGTCATTGCAGCCTTGTAGTCCATGAGGATCTATCTATCTATCTATCTATCTATCTATCTATCTATCTATCTATCTATCTATCTATCTATCTATCTATCTATCTATCTATCTATCTATCTATCTATCGATAGAGTCTCAGGGTAGGCTGAGAGCTGCATAGAGAAAAAACAGCCAAACCAATATTTTCTCCGTAACAGAATAGCCAATTTCACTGAAATCACTGAATAAAGTTATGAAGGTGGGGTTTTGTACAATTTATAGTTGTGTTTTTGTCCAGTAATTGTCGAGGTCCCCTAACAGCCTCTGGCGACACTCTTCTCTTTATACATCAATTGCAGCATCATAAATACATAAAACGTTTATTGGACTAAAAAATTAACGAATGCCTCTGCGTGCATGACGAGTCATCAACATTTGCGTCATGTGTTTCCTGGAAGTTAAACTCAAAAATACCATTAAAATGTTACCTAAAAACTGCTTTCTTGCCGCTGTTGGGCGTGATATTGGTGTAAAGGTGAGAATAGCAATTTTGACCTAATGGGAACTTTAAAAAAACACTTTTCTGAAGGCTGGTGAAGTGGTTTGGGGATGGTTATTGGTAGCTGATAGCATCTACCCCTGTTGCAGCTAATTCAAATGCGAGATACACACATCTAAATAGCTTTTTACATCCAACGTGTATCATAGAGTTGATTTTTTACTTTTTATATTTGACAGCATAACTGTAAAATACATCATTCAACATCACTGAAAACAGCTACACAATTCATGAGATGTAGGTGTAGCAAGACAGAGAGACACTGACCAGGCGGCGCGGTCATACTCCCCCCAGATCCGGACAAACTCATCCAGGTGGTGTGGACCCAAGATGGACGAGTCTCTGGTCAGATATTCAAAGTTGTCCATGATCACGGCCACAAAAAGGTTCAGCATCTGAACAGAAGACAAACAGAGGAGGAAGGAGAAGCCATGACTTTGTTTTGTATGAGCCGAAGGTGCTTGACAAGGGAAATATTAGGATAGCCCTCAAAGTATAAAGACGATAACACAACGAGACACAACGGACACATCAGGTTGAAACATGACAAGAGGTTTGGTTATTGTGTTTTAGAAGGATCCCTCACACTCGGGTTTCCTTGTCTTACCAGGAAGGAGCTGAAGAAGATGAATGAAACAAAGTAGAAATAGGCGAAGTCGGAGCCACAGCCCCTGTCTGGCAACAACTCCGTTACTGCTGGGTCCTTCTCACACTTCTGTCCCCCGAGACAGGACAACATGATCTCCTGCCATGACTCCCCTGTGGCACTCCTGGACACACACACACACACACACAGACACACACACACACACACACACACACACACACACACACACACACGCACACACACACACACAAACACACACACACAGGAGAAGGAGAAGGGGCAGGTTGGTTAAGACTGAGTGGTCCACTTCACAGTTTATTCACAGTTGTGTCTGCCATCTGGAAGGTGCAATCAAAGCACCCCTCGCTTCAGAGACAGCTGAGACACTCTAAATGTGACACAGGGCTGTGTAGTCTAATAAATACATTTCCAGTAAAGGTTACAAGCAATAGAGATGATCTTTTGATGCCTTTAAATGATGGCGTCGTCATTGTATACAGTTGTTTATGTTTTTTGTTCTGCAATGTGTCATTTCTCAAATTTGAGATAATCAAATCCAAAGGTATACATATATTTTTTTTTATTATGTTTACATGTAAAAACAAGTACAGTATCATTGCTTAACACTTTGGTCGTGAGAGCCATTTCATTATTTGACACTGTGTTCTTCCTCACCAGATGTAACTCTCTCGAAGTGTCTGCCGAGCTATTTGTTAGTACACTGCAGCATCTATCACCCCCTGACACTGAGGAGCCTCTTGGGTAATTAGAAAGCAAAACCTTACTACTGCAGCCTTGCATCATTATTCAGACTACATTAAGGAAATGTGTTGTTCAACGAACAAAGTGAAGGAAAATATTGATGGTTTTGCATCTCGATTTAAAAGGGACACGAGATGGTAACTACTCTGGAGTGCTGAAGATAAATGATTGGGTTGAGTGTGCTGAGTGACAAAGTGTTAAACTTGCAGTGTGGGACATTTACACATAAATTAATGTCTGTTACGTTCAAGCTTCACTCCGCAAGTTCACAATGCTGCACCGCAGGTTTAAGTTTCAGATTGGTTCATGGAATAGCTCCAATTATGACTACATGGATCTGAAACAAACAACATAAAGTCCAAAGCTACCCGGAGAACAGGACTGAAGATGTCAAGGTGTCCTACCTGAAGAGCAGCATGAGAGCGCCAGAGAAAGTCTTGAAGTTGTTGTGCTGGGTAATATGAGTCTTGTCATTCAGCTTAATGTTTCCAAACACCTGATTCACAAAGGAACAGGCACAAAGCAGGCAGGACATCACATAAACAGTCATGAGGATCATATGTTCAAACACCATCTCCAGAGAGAGACAGAGAACGATCAGGTGTGTGTCTCTCTAACCTGCATCCCAATGATGGCGTAGATGAAGAAGAGCATGGCGATGAGCAGGCAGACATACGGCAAAGCCTTGAAGGACTGGACGAAGGTCCACAGGAGAATTCGGATGGTGTAACCTTGTCTCAGGAGTTTGATGAGACGAGCTGCTCGGAAGAGCTTCAAGAAGCTCATGTTGAATGTATCAACAAACTAGGAGAGGGGAGGGAAACCGGTGTTTACTGATGGTGTTTAATACAGGAACACAGTACTGATGTTCACAATAATACTGAAACGATGCAGAGAACAAGGAAGACACTTGACACTACATATTCTTATCACCTGTAGGTCTACCACAATCTCTGTGATGCTGCCCAAAACAGTGATGAAGTCAAAAATGTTCCACGTGTCTCGAAAGTAGTTCTGCGGAAACAAGAAAGATGCTTTCAGTAATTTCAAAAGAGGATCCACATTCAGGCTGCGTGTTGCTCTTTTCTCTCACCAGAAAGCCGAAGGCCAAGATCTTGAGGACACACTCAACAGAGAAGAGAACGGTGAACGCGGTGTTCAGGTGCTTCAGTACAGAGTCATATGCCGGTGGGGCAGAGTAATACTGTTAAAAAAAGAAAGGCGGCAGGGGTTAAACAGCAAGAAATGTGCTGTATGAGTATGGAATATTCCCTAACCAGTTCACTGCAGTGTAACCAGATGATACTGGTCTGATAACAGTATGAACCTCAGCGCTGTGTCCTGCAAATCTACAGGTTGATGGAAGATTCCTCCAGACCCATAAATAGTCCCTCAGTCTCTGCACCTCTCATCTGTCGCACTATAAAAGGAGTCATTCCTCTGGGGGCAGCAGCCACAGTTAATGAGGTCATGCTAAATAGCAGCCCCTGGACATTATAGATCAATATTTAATACAGGATGAGTCACCCCGCGTCTGTCTGACTGCCTGTCTCTCTGAATAACCAGCACGGCCCAAGAAAAGGCCAGTTGCGGAAATAAATAGTGGTGAGAGAGGGGTGGAAAAACACTAAAACATCACAGTGTGACAAGGTGGGACTCATCAGCTTCTACAGAGCCACGTTTCCAGTTAGGAGTGACACGTCTTGGTTTATTCTAAAACCAAAGTGTTAACAGTCGCAAGTTCATGACAGAATATGCTGCCGAGACTACGCGGAGAGCGGCACGTCATTTTCAGGAGAGAGGAGACAGAAGCAGATGATGGAAAAACCAGCAGTCTCAGAGTATGTCCTCTCATTCTGCTCCCCACTTTCACTGTCTTTGATTACGCTCACCTTCATCATCAGTACAATGGTGTTGAGAGCGATCATGGCTAGGACGGTGTACTCAAAAGAGGGCGACACCACAAAATGCCACAGACGGTACTGGAACGTGTGCCGGTTCTGGGGCATGTAACGGGTCAGAGGCTTGGCGCTGATGGCGAAGTCAATGCATGCCCTCTGAAAAACAAAGAATAACAGAAAGAGGAAAGAGGGAAGCATGAAACAGTGAAAACCCACAGCACACAGTCGATCCACCTTAATGAAATGCTCTTTTTTCACTTACTTTAAACTTTTAAGAAGAAATAGATTAACAGATTTACCAAGACAGTCAGAGCACATTTCATCTTTTTTTTCTGGTGATCGATTTGCTGGATTTTAAGTCTGGCCGAAATTGTTTTTCCTTCTGTGTTTAAGACTTTAGAAGTGGTGAAAATAAGGTTTTACCGGGATAATCTTTTTAATTTACCTATTTTCTTCCATCTGCGTAAAACACGAGAAAAAATAAAATCACTCAGTTTCACACATAAAAAAAGAATTCTCCTGAAAGAAAATAAATATACTATTTTATTTTTAAACCCCTGAATTTCTCTTTCTGAAAAACAAACAAAGTTGGTTTCAGACATGACGTGTTTTCACAGTTAAATAAAAAAAGGAACTGAAAGATTATACTGGCAACAACTCTTTCTCACTGGTTCTCAAGTCATAAACACAGGAGAGAAAAAAATGTTAATCACCAGAAAAAAAACAAAAAGGAAATTCTCACTTGCCCTTCTGGGCTTCCGTACAGACTAGACTGTAAGTCTTTGCTTAAGAGATGGAAAGAAGGAGACACAATGGGAAGAAAAAGGTGTGATCAAACTCAAAGTGTGAAAAAAACAAAGCGACATAAAAGAAACACAACAGACAGAGGAAGAAGTGTTGTTCTTTGCTCCCTTTTACCTCATTCTTTTCCAGGCTGCACTCCTCCATCATCTTATCCCCCTGTTCCTGGAAGGTGATGATGATGAGAGCCACGAAGATGTTGACGAAGAAGAAGGGAAAGACGACAAAGTAGATGACATAGAAGATGGACATCTCCATCCTGTTGCCGTGGCTCGGGCCTCTGTCCTCCTCCGTCACATCCACCGAGTGCTGCAGAACCCTGAAAGAAAAGAGCTAACTGCTAACCAATGCTAACGTGAATTAAACTCCAGCAACTAAAAGAAAAAACTTCAACTGTTTGGCACGAAAGAAAGAGCACGATAACATCAAGACCCACTGAATATGATAAGTTTCAACGAAAATGAACTAACATCGTGTGCAGGAAAAGTTCCCCTTCTGAAATTACATCATGTGCTACAGCAGTTTTTAGTTTGGTGGACATATTTGTTTGCTGTGGTGCGGATCATATGCCAACTTGCCATTTGGAGGAGGAAATTGTTTTTTTAATTTATTTGTAGTTAACAAGGGCTGGAACAGTACAAACCCACGGGCACTGTCAGTGAAATATTGGTGTACCATTATTGTGAGATAATGAATGAGAAAATCTTTGTTAAATTAATCACATCTAATATATTTCCTTAATCAAAGGTCAGATTTGACCATAACCAAAGAACAAGACAGATGTTAAAAGGTTATAATGCTCATAAAAGCTAATGAGCCCTCTGAATGGAGAAGAATGTAAAATGATATGCGGGAGGAGCTCCCGTTGAACTCCCTCGTCCTGCAAGACAACCAGACACTCACTGAGGCCACCCCTCTCCGGTGGAAACAGTGAAGAGAGTGAGCAGAGCCCAGATAACGTTGTCGTAGTGAAACTCGTGTCTCTTCCACTCTCTCCTCTTCATCTCCTTCTTGTCCCTCCCGAAAATGATGTAGTAACCCCTGGAGGAGACGGAGGAGACCAGGTACAACAAGAGAACGTCTTAATAAAGACAAATCGAACAAAATACACTGAGAAATAGAGAGGATCATGTTGACAACATTTGCAACAATTTTGCTATCTTTAGTGTCTAGTTTTAGGAGGGCATGCTGCTCTAGACTGAATTAAGGGTGGAGAGAAGGAAGGGCAGAGGAACAGATGGAGGGAAATGAAAGAAGGGAATACAGATGGAAAGACGGAAGACAAGAAGAAAGGTAAGAAAGGCGGAGGGAAGAGAAGACAGTAATTAAAGAAAGAAAGAAAGAAAGAAAGAAAGAAAGAAAGAAAGAAAGAAAGAAAGAAAGAAAGAAAGAAAGAAAGAAAGAAAGAAAGAAAGAAAATATAGTAATGTAAAGTTTGTTACTGGCAGTCCTTCTCTGTGTCCTTGGAGCTGTCAGTGCAGTAGAAAAACTTCCCCTTGAAGAGCTGCACGGCGATGACGGCAAAGATGAACATGAAAAGCTTGTAGACGATCAAGATGTTGAAGACGTTCTTCAGAGACGTCACCACGCAGTCAAACACCGCCTGGAAGAGACACGTGAGTCATAAAGACTGATGCACATAACTACTTTATCTAACATATACTATTGGTTTTTTAAGAATATATATATATATACCACACAGATCTTCACTTCCTCTCTCAGTGACCAGAATGAGAAGAACATGGTATTAGGAGCAATCCCAGGATGGCTACCTGACAACAGACAATCGTCCAGCTGCTTCTGAGGCCCTGCATTTACTTTAAACCCTCTCCTACTGTTTTCTTTATTCCCTGCAGGTCACCTTCCTGTCTTCTTTACCCCCCTCAGTTTCCATTGAGTTTCTTTTTTTCCATTGAGGTGGGATATCAACCTGTGTGCATTCGTGCTTTGACGTGTCCTCATCTCCCCTCCTCTGCTCGTTCTCTCCCCGTAGACAGACTACGTGTAAAGCTTTGGGGATCCCAGCCCTGACAACATGTCTTCATGCCCCAATGCTCACAGTTTGTCACCTCATGGTTTATCGCCTCGTCTGTCTGCTCGCTCTTTTTCTACCCTTCTGCTCAGGTCTGCGACATGCAGCTACAAGAGATGAAAAAGGAGATATCTCTAAGCTACAGGGTAGGTTTCTGTTACTGTGTGTGCAAGTGGACACAGAGATATGCTTGTAAAAGAGTGATGTGTGATATACTTGAAGGCCAATTTTTCGTCAGTCACTCTGGTCCGGATGTAGTTGAGAGGATTATTTGCTTTGGTCAAAAACGTATACATCTTTTCAACTTACAAAGCTAGACATACAGCATGTTGGACAACTGGTGTCATCTCTCTGGTTTATGCAGTATCTTCTTATTAGCATTAGCTATTGACGGACATGACAGAAACATACCAAGAGAGAGCATCTCTGACCTTGAGTTTAGGAAGCCTCTTGATGGTCTTCAGGGGTCTGAGGACTCGCAGCACTCTCAGAGATTTGATGGTCTTAATGTCCCGTCCTTTGTTATTTCTGTGCACAGAGGCAGGCAGCGTTAGCATCTCACCATTGCTTTATAGTAAATATCACATTTTTAGACACATCATGATCTTCAGAACACCTTTCCCCACCTTATTCATCCATCGTACAGGACTTGCAAACCGACAAATTCTACTTATGTTGCACAATTTGGCACATTTAAAGATGGTATTTGTTTGAATAGAGGAAGACTTTTTTGAATTTTTACCCCATCACATTGCTGGTGGTCAATCCCACAGGGGCACCATCCACAGATGGACACAAACAGGAAAGAGGGACATGTATATTAACAGTTATAATGCTATAACAAAATGGAAGAGGTGGCTGCGTGAAGTGAAACAACATTTACAGCCATAAAAAGCCATGTTAAAGCCGATTTAAAGACACCGCATATTGTTAACTAATATAAGCCATGTGACTGACGAGAGGGCGAAGGCCACCAGTGCTCCCACCACGACGATGAAGTCTAGGATGTTCCACAGGTCTCTGAAGTAGGAGCCATCATGGAGGATCAGACCCTGGTCGATCATCTGAGAAACAAGACAAAAGGTCTGTGGTGAAAGAAATGTCCTTCCTGGGAAGGAGTCAACTTTAACTTGATTTCTTTTGTTGGTATTTCAAGTATCAATGTTGGAATTTAAAAGAGAATCAAGCTACTGAACAGGTTGAATTAAATCTGTCCTGAATCTGTTTGTTGCTTTAAACAGAGAACATCAACCTGAGCAGTCACAAGATAATTAACAGCAAAGGAAAGCAGACAAACACATTCCTCCTGCACACCACTGGGATAATTTGTTCTTCAAATATTCCTTGAATCTTTACTTCTTGTCTGTAAATTGCTTTATTGCTGATTCACTTTACTTCTTTGGGACTATGTTCAGATAAAACAAAATGTTTTGGTTATTTTGGTCAACCAATAACCACATGTAACAGGAGATAAGGGTCTGGATCACCGGCTAAAGTGGTTGGAAATTTACTAGAAACTTACTTTATTGTGTCACATAACAGAGTTTGACTTTAATTTGTTATCAGGCAAAGTTCTCTTATCCCTAGCTGTCCATAATGGACAATTAGTTGCTAGTTTAGATGTTGAGCGGAACCATCCTGGAATTATATGGTTAAAAAAGGTGTATTTTGATGTTTTAGCACCATTTCTTTCTTCTTCTCGTGTCACCCCACAGTGACACATGATCATTGTCACATCATCTTGAGACAGTGACTCACCTTTATAATCATTTCAAATGTGAAGACTCCAGTAAACACATAATCAAAATACCGCAGAACCTGCAATGAGACAGAGCAGTAAAAGGGCAGGTCAAATGTATATCACAGATCAATACTGTAAATAGATTTGCCGCCTCATGGTTGCACAAGTCAAGTCACTGTTCCTGAGCTATTCCGTTGAATAATGGTCAGAATTTTTTTTGTCACAAAGAAATTGCCCTTTGACCTTTGACCACCCAAATCTAATCAGTTTATCCTTGAGCCCAAGTGGACATTTGATCTGAATTTGAAGAAGTTCCCTCAAAGCGCTCTTGAGATACTGAGTTCAAAAGAATGTGATGGAAAGATAGATGGACCGGCAGCCATCGCTGGCATGGAGGCTTAATAATGTGGTCATGAAAAAGGTAAAATTCTTCGACTTGCTGCATTAAATTTATGACACTTTACACACTAATCTTGAGGTTTAGTACAAAACAGTCCACTCTAAATGATGATAATACGATACAAGAGAAAAAGCTGGATTCCTCCTGTGACGCTCAGTGTGTCTCAGACTTCAATCTCAGTCATCAGCAGTTTAACCGCCCCCCCATCAAGTCACATTAGTGCCTTTTGTGAAACAATCTTAGGAAATGGTCTTTAGAAATATCTTCTTTCTGTTCATGGTGCTGCTCAGTGTAGATGAAGGGAGTTATTAGATCCAGAGCACAGATAAGGAGCTGGTAGAAACAGGAGAAATATTCTGGCTTCTATTACGTCATTAATGTTACAGCTTTTCCCATCAGACAGGTGATATATACTGAATATACTAACCTTATTCCAGTCAGAGGAGGTGGCGACAGGGTCCTCAGCAGCCAGTGCTATGCTACTAGCAGCTATGACCAGCAGGATGGACATTTCGAAGTACCGGAGGTTCACCACGTAGTGACACGCTCGACGCACCCTGAGGGAGAGCAGATGGCAGAGTGAAGACGCGATGCAGAGGTCAGGTACCACATCTGCTAAGAGTAATACTGTACAGGACCGAATCTAGAGGCAGGGATGTCATGCAACAAATCGGGGCAGTTTATTCCAAGTGCATGTGATGTTTGGAGCACCATTATTTCCTCGTCACTACAATGTTGTGATGTTGAAATACACCCCTTCAGAGAGTCCATGGTAGCAACGTACGGGTTGTCAGGTTTGAAGATGAACATGCTGTCTGGAGTCACAGCGTCGACAGGCTTTGTCTCCTCGGCCTCCTCTTTCTCTGACTTACAGGTTTCGGGGTCCTTACTGTTGACTGGAGAGGGTCAGGGGGAGAAGAAAAAGAAGAGGAGGTTAGGATAGGTGAGAGAAGGAGACGAAGAGGACGGCTGAAAATATCCAATGCCAGCCCTGCAGTGGTGAACTGAATCAGTGAACTATGGGGACTATTTTAGCAGATGACATGGATGAATCCTTCACAAAATGAACTGTGGGAGCAACAATTTACCCTGAAGTCACGACTCTGCAACTGCATGGCCTTTTTCTCATCTCAAATGTATCCAAAGACATTCGTACTGATGAGTATGGATCATCTATACCAACTACTTGAAATGAAATGAAAAAGTCTACGTATCAGCACCCAATGACCACAAACCAACAGCTGTACCTGTGATTGTGGAGAGCTCCAGAGATGACTGAACGTTGGGCACCTCGATGATCACACTGGAGCTGAGCTGACATTTATCCTGGTCCTGTTCTGTGTCATTGTCCTCTTTGCTGCTGTCCAGGACTGCAGTTGGAGACGGGTCCGACTGCTGAGGAGTTTCTACCTGCTTCTGGTCACCAGTGTGGCTCTGGTCATCAGGTGGGTCAGTGTCTCCTCCTTCACTCCTGTCACCCTGTCTGGAAGTGCAGACGCAAAGACTTGACTGGACAAACAGGAGGACAGTGATAGACTTAGAGCTAGTCTTCTTAACATTCGCATTTTCATTCTGACCATTAGACTACGCAGTAGCTTCTTTGTTTGTGCTCCTTATCTCTCCCGGAATGGACATCATAACTCTGCTGAAGAGAGATTTAGCGCTTTCAACATAAAGTTGACCGGATTGTCTCTTCATGCTTATATAGAAATGTATATATTAAGTCAGCTCCAAACCTCTGGCATGAGAGATAAATTCAGTTTCAGGGCTCCTTAGGGGGTCTCGTTCTC
Source organism: Diplodus puntazzo (assembly GCA_963678695.2). Taxonomy (NCBI): domain Eukaryota; kingdom Metazoa; phylum Chordata; class Actinopteri; order Spariformes; family Sparidae; genus Diplodus; species Diplodus puntazzo. The sequence goes on from OZ023163.1 coordinate 15,029,239, forward strand.
CAGCTTACCTTTAACGCACACACAGAGCTGATTAATGGCTCCTGAGGCCCCTCGACATGTAAACACCACACCGGCTACACTTCTTACCTCACCATAATGAAAAACAAACTGTCACAGTTAAATCTTAGCTCGGAATGTGTAACTGTGCAGACACCTCAAAGGTAAACTAAAACATGGAGCCAAAATGGGAACCCTTGTTGGCATGGGGGGTCAAGACACTGACGATGCCCGGGCTGCAACATCCACAGTTTAGGTTCCATCTCTCCCCACTGAGCAAAGACATGTCCGTAAGACGTCCATAGACCCTTTTCATGGCAGACATTTTGACTGGTCAAAGCAGCAAAAGCACAGGTTGAATTTCTCACATTAATGTCTCACTCACTGACATGGTTCACTGGGTCCCTTAATAGAACAGAGCCATCGTTAACATTATTGGTCACACCTGTGCTTTTGCCTGCTTTGACAAATTAAAAAATGTCTGCAGTGGAAATGGTCTATTTAATGTATTTGCAGGCTGGTCATATACGCCCACTGAGGAGCCAAAATGAAGTTTCTGCAACGTCTTTTTTAAAAGTCCCTTTGACCGATTACCATTGATGATGTGTTGACGTCAGTTGTGATCGATTAACACGTCTTTTTAAAAAAGTCTCTGAAATGTTCATTATTGACATCCAAGTGACATCCTCACAAAGTCAAAATGAAAGACATCTTTCCAACATTCATTACAAAACACCAAAGGGAAGCATAGTGTGGTTCAAAATGAAAGACTTCATGATGTCTTTCCTTGACTTATTTCACATGTCCCTGCTGCACGTTGTTTAAACCATCTTTCCTCTTTTTTTAAGGGGCTTTTGTTGGATTGAGCGTCTTGTAGAGAAAGACAGGAAACAGAGACAGAGAGAAGGAAAGACACGCAGCTAATGGCCTTCTGTCATTTCTCTATTGTTGACTATGCAAGTCTATAATAATGATTAAAAACTCCTCTTAAAATCATTCCTGCCTGTTATGACTTTGATTTCATCTGCAAACCAAATCTGAAATATAAACTTGTTGTCCACAAAACTAACATGTTGGTCTGTCTCACCTGCTCTCATCAGGTTTGGACACCTCGTCCTCCTGTTTGGCCTCTGCTTTTTTCTCTTCCTCTTGCCCTGGATTTCTTGTCCTCTCTCTGCTGACCGAGCGACTCAGTAAGTGGCTTCCGTTCCCAGGTGATGACCCCTGACTTCTGGCTCCGCTCTGATGGTCACAGTGACGCAGCGCCCTCCTGCCCCTAATCCCACTGTGACCTCCCATCTCAGGAGTCAGTGTGTCAAGGTTATCTGGTGGTCGGAACTTTTTGACTGCCCTGTGTTGACGCTCTCCATTCAATCGGGGGCTCCGGCGCTCGCTGTTGTGGCTCTGATTAACACCCAACTTACCGCTCTCAGTGATGGGCTCTGCCGTGGACACAGAAGCATCAGGAAGTGGTACGCTCGTAGGATCCAAGAGATCTGGGACCATCACTGACACTGGTGGTTCAGGTATGTCACCAGAGAGGGCGGCATCCAGAGGAATATCCCCAGACACTGAGGAGCCTGAAGCCTGGTGCTTCACTGGAGAGGCTAAGGGGTCCATTGCCCGCTTCAAACTCCCAGATGGCGTGTGCTCCGTGACCTTGCGGTGCAGCGACAGGGGATGTCCATGCTGGGCTGGAACAGGTGGCCCGTCCTTCTCCTCACTCGGGTTGCTGAACAGGATCTCCCGGCTGGACATCTGGCGATGTCTCCGCAGCTGGCTGGTCCTCTGCTCCCAGACTGACATGGTCATCCTTTTTCTCCTCTCCCCCCTGGACATGAAAGAGTTAGAGGGGTTGAGTGGTGGGGGTGGGCGGCCCTCCCTGATGCTGCCCTGGGTCTCCTCCAGAGAGCAGGAGTAGGTGGGCCGACTGCGGTGGATGGCTCTTTTCCTGTACAGGTAGGGCCGCCTCCTCCGGCTCCCCCTGAGAAGAGAAAGAAAAGACAGCGTGTCAGTATATAGAAGCAGACAATTTATTAAATGCAGAGCCACATTTAACATACAGATGGTTGCAGTTAAAGGTCCAGTGTGTAGGAATTCGGGGGATATATTGGCAGAAATAGTATCTAATACTCATAATTATTATATTTGTATATTCACCTGAATCTAAGAATCACTGTGTTTTGTGACTTTAAGGATTATTTATATTTCATCATAGAATCCACGTAGTACCTCTGACATAGCCTATAAATAGATGTATGCCCTACGCCATAGCCTGCTCTGCAGCACACCAGAGACATAACTACACGTTGCAGCGACGCGGACCACCATGACTGTGATTTGTTCGCTTGGTAGCATTGCATTGCTAATACCGCGGATTGTGACCTGTAGTTTCCCCAGTAAACACAACGACCTCTTCCACTGTTGCAGTCCTTCCTGACCGGCCAGTTGTGGCTGTTCTTGGGTTGTGCTCCTCCACCAGAGCTTTTCATGGCTAGAGGGACTGTAAGCTAGAGAGAGCAGACCGGCCGGATGTCCAGAAGGCCCTTTGATGAGCATCAGCTCTACCACTGGCTGTTTAAAACAAACAGCCAGTGGTAGAGCTGACCGGGTAAACACACCACCATGACTGGCTGTTGCAGCCGCAGTGTTTCCAGGTTCGTGGGGTAGAGACAGGCCAGGTGGTGGAGCTCTGTGTAGAGCCTACATGCAATGATAGATCAGCCTATTGAATGAGCATTTTATATCTAGAGAATGATCTGGTCCTCCTGGTCCTCTACTCCTTCATCGAGTTTGCCATATTGCACCACCATGCTTCTACAGTAACCCAGATTGGACAAATTAGACAGTGGCCCTGGAGAGGGCCTTTGGCCCTCTTTGCATACTTAGCAGCCACTGTAGGAGAGGGTGAGGGGAGGTTTATTCATTTGTTTGCAATGTACAAAGTGACTGAAAGATGCCACTAAAACTTACACACTGGACCTTTAAAGTTAATGTCTTAGTGTAAGCATTTAATTTGTTAGCATTTAATTTCAGCTTGTTTTATTATTTATTTATCTATCCAGGTCTGGAACCATTTTAGTTTGCATGCTGTATTTTCACAGAAAATCTAATTTGATTCAAGCTAGAGTTTCAGAATCTGCTTCAATGGATTTTACTGTATAGGTTCTGAATTTGCTTTATACCAACAAATAAACATCAAAGTATATAGCCTGTGCCTTGGTCTGATGTTCAAGCTGTTTATAAACACATGGAGCAATTTCATTCCAACATAAAGCAATTTAGTGGATCAATGAAAATGCTAGGTGATAAATTAACCAAGCCAGGAGTTTTTGTGTGACTAGATAACACAAAGAGTAGGATGCAGAATGAAATCAGTGGAATAAATGGAAAGAAATGTGGAATTAAATTAGGTTGGAGAGAGTTTGGAGGAACGGGACAGAACATGAACAGAGCACTATACAAGATGGAGTCTGGGACGTTTACCCATTTAAGAAAATCAGACAGGTGTTAGTGAGAGATTCAGAGAGCTGAACAGACAGTGTTACTTACTGGAGCGTGGACTCTTGTGTGGTCCGTGTTATCAATGAGCGATTGGTTGAAAACAAGACATTAGTGCTTTCGTGAGCAGAGACAGAACAGGCCAGGAGACACACAGCAAGCTCAAAGACAAACTGGCCTTTCACACAAACGCCAGAGTCATCCAAACATCTGCATACAGACTGTTGATGCCATTTTACAGCTGCTCAGAATGTGTTATACACTGCTTAAGGGTAAATTTGCACAGATGAATTATTAATTTCATATCTAATTGCTACATTGTGTATTATTTTTGCAGCACATCACATCTTTAAGTGTTTGTAATCATTCAAAACGGAGGTCAGAAAACGACTCTCGATGCTTTGGTGTGTGTCTCCGTTGGAGCCAAGCGGCACATCGACAAACAAGATGGTAGCAGTATTAGAAACAGTCAAACAACATTCATAAACATCAACAGTAAGCGCAACATTGATAAGACGACATTATAGTCTGAGATGTTGGACAGTCTGAGCTACAGCATGGGTACAGATAGAAAACACAGAGATGGGCTTCATCGGCAAACACAGGAAAAGAGTACATATCTGGATGCCCTTTGAACAAAACCACCACACTGGGATGCAGCTCTGAACACCACGTCAGAGAACTCACACATTAATTAGCATTCTTTTAGGACATGCTAGTAGAGCTAAATAAGGAAATTCATGTGCCGAGCTTCAAAAAAAAGCATTCTCAGCGAGGGTGTGGGTGTAATTTTTCTTCCTTTGATCATGCTGATCAGATGCATGCGTTAAAAGGGTGAAACCACTATCAGCCCCCGACATGCTGCATCTCTCTGTTTTTTTTTATTTATTTATTTATTTTTATTGAGCAAATGCTGTCATGCAAGTTTCTTCAAGGTCAGCGGGGGCAGGCACCACTGGGGTTTCATAGCTGACATCGGAGATGAAACCAGAAACCCTTAAAGTTCAGATTGTCCTCTTTGAATACAGATGCCGGCCCAGACGACCCCATGGTATTCCAGTCTCCTCTATGGGCACTGACAAGAGCCTGACCCTCAGCTGGCTAAACTGAAACTAATGCACATCTCCAGCTTTCTTTCTGCTCTGTTGTAATTTCAATGCTGTTGTTTTAGGAAAATGGCAAGGCCTCGAAAAGAAAGAAAGAAAGAAAGAAAGAAAGGAAGAAAGGAAGAAAGAAAGAAAGAAAGAAAGAAAGAAAGAAAGAAAGAAAGAAAGAAAGAAAGAAAGAAAGAAGGTGCTTAATTTGATGTTAATAAAATGTTATCTGGTAAAATCTTCCACATGCCCATGCAACAAGCTACTCGTTTCTCAATACACCAACGTGCACACAGAGCCAGAGGTCCCCACTCTTGTGCATGCACATGCACTTATCACCACTGTGCAATCAAATCCCTGAGAGAAAAAGACAATCTATTCTGCTGGAGACCTGAGCATTGAGAAAACAAGGTTACTTCATAAATCAAATTTTCCACAAGTCAGAGCACGTAAACAGATCACAACCTGCACACACTTCATTTCATCTGCTAATTACACTTTCCTTGCAACGACATACATAAGCATATTACTGTAACGGACACGACATGTTAATTTGGACACTGGGTAACAAATTTGGCAGCAAATTACAGCGTAGGGAGCGGGCGGAGGCTGGATAGTAGATCTGTCAGTAAAGCAGTATGAGTCTCTAGTGGGACGGCACGTGATTCTCTCAGGCTCTATACTGATGACCCTTGGCCTCCATGTGTAACTGTACTGCATGGTGTGGTTTCATTCGTTGCACCTCATGATGAACTCTCCATTTGCTGGAGGCTACAGCAACTTGTGTTAAGTAACAACGCTGAGGGTTTAGTCCTATAGGCAGTCCCTGGAGGAAGGAAGGAGGGAGAGGAAGAGGGGGACAGAGGGAGGAGAGGAGAGCGGTTGCATTCAGCACTTACTCTGAAGACATGAAGGAGGACAGAGGGCCGACCTCCTTGGCCTTCTGCAGAGCGTGCTTCTGGTTGAACGCCGCCTCTGCCTCCTCTTCATCCTGATCAAAAGAGTAAAAGATGGCTGAACAGCTGCCACATCTGTGAGTTTTAATATTTAAACAGAATCAAAGTGATGAGGAGAAAAGAGCAGAACTGGACATGGCAGATATCTTAATCTTTATACATCTTTTTATTACCTTGGTGAGTTCTTGTGCATTGGCAAGGTTATCTACGGCAATGGCCAAGAAGACATTCAGCAAAGTGTCTGTTTACAGGTGAGTCAAGGATGTGATGGACAACAAGGCAACCCCTAAAACTACAATACCGACTGAGACAGTACTAGGGCAAAAAGCTTTTCAGAAATCTACAAAAGAAAATGTGAATGGATGTGAATTGTTTTGATCCACTACTGTTATGCAATTATTAGGTGGTGGTTCTTCAAAGTATAAGTAGTAGGTGGTGCCAATTCTCCAATCTGAAAACCACTAACCGTTGCAGAAGAAGGGGCTGGAATATGATGTGGTGATCAGAGGAGCAGGAAATGAACAGGACACGATGGAAATATGAACGTTTGTTTTACGTATTAATGTCAGGAAGTCGCCATCAAATCTGTGTGGTGAAGCTACGAGGTTGTTATTCTTTGTATCTTTTGTTAGAATGGAACGATCTGATTCCTATTCTGACGTCATATAATTTCCATCTCTAATTAAGCTCGTTAACCCTTTTATGAAAAAGCAGAAAACCTCAAATGTATTTTTTTAAACTGAGGACGTGTTCTAAACTTCAAAATATGCACACAACATGCACAAATGATAACTGACTCCTTGTTACGAGACAGGTATTTTGATATTTCTTATGAAAACAATAGTAATGAAGGATACAGTTTCCAAACAGTGTAAGCACTATAAAGTAGATTGAGGACCACATGCCAGACTTCACTCCTCCCTGAGAGCGAATACCGTTGTACATTACTTCGTTCCAGTCCTCTCCAGTGAGGATCTGGTAAAACAAAGTCAAAATAACAAACACACGTCGTCTCAAAACTATCCTAAGCATTTCCTGTATGTTTTTATTCGCTGTGATAAACGTGTGAAGTAGAAAGCAATAAATTGCCATGTCTATTTCCAGACCTGAAAGACGGTCATGATTGCTGCAGGGAAGGTGTCAAAGTTCGTGGGAGTGTAGTCATCAGAGATGTAGTCGACAAATATGTCATCTGGGTCATCAAAGATGAACCTGTGAGAAAGAAATTCTTCATGAACTCATACACACTGATGCACAGCACCATTGGCACGACTGTTTTTTTACTCAGAGGCTCAAAGGAGACTATTTAATATTACCTGCCACCAAAGAGCTGCATGCCAAGGAGTGCAAAGACAACGATGAAGAGGAAGAGAAGGAAGATGAGGGAGATGATGGACTTCATGGAGTTCATCAGAGAGACGACCAGGTTTCTCAGAGACGCCCAGTACCTTGACAGTCACACAATATCATATTAGTGTGAATATATTATTTAAATTGTGAAAAATGTTTCATAAATACACATATAAATATAAATATAAATATATCAGAAACCAAAAAGCATCCTCCTCACAACATAGCATTTTTAATTAATGTCACAAAAATGACAGACTAACCGTAGCCCTAACAATACTGCCATCTTTCAGTCAACAGTCAAATGTCCCTTGCAAATTTCATGAAACATCTCAACAGATGGCAGAGAGTGCAGAAGGCTGCAACACTAACTTGGTGATCTTGAAGATCCTCAGCAGACGGAGAGCACGCAGGACACTGATGCCAAAGGAAGTGCCAGGTCTGAAGAAACCCCACAGAACTTCAAAGATGCTGCCAACGATCACCTGCAGGGACATAATATTCAAAAGGAATCTTTGATAAAGACACACAGGCACACGTGGTGAACGATAACATTTATGACAAAGTGACACAGAGAGGAAAAGTCAGAGGCAAAGACGATTCAACACGGACAGATATGGAGGGAGAAAACGCTGATGCTGCATGTTTTGAGAGCACAAGCAGTTGGATTTTGGAAGAAACAAAAATGTCAGGAGGGAGACGGACTACTGACACTGCAGTCAAAGCAGTTGAAGGAAGAGTGGAAGTAGAGACGCGGTCCCAGGCTGTACATCTTCAGAAACATCTCAGTCAGGAACAGAGCGAGGAACAGGAACTCTGCATAATCTGAGACGACAAAAACAAATTTAAAATGCAGAGTACGTCATCTCTGCCACTTGGGGTCACTCAACCAAAACAAAGAGAAGGCATAATTAGTGTGGGATCATGGGAGTTGTTGTCTTTATTGTTAAACAATTACCATGGCAAAGGAATTCTATCTATGGGACTGAGGAAATGTTCACGGATGAGGTAATGATTCATTCACGCTACATCTAGTCACTTCCTCCCTCACTCTCTGACTAACTCCTAGGAGCTATAGCAACAGGTGACCAAATGAAACACACCGTTATCTTGGACGAAGTTATGGATTTCTCTGGGTTTGAACATTGTTGTGTCATGATTTGACTTTTAAATTTAGTCATTTCCTGTTTTATTTTGTAGGCTATATTCTTGTGTACCACATTTTACTTTACACTTCCTGTCTTTGTTTTTTTCACATTATTTTTCCTGCTAACCTGCATTTCATTAGGTAAGTAGTCCATGTGTGTTCCTGCCTGTGTTGTCTGAGTTTCATCCTAAATTTGGATTAGTTTTGTGTGTCTCTCTAGTTTATTGCCCAAGCCTGTTTTTGTCAGTTTTGTTGCCTGCCTTGGATTTTTTAAAATTTTGTCTGGACCACAGCTTCTGATCATTAAAGCTGGAGATATGCATTTGCATTTGAACCCCATGTTTGCGTCATGAATGTACAGTAGTTGTTGACAAACTTGCCTGTATACGCCACGTGTTACCGGTGGATACCACTAGATGGCACATGTTAGCTTGTTGTTTCGCTGTCTTCACTGCTGTTGATGTGTTTACTGACTCCTGACCCTGTCACATCTTCATACTAGCGCTACACTGGTCCTATTGCTTATATGCATACTGCATCCTGCTTACGGCAACATACATTTTTGAGGATATGACACTTCAGTAACTTCAGCAGACCCTAAGCTCACATATCAAGGTGTTACTGAAATGACTCACAAAGGAAGTCGGACAGCCAGGGGGGCTGGTTGTGATGAACAATCGCGACACACAGCGTGTTGAGAGCCACCAGGCCCAGCACCGTCCAGTAGAAAGTGTGTGTCTTCACCACGCGGCGGATGGATATGCGCAGGAGACGCTCCTTACGCCGAAAATACGCTGTCGGGCCGCGCCTGGCACTCCTGATACTTGCTCTGGCCATGGGGATGCCTTGGGGGATTAATGAGAGATAGAGAAAGGTAGCTTGTAGCGATTGTTCCTGCTCTGACTCCCAACCGTGTGATGTTTACAGCAGTATCAAATATGCATTTCTAAAGGCATACTCCTGCAGAGCACAGAGTGCCCTGCTGGAGTATGCCTTACACTTTATGTGCACATATTTATGAGCCTGTCCAGACTCCCACTCACCCACAGAGGAGATGTCACCATATTGTTCCTCCCCTGGTTGCCCTCGATGCCCCACGTCCACCCCCCTCCTCTTGATGGTGGTGGCTCTCTTCAACACTGCGGACACGGCAGGATGAACATAAGAAAAAGCTGTTTCAGACGATATAACCGATATAGCGACACAAAGACGTCTTTTGGGCAATGTGACCACAAAACACTGTTTACCTTTGGAATTGATCACATTTCTGAATAGATTTTTGACTTGTTTCTTGTCCTCAAAACAGCCCAAAAAACCACCATGTGCATGAAAACCTGTACATCTTTAAGACACTCTTAGGCAGACCCAGGCAGTATGGAAGTGTAAAAGCTTATAATGCAATGAAAAGATAACAATGACGCAAATAATAGGAATAAATCACAGTAAGGATCATCTTCACAACACGCTTATGTCTGTGAAGTTTTTAGCTGAGAGGGAGAGTGGAGCTCATTAACGCTGTAGCCGAATGAGATAAAAATGATCATTTGATGTTAGTGTAATGATCCGAACAACTGGATGCAAACCTTCAGCTGATATTTGATGATCTCTATCATGGCAAACCATGCTCTGAGGCGGGTTGGCGGTCCATGCATCTTCTTTTATCTAAGCTGTGTTCAAGTGCTGCTGTATAGTATCAGGAGACGCGCCGGGCCGTGCAATGTGCGCACATGCTGAAGTGATTGTGATGAGTGTGTTTTGACATTTTCTCTGACTGACATGTCTATGATTACCTTTCATCCTATCCTACCCCTGCTCACACCTTCCTGCTACCTTTGTGATTTCTGAATCTACTTGTGGTCAATATTTGCTTTGGGACTCCTTTCTAATAAGCCGCTGATCAAACACACACAGAAACACAAAAATACCGCTGCCATTTCACACACACACACACACACACACACACACACACATTCATAGGAGTTTTTGTTTGAGGCAGTCACACTGAGACTTGTCAACACACACACACACACACACACACACACACATGCTGCCTTGTCAGACCAATGGTTGCTGAGGCAACCGCAGTGCACCGCCTTTCTTTTTAATCAAAGCAATCAGAGCTTCTGCATGTTTTTCCATGTTTTTCCATCACAACAGCTGGAGCCACAATTGGTCTTTACTACAGATGTACACGTGTCTCTGTGCTTCAACTAACAGAAACACACTAAAGAAGAATTTGCTTTCTGTTGTCTGAGTGTTCATATGTGTGAATTTGAATGGGGTGAATGGAGCGGTGAAGCTGGTGAGGAAGAGAGCAAAACAGAGGACGGTTCTCACCATAGGCACCACCTGTACTCCACTCTGGGAGCCTTCTGAGAGCTGCCAATCAATCAACATTTAATAAAAGCCCTGCTGGTTCAGTGAGTGGGAAAGGTCAAAGCAGAGCTGAGCGGGTCAGAGCAGGCACTCAACTGTGTGTGGGACACCGTGTCAAGCTGCAGATTTAACTCTATCGATGTTAATTCTCTCTGCGTGACACTGACAGTTGCAGAGAGAGATGCAATGGTGTAAGTGATCTCTGCAAATGTAGTACAGCAGCGACACATTCTGTGCAGTAAAATATATCCTGAAGTGACATACTGTACTGTATGTTGTAATTGAGGACAACTTTCAGTTCTTTCCAATTTTCACAACTCAGCAGTGAAATTTCAACAAGTCTACAGCCACGTTCGCAGCTCTGTGAGGTTGCGTGCACAATGGTCCTTTGAACTACGTGCTAATGTCAGAATGCTAACATAAGCATGCTAACATCAGCATGCTAGCATTCTCACAATGACATTGCGAAAGTTAATAACAGGACAGCCTCATAACAACTGCTGGGCCGAATGATAGGTCACAACATAATTTTACTTTTGGCACATTTCAACAAGATGGATACCTGTTGAGCAGGGATTAGTTTATTATGTTCACCACCATTTAGCATCAGCTCATTACAGCTGAGGGTTGTTTTTTCAGGTATTTGGTAAAGAACCAAAGAAATGCTGAACAAGCCATATTTCGAACTGATGATGTTGCTCGGTGAAAAGCTGAGGGATCACCGAGGCTGTTAGCTTGGAATAGCTACTTTTGGCTAAATGCTAACATGAGCATGCTTGAAATTTACAAATGACAACGCTAAAGTGCTGATTTTTATCATATTCTTATTCATATATTAGTTGAGAATGTTTGCACGCTAACATTTGTTTAGTTCTACTAAAGTACTTTGTTATCTAATCTAAGTTTCTTTTAAAATTACAACTGAATACTGAGCACCCGAGTACATTTCATCTGCATATTTGTAGCCAATAAGACTTTCTGGTCACAAACGGGTTAATGAGAACAATTCTGATCTCTGACAATGAGCATTAAACACCAACAGTTAAAAAGTAACTAATACTCTGAGTAGGGTTTCAGACGAATACTTTGTACTTTAACTTCAGTATTATCTTAATACCAGATGTTTTACTTAAGTAGTATTTCTGTAATTAACTGAACTCGTACCTTGCACATTTTGATCATTAGTTTTACAGACTAAAAACACAAATTACATTTCTGATCTGATGATGGCGTTCGATGTAAAGTCCGGTGATCACCTATTAGGAATTACTGTCTGGGTACGAAGAATGTCTTTGAAAAATCTTGTGCCAATCCGTCTTGGAGAAATTAAGATATTGAACTCCATGAATAAAAAACTTTGATCTGCTGTGGCCCTAAAGGGAAAGTCAGGGGTCTGTAGAACTCATGCTTTGGGAACCAGCAATGTTTAAATAAAATTTCATGGTGTTACATCAAATAATTGTTGATCTATTTCCGATGGGACTAAACGTGGACTGACTGTCATCAAGTTATCGCGGCACATCGTGATGTTCCGGACTGAAATGTCATTCAACTTCCCTTGGTAGAATTTTTATACCTATATCTGTATCTTAAAAAAGGAACATGTAAACCTAAAATAACAAAGAAAAACAGACTTTAATAGCATATGCCTAAATCTCCTTTATAAAGGACATTTGTTTTAGTCTACATGCCAGCATTAAACTGTTTCAGCTGCAGCAATGTAAAGCAACGTGAGGAGAGCAGAAAGAAAATGTGCAACAATGAAACAAGGAAAAACAGAAATCTCTGCTGACTTACCATCGAGGGCAGAAGGTCCTGCATTCTTATTCTCCTCGGCAAGCATCACTTCCTCTAGGAAACCAAAAACCACAGTCAGAAATGAGTGATGGCTACAGATGGAAAAAAAAGATATGCTGGCATCTTTTGTGACTATGTTTATATCTCAATTGTGGTGGAACAAACAGCTGACAGAAAACATGTTCCACAATCAACAGGATTAGTCTCAAGGCTTAAAAAGAAATATCGATTTTCCTTTTCTCATCAAGAACCAAAGCCTTGGTCCAAATCCTGAGCTGTGACTAAAGCCACCTGCTCGGTCGATCCAGGCCCGGTAGCCGTTGAGCTCTCTCTCAATCTGCTGCTGGCGTCTTAGCTTCATGAAGGCCCTGCGGTTTTCTACCCTCTCCCTCTCCTTGGCGAATTCCCTGCAGAACCAAACCAAACCACAGGATTATTTATTTACTCTGTGAGGATACAGAGATTTATAGTTGCGCCGATATATCTTCCCTCTTGGAGACAACCACCGGGGAAAAGGCTGTAGCTGTGTTGAAATAAGCTCATCTCATTGTTCATTCAACCACAAGAGGAGAGACAGCGAGGCAAAGGGGGTCTCCTCTCTCTCGTTGTGGAGATAATGACAATGGATCCCCCATTAACCTTTTTCTGTAAAACTAATTAACTTGTACAGACTTTGACACCACGCACTGAAACAGAACGGCTTGGTTTGACAGCCGTTTGCCAGCCGCTCTGCCAGACAGTGAAAAGGCAAGTTACACTGTGTTGTCTGTCCTTCAGCTGGGCCTGCCTGATCCTAAATCAACAAGGCAACACAATCAGCTGACTATAAGATCCATTGTGCAGGATTTAGAAGGATCTAATGGCAGAAGATTAGTGTATGATGTTTGTTTTTTTCATTACCTTAGAATGCGCCTAATAATCTACAGAGGGAACAGGTCCTCTTAGTCGGCAATGTTCCTCCGCCATGTTTCTACACTAGGCCAGAACAGACAAACCAAACACTCACTCCAGAGAGGGCTTTTGAGATTTTAGCAGTTTTAGCTGCCACAAGAGGGAAAGGTTAAATGTGAGGCTTCCTACACGCTGCACTTGCAGCAGCCTCTAGGCTCGGTTGAAGGCAGATTCAGCTACAGATTTTTTTTGTTGCATCGATCTACCTAAAGCCTGAAGCACACCGGGCCAACCGTTGGCCATCTGAAGCGTTTGGGGAGACTCGGACGAGTTCGGAACAAATCTGGTCGGTGTGTTCAGCTGTGTTAGAAGCTTTTGGGACCGCGTGGACAGCGTCTGCTCCGATTCAACATGCAAAGTCTGAGAACGCTGGCTGTTGGCTGTCTGAGCCATCGGATACTCTTGTTGGTTGTGTGCTAGCTGGATGACCATTCTGATTGGCAGTGTGCTAGCGAATCTGCGCGGTGTGTGGGAGGGGCGGAATACTGCATGCTCAGCTGAACTCTATGGTGTGCGCTTGGTTTTTCTATGCACTCCGTTCCGTCATTTCCTGGTTTCAAATTTTGGATTTCTGGCACGAGACTAGCACCACCCAATTTTGAGGCGGTATGTTTCAATGCAACTTTTTCTGACAATGGGTCAGACGAGAGGCAACGGAGTGGTCGATCAAGGCAGTTGGCGGTGTGTAAGGGCCTTAACCTTGCGTGTCCATGTGCTGTGTTTTGTAAGCCACCTCATCTGAAACCTGTATGTCTTGGTTGCACCTGCTAGGAGATAAAACTACCACCAATAAAGCTCTCAAGACTCCTCCGCCATGACAAGGTAACAGCATAAATATGAGCTATCCTTTCATTGAAGCCACAAAGTCAAACACACAGCAAAGTAATACATCAATATACTAGTACTTTCAGGTATCTGTAATACTGCAGGTGGTTATATATACATCATGTGCAGGTTGCCAACTTCAAACACACCTCTTTTGCCCTATACCACCATTTATTCACTAAACCTTTTCAGCTATCTTTCCATCTAATCTGTCCTTTCATTGGTTGCCAGTCAGTTTTAGAACTAATTTTAAGATCCTTTAAATGGTGTTTAAGTCACTCAGTGGACTAGTCAGACACGCTTTTAATGTGTGTCCCTTCTAGACCACTGAGGTCCTCTGATGCTTGTTTTTTTAGTCGTGCACTGGGTGAGGAGAAAAACCTATTGTGAGTAGTCACTTATTGTTAAGGTCCTCACCTCTGCAAAAGTGTGCCACAGGAGCCGAGGGGCATCATAACCTATAAACACCTTTAACAGAAGTCTCAAGACATTTCTTTTTTCTGGTCTCTCTTATTCACGCAGTATTGTTTCACTGCATATTGTATATTTCATTGTATTGTTCCTTGTATGGCAATTTTGCATGAAATGCACAGTACTGTATAAATAAGGTCAGACTGGACCGGGGTGGTTTCTTGTCTAGAGTCCTTGAATACAGCCAAGTTAGTAAATAGAGCATGGTGTACTGGAGAGGGTTTGTGTGTTATAATTTTGCAGAATGTTTGAAAGGCTGCTGATAAGAACAAACAGGAGTGTATGCCCTGGTTCCCTATATTTATAGCGTATTTACAGGCTGACAGGGACCACACAAATACAACATTAAACAACTGACCACTGTGTGAGGTTTTGGAACATTAGGGCCACTAAAGCTGTCCAACATTAGTTGTATCCTGCAAATTCAGCAAGAAGAAGGCTTCAAATGTGCCTGTGGTGTATCTGATATTGCCTATAACATCATCATTAATGTTGTTCCAGGGCCATCACTGCACCTGACAATTAACGTTTTTGTGATGTCATAGCTTTGCACCTTGGGTGTGAAATTAGGATAACAGTGACAAAGTTCTCATTGGTTAAAGGATAGGACTCTCACTTAGGAGACATGTTGTTATAATGTTTGATTTCAAGCTAACTTTACTTCTTATTTTACATTTCACTGTTTGGTTTAGGGAAGTAAATATTTGGTTATGTTAATGAAAACATGGCCTGGGTTGAACTACACCTTTTCATCACAACGTTAAAAACGTGTTTGAGAGGATAACTTTTCCTGTGTGTGTCTTTTCCCAGTCTGTTTCCCTGAGAGAGCTATGACATTACATAAACATGCTGCGTTCATTGCAGTGATGGAGCAACGTTAGACAAAAGAAAAGGCCCATACATCTCCATCCCAACAAGTTTTAAAAAAACAACTCAGACCTACCCAGAGAGGACTCCCAGCACCAGGTTGAGGACAAAGAAAGATCCGATGATGATGAGGGGGATGAAGTAGAGCCAGTTCCAGTTGGGGCCCAAGGCATCGTCGGTCTGAAACATCAAAACAAACTCTAAATTCAGTAGTATCAAATCAGGCTGGAGCAGACTCATGCTGCCATTGGGATGGAAGACAGAAATACACAAGTGTAGGAGTTTGGGTGGCTGCGGGAGATTCCAGTCCAGGCGGGGCATCGAACAGAGACATCATGTGTATTGATCTGCTCTGGCCTCACACAAAGAGTGTGGAGGAGAGTGGAGGTATTCTGTATACTGTATGAAGCCAATATAGAAACAGAGTATTACATCTACACTATACATCACCCGGACCTGGGAAAGTTGTTTAACGTGTATTGACGCGTGAACATACTCCCGCAGAGTGCGACTCTTCGGCACAGTGACTGTGCATTTTCCGTTTGTTCGGCGCTGATCAAACTCACTCCAGTAAACATCATTACAGCGGGTCTGTGTGGTCAGCAGCATGTCGTCTCTTTCCTGCCTCGCTCGTTGTTCTTTAGCAAAGCTCATTCAGCATCGACACAGATGACATAATACAATCACACTGGCAAATCATCTGCCTTCATCCGTCTCAATAAAAACCGAAAGAGCAGGCAGCTGACCACAGATTACACCCTGTCACAGCAGTTTGTGTGAGTGACAGAGTGCTATCTATCTATCTATAGATCTATTACAATAAAATGCAACAAAGTTTACAACATAGATAGATAGATAGATGGATAGAAATACTTTAATGATCCCAGACTGGGAAATTATTTTGTTACGGCAGTTGTGGGTCCACAAATAAAACACTTCGTACATAACATAAATAGAATCATACATACATACATCATACATCATACAATCATACATCCAGTGAGATGTGATTAAAATCCCAACATGGTGTGCTCGTCGAAAATAATCGCAACCAAAGTGAGATTACAGTTGTTCTGATGGAAGCACGTAACAGGCAGCTGTATTTGTTAAATTAAATTATGTGTCTATGCATACTGAGACTTTGCAAATTTGAAATGTGCCCAGGCCCACATGAGCAGACAGACAGGGTCTTTTACAGTGTTCCTATCTGAGCAGGATCTTGTTATTCAGCTGCAGCCAGACTGAGAATATGATTGGACTAGATTTGTTGGATGGTCATGCAGGCAACAGATTTATCAAATTAGCAAATGGTGCCACTGCTTCCCTCTCTGTCTACATACTGTCCTTGTGCGTTTGCCTCCCTGCTCCGTTCACTCTGACAAAGATGCTCATGAAGCACAGTCGAGCATCTCAACCCTGTCTGAACGTTACTGTGACAACATTTTCTGGCTTCAACACTCTTTATTCCAACACACAGCCCTCTGAGACGCAACTTGATATAGTGTTACATGAGTCTTAGTTCAAGGCCCAATCTCAATATCCACACTCACAGACTTACAGATCTCGAGGCTCATTCCTGCTAAGTTTCCATGGGTTTAGGGCTGTGCTGCACAGTCAGATTATGAAGTGCATGAGGGCTCACTTGCAAAAGTTTTGTGCCCTTTATGGCCAACACAACACAAGACCCAAACCCAAAAGGTAAAGTGAAATGTCGCAGTGCTGTTCATTCCTATTTCAGTTTCTTGCAGCGTTTCTCACTCAAAAAATTACCAGATGATGTCAGCTAAGTCCATGAGGGTTCGGGGTTAAAGGCCTTAGGGAGGGACAATGTGATTGGGCCAAAGAGCATAAAAACTTTCGGTGTCAATCAATCCCACAGAGCAACTGCATTTCTGACTCATCCTAGCCTTCATTCTTCTACCAGTCTGTGATGTGAACCAAGAGGTCTTGATGTCTGTCAAGCAGGATAACAACACCACACACCCTCCATCACAATATATACAAATGATCCAATAAATCACATGAAAGAGGAAGAATGAAAATGCTGTTCGAGAGATGCTTGAAGTCGACATTGTTCTGTTGTTCTTTGTATTCATACAGTGCTGAGAACAGGGTTTAGACTACATTTCCTAGGGATTCTGAAGCGTGCTGTGTTTGTTAACTAGAGAGTTCGAGTGGGCAGTCTAATCTCTATTCAGGTCTTGTAGCAAGGTGTAGAAGGTTATACAATCCTCTGGATAGATGGAATAGAAAAAAAGGCAAGCTGAGAGCAAAACAGGAACCAACAATCTGCAGTATCAACGCTAAAATCACAACCCGCTAACCTCCCTCCTCAAGTTCTTGCTCCAGTGTGAGAGAGGAGGCGACAGGATTACAGACCTCCACTCACCAGCCATCAGCGTGCTGAAGCCGGAGCCGCTTCTGTTCATTAGGCTTAATGGAGTCTGACAAAAACCTGCTGCACCTCAATAATTTGCAGCTACCCACAAAAATATTATGAGTGGCACATGTGTGTGTGTGTGTGTCTGTGTGTGTGTGTGTGTGTGTGTGTGTTAGCACCGTCTTACATTGTAGAGTACAGTGGTCCATCCCTCCATGGTGATGCACTGGAAGACAGTGAGAACAGCGAACAGGATGTTGTCAAACTGAGTGATGCCGTAATTAGGGCCGATCCACCTATCGCTGCAGTTGTAGCCGGCGGGACACTGACGCACGCCACACGGGAACTCCACCTCAGAGGAGTCAACTGTCTGATTTGCTGAACAGAAAGATGCATAGATCAAGAGATGTTACATGACTCTGCTTTGCATCAAAAAGTTGTACAGTATGTTCTCAATAAAAATTGAAAGCTATCATGCATCCAACAACTTAGTAGAGACTAGGAATCTTTAATTTTGATGGCTTTAAGCTCCAGAACACCAAGTGCAAACCGCAACGTTTACATAGAGGTAGTCTAAAAGGGGAAAATTAACAGGTCAGAAGGTCCGTATTAGTTAGAATAAGATGCTTAGATTAATCATCAATCTTGCTCATGTCATGAACGTACAGAGAACAGATGTGAAAAAGGAAAGACGCAGCAGGGAAAACAGAAATAACCACAGTCTATGGTGAGTGCTGATTTTAGTCAGTGGCATAACTGAATACAAACACCCTCAGTGCCGGTTGATGTTCACCTTGGGAGTATACTCATTTCTCTGTAGAAATTTTGGCATTTTGTCAAGACAATTATCAAAAAAAATCAAAAAACAATTAATTTGGAATGACAAATCCTATTAGAAATGTATTATTGTACTATTCTCAGCTACAGGACCTACAGTGAGAACAATGCCTTATTACGGATATTAAATCATTTACGTTTCACTTACTAACAGTTCATTTAGAGTTTATTATTTTTGGAATGCCCTGCTGCAGAGTGCCTGTCTGAACAGAAACTCGGTGACAGATAATTCTCACTTTAGTCTGTCTGTGTTATCTAAGCGTCCATTCAGCTTCAGTGTGACGGGAGCAGCTTGGAGGTTAATGACAGCTGTGAATGTACAATGAACCATTATTGCTCACTAAATTGTTGGTTTTAATTATACCGGACGGCCAGTATGATTTGATCAAGACTCCAGGTGCAGCCTGGCACTCTATTGTGTGTATGCATATGTGATTAAGACAACAGAGCTACCACCTAAAGAGCCGCACACATATAGTACACACACACACACACACACACACACACACACACACACACACACACACACACACACACACACACACACACACACACACACACACAAAGACAGCAGCAGAATGAGCTTTGTGATACAGTTTACTGCCAAAAATAGTCACAAAAATAATTCTTTCATCTGTTTACATTTATGAATTATTCACAAAACCATTTCAGGCCGTTTCTACAAATTGCTCTCTTTTGTTTCGTCCATGCCATCAGTGTGTGGTGGAGGTGATGAGACAATTTCCTGTTTTGGGATGCAATTCAAATTAGATCTTGGCTTAAGATGAATAAAAAATTGGAATAACAGTAATCACCGGAGGTCACAATTCTGTCCATGTGAAACACTGGACGGAAATATCTTACTCCTAGAATGAACTATAAACTATTATTACAGTGTAATACGCAGAGTGTACCCGTGTGCTATAGAGACATATGCAGTGAGTATGTGTGTACCAAGTATTCCTGGCAGTGGTTTGCAGGTGCGGTGCAGTTTGCCGCTGTAGAACTCCAGGCCAATTATGGCAAACATGAGGATCGCAAAAAAGAGCAGCAGGCCGATCTGCAGCAGAGGAACCATGGCCTTCATGATCGACTTCAGGACTATCTGCAGACCTGGAAGAAGGGCAGACAGCGACCAGCAGAGTTCAAGTGAAAACACACTTCATACAGTACAAATGTGCGAAATACAGTATGAATGTCAATAAATATTGAACGTTTAAACCCAATCTGTTATTTGTTTTTTTAAATAGCTTGTTAGGTGGAGCTGAAACAATTAACTATTCATTGATTTGTTCATCAACAGAACATAATAAGCAGCTGTTTCAATGTCAATTAATAAATCATCAGATTTATAAAGAAAATCAGACAAATAAATACAACTAAAACATTGACATTAAGTGTTTTCATTACATTTTTACTATTTAATTATTTTACATGAGCTCAATGGAAGGGTAACATTTGAGTAAGTGTGTCCAAATGAAAAAACTAGATTTGTGATTTGTTGCAAGAGACAGAATGTCTGTATGTATATAATACTTGAATATATATATATAATAAAACAATTAAAAAAACATTGTTTGTATAGAAATTCCTCTTAACTTTATTAACTGAATTAATACACAAGGTTCATGTATAAGTGTGCATTAATTCATTTAAATTAGACTAATTTATTAAATTTACTGAGATTGGATCAACATGAACTTTGCGTCAAAATGTGACACTTTACATTCGACTTATGTAAAACAATTAGATAATTTGTTTTTACACATATAATTAAAAGTTTTAGACAGAATTATTTTTTGAGTGAGGTTCTGTGAATGTGAATATTCTCTTCTAGTCTGGTTTTTTTTTAGTAAATTGAGAAAATCTTTGGATTTTTGACTGTTGCTGAAACATGCAATCTGAAGATGTCAACTGGAGTTTTGAGGAATTGTGAAGAAAAATTTGGTTTTGTCTGACATTTTAAAACAAAATGACAAATCAATTTATTGCAAAAATAAGCAGAGGAATTAATATTGCAAAGAATACGCTGCAGCCAAATGTCTCTGGTTTGACCCATACATAACCATATCGCTAAGTACTTAATTTTAATCATTAGACAGTTTGGGATTTAACTTCTTTGAAATAGCCTTCTACAAAAATAGAAACAGACAAAAGTCTATCTAAAAGGAACAGAGGTGTTGTTTCGGGAAAAAAGATTTTAAGATATTGACTGAAGAGCTGCAAGAAAGAAAATTAGTTGCCAACTAATTTGAAAATTGTTCAGTTGTTTCAGTCATTTTTCAAGCATAAATGTCAAATGTTTGTTGGTTCCAGCTTCTTAAATGTGAGGATTCTATTCTATTCTAATACATCTACAAAAGACACAACTTGTAGATGTCATTTCTGTCTCTGGGAGCTTGTGATGAGCATTTTTTAAACTATTTGTTGACATTTTATAGGCTAAATGATTACTCGATTAATTGTGAAAATAATCATCAGATTAATTGATAATAAAATAACTGTTAGCTGCAGCCCTAATAAATATATTTTGTGAGGAAAGCACATTCTCATTACAATGGGACTTAAAATTTCACTGGTGACAACTCAGCCAAAAATCTTCACAGCTAGATGCCACAAGGAAAGTGAGAGACAGTGATCTGTGGTTTGGCTGACTTGAACCTTTACGTCGCGTTAGCATAACCCTGTGTACACAAGAGGGAAGACTACGATGATAATAAAGATACTGATGAAATCATATGAGGTACTCACTGGGAATGCCTGAGACCAGCTTGAGGGGTCGGAGCACTCGCACCGCCCTCAGGGTCCGCAGGTCCACTGAGATGTTCATGTGTGCCCCTGCTGCAGCCAGGATCCTACAGAGGTAAATGCAAAACCAATGTGCATATGTAAACCCACACAGACGGAAGACACAGAGCGGGATTGTCACTGTCTTACAGCTGTACGTGAATGCTACAATTTTCACGCTTTATAAGCTGTGCGTCAAAAGGGGGACTCGCACACACATAAACACACTGAGGCCACCGGTGGACAGCTGCAGCGCTTAGATATGGAGCGTGAGGACGTGAGGGGTCTCCAGCAGGCAGAGAACACAGAGAAAACAACAACAGGGAGGCTTTTGGGGGCTTCTGGCTGTTTCCTCGTGTGTGGGAGGACGGCTGTGACAACTGCTATTTAGGAGGCGAACAAAGAAAGCGGCTCCATCAGGAGAAAGCAGGACACCCTTAGGCTGGAGAGACATGAAGCTCACGGACAAACACATGTGTGGACACACACACACACACACACACACACACACACACACACACACACACACACACACAAATCACATCAACCTCTTCTCTGCTTGTCCTTCAAAAGTTCAATTTTTACTTTTTCTTGTTTTGTCTCCTCGACTCCCCCCCTGACTGCCAAACAGTCCTCTGTGGCCTTCAGACCTCAGACTGACGAGAAAAAGAAAAGCAATATCTGGTGATTTACACCCCTCAGCCTCCTCATTAGTCTGCCCTCCTACCTCCTCTTTCCTTTCTCCTCTCTGCACCCTCAACTGTTGCTCTTCATCCACACAACTCTGTCCTCTCATCTCCCTCTTCCTATTTCAACCTCCCTCCCAATTATACCTGCACCTCCTTCTCTGCTTTTCCATGTTTAAGTGACCTGACCACACATTTAATCCCCTTTCACCTGTATGCCTGCTGAGTGAGAGACACAGACGGATGGGGAGGTTGGGTTAAAACAAAAGTAAAATAATGAAAGGAGAGTTGGGGAAATGTTGTTGGCTACAGGATGAAGCCGCAAGACTTTGAAGTCAGTGGAATTCAGACGATTTACCCTTCCTCCCCTCTAAAACATAAAGTAGCAGTTCATCTACAGACCGTGTTGTGAGCAGTTTCATATTGGAAATATATTTTATATTCATATTTAAATTCTTTCGACCAAATTAGACCCACCAGCTGTATCACTGTGCAGAAGGAAGCGAGCATCTAGTCACAGACGAGAGGCTTGTGACAGGGCGTGTTGTAGACCTTGATGACGTTCCCTTAGCTCAGCTGTAACCATGGATCTTACAATTAAAATCTGGATACAGCTTTCGGAGGCAGAGCCCCGTTCATCCTATGAAAGCCCATCAGTGGTGCATGAAGCCAAAAAAGCTCGACTTCCTGGGTATAAAATTAACCGGACCTTCCAGCCCGAATCTATGGAAACAAAATAATCTAATTGTGCGGCTCTTCTAGACTTTCTGAATATTATTAAACTGAATGGCTCAAATTATGATGGTGAAAAGAGTCATTTTACGGGGGTTGTGATGCTCTGAAAAATATTTTCACTGTTTAATAGTTGCTTCTTTTACAATGTAAGCTCATGGGAAAAAGTATTTTTGGGTCCCAGTGCAAAAAAAAAGTTTGCGTTTGCATGTTCTCCCCGTGTCTGTCCAACCCAAAGACCCAAAAAAGCTTGGTCAATCTCAATTGTCAGTAGGTCTGAATGTGAGTGGTTGTTTGTCCCTATATGTGATGAATTGGCGACTTATCCAGGGTGTACTCCGTCATGCGGCATCGGCTCAACCTCTCCTTGACCCTGAAAAGCGCATCACGCTGTAATTATGTGGTTTGGTTACTACGAAATTTGGCTTCAAAGGTATTACAGGCAAATTATGTAAAGGATCGCAGCTCTGCAAACACATGATCTCTGTGCGGCAGAGGGATGAAGAACCGTCTTTATGTGCTGTCTTTTGCAATAACATGATAGCATGATCATCACACAGCTGGAGAAACAGGCCCAATTACATTCCTGTGATACAGCGGTGAGAATTAGTCCTGTCTGTAGCGTTCGGAGACTCAGCGTCATCTTATTTAATTAAGAGGAGAAAGAAAGACAGAGAGAGGGAGAGAAAGACGGAAATAGCTCTCCTTCATCCACACAAATATAATAAATAGATAGAATGATAGAAATAGAATGAAATAGAATTATCCTCACGAGTTTCACACCTCTCACTACTCCCCTTTGGATTTTCACCCCTTTTTCACCAAAGTCACTTAATTTCTTCTCACTTTTTCCTTTCTGCCTCCCCCCCTTTTACTATGATCCCTCCCTCTGCCGCCTTTCTGCCACCTCTGTCATTTCACCCCCCACTTCCTCCATCTCTCAATCTTTCTTCAGACCATTAGTCAGTCCTGGCTGCTCTTTAGTTGTTATGGAGACCGGGGGATAGAGGGGCTAAAAATGGCTTCCTCATTTAGCCCTCTGTTATTCAGTGGATGTCCTGGGCCCTGCTTTCACGATGACGAACGCTTGTGGAGTGCTTTTGAAGAAAGGGATGTTCATAAAGTCAACCATCATATACAAAACTCAAAAAATTCCTTTTTGCTGAGTTTTGAGGATTGCTTGTTTAAGCTGAAGTGCAAAGATCCAATGTGTGCACGCTTGCAGATAAGAGCTGAAGATAAAGTCTGCAGCCGGTTCTCTGTCTGTGATGCTCTTGTGTGGCTGTCTGGAGGTCAATCTCCCCGTCACACTAATAAAGCAGAGGCAGCCTGCGCAGCCAATTTGGACATAAAACGTTTCCATCTGTGTATGGGGCTTCTATCACGGCGCTTTGCAATTCATGAGAAAAATATCAAATAAAAATGTATCTGGTTCACATATTGATTATTCTTCTCCTAAGCTGATGCGGCGTAAGTACATGTGAAGAGCTGTCAACGGTGCTGAAGAGGATAACAAATTCATATATATTTTGACTGTCTGAGCCATTAAAGCATAAAACGTAGTGCTGTAGTACCAGAGATTGATCTTGGTCTCAAGACATCTTTTTGAAGGTCTCGGTCTCAGACAAAGAGGACTCGAGCATTATTTCCTCTACTATTCAAAACTCCCACCCGCAAGGATATCAGTGAATTGTCTGATACATTCTGTACTTAACACTGGTTTTTATCGGAGGGCAAGAGTTTCAGAGAAAACTTGATCATTGCAAGAAAAAATAGTTGGTTAGGTAGATGGTAAATCATGGATAAGTGGTGTGGATTAAAAGAGGTTACGTTGCTTTCAGCTCTTCTGTGTATGTCTGTATTTGTTTGCTGATAGACAGCAAAGAAAAATGCCTCCTACAGGTCTTGTTCTTGACTCAGTCTTGTCCTGCTTTGGTCTCGGTCTTGGTCTGACACCCTCTAAGTCTTGGTACTGGCTCAGTGTCAATACACTGTGGATTAGTTTAGAGTTACATTAATAAAACACACAGCTGGTAAGGCAGAATGTGTATCATTTTCCTACAAAACAATGCACGGATGCGAACAAAAATAATCACTCTCAATTTTCGCTTATGCCCCACAAGAAGCGTCTGGCATTTTTCTTTGTCCCGTCCCTTCTGGTCAAACCTGCTCTGGTCTGATTGCCAATCAACAATCTGAGAGTCCAGCCTCTCCCCTCTCCTCTCTCAGTTGGTACTCCTCACACGCAACAATGAATAACGTGTTTACTTGCTTCCTCCTGTCTGATATCTCATTGACCTCTTGGCTAAACAAGCCTCTCGAAGGCTATCATTGTCTGAAACTGGAACATTTTTCTCTGTCAAAGAAAGATAAACACAGATAAATATGAGAATCGAATAAACGAATTTCTATGCAGATACTGCTTAAAAAAAAAAAACCTGCACTCCCTCCTTCACATTGCTTTTTCAGTCATCATTATGACATTTATTCTACACACTGCTGCCGTCTGGACTTGGCACATATGACAGAGATGAGGAAGGTGAAGGTTGGCCACGGAAACTGGCAGATGTAAATCAGCCAAAGGAAGAACAACACATGGCTGATTTGGCGGGAAATGAAACATTTGGCAGACAGTTTATTTCCTCCCTGTAGTTTCCCTCCGCCCTCATGTAGAACTATTCATTTATCTGTTTAATGTTTGTGTTCGGTTAGGGCTATTTTATGATCTCATGGAGTCACTCGTGGTAATAAACACCATTTATTCACTGAGGTTGTGACGATAGAAGACCAAATATTAAATGAAGATTGTTCCTTCTGCTGGTGTTTGGGTTTTTAAAACATTATTATCTGTAACTTTAATTATTTTTAATGTCGCTTCATTTAAAAACACTTCAGAAACAACCCTAAAATTCAACATAAACTGGATTTATATCCCTCTGTAGTCCCCACCTCTCCCACTTTTACACAGCTAACAAACACCAGGTTTTCACAGTAAATTCTCAGTCTTGTCTTTGTAATGCACAACGGGCAATAATTTCGAATATTACAGTAAGCTGCTGTGAATTTGAATCAAAGCAGTGACCCTGAGGAAAAGTAAAAATGCTACATGACAAGGAAATTCTGTAATTAGATAACAGCATCATATGGTAATTTAGTCTTTTTAAACGAGGTAACATGCTAACAGCATGCTGACAAGTGGTCCAACAAGGTACACATGCAACAACAAGCCGACAGGCTGACATGCTAACAAGTAAAATATTATTGGGTAAATTTGAAAGCCCAGTACACTGTGGTAGTATTACCGTAAATTTACTGTAACTCTATTTAAAATAATTACAGATGCTTATCACAGTGTGATTAATTAAGCAATTTCACAATAAAATGTCGTATTTTCATTGTAAAATTGTGTGTAGGTTACTGTAGAAAATATATATATAAAAAATACATTGTGATATAAAGACAAATGTTAGTACAGCTGTGAATTTACTGCAATTATTAGCCAGTAATTTACAGTAAAATTACAGTAATACGTTTCATACATCCATACTAAATAGTCAACAAAACACTGTGAGAGGCTTTTTTGGGGATGAGAGCCTCTCAGATTGATTGAACCCTTGTGGTCCCTTCCTTATCTGAACACCTGTCTGACAGGTGCCTGGTGTTTCTACAAGTAAATAAAGTCGCTTTCAGTCACCTCTGGCTGTCACAGCTTTGTCCAGCTTCTCATGTCTGCAGGCGTTCAGTGAGAAACACAGTGTTGTGAACTGAGCCGATGCCTCGGTCAGAGTTGTCAGCCATGATAAGTGAGTAACAGTGATATACCGTGCGGAACTGACAGCTCTCTGCTGCGTGACAAATCTGTCATGACAGCCGTCATGCCGTGATACTGATAACGTTGTGACTTATGCTCCGTGTCACTGTCAAGCTGCTAACCAATATGATATAAGCGCACCTGGCTATTGTAGTGGTGCTATTATTACTCTACTGGTCCTCGGCAAAAAGAGGTTTGTGGGACACTTCGGGTGTATCACAAGATGTTGTTGAACACAAAATATAACATTTCTGAATGTCCCCTCATCGTTACTTTTATCTTGTGAAACAGCTTATGATTAAATGGATTGAATCAAATCAAACAAAGAGAAAATAGCTCTTTCCCTGAATGACTGTGACACTGTGAAAATGCGTGTTGTGGTGGATCGAGAGTGGTGGCTGTGTTCACAAGCAAATAAACTGAGAACTACTGATTTATAAAGAGAAGTGGTGCTGACACAATACGGACTATAATATATCAAACGAACAAAACATCAGCACGTTCACTGTTGGCTGAGAGGCCCCAAGAAACTGTTGTAGCTTCATACACGTTAGTTGATCACAGCTTGAAAATCAAAGGTGTTACTAATATTAATCATGGTTTTCTTCCATTAAAGCCCCCTCACTCCTCCTCAATTGGCATCCACACAGGTGTTTTCACTCCAAAAAAACATCTGTGTGGGTGCGCGGGGTCTTTAAGTGTCCTAGTAAGCCAGCGTGCACAATTTAGGGCCCTGATGCTGGCTAATGTAAATGAAATGCAGCAATTATCAAAAGTAACAGATAATACAGTAATGTCAAACTAGACAACTCTGCCAAGGTCCAACACCCTATTGTATTCACTCTTAGATACTGTGCCTGCTACAAATGATGAGAGCTATGCGTTATTCTCTGAGAAATTATCAAAAGTGTTGAAAAACATATTATTTTGCAACGTTAAAGAAAGTGAGAAATTCTGACTCGATCCAAGCCAAAAGTTAATGGGGTTCATTCTGGGCCAAGACCCATCCCCCATCCAATTTTCATGTAAATCCATACAGCAGTTTTTGTTTAATCCTGCTGACAAACCAACTAACCAAACTACCAACACACACATAACCTTGATGAAATTATCTATAGGGAAAACAGTCTATTCTGGTGACTTTATGTGTTAAGGTCAGCTGGAGGATGTCTTTAGAAGCTATTTGGTGATTTGCAAATAGAGATGATGCTGATATTGTTCTTAGCTCTTGTAAATTCAAATTCTTGGAGGTTTTCCAGTGAACAAAAAGCAACAACATGTTTCAGTGTGTGCAATCCAGTAGCATGACTTGCACTAAATTGCATCAGGCAGAGAGGATCCAGTAACAGACACCATGAGATGGTAGAGCTCAATTGTATTAATATAATATTATTAGAAAAGTCTTTAAAGCAGTGAGTGAATGAAGAAACATGTGGATATAAACTGCTTCAGTATGATCACAGACTAAAGGTGAAAGCAAACATTAGCGCAGAGGACATGTTTGCCTCTCTGGTCTGGGTTTTTAGCATATGTTACTATGAAAGAATACATCTATAAAACACTCTGGATGGATGGATTTAACGGCAATGAATGATGCCGTTTTTTTCTTCTTTGCCTTCAGGCGTCAACTTTCCACCCTGTTGAGGGTTTTTAAGGTATTGTTTTTATCTATATTTTTTTATTATATCCTAATGTTACACAGTGATTTATTAGCATCCCCCACTGTTCGTCTTGAAATCTTTTCATGCTTCAGGCTGTATTCAGTGATTTTTATTATTATAAATCGCTCCACTTCCCTCAAACAGAAGAGACTGAACAATCTTCCATAAAGGCTCCTACATATGACAAAGAGCCTTCTCGCCTCAGGGCCACAATCACTTCTGACTGATGATATCAGCAGTAGTTCCAGAACTTGGTTTGTGTCCATCAGTAGCTTTTTCTAGCTCGAAATAGTTGCTTAAGTGAATATTAAAGAATAACTTCACCCAAAAATGAAAATGTAGTAATTACCTACTGATCCCCTCTCCAATTCACCCTTTTTAAAGCCATTTCACTGTAGCTGCTAAGCTAAAAGTTAGCACGCAGCCTGTCTGGAGCATGTGCACGAGTTTGACTTTGCATCAAGGGTGGGTTTGGGTTACGTTAGATGAACCGTGTGGAGCTCTTTAATAATTTTCTAATTTCAGTTGTTTCTCTACATTTTAAAGTCCCCATCTACTTCAGATGTTAAGGAGAATGCTGTTTTCCTGTGAAGCTCCAGAAATGTTTTGTGGACTACGAAGCTTCATCCGTCTTTCCATCAGGCATGAGGGTGAGTAAATAATGACTGAATTTTCTTCTTTGGGTGAACTGACTGTTTCCTGAAAAATCCATTGATTTAAAGACAGAATTTCACTTTGAAGCCCGGATAAAGTTTGTTGAGTTATAAGAAGCAGGCAGCTGTTCTCAACATGCAGTGAGAATTCACACATTTCCCACCTGATTCCTGATGAATTAGTATAACTGCTGTGGTGGCCCACAGTACAGTGGGTGGTGTGTGTGTACAGCAGATTGTCTTGACAGCATAAGGAATTGTGTGGAGCAACTCCTACAGTGCTGCTCTGGATGGTTTAGTTAATATAAGCCTCTCTGCCTCCTACAGTGTGCTCTCTCTCATTTTTAACTCCCCCCTCATCCTTTTTACTCTCCCTGAAAAACACACACACACACACACACACACACACACACACACACTGAACCCCCCCCCCCCCCATGTTCACACTCAAGACATTCAAGTTGTTATGCAAGATCAAATGTTACTTCTCCTAATATAAACAGCCTGAGACACTGGCCTGGCTTTACGTGAATCAGTTGAGTATCGGCGGGCACGTTGGTTTGTGTCAGTTAGCTAAAATGTTTGCTCTTTGGCAGAATGAGTAATTAATTTGAGTAAATGATTTATTAGCCATCTGTTGAAATAAGGAGGGAAGGAAAGATAAAGATAGAGGGTGAGTGAGTGTGAAATGTTAATTTAGTGCTGTGCAGAGATGAGCTGTTGGCGTACAAACTCTTCAGGCCACAAAGTTCACAAACAGCATAAAAGAGAGCAGATAAAATTGAAAATCAGAACGTTAAGTAATAATACAACGAAACTTCCTCCACAGTTTTCTTCATCTTAATAAGCCTTATCACAGGCAAGGCGAGAACACTGCTGAATCACAAAGCCAAAGGTTGAGAAAAATGTGAAACATATAATGAAATAAATAGCAAAGCAATTTGAACAGAACACAAAGAATTTGGATTCAGCTGTTTTTGGTGTTGAGAGGATTTTGAATCTCAGCAGGCAGGAATGGAGGAAGTATCCTGATCCTCTGCAACACTTTAGTAATAATCATGATCACCAGGCGGTAAATTTATAGTTATTGAAGTTTTGATCTAACCATCTAGAGACAAACCTGTCATTATCACATGTGTCAACAATATCATCTATAAATAAATACAATTTAATGTAAATGCATATTTCATCTCTCCTCTGTCTCTTGCTGCCAATTAAAGCCAAAGCAACACGCTGCTTGTTGGCAATGATACGACGCTGACAGCAGCACTGCTCAAGTAGCTGCTTCAGCACTTACTCTGTGGTATAAGGCTGCTAACAAAAGCCTCCCTCACAACCTGCAAATACTTTTCCTAGACAGAGAGAAGAGTTACAATCTCAGAGGGAACATGATCTTCAGGCCAAGGAAGGTACGAACTACGTTAAAATCCTTTTCCTTATCGGTAACAGGTGTTAAACTATGGAATGTGCTAGAAGATGATGTCAAAAAATCAGCAACACTAAGTGGTTTTAAGAAAAAATATGTAAATTCAACCGTTGATCAATACAGATTACTACTGGATGGTTGATTAAGGTCAGAGGCACGAATCAACAGACACTGTGTTGAGACGGCATGGGAGCAGAACAAAAAACATTCTGTACCCAAACAATAAGTTGAACCTGAGAAACTTGTATGGTCCAAGGCCAATGCCAGCTGTGCGTAGCAGGATGTTGTTATAATGGGTATCAACAATGTGGAGATAACTTAGGTACGTGACACTACTGCTAGTTATCACAACTTCTTCTGAGCTGTGAAGAACTTCACTGAGCCCTGTAAATTGGCACACTAAAGTCACTCGATTGGAGACTTGTTTAATATTGTACAACAACGTTCTCAACCAATCAATCAACTGATCAATCCACGATGGAGTTGCTGAGCTGGTCACTGAAAGCCATCGACAGAGTGTTCTCAACACGGAGTGCGGGTTCTGGCGAACCGACATGCCCGGATGGGACCTTCCTGTCCGGCTACGCTATGGATGCTTGGGGAAAGTGGAAAGTCATCTGCCTTGCTGCACTGGATGTGGAGGATGTCGAGGACGTGTACATGTTCACGTTCATGACAATTGGAACGATCGCTTTGGGATTTGGAATCTTTATGCAATATCGGAAAATGAGAAAGATCGCTACTGGGCAGACCAGTGTGAGGGCTGACATCGCCAATACTCGGAGTGCTGTGGTCGGGATGCGCTCTGACATCTCCACAATTCCTGAGTTTGTGGCACTGATGCGAGTTGACGTAGCAACTAATCGGGAGGATATGGCGAAGTTAACAGCGGCGAAAGCTGCAGAGGAGACGGATGAATAAAATAAAAATGGCATAAAAAAAGGGCTTTCACACCATCCCAACAACTACTAAATACACTGGACTTTTGTTCTCTGTCGATTGGACCATCATTCTGACCTTGTGACATGCCTGGCTATAAGATGAGACTGTTGTTCACTCATGACGGATTAATATGGACACATGTGCAGACACACACGTAATCCGTATGTACTGTCTAGAGTTGAATTCAGCTCTGTATGCTACTGCTGTAATATGTTTTGTCAAAGGTCATAGCAAAAGAAAGTGTTCGGTAAAAATGTAAAATGCAAAAGATAAGAAAAGATTAGTATGAAGATTTTATCCTGTGGTTAATGGAGGCGGGACTAGATAAGCTTTGGCTTCTCCCGCTTTTCCCTTTCGGCCATGTGTATTGTATTATTGAACAATGATGAAATGTGATGATGATGAATTGACATGCCCGAAATAAACAACATAAGTAAGTAAGTAAGTAAGTAAGTAAGTAAGTGGTGACACTGACAGAACATGATGACTTCCTCTGACGACCCTGTGCTTTATTCAACGTCTGCCTCTGACTATATTATCAACTTTATTATCTACAAATCATAACAGAGCATGAGCACCTGATGCAGACGAGGGATAATCCCTGAACACAAATGTAAGTGTGCTGAGACCACTCTTTTTGGACAGGGAGATCCTCTAATGATGTAATTTCCACCCCAGCCAGAGCTCCAAGAAGGGGTTTCTGTAGGTCAGGGTCTCTAAAGGTAAACATGCTCCATTTGTGTAGTTCAGCTTAATAGTTTCTGCATAATTTATTATCAGTGCCATTTTAGATTGAGTAGATTGAGGCCTACAGACTGGATCATCGTGATGTTGCGGAAACAACAACAGTTACTTCCAGGTAGAAAATTGGCTGTTGATTTGCATTGCAAAGATTTGTGAAATCTGTAACCTTGATTATTTGTGTTGTCATCTTCAGGCATAACTGTAACATTTAAAGGTATATAGTAAAATACAGTACAACGACATATCTGATGTTTCTATTCAACAGACTTGTCATCTATTCAGTCAGACCAGGACGAGGCTATTTTTATCAAAACATAATTTTTTTGTCATTATCATTGTTTTTTCAATGTCATTTGGTGTCTTTCTAAATACAGACAATATAACATCCATCCCATCAATGCACAATATGACACAAGTTCATATTTGCCCATGACGCTGATAAGACTTGACAAAGAAGTGAATGTGCGTTTGCGTCATTGGTTCCAAAAATCTCTTTTTTCAGAGGATAACACTGAAAACGACCTTTACACTGACCTAACACAGTGTTTACATGTGCACAAAAGGTTGAAACCAACAGGAAAAGCTTTATTTTAAGAAACACTACGTATATGTGTGGACATGGACTGAAGCTATAGGTGAGGTTTGCTGTTTGACTACATTCTGTAGTGATCTTGATGACATCACTAGTGCAAATTAAAAACCCACAATAGATGACTTTTTGCCCTAAATTTGACTTTATGTTCTGCCACTGATAACAGCAGACTGGACCATGAAGCACTCCACACTGGATCTTCTGTCTCTTGAATTTCTCTCTCTGGTGCACTTAACATCCCTCCCCTTTGGACACTCATCCATTCAATCTAGCTGCTTGTCAGAGCCGCTCCAGTAATTCTCAACATCCTTGGCCTGTAACCAGGTAGAGAGAGGAGACGCACATGAGTGTTAACTGCTGTTGCAAAAGTCCCAAAACAAGTTCTCTAAATTAGCGTTGCTTGAGACTCCCTTGTGGACTGTTTGCAAAGAAACTATGGCTGCAACAGGGCACAAGCTTCTTTTTCTCCAATGACGCTGGTGGTTGATTCTGATGCTTCTCAGAAGCGCTGGTTAAAACAAAAACTGACCAACATGTAAATATTGCATCACACTGTGTTTTGACTTGAGCACCAGTAAAGAGCATTTATCTTCAATCAGAAACAAGCTGAAAAGTTTGAACCTTTGGTCACGCATCTGTTTTCACATTTTTTTTGACAGAAGCAACTAGGTCGAGCAGTGAGCCACAGTTCTCAGCTGTGATTTGATTTGAATTGTATTAATTTGTTTTACCAACACAAGCATCAAACTGTCACATAAGTGAGGAAGCAAATGGAAAAGAAAAAGCAGAGGAAAAAGCAGATGGAAAAACATACTGGAATCACTTTACTTTACATTTTGTTCACAAACATCCTGATAATGGGAATTTACCACAACTTCAACTTGTCCTGTGTCTTATATGGTTCTGTCCATTGTTGCTCTGCCACTGCTGCCAAATGTCCCCAAAATGATGGACGACTGCTTGAAAGGTTTGATGTAGTGAGACTTTTATCCAGGCAAAAAATGTTTTGTCTCAGCAGCCAGACTTGGCCTCACAACACTCTATTTGCATACAACTGTCAGAACATCTCCTGAAATCCCAATGACACACATCATGTAATACTTTGTGATGAATCCGGCGCAGGATGTGAACATCAGCCTGTCTCACTGTGAGGAGAACAACGTCTTTACAACTCGGACTGGTTGTGTGGAGTACAGTACAGCCTGCCCAGCGCTGACACCTGCCCTCTGAAACATGTAATTTCATTCAGAACTCCATCTGATGAGATTCAGCAGTGTGTTTTCTTAACAGAGCCTGTTCAGGAGCAAATGTCATGTTTTGATTTTCTGCATGTATAAATAAAATTCTCACAAGAGGGTTGTCTAACTGAAGTCCAATTTGAAGAGAGAATTGAGAAACGTTCAAGAGAAATTCAGCTCAACTCTCTTTTGTTCTTTATTTAATTTGACTTGGGTTGAAGCTGACATCAGGAGCTCTTTCATCTCAGTGTAGCACCTCATCTTCTCTGTTCAGGAACCAGACCAGACTGCATAAAGGCCCTCGACATCGTCTATGTTTCACGGCCCACTCAGCCTCTTTAGAAAGACGGAGAGAGAGAACGAGAGGGAGGGCATGCAGTGACAGAGAGTGAGCTTGTTAGGCTGTCATTTCCCCTTGACACCATCATCATTATTCACTGACTTAATTGAGGGTCACAGCTAAAACACCACTTTTACTCAGAAGATGTCACTCGCTACACGCTCTCTTTCTTCTTCTGATTTACGCACGTATTCATGTTTCATTTGATTTGATTTGTAAAACAAAGATGCTGTTGAAAAGTAAAAGGGAAGTGATGGCTTGTTCTGACAAACACACACACACGCACACACACACACACACACACACACACACACACACAAAAGGAGGTGTATAAGCACATTCCCCCACCGCACTATGAGAAAATCTATCGTGTTTTTGTGTAATTGTAGTGACATTGACCGGAGAAGCAGCAGGACTGGAGTCAGTGACAGCCTGACCTGGGGCGGGGTCCTCAGTCACCACGGTAACAGCTCAGGGGGACATATCCACCCCGGCTGTGTCTGAACTCATCAATCGATCAGACGACAGATGGGAAATAAGATTGGCGAGGACAGGTCTGTCTGTGTATCTGCATGTGTGTGTTTTAAAGTATCAGCCTGTGTGTGTGTGTGTGACAGTTCTACCAGGTGTATGACTGCCAAACAGACAGAAGGTGCTGTTGGCTAAAAGACATGCAGTAGTGGCACATTTGTTTCACACACACAAATGCACACACACACACACACACACAGACACGGACACACACACAGGCACACGGGCGTGCGCACACACACACAGACATCAGTATTAAAAAGCCTTTATTATAGTGGAGATGTACAATCTACAAACAGCTTACAGTCGGATAATTTGCTTACAAAAACAAAGCAAATGGTGACACCTCTCTGTAGTTGAGGATGTTCCTCTGTCACTTTTTTTATGCCTTTATTCATGATGTAAAAGCTCAGAAAAATCAAGCTAGTTTAAAAAAAGGGTATAGAATGGTAAATGAATAGTGTCAGTGAAAAAAACAAACAAAATACATACATAATCAGACCCTTACTCACGACTGTTGTGAAAATCATATTTTGTTGTATTTGTCTTTCAGGCTGATATCAGGAGTGGTCTGATCGATGTGAAGCTCTCATGTTAGCTTGAGTTGGAATGGTCCAGTTTTGACACCCAGTCAGGAATAAAGACGGATGGCTGCAGCATCTACAGTATCTGTTCACAAGAGGACACTGCCTCTCTGTTGATTAATACTGGTGGTGTAGAAGGTCCTAGACAACTCCACCAACTCCATCTTATCTCAGCCACATGACAAGGCATGCACCAAAGATTAAAATACAGTACTTTAAAAAATGAGACTGTCACTTTTAATTGATTCCAAAGCAGCTAAAGAATAAATAAAAAAGCAGTAACATAGGTAGAGAATGGATTTTTGCTGTTCCATTGAGCAGATTATCTGATTTACTTTTTAAAAACTAGGCTCTTGGGGTGTCCTCAAAGTCCATCGGAGCCTTTGTTGCATGCCACCTCCCATCCCTTTCTCTCCTCTTCCTGTCCTCACTCTACTAATTACTTTGTAAAAAAATGCTTTAGAATAGAAAATTGTAATCAGATAAAAATATATTCTCATGGTCGGCAAGTTTAACGTGTTAAACAAACAGTTTAATCGCAGCAAAATGAGGAGTGAACACTTGAGGCCTTTTTTTAAATCTTTCACACGCAGAGGAAAAGACTCTTTGTCTTTATCTTTACGTTAACGACTTTATGACAAACAAACCTCTCGAATTTCTCAAAGTCCTCTGGAGACCGGCGAGATTGAAGCCTTGTTGTGTCATCTTATCCTCTCAGCATCCATCTCTCTCCTCTCTGTTTTCTTTGCCTTTTCCAATTACAAGATTCTCTGAAGGAGACATTAAAGTCTGTTTTTTCCTCTCCTCTGTTCATGAGCTTGCCTGATCGATTTTCCTTCTGTTCTCTTTTGTGATCTGGAATGTAACTTCTCGGGTATTCACTTTTATTGATACAACGGTAGAATAACCTTAGTATCCAACGTCGAGAGGAACAACAGATTTTTCAGACACGTCTGTGTTCTTGAAGTTCTCTGAAAGAAAAGGTTGAAATGCTCTTTTTTTTCCCAGCTTCCTCTTCACTATGCCCATTAACTTCCTCTGAGCTAACCCCATCTCTCCCCCTCTCGCTCCATGTCCCCCGCGAAGTGTCTGGCACATCGTGGTGACACAATCCCTTGGTGGGCGTCTCCCTCTGCCAACTGTTGCCAGTCTAATGGAGGGCTTGCCAGCGAATGAGACTGCCAAGGTGCCAATTAGTACGTACGATTACGCTTAGAGGCATCCTTCTTACTTCCTCCAGCTTTATCTCTTCTCTATTCTCTACTTTGCTTCTCTCCTGTCATGTTTTTCGCCTCCTCTGGACTTTCCTTCACAACTTTAGCCTTGGTGGCTGGTTGGTGTGGCATGTGTGACGACCTGAGAAAGCCCCTCTATTTGAATTTCAGTCACATCAGTCCTCAGCTACATGATAACAGCCTTAAAGGAAACAGCAAGTACCATCTGGTTTTTCATACCAACCTCCCACTCACTCTCTCTGTGTAATACAGGCCATCTTGAAACACCAAGGCAGATCGCTGAGCTAATCATTGCCTCCAGTGTCGACACTGTTAGCAAATGGTTCCATAATTATACATGTTCACACTTGATATTGAGTGAGTCAGGAGTATCCACTGCGGAGGGGTTCACATGCTTTGTGGACTCAGCTAACTCGTGTTGCGTGTTTTGCATCCATGGGCAAAACATTTCTGCAATACCTGCTGCCTCGTTGGGGCACACGTTCTGGCTGTGCCCAAAATTATACAGTTTTTGAGACTCTATATTTAAATGTCTGACTGATAGTCTGGGACACATGGCAGAACCTGATCTAGTAGTGTCAGTATTTGGGGCACTGGGACAGGACTTCAAAATTAAAATTCAAGACAAAATGCATACTTTATCTACTAGAAGTGTGGAAATTTCTTGATTTTAAGATGCATTGCGATGTGGACATTGAGGACAGAGTATAATCAGGAGTTTGCAGCTTATGTTGATTTCCTGGCTTCGCCTGGACAGTAAAGTTATACGTGCACATGAGGTTGGTGTTGATTCCTCAATCAGTGCCCCTGACCAAAGGCACGATTGTATGATCTCGGATCAAATAAAGATTCTTCTTCTTCTGCTTCTTCTGCTTCTTCTTCTTCAGTTGGTTGTCAAGCTGACATTGCTTATGTTCAATCAACATGTTTGTCTGAGAGAGGCAGAGATCAGTGGCGAGTGATGAAAAAAATGCAATCAGTATTTTTAAAGCAGACATCTTGGGCGTTAATGTGAGATTTATTTAACTTGCCAGAAAGCCTGCACTGGACGAGAAATCGAAGGTGTGTAACTCCACCTTCACAACAATTTTTAACCAAGTTAGCCTTTTCCACCTGAAGCCAACGTCTGCAGCCATGAAGAATACAACGAGCCCCGCTAATCGGCCAAGAGTTGAGGAGTCGCTGTCAACTTTGCCTTCCAACTCTAAGAGAAGTGTGTTTAGCGTAGCCATGTTTGTGATGGCTGCTAGGTTCAATATGTGCCCTGTCTGCTGTGTTTTAGGCCGATTTTAAAGTGGTAAAGAGGGAACTTAGATTTATGTAACTGCATGTAAATGATGACAAAGTAACCATGTGCAGTCATGTAGAAAACTGAGAATTGCTGCGCATTCGAATGACAGATCAATTGAAATCAAATCGAAACGTGAGGCTGGTGAAGTTTCACACCACACCTACTATCTGCTCATCCTCATGCTGATGGAAAGTATGGTGATGTTTCATCAAAACAGCATTGCAGGGCTTTCCTTGACAACTGAAGAAGATGTTCTTTACTCTGGCACGCAGACATGACCGGACTGACAAGAGTCACAACCTCCCACTTACACAACATTAATAAAGGATGTCATGTATCACCCTAAACTGGAGAAGCTTAAATTCACTTTATGAGGCTCCATTTGCGAATTCCATAAAACTTGACAACCCTTTGATTGATTATGTAAAGGCAAACACAATAAATTTCTCTTTAACTCTCTGCTACAATAACTCAGATGTGAGTGATTACCATGTAAAGCAGTGATTTTGTGTTGTTTATCTATAGTTCCTGTGTCTATGTTGTTTGCGTTGTTGTTTTTATGTCTGTCGAAGCAGTTAAAGTAGGGTTCCTGCCTGACACACACTGTCATGTCTGAGTCAGCTCAGGGCAGGCTACACTTCTCTGACACAATGTTAACAAAACTGCACATTATAAGCTTCACAGATGACAGGATTTACCGCAAGGCCATTGTGCTGAATTGCATTGGATTACACAGGTATAACTAATATGCTGGTGACTCAGTGTAGTCGCTTTAGGCATTTCATTACAATTTTATTTTAAAAAAAAGTTTATTTTCAATTTCATCATGTGGATTTTAAAGTTTTCATGGTTCGTGCACTTAATGTCTCATGTTTTCAATGTATGCTTCAGCGAAAGGTTTCAGTTGTCTACATGGTAACCAGAGGCTACACTCCAGCCAGACTACCCCTAATCACATTGCACAATTGGCCTTGTGAGCTGAAGTTGCTTCATGTCTTCTCTGGTCCTTATTTTTCATATCAATACTGTATACACTTGTAATTCTGTTTCCCAACATTGTAATTCTATTTTCTATTGATACTTCTGTCAGCTGTGTCTATACAATATCATTTTAACACAGTATCTCTCCTCTGTGGTAGAGGGGTCCTTCCTCAGACATTTCTTGCCGTTTTCCAGGGGAGGTCCTTCCTATCTAAGGAGGACATTACGTAGGAAACCTCGAAATTGTACTTAAAAACAGTACTTGAGTAAATTGTACTTGGGTTTATTTCATCACTGGTTGTTCAAAATCTTGACCCAAAGAGTTTCATTTCTACTGCAAATGAATATCGGCAGCCGAGCGCAACTCTGTACTTCAGTCTCTTCTACCACCACTTTTGTTTCATATCATTCCCCATCTCTCTGTCCTTATTCCCTGTCATCTCGCTCCTATCACTTCAAATTAATGCATAAAAAAATGCCCCCAAATATAGACATAGAATTGACTTAACTTGACTTTCCAATAGGATCTTTTTAGATCTTTTTGCTGCTGTTCAGCCCTTGGGTTTAGTCTTTTTTCTCACTTCTAAATGTCCCCCGTGGCAATTTTAAATGCAACTATATTGTTTGGTTGCACTTTCATGGATGAAATGGATTTTGTTTAACAGCACTCACATGGTTATAAAATGCTTCACAAGACAAAATGGGAACAGATGGACAAATAACTCTACATGCAAATATATTTACTGCCAGAGAGGGAGGCTTGGCGCGTCACAGTTGGATTTAAGCTCTACCAAAACCATATCGTGACATTTAAGGCCTTCTTGTTGTTCAAAAAGAGAGTGCCTTGATGTTTTTTTCCAAACACCACATCTTACAAACTCAATACAGGAAGTGCTCCTACCTTTGTGTATTGCTTTTTGTTAATAATGCTAATAATACACCTTAAGCTGATGATAATGTTCTCATGCATATTGTGTGTGAGTAACATGTTGGGAGGTCTGTGTCTGTTGTATATTTGTAACACTCTCTCCTCCAGTCTGCAGAAGCCTCCTAATTACTCACTGATAGACAGCGCCGGTGACTCAGCTAATAGTATCAGCAGATATCATAATCTTCATTCAGTCTCTAATAAGGTTGCAAACCTCCAATGATGGCCTGTAGGTGAGTGTGTTTCAAAGACAGGGACAGAGAGAGAGGGGGAGCAGGAACATTTTCATTAATTTATCTTTGCTGTGGCCAGAATGATAATTTAGAGAGGGCTCTATCTGCAGCGCACTTCATCATGCCGAATATTAATAAAATTAGACCTGGGAGGCTATTTCGTCCAGATCGAGCACATCTCCTCCCTAAATCACAACGGGGAGCGGCACATAAAGGACGAGAGAGGGCCACTGTTGTTGCGTTTTTTTCTCCAAACTCTTAGAACGACAAATAGTAGTTAAACAAATTAATGGGCGAATTTTGCGTTTGAACTTCGTGAGATGATGCTAGAATCTTGCACCAGGAGAAGCCAAAACACTGCTTCCTGCTGCATGTCTGTAATCAAAGAGTTCTCACAAAAGGCAAAGTCCTATATCAGGGCTGGAAGGCCTTGTTCATTTCCTGTCCTCATTCAAGCAGGTGTGATTAGAACCATTAGCACGTGTCGGTCTCGCTGTGTTTTAATTAAGCTTCTAATTTTGGTCGTACAGCAGCGACCGTCCTCGACCGTACGTCAACTCATCAACAGGCTCTAGGGGCAGGAAGCTTTCTGAACCGCTTCCACAACATTCTCTCTCTTCTCCTCTTCTCTCCTCCATCCTCCCTCTCTCAAACACCGCATGGAGTATTGTTAAGAAGCCTGAGTTCGGCTCATCAATTATTGAACAGCCAGAATCATGTAGAATTCTCTAAGAACCCTGTCTGCCGCCCTTTGTACTTCAGTGAATTGATTAATATTTCACTTGTGTGTGTGTGTGTGTGTGTGTGTGTGTGTGTGAGAGAGAGAGAGAGAAGGAGAAAGGTGTTGAGTTTAATCTGCTGTCTCATCAAGCTCCTCCTTTAAAACCAACAACATTCCCTCGCTCTGTTCCGAGGCACCTGCCTCTGCTGAGAAGCTGTCTGCTGTAAAATGCCCTTTAATGTGACACGAGTCAGATGGACTTTAACTGCCATTTTATTGATGAGCGTGGTGACGGTTTACAAGCTGTAACACAGCAGTCCACAGTCGCTCATAATACGACCTCAGCTTCATCCAACATGTTGCTCAGGGAAAAACAGGTTGTTTCTAGCCAATGATAGCAAGTTATTAGTGTCTGAAACTGTAATTTTCTAGTAATTAAACTCTCAACTATTGAGCGTTTACAAAGTGAAAAATGAAAATGGAGAGATTTTGGCCACAGTCTCACTAGGTGGACCTTTTCCAGCAACTTTAAATTACTGAATTCATTAATAAATGGCAGAATAAAAACTGAGAAGGATGAACGGATTTATTCAGCAATAGGTGAAGTATCTTATGAAACCAGACTGATAAGAAAAGTATCATGTGAGAGTTTATTTATGCTTTACTAGACTAAAAGTCATTCCAGGTGGAGTGAACAACAGATTCTGATGCCACTATCAGAAGTGGCACCACTAATGCCATACGGTCCTGTGCTGTGGGCTAGTTATACACTGATGTACACATGTGCATATCTTTATGAAAATGTAAACTGATATTACACACTGACCCCCCTCTGATCCTCCCCTCGACAGGAAATGAAGCGCTGATAGTAAACACATGAAGAGTTTAAACGAGGACAGTAGCAATGGGTGCAGCGTGCAGCATCTGGAGACATGCGTGAACTGCTTTCTGAAATGAATATAATCTCAATCCACTACAAGAACAGAGGGCCGATGACAGGTGTTTTTGTGTATAAGGAGACTGGAGTTGCCATCCGACAGACAGCATGTCTTTATCATGAAAAAATGGACCAAGAACATTTCATTTGTCTGGAAACTTGAGCTACCAAACCAGCTAGAAACAACTGGGAGCCGCAGAAGCACACAAAACACTGGTTGTTTTGAATCTCACAGAATCACTATCCCTTTAATTCGCAACGCTACCCATACACACACACACACACACACACACACACACACACACACACACACACACACACACACACACACACACACACACACACACACACACACACACACAAACACACTTTTCAACTCACCCACTGAGGACCACAATGAAGTCCATGACGTTCCATCCGTTCCTCAGGTAAGAGCCTTTATGAAACACAAAGCCGAGGGCGATGATCTTTATCCCGGCTTCAAAACAGAACATCCCAATGAAGTACGGCTCTGTTTTCTCCTGCGAACGCAAAGCAAGAGTGATAATGAGTTTATATGTCAGGTCTGGGTTTTTTTCTGAGGATCTGTAGGCTCCATCAGAGGCAGCTGAGACTTATTGTGTAATCACATCAAGGTGACAGAAAAGAGCAAAGTATTGTTGCATGTGCTGATGTGTAAGTATCTCACCAGTCTCTTAGACATGGGAGTTTTGTCCTCTCCAGGAAGGTGCTGCTCCAGAGCCAAGACGATACAGTTGGCGATGATGGTGGTGAGGATCATGTACTCAAACGGAGTGGAGGGCTGAAGTTAAGGAACTTACGGCTGACAATGTTGATTAACTGGTAAAGTATCTTAATGCAAAAGAAAAGACTGGATATATTCTATACTTGACTTTGAAAATATCAAAACCACACAGCCCAACCCCCTAAGCATGTTCTAATACTTTATTATTTTCCAAAACATCCAGGCAACATCCAGGTTTCAACAAACATTATGCAAAAAGGATAGACACTAATTTAAGCTGCCGATTTGGTGCGCTTCACTGAGTATTAACAGCAGCAGGATGTAAGTGGGATCAGCTCAAAATAAACTACTGTGCTCATGCTCATGGTAATGGAGGTAAATGTCAGCCTGTGCATGATGTGTTTAAATAGTTTTTGATAATAATGAAGGCGCAGAGGAATAAGCTACATCAGGCTCTGGATACACAAGCAGGTCATTGTTTGTTTTGGTCTTTTCATATAACAGGATGTCTTCAGGTGTCAGACACTTTAATCAAAAATTCAAGATCATTTTCTACACTGATTTTTGGACACTCCACCTTCTCTTTATTCGTGCAAGTGTACTGTATGTAGTAGATATGAGCCGTCCAGAGGTAGGTGTCAGGTAGAAATATGGTCATTAGGGTGAGTTAAATTAATTGACATTTTGCCAACAGGAGAGTGCAAGTTTGAAGTAAAAAGACAGTATTAGATTCAGAGGTAGGTTTAAAGATTTGGAACATCAGAAATGTGGATGCACGCAGAAGAGTTTGACTCATTCTGACAAAAATAAATCAAAAGATGGAAAAATTAAAGTAGATGAAAAGTTTTGTGGCAATTGCTTATTCAAATTTAGAACTATTTTGTTTTAACAGGAAATTCTGGTATTTTTAACCCTGGAACCTTTATTTACATGTTTTATTATGTAATGGATTCAATAAATTACATCTGCAGTGGATGCAATGTCATTTTTATGACTTTTAAAAGACCTACAGGCACCCTGTATAATAACATTAAAATCACTAAATAGTGGCTGGCTCATCTTTTAATTAATGTATGTAAGTGACATGTGAATTGTCCGCAGAAAGTCAAACCTATGGACACAGGTTTCTGGCTCACAGTTGACTGCGATGTCGTCTATTCAGCAGAGCACAACAGTGGTACAGGAAATGTGTGTAGTGCACTAAAAACCTTTCTCGCACAGAGCATTGGCAGGTCTATACACAATGACGAGAAACAATTCAGAAAAAAATTATTGAGTTAATTGAGTTAATCAATCCCAGCGGCGGCAATTACGGTGTCATGTAAGTGTAGACAGACAGGCTAACACTGAATCCCCCTCTGCATGAAACAGAATTAACCAGGCATGTTAGAGGCCCCAGGGCTGGAGACGTAACCAGATACAGGCTGTACCTTATCTGAGGTCAACAGAGAGCGACACAAACAAACCGAGGCAACGGAAGGTTTATCGCGAAGGAATGAGTGGCTGGGTCTGAGATGTGATCCTATAAACTGGGTCACTTTTGCAAGCTTCACCGCTTGTTCCATGGGACCTGCACCGGTTGTCGGTTCAAGCCGCTCTGGGGTTGAGCTCAGCCAGCAAAGTGCTCTTTATCTAATACTCTGCGTGGGCAGTCCCCCTTTCTGCAGAAGAGGTAGGAAGGCAGGGAGCTTAAATCTGCAGAGTGAAGACAGGGAGGGAGAACGGAAGGAGGAA
Organism: Diplodus puntazzo; assembly: GCA_963678695.2. Classification (NCBI taxonomy): domain Eukaryota; kingdom Metazoa; phylum Chordata; class Actinopteri; order Spariformes; family Sparidae; genus Diplodus; species Diplodus puntazzo. The sequence continues at coordinate 15,073,320 of OZ023163.1, forward strand.
GGAGGCAGAGATAACAGGCAAGAATGACACAGGAGAAAGTGATAAGGGGGATGATCAGCGGAGGAGAAGATGATGGTTATATAGGGAGTCAGAGGCTTGTGAAACGGGTAGGTGAGGAGGAGGAGGCAATGATACCATGTAAGACTGACATCGACGTTGCGCTGGCAGCTGCACCCAGCGGGGTTACTCAGGGACAAGTGAGTGATGGGAAGCTAAATAAACAAGCAGTCGTACTCCCACTAGCCCATTCTAACTTAAACCAAGGCTGCGTTTACAGATTGGCTCAGTGATTTCAAGTAAAATCGCTGAGAGGTTTTTTAGGAAAACAAATTCCGAGCAACAGACAGAAGAAAACCACCCTGACAACAAAGAGCAAAAAGTGGTTTTATTGCTGAGGGGTTGTTTCAAAGCGTGTTTCCTTTTAGGGAATGTAATGTATGTTTTGATTCACTTCTCCTCAATATAGCGTCACTTTAGGCTCACAGAGAATCCTCAGCAGGAGCCAGTCGCCACACCCTGCCTCCCTCAAACACACACAACAAACAAGATGGGGGGGGGGAAGAGAGAGACGAGGGGACGGGGGAGACAGAGAGAGGTAGGTAAGGAAGAGGAGGAAAGAGAGATAATGAAGACAGAAAGACAGAGGTATCCACGGCAACAGGCTTCTATTCCAGCCAAAAGTCAATGCTACGAGGCGGCACAACTATCTCTGTTACACACGCCACACACACACACACAGACTACAGCTTTGCTCCATATGTCAGACTAGTTTTAATGACGACATGACGGATCTTATCATTCTTGTCAAAGTGGACATTTGGGTGTGATGAAATATAAAAAGAAGTAAAAGTGATACTTTCACATGTATTTTATAGATGTCTTTCTTTATTATTCTTTTAAACCATTTTCATTATAAAAATATATTTAAAAAATGTTTGTTATTTTGTATTTTCACTGGGCGTTGGAACAACGGTGACCTGTATATTGTCTGTATAGAGTTCCAGGTTTACTCAATTGCTTTTTATGTCGATTTGGTGAACATGTGGCAACCAGTTACCTATAACACATCCAGCAAATATGTAATAGTTTCATCTTAGCTCAGTTTTTGGTCTCCGTTTGCTTCTGAGAAAACTGGCACTAGTTTTTAGTTTGTTGAGGAAATTGAATCTTTAGCTGTTAACTGCGAAAACTATGTTGACCTGATTGTTGCCAAGGTTTCCATCCACCTGAGTTGAAGCATATTTTCAATTTGAGCATAAAAGCACTTGAGTGGAAGAGCAGAAATGTCCACTCAATCTGAAAAATAATGATAAATAATAATAAATAATACAGTTTTTAACCTAGGGAGAGATGGAAAAGTTGGTGTACCCATAAAAACAAAATTCAACGGAGTACAATGGAAACCAAATTATTGGATAACTCATGACGTACATGAGACATCTGACTTGACACTGAAGAGATGCCAACATTGATCAGCTGGGATCTGCTCCAGCCCCCCTGTGATTCCCAGCTCATCGAAAACTAGCGCTTTCGGATTGAAGCAGTTATAGGCTGTCATCCCAAAGCGTCAGTTTTTGATGAGTTAGGACTGAGACTCAAATCTACTTTTCTTACCAATCCGTCCTTTAATATCGGCAAACCAACACCTGATAGGGTAGTGGATGAAGACGTGCATCAATTCGCTCATTCTTTCACTGACTTTCTCAAAATTAGTTTTACATTTCTAATACATTTAGATAAAACCCTGGCTTGTGTCTGTCTGCCGTTTGTGTTGGGTAGTTGTTGTACTGTTGTTCAGCCAAGAGTGACTCAATGAGACCTGTGAGTGTTTATCAAGACAGCAAAACTGCAACGTCAGAAAACCGAAACAATGAGCTGAAAGATGCCAAAGAGCTCTGTGGAGAGACCCCTTCTTTTATACACGGCAATTCTATCTGTTGATATGACTGATTTTGGCCACTGCAGCCTTTTCAGTGTACTCGCAGAATTATCCGCCTCCAGGTTGTGACTGATATATCTGGTGCTTCCTGACTTCCCTTGACATTTTAATAAATTCTCTCCCTTGAAAAAAGAGTAAAAACCTACACTGAGCTCAGCATAAGTTACACACTCAACAAGTGTCAGTCACCACAAAATGCCTCTGTGCCGTTCTGGTGTGTGACGTTGATCACGGATTGTCTACCAGCTTTAGCAGCGAGGCGTCTCGTCAGCAGTCCTGTGAGTCACAGTGACGCTGGCGCTCTGCCTCGATTCTTCAAACATGCGTGTAAAAATAGACACGGAGACGGAGTGTGATGCCCTGTGCATCTGTGAATACGCTCAAGCCCAGATTGGATCCGAGCCCCTGTGATTATCATTACATGGAGGTGAAAATCAAAATGAATCACAGGCATCTGAGGCTGGCTTATTGGAAAGCTGTGAATTATCAGCTGTCTGTGTGTGTGTGTGTGTGTGTGTGTGTGTGTGTGTGTGTGTGTGTGTGTGTGTGTGTGTGCGTGTGTGTGTGTGTGTTTGTGTGTGTGTGTGAGCGTGTGTCAAAGGCAAAGAGCGGTGTTAAATACACAAACACAGAGCAAAGCCAGGAGTTTAATCTCCATGTGGAGTCAAATCAAGAAACTGATACACAACAACTTCATTAAAGAATCGAGACTTCGACGATTTATTAAATATGCACGGAATAAAAGGCGTTGTCAGCTGAATGGATTTAACAGACTGCTGCACCAAACGCAGTTCAATATTCATTTAATTCAACATCACCTCCACACCTCAGTGGCCTGCTTGAGCCAGCCGATCAATCCTGGGGATAAATGCGGCCATAGTTCAGTCAGCCCTGTGAGTAAACCCTGTCAATTGAGAGCCACAGGCTGCACTTATATACACATCTGTCAGGAGATATAGAGGGCCAGTGGATATACAGTTATAATACCAGAGGCCCCGAGGAAACCGGAGGAGGAGGCTGGAACACGCCTCATGTGATTGTGATGTTTGTGAGGTTACATCCACAATTACTTGTGTAATTTTCATTCAGATTCGCTCTGAAAGTGTGTTCTCATTTAAGAAGTCAAAAAAAGCAAGCACTAAATGGAGAATAAATGAGGATAAGACCATAACTGCACAATGGGACACCAGGGTCATTTCCCTACTAATTTTCCATTTCAGTTTTTTCACGCAAGGATGCAATGTAGTTAAGGGGGAAATTAATGATGTTCCTCAAGTATAAGCTGACCCCACAGCCATACACAAAGAATTTACGACATTAAATGCGCTTTAATGAAATTAACATTTGTGAATTTTAAGTCCTGGTTACACCTCTGAGAGAGAACGAGGTAAGAAAACATAATCTGTGCCATTTCCTGTCCAATATCTAAAGAACCCGTCTTACTGTTGCATGCTTAAAAAAGTATCAGGCGTGTGGTTATTTCTGTGTGCCTTGATGAAACAAACTCTATTAAACCAATCAATCTATTATTTAGAGGTGTACCTTCTCAATGGGAAACTTCCCACTGTGGGGGGTCCCAGTGGGGATCAGACAGAGGGAGCAGCTGCCGGTCCTCACCAGGCCTGCCGCACTACGCTCAGCCCGCCTGCTTAATTAGCCCTGTCTCTTCCCTGCCAGGCCTCCATCAGCTTTCCATCAACTGAGACCTCAGGCAGCTACTGTAGACTCACACACACACTACCTCTAACTCCTGTGGGTTAAAAGAGAGAATGTGAACTCAAAGAAACGAGCCAACACAAAGCCCTCCGCGCCTCTCAGACCTCTGAATATTTCCTGAATTGATCATCTGCTGTTAACTGAGCACTCAGAGAAAAAAATGGGCTCTTACGGTGAGGTGACAGCGGCAAGTTGTGCTCCAAACACAAGGCTGACCTTTTACGAGATGTCCTGCGGAGATTGCGTGCATGTATGTGTGTGTGTGTGTGTGTGTGTGTGTGTGTGTGTGTGTGTGTGTGTGTGTGCTCTTGTATAGCGATTTCTGTGAGGACCAATATGCGTTTTAGACAAAGACAGTGAGGAGATTTTTGGAGTGAGGATGTTCAAGGGTGGTTTTAACTTGAGAATTAAAATAGGTTCAGATGTAGGTTTAGGTTTAGGAAAGGGCTTGAGGTTAAAAAGGTACAAAAAAAAAGTTCTCAAACTGCTCCTCAATCCAAGAATTAGAGCAGCACATTAACCTGCTTGTAAAATCCCAACATATTGTTTTTGCAAACAATAAAAACCCAAAACATGTTAATAAGTGACATTTTGTGGCCAAATAATGGCAGTTATTTTTGCTGAGCTTTATAGCAAGTTCTGTCTTGCTGATTAGGTGTCCAGCCCCACAACCTTACTGTTTTGGTTCTCGCCGCTCTCAAAGCTGGAAGCTCTAAAAACTCCTTGAGCACCACCTGCTCAACACAATAAGGGTCCACGTCACCTGTGGCCACAAAGCTGCAATTATACACCCAGCGAAGACTGCAGCAGACAGCCGAATGTGTGAGAGGAGATACCTCTCCATACCACCACTCTTTCTAAGGTAGCTACTTCGAATCAAAGAACATGCCTGATAAAGAGTTGCATATGGCCCTAGTGAAGAGGTGGAGGTGAAAAATAAGGAGAACCTGCGTCAAATGGATGGTAAATGGACATGCATTTCTATAGTGCTTTTCCATTCTGCTCACATTCACACACACATTCATACACTGATGGCAGCAGCAGCCATGTACTGCGCCAACTACTCATCAGGGGCAATTTGGGTTCCACTATCTTTCTCAAGGATACTATGACATGCACTAGCTGGTGAACTCAGTAGAGCATTTAGCAGCAGACATTTCTTTTAGGAGCTGGTAGAAACTGAAAACGGGTGATTGGATTTGAAATCACTGCTGAATGTGTAAATAGGAAACTGTTTGCTAAAATGTTCACCACATGAACTTAAAATTTGTCAATTTAACATGTCAAAACTTTTTTCATCAAACCCTAGGTGTCCGAAAAAGTCAGTCAATGCAGGTCTGGGTATAATTTTGTATGCAGGGTACTCTGTGTGTTGCTATATTTACTAAAGTGAGGAAAGGGGCTCGATATTAATGAGGGTCCTCTCAAGTAAAAAAAATAAAACCTGTGTGTGTGTGTGTATCATCATTGTACTGTATGTACAATAGGTTTTCTTGCCTCTGCATTCACTGTGCATGACTCTTCACACTGCCGTCATACCTCACACAATGTGTAACTAGAGAGAGCCACTCATCACAGCCACAGTGGATATTGACCAAAACACAGCAACACTCAGCTCAGCATCACTCCCTTCAAAACCATATTAGCAAACAGTCTAATACAGAATAAGCGAGTGAGTGATGACTGGCTGTAATAGCACACGACACGGCGGTCAGACATCATCGCATATAATCCCCGTTAATGTCTGTTAATCAGATACAGTAGAGCTCATTAGCTGTAATGAGACACTCCCTCCATAACAACACATTAACCTGCGGGTCATTCAGTCTGACTCATTTCCTCATGGTCACTACAGCATACGCAGTTTTGTGACAAAGCCACAGAATACAGTGCAGTTGTAGTACGGTTACTGTTAGGACCCAACCATTGGATGGCTGACATAACTGTCATGAGATAACCAACACATACGCACGCTTCAACCCTTTTCCCTCAGCTGTTGATTGAAATTCATCCTGTTTCTATTTTTAATCACCTCAACAGAGGGGCAAACCCAGAGGAAACAACAATACGCAGCGATCAACAATGGATTCTATTTGCTGTTTTTTTTTTTCTTTTTTTTTTTTTTAATCAGCAGTGGGCCAGTCAGTCAGTCAGGAAGCTGCTGAATGGAGCAGAACAATAGCAGAGGAGAGGCCACACCTGGCACGGACACCTGGTGAGCCGCACAGCAGCAGCAGCAGCAGCACAAACACGCCACCGATGGACATCTGCGTGTGGTCGTCCTCCTCAGCAACAGGGGGAGGAAATAATATAGTCTCTCCCCTTTCAGTAATAGAAGAGTGAGTCATTACGTTTGATAACGCCGCCAAATAATCATTAATGTAATCGTACTACTGAGAGTTAATAAAAGTGTTATGTAACACACATTTGGATAATGCCTCCACCTGATTTAGTACTCAGGCAGATAGGAGCAGATGCATTTTAAATGGTTGTGTTAAGCGGTTGAGTTAGCCAAGAACACAACATTGAATCATAAAAATAGGACAGGAGAGATGTCTTCGAGCTGGAAAAAATGCTGCTTCAAAAATAAATAAAAGACAATAAACACAAGGTGTTTCTCGCTGATAAAAAAAAGGCTGCAAATGGAATAAGTGAAAACCTTCTAAAACAAGATCCACTGATCTCTTTAAAATGTTACTTACATTATGTGTAACAGGCTATTTCTGACTAAAAATAAGGCAAATATACTTTAAAAGAGTTCTGCATTGCAGATGTCTTGTTTTGTCAGATCAAAACTCCAAAATAAACAGTTTACAGTCAAATGAGGCAAATCCTCATAGAGGATGTTTGATAGTTCTGCTCAAAAAATGACCAGAAGCAATCATCGTTTATCAAAAATAGCTGCAAATCATTTTCCACTATAAACCAATCGATTATTTGACGCAGCCTTAGATGAGTTTGACACATGACAATGACAGCTTCATAGGTTTTCGTTGACAGAAGAGATTCACAGCCATGGACAGATAGAGGAGAAACTCCTGTGTGTTCCTCTAATCCACTTTCCACTGACACCTCCTCCCCCTCTGCAGTAGTTTTGGTCTAGATATAGCTGTTGTCATAACCTGAGTCACACTGATGTATCGGCTTATTACATCCACTTTTGGATGATCGCTCCATAAAATAAGGAGGACTGTTCAAATTTTAAATTAAAAAAAGACAGATTTGGTGTGTTCGTCATGTCCCTCTCATATATTAATAATGTCCTGTGCAGTATGGTATTTAAATTAGTTGATCAGTTAATGAACCAAAAAGTAATGTATTAAACATGTAATTCTCAGTCTCTTTCTCTCTCTCTCTCTCTCTCTCTCTGTGTGTGTGTGTGTGTGTGTGTGTGCGTGCGTGTGTGTGTGTGTGTTGAATCAATCATATGTGGCTCTGTGTGCTGTCCATGGTGCTGACTCTGTATAGCACAGGCACAAACACTGGAGAGAATGTGGTTGTTTGAGGGTTGGATGTGTATTTGTGCGCACTTGTGGAGAGATGTGAGACATTCACGTTCAAACTGGGGCCCACAGATGGATTATAGGAAAGAGATTTTCTGGTTAAACACAGCGAGCACAGTTTACCCACCTCTGTAATTCAACCCCAGCGTGACTTCCTGCACATTTCACACACCACCCGCTTCACTCGCACCATGAAGCAGAAAAGGATATGGCCACTCAATGATTTTCTTGGCGTACTTCCTGACCATGTTGTCCTCGCCGAAGATGAAGAGGGACCTGTTGACGGTGAAGCAGTTCTCCCTGACCGGGATGGGGTTGTACAAGGCCATGGTGCGGGCACGCTGCGCTTTGGTCTGCTTGAAGGCTGGGGAGATGCCACCTGTGGACACGGCCGCTCCATCGCGGTTCCTGTTGCGCTCGGACCCTCCATCCCCGGAGCCCAACAAGCCCGGGACGTCGTCTCCAAAGCGGGCCATCCTGTTAAACGGGGAGGACAGTGTGAGACAGGAGTCAGGAAAAGGAGGTTATAGTCTCCTGGAAAGCAGGGCGCGGTGCTGCGCTCCGTGTGACCAAAGCGGAGTGGCGAGATCCGGACCGGTTTTAGTCCATCATCTGTTTTAGTCGCGAAAGCACCCCGTCAACTTCAAAATCTCAGCGAAAATCTGTTCAAAACATTAAGCAAAGCACGTCGACTCCCTTCCTTCGAGTGCGCTCTGCGTAATCGAAGAGGACGCGTATCCAAAAAGTAAATCAATCGCGCCTCATTTAACAATCCGAAGCTGTAACAACTGATTCATTCTGCTGCGTTTTTATCCATCCGAACACTGAGAGAGCTTCAAGACCAGCTGCAACAGGTCACGTCTTCTTCAGCCATCCTCAGTCAGTCCCGAGAACGAGAGGCAGAGGAGCAGGTTGATCCGTTTTTAAATTTATTTATTTATTTTTTAAAATAAACTAGTCCTCTGAGTAATTCAGAGCACATCACGCGTGTCTCCTCTCTTCTCCTTTCTGGTGAGCACTATCCTGCTGCATGCGTAAGAGGACGAGCGGGAGGGGGGGGGGCAAAAAAACAAAACTTTGGTTATTTTCCACGACATTTCCCCCGAAACATGGCGAACAAAGCACAAGCTGTCAACTGCCTGTCACAGCAAGGGAGGGGAAGAAAAACCCTCAATCCGTCTGGTCTGCAGTGGGATGGTGGTGGTGGTGGTGATGTTGGAGGAAGTGTCTCCCTCTCCTGAGAGAGCAGGAGGAGAGAAGACCAGACACACCTCTCCTCACCTCTGTGCAACCCTGACGATTATTACGCGCGGGTCTAGTTTTAACAGCCAATGAAGAAAACATCCACAGTGCAATAAAAACACGCAATGAGATTTTATTAAAATTCATATCATTGGATCATTTGGCGGCATATAAACCTGCTGTTTCAACCTGATTTTACGCTTTGCATCAGATTGACTGGGGGTTTTTTCATGCCACCATCTGCAGGTGGGGGCCACGCTGCGTTCCTGGCTTTGACTCGTGTTGCTCACCCTGCGCGGTCACGCCTCGGGGCCGGCAGACTGAATGCTGGTCACGCATCAGATCTGGAGGGGAGTAAACACCTGTTGTAAAAACACCAAGACACTGTGGAGGAGCACAACAGCGAGCGTCTTCGGCTAATTGCAGGGTTCAGAGCCCACTATCGAAGGCGTGATAGTGAGGGGGAGTCGAGCTGCTGTGCGCCGGCTGGAAGTGATCAGCTGCTCTCACGAGGATGCGCGGGGCTTTTCACGGGGAAAGAGGAGAGGCAGTGAGATGTTCCAGCTGTCAGGTATGAGGCATCATGGACGGAGCAACGATTAAGAGGGGCCCAGTGGAGTTACCTTGAAAACCACCCCTTATAATCACAGATTTAAGCTTTAACAAACATGCTGACCGCCTCTTGTCCTCGTGAAATATTCGCAAAGCAGTTGTTTATTGTTCTTCTGTTTACATCCTTGTCTCTCTCTCCCTGCCTTAGTAATTTTTTTTTAGGGATGCACCACATGGATTTTTTTTCAGCCGATAACGATTACCGATAATTACCTGCTTTACATGGCTGATACAGGTAAAATGACCAATAACGAACCTGTGGTCAGTTGCATTGTGGGTAATCTAGGCACAATGTTTTGAAAAGCAGTCAACTCCTTTGAACTTATTATGGACAGTTTAAAAAACAGCATGATGTTCATTTAGTAAATTATGGTCCCATTTAGAGTAAAATAGCCTTAAATGACCCTTAAAGAAGAATATGCTTTAGGGCGTGGCTACCTTGTGATTGACTAGTCAAAATCCACAGCATGTCCTCGGGTTCTGATCCAGTCAGTGTCCTCCCCATCTCCACCATCTTGTCCAAATATGGTCACCACTGGCTCAAAAAAAAAAACCCCAAGATGGTGATGTCCGTAGCATCAAACTCTCCTCACCTCTGTCCAACCCTTGAAGCTTCATAACGGTAGTCCGAAAACCAATGGGTGACATCTTGACATCTTAAACCAAAGTGATGGACCATCTTATCCAGTGGATAACATGTCCCTTTATCCTGTTCTTTATTTTGAGTCAATGACTGCTCATCGCCCCGCTGCTGCAAACACCAAACCATCGAATGTGTATTAATCCAGGTCTGAAAATAGTTGAAATGCACTTCTTTCCTTTATTTGAGTAATGTCTGATAAAAAAAATAAATTGAGAGTTTACCTTGCCTTTTTTTTTTTTTTTCGAAAAATGAAACTACATGCTCTGTGAGCTGTTTGCATCTTCAGTAAGAACCAGTGGGCTTGAAGCGAAGAGCCACAGATGGAGTAGGCAAGTTGGCAAGTCTCGACAGATGGACTAACCAACAAACATGGAGTTTTATTTTTTAACTGAGACATAAAAACTTTCCCAAAAGATCAAGCGTGTATTAGAAGGAGTACGTTTAAAGTCAAATTCCCCAGCCGACATGATGTACTCCTTTTAAAAAAAACACAGGGTAGTAAAGTGATGGCGGTGGAACAATAAGTCAAAGAGACGATGAACCACGGGAGGGAGTTAAGCACGACGCTGACACTGATGGGTGTTTAGTGATGGCGGTATGACGAAGGCAGTGATCAATGGTGTGTGGCCTCCGACTCATTAGCGCCTCAACACATTATGAGCATTAAAAATAGAACACATAACAGACAGATTTCTGACGTCTCCTCATTAAAAATGCCGAGAAAGGACGTACAAATTTTCCCTGAAACAGTCTCCTCCGGTTACAAGACAGAAGAATCACATTTGACTCGCCTTTTGTCATTTCGGTCTCAGCTGAGTGTGACAGAAAAGGTTACTTCTGCCACATCCTCTGAGCAGTGGTAAGCAAGTGGTACCATTACATTGTTTTCTGCCGGGTTGAGAGTGCACAGCAGCCACAGCTTTCTTGGCTCGGAGGTGAGGCGTGATTTATGGTAATTAGGTGTTAGCGGGGATGATTAGGGTGGAGGGATGAGGGTCCTTTACCGGAAAAAAAAGGCAGAGCACGAGCCATTAGTGCTTTTTTTTGTTGTAGATGAGGCTGTGAGCACCTTTCTGGAGTCAAACTAGTTATTTTATTAAAGTGAAATGTGACTTAATTTGTTCGGAGGCTTGGATCAATCAACCACTCCAGCTTTCATCAGAGTGGTCACACCAAAAAATAACCCACTGGTCCTAAGGTTAGTTGGTTCCTCTTTTCCAACATGGCACCCAATATAAAGACCCAGTAACTAATGACTGTATCAATAGTTAATGAGCTAGTTATTAATGCTTTGTAGAGTAGTTAAAGGCCATCAACAAGAATATTACATGATACACATCCCTTTGTCTAGTGTTTGTCTATTTCTAACTGGTAACAGTTAGTTAGTACTTCATCATTAAATGCTCGTTGAATTCTTGCTTCAAGTCTGCAGTTATAAATACCATTAAGTCCAGATTTTCTGTAAATCTTTTGCACAAAGCGGTCAAGCAGTCAATAAGAAGCACGTTCGATGTAAGCAGAAGTTTTATGAAAGATAAAGCAATGTCATGCTGAAGGAGGATATATCACGAACTTGCGCCCCAAACGTTGCTCGTCAGGTGCTCATTACCAATCAATAAAGCATCAGCAAGTGATTTATTAACCATTAATAAGGTCGTTAGTTACAGCTTAAAGCCCTTTATAAAAGGTGACGTGTAAGAAAGTTCATGTGAAAATCGGCTGTTTATATTTGAAATGACATAATCCCAACTGGAGGTAAAAAAGCGTGTCAGTATTTGTAAGACGTCTCGATAGTGACAGTTTTGTTTTTTTTGGGCTACTGTAAAAACATGCCAGTGCAACATAGCGGACTCTGTGGAAGAGGATCAACACTCTCTGTAGATACAAAACAAAAACACAATGATTCATATTTATGAGTATATTACACCTCAGTAGATCCTCACTAAGTCCTACACATTGTAGGCCACATTGTTTAACCAAGCAGTCACATAGACAACCGGCTGCACCATGGACGTAGTTGTTCATACTTGGCGATATTCTATGTGTGTTACAAAAGGATACAACTAGATGGCACACTTTAGCTTGTCTTTGAAACTTTCTGCCATTGTTGACCCTGCTGTTGCTGATGTGCTGACTGACCGTCGATGTTGTCATACCCACGGACGTTACATTAAATCTGGACACAGCATTGGAGGCAAAGCCCCTCTCTTTCCTATAAAAGCTGTTCAGTGGTGCTTTGAAGTCAAAAAAACGTACACAATATGAAAATACCCGTGTCTTCGGTGTGGAGTGGCCCATAGAGCATGCGCACTAGAGACTTCCGCCGCGTGAGCCTTCTAATTGAATGAAGATAATTCAATCGTGCAGCTCTTCTAGACTTTCAAGATTCTATTGGACTGAATGGCTTAAATTTTGTTTTCCAATTGAAATCAAACTACTTCAAATACAGATCCGCCAAAATAAATGAATTCAAAAAGAACTGTGGAAAACACAGAAAGAATAAAGCATCTTTGCCATACAAGTAACAGGAAGTTTTATTGGACTTTTGAATATTTTATCAGGACCCTAAAAAAGTCTTATAAAACTTTCAGACTGGGTTGTGGGCTGACTTTATTAAAACAGAGGACTACATAGTGAAAAACACAAAACACTTAGCCATGATAACACAACGTTACATAAGGCGAATGTTGTTGGGGAACTGACATGGTGGACGTGTCAGTGTTTGAAAATCTTCTCCCGGCTGTAAAAGACGTCTAGCTTGCACAAATCTTGCCGAGGTACTCAGGGTTAACAATGTTGCCTGTCACGGCAGCAGGTTGACAGTTCCTGCTCTGGTAATGAGCCTCAGTGCCACAGGACTGAGGTGAGAACAAAGATTTCAGTACAGAAATAGAAAGTGTGAAAAGATACCTGGCAGGCTTGTATCCGAAACCTGGTCATTATCAAGCTCTCCGCTTAATAGTCCTGTAACTAAAATAGCTACTCACCCTGAGGGGGAAAAATTCACGTTTAAAAAAACCCACATGTGAATTCACAGCACACATGTGTTTACTTGTTCGGTCATTGTATGTGACCATTCGAACAGTTTCCATTTCCTCCTGCCAACATCTTTCCACCGAGCTCCCACGCTTTGTATTCATCCCACATTTTCTGGGAACTATTTTCAGGCTACAGCGCAGTTTACCCCATTTCCACACGAGCCCAGAAACTAAGTTATATTACATCCACAACGGAAACAACCAGTTCTGATGGTTTGTTTGAACTTTTAGGCTTCATACTTTATTTTTAATCAGTTGGCAGAGTGTGTTTGCTAGTTGAATTAGTTATGTTTCTGTTTATCAGAAAGGTTTAAATTAGTTTTTTTTTATTATGGCCAAGTATATTGTGTCTGTATACAAAATACGTTTACAAAATGTGACACTAAATGCTTCTAATTAAAATACTTGTATATGTTTATGTGGGTGTAGCATACAGCAGCTACAACTTTCACTGCATTGTGCTTTGTGTTGCAAAGTGACAATAAATGAACCTGATACCTTATTGCTATGCATGCAGATGGTGCCATTTTTATTTTTCCCCCCTGCCCCTCACACATGTTGAGGCCGCCACTGTTGCTTTGTATGATAAATCTTGATTTTCTCAACCCAGTCCGATGTGGATTTGCAGGAGTGAGAAGCTGACACATTAATAAGGCATTGTGCAGCTCATTGTGATGTGGTCTGCTAAAAATAGCAGATTATGAGACATTAGTAGTACAATTCTGACATGTGCTAACTCAACAAGAACAACAGGACCAAAATATGCTGTGTGAAATACATGGTTTCTACAGCTTTCTGAGAGTAAGACTCATGCAATTTTTCAAGAACTTTCAAAATACCTCAACCAGAAATCACCACTATTGAAGCCTTTGTCATCACATCTAAATTGTACCTTAAAGGTGCTATTTGTAAGAGAAGGGGATTTTTGAGTTTCATTCCAAATAATGATGCACTGGGTTTCCCAAATCATTTAAAAACTGACACTTTGGGGTGTAAGACTGCCACACCAAAAACTCAAAAATCTACTTTTCATTTAAAATGTTAAAAGATTTTTGGTTTACATGAGTGATGGTGTCGACAAAACACCAGATTATTTTGAAAATCAAAGATTTTTTAGGCGTTATACTGGAGATCAAGCATATTCTTAACACTGAAAACATAAATGTAGAAATTAACATTTTCCAAATGAACATTTTCCCAAACTTTAAAGAATCCTGAAATGAGCCGTGCAGGACTTATTTTTGGACTAGAGCATTAAAAAACACTCAATACAAAAGGCATTCAGTGAAGGATAAAGAGACAACAACTTTTTCAAAATGTTTAACACATTTTAAGGAATGTTCTTGGGTGACACAGTCTGTTGTGCAGTCTGGATCCTGTCTATCAGTCATTAATGAAATTCAAAATGATAGACTTGCTTTCGGTTGTTTTCCATTTCATGTCAGGGAGATGAGCAGAAATGTGGAAAGAAAAAGGAAAGTTTAATCATAAGCTGGCAGCTACAGAGCAGGGAGTAACACATACAGGAGAAGACACGTTATTTACACACGGACAGACAGAGAGACGTCACGTAAGGAATCTGTGTGTCTGTGTGAGTAAGACGTGTCAACACATTTTCATCAGTGTGCAGAACGAACTTCTTGACAGCCGTGGGAGGGGCTTTAGTCGTGCGAGTATAAAAGAGTAGAACACACACGAACAGGCAGTACGATCATGACGTCAGCACTGCTAAAGAGCTCACTCCAACTGCTTTGTTCTATAAGATGTTACTTTAAGTCTATATTTCGGTTAATTAAAGAGGCACTATGTAGGAGAAGAAATTCAAACTCATTCAAACTTACAATATTGATGAGGTAATAATGCAAACTCAGAAGTATTCATTTTTTCCATAACAGATAAACAAGCTGCTCTCAGAAGAAAATAAGGTCCCTGGAACAATCTGAAAAGTAAAACAGTATGAAATTGTGTTGTCCTTTAAGCCCAGTTGTTTATTCCGTGAACAAAACAAAGAGAGTTTGTTTATTTAGTTTGTTTAAGCATGGATAATCATTCAATGAAGATCTTTGTCTTCTGAATAAAATGTTTTCCCCAAAACTACATAGTGCCCCTTTCAGAGGTTTGAACACATTAAATGCCCAAATAGAATCTTGGCACCAAAGGACTGTGGGTAGTATAGTTTGCTGTTTGGTTCTCCAGAAGCATGAAGGCTTTGATGTGTTTTGTATTTGAGGAGTGCAATTTAGTTTGAAAGTTTCCTTCCAGGCTTGCGGAACATACAATTGTTTTCCACCCGTCATTATCAGATTAGTCTCTGTGGCAACAACACATCCATGAGGAGATATGCTTCCGCATGCTGCCCGGAGTACAAACTCCTAGTGGGCTCACCCAGTTTTGCTGTAACAACTTGCTTTTTTCAACTCATCAGACATGTAATCAGAACCTTCTAGCACCGCAGAAACGTTTAAATATATATATATATATATATATATATATATATATATATATATATATATATATATATATATATATATATATATATATATATATATATATATATATATCAGGACACACCAGGACACACTTACACACACTGAGGACACAACACTATAATTGACATCTAATGGGCAAACATTGCATCCATGTGTTTTCTGTGAAGCTGGAACCTAAAAACCTGTCAGTTTTATGTTTGTTTCAAAGTGCAAAACTTTCCACATCTGCTGCACACTGTCACAACACAAGGAGGGACTGGATTCATTGTTAAAGCTTCTACGTGACCCAACATCCAGCAAGCTTACATTTGGATTTATCCTACTTTTCACGATATCAGATCTTACCTAATTAATGATAATTATGTTATTGCTATATCTTTAAAGGTGCAGTATGTAAGAATTTTTGTCAGAAAATGATCAGCAGACAGCGAGGAAATAACAGTTTTCACATCATGCAGAGATATTTACTGAAGTTAGCATGCTAACCAGCTAGCTTTGGACCAGTAGCGTAACATCATGGTGATAGGCCCCAGTGCAAATATTTTTTTTGTGCCCCCCACTCCCGCCCTAAACACCCCCGCCCCTGCAGGGGTGGACTGGCCATCGGGAGTACCGGGATTATTACCGGTGGGCCGATCAATAATGGGCCGATGGACGGCTGTTTTTTAATTTATTTTTATTTATTTATTTATTTATATATTCATTTATTTTTTTATCTTTCTGCTCAGCTGCAGACACAGCAGAGAGGTGACAATTGGCCCAGTGGCTTGTCTGTCCCAGTGGCCCTATGAGAGGCTACAGAGGCCCAGGAGTCCCACCCACGCATGTTCTAGACCCTTGCTGAAAGGAGAAACAACTGATGTCACGTCAACCCAACTCATCATGACTGACAGGCATCAAGGTGATTGAACAAATTATCATTTTCTCTTCCTATACCAGCCACTCAGCGTTCCCTTACCGGCCCGCCCCAAGCTATATCATTCACAAAAACAGGGGCCTGTGGCAATTCTGGACAGCTGTCTTTTTTATTTATTTATTTATTTTTATTTATTTTCCTTCCTTCATGGGCCCCTGACAGCGTCTTGACCCCGGTGCACCGCCAATACTTACGCCACTCCCTTGGACCGTCATGGTCCAGAGCTCCTGTGCTGTAAACACCAAACACTCCCTCGCTGCTGCAAGCTCCCAGACGGGGACACTAGCTCCGTGGCTAACTGATCTAACCACCCAGTGGCAACTGCAGTTGGCGGTTTTGCTAACTTGGGTAGAAGTTGTGTGTAATCAGTCATGTGCATCTCTCTGCTTTTTGTGTCATACATTTGAGCAGAATTGTGCAAAATAAACAAAGGACGTACCTGTTTCCCTTCACATAGTTTGCAAGAGATAGCTGCAAATCTCACAGGTGTATTGACAAGGAGGAAGATGAGAAATTGTATGTTATAATCCATTTCATAAAACATGTGTGGCGATGGTTTTAGAAGTTAAATTTCAAGATGACATTCATTAGATTTTGAGCCTTTAAAAGTACATAATATATGTTCTCAGTGTGCATTCATCGCCGCCATAGAGAGGCAGCAGCTCACATGCAGCTTCAAGTTGAGGATAACTGACCACAGAGCCGTGTCTCCCCGTCTGCTCTTTGTTTGGCTCTTACAGATGCTGCTGTGTTTGTTTATTATGAGCTCTCAGAAAATGATCTCTCTCTCTCTGTCTCTGTCATCGCAGCTCTCAGAAGAATACTAGTTGATAAAATGTTTTTCTCCCCTACCACAACCTTCCGTAATACCTGCGTAAATTTACCACCCGCTCTTCAGAGACAGATTGAAGCGAAGATATCATCCTGCTTGGACTGTGATCAAGTCTGATTTTGCACATCATATGGCTATACATAAACTATTGATAGTCTGGTGGAAAATATAGAAATGCGTCCGCACAGAAACAATCTGTTCCCGCCATCTGCTGTCTGACAAACAAATTAACAGGAGTGGAAACATGGTGGCAAATAACAGAATATTTCTGAAAACCAGGGACGACTTTCCGTGATTCCAATAGAAATGAGCTTCAAGCACATTTGAAAGTTTGCGACAACAGCTGCATTTGATTAATGCATTTGAGCGCACTTGTACTTTAAAATGTATTATATCTTCATATTTTAACCTACAACAGCACCTGCTTAACATGGTGTCAAGTGTCATGCTCTGATTAATCAGCTTGTTTATCTCCAAAAGTTCCCCCCAAAATAACCGCTGTGCTGGGTCAGTGTGCCACCGGCCAGACCTCGGGATTCGACATGACACAGAAAAAAAGCTGGAGGCACACACAGAAGGACGGTCAGACGACAAAGCCAGACCTATTGATGTGGCAAGATGAAGGGGCCGTGGGGATTGGACTATATTTAGCTTCATTGAGATGGTAATGGTTGGAACATGAGAGGACGATTGTGTACGTGTGTCTGGGTGTGTGCTGATGGCGAGCCATATGAGGAGCAGAATTTGAATGTCTGGGATAGAGTTTTTGATCACAGAGGCAAGAATAATTACACGTGGCAGAATCAATAGTCATTTCTCCGTATTAAACACATCATGGAAATAGCACTGTTGCTGCCTTTTCTTGATCAGTGCCCGAAGGAAACATGATGAAACATATTTACCCTGCGGCACAATTTCTCTGCCTGTCTCTCACTCCGTCTCTCCGTCTCGCCCTCTTCTATCTCTCCAGCTGTCTCACCCTCCCTCTCTCTCTACCCAACCCAGATTTCCTCTGTTGTCTCCCTCCTACTTGTTTCCTAGCAACTGAACTGACATGCCCCCTATTCTCAGCCCTGTGAATCTGTGGCCGTAACCCTCGATATTCAGACGGAATAACCTATAAATCATTGTTCCCCGCGGGGACCCTGAGTTATGGTCGTTGTCTCCAGACAAACGATCCCGTCCACAAGCATGTTGTTAACCTGGTTTCCTGACACATTGCAAGTTTAGAGTGGTCGAAGCAACAGTTGGGCTGTGGAAACATAAGCGCTGACAGCTCTATAGCTGTCTGAGAGGCTCGATTAAGTTAAGTGACTTCGTTTAGAAAAGATAAAGAGGGTGTTTTAGGGATTTGTGGCATCAATTGCAGATGGCTGTGTGTTTCTTCTTCATGTACTTAATCTGCGATGTATTGACTTGGCAGAGGATAAGCCTGACGAAATGATTTTGAGAAATTCATTTATACAGGGTTTATGAGGATTTTGAGGCCCAAGGAAGTTGAGCAGCAGATAAAAAACACTGCAATGCAGTCTTCGGCAGCAAGCTGTCCATGTTAACATGAGTATAGTGGTGCCCTAATAATTACTGTGGGGTGGAAAAACATCTGAAACAGCATTTACTCTTCATAAAAGCACAGTCTCTGGTTGTTTTTGCACAATTATATACAGCGGCGGTCTCAAGATGTTTGACGGACAGGGGCGCAAAAATATAAAGAGGGTACCAGCTGCATGCAGCGGGGCACCGGCGCACAGAGAGTCGTGACATACTTATGGTGAAAAGAGGACATTTCACAATGATTTGTCCATTGGAGGGGGATCGAAGAGGGCACTTTAACTGTGTTTTCTGTATAACTACAGAGTTTGACTTTGAGATGAGAAATACAAATTTTGTGTTTCTCAACTGATCATATTTGAAAATATACTCCCGTGTCTACAAATATTATTGATGGAAAATAAATGATTTAAAGCTTGTGCAAACATAAATAATTGAGTTGAGTTGGTGTTTAATGTCCTTCTAGTAAAAAAAAAAGTTTCACCGGGGTAAAACTTGTATCCATTTTTTGATTGTATCTTTTATGACCTTTTTCTTGAGGTGAAGTAATGCATCACACCAGGGATACAGAAATCCCAGAGAGCACTGAGTCTTAAAATGAATAAAACATTTATGGCAGACATAATCGAACAGTTAATGGAGGAATTGATTGTGAAAAGCATAAACTGGATGTCAGGTTTGTCAAGTTGTTTAAAAGTGTCCGTCAGCAAAGAGCCTCTATTACAGGTAGATGACATTCATATTTAATAAAAGGTGAATGTCAGAGTCACGATTCAGTCTGGAATTAATTTACATGTGTACCACCATTGTTCTCACATTTTTTATTCTGAAATCGGTCTGACGCCTCAGAACCTTTACTTTTAATGAAGTCGAGAGTTGAGGTTAATTGAATTACTGTGCAATTATCTCCATCTAGTGACATATAGAGGTACTACATTATTTACGGGGACAGAAAATTTCAGTGTTTTGTTTGGATCATTTAGGTAAAAGTACCTTCAGGATATTTGTCTCAGATTTGTCAAATACTTCACTTCAAATCTGTAAAGCTACTTTTTAAAAACTCTGATCACCTCAGAATTACCAAATAAGTAGATTATTAAATTTAAGTTGTACAAGCTAAAAAGTTTGAACAGCTTGGAATCATTAGTCTGCTTTACTTGGTAATTTTGAGGTAACTGGTTTCCTCGATTACTTCAAAGTAAAATTCACTTTATCAGATTTTACAGTGTTCAAGTGTGTTTGTGCTTAGGTGCATGACTTGATCATCACTTTGTGTGTCAATCTTTAAGTGCAGTCCCTGTAAAAGCAGACAGACAGATATGACTGAGAAAAATAAATGGTACAGATAAGAGAGGACTTTGTGGTTGGTACATACATTAATAAGGTTATACAAGCAGCTTTTTCATGGTTATGAAACCGGTAAAAGCAATTCTCTTTTATACGGCCACCTTGGACAAGACAAGCATTCTTTCTAAAGGCACAATATTGAAAAATCTTATGAAAAGAGCTTAAAAGTAGCTTGTAAAATGTGTTCTTGCTCAGTGAAAAGAACACATTAAGTACATTCAGGGAATGTTTCTATTCCTCTGTATTAATGGGCAGGGTTTCAGAGACCAAACATTTCAAAACCACGGTGCAAAACAAAAAGAAAAAAAAACAATATTAAATCTTGATGATGGAAATCCATCATAACATACAGCGAAATGGAAGCAGCAGGGCTAATCAAAAACAGCCATGAATAAGGATTTTTCTCACCGACTGCTTGGTGCTGCAGCCATTCAGTTTTTAAATTACACCATCCATTAGTCCATATATCTATCTGGCTCAAAATTAGAGTGAATGAAAAGAGAGTTAATAATCAAACTGGCAGCCTCGACAGATCAATATTGTCAACAGACGGCTGTAAATTTACCCCAGAGGTGTGCAAGGACCTGCAGATGGCGGGGAACCATGGAGAGGAGAGGAGAGGAGAGGAGGAGAGGAGAGGAGAGGAGAGGAGAGGAGAGGAGAGGAGAGGAGAGGAGAGTCAAAAAGTCAGAGACCTTCAAAATGTCCCCAAAATCCCCATCCATACTCCACAACTCCAATCCAACCAAATACCTGAATGAATATCAGGTAACTCAGCGGTTATATTTGCATAGAGCCGTTGAAAATAAGCCAAGAACTCTAAACAAAAATTAAATCAAATTCCAAGGACCCAATCCAAGGTTATTACTAAGACTGTTCTAGGTCGGTTCTGCTTGATTTTTCACTCCACATAACAGTGTTTCCCCACATCATCATCTAATGGCTTCTTAAGTGGCAGCTTCTCTGATCGGGAAAACACACTGTGCAGACAAACCCGACTGAGGCTGCAGTGAATCACTAAGACTGTGGATTATGAATGCCCTCTGGCGGGCTAAACAATGTTAATTTAACACACACAGGATCAAATCAAACTTGGGCTGCAGATGAATTAGATGGAAGATTGATTCATCAGTTCTCTGTGTGTCTGCAGCCTGAGGCACCGCTTCTTGTTCTATTAATGATTCAGCCTACAAAGAGCTTTAAAACTTTAAATATGTGACACTTCATTTCCTTGTTCTCATTGTTGCTCTGCATGACCTATTTCTCAATTAAATCCTTTTTTAAATTCTTCTCCTGGAAATATCCCTTTTTCAACATCTCAATTTCAAATGGCATCGTCATATAAACAAACGATTCCTTCACAGGCTAAATGCAGATCCGTCTCATGAATGCATGCATGAGCCCGTCTGTGCAGCAGGAAGTTCTCCGCAGCTCCACTAGGGGTCACAGACATGCTGCTGAAGTCGCAGTTTGCAGCTGCTATGTTGGATATTGATGACGGCTCAGTTTGCTTACCCAGCATCCTTCTCCCCATTTGTCAGACCTACTCTCCCTCCTGGAGCAAAATAAGTCAAGCAGCTGCAACATTTGGGCTCCCTCTGGATTTGGGGGAGAAATGGATGTGATGGATACCTCACACATACACACACACACACACACATACACACACACACACACACTCTTGACGTATCTCTGGCTTGTCTCTCTGCATACTGCTCTCAAACAGCACCTAATGTGTCAATCCTGATGCCGACCACATACGACACAACCCATCACTGAAGTGTAATCCTAAAACAGGGGCCAAAGAAGGCAATTTAGCCATAGCTTAGTCTCCCTGCTGCGCCCATTTGGCTTGAAAGCATCAGCAGCTGAAAGAAATCCTGTTGCACTACAAAGGTATTATTTGCTCCAATAAGCTAACAGCATTGAACTCTCAAAGCACAGCTCAATCATCTTTGATATTTAAATCCAAAGCTTTGAATAAACAGACGGGAGTGAATTCAAGGTCTATGACAGGGCGCACATTGATCTTCCTCGGGGTGTCAGGACTTTAATGTCCAAACAAGCATGTGACAGCTGTTTCAGTTTCAGCAAGTCTGCACAGGTTTGTTTGAATAGAAAGAAATATATCTGGAGAGATGATTGGACTGGATTTCTTTTGTAAGGGCCCAGACAGACCAGACTGACATCAAAGAGCTAGTGGTGACAAAGGCTGAAGCCTCACATCGGCTGTGTCTCGGCCAAAAAGTTGCATCTGAACACATCGCAAAGACAAGCTAAAGGCCAACTAGCTCGTATCTTTTGCTTTTGTTACACCACCAGGCTGCAGTAGTCTGTATTCCTCATTCAAAGGGGAAAAAGGAAACCCCGGACTACAGATATACAAACCATTTTTATGATAAAGCAGTGATTGCCTCACATTTTCACACTACTCTCGCTAGTGTAGCCAATTCTATTAAATATTAGGTCTAACATAAAGTTGCAAATGGTGCTGGCAAAGAGGTGGAGGCGAAAAATAAGACAAAACCAACTAAATGAGTGAAATCCCTTTCCATTTCTTTGTCTATTTCTCTTCTTGTGCACTGATTTTCACTGAGTGATTTCTCTCGGTGGTCGGTTCCACCGTCGCTCCTACTTGCTCAGTTAGCTAAAAAGTCTAACCAACTAAGCAGGACACATTGCAAAAACTACAACACGGGCCTGCAGGTGAGCCAGGGCCCTAGCGCGACATAGGGCTGGGTGATATGGCCTATAAATGATTGCAATATTTTTAGGTTATTTCGCGATACACGAGAATACATGAAAAGGTTAGATTCTCCTCTAAAGCACTTAAGAGATGCTTGATTTAACCGACACAATTTAATTATGTTCTATATATTTACTCCAGATCTCACTCAGATTTAAAATCCACTTTAACTGTATGTTTTGAATATTTTTTTCAGGATTTGCCTAAGGAATGTGACAAAGAGCTGAAGGCATCAACCTGGCCTCCAAATTCCCCAGCTCCCAATCCAATGGCTCATCTGTGTGGCTATCCAGAATAAGTCCGATCCATGGAAGCCACACCTTGCAACCCACAGCACTCAAACTGTCTGCTGAATGTCCCAGTGCCAGACATTCTGGATAGCCACACAGATGAGACACCCTTAGGGGTCCTGTAGGCATCCATCAACTGGTCAGAGCCAAGACAGATCGATTCTGGTTCTGGTTAAAGGGCAGTATTAAAACAACTAGAAAAAGTCTGGTGAGTTCAGAAAATGACATCTCTTTACTGTAATGCAGCCTTTAAAACCAGGAAAAGACAACACGTATTTCATATCACATATAACACTATCCAAATCTAAGATGATACATAGCCCCATTAAAGCCTCAACAAATTCTTCCACCTGTAACTTTTGGAACGTGAATCACTTGCTTACTCATGTTAGCTCATAGCATGTCCCTAGCGTTAAAAGGGGCGGAGGGTTAAAGGTGCCGCTTCTCTTTTTAAACATCATAACACGAAAACCTTTCATTTGTCCGCGTGCATGCGTACACACTGGTGGAACCAGTTGACAGGTCACACTGCTTCGTCTTCTTAATGGTTTAAAGTCACAGTGCAGTGGGGGAGGTCAACACGAAGTGCTGTTTTTTCTAGCTGAGCCTGGATGGCTAAACAGCTGCTAAGAATAAAAAATGTATTTCCAGCAAAGAAATGGGACAGAGAGCAAGTAAATCAAGTTAAAGTAATTATCCAACATGAATTCATTTTCTATTTCGACAGAGGCTGATAGAAGACGCTTCGGGCTCCATAAATGACGGATTTCTTAATCAAATGTTCAGATCATTCTGAGTACCGTGGATTGAGCTCTCCTCCGGCAGCTTTCTGTTTTATTTTCCAGATTTATAGTTAAGACAGCTACGCTTCTTAGAGTGCACTCACTTACTTAAATATAGATGGGAAATGACATAAAATCCCATCCCACACAGAGCTGGAAACATTATTTTCAGTCATTGCTTGTAGAAAGCGAGTTATCAGCACATCTATGGTCTTTAATTTTTAAAGAGATAATAAATGTTGATCTATGCAAGTGCCTGCGAACCATATGCAGTTGGCCTTCGACAGCTGCACAATGAGTGTGTGTGTGTTGTGCATGCCCATGCGAATGTGAATGTGTTATAGTAAATGAGAGAGCATGCTGCTGTCACGGTGTGGGAGGCTATATTTCATAAAGAGCTCCCCAGGAGACGTAGCTGGTGTCAGTAAAGCAGGGCACCAGCTCAGAGATGCATGGTAGTAACATTTAAGGATGTAATACTGAAAGAATGAGGGGCAGGTAATGGGGCCATGCAGATGATCCACTGTGCTGAGTCAAAATATAGGCCATGTGAGGGTGCTTTGAACCAACACCACTTTAGGAGAAATCACAAAACGGAGATAACAATCTGTTTTCCACTGTGTTTTTTTAAAAACAGGTTTTCATCTAAATGCCTGAAATAAGGTCTGTGATTGCTTTAAGTTCTACGACATGAAATACATTAATTTAATTGACAGTGATAAAGATCGACAGATTGTACATGGGGTCAGAAAGAGGGGGCGAACCACATGAATAAGTGCTAAAATAATAAACACCACAAAAGCGTTTTTTTAAACACCAATTTCTTGAGTTAACATTGACTGTGAAATAAATAGAGTAATACCAAACTGATTATATAAATCCAGGGGCTTTATACAACCCTCAAATAAGAGCGTGACATGAGGTCATTCAAACGCAAAGAAAGAATTCAGTCGTAAAAGTTTTTACCACTTCCCTCTTTATCTGTCTCTCACCTCTTTGCTGCACTGCTTAACTCTTCAGATCACTCCACGTCATCATTTTACACCCTGGAGCAACATTTAGTCTCAGACACCATCAACTACTGACAGATCTCACATCTTGGTAACTCATGATCTCTCTCTGTCTCTGTGACGGTCATCAACAGTGTCAGATGGCAACATTTTGCCATCCAAACACAGAACACAGACAGACAGACAGACAGACAGACAGCAAAGAAAGGAACTAGATATGAAGGCTGAGTGTGAGAATGAATGCAGCAGTATATCATTTATGATTTTAAATGACAAATTCTCCGCCCTCAAAACGCAGCACAAACAAATACATCCCTCATAAAACGAATACGCCAGCTTGGATTAAATGAAAACATTATTACAGAGTGAGCCAGTGAACAAACAGTTTCTACAGTTTTCCCTCGACGCACATTCTCTCCCAATAACGCCGCCTTCTCCATTCTGCATAGTGTCTGACAGACACATGGTTTTATGGTGAGGAAAATGGCTTTTCAGCGTGTCATCATTAATAATTCAGTTATGACAAACAGCTTTGACATTTACACTGCGCTGGGTGTCTGTCTGACACTGACAGGGAGACAATAATGAAGGAGAAGGAGGCCGATACAGGGAGAGACAGATTCTCCCTCCGTTGTGTACTGATGAAATTAGAAAGGGTCAGGCCTAATAAAGTGTCAAACCTTCAGTAGTAAAACACTGATGGAAGAAGCAGCGCTGCCTGTGATGACCTTTTCAGAAATTGTCGCCAAATTGAGTTTAAGTGAGTAACAGTAGCACAAACAACAATGAAGAATAACCAAAAAGTGCAGTCGAGCCCCTTAAGCAAATTTGGTGAAATTGGTATGAATGAGCAAATAGTGGTGACAGTCAGATTGCGTGCCTCGCTGTCCAATTATGCCTCTGTTTGAAACATCTGTCACACACTCCCTCAGCTTTTGAGAGACAAACGAGAACAAAAAGGACATGTGAATAAGCTGACAGCAGACTGAGTGACAGACTTTTTAAGTCCCTGTTTTCCCTCCTGAATATCTGTCTGGCACACAGCTCAACAAGTTGAGAATAACCTTGATATGTGAGGCCCTCCGAGGGCAGCAGGGTGCAGACGCTCTTCAGAACAAATGTTTTGTGGGCTGACAAACACCGAGGGAACCAGACAGATTGAAACTAGAGGTGGTGTCACTGTTTTCCGACTAAAGCATTGCTTCTCTCCTCTGTAAAGCAAACACTCGAGTACGATCAAAGATAGACAGACGTGAAACTAACATATTACAGTGATCAGACTGCATTTGAGGCATTTCTCCGGTCTGTATTGGGAAAAAAGATCTTCCTATAAAAATGAGAGAAGTAATTACAGAAAGAAAACTGTTCTGATGAATATCTACAAACATAATAGAAACATGGAATATTAATGCATCTGTATTAATGATACTGGGCAGACATTTAGCCAAATCAACAATGCCGAATATCAGCAAGTATATCACAAGGTTTTTAACAAAATTATCTTCCCTCAAGTCATTAAGCGAAGAGTCAGCAGAAAGCTAGTAGCCCTGCTGACAAACGTACACAACATACAAAGCTGATGTTGTAACACTTCAAAATCCCTTCAAGCATCTTTTCTTTTTCTTTTACTTGTTTCTATATCTGGGATAGGAATCTGTATCTGGCCAAGACATTGGACAAATTAAAATATCTGATAATGGTTCTGGATGAAAAATTATGACGATCTAGGGAATAGTGTATGTTCGTGTCTATAATGGTCAGGGGATTGTAGGATTCATCCATTGGGCACCATAAATCTCTGCATCAAATCTCATGTCAATCCAGCCGGTAGTTGTGGAGATATTTTAGTCTGGTCTAGAAGACCGACACTGCTATTGAGCTGTGACACTAAAAGCAAAGGCATCTGTTAAGGCCTTTCTCCATGCTCAGTTTCAAGCAGACTGCAACAAGAACCCTGAACCATAAACCAATGAACCTCCCGGCTGTACCAGTGGGTAAATAAAGAGACGTGTGCTTGGTGTGTAAGGAATGAAAAACATGGACTTGACTGTAAACAAGCAATTTCCGAACTTGAGCTGTGAGCAATGGAGCTGGTCAGATGCTTTATGGCTGTCCAGCAGCACAGCCAGTGGGCTCCAGTCAGACCGTGGTCAGAGAGAAATGAAGATCACACACAGCGTGTCCGAGTCTGTAAACACTCCTGCGGAGAACTGAACCAACACGGATCAACGTGGCACAGATCACCATTGATACACCCACACAAACACACACGCACACAGTGGCCACAGCAGAGAGAGAGGGGTGGTGCCTTCATCTTTCATCTGTAAACACTGAGGCCAAAGCATTTACAGAACACATCACTGGTGAAGTATTACATAAATTATTGATTTGACCTCCCTCAATATCTCTCCACTGTGCAGATTTTTATGTACATGCGTTTGTTGTCGGTCAGCACTGCAGCCGAGGGACTACAACAGCTCACAGACATTATGTCAGGTCAATCGAAAGACTACGAAATTCCTCCGGAAAATATGAGAGAGGTGCCACACTTTCTGTTAAAACCAGCATACAGCTCTGATGTGAAGCAAATAAATCTGAGTGCAGATCCGATGTATTTGCGCTGACACGTTAACGGTTTCTTTGGAAAAGCTCCAAACTGAAAATGTTTTAATGATGGTGCTGTAGCTGCTTCACCTCACATCAAGAACTTGGTCCAAAGCCAAGCTGGCAAAAAACTAAAACACAACACAATGCATTTATACGAATGTGTAGAAATGAGGTCAGGAGAAAAAAGCACAAAAAACATTTACTATTTACACTAATGTACTCTTTAAGGAGACTGTTAGACTATAGAGCTGTTGCTATTGTATCATGACTGCGCAACCCTTCGCTCTCATTCATCCTCTGTCCCTTTACTGTCAGAGTGTGCTGGTGGAACTGAGGAGTGTGTAACAGCCCCTTAGACAGAGGAGTTACTCAAAGCAGGAGATGACAAACACTCAGATGCCAGTGTAACACCGGAACTAGGGGAATGGAAATCAGAGCAAATCAAGGAACTGATTTATGACATGAACCCTACACACACATGAACACACAATCTACATGTCACAAAATGGCTACCAGTTGTTACCGTATAATACAATAAAAATCATCCTGGGTGTAGAGCCTCATTCAAAGTGCTGTCACTTGGAAACTCAGTCAGGATTCTGCTCTGGCTCAGCTTCCAAGTTCAGCCTAATGACTCATGGATTTAGCATATGCTGCCATTAGTTTAACAACTACTCTAACCGCCTTGAATATCTGGCTGGCAAAAATTCAAATGAACCATATCTGCCAGCAGCTCTTCATTTTCACTGTCTCTCTCTCTTTACTTCACTGAGAACGTTCTGGAAAAGGGGGTCCCGATAATGAGGGTCTTACTTGGGGTCTGGATAATTATGACACAGCACCAGGAAATGCAACCAAGCTGGATAATTTGGGCTGTAAAAAAGCATATTTCAAACATTTCAATTGGCAGAACACTTAAATTCTAATGGGCTACATTTTAGTGCAAACACAATACCGTGTATACCGTGTGTGAGAAATTGGGAATATTTCCAATAATTGGCACAACCCGAAAAATCATCGTCATTACTTCCTCCAGGGAGATCACATTTTCATTGGTTGTTAGGTTTTTGAGGGTTGTTGGTTTGTCAGCAGGATTACACAAAAACTACTGCACAAAACTTAGTTGGAGAATTGGTCTTGGCCAAGAATAGATCCCATTAACCTTTTGGTGCAGATCCGGATAAAGGGCCAAATTATTTTACACTGTCTTGTTAGGGAATAATGAATGGATACTGATGAAAAAAAAAACAGCCGTAATAAGGTGGCTAGTATTTATGATTACAATTTGACTAAAAATCCAATCTCGAGATATAGCAGATTTTTTTACAAAATGTATTTGATATTGGATTAGGTTTTATTGAATGAAAGCGGACTGTTGGGCCTTGGCGGAAGTATGCGCTCCGCTGAGTGCCATTCGTGTTTTGGTTCGGTATTCTTCCTTTCACTCAATGCCACCTTGTAACTCAGAAATGAGACACAAACACACACGCGCACGCAGTAAACACAAAAACACACAGCACCAAGTTCAAATAGAGACCAAAACATCTTTTGAGCTCTCCTCTATTTATGACTCATGTCGAGTCCTGAAGCCGGTGAAATGCCTGATTGAGTCAGCCTGATTACTGTCATTAGGGCCGTGTTAATGCCAACTCTAAACACTGTTATTTCATCAAGCACTTCCGAATAAAAGTCTCTATCTAGATCGCCACATGCCAAATGCGACAAAAGCACTCACATACACAAACACATGTATCTGCAAATACAGACACAAACTGCTAAAAGCAGAACAAGATGCCAGAATTAGGTGCTTCAGTGTCTTAATTTACAAAGAGCAGCGCTTGTTGTTTAAACATGTCTCTCAAGTGGAGTCTTGTATAGTGTTTTTTTTCAGAAGATCCCCACTGGAGGCCAATTAAAAATATGAGACTTGACATAATGTCAGTGGCTCATGGAGGTTGTGTTGCACTTTGCTATACACATTACAAAGCGTTCAGAAGATAACAACAAACATAGTGATGGTCTTGTAATTCTCAGGGTTGGGAGGATTGCTTTATCAATCTGTTAAAAATGTGGTCAGTAACCTTATTCCAATATTTTAGGTTAGGTCAGTACAATATTAAAGAAACGTGACTGATCACTTTCTGAATTTTGGATTTCTTCAAATTAAGAAAAGAGAAAATAAATAACTTGCAGTGCAATGTCTTTTACTCTGGATGCAAAATAATGGCAAATCCCCCCCGGCGAAACCCCAGGGTTTTTTTCACCAACGGCATGGAAACGATTTGGCAGCTGTGGCTATGGTGTTGTGAGACTTGAGAGTTGTGCACATGGTAGGTCAAATAATGAAATTTGGTCTGAATGCTGCTTGCCAGTACAGAAACCTCAGGAAATTATCAAGATATTAAGTAACATCCTCTGGGTGTCATGAATTTTCCGAACCGTAATGCCATGGCAATCTGGAGAGCAGTTGTTGAGATATCGTGCTACAGACTAAACTGAGCCAAGGGACGAACTTAGTGATCGACTGATTGATATTACCACGCTTGAGATTTGCTGACAGCTGGGCAAAGACTCAGATTAAATTTTCATAATCTATTACTCTGGCTGAGTCTGAAATCACACTCATTTCCTTTGAAAAACAAAAGCAGGTGCACACTTTGGCTCAGGTGCAACATCTCATTTTCCATCCTCCTGTCAGGTCGCTGTGGGTTTGCTGCTAAATGGCCCTGAGATGCCGATGTTCATGGTCGTAACGCATCCTGACTCACTCTGGTCTTTGTCCTCTCGGCAGCAGAAGTGGAGCTCTGTCATTTAATGTTGTAATAATTGCACTGGGCTGAGAGTAGTACCATGACTAAGTATCTCTACAACCACATCAACACTTCTGTCACATGGACTTAAATACCAAATGCAAATTAAAACAGGAAGGTTCTCATACCTCAAATTACTCCTCTTATTCCTAATTCACAGTTTGTCTCGTCCCCACTCATCTCTTCCTCTGCATTCACTGCACCTCATCCGTGTCCTATCTAACCTGCCACTTTCTCTTTGCCATCACACTCCCCTCTGTCACTTAAGCTATAGACATAGCTTAGCATGGGATGTGGTATCCTGTTCCTGTGGTGAGGAAGAAGGTAGGGGGCACAGAGGGTGCCAACGCCACAAGAGGTGAAGCCCCAGCTTCAGCAGGGAAACAGAGGGGGGCGTCACCGCTATAATCAGCTGGAAATTCCGCGCCATGCGGCAGGAAACCAGTAAACACACACACACACACACACACACACACATATACTTACACACATTCACGTGGTAGAGCATGTGAATGAGCACATACAGTAAAATTACAGCATGCTATTAATAACTGAGTGAGCACGGGACTTTCTCAGATCCACAGAAGGATGCTCACCTGAAGCAAAAGTTTGGGTCCCATTTGAATGAACGGTTTTGACATTTTGGAAAATACTTAGACATGGTAATGACTTCTCGGTCGTATTCACCACTAGATGAATGCTATCATTGGACTACACACACAAAAAAAGTGTTACCCAAGTCTAAACCCACTCTGATGTCACGCCTTGGTTTGGGGACTACCGCTTTGAAGTCTCTATTGGTATTATGGCTGTCACCTTCTTGGTTTTTTTGGAGCCAGAAGTGACCATATGGACAAATGGGCTGGAGCTAGGGATGGTAATCGTGACTGGATCAGACTGAGAACCTGAGGGACACACCGTGGTAGCGACTTGACAATCACAAGGTGGCATCCTAAAGCATACCCAGCCTTATTGTCTACTGTACTCTAAATTGGACTGCAAATGATTAAATGAAATTCATGCTGTGTTGGAGTAGACTTTTAACTTGTGTTTGAGAAGTAGGGGTTATTTTTCCCATAAGCTTAAAATCAAATTAGACTTTGACTTAGACTTTTTGAAACCAGTGGATTCGCCCCCTTCTGGTCATTAGAAAGAATGTAGGTTTAAGGCACTTCAGCTCGGGCTTTATTTTTCAGATCCAGAAGTTTCATCCTGATTTTTAACAGTTTATTCCGTTCCTTAAATTGAGGCCGCAGTAAAGCTCAACATAATATCATTTTTAGTTGCACTCCCATAGATTTGGATTAAACTTGTCTTGACCCAACATGAAAAAAAGTTTTGTCCCAGTGTTTATTTCTAGCCACCAACATTCTGAGTATTACATTTTATCACAGAGAAGTTAAATAAACCAACTGGAACAGAGCAAACATAGAGCCAACATGGGCATCTAATTAAACATTGAGATATCAAAACATGTCTTTCAATGTACAACATTATGATGTTTGCTTGGTTCTTCTTTAATAAAAAGCAGATATTTTGCATGCGTGCAGCTGTTTCTGAACTTTGAAAGCACCTGAAAACAGTACTGAAGAAAACTTTGCTGTAGATTACATTTGGGATAAGGTTCAGAATAATTTAGTAGTTAGAAGAAAGAGCAAGCCAAGGTTCTGTATTTATATCAGCTTCATACTCACTCCCACTCCTTGCGTCGTGCCTGAGGTGTGCTTTGAATTTTATGAGCCTGGTGGGCTTTGACGATGTCCCTCTGCTCGATCAGGCCACCCCGACGTCTCTTGATCACATTGGGACTGACCGCCAAATCTCCATCCACCCCCAGCATTCCCCCTCCAACTTCAAACGTCGATCCAACATCAAGAGACAGGCCAAGGCGGTTTGGATGTAGAAGAGGAGCTTGGCCAGACACGTGCGGGAGGTAGAGGGTGTCATAGCTGGTCGAGAGACTTTGGGGCTCCAGGAGGGAGTGGGACTCCGAAAACAGGCTCGAGCCTCCGGCCAGTGCTGCACGATGCTTCTGCCAGTTCTCACAGTCCACTGGGGACGAGGGAAGGACGTGGTGCCTTGGGGTGCTGCTACCGCACATTGTCCCAGTACCCAGACCAACCACTGGACACTCCGGCCCCACTGGGGCTCTAGGTAGTCCCAAAGCATTGTGGTCCCCTGTCAGAGACTGAGAGCTGACTGAAGAGGAGCCCAGTTCCAGCATGGTGAGAAGGCTGCCCGGGATCTCAGCATAGTGCTGCAGCAAGAAGAGAGGAAATGAAAATGCCAAGTGAGAGACACATAATATTAATGTATAAACTTTAATTGACATCAAAGATTTACACAGCAGTTGACTGTGTGGGGCTGCTCTTCAGTATAGTTTCACTTTAACTTTTTGGATTCATTGTAGATTCAAACCAATGAGTCAAAAAGTAAAAACAACGCATGGCAGTGGAAAATAACCAAACAAAGAAAATTAGGTAGTCTGTTATTTCTAACACTTATGCCATTTCAAGTGTACTGTAAAACTCTATACAGACACTAGCATTTTTGTGAACTGAACAGACTGAAACAGATTGTAGCTTTGTGTTTCACCCATGGAGCAGATTTGATGGAGCAACATCATTCACATGCAGGTGCAGACACTCAGTTTATGCTTGGGTGTTGTATTATAGCAACTTCAGTCAAAAGATGTAGCGTCTGTGTCAGTATGAATTTGATCAGCTAACCCTTCGAGGCATTTTGCCAATGGCCCAACAGCGCTGACTGTCTTTAGTCAGTTTAAAATATTACCTCTGAGCATCAGAACCAATTAGATCAGCTGTAATGCAGCCCTCAAAACAAATAATCGTATAATACTGCCAGTGCTGTGCTTAATGGTGCAATTAGGAAGAGGGAAGAGGGAAGAGGGAAGAGGAAGAGATGGAGTAATTTTTGTAAACACTTGTTCTGTTCTCAAAGAGGAGTCTAGTTTTGAGTATGTGCTAAGGAAGACATGCACACAATACATCTCATCGCTTGATATGCTGCAAAGCATTTCTCCTGCTGCAGCTTTATGGAGCTCTCACCGTTTTAGTTAGCCGAATGATAGATTTCGGGTTTTACAGTCCCTCTGAGCAAATCGGTTGTGCTGCAAATAATTTGCGTGGTGAGGATATTCAGCAGCATAAAAGAGGATGCTGTGGAGTTGTATAGAGCATGTAAGATTAAAGGATAAAAGCTATTTAACCATCTTGATCTTAAAATCCATCAGACTGCTGTAAGCACCCTGAGAGCCTTTAATTAGACTGCAGTCAATAAGTGGACAAACTGCTTTAAATGAACTACTAATGGCCAGAGATCCTCTTTAGTGGATGATGTGATGTCATCACCTGCGCAAGAAGAAGCACCTCCTTGATTTCAGGTGAGGTCGCCGCTAATACCTCCACATATCGGCATTTTTGCACAAACGGATGCAACTGAATAATCCTGCTTGATGAGCCAGAAGCCTTGGGGTGAGAAGCTGCAAATCCAAAGTTCATATGAGAAGCATTTTTCTTGGGACTTTGTTTACTATAGCACAAATAAAACAGCAACAGTTTGACAAATTAAATTCATGAGGCAGAAAGTGAAATTTTGGGATAAAACAAATAATAACTGAAATGTAATCATCAAACTTTTCCTGAGGCAACGGTGGCATGGCTCAGCTCATTAGAGCTAAAATAAGCGAGCCATCTGGTCACACTGCAGATCTTAGGGTTCAGCTGAGCTGCTTTACCCACATCAAGTGTCCAAAAAGAATAAATGCAGGCTCAACTGGGGAAATTTTAAAAAGGAAAAAATGTTAAGCAAAATGATGTAGAAATCTGCATGTTATGCAATTTGGCGCCCCCCACAGTGCCCGAGTGTAACACCACTATTGTAAATTGAAATACAGTCAGTCTGTAACAATTTGTCATATGTAATGTAGGTACTCACTATACGTCATAGTAAAGACACATGTTGAAAACTGGTGTTGAAGTAAAAATGTATGTAATGCTGTGATCTGACCCTCTCACTGAAGTTACATAGTGCAGAAACAAGTGATGGGAGGCGGAGTGGCTGAGACAGAGACACCATTCACCCTGTTACAAGACACTGTACCATCAACATGATTCTGAAGCTGATATTTTCAGCTAAAAAAGTTACATCATGTTGCTTTAATTTACTCATTTTAATCACAAAAATAACGTGTTTTTTTTGGTGCACTTTAGTATAAAAGAACTTGGCTTAGCAGGGAAATATCATACTTACTATGCTTCTTACAACTTTCCTCTGAGCTAATTTATTTTCTTTATTTTTATAGAACATTGGTTTGCTTTTTTTTTGATTTAACAACATGTATATAACAGACATTACAATCACACATACGACAAACAAAACTATCACAACCAAGTGAGGACACCAGTATCCTCTCTGGTTGTAGCAATACTTGTAGTTGGAGTAAAACATTTTTAACAAATATAACGAGAAGATTAAGTGGCAGGGAGAATTTATAATAGCAATAGTGATGATGAATGATACCAATAAAACAGAGCAGCTAAACAATGATTAAAAGAAAAAAAAGTCAATCAATACATTCATAGAATACACAAAAGAAAATAAACAAATGTAATAACAAGAGACAAACAATGAGACAGTCAGACAATAATTGTTAAAACAGGTTTAATACCTGGATTAGGTTAATTTCCACCCCTGCCAAAGCTGTTTTTAATTATTTCTTTTTATCACTACATTTATGGTCCTAGCTGATTTGAATGGTATACCCTGCATTACATCATTTAATTACAAATAAATCCTTAAAGCACACTTGCACAGCGTTTCATTTTAAGACAAACAATTAGTGATGTTTGTATAATTTCTGATTGACATGCCCATTGTCTCTCTGGAGGGTTTAATGCTATATACGGATGAAAGACAATGCTTCTGAATATGAGCTCCCAACAGAGAAGGAAAACACCTGCGCTGCCCTCTCCCTTCTCCCCCGCTCTTAAATGTTGCCCTTAGAGTGAAACTCATTCAGAGAAGGCCAGCGAAATATATAGAAGTGAATATATACAACAATTGTCCATTATGTGAGTCCTGGCAGGAGGAGCTCTGTCTGAGAAATGGCAGGAGAACCACCATTGATCCAGTGCTTTCTGAATCCATTTTGCAAATTGTGTTTTTAGACTGGCTGAACAGGAATGCCAACAAGATTAGCTGATATATAGGAGTGTTTGAGTACAGACAGTTGGGTATGGCTATGATACTGATACTGAAAAGCGCCCAGCCATAACATGAAGAAAACTAAATTGTATCAGAAGGGTGCCATATTCACGATCAGCTGAAATGGAATAGGCTGGTATAAATATTTAAACACCAAAACCTATTCACAGGACTATAAGGGTAGACAAAATAGGCCTCTTATGGAAGATTAAGTAACTTCAACAGAAAGAGAACTTGTGTTATGTCTGCATTAAGCATATATGACAATAAACCGTGACTGTGTATTGCCACAAGGCTGCTCTTTGAGTCAATCCAGTTCTTATCAGCAAACAACCTGAGCACTCGGATCATCTATGTTGCATTTACGTAAAGGTCATTTAGACTGTGCTTATATGTGCATACCATATGTAACCTACAGTATATTCAATACCGAGGCACTTCATTGACCTGTTTATGGTCGCCTACCATCTGCTAGTGAGATCGACACAATGAGATAAGAACAACAGATATAAACTGAACCTTGTGGGATGAGTTTGGATTCTGTTTGGGTCACGCACAAGGTAGAATTTGTTACTTACAGTTACACTTGACTTGTATCTAAATGTTTGATTTATTTTGTTGGACACTGGTGGTTTCATAAATATATTTTGTTAATAGCACATACTTTATTTACTTTATTTACTCCTTCTACTTCTAGACGTGTATATGCAAAGGTAGATAAGCATATATGCTAGTTGTCACATTTCATGTTTACTTTTTTTAGAGTTATTTTCATATTTGAGTACTTTATTTGTAGTACTTTTAATATTTCTCTTGTTGTATTATCTTTCTCTATTTAAATCTTGTTTGCATCTACAGAGTTTCTATTCTAATAATAATAGATTTAATTTATATAGCGCCTTTCACGGTACCCAAGGACACTTGACAAAGTGGAATGAACATATATGAAAACAAACAAAGCAAAGATATAAGAATAAATGGAGCGCCCATCAGTCAGCACGGTTGGAACAGCCGCACCGCCGTCAACACCAGCATCGCAAGGAACTATTATAACTATTCTAGAAAGAGCAACTGTAACGTATGAAATGTATCCCATATGGATCAATAGAGTATTTCTGATTCTGATTCTGATTATATTTATATATACATATAAATACATATATTATCCATCTTTTCACATTCTTACCTACACCATACCAACATAATTGTCCTGTTTATTCTTGACTGCTATGTCTATTCCTTTGTACGTACATCAAGAGAAAATGAGTCATAGTCCTTGTATGATTACTCATACTTGGCCAAAAAAGCAGACTCACATTCTATTCATCAAAACTTTAAAAAATACACTTTTCTTCTCGAGAGTTAGGTAAGTAAATCCCTCATGCCTGTCTGTTAAATATGAAATATATACTCTAATATACTGGAAACTCCCAGCTCTTTCCAAAGGTGATAAAATCCATCTGCCAGCACCTCTCAAGCTCATAAACAAGTTGTATCTGGTCTTCTACATGGTCTTTAGAGGTGCTGGTAGGATGGACTTTTTTAAGACCTTTCTTTTTCTCCAGCAGGTAATGTCTAACTGCCCCTTAAATATTGTCATAAAAAAGTCGGAAAAAAATGGAAAAGACTGCATGTATTGTCGAGATTCATTACAACAGGTCTGTAATTCTTCAGATAATTAGCAACTCTCAAACTTCAACAAGGAGAATTTCCCCACAGCAGGTATGAGGAGATGCATTGCAACATTAGGTGAAGATAACAGCTCATAATTTTGAAAAACCTTCACACTCCCTCATGCAATCATCATCACAACCATTAGTACAACCAGACCCAATCCACCAGTCCAAAGACCTTCACCACAGATCTCTAAAAAACACCTACACTTCACATCATCAAGGCTCAGCTGCTTTCTCTGTGGCTCCTCAGACACAATTATCAAAACCATACTGCCGTTGAAATTGACTGTGGTTTGATATACTTCCCCTTGTTAGCTTTTAAGAGGCTGGTTGTTGATTAGCTTTAGTCACCAAGCTTTTATACTGCTATTATCTGAAATCGTTCTCAAACATCTAATGTGTCAGTCACAGCTGCGTGGTGTCTTTCCCTTTACTTAGGCTGGATAAAAGCCGACGATGACTGTGAGTCATTGACTAAATCTGAATCACAATATTAGAGGGGCAAAGTTGCTTGGACAGCCAGGTGTCTGGAAGGTTACTAATGAGGAATGAAGAGGAGGCTGAGGCAGGCGAGGAAGCTTTTCACACCTGCTGCCCCCAGCAGCCCACGCAACTGCCTGATTTCACATCGTATCTCGCTTTCAACCTGGACGTCAACCGGCTGAATCACCAAACATGTGTCAGGATGTGTTATGTCACCTGAACCTCCTCTAATGGCGGATGAGTTTGAAAGGAGTTCAGGCGTAAAATCTGAGCCAGCTGAAAATAACTGTCATGTTTGTACAAGGCGCATGAGATTCAACTGCACTGTTAGGAAATCTTGAGGGTTGCTTAAAGGGTAACGCATTTTTTTTTTACACATAAAAGTGGGTTTACAATCAGCGTACTACACTTCATATGTGAAAAAAGTAGTATAAAGCCCTTTTTGGCTCCAGAGAAAGCTGCATGCACTCTGAAAAATTGTCTCCAGTGATGTCGCTGAGTGGCTAAGTTGCATTGTGGGTAATGTAGGCACCAGGTTTTGACAAGGATGTGTGGATTAAAGAAAGGCTATCTGTTGTTCTGCTGTATCGATTTAAATCATTTTTTAAAGCTGTCCATTATGAGTACAACAGTGTTATAGTAGTGCAATGCTTGACCAGTGGACTTTTCTAAACTTGGTGCCTACATTACCCATAATGCAGCTTTGCCACTGAGTGATATCCCCATATCTTTTTTTATCTACCAACAATATTTCCTGAGGTTGTTTTAAATTTGGTCCTTCATTAGAAAAGAAAATGCACAATAATTTATTAATAAAAATTGTATTAATAAAATGTATTACAAAGAAGTTTTCATTAACTGAATAAGGAATGTTGTCTATGTGTGATGAGGAAAAAGGACAATATTCTGTACACACATATGGCGCAAGTGAGTCAAATGTATGGTATTCAATCATTTTTTTGGTTGCTGTGAGTTATTTTGCAGTTTTCTTTGCCTTGTACATACAGCAAAATGAACTGCATAGACAGATCATCCAGGAAAAACATTAAGACGTGCAGTACATGAATGTGCAAATGTCCCCTGTATGACAAGTCTAATTTTCTCTTGCCCAGCTAGTGTTTTACTTTGAGCAATGACTCTCTCAAAACACAGCGGCTGCAAATTACCATTCTGTATTATATAGAGTGCATTAGGCAGTGCCAACATCTACATTTTAAATTTACAACTTTCTATTACACACCGTGGTGCATTAAAGCGACCAAATGGGAGCAACAAATACACAAATGTATAGCATGTGATAGGATAATGTATATAAAGCTTATCTGGATTCACCGTCAAGGATCAGCAAACAAAGAGACAAAAAACTTGGATGACATTTCTACACACTAGAGTTGATTTTTTTTACTGCTAATTATCGTGTGGCGTCTGCACTCTTCAAGATTATGATGGTGGAGAGGAGGTCGGGTGGCTTGGGCACCACGTGGCCATGCCTAGGCCTGCTCTGTCGTCTCCTGGATCCACACTCTTTACATATATTACAATCTGTATCAGATATTCTGTCGAAGGACAGAGGATGTCATTCGCTGTACAGATTGTAAAGCCCGTGATTTTAGGCTATATAAATAAAATTGATTTGATTTGATTTGATTTAATTCAGACTAACAAGACCACATCTAGAGCAGTAACTCTCAATCCTGTTCCTGGTGGCTCCCCGACCTGCATGTTTGAGATGTATCCCTGCTCTGACAAACCTCATTCTGATGAATAGGCCGTTATCAGGCTTTGGCAGAACTTGATGACGAACTGATCATTTGAATCGAGGATCTAGCGGGAAAGAGCGCTTACAAGTACATGGACAATGCCAACATGCTGATGTATAGCAGATTTACCACACAAATCATCAGCATTACCACTGTAATTCATTTTGCAGGTGTTTGCTCATACACCAAAGTGTGGGACAAATTAAATTTTGGCCCGATGACGGGACTGGAGAAGGATTTAAAGGGAAAACTTCGATTTTAAAATTTGCACTTGCCCCACATGAAGTAAGAAAGAAGTGAGTCTTTATGTCCAATCACACTGTCAATGGTTGAGTTGTATTGTGGGTAACAGAGGCCAAAGTGTTTGACAAAATAATGTCTGAAATTTGTGTAGAATCTTCTTTTCCTGCTTTTTTTCCTCCTCTTTCTCTCTTTCCCTTCTTCTTAATAATTTTCTCTTTCTCTTTTGAATGGACGGAGGTAGCAGAAGGTAGGACAGTTTTTTGCACCTGTCCATCACATCTTTTGTTGCGTCTGTGTATTCAATATTTTGTCATTTTGTATAAAATATACCTATAAAAGCAACAACAAAATAGTATGAAACAAAACACAAGATCTGAGTCCAACAGTGCGACAGGAGTACAATGCTAAATCAATGGAGAACTTTTTCAACGGGATCAGTAAAGTTATTACAGTTTAGAGAAATATAAATATCTGTGCCAAATCTAATGGCAATTCATCAAGTTGATGAGACATTTCGCTTTTGAGATCACGAATGTCATTATGACACATTGTTTGGGAACCATGAATGAACGAGGTCATACAAATGTTTCATCCAGTCATTAAGATAATTCAGGCAGAACCAAAATATCAAGGTAACAAGCAAATAACAAAATGTCAACACCTGTACTCTGACTATCGAGCACAAACTCATTCAGCTCCTCCTATGTCTCATCCAAAACTGACGCACGTGTTTTTTTCCAAAGCACTGAGTATTTGCAAGAGTGCATCCCCCACCGACACAATAATAACTGATGAAGGATAAAAGGATAACAGCTAAACCAGAAAACAAGTTTCCACCGCACCACTCCAGCACAGTGTATTCCACCCACGGCCATGTCCTTCTATTGTTTCCTCTATTATTACCTCATCTTGTCTCGATCTGGAAAAAATGTGAATGTATTTAATGGCATAGACAACCTACACATTGTCCACACAGATGTAACACTTTCTGAAGATGTGTTAAGGGAAATACAGAGCATGTTTTGCTTATTCTGTACGCTGAAAATTCCCTTTTGTCCATTTTTTCTTCCTTTCCTTTTTTTATCTGCATACGTTCTTATGTATTTATGTCGTATACACTTCCTTCTTCATATTCTTTATATCCATTTTCATGCTTTTTTGCTATTATTTTGCACATTCTGCATTAATGCTACAAACGTTTCCATAGTTTTCATTATATTTGCTTAATAGAAAGTATAATTGTACAATGTTGTGTCAATCTTATATTTATTCCATCATTCCATGTTGTGTCCTTTCACTATGACGCATTATTCTGCAACAACAGTCGACCTTCTCTGTGGAGTATTAACATTTCATACTATAATTATGTAAGTATTATTCCATTTACGCTGAATGGCCTCGGTTTGAATAGATTGACTAGTTTAATCAAGCCCGGGTCACAGCGGACATATATGGTAACTCAACTTGTGGATTAGTTTGCAGTGTTATCGCTAACATTTTCCTTTTTAATGGACATGAACTGAATATTGTAAACCTATGTGTAACATATCATTTTGAATTCATGGTACTTAAGACAGAGTCACATCTGCTTCAGCAAAGAAACTAACACTGACTTTTTTCTGCTTTGTGCTCCTTGTTTTTCATTATTTATTTTTTCATTCATCAGGCCTTTTGTCTTTAACTGCAGCCAGGTAAACCATGGCCGCAGCCTTCAGTTGATGAAAAAACACTTCTCAAAGGGATCCTACCGCTGTGATGACCTTCCAGGAAAGACCATTACTCAACACAGCTGACACATCAGATCAGTAATGATCAACACTTCTAATAGACCCATCACACTGTTGTGTCACTGGAAGGTAAAGTTAACCTTATGGGGAACGGCTGGAAGGTAGCGAGCTGTAATAAGGTGGTAGATGACGCATAACCTCAGCCCAGTGCTGTAATGATTATTTTATAATATGATACTGAAACATGCCAGAGAATGTGTGGAAGTAATACAAGAAAATAACAAGTGGAAATATCTAGTACTCAGTGCAAAGCGGAGTAAAAGCCATTAAAAAGCATCAATCACCTGCTTCTGTTTGTTTTTCAGGTCTTAATTTGGTGTTGTTGAAATAGTGGACTATTTTTCAAACAAGAGGGCTTTGGGGGAACAAGTAGGTGAAAATGTACAGTACTTTGATATGTGAACATCTCATAAAATTTCAATGATGTTTAGATGCTTGATGAAAAAAGTGCAAGGAAAGATGTCTGACTTCAACCTGGTAGTCCATAAAATTTAATAACCTATTGTTTCTTTCTGTGGAAAGGAATTGTTAGAGATTAAAGTCCTAAAGAATATTCTAATTTTGTTCCTAAAATTAGAGCTGAGGTGAAACAACCCTGTGTTTGAAAATGACACAAAACATATAAATCAATGAACCCTAATTTTACTGGCTCTGAGATATATGTGAGAAATATGGTGGTATATATCTACCTATGAAGCAGGGAATCTCTGTCTGTCAGTCTGTGACTTGTATACCTTGAGAACAGTTTTTCCAATCTACTTCATACTGGAAAGGTTTATTGCTGAACACCCAGGGAAGCGCGGTGTCAAATTTGGTGCAATTTCGACACGCAACACGTTCAACATAAATACATTTTGAATAAACAGCCAACACCACTCTTTGCAGCATCAGGGGCATGGCTTTAGCGCTTTGGCTTCATGGCTTCATGCAGACTGAAGATGAGCATGTGATTCCTCCTCACGTAATCTCATGGAGGAGCAGACATAAACAAAATCGGGATTAGTGTGGTGCAACAAATTGGTTTAAGTTTTTGTCAACAGCATGCAGTATTCTGGCTAACATTAGCCTCAGGGGCTAGCATGCTCATGATTACTCTGCTGCTCTGAGATGCCACACTGATTTGTTGTTGTGGTCTCGATCTAATCATCGAAATTTTAATCATTATTATAAAATAAGTGATCATATCAGGGCAGCCTCAATAAGTCTGTGAGCAGCTCGGGAGGTTTAAGACTGGATCTGTAAACCCCCCCACGTTATTAGAAAATCTCTGCTGAACAGCATGCATTGAACAGGCCCTGCATTAATATATGTTAATCTTGTGAACTGTGAAAAGTAGTTGCAACAAAAAAAATCTGTTGCACTCTGTTACTCAGACCCAAAGTCAAGCTCAACAGGAAGTCACTAAACGACTGAGCACAGTTTCATAATATTACATTGCTGTCATTAAATCTTTACCTGTAAACTGAAACAGATGCAGCCAACTGAAACAAATCACATCGATGCAGCGCTTAAGCTGAAGCAAAGTTTGGACCACAAAACTGGAAATTTTGATCACAGCTGCAGCCATGTTTTCTGTCAAAGCAGCTTTGAGCGATAACTCAAAGCAAGGTCACTTGTTCCTGACAGCAAAAGCATTGGAATGGGAGGCAAAATACATAAAATAAATGCATTTGCTAGTGCTTTTTGACAAAGATGTGGTCGCATCAATAGAAAAAAAAAATCTGCCCAAAGTGATGACACTCCATGAGGCACTACTAAAGGTTTTACCCAGAACCATTTGCTTCCCTTTTATGAAAAAGTTCTTCAAGGGTTCTTTGTAAGACTGAAGGTTCCATCAAGACTCATTTCTATCCAAACAGCCCGTTTTGAAAGAAATAGTTCCTCAAGGTTTGCTTAACATGTTGGTATTAAAGCTCACTTTGACCTGTTCCCCCGAGACCTACACAGCCTCTCCTGCTCTGTTGGTTTATACTCAAAGATTCTATCCATCATTTCTCCAAGGTTTTTACATGAATGTTTTTTACTTACTGAAAATTGTGTAAATGTTTTCTCAATTTAAACATTGGTAATTGTAACATAACATACCCCCTTTTGACCGAGGCGGTTCAAGTGCTGGTTTGGAACCAGTGCCGACTCTGGAACCAGTTCTTTGTGTCTCGACATCCAAAGAACTGGCTCCAGGCCAGGAAAACTGGTTCCAGAGTGGCACCAACACTTTGCAAGAACAAAGTGTATAAAAGGGTTCCAGGAGACCTTTACAACAAAAAGGGGTTCTCCTACAAGCCAAGTAACCATGTATGGTTCTAGTTAGCACGCGTAATAACATTAGAATATAGTTTAAATTCACCAGCAGTATTTTGATCCCCCACAAACTGTCAGCAGAACCTAATATCAAAGATTGATTAAAATAAAATTGATTCCTTTTGTC
The DNA here is from genome assembly GCA_963678695.2 of Diplodus puntazzo. Classification (NCBI taxonomy): domain Eukaryota; kingdom Metazoa; phylum Chordata; class Actinopteri; order Spariformes; family Sparidae; genus Diplodus; species Diplodus puntazzo. The sequence continues at coordinate 15,116,996 of OZ023163.1, forward strand.
CTTGGTGAATTGTTATCAATAATCCTGCTTTCACTTCAAACCGTAAACACACATTAAGCATTTCTGAGGGCCCCCAGCTCTGTTGTTATTAATGCAATGAAGGATTTATCTGTTTTTGGATGCATTTGATTGTGGACGCTCTCCATATACATATTTATTTGACAATAGCTTGACATGAAGGCTGTCAGAAGGCAGTGAAACATTCAAGTGCATATAAAAGATTTTATTCATCATCTTTGCAAGTGGTGAATCACAGTTATTCAGTATTATAAATATATGTACTGTCGGTGGTCCAAGACACACGCAGCTTGTTTCAGTTCAAGAGGTACAGGCATGTTCAGTTTTACGATGAATAGAGGCACTAATTTATACACCATGAAAACCAATTTGCACCCCTTCCAAGAGGAGTGATGTTATTCAATCGAGACAATAAGAGCACTTGATGAGAATAGATGAACAAAAGACAATAAGAGGAGAATGTAGTTAAACTCGATTGGGGGTGCTAAGTGACTAATGTTAATGTGATGAAATAATTAAAAAGGCCCTCCAGAGAATGAGAATTGATCAGTCAACATCCTCATTTAGAAGAAGATCACCTGAATAGCTCTTCGTATTGTGCGACTAAATCTGGTCTGGGTTTTGCAGGAGAGAGCATGTCAGAACTTTGGCTAAAAGAAAGAGGTGACGTGATGAAATCAACAAGCAACACAGTGATTGCCTCCAGCAGCCTGTCATCTATAACACAAACTATAATTATTACAACCCTCTTCCTTTATTGTCAAACTCCTATTGCATGAGAAAACAGGCTGTTGTGCTACTTCTGATGAATTGGTTTATCTAATCATTGCACGCCTTCATGAGGGTTCATTTTTCAAGAAGATCAAGAAAGATAACATTAATAAAATCCTCGGTCAGAGAAGGACAAACAGCCAGGGTGACAGATGGATGACACAAGAAAATCAAGGCATTTAATTACCCCCCCCCATAGCAACTTGTCAGACACACACTTCTTTTCTATTAACTGTAGTAAATGTAGTCTCGATTTTCTCATCTTTAATTAATTCCTCCTTCCCTGAGTTAATGATCGCTGCCTCGGAGATTGGACTGGGGAGATTTTTCTTCACCGACACTTTAAATTTTATCATTATCAGGTATGGGCCCACTCGGTAATTAGCATAACCTAATTCACGTGGCCCTTACACTGACACCTGCACTGTCAATCAGAGCAACACACTGATTACCAAGATTTGAATCTTCTTCTGTCAGGTAAGGACACCTGCCTCCTGCCTCATCCTGTTGCACTGCTACCAGCCAAAGTGAGGAGAGAATAGTGCTCTGTCACAGTCTGAGCAGATTGCTAATTTGCTGATTTTTCTTTTTGTATGCTCATTAAGTATACAACAAGCCAAGGTGTTGGAGCTGAAAAAACAGCTTCATGTCGAACATTGAGGAAATAAAAGACATGCATCTACCCCACACAGTCTCCTGGACACAGACGAGGCAAAGGGCAAAACACAAAAAAACATGAATTACTGTTGAATTACAGCATCAATAAACATGCTTTTCAATCAAACAAAGCTGCAAACTGTACGTGTTTCAAGTCACACAAAAGCCTCACAGCCCCTTTTGATGAGCATTACCAGTGAAAACTAAAGCAGGAGGACTCCTTGTGGATCTCTGCACCCTGGTCCTCATGGTGGCACACAAACAGAACCTCTGCCAAAGAGCAAAACGCTTCACTTGACAGACAGATGAATAAATAACACCTGTTAGAACATGTGGACTGCGCAGGATTACTTACCTAAAAAGAAAGAACTCCTTTCCATGTCGTTCACCTTTCCAAGGAAAAATAGAAATGTGGCAGCAGATACGACCACGTCTGCCGTACAACCCCCCTGCCAGTACAGAGAGGGAGGGAGGGAGAGAGAGAGTGAAGGGGAGAGAGAGAGAGCGAGAAAGAGAAAGGGAGAGGGGGGGAGAGAGGAAGGAAGAGTGAGTGAGTGAGAGAGAGGGAGGGAGGGGGAGAGAGAGAGAGAGAGAGAGAGAGAGAGAGAGAGAGCCACGGGGAATCAGGGGGATCGGAGCAGTTTCCAGATGCATCACCTTTTATTGACCGGAGCCGAAAAACAATTAACACTACTTAATTTAGGAAATCCTAATGGAATGTTCGTGTGAACGTGAGTTCAGTTCCACGTGAGCATGAAGCTGGATGGAGCTGTCACACAGCTCAGCGCAGGTAACCTACTTGTTGCCTGGTGCGTGGTCAAACAAGCAGCCATAACCTGGAAACCTGAGTCTCCGGCTCCAGGCTGCCGCAGTTTATATGTTTATGGCCCACCTGTTAACAGAGAGCACACTCACATCTTCTCATCAAACTATTCCCCCCCGTTTTTACTATGTGCACACTCCATTTGTTGCTATAGGGACCGATAAATGAGAAGTCAACCCACAATAGAAACAAATAAAAAATGAAGCAATAGCTTGAGATGAAGAATGACTCAAATGACCTGGACTCGGGGTTAGTGGGCAAACTTGTATGTAATTAGTTTATTTATTTTCATGACTGACTGAAGCGTTCGAAGTGACGCGCCGCAGCAGTTTGGCTGCATGTGAGTCTGAATGTCTCGGTGTGTGATACACAATCAAACCGCTGGATGGCAGTAAACGCATGTAAATTGAACTGATAAAGTAACGTCTGCTGTATGTCCGGCCAGACCCTTCGAACTAATCAAACATCCGACAATTTCACTGTCTTTAACAGTTTATTCTTTTTATTACACATAAATGTTTTTGCACGTCTATTCTTTTTTCTTTGACTTTCTTTATGCATCTTGTCTGTTAACTGCGGTTGCTGAGGAGACCAATATGCAAAACATATGTATGCCAAATGTCCATTATAAGCATGAAAAGTAGAGTGACAACTTGATTGGAAGTTTTAAAAGACCACTTGAAGAGTTAATTCATTGCGTATTTTGCCTGTTTTCTAAACCCCTTGTGTCTTATATTACATTAATAAATACAGGTACGGATACAAATCATTAACTTCCACGCCCCTTAACATCCATGGAACCGTATGGAAAAAATGATTTAGCTCTAAAAAAGTAGATGCCAGCAAGTAATGTATGACAGTAGCCCACTTTTCACAGCAAAAGAAAACCGTCAACAGCAGCAACTTGGTTAAATTAAGGTTAAAACGATCTGATTTTTTAAAAAAAGACCCTTTGATTCAAATGGGCCTAACAACAAAAACTAATGAAAGTGAGTTTTTATAAGGATATAATATAATCATTATCATTATGTGTTTATTTATGGTGATTTTTGTATGTATCATAGATTGTGTCCGGTGGGGTGGGGCTTCCCAGCATCTGACGTGGTCCAACTCTCGCGATATTTCAGTCTATCAGTTTCCTACCCGTCTTGGATACCCCAGTTTCACCGTAGAGAAACATCAACATAGTAACCCGGGAAAGGCAGCCTCAGAGGCGGGTAGCGACATTTATTCCAAGAAATCTCACCGCCGGATTGGATATTTGGTTGCCTGGACAAACGCTGAGACAACAAAAATGGGTGCATGCTGTTAGAAAAAGTTGCTAGCTTAGTTGGCACAACTGTTAGCTAACATTGGTTCGCTAACGTTAGCCGGCTAACGTTAGCAAACAGACAGCTGAACGAAACTGAAGAAGTCCGGAGAAGTTTGGATTTTCTTACTACGAGGACATCGGCATGAATGTGGACAAATAGACACATCGGATCGTTTCCCTAAAGGTATGTGTCCTGTCTCTCCAGAGAGGAGTTTAGCTAAGTTTATTCATGACTTTCCTGTCAGCTAGCGGCAACATCAACTCTCTTGAGTTGGCGGCTCCGACTATTCTCTGGACCGAAGACATTTCGAAATAAGTCGCATCGAAGTTAGATGTGTTTATGAGTTGTAGATGTATGTTTTTTTGACGTGCAACACTTGTACGAGTAAAAGGAACATGGCTGTTTTCAAAGTTGAGGTTGTTTTAACAATATCAGGTCATTACAAATCATTTATACTCTGGTTGATAGCTCACACCCGAAAGTAGATGAACGATGGCTTGTCATGTCCGATTGTGGGGCGAGTAATTCCTGGACAGGGTGTTTCAGTCATTGCCTTGTCACAGGTCATTTCTTGACTATAACGTGGAAAGTCACAGGGCCATTATATACTGTTTAATTCAGTAATGTTATAGTTTATTATGCTAAATACAACCGCACTGTCCTTAACATCAACGCCAGCCAGCTGTTGAGTAGCCCTCGAACAGGTCCCAATGTACTCTATCGTTGTAAAGCCACTTCTTTCAGGCTCTCGATGTTATACACACTAATGTTAAAAACAAAAAGTCACAGAATAAAAGATACACTTCCCAGCGACCCATCCGGCGACATAAGGGCGTTGCCCGATGGATGTAAAATGATGAAAACACGACTTCCAACAGTGAAGTGAGGGTGATCAAAGTTAAAATCAATACAACCCCATGTAAAGTCAAAGATGGCACATTTCTTCCTCAACTTACGGCTGGGGTGGAAAAGCAGCCCTTTACACAGTGGTGACATCAGTGGTCGGAAGCTATATTGCAACAGTGTCATGTCCCTCAGTGAGTGTATTTGTACTGTAACGTCCAGCCATAAGCGGCAGCAATGAGTGACTCCTGTCCAGCATTGCTTTAGTCAGTGAGCGAAGAAGAAATTATGCGCCATCTTGGATTTTATATGGATGGACTTACTTTCAAGGGAAAATGACCCGAACCATCGGAGAAAGTTTGTTTTTGTCACTTAACGCTACCCCGACATCTTCTTTACCTGTGCTGATATGTCGCTAACGAGTACACCTTTCATCCGACGGGTATAACATTTCAGTATATTATCGTTAACGAACTTAATTAGCTCTTAATGCACTGATTGGATTTCTCGGCTATGACAGCAACACAGGACTATAGTACTATACAGCAGTCCCGTAGTCTTGGATAAAGCTCGCCGTTTTTTGACTCTTTTGTTGTCGACTTGTCTAAATCACCAGACATATTTGGTAGTAAGATTGTCTTCCAGTCAAACGTTAATGACTAACACCAAGTTAGCTTCAAACAGAGAAGTGTTTCATATAATGCTGGCGTGTGCACTTTTCAGTTCAAGTCACAACTTTGCCTAAAGTAGCTGACGTCACCTTATCTTGAAAGTCAAGATGACAACTTGAACTTGTTAATAGTTTACCGGTATACATATTTAGCCAGTTTGAGCTCTTTTACCATACGTTTTGGACTCAGACCCATTTGGAATCCAATACCAGGTAGAAGATAGGCTACTGTCTGGTTTCATAAACACTTTCTGAACTATTGTGTTGAGTGTTTGTAATTATGGTCACCAGTGTGTGACTATATGTTAATGGGCAGGACTGTCACTAAGAAATTCTGTTGAGGTGGAGGCAGAGATGAATGTGGTTTTCTTTCTGTTTGCTGTCTCAGACCCGCCACAGGGCTGTGTCACGTGATTGTTATGAGTAAAAGGCATGACTCCTTATGACTGGAGGAGTGTTAAAAAATGAAGGCAAAACACCCACAATGACTAAGTCAGACTTTCTTTTAGATCCATGATACAATTAACTTATCAAAATGATTGCATTTGTCTCAGGAAGATGGTTCCCTATCCAGAACATAACTGTAAAACATAATTTAGTTGTTGATTTGATAAGAGTAGCACTTGGGTGGGACCATACACCTGTGCTCTAGTATTATAGGTGTTTTAAGTAAACATCACATGGCTAATGTATGACTAACAGCAGGTCAGCTTCCTTTCCCTCATGGAAACCTTATGAGGAATGTGTTGTTGTAGAACCTGTTTGAAATGGCATTCAAACATTAGTCTAGCTGTCATACCAGAAACATATGCTATACTGGAAACTAATTATGCCTATACACATAGTATTTATATTTTAATTGTTCACATGTTTGATGTGGATTGCAATTCACAGTGTAGACTCGATGGTGTGTTTCTGTACATTTCTTGTTCAAAGGGTGCTTGATGAATTTTGTTTCTGTATGTTATGCCTTGTTTTGGTTTCAGTTGACATCCTCGGTTTTGGCTGACAGTTTGCTTCCCTTGTGTCCAGATGGTATCTTATACAACATTAGAGTACAAGAGTATATACTTTCATGACATTTTGTGGTGACCTCATTTATGTCACTTTCACCTTTGCTCAGTATGGGTTTTCATAATTTACTTGCTCCAGGTGACTGGGAGAGATGAGGAGCAGCAGGAGGACTGAAGTGTCTGTTAAAAGCCCCACTCATCAGCTCACAGATCACAATATTGGCACAGGTTTGTTTAAAATTTGTATTTTAAATCCTGTATCCTGAAATTCATAATGCACAGTACATATTTCATAGGAATTGTTAGCACCTGCACAGTATCACTTGTGGTAATGATTGTATTCTCTTTCTCCTTGTCAGAGCTGACAACTGTATGGAAAACTTTGGCTCAGTCCAAAGCTGCTGTAAGTAAACCTCAAACAGTTTTCTGCTGACTGACTTGTTTTTTTGTAGAGCCTCTCAGATAGAATTACCATTTCTTAACAGTTATGAAATTCAATTTTTATGTGAGAATGATGAAGTCTGACATGTGTATTCTCACTCTGTAGTTGCGGCATATAGAAAACCGTCTAGAGGCAGCTCCAGGGACAGGGGTTCTCCTGGACTCTGTCATGGACCCCCCCAGGAAAAAGTCCTCCAGGACAGTCCGCTGCAGGGGTGAGTTATGACATGTAAAGCTACTTTTGATATGATTTTAAATGTGATCAGTTCATTTCTACACTTTAACCATAACTGTGTTTACTTAACTCTGTCACAGATGGACAACAAGTTGATGACAATGGAGGGTCTTCAAAGCGAAGGGGGCGTAGTCAGCAGAGTCCAGAAAAGAGCAGCTCACGCAGCCCACTTAGAAATACCACCCAGGACAGCAATGTCCGCAGGAACAACAGTGTGGAGTTCAGGGAACCACTTGCCTCCTACAGGTATAAATAATGCACTCAATGCATTAATGAAAAAACACCCATCTCCACCTTTTTCTGGGTACATTGCTATATTTAGATGGGAGGATATGCTGTCACACTCAGGACTGGATATCTGTCGTTTGGTTCGAATACTGACCATATTACTTTGGCAATTTTTTCTCATTCCAAATCTTCTACAAAAGACAAAACTAAAACTTTGCCTAAAAGCATTCAGCTTTCATTAAACATGCACACCAAAACAATGGTATTGTTATTACCATTTTGACAGACATGACAATGATACCATTCTAATCATACTACTGTGTGTGTGTGTGTGTGTGTGTGTGTGTGTGTGTGTGTGTGTGTGTGTGTGTGTGTGTGTGTGTTCGTTCTAGTGCCAAAAGAGTAAGGCGTTGTATCCCCAACATGGGCTGTGATATTTTCATTGTAATTACCGCATAACTTCATTGTTTTAACCTGATACATCAGGAGAGATATTTACTTCAATAACAGTCGGCCCCAAACACTCTTTACTCTCCCAAGACTTCCATTCAGAGACCATATGTTCCTGACACCTCCTCTGAATAGCTTGTGGCTGAATAACTGTTAGATACTTCAGCAGCTCAAGGCTCCAGTGTTTGCAGTGACACTGAGCAAAATTTGAATATGCTGCACATTTACAGTAAATGATAAAAGTTGCAAATGTTTTATTGATAGCAATATCAGTATTTGAATTTTATCCGTTACGGCTTTATACATTTCTTTTTCAATATTTTTATGGCAATGTATGAAATGACAATGTGACAACATTTTGCTTTTATTAACTTTAAGAGAATTATTATCCCAATCAGCTGCTCTGTGTAGTTTTACGGTACTTTATAGCAAGTTCCAGCTCATTGTTAAGCTGTGTGGCCAACAACCTTACTGTTACGGTTAACTCCGGCTGTTCACAAACTATTTTTTAGAGCTAAAAGAGAATTAATATTCGACTTGCATTTATGAGGTGGCCAGAACACAATTTCAAATGAATGATCATTTTTTCTCCATCACTCTATCATGCTGAATGTGTAAATAAGCAACTGTTTACTTAAAAGTGTGCCATGTCAGTTTAAAATATGATATTTCAGCATTCATAACTATTTCTGCAAGGGGCCAAAAGATATCAGTTATGCACATCCAGAAGTCGTTATGTATATGTTTTTCTATTACCTGCAAATGTACGCAATATAACATGATGTGAGTTACTTATTAGTATTTTTTACAAAATTGCATTTTTTATTTTTAGTATTGTAATATTTTTTTTAAACAGTTTTCATTATTAAATAAAAGTCTGTACCCTTTGGCCACCCAAAAATGTGCATTGCTGAACACTCAGTTAGTGGTGAATTAAGAGTAAATCATCTTTAATCTCCTTCCTGATCCCATGTAATCTGATTTGTCTCCAGAGAGGCCACCCCCCCACCACATCCCACCACTCAGCTGGAGGCCTACAGTCTGCAGTCAGTGCCAGGGTCTTCGTACGCATCCTCTCCACCTCCCTCAGATCCTCTGCTCAGCCAGCTGGTCTACCAGAGAGACACCAGGGACAAACAGACGGACAGGGACCTGGATAGCACACGATCCTCGGCTCAGGAGAACACAGAGGTCCGCTACCTCAATGACCAGCCAGCCCTGGTCACCATGGGGGCTATTGGACACCAGTCACATCTCTCAGGTGTAAGACTCCCTGAGGAAGAAAGCACTCCTAAAGCACAGCCTGGCATGGATTGCCAAGAGTCAAGCCCATGTCTAGCACCAGCCTCAGGCTCCATACGCCGAGGGGAAAGCACTCCCTCCACCAGCCCTGGCTCAGCTTCCCAGCGGTTGGAGAGCCTGAGGCGACATCAGCCTGATGATAAACTAGAGAAGCTCAAAGAGCGTATTCGCAGGCAGAGACAACACCTGGAGGAGGCTGCCGAGAGAGAGAAACTGCTGGGTTTTCTGGAACAGCCCATTGTGGCAGCTGTGGGGACTAACAATGCCAGTACTAGCAACATGCCCACAGCCAAAATACGGAAAGTAGCAGCTGCACCGCCTGCTCCTATATACAAAGGTACTATTAGTGAAGGCTGTTTTCCCAAACTGTATCATTGTTGTTTCTTTGACCTTTTGTTAGATAAAGAGATAAACATTTGTGAAGTGATAGCTTGATGTTTTGGGAATACATTTTTAACTATTTATCAGGAAATTTGATGCTACAGCTCTAATCTTCAATCCTTTTGCTCTCAGGTTTCAATAGTACTGAGACAAAGATCCGGACTCCTGATGGGAAAGTTTGGAAAGAGGAGGAGTTTCATAACCTCAGCAGAGAAATATACAGCGACCTGTCACGACAGTTTGCTGGTAAGACCAGGACACGAGCATGCTCTTCTCATTGATATCATTTCTTATTTATAACATTCCTTCAACAATCAGGATGTCACAGATTTTTTTTTATTTATGTTTTGTCTTGGACTTATACTTTTGTTTGGTAAATGGCAGTGATTCATGAACTTGTGTATTTTCACAGTTAGATTTGATCTATTTGGATGGGCTGCTCAAATAGACTCTATATATAGGACACACTGAGTTGTATTGATCCGTCAGACACATGAACCAATACTGTATTGGCTGTTTTACATAAAAGAGTTTAGTATACAAAGTGTTACATAAACAAACATGATTTCTGCTCTGGTTTCTAACATCAGAGAGGGCTTGTTTTTCAGCCAACTTACATCTTTTACTTTAATTACTAAATGCTTGTCATTTGCGTTGCTTTGGGGCTTATTCTCTGAATGTGTTGTCTGTATACAGAGACCACCAGATCCAGGCATCAGCAGCAGAGAGAACAGAGAGCAGACAGGTCCAAAGAGAGGAGACCTCCCAAACCAGTCAGGAAGGTCCACAGAGCTGCCCCTTCCTCTGACCTAAATGCAAAACCAGGTATAATAATCCTCTTTTTATGTGAGAGGGCCAACATACCCTCTCATCTATTTTGAATTAGTGACAGTTGGAAAGCGAAGCATGTGAAACAGTCTGGCAGGATTTTATCAAGGGTCAGTGCACACGGTCCAAGAGCATCAAATATTGAGCTATCTGTGTATTTAGAAGGCTTTTCCCAACTACCTTTTTTACTCGGCTTCAGGTTTTATTTACCTTTACTGTTTGTTTATTTCTGCACACATTTTGTTGCTATTTTAACACACCCACATGCTCCTACTTATGTCCGTCCAGTAGTGATTTGGCTGATGTCATTACACAATCAGTGTAATACAATCTTTTTAACTTTATTTGCATTCATCATAACAAGACAGAATAATACAAATATGAATTATTTACTTTGAATCCAATTTGTTTAAAGTCATAAATGTTTCAAACAGATTGCAGCAACTAGTGTTCAGACTACAGTGTTGGTGTGTTCTTTCCATCTATTCAGTTCTACTCAGTTACCCATACAGACCTGTGTGTGTTCCAGTACATGAACCAGATACATTGCTGGCCTTTGAGGCTGTGTTAAGACTTTAATGCCCCAAGAAATGTCTAGTATGTGTGTCATGCAGTTTTTGTCCAGCAAGCAGCAGACACCTACATGAAAGACTCATAACCACATACTCCTGTAACCTGGCCATAGCAGACCCCTGACAGCTGAGAAATTCCCCCCTTCCCCACAAAGATGCTTCCAAAGAGACGCATGTAAACATGATCTCTAGCCATCTTCACCCCTGTGTCTGTGTAGACCTGGACACAAGGGAAGGCATTTGTTCATTACATATTCTGATGTCACTGTGACCTTTCATCTAAAAGAATGATGTCGCTGTGACATCCCAATGAATGATACAGCTTCATTGCAGAAACAGCTGAAAATCTGTCTTTCCTGTGCTCTAGCTTTCATTCACTCTGTGCCTCGTGTGTCTTCCAACTTTTGTGTTGTCTCTCAAGTCTGGTTGGTCTCTGTTTCCTACTGGCACAGCACTATAAATAGCCCTCTGAAATCTGTGTCCAGGTTCAGTTGGCTCATCCACTCAGTACGAACAGCTGCTCGGATAGTAGATGTACAACTTCATTACCAGGAACTGCTCTTCAATAGAATACATTCATAAGGAATGTGATGTAGAGATCATTCCAAACAAGGAGCCAGTGCTATTTTTTAAATGTTAGTTCCCTTTTTTCTGAACACCACAAATACTCACACTCATTGTTTTGTTCTTGTTTCAGCTAATTGAGCAACAGAGTTTGGCAATACTCTGCCGTATGTATATTATCTTAAATATTATATACAGTGTGAGGAATTAAGGCAAGTTCTTTTGTTGCATCGCATCTTAAATAGCTTAATAAACGTCCCAAAAATTGCGCTCTACTTTACTTTTTTTGTATATTACTAGGTTTGAGTTAAAAGAAAAAAACAGTTTCATTGGTCGCACTGAAGCAATGCTTTTCATGCATCTGTTCCATTTTCTAAGCTGTGTGTGTGTGTTTATGTCCAGGTAAGTCTTCTCCGGTGGTTGCATCGCTGCATAGAAGTGCTCACACATTTGGTCACTTTCCAGGATACAGTATGAACTATATTGAATGGCAATGCTCTCAACTGGCGTATGTTAATTTTGTCCGTTTTTCTGCAGTAATAAGTCCTGCGTCATGGCGAGAGGGCCAGAAGCTGGTGAAGATGGTCCTGGGTCCAGTTCCCAAGCTTCCCAGGGAGGACAGGCCCCAGCAAGCTGATGGACTGAGTCGGACAGGTGGGAATGAGAGACCTACTCTGAACTCTTCAATACATGCCACTGCAGCTCTTTCTGTTATGTTGTTGTTGTTATGTTAGCGATTTTCATGATACCAAGAGCCATCTTAGCTACCTATAATGCTGTAGTAACCATTTCTCCAATAGTCTTCCTGCACAACCTGACACACAGTCATTAACCAGTGTGTCGGGAGGTAGAAAGACGGAAAACATGATTAGCAGCCTACTAGATTTTAAAGAGCTCATCAAAATGTGTCACCTTGTCGCCAAATGTCTTCTCTGCATTGTTTACATCAAGTGGCATGTACGACAATACTTAATCACCAACATGTAAATTGGGTTTTGCACCTCCTCCCTCGCCTTTCACACATCTTTTGTCCTCATTGTTCTTTCATCTGTGTTCTCACGTTGCCATTCAACCTTTACCACTAAAATGAAACATACATTTCTGCACTGGCTGCTGTTAAGTGTGACAGAGTTTGTCCATGTGAATGAAATATGCTAGACAGTTCTGATAGCAGTGGGATTCACAGCTAGACAGCAAGACTGACTGCAAAACCCACCAAAGAATATCAGTAAATAAAGAGTTTTTGTCTGCTGCTGTACCAACAGAGATAATACTTACGCACCATTTGCATCTACCTCTGTCTTTGCTAGCTGCACTCTGTACCACTGACCGTAAGAAATAGAGATTGACTGGCTCTTCTGGTTGGGTGCACAATTTAACATGGCCTGATTTCCAGAGGTTGCCTCCAGTACATTTACACTGGGGAAAGGCAGAGTGGGGTAGTAAAGATGCAGCGAGGCTAACTGCAGCCATGTTTTGAAAAAACACTGTCTGGATTAGATTTTGTAAAATCTACAGAATCTGCTAGAATTTTCAATTTGGCCCAGATTAGAGTTGCCATGGTAAGCCTGCCCTCCAAACCTCATTTAGTATTCTGTCTGGATCTTGCACTTAAGCCTTTTTTTTAATCTGCTGCAGTCACTTGGAGCATTGAGTGTTTTTCAAGCTGTGATAAACCTGAGATAAACCGAAGAACGGTGTATATGATTTTATCGCCTCCTACTAATTATGAAGACCGGTCACAGACTCAAACCTAGATTAAGTATGAACCGTGAAAGCCAATTTTCAATGTTTCATCAATCTTCACCAATCATCAAACGTCAACTTAAAAGTCTTAATTCAGCATTGCAGCTATGTAGTATCATGCCCTATGTTAGTGTGTGTATGTGTGTTTCTATAAATAATGTATTAACCTTTGCTAACTAATATTTTTCCTTTCTTTGAATGTCCACTAGCTTCCCATTATCGTTCCAGTTTGGACCCTCGCTCAGAATCAAAATCACAATCTCGTCCTAACAGCACAGAAAGGCCTCGTAGTGGATCTCAAGGGCATACCAAAATACACTCTACAAACACATCTACCCCTTCATCTGCAGATCGGGACAAGGCCCATGTGGGTGTAAGCGCAGACCTGTTGTCAGCAGACATCCAGGGGATACTTGATGACCTTCAGCTGGAGTGCAAAACAGCTGAGAGGGAGGAGAGGGCCCGTCAAAGGTCCCGGGGTGGGAGCAGCAGTAGGAGAGGGAGAGGGGGATCAGGGTCACGGACAAGGACTCCAGTCTCTGCTTGGGGAACTACTGTGGCAACGGCTAGCTCCTCAAGAGGCTGCCGCAGCGCCAGCCCAACTACTCGCAGACCAGAGACTGCCAATTTGGCTGACGCGGGGCAGAAAAGGCGACACTACGACGCTGATACTGTTCGCCAGTACATTTCCAGGCAACAAGAGGAGAGAAAAAGGCGTCAAGCAGAAGAGAAGAGGGCACTGAGGGAAGATGCAGAGAGGAGAAACCAGAGATTGAAGGAGCTCTACAGGAAGCAAAGACAAGTGGCTAAAACAGCAGCCCTTCCCAACGAGGCACCTGTGTCCCCTGTACAACGGCGACTACAAGAGACCTACAACAAACTGCTGCTGGAGGAGGCTGAGATGAGCGTTGAGGCCACACAGACGCAACCTGCTGCTCCTTCTAGTCACATGGTATTTTACATACATACATATGATACGTCATCTTATTTACGTGTGAAACCTGTATCATGAAAACTGGAGTGGTGCAGTTATTGATTTACAGAAAGAAAATTAATCAGCAATTATTTTGATAATCGGTTAATCATTTCAGTTATTTTTCAAGCAAAAATGTTAAACACTTGCTTGTTCCAGCTTTGGTCCTTTTTTCATGTTTAAAGAGTGATTATGATTTTTCTCAACACAATGTGCTTTTCATGTCTTATGCCACAGAGGCCGATGTACCAGCCATCAGGAGAATCGGACAAGGAAAACAAAAGACTAGAGGCACCACAGAGCCCCTCAAGCAGTGATAGATCTTTGAATGATCAGCCACCTCCTCCATTATCCAGGTACGCACATGGACACACACACTCCCAGAACAACAGTCCTCCTACACTCAGATTTACTGACACAGATAACCAACTAACCACTCTCGGCACAGTACACATAATCTGGAATCTCCTTGATTTAATGTTTGAACGATAAATTCTAGGGAATCACCTGACTGTACCAAACAGTGAACTGTTTGTTCCCAGATGGTTGTTTTTTGTGAACACCCCCTGTAAGTGCCCCAGATGCCTTGTTGCTCTGCTCTTAGTGAAGATTAAAAATAATACCTTTACAGTCACTGATCCTGTTTTAGCTACAAAGAACATTTTAGTTTGACTGGAAATAAAGATGAGGGTCTTTGATGATTTTACTTTTGAAACAGACAATTATAATAATTGTTCTCTGTGTGTGCTGAGTGATTATAGTTCATTTAATGTATTCTTTATATTGTATGCTATTAACAGTTCTGTTTCAGGCTGGTGAATACATTTATCCATAATGTATAATTCAATTCAATTCAATTCAGTTGGCTTTATTGGCATGAGGTAACACTGTACATATTGCCAAAGCAAGCGTTTGGAATTCAAAATAATAATAATAACAATAAAGGAAAACAATATTTACAATAAATTAGTATAGCTGTAAAAAGAAAAAAAGAAAAACCTGCTGCAATACATAAAGGTCTTTTTGCTGAGAAGTATAGACAGAAAATGTCACAGATATGTTTTTACTGTAGACTAAATACCCAGCATGGCTAGTAATCTCATTACTACACACTTTGGGTATTTACAATTAAAGTTCTTCTGTTTGCTTTTTTCAATGGCACGTAAAATGAAGACACCTTACATATGTTTAGTTTGATCATTGTTTAAAAGCAAACTGCTCTGTTTTTTCTAGCTCCATAAAATTCTGTTATTCTACACTTTTGCAGGAATGATCTGGATGTTAGATTTGCTCCTTTTCTTCAGCCTGACCGTCTGAGCCCAGTTGTTCGACCTACGACTGGTCCCAGCAGCAGTGCACTTGCTCCTTATGGCGACCACCTCCTCTCTCAGCTTCTCAAGATGGAGACTGCAGTGGCAGCTGGTGATTTCCAGCACACCCAGCGACCAGCCACAGCACCGTCCAGCAGGTCGCAGTCCAAGATGTCTCGCATTGAGGCCCTTAAGGCCACGGCCGCATCCCTCTCCAGCCGCATAGAGAGTGAGGCGAGAAAGCTTGCCGGGGAGGGGATCAACTATGGTACAACAACTTCAGTGGACATGGATACTATTTTGGCTCAGAGGCCATCTCAAGCTAATCTTGATGGAGGCTGGGCAGAAACAGCCGCCACAGAAAATAATGACGTGGCGTTGAGGATCCAGAGGATTTTGACTAGCACAGGTCACAGTCCTTACAATGGCACAGCTCTTCCAGGAGAAGGCAATCTGCATGCTTCTAGGGGACAGAAAGAAACGAAAGGTACACACATCAATTGGACCAATCCCCAAACTGATGTAACAAGTTCCTTTCTCAACAGTTATATACATGAAAGAGGGAAGCTAGTCAGTGACATGGAAAAGGTAGAGAGAATGGATCAAACCTCACAAAGGAGGGGATACGGATTGATGGAGGAAAAGAATCAGACAGATCTTCATGACTCAAGTGCGGGTTCCATCAGTGAGGGTCCTCTTCTGAGTGAAGGGAGTTTTTCTGAAGATGAGGTAAGCCCTCCTCACCGGGCCAGCAATCATGTACCCAGAGCAGCAGACCGCTTGGAGGCAGTGGACTACTGTGCAGGTCAAAGAAGAGATTACCAGCGGCTGTCAGAGTTCCAGAGGGAGGCAGCAAGGTGCCCAGCCCTCAGCTCACCCTTTTCGCAGCATGATGGCAGCAAAGCAGCCTGGGAGGAGCTGAACAAAGGAAGCCCTCTCAGCGTTATCAACATCTTCACTAAGAACCTTCAAGGCTATGTTAGAGGTTAGTTCACATGAGTCCACACCAACAACCAAGGAAGAAAATATATCATTATTTTTCATGTTAGATGTGGGTCAGACAGCAATTTGTATCTTGTCTGAAAAATTTATCAGTGTCTGTGGATTTATGAACAGTGACAGGGTCATTTTCTATTAAATGTTAATTTCAGTGTTAGTAGCAAGAAAATATTTGTTACTTCTGTTAAACTTCTTATAAAAATTTAAAGTAAGAGCTACGCAGACTGTTTGTCATGTTAAATCTGTAGTTGTCTTACTGTCAACACATGCAACATACTGAGTACAGTCAAAGTACAATAATAAATATTTCTCCTATATGTTTAATCTTCACCTTTTCCTTCAGCGAGTGAGAGGAACTCTCCCTCTGCCCATTCTATGCACTCTGGAAATGGCCCAGTAGACGCAGCCGTCTATGAGGACGACTTTGTGTCATCACATAGCAGTGGAGCCAGTGGACAGTCAAAGGGAGGCTCCAATTCCCGCAGGTAAGAGAAATAAAGTGGACATTAGTTTTCAAAGTGTCCACTGGATGGCACCCATGTCCCATAAATAGGAAGCTCATGCACTCCTTTCAGACAGCAGTCCCCCTCTGTAATCTTTAGTTCTTTCACACTTATTAACCCTGCTGTTGATCCCATGTTTCATAGATATAATGTTTAATATTTTATTGTGTTGTGTCGCTGATACCAAATTTTATTTTAAGTGATTTGATGATACGTCTTTCTCTTGTCTCTGTTAGCGCGAACAATCATTTTGAGGAGCTGATGCGAAGGTCTCCTTATGAGCAAAGTAAAGGCGGCATCAGTTCACACCATTCGTCCTTTCACTCATCTGCTCACTCACCACATCTTTCCTCCGGTTCACCATCTGGCTCGTCACCCTTCTCCAGCAAGCACTCCACAAGAAAGAGAGGTGAGAATTAATATTTTTGCATAATTTCCTTTTTATTATATTTCCACATCAGTTTTCATTTAAAAGGATTCAAGTAAATTATCTGTATATAAAAAATTACAGTCACAAATCCATCTGCTGCACAATTTAACTCCTCTGTTCCTCTGCAGGTACAGCATCAGACCAGAGCGATGCCACTCTGGTGGAAGAGCAGAGGAGCTCCGCCTCACCTCCCTCAGAGGCTTTATCCTCTGACTCCAGGAAAAGGGGCTCAGACAACAGCCAGGCCAGGAGTGTCCACTCTAACGACACTTTAGGGGAAACCTCTCACCAAAGGTAATGATCTAAAAAGAAAACTTCCCACCTGATAGGTTCCATTGAGTGTTTATCAGTTAAGAGCAGCTTAAGATATCAAATCAAAGAGACCGTCCAGTGGTATCAGAGAAGTGGATGCATGATGAATTGTGTTCCCACCAGTTTAAAGTTCCCATACATCCAGTTGTCTGTGGTATTTCCTTCCTTCCAGGTTTTCAGTAATCTAAGTGCAACACTGTTTTCTGGGGGAAGGTAGGGCTGTTGGCTTACACGCAGATATTGTTTATGCTCTCCTGGATATGGTAGGTTACAGATGTCTCATTAACGCTCACAGCATGATTGTATGTCTTTATTTCCTGATGCTTATTTTGTTAAAAAAATAAAGTAATATTGAATTAGCTTGTCAAGCCACACCGTTTCCCTCACTATGTATATCCATACGAAGCTAGAATGGAATTTGATATCTATGTGTCCTAAGGGATGAATGGGGTCTGTTCATCACTGCGTCATCTCAACTGTTCCTACCACTCAAAAACCTCCAATTGGTATATACTCTAATTACCCAAGGGTTAATTTATCTGGGCATGTCTAATTACTAAACTATGCTGAGAGAGCACTAGTTGAGGCTGCCAGTCCAAACAGTCTTGTGGCTTGCTGTTCTTTTGAAGGCCTGAGGGTTTAAGCAGCTGTGTAGTGCCCAGAAAGAGGAGGAGGCTGCAGTTCGACCCAGTACGCAAAACACTGGGTGTTTTGTTTTAGGGGCCTGCAGGGTGGTTGGTGGGGTCAGGCAGCTTCACCACAGCTTGGGCCTGCAGCCAAAGAAGAGGAGAGAGTTCTTTTCTTTTAATCTTAGAGCCCAGTAGTGACATTTGAGCCCTCTAATGGTATTCTAAAGCCCAGGTAGCAGGTTCCTGCCACTCTGGAGCCTGTGTGTCCTACACAAGATAGGCAAAACATTCACACAGAGTATTTCTGTCTTAGCACTGTTAACAAGGCAGATCATTTCACTTACTGGTGATTTCTGTACTTTGATTCAAACAATCTCTACAGACAGCACATGTAGGTCTTTATTACTTTTGTAGGCTGTGGCCAGCTGCATTCAAATCTGTTTCTGTTCATATAACAGTTAACTGTTTAAGCACCGAGATCATGACAATGTTATTGTACTCTAGATATATTAATTAGGTCTGATTGTGAAGAAAAAAGGTGCCACTGTCTAATATCCAAAATGGGTAGTAAGTAGAGCGTATCCTGATCTCGTTAGACATCACCCACGGCCTCTGATCATCTGTGAGCAGCACAATATATCCATTCATAGTGCAGGCCTCTCTCAGCAGGCTGCCTCAGTCCATTCCAGGGTTTGCAGGACCAGGGCCCCCTCATTTCTTTTACATTTAATCAACCTACTTCTCTGTTCAAAATAGTCAACCCATTTTGCAAAACGTGTAATATCCTACTTTCCTGTGTATGATTTTAAAAACCCATTTTAGAATGGTTTTACTAGAATGTGTATTAAATATTGTTTTAAAACCTCTTGAATAGTAATGCCTGTTCACCAAAGCACATCAACCTGAATACCATAAACACATTCCACTGTTTCCCAGAGGATGCAGTTGTAGCAGCAGTCAGATATAAACAGCGCCACACCGCCACTGCTATTTGTGTGTAGGGCAAACACTGCATTCACTTTAGGAAGAGATGGTTATCAACTATTTACCTGAGGTTTTTTTTCTTTCTTTTTCTAACTTTTTTCCTTCAACAGTAAAAAGTCTTCCGCAGCCAGACCTAAACAGACTTCTCCTTCAGGCTGGTCAGACCCTGGTTCTCCTCCAGCAGCAAACTCTCCTAGTGAGCCTGTGCGAAGTGGCTCCCTTAGGGTGAATAACCCAAACACAGGCACTGCAGCTCACAGTGGGAGAGCAGAGACCAAGACCACAGGTAAATGCAACTCATATTAATATATCAAACAACAGATGTTGTATGAAGCAGGAGTTAATTGGAAGAGTTTGGATAGTATACAAATTGACGTTTATGAAATGTGATTTTGCCCGTGCCATATATACAAACATTTGTAGACAGAGTGTACAAAGTTTTATATATTTTCAGCTGTTTGGTTTTGGACTCCTTAGACCTAATTGTGAATCACATAAATCTCAATGCCACACTAATTTATTAATCTGTCTCTCACCCTCTCTGCCCTTCCTTTCTCCCAGGTGAACTACAGTATTCTCCTGCTGCTTTGCAGCAGCGTATGGCAGCAGAGCTCCAGTACCTGGAGTCCATTGAGGAGTCAGTTCGGCAGCTGGGGGACGTGGAGAGGCTGATGGGTGTATCCATGGCTCAGCAGGAGAGCGTGTCATTGGCCCAGATGCTTAAGGTGACGAAGGAATTTGTAGTCTTTATCTACATATCTTTGTTACTCTGAGCCACAAAGAGGCTCGGCTATGTATTTATATGTGTCTAAAATGTTAACTTACACTCTTGTTTTGGCATTTTTTAATATAGCTTCATTTTTGATTGTTACGACAGCACAAAATCTAAGAAATATGGTAAAAGTTATAACATCTGCACTTTTCTACATGGTTAACTATCCCCAAATAATTGCATATATCTGGAATTTAAATTAATTATTGATGCTGCATAACATCTACATGATGAATACTTTAAGAGCTTTTTTGGCTTCCATAAATTGCAATGACTTACTACCTCACCAATGTCTGTATTGATGCACTGTATTGACCTGATCTCTGAACTTTGACCCTGCAGGCCAAGCAGCAGCGCCATGAGCGTGACCTCTATGAACTGAAGATCAAGGCTGAAAGAGAAGCCCTGGAGACACAGCTACAGCTGGAGGAAAACAGGCAGAGAGTGGCCAGGGTACAACTACACACAAACAGTTCATTGATTAGTTTACTCTCACTAACAATATACAGTAAATGTGTATTTGGAGATGGTAGATTTAGTCTTTACTTCCCCGCCTTTCAAATTGAAGGTATTAGTGCTTTAATTTTTCTGTCTTTCTGATGCCAATGCTCGGTTTTGTCAATGCTCGGTTTTGTCCAGGCTCATATAGAACTGCAGGAGAGCTTGGCAGGAACTCAAAAAGAAACTTTGGAGGGCCTCCAGGAGGCAACTATGAAGATGATGAGTCAACAGACTGAGGCAGCACGGTATACAGCCGACGCTGCCCGACACATCAAGGAGGTTAGTAATCGCTGCTTTTCTCTGTGCCTGGAAAACAGCCTGTGTCTTCATTTTGTAACAAAAGCTGATTGACTGTTGAGTTTCAGTTAAGATCCAGTCTCAGACTCACTAAATCAGACTTTGATATGTATGTTGTTTTCTTGTCTGTCAGATGACAGAATCAGCGCGATCGCAGATAGCAGGGGCTTTAGTCGTTCCCGCTCTTGTAACTGCTTCATCCATGTTGGACGAGCGAGAAGAAGAACAGAGTTCCTATTCAAAGCAGAGACGAGACAAAATTGACTCTGACAGGTAAACTTAATACATCTGCATAGTTTCATTGTGAATGGATTTTAACATCTCTATTACCCACTTTTTCTGTTATTTTTTTTATTCAGAACTTTCTAAATGACATTACTAGTTGTAGATGATAATAGAGGCCCTCTGTTATCATTCTGAGCATTTCAAGCATTACCACTTCCGGATACATGTAGTATCTGTACTAAATGTTTGTTAAATCTCTTGCATGTTCTCGTACAGCTTCCAGAGTGATGTGTCAAGTAAAGGGAATAGGCCAGAGGAACCCGTGTCTTCACTGAACAGCCTCAGTCACTCTGACTCTCTATCCTTCAGAAGACCCAAACTCAGGTACCATTTAGTAGTAGCACTGTACAGTACATTAGATTTGGAGAAGGGAAATCTAAAAGACATTATATATTTCCTTTTTCCCCTCTCCTCAGTGGAGCAGATTCAAGTAGCCACAACAGCCCATTGCAGGTATCCTTGGACCACAGAGATCGGACGAAAAAAGAGGCTGTAGATGGGAATTGGAGGAAGGGCGGAACTGAAGTGGGGCTGGAGAGGGAAGCAGACACTAGCTCAATAGAGGAGGAACATCTTACAGCAGCAAATGACTCCCTCTGCAGTGACAACATCACCTCTATAGTGGATGATAAAGGTATCCAATGGCATGCACAGCTCTTTGTTTAATGCTTAAAATGCTGTAATGCATGCAAAAAAACAGTGCCACATATATGGCACCTAAAAATTACCAAGAAAGTACACACAGTTGAAGACTTTAAGTGTACATTGAGCTTTTCTCATTTTTGTCTCTTTAGCAGACAGTACATCAGTGGCAACAGAGTACTCTCTCAAGTTTGATGAGTCCATGACCGAGGATGAGATAGAAGAGCGCTCCTTCCGCTCTCTGCTACCGTCTGAAGCGCACCGCCGTGGAACGAAGGAGAAGAAATCCCATCACCATGAGGAATCGGAGGATGATGGAGCCAATCATAACATGTTATCAGCTTCAGGGGCACACAGCATCTTAAAGGTTAGATGGCAGTGTAATCATCCAAATTTGGGGCTAGCAAATTTGCCAGCACATATCCTTCTGAGTACCTGGCTAACGATGGAAGGCGGGTGTGACCACTGACAGCACTAAAAAGTGATTATTTGATTGAGCAGGAGGTCTGTGCCCTCTCTGAATCGTTGGTAGTCCTCTAAGACATACTTACTTCTCAATACCTCACTTTACTTCTCCTGTTTTCTTAGCCCCCTGTAAATCTACTGTCCTTTTAACTCATCTCTTATTGTTTATTGTTACTATCACCCCAATGTAACCTCAACCTTTTCACCTTTGTCCTCTGGCAGTCTCAGGTTGCAAACATGGCCTTTTCTGGTGGACAGGACAGCTTTTCACAGTTCACCATGGACATGGTGCGCCAGTACATGAAGGACGAGGAGGTGAGACTTCAGCACCAGAGCTCTCTGCTTCGTCTTCGCCAGAAAGCTCTCAAAGACAAGACCAAAACTGAGCTGGCCTGGCTTGAGCACCAGAAAAAGAGGCTGAGGGACAAGGGAGAGGATGACAAAATGCCACCCATCAGGAAGAAACAGAGGGGCCTTCTGATGAAACTACAGCAGGAGCAGGTACATGTGGCATAGTGACATTAAGTGACATTATGTGTCAGTTGAGCTTTGCAGTACACTGTGATCTTAACCATAAAATTCTCCCGAATTATGCTTGTTTCCAGGCTGAGATCAAGCGACTTCAGGAGGCCAATAAAGCAGCAAGGAAGGAGAGGCAGCTGTTGCTGAAGCAGCAGGAGGAGATTGAGCGCATGAGAAACTCTACACTCAGACTGAAGGAGCGTCTCAAGTGTGCTGGGGGTGAAGAACCACCTGTGAGTAGTGCAACGGTCGCTTATAAACTTCACAGGAGTAACAGATTTAAAGGCTTTCATTTCAGTATATATTCTACAGAAGAAGTAGATCTTAATGGAATCATGCTACCCTCATATACATTTTTCTTTTTTTTTTGCTAATACTTGTCCTCTCTGTGTGTCCATGTATCAATCCAGGAGACTCCTGTGTCAGAAACACCTGTATCTGAGGCAGCCTTCCCAAACATGAGGCATGCTGAGGATGTCCGCAGCCCTTCTCCCTCACTGTCAATCTCTGGAAGTGAGACAAGCAGCATCATGCAGAAGCTCAAGAAGATGCGCTCTCACATGGATGAGAAGTAAAGACTTTGATTTCATTTTTGATATATTAATTAGGTTCTCTATGCATACTGACTGTTTGATGAGTGAATTATATGAGGTCATGCTCCCCCATCAGTGTTTTTAACAGTGCTTACAGTAGGTGTGTCCAGGTGCCTTTTCTTTTAAGGTTTGCTTTTGTGCTTTTACAGATATTGTCTAAATACAGAAGAAATTATGATTATTTTTTCTTAGACATTTTGTCAGCTGTTTGTGAGTTCTTTAATACTGCACAGTTTACACTTGTGCTGGGTCATATTTTTGTTGTTGTTGTTTTTACATCATTCCAACTTGACAAGTCATATAAGTCGGAAGTTATTTTTCTGTATATAAGGCCTTTACCGTAAAACTAAGCAGTGCTTGCTATCCTGCTTATGCTGTGGTTGTGTGAATGAGTGGATGTAAAGATAAACATGCTCCATGTTGTTCTAAATCTAAACTAGACAAAAACCCACACCCTCTGCTACAACATCCCCTTGGATGTTAGATTTCTAGAACCCATGATAGTGCTTTGTTGGAGGATTTGTACTAACAATATTTTTAAATGACCTCACACTAATCTTAAAACTGCATCTTTCAATTACAGAGGTATAAGACAAACATAGTTTGTGGATTCCATCAGTTATATTACAACCACTTGGTGTTGTTTCGACAAGTAACTACATGTGCTTGGAGTTCCTGTAGGTCCTCCAAGGTTTTAGACTTGGCATGCAGCTTTGGTCAGGTGATCGTAGAGCCTCTCATGACCGGGTGGCTTCAACAAGTGGGTTAATTGTTCTGGAGTTTAGGATTTATAAGTTCTGAAAATAAATCACAGGCCAATCTTGCTTGTTAGGACTTCTAGCTCCTAATTTGTTTTAATTTATACTTTTTTATTATACTTTTTATTTTTGAGTTACCATTTAATTTTGATACATTATGGAGTCAAAGTCACTATAGTTAGGTTTCGATCGTTGCAAAATAAAATGCTTAAGAGGAACCACCAAAAGCAGACGCATTTTTGTCTGATCATGCATTTACTGGCTTATTTATTTGCTTGCCTACTTGCCATGATCCATTTTAGTAAACTAACTAACTACCTCACTACCTCGTAGTGTGGGTTTTTTACGATTTAGATTTCCTGGTGAGTCTATCATTTATCCCCCAACCAACCAACTCCCAAAACATTTTTGAAAAGGAAATGTCCGAAACCTAACAGACCAACACTTTGGGTGCAATGAAACCACATTTGCTCATATCGCTCTTCTCTCTCCCTTTCTCTCTACTTGTCGTTTCCCATTATGTGTTTTTAACCCCCCCACATTGTGTGTGTGTGTGTGTGTTGTTTGTTTCCATACCCATGTTTGTGCGACTCTTGACGTTGTCTGTCACATGCTTGTGTGTTGTAGACACTGTTCTCCTGTCCACTACTTCTTCTCTGTGTTCACGGCCCACCACTGGGCCTCCCTCAGTGTCTGTCTTCCCTACCTCCACCCTAAATTCCAGCTTTTTATCTACAACCAGTTGGTCAGG
This sequence comes from Diplodus puntazzo, assembly GCA_963678695.2. Taxonomy (NCBI): domain Eukaryota; kingdom Metazoa; phylum Chordata; class Actinopteri; order Spariformes; family Sparidae; genus Diplodus; species Diplodus puntazzo. The sequence goes on from OZ023163.1 coordinate 15,141,577, forward strand.
TACTGTACAGAGCTCTATACCTCTTTCCCAGCACCTCCTCTTAAACCTGCTCTGCCTCAACCCCACCCCCACCCCATGGAACATGCTTGTGTTCATCCACTGGCACTGGGACCTTGTAGGGGTGGGACTGTGAATGATGAGTGCTTGGATGTTTTTTTTTTTCCAGGATGGGATTTGTGGGAGGAGGTTTGAGTGAAAGCTTGAGGGGGTGCCCAAGGAAAGCTGCCTTGCTGAAATAATCTAACCTTTTGAGAATTTCACTTATAATATATTTTGATTTTTATGCCAGTTTTCAATATTTGTGTTTTCTGTCAGTCGGGCACTGACTTTATTACCACTAGTGTGTGCATTAAATAGCACTGGTTGTATAAAAAATTTCAACATAAAATGTGACAGATTTTGCTATGTGAAGGTTAAAGGTTATGTTTATTTTAATAGGGGGCTTCCTTGTTGAATGGGAATTCTCTGACTTTGTGCTGAGGTTTATGTGGTGTTTAATTTGTGACCCTCCCCATCTTTCTTCCTTGCCTCTTGGAATGAGTAATACAGTGCATCTCTTTCCATTGTTGTTTATATTGTGGCTGCTGGCTGGTCAGCTCAGCCCAGTCATTGATACAAAATGTTTTGAGATTAAACCACACTATGACAAAAGGACTTTTGCAGAGAACAGATCAGAGACAGAGTGGTCTATCTCTTTAATGAGTCCTGTAAATCTTAACTAGCCCTCTTTATTAGGTAACTGTTGCATAGGATGGGATAATAAGTACAAATGGCCATTGGATATAATAGAGTTTGGGACGGCACTAAAAGAACTCCCTAATCTGGTTCTTCAGTATAAGGCCTGTCATCAGTATACATTAGGCCAAGAGAAAGGCCTCTAAATTAGATCAAGGCTAAATAATACTGCACTGTAATGGCACCCATAGTTGTGGGAGACCACATTACACAACAGTTATTCCTGACATCTGCAGATATATGTATGTATAAGAAACCCAGTGGATGCTGGACTTTCAAATGACAAATTCTGCTGGTTTTGAAGACAACAGAACCCTTGTGTTGAACTCTTGTTATCCTCACTGGTCAGGCAAGTTCAGATATTTGAGGTGTGTGTGACTGCACCCAAGCAGCATTCAGTCCCTGGGTTTCAGATTGATGCATGAATCTGACATCCTCACTGTTATTTCCCTGCTCCTCTTTTGTCCTGACTAACATGTCATCACTTTATGCTCGTTTATTTGTTGGGTGCTTGTACACTTCCTTATTTCAATGATTATTGCAGGGAAAGCAAAAAGTAAAGCATGTATTGGGTGTGTATGTATGTATGTATGTATGTTTGCTTTTCTTAGTGTTGGACAGAAGTTTGAGGTGAATTTGCAGTGATAGCTGATGTCCAGGTGATTTGGGTCTTCTTGCCTTTGTGATGCTATGATTAATAGTTCTTATGCTAAATGTCTTTGTCCTACATCTCTTCTCTTCCTCATACTGTATCCCTCACCACCCATCTGTCTCTTCTTTCTCCTCACTATCATCCACAATCTCTCTTTTCATTCTCTTCTTCCTTCATACTTACCAACACCCTTCTTCAGGTTCTTGACAAAGCGAGAGCAGCAGCTGATGCAGAGGCGTCACCATGCTGAGGAGCTGCTGCAGTGGAAACAGCGACTGGACCAGGAGGAGGCAGAGGTCCGTAGGATGGAAAAGGAGGCCCTGGCTGTTTGGGACAGACAAAAACCTCGAGACAAGGACATGGCAGAGAGTGAGAAGAAGGAGATCTCCAACATCAGCCTCAGCCTCAGTCACCATCAAAGCTCAGAGCCAAGAACTGACAGTGAGAAAGGTGAAGCAACATAATCATAGCTAGGTTTATGACGGATTTAAATCTAAAGGCAATATGGAAGCAGAGTGAAATATAGGACATTTGTTAATAGAAATTACTTAATGGATCTGTTTTACATTTTTACAGACTATGTGAGTGACTGTTCCTCAGTGACACCTGAGTCCAGTATACACACAGAGGCACTGTGCTCCCAGCAACCAGGAAGCCCATCTTCAGTACAACCTGTGTCGATCCCTGAAACACCTTTGGCCTCCACCCAGAGCAGCCCTGCAAATTACACCCAGGACTTCACTTCAGCCTCCCAGTCACCAAGCAGACAAGTATGCATGAATTTGGCTTCCTTTCCTTGTTGTATTTTAGTGTTTAGTACCAGTTCATTCTGTTTCTGTTGGCGCTGTTTGTAGTCTGTCACTGTGTGAGGGACATGCAACAGGGTAAACATACATTTGTGAGTTTACTGTACATGTAAAATATTAATCCATGCACACCCTTATCAGTCCATCTGACTCCTAAGTAATTTTCCTTTATCTTCCCCTCCTCCTCCTGTTTAGTCTCTCCAGTCTCCACTTAAAGGCAGCCACAGCCCTGCTGCCTCTCCTTCAGATAGTAGCAGCAAAACCAAGATGCAGCTTCGCTCCTCCTCCCGGACTGCCAACCAGGCCCGGATTCAGCCAACTGAGCCTCCAATGGCCACACAGACTGGTAAGTTAACAAATGACTCAACACACACACACCGATGAACATTTTTGAGGTGTATAATAGTTTGTGAGAGTTCACAGAGAAGATAGAAGAAGGTAACAGAGAGATTGGACATAATGCAGCTATATGCTGGCACTGTAGTCAGGCATAATGTGATGCTGCCAAGAATACATTATGCAAGCACTTCCCTGATACCTAACCTGCTTAGCTGTGTGATAGGAGGAGAGAACCCTTTGCATTGCACTTAGTTATCACACAAGAAAAGACAGTTTGCTGGACTAGCATTGTAGCTGAATGTGTTTAATTCATTATTGTGCCACTGTTTAAACCTTTAATCTTTGTACAACTGTTTGTTCATCTCGACAAGTGAAGCTACATGCACTAAAATGAACTTAACACATTCTTGGTAAATAAAATGTACACTAATCTCCAAAGAATTGGGTATGAGTGCAAGTGGGCACAAAGGTGGATTACCTCTTGGCTAATCAGAGATCTGGCACTGGTTTCACATTCTAACTGTGATTTATCATCTAAATTTGCCTTCAGAACCCATTTCAGACCAGAGTGACATAGAGAGCCGTATCAAGGCCCTGAAGGAAGAGCTCAGAAAGCGAAAGTTTATGGCCTACCAGTTGAAAAAAGAGCAGAAGAAGAGGAACAAGGAGCGTCTGAAGGCACAGGAGGCCAGCCTACTTAAGCAGTTGGAGGTAAATGTGTGTTAGTGCATTCATTCATATACTAATTTATATAAGCAGATTCGTTCATATCTTAACTTTGATTCTCCTGTTTTCCTTTCAGAGTTATGACAACTTCATCGAGAAAACGAAGGCAGAACTGAACAAGAAGCCAGACTTGACACCTGACACCGAGTCCCAGATCAAAGACTCAACCTCAATTGCAGAGCAGTCCAGTATTAAAACACCTGCTCACAGGTACCACAAACAGCTGTAAACATGTCCTTCTGGTGACAACTTATCTTCGACTGTAATGAGTTAGGGAAGAATGGTGTTCAATTAAAAACAAATCCCTCTTTTTCAGGTCTGAAACCAGCAAAATCTCTCACAGGACAATTGATGCTTCATTCGATCACAGTGAGTAATGTTCTTATTATAATTAATTTATACATTATGCATGGTTTTTAGTTTGATGCTCCAATAATAAGGACTCTTTCCTATCATGACAGAAGCCCTTCCTCAGCCTGATCATAGTAGATCCACCTCAGTACCTGAAGAATTGTCTGATGAAGACCCACCAACAGTCACTCCAACCCCATTGTACGGCAGCCCGGAGTGTCCGACCTCAGGACCGAGGAGCCACTTTTCCACAGAGGGTCTTTTGAAACCTTCTTCAAAGGAAGCCCAGACACAAATGATTGAGTCAGCGGATGAGAAAATTGATTCCCATCAAAGATCTGACATTCAGGAAGAGCTGGAAGTGGAAGTAAGCTCCAAGTTCGAGGATCAACATTCTGAACGTCTTCTCAAGCTAGAAAAAGAAAACAGGCTTGACTCTCAGGAAAGGCTGTCTACATCTAAACATGTTTCCTCATCCACAAGTGAAGATAATCGATATTTCCCAGCTGCTAGCCTTGAACAAGACAAACAAATTGAATCAAGACAAACATCTGAAGCTGAGGAAGCTGTAAAATTTGATATCTCCTCTAGTAAGTCACGTTCAGCTGCAATGGACCTAAAAATCTCACCACATCCAAGCTACAGCTCCTCATCCAGTGACCATTCCTGCTCCCCTGATGCCTTCTCTTCAAAGGAGGCGGCACCCATGAAGGACGTTGAGGCATCTTCTCCCATAGCAGATAGGTACCATGATGATTTTGACTCTTCAGTGAATTCTTCAACCAGGGAGGAGCATCATAGTTCCAAGCCTGCCTCCTCCGAGATCAAGGTTTCGAGAAAGGATTCCCCAAGTGGAGCCACGCCGTATGACAGCCAGGATGAGGAGGTGGAGGAGGAAATAGCTGAAGAACTGAGTCACCGTTCAGGCACCAGTGGGACTAGCCATCAGTCTGGACAACTGTTAGATCTTCAAAACCAAACAGAAGACTCTAAACGTGAAAGCAAGGACATTGTTAATTCCAGCCACTCACCTCCCATCTCTCCATTGCAGACCCCTCTATCTCCTGTCAAAGATGAAATGTCAGGTTTTGATATCGGAGATCGGGTTCTCGTCGGTGGTGTTCAGCCCGGCACTCTCAGATTCAAAGGTCCGACCAGCTTTGCTAACGGTTTCTGGGCTGGTGTGGAGTTAGATAAGTCTGAGGGGAGCAACAACGGCACTTATGATGGGGTGGTATACTTCGAGTGTGATGAGAGCCACGGTATCTTTGCTCCTCCAGACAAGATCACACACCTGCCAGACAAGTTTGAGATATACACAGATACCACCGAGGACGAGGACTCATTCTTTGATGATCTGTCGGACAAAGGTGGGCATAAACGAAAAAAAGACAATGAAAAGTCCAAAAATGAAGGAAATCTGAAGAGTAAAAATGAACAAACATCTCATAAGATTTATGGATCTGGAGATAAAAAGATCTCAGATGAGTCCACGAACAAGGACAGATCCCACCTCAATTCACAGCATCCCATTTCTAATGGCAACACTAGGGACATTATTTTGGAATTTGAGGATGCACCAACCACCCTCCTCATCTCTGACATAGACGGGATTGGCATGGGGAAGCAGAGTCAGAAGGAGATTACTACCCTTGATGAGAGAGAAGACGTAGACTTCCAACACAAGTCCACTCGTGCAGATCTTTCCACAGATATCAGGGATAATAAAGGAGAACAGAAGGATAGAGACTCATTGGACACATTTGCAGACAAGTTCCTCAACAACTTTATGAAAGACACTGTGAAGCAGTTTGCTGAAATCAAAAAGGTCAAAGAACAGAAGATTGAAGCTGCCAATCAGATAAATGGAGACCTGTTTGGTGAAAATGTTGAAGAGGAACTCTGGTTCTCTTCAGTGGAACAAAAAGATGGTCTACCCTTCTTCCTACCTACAGAAAAGGAGGAGTTGTCTTCACCAGAGCTGTGTAATCGACCGGTGAGTGAATAGTTCTGTTTCTTTAGTAAGCTGTTAGTAAAACTTCACGATAAAAATCTTTATTTTTATCTTTTGTTTGCAATCATTGGGTAATGTCAGAGATATGAATTAAAATGTCATTATTAATGAGCAAACACTTTTAAACTGCGGAATATGGGATTGAAATGTGGAATTTCCATTGTGGGGAAACACCAGCAATGACATTAAGTAACCGACCCACAGTGCTTGTTGATTTGACCGGCTGAACCCTTGTTTTTGGTATGTGTCTAACCAAAGTCCAACTTGATGTTGACATACTTTATTGAATTTCGTGCTCTATGCTGAAAACCTTTTCTGTCTGTTATAACCGACAGAAAGAATATTCTTCTAGACTAGTTTAAACCTGTGACACCATGATCTATCGTTGGACATGTTCTGTCATGGTGCAGTTATATATGCATATTTATGTAGCTCTAATCTAAACCTGGAAGTAAGCACGGATTTCACTTTGTCCTGCATATTTTTACCAACAGGAGAGTCCAGTGTTGGGGGCCAGTGGTCAAGAGGAGCTTGCCAAGCGACTAGCAGAGCTTGAACTGAGCCGTGAACTGCTAGATGAGCTTGGCGACGATCAGGACTGGTTTGATGAGGACTTTGGCCTCAGCTCCCGTAGAGAACAGCAAAGACTCAAACAAAAAAAGAGGGAGGAAGAGGAAGAAGTGAGACTGGGAGGAGGAGGGCTGGGAAAGTCTGGCTCATCACCTGGAGTAGGCCTGGGGGGGCTTGTCTCATCACCAGGTGGGGAACAGCAGGTCAAGACTCCACCTAGACCAGAGCTGCCGCTCCCCCTGCCCCCCAAACTCCCTGAACAGCCTGCCATGGTGGTGCCCCACTCTGCCACAGAGGTGGAGAAGATGGTCCATGCTGCCACTCAGGAGATCTGGGAGAGGTGTGGCCTGGGGAAGGAGGGAGCGCTGAGCCTTGCGCAACTGCCAATCCCCAAGCCCACACAAGAGTATCTGGGCAAAGAGGGCAGCAGCCAGGACCAGGAGGCCCTCAGCATCCGCAGCTACAGACAGGTGAAAAGAAGAACTTTCTCGACATGACAGCAAGAAATAAAGAATACCACACAGATAGTCTAGTGAAAAAAGGAATTCATGTGTCCATTAAAAGCACAGTCTGTTACAGTAGTACTAATTCAACAGCAGCGTAACTTGCAGTGTAGTCTGAAGACAGCACTTACTCTGAGTGAGTTCACTGAGGTTAAATGGCAGCCGAGTTCCCATTATGCAGCGGATTTCTCTCTGACTAGCGTCTCAACATTTCCAGAGTACATAGCTTTTCAGATGCCTTTGAGGTCAGACTGTTGCTCCAGATATTTCCTCTGCTTTTCTTTGAATGTAAAAGCCCGAGCTGTTGAGCAGTAAATAATGCTGACATTTTGACACGTTCTCCCACTTATTTATGGTCATCTAACGCAGGATTATTCAGCCTGAGAGACCTTTCCACTGAAGCATTAAGCTCATTTTTAGTATCTCAATACTCTTCCTATTCCCTAGGCTGTTTACGACCTGACGTGGGAGATGCTTCAGGAGATCTACACTGAGGAACCCAACACTGATCAGCCTCAGTGGGTCAAACCACATCGGGTCAAGTCCTCCTTCTTCCATAGAGTAAAGACACCAGGAGACATCAGCAAAATCCAGGTACAGTGCTGCAGGACAGTCCCCATCAACAGAAAAAGGCACTGCTTTTATGTTTTCGAAAAGTCCCAAACTTGGGTACCCTAACTGTATTCCTACTATTTTCTAATATTTTTAATTGCCAAATAGTTCATTAGATTATAGTTCAGCAGTTTGTATTTTATCTTCCAAAGTGACTAGAAGAATAAACAAACTTCACAATGTAGGTTTTTTTTAATTTAACTTGGTTATCAGCAAAATGGAGTCAAATTTTTAAGTTGTATAAAGATTCAAAAATTCACACCTTTTACACAAATGATGACATGGTGTGTTTGTTTTTTTGTTTTTTACTTTGTGTACCAGGAATTTATTGCAGCAGAAGTACTGAAACTGTACGGTCTGACAAAAGATCAGAGCCAGAAGACTGACTGGCAGAAGATGCTCAAATTTGGCAGAAAGAAGCGGGATAGAGTCGATCACATACTGGTAGGTCAAAATTAAATGTTTTGTTTGTTTGTTTTTCTTTTTTGAAATAGAATCAGAACCAGGTTGTTTATTTTGAAGTTTAAAGGTTTGACACAGTGATATTCAGGATTACAGTATTTAATGCTTTATCTGATAACTTAAAGTAGAATTGACCTGGCTAAAACTTATTTTCCCTACAATATGAACAATCGATATCACTGTGCTACAGTAGTTGACCCTGTTTGTCTCTCAGGTTCAGGAACTCCATGAGGAGGAGGCCCAGTGGGTCAACTATGACGTGGACGAGCTCTTTGTCAAGATGCAGCTGGCAGACAGCATCTTTGAAGCTTTGCTGAAGGACACTGCAAACGTGCTGACGCTAATTTATGACAAGAGGGCCAAAAGAGACACCCTCTCCTGATGGCTTTCCTGCTTCGATTTTAAACTACAACCTCTAGCTCAACCCCAGTCTTTCCTCACCCCAGTGAACTCCAACCAACCTACCGCCGCTCGGTCTTCCACCAGCTGATGTGCCAACAGCAAACCCTCAGATGCCTTCAGTCCCAGCATTACCTCTCACTAAACAACTCCTACTTATTTTTGTAACATTAATTTGCTGAATTTGCGTCAGCTGACTATAGCTGTTTGAAAATGTGTTCTGCACACAAAATGCCTCTCAAGCAATCCAGCCTTGTTAACCCTTAACACCATCTGGTCTCACTTCCTGAACTGGTCCTTTTTTGTAAACACCAGTTAGAGAATGAGTAGATGTTCTGATAGGATGGACTGTGCCATTTGTTAGCGTTTAAAGTCCATTGATGCTGCTAAGATGATTGTTCTTGTCGGTGACTGTGATATAAGATCCACCTGGAACAAAAGTAGGTTGTTATATTTTGTATTGAATCTTAAAGTAAATGTATATATGGATTCCAAAATTGTAATAGTATAGCAGATAAAGAAAATACAGTGCAGTTTACAGATGATTTGACAGTGACATGATCGTGTGTTGACTCTGTAATCCAGCGCATTCAAATTAAACAATGGTTAAACTTTTACTTTGAGGGTGAACAGCAGTGGACAGCCCCTCATGTGTAGGTCTGTAAACCTGCCTTAAATTTGAAAAACTAGTTGAGAGCATCACACATTGCAGCCTTCTTGCTTGTTGCAGTGAATTTTTGTCCAAAATCTGGTCTTCAGCAAGAATAATGTATACTCAGTTGGACTAAGGTCAGGTGACTGACCAAAATATCTGTGTTAACTCTAGCTGTATGTTTAACATCATTGTCCTGCTGCATTGTCTTAAAATTAGAAAAACAAAATCCAACTCTGTTCACTCAATATGGATATGAACACCCTGACACCCTTAAAGCTGAGAGTAAGCACTTTCACTTTAGAGTGATATTACATTTTAAATCCATTGTGCTGGACGAGAGCGACAACACATGACATTTGTCAGCAATCAAACACTGTGACACTGCACTGTATTGAAACCTCACTGAGATCCGATATTGTATGAAACATATTGTGTCCATAATTATATTATTTATTGTGCGAAGATGTTTGATTAGAGGAGTGAGGAACATTTTCAGTTGTAAATGACCTTGTCAACATATTGAGAGAAGATTTTAACATCTAATGAAATTGTAAAAAAAAAAAAAAAAGCACAAACAAATGTGAATGTGAACATGGCAATATATTATGTAGGAGGTTTGAAGAACTAAAACAAGAGAAAGAAAATGGGGGGAAAACTTTTAGTATTTAAAAGTAGTGTTAATTAAAACTGTTCTGTAAGACTTTTATTGTGGCCACAGCTGTCCAGTTGGTCAACTTGATCGCTGTGTCCCACTTTCGTATGATATGGTAACATTTTGAAGCAGTTGAAAAACAGTATGAAAACATACAGTGAGTGTTACCGTGCTGTAACTGAAGCTTTAGCCCCCCCATTCAACATTGTTTGTTACTTTTTTGTGGTAGCATTGAGGGACAAACATGTCCATCAACTTCATGTTCAAAATCAAGTAACCATGCCGGCGTTCACTCTGTCATTTTTTTGGTGTGCAAACACAGAGGATACTCAAAACACGGACTGAGTGTATAGTATGTAAGTGGGACACACAGGACTGACAGTAGTCACTTGATATTTTTAGAACCACACACAGGATAGAACTGAAATGCTGGATTTGAGCCTTACTTATCCTACAGTCCGTTTACCTTCTCTGACCTGAGAAAACACCTTTCGTCTCTTTATCAGTTGTCCTGGTAAAGGTCACAAGCTGAACATTTGCCCAAAACACATATAGGCGTGTAGCAACATGGTTATATGCTCCACTTGCTGCTGTGAAACATTTTAGCAGGCAGCAAGTCAAAACCAGCCATCAGAATGTAGCCTGGCAGTGCAGTCAGACAACAGAGATCTTTCTCAACTTTCAGTTTCAAGTGCCTCTTTGAGTTGAGTTGTAGATTTATAACAAACTTTGTTAATTCTTTGAATCGAAACTTTGATTTTCAACATCCTTGGACCTATTTTCTTTGAATGTCTCTTTCAACTGCTGTATGCTACAATTTTGTAAATTATCTTTAAATAACTGCTCTTCCTTCTAACCGGTTAGCCAATACTTCAGTTTCTGCCTTATCCATCTTTCTGTATCGATGCATAGTTGAGAATGTTTTTTTAAACCTTCTAATTTTCCTTTGCTTCAGCCCAAGAAGTGTTTTTATGCTAACAGAATCAATGAGTCACGCTAAAATTTCACCTGATGCTTGTCCACATCTCCCCTGCGTCTGCATATAGACACAGTTGAGTCATTTTATTGATAAACTCTATCAGGAACTACTGTGTGGACAAAGGCTGCCTAGTGTGAGTCATAGAGCTGATGAGGCTGAGCACGTAGGACTGTTTCCAAGGGCTTACTTTAGTCCTCACTGTCAGCGCTGCTTAGATCCAACAAACTGTACAAACTCATTGTGGCACGTGTGACAGAGCTCCTTAATCTTCATTGACTGTTTCGGAGCTAAAGTGACCTTAAACTGAGTACTTCATCGTTTTTCTACTGTCGATGTTTTAAGAGTTGCTAAGGGGTTTCAAACTGTAAATTATATAATGTAGAAAAAGACCAAAAACATTTGAGACCGACCTCTCCGTGCTGTATCGCTTGTATGTCTGGTCTTTAGGCGTATGTAACCGTAATCTTAGAAACACTTTCTGTAAGGCTTTATTGCAAACCCTCTAGGATTGTCCTGTTTAATTGATTGTATATGGGAGGAAGTAAAGTTCTCCTCTGAAACTATGCAGTACTTGGTCTTATGCATTGCTTTATATGTGTGGACCAAACAGCTCTGTAGATTTAATAAACCTCCTAGAAGCTTGAAGCTGTTTGGTGTAGGGTTGGGGTAGATCTGAATTGGCACGGAAAGATTTGATCATCAAATTAACCCAGTCAGACTAGAGTTCCCTGTTTGTCTTTTGAAATGTTTATGAATATTTATAATAATGTGCTGTGAGTGTGCGCTGAGTGCACTTAAAGACTTGTACAATTCTTTTATGTGTGTAAATATACTGTCCATCCCATCTGTCCCACCGTTACTGTAACCTGAGCGATTGTTGTAAAATAAACACTGTTTACTTTGCAAATATGTGCATAGTATATATTTGTTAACTAAATGACCTTTGAAATTGTAAATAAAGCTTTCATTGTTTCTAAAGGACTGCCGACTTGAACTGTATTTAGTGCAGCAGTTACATCAGCGTTGTTGCCGCACTGACAGCCGGCCAAAGATATCCTAACCAAAAGCAGATGTTAAGATTTGTTGTTGCTGCAAATCTGGGATGATGTGTTTGGATGTGGTTGGGTGAGAGTTTATCATTGTGTCAGGTCACATTGAAAGCACTATACTTTATCTATCCAAGCCGTAAAAAAGTAAAAACTCATCACCCCTAGACTGATGATGGATGTAGAAACTCTTAGGGACACCACTTTCATTCCAATTCACATGTATTATTTCATGAAGTTGGATACTTGTGGATGGTATTTGTCAGTCAACATTAACATTTGCCTGTTTTAGGAAATAAAAACCACTGGAACATAATGTGTGGAGACGAGAGTTAGAGAAAATATCAAGAAGTTTTGTTTTTGGTGTTTCGTTAAAAAAATGTCTTCACGGGGGGGGCTTGCCCTGGGGACTTTTTCAAGATTCAAATATTCAAAGTGTTTATTGTCATAAGCACAGTAAGCAAACATGTTTCTCTGTACAATGAAATTCTTCCTTTGCTGTCTACAGAATGCCAACAATGTAAAAAATATATACAACAAAAATATACAAAGTAAAGCAATTTTACAGGACCACATGTGATAAATATAGAAAAAAAGCAACAATAATGATAATAATAAAACAGTGCCAATCTGAACCGTGCAACTTGCATGTGCAAAGTGTAAACAGTCGGGACAGTTATGAGGTAGAATTTTTTAATGTGACTGTAAACTCCTGCCGCTGTTTGGGATTCTGATGGCAGCGGGAAAGAAGAGTTGGTCTTGGATTTAACGCTTCTGTATCTCCGGCCTGAGGGTAGAAGTGTGAAAAGCCCATGCTGGGGATGGGTAAGGTCTTTGAGGATGGAGGCAGCTCTTCTGTGGACTCTGCGGTGGTAGATGCTCTGCAGAGAGAGCAGTGGGGTCCTGGTGATCTTCTCAGCAGTCTTTACCACTCTGCAGGCGTTTGCGGTCCAAAGCAGAAGTGCTGCCGTACCACATGGTGATACAGCCGGTCAGGATGCTCTCAACAAAGCAGCTTTAGAAGTTGCTGAGGATCTCAGGCGACATGCCAAACTTCCTCAGCCTCCTCAGAAATTACAGCTGCTGTTGGGTTAGCCCTCCTAATCAGCTGTGTGGTGCTGAGTACTTCAGTACAATTTTCTGCTACTTTATACCTTTTGACTCCACTAAATTTAGTTGATGACTGACTGCATTTAAATCAGGCAATCAGTTTAAAAAGCTAAATATTTAAAAACACACATTCTGATAATCAGATAAATGCTGAATATCAGTTTCGATAATTGCCCAGGCCATCAGTAATAATCAGTCTTCCCTTAGTATACAATATTTATATATAGTGTATATATATAATCGATAATAATAATTCTGATAATCGACCAGATCGACAATCAATATATATTGATTGTCGATCTGGTCGATTATCAGAACACATTTTTTGTTTTGTTTTATTTAATTTTTTCAGTCCAGATGCCAGTAAAATAGATTAATTTGAAAATCTGCTGTTTTGGCTCTGATGCAGCGTGTCATCTGCAAAATCAACTAGGTTTATCAAATAAAGATAGAGTTAAAAAGTACAATGTTTGCCCCTAAAGACAAGTAGAATGGAAGTTTAAAGCAGCGGAACATGGAATTACTCAAGTAACTCAAAATTGTACTTAAGTAGCCTCCAGTACTTGAGTAAATGTACTTAATTGACTTTATTTTTTTATTTATTTTTTTTATTCATTTGTTTGTTTGTTTGTCAAACTCATCGTCCATTGTTTTTCTGTTGAATAATGAAAGAATATTAAATATTAATACACTTTAACAGTTATTTCCTGTATGAGAGCCGTGCAGGGGCAAAATTGTGTCCGTGTCACTCAAAACGCTGACATCATTTCATTACATATTGTGAGCGAGTTGGAGAGAAGGGAGAGTGTTTGTTTTGAGGGTGTGTAACTTTGACAAGAGCGGTATTTTCCTGAGTCACCGGGTAGCGCGACGGGGGGAGGACCCATGCAGCCTGCTGGCCGGGGGGGGAAAAAGAGGGAGAGAAAGTTGTGAGAAGTTTGGTGAGTCGGTAGTTCAGACCGACCGTTAGCGGCAGCAGCAGCAGCTCGGACGGGGAAGATGGCGCGGCGCTGCGGCCGTGCCACGTCTTGGCTTACTGGACAAATAAAGATACATCCCGGAAAGATAGCAACGTCTGCGGTTTGGCTCTGTTTTTGCCTTCTTTTTCCTCCTGCCGCGGAGGCTGGACTGTACTCCAGTTCTGACCAAGTCATCGTGTTAACTCCGGATAATGTGCAGTCGGTTTTGATTAACTCAACAGCTGCTATAGTTGTGGAGTTCTACGCTTCGTGGTGCGGACACTGTGTCGCCTTCTCCCCCGTGTACAAAAGTCTGGCGAGAGACATTAAAGGTGGGTAAGGGCCTGATGCAGGTCACGTAGCTAGCGCCAACTATTCACAGTGGCACTTTGTTTGAATATTAGTCTTGTATAATCATTCCTACTTAACTATGAGCTTGCTTTCTTAACATGACAAACCAGCTAAATAGGGCTTAATAGTCTATAATGAATTTCTCTGTGGCTTAAATGTTGCCAGGGTAACACCCCCCTGTGTCTTTTATCATTTGAATGGAGACAGTGAGAGCACCAAGCTGTCCTTTCTGTTAATTAGAGCATGTGATCTAATGAAAATCTCCTATGTCTCTCCATCACATCCTCCAACTGTTTCTGTAGCTCATGAGCCAGAGGAAAATGCCCCACAGCCATGAGATTAAATATAATTAGAGTTATAGTTTAGGGCAATGTCTCTGGTGATGGCAGGAGGCCTGACACAGTCATGGGGTATTTCAGTCCAGTGTTTCAGTCAACAGAGGCAACAGATCTCTTGGTGTGCTGTCAAGTGCCTTCAGGGGTGAATAGGGTCATCTGCTAAGTTCACCTCAGAATGAACATTCAGTCATTATCTACTCACTTCCATGTTGATGAAAAGTCCAATGAAGTTTCAGCCGATATGGCTTTTTTTTTTAGTTTTTTTTTTAGTTTACTTTAGACTTCCTCTCAGCTACATTTATTTGATTCATTTAGTTACTAGATACTTTGCAGATTGAGATTATTGCGTGTTTATTGGCTATTGATTGTGACGCGTTACTAATCAGATATTGTTGGAGGCGGGATATTGTGTGAAAGGATGCTGCATCAGAGCCAAAGTGGCACATTTTTAAATTACTTTATTTTGTGGGGAATCTCACAGAACAATCACAGATATTGATTATCAGAAAATGTTGAATATCTGCCCTGAGCTTCGCAGCAAAACAGAGATGCAGCATTGTCCTACAGAACTGAAGTAGATGGGGACTAAAACATGACTCCATACAGTTTGTCCAGTGTAATCTAAACTCTGGAAGCCCTGAGATCCCAAACTGATTTGAAAAGATAATATTTACACTCTCGTGGCATTGGTCGAGCTCATGCACCAACTTCAGACAAAGTGCGTGCTAATACTTTAAGCTAAGCAGCTACAGTGAAGATTTAGGCTCTTAAAAGGGTAACATTATTAAACAAGTTACCATCTACTTCAGTTGTTTAGGAAAAGGCTGTAACTCCATTTTGCTGTGAAGCTCTAGCAATGTTTTGTGGACTATGGAAACATCACCTGAGATTCCATTGGCATGAGTGTATTGAAATTCAATTCGAGGGCAGTTTGGAATAAGTAAAGTTAATGACCGTATCATCTACATATAAAGCTGAACAAAAGAATTGGAACAAACTAAAGAAGGATTATTAACATAACAAAGAACAAGTGGACCGAGTGTTGAACTCTGGGGTATCCCATTTTGTTAAATGAGTAGATCAGACTCCTGTGAAGGACAACACATTATTATTATTATAATATTATGTAAATAAGAAATTAAACTATAACAAATCATGTTGACATAGACATATAAAATAACAGTAGCAGAAAGTGTCTGCACATTGACAGCATGTGTGATAAGTTTGATGCCTTTTTCAAAAGCAGTACACACTAGCACGCATGGCACAAGTACAACACAGGAATAGACTATAGACTGTGTGGGTTGCAATAGACAGCACTTTATATTTACTGTGGCTCTCCTTCTCCCTCTATTTGATGTCTGTTCTTCAGAGTGGAAGCCAGCTGTGGACTTGGCAGCTGTAGACTGTGCTGCAGAGGCGAACAGCAAAATCTGCACTGGCTTCGGCATCACAGGGTATCCCACAATAAAGGTATTATACAGTAAAAAGTGTTTACACAGGGCCACATACTGCCAACTTTCATGATGGGTGCAGATCACCATGGACAGATCCCATTAGGAAATGATAATGATGTTTTCCACTGTGTCTACTGTTGAAGACTTCAGAGTCTTAAGCTCATTTTAGCTTACTGTTACCCTTTGAAAGACACATCAGAATTAAATGTGTAATTAAGAAATAAAGAACAGACAGAGCACCCTTTGTTCTGTTTCCAGTGTATAGTGATATTTGCAAGAATTGATAGTAAATAGCAGATTATCAGATACAGAGAAAGGTTCATTAGTTCAAAAAGTCTGTTATGTTATCAGGTTGTTTTGAAATTGAGAAAGAAATCATCTTAAATCACCAGCAAGCTAATTGTTAAGGATCACTTTTTGCTGTGGTATGGGATGTGGTATTATTGATTTTCCTTAATTAAAAAACTTAAGAGAAAAGCAACCATGTTGAAGCAAAACTTTTTTCTTTTTGAAAAAAAAATAAATCATTTTATCTTGTTTTTAATCCTTTATTCCATGAAGTTCATACGCAGTCTGGTGTACCTCTAATTCTTTTGTTCATGTGGCGAATCTGGTGTTATTTCATACACCACATTTCTAGAGCCGGACTGATTGCTTGAGACAGATATATTGGTATAGGTGAAAGTGCTGTCCAATATGCCCCAATATGAATACTTTTTTAAAAATCAGTATCATACCCTGATACTGTATGTTACATTTTTAGTAGTATGTTGTGTAGAATGTACTGAATGTGTCGAAAAAAAAAACCTATTTGGTGGTACAAAGGTATTTGATAAACCAGATCAATTCAAGAATTTAACTTTTTTTTTTTTAATAAGACCAGGCTCTATTTTTCCTCTTTATTAGTGTTTTTCAGTTGTTTTATAGTCACAATTTCTTCGATGGACTTTATTTTTTGTGTTTCTGGAGCCATTTTAAATAAACACTTAAATGATATCAGTAAATGAATATGTTATGTTTTGTTTTATTTAATCTAATAGATAACCTTTTTTTGGGATAATTTGTCATAACTTTTGAAGTAGCTTCAAAATCGATAGCATTCACCTTGGATAGTTATTATTCAGTCAGCAAGGGACTTTTCTCCTCATCTCAGTTGTTTTATTAAAATTCAGTGTAAATTGCATGTAAGAAAATGCTATCATACATCATTTTCTGGATGAGAAAGTGATAGATTGATTTAGATAGTTAAACGCAGAAATCTTTTCACAATCGAGGTAACTTTGGCCAGATCAGCAGGCACACTGCAGAAACGCTTTAGCTCCAAACATCTGCATTTGTGTTTCTAGCGTATCTGATTAGTCAGCAGTAGTGTGTGTTTGAGACTCTGCTCTCAGTCATTCAACGAAAGCCAATGAAACAAAGAGCTCCTTCTGTTTGAACACACAGCGGAGCTTCAACATCTGCGACTCATTTTAACCAGGAAGGATTTAAGGGTCAAGACGGACCGGGGGGAAAAGCTGCTCCCCCACCAAACATTACACAACATTGCTTCGCTCCTCTCATGGTCGTGTGAGGGCTGTCATATTTCATCTCACTTCTCTCTTTCTCTCAACTTCCTTCATAACCTAAACCTTCTCTCTCTCTCTTTCACTTTGCAGTTCCTTCATGCTTATTCCAAGGCTGGTTCTAAAGGACAGGCAATGAAAGGTACTAGTGCACACAGAAGATATTCAGGCCAATAAAAATCAATGGCCTGGTGGATGGTGTCAAATTAATAATTTGCATACTGATCATAGTTTTATCAGCCCTTTGTCTCATATTTTATTTGTGGCTTAGTTTTCCTTATGCAGATTAGCATTAGACTTGGTTACATTGCATTAATGAATTGCTTGTATACACGCTCAGGTAGTCATTAGTTTATTCTGGTGAAGCAACATTTTGCATGAGAACGAACGGCAGTGCATAATGTTCTCTTGTTGCTCTTTGACCTTCCAGGTTTCCCTCGGGAAGTTCGGGGCCTCCGTCACAGGATCATAGACAAACTTGAAACCCATGCGGAGCCCTGGCCCCCTGCCTGCCCTCCACTGGAGCCCACCAGGTCACATACACATTAGTCCATTTTCGTTGTAGGAATAAAGCTGTTAGATTTTCTTGAGTGATTTTTATTCAAAAACTTTACCTTTTTATTTAAACAAGGAAAGCCATTGATGCCCTGATAACAACACATGTAGAATAATACATATAACATAAAACAAGTTTACAGTGCATCTAAAGCAGAAGAGGTAACATTACATGTAAAACACCTATATTTGTATCGCTCACTTTCTATTAAGAGAGATTTGAATTGATAAAAAACGGAGCAGCTTGTCTCGTTCTAAGAGTTTTTCCAACATGTCCATTTGTACAGCGTTTTGTATTATAATGGCATTTACACAATCTCAGAATTGATATGGAGATCCTCAAGGACCTCATAGTCTTGAGATCCAGAAAGGGCTGTATGTAGTGTGATGACTAAATTTTAAATGAGTCCAGATTTAATCCTACGCTTACATATCTCATAGTTTCATTGAACATATGCTTTCTGAACTTAAGCTTTCTTATAATCAAAGAATACCACAGTGTTGTGAATTATAGTTCCTTGATTAGCTTCAGTATTTGCAGGCTTTGTTGCAGGCTTGTACTACTGCGGCTGCAGAAACGTATTTTTCCAGCACATTGCATCATTTCCTCTGATTTCATTTGCACTAGTGCATTAGTGACAGAATCACTAGACCAACTACTAGGCAACATTGACTCGGTCAACACTTCTAGCCCCTCCTGCTCTGCCCACACACTGCCTTGCATGTATTTAGACACAGGCATTTTTTCTATTCTAAGCTTTAAAGGACTCCTGTCAGAATGATCAGGTTTTCTTCTTCTTTTTCTTCTTTCACACTGAAAATGATAAGTAGATTTGAACTATCATGCTCTCTTGCTTCACGACAAAAAGTCCTGATTACACAAGAACATTTTTCAAGTGGAAGTAATGTAGTTTAATGCAGATGTCAAACTTGAGTACAGTAGTTAAATGTTTGTGACTGTGGATGTAGGTGCTCCTCAGATGATAATAACCTTGTGCAGGATCCAAGGCAAAACCAGAAATGAAATTAAGCCTTCTCAGTTTAATTTTAGGATGTCCCTTTTGTCTTTTAAGATAAAATGTACCCAGAAAATTCAGCACTTGTTTATTTTTTCTTTTTGATCCCTACAAAATCAACTGTCAACCAATCAACTGATCACCATGAGAATTATTGGTGATGCTTGGAGTTTCTTCAAGGCCTACTGCAACACATCCATGGGGATTCCAGTCTTGCATGTTTTCATCTGCTGCTCTCTCTCCAGCCAAGCAGAGATTGAAAGCTTCTTTGAGACAAACAACGTGAAGCACCTGGCTCTGATCTTTGAGGAGGCTAAATCCTACATTGGCCGAGAGGTACAAATTTTCCATTGACCTGAGCTGTGTATTTTTTTTTTCTTAAGAGAAGTGCCTTCAAATAAAATGAATATCGTTCTATGTATGTACAACCACATAACCTAAAGACTCGTGTTATGGCCGACTTCACAACTTGAACCAGAAAGTAGAAAATAAGATGATGTTATGTTTTGCTGTACAGAAATCCTTTATCCACATGGTCTTTGGTTGGAAATGATTGGACATCACAGACACACATGGCATATAATTTGTTAATATTTTGAAATATACCATGACTAAAATATTCTATTTATTTATCTGTATGCGCATTGTTGGTATTCCCCAGGTAACTCTAGACCTGTTACAGTTTGAGAACGTTGCAGTACGGAGAGTCCTGGGCACTGAAGAAGACCTGGTAACCAAACTGCGAGTGACAGAGTTTCCATCCTGTTACCTTTACTACCCTGGAGGCAACTTCACCAGACTCCAAGTGTGAGTATCTGTGCAGTCTTTTCCTTCCGCTGCTTAACACGGTGCTCTACCACTTATAATTCCTGACGAAGTTTGGCACTGTCACTTTTTAGATAAATGAAAAAAAGAACATGTAAGAAAATATTCTGTATCTCCTGAAGCAGATATAGTGGCTTATGTGGAGATTGATGATGATGATGAAAATAATAACTATTATTATACCAGTTTCACCAGTTCATGTTTTTCTTAGACAACTAACAAGGAGTCGATATTCATTGGTATTCAGGTTGTTGTTAAACAGATCCCTATTTAGTAGCAGTCCATTATATGGTGTAAAGCCGTAAAGTCGCACAGGTGTTGGGGCTTTCTACATTAAAGGAGAGGGTGTAGAAATAGCAGGTAAAATGTGGGACACATTCGCTTCGCTCCCCCGCTCCCCCGTAACCTAAACTTCTAAACATCTTTTACCATAGATATTCCTTACTTGTTAACCTCTTAAGTTTTGTTAGATACTTAAAACAGTTAACTTTTATTTAATTAAAATTAGTTTAGGACAGGCGCGCAGGTGTTGGAGTAGTTAGAGCGCATGCCATAAACGCAGCCGACCCCGGTTCGATTCCGGCTGGAGGTCCTTTGCTGCATGTCGCATCCCCCTCTCTTTCCCATGTTTCCTCACTGTCTCCTGCTAATAAAGGTGTCTATGCCACAAAAAATCTTTAAAAAAAAATAATAATAAATTAGTTTTGCGACAAAATGATGATTCCTTTTGTTTTAAAGGCCCTACACACTCCACCTACTCAGGCGTTTTCCCTCATTTGACCTCATCTTAGGACGGTGAGAGCTTTGTACAGACTGTGCTCACTTAACATCTGTTTGACCCTCATTTTACATTTTGTTGTTGAGCATAGTCAGACCAAAATTTGCTCTTCACTCATTTCTGTGTGAAGCTGTCAAACTTCCAACCTTAGCAGAGGTATAAATAGCCAGAACAAGTAATAACATATGTGTGGGTGTGCAGGACTTGACTGCATATTGTGAGGCAATTTAAGGACAACGTAGCAAAGGGTTAGTGTAAGGACATGTCCAAAATAGTGCTTCTTGTTATTTAGCATTGAACTACTAACAAGGGGCACAGAAAGAATGACGTCAGCACTGGTGCAGACTTGCTGTCCGGAGGTTTTATTGTCCACTTCCTTTCCACACTAGCCGGTTTTGGATGGCCCTTAAATGACAAACCTACTTTGTAAACATTCAAATTGAAAAGGCCGGATTGTTGTTGAGTTAAAATGTAACCATGACTAAACAGTAGCGAACGGCACCTCCCACAGGACGTAACAATGAGTTAAACTTTGCTTGAGATCATCCAAAATTGCTGATTGTTATCTGTGATGTACAGGACAGTACACTGGTACAAAGTGGTGAAACAATGTTGTTACTGTTCCATCCAGCTTGTTCTGCAAGCACCAGTCAGCGAACAAGTGTTAATTGTATGATTGTCTGATGTCATCAAAAGTGCATCAAACAGGCTGCATTTAGAAATTACGCACAAGGCTTTAACTCCTACATTATCATTAACCTAAAGAAGAAGAAAACTTCATTAGAAACATTTACACAGACAGGCAGGGCACCATTGAGCCACAAAGATATTAACACTTTTTTTTAAGTGAGTGTATGTGGGTGGACGGTGTGAAGCAAACATGAGCTATTTTTGTAAACATCTCAATGAGAGCTCAAACTTTCTACAGTAATTTCCATTAAGCTTGATTTAAAAAACACAAGTTTACTTTACTTTGGCTCCTATTGTTCACACGTGACAACTTTGCTTTCTGCCGAAAACCTTCATCGTGTGCTCATTATTTCAACCCTATTCATGAGAATACTTATAAACATCTGGCCCCTTAATGGGATCAGAGCATCAAAATCGCTCCCATTATTCACTATCATAAAGCGGCGCTGATCATTCCTCACCCTGCAAATTCATCTGCTGTTTCTGCCTCTTTGTTTGGCTGTTTCAATAACTTGGCATGCAAAGAGGACTCTTTTTAGTTGACAAATGCAAAAAGGAAATGATTTATTGCTGATTTATTTATTCACCCTCCATCTCTCCCCTTCCAACCCCCCTCATCTCCATCACTGTACAGAGGGGAGGTTTTTTAATTTCTTGCATGAAAACAATGTCATTGCTTTTCTGGCTTCACCTGCCAAACAAGCCCCAGCCGCACACGGCGACAGATGGCCTCCCATCATCACTGAATGTCTGATTGATCCTGGGAGAGCTTTGTGCGTGCTTGTGTGTGCGTGCTTGTGTGTGTGTGTGCTTGTATGTGTGTGAGAGGGAGAGAGCGTGTGTGGGCGTCTCACATCCGTCATGCATGTAATGTGTGCCGGTCCCAGGTGAATGCATTCCCCCCCAGCCCACCCTGATGCCTGCCCGCCTGCCCGTCGGCCCTGGGGATCGCTGGATGAATGGCTCTCCCTTCACATCTGTACACTCCCACCAGACACGCAGGTGTAATTGAGTCCCGGGCTGGTGTGAGTGAGCGTAGACCCAGAGTATCCATCCTCCTTATTACCATCCTGTTCCACTTTTATGATTCTCTCTCTCTCTCTCTCTCTCTCTCTCTCTCTCTCTCTCTCTCTCTCTCTCTCTCTCTCTCCCTGCTCTCTCGTACAAGGGGAGAAAGCAAATGAGAGGAGGATATGAGGGGTGGAGGAGAGAGAGAAAGGGAGAGAGAGAGAGAGCATTAACGGTTGTGGTTCCAGTCGTAGCGTTATCACATGGCTTAATGATCAGCGATCTCTCTCAGTTCCACGCTACTCTGGCACCATCTGCTCGGTATTTGAAATGCATTCCCGTAAGTGTGTAAAATATATGGCCGCGAAAAAATACAGGTCATAAAACATTTTTTATAGCCGCGGACTGCTGAAACAAAAGGCCAGGGGGAAAAAATGCATTTGTTTGAGAGCCATGCACTTTAGTCAATACTGCACAACCTGGTTTGCATGGACATTTAGTTGTAACAGCCTCCGCTCTTCTATGAATGTTTGAAGCAAGATTTTAGAATCAAACTGCAGAGATTTACTCCTCATTTTGCTACGAGAGCGTTAATGTAGGGAGAGAATGACTTGCGTGCAGGCAGTGTTTCAGTTCATCCCAAAGGTGTTGGAGGGTTGAGGTCGAAATCTTTCACACCAAACTTGGAAAAACGTTATTTACAAACCCCTCTTTGTGTGTACAGTACACTGTTCCAAGACCTTCCCAATCGAACAATGTCAATATCACATCTACAGGAGAAAGTACTGGTGCATCCCAGTTTCATTTGTTAGTAAACTTTTCTTGGAGGAAAAACTACAGTATTTTCAAGAACATATTTAACAAATCATGCTTTCAAAAAGTGATCAAATGGACAAAACCTGCCATTTAATAAAGAGGCGGAGACATGTCCCCAGCTTCCCCAGTGTAAATTACACCTATGGTATTAAGGATCCTTTAATTAGGGCTAAGGGTCAAGCATAACCCATGTAAATGTGCCACAAACGATAAGGGAGAGGATGTGCACACATCTTACCTCGTACATGTAGTTATGTTGAGCTACCTGAGGGTCTGTCTCACCTGTTCGGTCTCCCTTTCAGCAAAATTGAGGCCCGTGCTTTCTACACGTACGCCCTCCAGAGGCTGCCGGGGGTGGTGCGATCAGGAAAGCCTCCACCAGTCATCGTAGAAGTCCAAACCAACAACACAGAGGAGTCCTGGAGACCTTTCAACATGTGTGTTCGACTCACTCTACATTAGCTTTCTCGGCTCATTCTTCTTATTTTTTGACATCATGTTTGATTGCGTGCCCAGGTCCAGGGTGTACATGGCAGACCTGGAGTCAACGCTGCACTACTCTCTGCGTGTGGAGCTGGCTGCTCACACTGTCATCAGAGGAGAGGCCCTGGTTTCTCTCAAGAAGTACACATCTGTACTTACAAAGGTAAAGTTACCAGAGAGAGCACTGCACACACACATACAGTACACACACCAAATGATACACATTGATGAATGTTCATTTTAATTATTTTAGAGATATTAGATATTTTTAAAACAGATGGAAGGTGGATACTAATCCAGGTAAAATATTTGAGTGACTCGTCATGCAAATTTTTCACCTACTATCATCAGAAACATTCTCCTAGCTGCCCCTTTCATCAGGGGACAGAGGACTGTTTACTGTAAACTATGATGATCAGGAAAGACAACACCATTTTGATGGGACAAAAATCTGAGATAAAAACTGTTGAATTGATTTGTTTCTATAAAAAAAATCTGTATTGGTCAGAAAATAAAAATGATGAGTTATATATTTCAAGCTCCAAGAATATGAAGGAACAGTCAACAGAAATATGTAGTTACGGCAGGCTACCACTAGATGGAGAGTGAGACAGCAGAATGTTTTCTTCTCAAACTCAGCTGCTGTTTTTCACCATTCAGCCTTCAGAACATGTTGTTTTTATTACTTTAGAATCCATCTTATTCCATCTTATTTAGCAAATTCTTCTCATTAACTGTTTTGTCAAAGGCACTTTTGTTTTTTACCACACACACTTGCACACATTAGAAGTGGATGTCATTGACCAGAACAGAAGCACAAATACTCTCTAGGGTATTGTTGACCCTCTTGATGTTGACTCTCAGGGGGATTGAAGCGTGTCAGCCAACCACTGGCTGCCCACAGGGTTTACACAGACACAGCCTGATTACTATCAACTCTCTCTGGGATACCCCAACCACTACTCCTGCTCCTACTATTCTTCCTTTGCCTCCTCTTCCTCATCATACAGCATTCCTGCTTTTGGTTTCACACTGGCGTCTCTGTAAATACTTGTGCATGTGCCAATTGTCTGTGGATCACCAAAACAAAACAAAAACAACCCTCTCCTCCCCTGTTATATTTTCCATATTATTATTATTATTCTTTTTTATTTCTCCTGCCTCTTTCCATCCTCTTTTACTTCTTTTCTGCTCTTGTGAATACAATTTCTTTTTATATTTTTTCTGTGTTTGTTTGATTAATCCACTTTTGTTTACATCCAATACATAAGTTCCTGTTATTTTATCCCAGCTTTTTCCGTCACTCAATCATTACATGCTCCCTCATTCCCTTTTTCCCCTCCTTCCTCGCTGAAGTGTGCCAGCCAGGCAAACATGTTGTGATGATGAGGCCTGACCTGCTATTCCTGTCCCTATTGGCTGTGCACCAGGATGTCTCACTGCCCTAGTCTGCTACCAATCTCTCTGATTATATCTCACTCTCTAGGGAGGCGTTGTAGCAAGCTAGTGTGTATCAGCGTATGTGTATGTATGTGTGTGTGTGTTTTGGGGGGGTGGCAGAGCACTGTGGCCTCCCATTAGCTCCAGTTTGTTTAGTCAATAGCAGCAGGTCCCAGTGGTATTTTTACCCTGTCCCCCTACCAGAACGACCAGCCGCTCAGTGGGGCTTTGTGTAGCTGAGGAGGCCTTCATTGTTGCCACTGACTTGTGACAGTCCTTATTGTCATTTGACTGAGCGATCTCACTACAAAGAGACCAAATCCTTTCAGTCATTCAGCTTGTTAGTAACAGTTAATGTATGACAAGCAAGTGGATTTTAAAACTAGAATTGAAAGATGTTTGAGGTGAGAGTGGAGGGAGCGGGGGGGGGAAATGCTTATGAGCCAATTGGTGCACTTTAGAATATGAACACATTTTTATATTAAGTCTCATATTTTAGAGTTCATATGCTTAATATAAGACAAATTATTGAATTTTTAGGTCAGAAGACCTATTACCCTCCTCCGTCAAACGACTGTTGATAAAGAAATGTCCTCACTGTGAAACCGTTCTTGCTTCCTGATAACAGACACTATATGCACACCTGACACCTGAACCCCCTGCATTAGTCATGTGATTAGATTAGAGTAAAAGTGACTCACGATGTTCTGACCACAGTGTCACCGCTTCACACTGGTGACACATTTCCTCAATCATGACGCACTTTTTAATTTCACCTCATAAAATGATGAGTGGGAAGCACATTTGCATACACCAGGGTGAGTATTTGCATGGGTGACATTGTGTGCAATTAATGTTTTACTATGTTCTGTGTTGATTTTCTTAATTGATTGATTAATCATGTTGCCTATAACATGTTAATACTTCTTCAGATTGCTTATTTGGGGGATTAACAGTCTGAAACCCAAAGATATTCCATTTACTGCGATAAAGGCAAGAAAAGAAGCTGAAACTATCAATGTTTGACATTTTTGCTTGAATATGATCTAAATATCAAAATAGTATTTTCTGTATGTATTATCTGCTCTGTATTAATGTCATGTAGAACTCTGTCCTGTCCAAGAATTATAATTCCGTAAATTCTTTGTTTCTTCCACAATCATCCTCTCATTGCATCTCCTCATCCAAACATGTAAACATGGTGGCTGTTTTTTTCATCATGCACCCGGTCAAAATATTACTAGATTTACTGTCTTGTCAGGCTGAAGCCGGATTTATGAATCCTCTACATGTATATGAGGATTAAAAAAGTGGATCTTGGGAAGCATGAGAGCATTAGCGCGAGGTTTTTAAGGATTACACCTCTATCCTGCTTTTCTTGAAAGAAGCCCTTCAGCCCAGAGGGGACAGAGGGGCAGGGGAATAAAACAAAGAATTAAGAGGGGGGCTTTGGCCTAAAGGGACACAGGCTTCACCCTTCTCACGCCAGGGCTCAGAACATTATGTTCACACACACTTATATCACCAAAGACGCTCTCTGTTTTTCCCTAAAATCAACTGCCCATGTTATAAGGATCATATTACTGTTATGTACGCAATTCTAAAATAGATTGTTGATTAATTTGGCTGATTTCAGTTGTAGTTTCACCTCAGTGGCAGTAGATAACAAGTAAATCTGTGGCTTTGAAGATGAGGCTGCTGTTTGCCTGGTTTCCCCTCTGTGATATGTGTTTGTAGTTTACCCCCCAATTCTGCCCCGTGTGGATTGAAGTTTGATCATTACCAAGGGGCTTCACCCCTTTTTTTACCCCAGGCCTGGCCATGTCTGCCCTGTTGCAGCCAACAGATGCCTCCCTCTCAAGACCCTCAACACAAGGAGCTTGCGGTTTCTCAAGTGCTGTTGATACTAATCGGATCAGGAATGACATATTGCCGGGGTGAAGGGGATTGTCATGGTCCAACTGGGATGGGGGCAGGAGGGATACAGGGTCAGAGGAGGGGAATTGTGTGTGTGTGTGTGTGTGTGTGTCTGTGTGTGTGTGTGTCTGTGTCTGAGTGTGTGTCTGAGTGTGTGTGTATGTTTTCTCAAAACAGAGCACAAATGTGGAGAGAGTTATCTAGTAGAGATGAAAAAATGAAGACAGTTTGAACAGAATATGAACCCATTCCAGTTGATGATCACTACTCTTAAAATTGCTAGTACTTATTTTCATCTAATAATCAATTAAATGGATTTGACAGCTGATACTTGTAATGTTTTTGGATATTATCCAGTAGGGGTTCATTTGCTTTGCTTGTTGTAGGTGCATCCTGGAAGATGCTAACAGTCACTGGTGTAGAAAACATGTGATATTGTTTTTGGTATAACTTGATACTTAATTTTTAAACTTCTCTGCTGTTATTTTTTGCTAAATAAGATTAAAGCTGTCAGAGAAAAAAGAGCTCAATGTATGCCGTGTCTTCACCTGTCTCTCCTTCAATGCCTGTCACTGTTTTTTCCCATAATTCATCATCACGCCTGTGAAATACATTGGGCATATTGATTGACATTGTGCACCATCAGTGATCAAGGCCAAGGGAGTCTGACAGGGAGAAAAAAGAAAATCAGTGTAAAATAAGAGAATTAAGGATAAAAGCATAGCAGGATGACACTGACTAATACACATTTTTTGTACAAAAGTTTAGCGTGGTGAACATTTGTGTTTTAAGGCGATCAACGGACCTGGGCAGCTCATGAATAGTGTTGCTTTGGTGATGCTGACTTAAGCCCATTAGTCTGGAAACACCTGTGTTTTCTCCTATGGTTAAATTCATATGGCTGTTTAATGAGCTTTTCTGACTGGTTGGCATGAAGACCCCAGATCCAGACCTAAACCTATTATAACACTTCCTCAGCAGTGAGCAGCACACATTAGAGGCCTTTGTGTGTGTGTGTGTGTGTGTGTGTGTGTGTGTGTGTGTGTGTGTGTGTGTCTGTGTGTGTCTGTGTGTGTGTGTGTGTGTGTGTGTCTGTGTGTGTGTGTGTGTGTGTGTGTGTGTGTGTGTGTGTGTGTGTGGCAACGTTATTGAAATCAATTATAGTAGATATAATGAGTTGGGATTTATAGAATTGCTTTTCTTTGTCTGTATTTGTAAACTTAAATGTAAAACGAATTATTGGCCATGTTGTTGCTCTAACCAGTGTTGTGTGTGTCTGCTTGGTGGTGAAGTGGTGCACATCAGTCTTAATTACTTATAATGGCCAGTATACTTATGATTGTCTCAGATTCTTAGTCATGTACGGTAGCTGCCTATGTCTCATGCTCATTATCACAATAAGTATCACAACACAGAAAATATGCTACACATTTTTCAGGAAAAAAATGGTTGTTGAAGTAATAATTTTTAACTTTAATGGCCCAGTACTAACCAATATGCTGGAATTGTGTGATTTATGCATAGAGTTATCTGTAGGCCAAGTTGCTGAGGGGAAAGGTGCTCTGGTGCAAAGGGAGGGAAACAGGACAGAGCAGGACTCTGTTAGCCTTGGACAAGGAGGTTTAAGCAAATCAATTGGGGTGTGGTGAAGTGGTCAGGGTGTAACACACAGATCCTGTTAGAGTGTGATGAACAGACGGCTGAGCCATGGACTGAAAGGCGTGCTTGTGTTCAAGATTGGCAGTGTGTGCAGGTGTATTTAGCTGAACAAATGGTGTAGTTACCGAATTAAAAAGACACAGCGATGCAGATGAAAGAAGGTCCATATGTTGGATGACGTCAGCTCTTTTTTGTTGTTTTTGTTCCCTCTCAGATTGCCACATGCACTCTGACAATAACTATAATTTAAAAGATAGTTGATTGATGCATTTACCTTGTTCTGTCCTCACATTAAGAGCCAAAAATGTGTTCAAGAAAATTAGTAAATATGGAAAAGTTGATCAACTGAAAATGAATAGGCACTTGTCAAAGTTTTTTAAGCAGAAATACTAGACCTTTGCCAGATCCAGCTTCTCAGATGTGAAGATCTTGCCATGTATTGTTGTTGTGCATAACCGTAAACTGAACATCTCTGCGTTTTGGAATATAGAGAAGACACTTACAGATGTCACCTTGATCTTAATGAAACTATATATTTTTATTGTTTAATATATTTTCTAACTGTATGACATTTGATACACAAAATGATAAGTTAATGATAATCAATTATTCAAAGAGAAAAAACCTGCAGATTGATAACGAAAAGAATAATTTCTGTAGTTGCAAGCCACACACACACAAGTTACCATGGAAATAGTCTATTTGCCAGTTGTTTGAGTCTTGGAAAAAAGCATGATCCTTTTGTTGTGTCCATTACTGGTAAAAAGGACCATTACCATAAATTGTTCCACAGAGAGGCTTAAAGTAAGAATAGGAGGCACATTTAGCTGAAATTAATTAAAAGGCTCTCCTCTCTTTTACAGTCTAAATTCTCCAGACATCAGCTGTTTCTGTTGTCAGTATCGAATGTATGTGAAGATATAATTGTCTGTGCCTGTCTGCATTCTGTCATCACTGGTCTCAGACACCCATCAGCTGGATTTCCTCTTTCCCTTCACAGACCAACTTCTGCTAGTTACAGGGTCATGTTTCCAGCCAGTTGTTGTTGTTACCATGGTTGTTTGAAAAGATGTAAATACACAGCAGGAGAAAGCGCTGAGTAGCCAGTGGATAAGTGGTTGTTAGTGGCTTAGGAAATAGATCTTAATGAAGGCAGAAGCTTAAGCTCAGCTGCTGTCACATTTTGTGGTTTTCTTTAAAGGTGCTGAGAAGGAAAAACACTCAAACCACAACTTTTGTGCAGCATGTAAACCGTGTTGAGGATGAGATGGCAACTAATAATCTTGAAATTACATGTCAGCTCGGTACATTGTGCGTATGTGTAGGACGAAAATAATGTTAATCTAAGATGAGGATGTTGATTTGAATGGTTCATTTCAGGCAAAGTAGGGTGCGTGTTAAGCAACACGCTCATAAAGCCTGTACAAACATGAATAAATAAATAGCTAAAAACAATTGCAGTCTGTTTTTTAAAGCTGTTATGTGTTGGAAACTGTTCAGATACCTTTCCATGTGCTGACCAAAATATACCTACACTAATACTAGAATATGAAAGACTTAGACTAACTTTTTGAACAGACATATCATTACCCATTTACAAGGAACCGATGCAGGAGTGCACAGGAGTTTTGTTTGCTTTTCAATAAAATACACTTGGAGCTGAAAGAATTAGTTGATGAATCGACCATTCAGTTGACACATTCTTCTCTAATGTAAATATATACTGGCTTTTCTTGTCACATTATTTCTTAGGCATTTCAATGACTAAATTACAAACGGTTTAAGAAAATGAAAATGAAAATAATACTTGCAGCCCTTCTTGCATCTCATCTGTCTCAGCTGTTTTGCCTCTGTCATTTCTTAAAGTTAACACCTGTTTCCTTTGTGCTCTGTTGTTTTGTGTACATAGTATTTCCCAGGCCGTCCATTGGTGATGAACCTTCTGAGGTCTATGAACAGTTGGCTGCAGAACCAGACTGGTGATGAGGTTTCATATGAGGCACTCAAAAAAATACTGGATAACTCAGCACTGGTAAGTAGAGACAGAGCTGTACAGACAAATATCCATTTAATTATCGCAATGAAGTTGGAGCTTTTTGTTCATTCTTGTTGGTCAAGCCAACATTACAATTATTCTGCATTAACTTTTTTGTCTGTCTTTCATCTTTTGTATTCATTGTATTCAGAATTGCTCTGCCCATTACATTCTGCATTGGGGAAGTTCACAAATGCAAATTTGTGACTTTTGTGAGCCTGAGCACGCAGGCTTTTACGGAGAAAGGAAGGGAGAGGAGGAGAGACCAGACAGATAAGCAGCTGCAGGGAGAACAGAGAGCAGTGCATCACAAAATGCACCCAGACTGATGTGAGGACGTCTGTCTGGGAGTAGCCTTGTCGTTCCACTGAGGTACCAAGGTCACTTGTCAGTCAGGCCACTTAATCAGTTCAAAACCACCTCAGAGGCACCAAAGTGATGCCTAATTTGTCAAAGAAAATGTCAAAATGTGATCTTGAACATTTCTATAAAAACACACAGTATGACTAGATGAAAAGATATTTTATAAATATCCAGATATTTCAATATGTACTTTGTCCTTGTCTCAGTGCCAGCACATACAGCTGAGGATCTATGTGCTGTTGTCTTTGGAATGAAGCCTGCATGCCTCCAGTATGCCGCCCCTCGCAAATTGAAAGAGTCACTTACTTACATCATTAGCTTTTAGCAGGCAAATCAATGGATCAATGAATCAATTGGAATGTATGAATAGACTTCGCCTTAGAGGAAATGGACTCTGTACACACGTGCATACACACACACCAAATCTTTACTATTGACATGTGAGTAACCCTGTCAATCACGGCAGCGATGGCAATGCAGTGCTGCAAGAGAAACGACTTTATGTCAGAGAAAATATGTTATTGGATTCAACTGTGGCTCGTGTAGAGATCTGGATAGCTTCTGTTCATTAGTGGAGGGCTGAGCCATTAACCTGAGATTGACTTCTTATTGATCAAGAAAACTACAAGGAACAGCTTTCATTAAGTTGAACACGTTGGGAGGTGCTGGAGAGGCTCTACTTCTAAGAGAATCGTTGAAATGTAGTCTCATTAAAGGATGAGGTTGAGTTGTTCTACCACATTCTATTCTCCTTATCAACAAATGCAAAAAGGCAAAAACCATCAATGTGTCTGTGGAACT
The DNA here is from genome assembly GCA_963678695.2 of Diplodus puntazzo. Lineage (NCBI taxonomy): Eukaryota > Metazoa > Chordata > Actinopteri > Spariformes > Sparidae > Diplodus > Diplodus puntazzo. The sequence continues at coordinate 15,173,244 of OZ023163.1, forward strand.
TGGACCCAATCACATTCAGTCTTACTGAAAATGTATTTAAAATGGGCCAATTGATACTTCAAATTTAGTAGTAGTTTTTCAGTTTTTTCAGCAAACAGTAAACTACCAAAAAGGATTGAATGATCTGTCTTTATCCATTAATTGTCCGCAGTGCCAGGGGGCAGGCTACCTCTACAATTGCTAAGGCATAGGCTACAGCGAAAGATTGTGGATGGCTCAACTAATGTTAATAAAATGGAAATTGTTATTTGATATGTAAATATATCCACTCATTGAGTCAGTCTTTACAGCTGAACACCATTGTGCTCCAATTTGAGAGGATGTGGAAATGAGTTAGTGGTAGAAGAGTTTAAACAGTAAGGTGATAAATGACTGCAAAAGATTGCAACTATTTTAAATAGTTTGCTAAAAGTAGTGAATAGATAGTGATGAAATAGTTATTTAGCTAAAAGTAACAGATAAACAGTTGAAAGAGGGTGTGGATAAATGCATGAAACATCCAGTTTTTGTAAGAATTGTATGAAAAAACGTATCAAACCAGCATGAAAGGTTACAACTCAACTGGAGGAAAAAGTTTTATTTCAGTTGTGATTATGACAGGAATAAATGGGAAAAAAATAGTTGTAAACAAGGTGTAAAATGTACACCAAGAAGGCGGCCTGGTGCTCTTGTGTCTATTTATCTTGCTGTATATATTTTTATTATTATTTTTATTTTTATTTATTTATTTATTTATTTTTTTTATACTTGTGTATATTTGATATTTGTCAAACTAAGTGCTGCTATCTATGTTTCATTGGTTTTGAAACAATGACAATAAACGTGTATCTGTCTATCTAGTTTGGGAATTACTATATTAAGTTATTTATGTCAGAAAGATGGGGCAGAATTCAATCAAAATTTAACACTAGTTTTCATGTTTGTCACAATTATATAACATGTCAGCACATAGTTGTTTGCCATGGAGACCAGAAGCAAAGGAAAGAGCTTTGTCAGGCTGTGGTTATGTTACGTAGACACTGCTTGTTAGTAGGATCAATTCATTGTTGGTTTTGGTCCTTTCTTGGGATTTGTCGACAATGAGAAAATATAGAATATCACCCGGTTTATCCTTTAAGCTTATGTCTTTGTTTTCCTCTTCCCATTTGTCTGTGACTGGTGTTTGTCTGTTTGTTTTTCTTCCTCTCTCTCAGTCTCCAAATACAGCTTTGCCTGAAGGAGTGAGGTGGGTGGGCTGTCAGGGTTCACAACCTCACCTGAGACGTTACCCTTGTGGGGTGTGGACTCTCTTCCACGTTCTCACTGTCCAGGCCAAGAACGTGGGAGGCACCGGTACACACACGCACACGCACGCACACACACACACACACACTGAGTTTGTATTGCTGTGAATGGAAAGGGGCATTGAAAGTTCACAATGACGGGTGGACTGAGGATGAGGGCTCTGTGGGGCTTTGTAAACAAATTAGCCCAGGAATGTTTAGTGGACTGACATGATTTCACATCACACAGAGAACAGACTGAACACACATACACATATAATGTATATGCAGAATTTCATGATGAAGTTCTGACCAGAATTCTTTGAGGTATTGTCATTTTATCACAGCTAAAATTGAACCTAATTGGGGCTGTGTGAAGAGGGATTATGTTAGATTAGTGGAATGTGAGTGGTTAATAAAACAGGCAGATGACCAGAGGCTCTACTCCTGGCAGGGACGTTAATCTCCCTTCAACACATACACTCACACATAACCAGACACATGCGCGCGTGCACACACACACACGCAGAGGTTAATCCCGAGGTTTACGGACCATCATGTGACCTGCAGATGGACTGGCCAAAAGGGGTGTCCATCTGGCCCCCCACAGACCACCATCTTAATGGGTGGACACACACACACACACACACACACACACACACACACACACACACACACACACACACACACACTGTATAGTGTTGGCCATCACATAAATGTCCACTCATTCATGCACACATGCTGCACAGATTAATAAAGGTGTGAACACGTTAGTGAAGGATTAAATACAGGCCTATAGATAATTTCATAAAGAGCACATACACACATACTGCTGGACACACTCCCACTGTCAGTGCGTTTCCGCTGTAGGTCCTGCTAAGCCAAGAACAAAAGCAAACAGCTCCAGGAAAATGTGTTTGTGGACTGTTGAATTCCTGAGACAACAGCCTGGCCACCATTCACACAGAGGGTTAGCTCTGTTTAATCTCCAGATTGGGTTATCCCATTCGCATAGATTATTCATCTCAATATGGGGTTAACCCAGCTCTCTGTGACTCCTGGCCCACATAACCGTGGGAATCCCGGAAGCTGTGGACACACACTGCCATTAGCAAGCATTCAGGCTACAGCACAGGTTAACAGTACATTTAATGTATAGAAACAATAAGCTTTACAAGGGGAGGAGATTGTGCTTTACATACTGACTGATTTTTATTTATTGAGAGCAGATAATCTATGAGATTTTGCATTCACACTTAACTGACCGCATGTCATTCCCCTCCAGATCCGCAAGAGGTGCTGAGAGCGATGAGAAGCTATGTCCGCAGCTTCTTCGGCTGCAGGCCATGTGCCGGGCACTTCGAGAACATGGCAAGGGAGAGTATGGATGAGGTGAACACATTGTCTTCGGCTGTCCTGTGGCTTTGGTCCAGACACAATCGAGTTAACAACAGACTGGCAGGTAGGAGTCTGCACACTCATCTGTGGTATGCATATCTTCATTATGCAAACCTGTAATCTGTCATTTCAGTTACAGATTGTAAGACCTTTTTTCTCATGGTTTAGAGTAAAACAGCTGTTATTAGCATCTTTACTTCCATCATGTGACATTTTCCTGAATTAACTCTGTGGGTGGGATGAATCAAATCCTTAAGGTTTGGTTGGATCATTACAAGCTGGGTGTAGCTTAGCAGATATGGAGCGATATGACTCCGTAGTGTGATACAAAGTTATTTTTCTCCATCCAAGCCTCACTCATTTGCTTTGATTAGTCAGAACGAGGACGAGAATTGAGAAACACATACATTACAGCACAACCAACTTTTCTTGAAACAAATAATATCACTCTGGTAGCTACTATGACCCACAGAGTCATATTTATATGATGGGCAGTTTAGCTAGATTCCTGAAATCACATTTGATTGGATGTATTTCAACCCAATTGCCAGTGTAAATGGTAGCCAAGTAAATTTTTGCAAAACACCACATACGTATATTCAAGTTATATGTTACTTTATGTTGTATATTGTCATTTCTGTCTCATCACACCGCTGTACTTATGCTCTTATTAGGATTAGGTACAAAACCACTTGGGAATGGTTTGGAAAACATCATGGTCTCTTTTAGTTGCCACAAACACGGCTGAAAATGTCTGGAGGTCTACTTCAAAACACTAGCTTCTGTGGCCAAAAGCAGGGCTTGAGATAAAAAATACTCGGTTTTGAAAGATCCCCAGTTCTCCTTAAAAGTACCTGTAATGTCACGGATACTACAAGACAGTTCGAACTGCAGTCACCCATTTGGCAGCTTTGTCATTTGTTACTCTACTTCCCACCATGTGTAACACTCAAAACAGACTTTTCGTGCATGCATTCAAATGAGGTTAACTTGTATATGATTTTTTTAAACCCTTATACACCATAAAACAATTCAGCTATGTGGTAGACTTTTCAGTATGTTTTGAAATAAGGTTGGTAATGTTTTGATTATTTTTTTATACGCTGCACATGTAAAAGTAAAGCTGAAACAATAAGTCAATTCATTGATTAGTCAATCACCAGAAAATTAATCCATCAGTTAATAACTTAACTGATTTTTCTAGCAGAGGGTTAGGGTTAGGGTTAGGGTTTCACTGGTTTCAGCTTCTGTTCTTCTTTTGTATTTTACATAATTGACAAACTTCATATCTGTTCAGACAAAACGGTCGCATTTGTAAGAAGTTAACTTTGTTTCTGAAAAATTGTAATGAAAATAATTTTTCACTATACTCTGACCTTTTATAGACAAAATTTGACTGACTGTCTACATTAGACACAACACAAGAAATACAGTATATGATGAAGATCAAGGTTATGAAGCTGATTGAAGTCCATGTCCCTCTGATTCCATGTTAAGCCATCCCTGCCCCCCCCCTGCTTTTTTCCCTCACATACTTTCTACATTTCTCTTTTCCATGCCCACCAATGCAAGCCTTGAGATCTTAAGAAAACCCTTCCTCAATTGGTGGGTAAAGATTTTCAATTCCAGTTTCCTTTAATGGTCAGTTAGTCTTTGTAATACGACTAAGAGGGTGAGGGGAGGAGGAAGGATGGATCCTCAGATCAGACACCAGCTGTCACCCTGTCTTAGTCCTCCAAGTATCATCTGCTTCAGCCTCACCCATTTTCTCCTCCTGACCCCCCTCTGCCATCTTCCATCCTTCTCACACCCTTACTTTGTGTCTCACCCACACCCCACTGACCATCAGCTATCGCCTCACCAGTCATCAACCCTTTCCTATTCAACTCTCTAGACATATTACCCCAAATCCTGCTCTTGGACCTCTTACTTATAGGTCTGTACCCCAAACCACATGACATTATTATCCTTGTAAACTTAACATATTTACCCAATTATTAACTTTTAGAAAGCCATACACAGAAATGAGAATCTTCAGAAAGTACTTCTACTCCCTTTTTTTCCCCTTAATCTTCAGTCCATCCTTCTGTTTTCTTGCTCTGTAAATTAATTTGTGTCATTTTTTGACCATGCTGTATCAGCATATTACACTTCTGCATATCAGCCTCAAGAGTATTAAACAGCTCCCAAGCATCCCTCCTCCCTTGTCTGTATTCATATGATTTTATTAGGCGTGAGGCTGTCATTAACAGCCCACTTTGTTAAATCACTATCTTTTGTTTGTGTTGACTGCCCCCTCTTATATCTCAGGGACAGCTTGCGTCCTGAACAGCAGGGGCCAGGAGGACACCCGTCCCTGCGTGTGTCTGCTCCCCAGACACTTAAACACTATTCAACCCACCACCATCATCCATCCGTCTTCCCTCTCTTCCTCTATTCCTGTGGCAGTCTTTCTCTCTTTCCACTCACCATCCCCTGGGAGTCATATCCTCCGCTTGACAAGTAATAGCACAGCATCCTAGCAGGATGGGTCCCCCAGGAACCAGCCCCCTTGGCCCACACACACCCACACACGCACACACACGCACACACACTCACACAATTCCCAAGATATTGTGTGACAGCAGGTGGCAAACACCACGACACAAGCCACACACGCTTCCTCCATCCTCTCCTCCCCCTCCCTAACACACACACACACACACACACAGCCCCTCCGAACATGCGTCAAGTTATGGCGTGTGGCAGGAGGGGTTAGTCATGGTAGAGGGTGAGTCGTGGTCCACAGAGGATAAGTCGGGTGAATCAGAAGGAGAGAGAGGGAGGGGTGGAGGGTTTGGCTGTGTTTGTAGCAATGAGTGGCAGCGTCTCCCTGAGGAGGGAACACACCGTCCCTCTATCCACTCAACCCCTCCTCTCCTCTTTGCCTAAAGTGGAGCTCTTTAGCAGGCCTCCCCGCCCCTCCTTTTCAGGAGCAGCCATGCATGAAAGAGCAGCTATTTGTAAAGCGGCCGAACAATTAATTTAGCTGGCAACAAAGAGGCCCCAGGGCCCTCGGCCTCCTCGCAGCAGCAGAATTAAGACCGGTGGCAGCTCAGTCCTGTTGCTGCTTGTCAACAGGCTGAGACTGATTCACATTTCTACAGACAAAAACAGCTGCTGCAGCAGCCGGCCTGCCTTCAGGACTTCAGGAAAGCACTGCTTTCACAGGGTGCTTGTGTTTTTTATCAACAGTACTAGAGTTTTTGGATGACAGTGCCTTCAACTATGATTATGATATCGCATTTTTGTGATAACGGTGTTCTTGAAGAAAAAACAAAATAAGAAATACCTCTTTTGTAATTTTTGAAAATACATTTGTTTTTGTTTTTTATTTTTTTATGTCTACTTGAGATAGTAAAAAATGTTGGTTGTGTCGTCCCCTTCTTGATGTTAGTGTGCTCTTGCAATACTGCAATACAACCAGTTTCCCTGTCAATCTTTGCTTTTGTAAATGCACTACTTCAATACCAAATTCAGTGCTGTTTTAGGAACTAACCAGCAGCAGTTTTGCTGTCAGCAATGCATGTTGCTTCCTGTAAATAGTAATGACATACTTATGAAACATTAGGATATGGCACAAAGCATCTTGTGAAATATATTTTTTACAATGCAAAATAAATCAAAGTTCTCAAATAATAAATATAGGGGCGTGCTCGTGACCGCGGTAAAAAAGGAACAAGTTTGAATCCAGCAAAAGTAGACCAAGATAAGCAAACCTTTGAATTAAGACAGGAACTAACAGATCAAAAAGTCAAGTCTGACAAACAACTGATTTGTCAGAGCAGGTTGAGTTTGTGGTGGTCTTGAATGCTGCACATTGGCAAACAATAACTTTAACAGAGTTGTGCAAGACACCCAAAGTATGTATGTAACAGTTACCGGTGTACGGTAAACCACAGTAAAATTCCTGATGATGAAGGTTACCGTTTAAGTTTTAATTACCATGGTAACCGCCGCGGTCGATAACCACGGTGTGGAAAACTCGCAAGATACTTCCAAGTCTCACTACGCAGGCGCAGCGTATGACGTTGTTGCGAGGGGCGGCAACACATCCAATTTACGCGACCATCACCCTCAACTGTTCAGCGAATGCAAGGTAAGCTAACCTTAAGATCGGGTACATGATGTATGTTTATGTCGAGTTTTCTCTGTCTAATGTGTTGTTGTCACTAATGTAAACTGACCAGATAGTGGTATAACTGAACGAAGTTGATCTGTGATTTGGCACGTTGTCTGAACCGCTTATTAATTGTAGTCGACCTAATAATTCCCCCAAATTGATGCAGAGCTGCAGTGAGGAGGATTTGAGACAAGCACGTACTGAGTGGACTGAGTTAGTGAACGCAAACTGACTGAGATGACTGACTTTCATCTCAGCTCCGTTCACCGGAGCAGCGTCTACCTGTGGCTCAGCAGCCATTTGACCAATCAGATTGACCGAGTCCAACTGACGAGCAGGCAGACAGAGAGACAGACAGCCAATATATATATATAATAGTAACATCAGAAATATATAAAACTTGTGGATTATTTGTAGAATAGATTATATATAAAGAATAATATTAAATGGTGAATATAACAAGTGTCTAGATAGCGATAAGAGCCAAAATAGAGTATTCATAATTAATTTAACAATAATCCTTTTTGTTTTGATCTGAAAAATGATCCAACCTGTTTCTCACAAAAGTGAAATTATCTAAATTGTGAGTTTTGTTATCTGTTGGTTGCACCCTTAGTATTAAGTAACAATGATTAGTAATAATTAATAATGACATTTTCTATTCATTTTTTTCACAGAGAGGGTCTGCTGGCCAACCAAGTGCTACTGCCACTACATCTCATTCTACCTCTGTAACGCAGACATTAAAGGACACCTTTCAAAAACAGGCTGCCTCATCACAAAGACCCAATGACCTATTTTGCACAGTTTTGATACATTCTTTTACACTTGTTTAATGTTGATTTGCAGTGTTTTGTTATGGTTTTGGATCTGGACTATTTTAATATATAATACATCTATTTAAATGTAAAGGTTGGTGAAATTATTTCAGTTTATCAGTGTATCAATGTTTATTCAACATTTTGAAGACATTTTAAAAATACCACAGTGTACTGATAACCGTGATAATTTTGGTCACCATTACCGCGGTATGAAATTGTCATACCGTTACATTCCTATTTGTGGCATATGTTATTTTTGATGTTTGACTTTGTGATTTTAATGATAACTATATAAGTGCTTATTTAATCTGCCTCAGACTTTTCGGATTTGGAATCTTGTCAACTTACAATGTACAATGTAATGCGCTCTTATTAACTAATGTAGTAAACTTAACATTCATGACCAGCTTTGGGTACATGGCAGTTCTAGATGATATGGAAATGTGTGATCCAGACATATTTGAGTCAGCATCAATAAAAAAAAAAAAAGAAACAGGTGCTAGATTTGTCCTACAATAAACAGAATTCCTGGTTTAGGTTTTGTCATGATTATTTAAATGAGCATAAAATGTCTGACATCATCTGCACTCCCCAGCAGCCAGGATGTCACAGTATGCCGTGCGGTGTAGGTGATCCTCACTTACAGAATTAGTGCTGAGGAAGCTAGTTTGATGTGCTGAACAATACATATTTATACCTGATGAATATGTATGCGCGGCGGTGATGACATCTCTGTGACAGGCCATTGTAGCAATCTCAATATGGCTGGTATGGCTAAAGTCACCCTGGCCACAAACGTGGCAAGCTGATTAGAATAAGGGAAGAGATCTGAGGCATCTGGGGTGTGTGTGTCTGTGTGTGTGTGTGTGTCTGTGTGTCTGTGTGTCTGTGTGTCTGTGTGTGTGTGTGTCCTCTCACCTGCTGAAATGTATAAAAGCACCCCCACACACCCGCAGGCTGCAGCCCATCAGGAAACAGTAAAATTGATGTATCCTTTATGTAAAGTACTGTATGCAGAGTACATACACACATGCATATGACTGAGATTAATCTTGAGCGGCGGAGAGAAGGTGGAGGGAGTGGGGATGGAGGTGGTAGAGGATGTAAATTGACAGTGCTGTAAAGTGACAGACCTGCTGCTGCTCCGCTTTTTCATTTTTTTTTTTTTTACTCTTCACACAGACACACACACACACACACACACACACACACACACACTGGCCTGTTGGTGACAACAAGCAATCTATTATAGGATGCTGCCATGTGTGTATATGCAGTGTAAAGAGTAAGCCAAGGCAATATATTGATATTATATCATTATATATTGGATATTGTTATAGCATGATATGGCTTAAGTGTTGTCTTTTCCTGGTTTTAAAGGCTGGACTACAGTGAAGTGACGTCATTTTCTTAACTCACCACTTTTACCCATTTATTTTTTGTACCCATATTACTGATGATTATTTATTTAAAATATGAATGTGTTACTATTTTGTTAAAACACCCACAGACATTGTAAAGTATTGACGCAATATCGATATCGAGGTATTTGGTCAAAAATACTTTGATATTTGATTTTGTTTATATCACCCAGACCTATAATAGTCCACTCGTAGTCATGCAACGTAAAAAAGTGCCTCATACGCACCTCAATTAAAAAATTGTACATGTATGGTTAAATAATCACTTTTAACAAAAGTTGATGGCATTATAAACTATGTCTATAAGCAGTTATAAAGGTTCATTAACATCAGTTTCATAAGGTCATAATGTCCATAGTATGTAGTAAGTATTATAAACATCAGTTGGAACGTTAAACATCTGCTTGCAGGGCTCCAGGGTGCGAATGTTTTAATCAAACAGGCACCTAAAAATCTGTCAAGTGCAACTAAACATTTTCACACCAGTGCGCCGGAGACTCAGAGGATTTATTTTTTTAAACAATTGACATTATGACAATTTCTTGTTGCATTTGATTTGAATGAAGAAACAAAATGTGTTTCCACCGTTTTGCCTGTTTACAATCATTTACATAACGTGGTAAGAAATGAAGCTTAAATGTACCTAAATCATGTGTTGGGTGCACCGAAATAAAAAAGTGCAACCACTGTAAGAAAAAAATAAATATTAGTCTGGAGTCCTGACTTAATAAATAGTTCATAAAGCATTTCTTTTTTTGTAACGAATAAAATAGAAAATGTCAAGCACTTCATCATCTCAAGATAATTATCATGTATCGAACTATAGGCCACAAAATATATTGTTTAAAAGACATATTGCCCAGCCAGAGTGTGTCTGTTGTATATGAGCCTGTGTTATTGTGGGTTTCCCCATTCCTCAGCCAGTCTGTTTGCATGGACGGAGTGTGTGAGTGACGAGGGGCGTTAGTGAGCAGACATGTTAAAGGAGAAAGTTTCTAATACATTAGCAGGGCAGCTCCCCTCGGAGGGTTCTGTTGCTCTCATGTTCAATTTGGAAATTGGACTCTGCTTTCAAAGGGGTGTAAAGGGCCAAGACAGGTGCTCCACAGCACCGAGGTCTGCTGCCTGAAAACAGAAGGTGTGTGTGTGTGTGTCTGTGTGTGTGTCTGTGTGGGTAAGCTGTCCACTTTGGCCACATCTATTATCTCACCACCCCTCCCACTGGGACATCCCAGAAGCCCATTGATCATTGTTAAACCCTGTCATACACTCTCTCTCATACACACATATATAAATACACATACACTGACACACAGACACACACACAAATATCAATCCCTAGATTACATGCACACAAACACAGACAGATGATTTACATATACACACTTAAACACATACATACACATATGCATATGGGCACTTAGTTTTTACGAGGACTGTGACAAGATCAAATGGGTTCAACACAGATTGCATCCAGTCCTCAAAGCACTTTACATCCTCGAGTCAGTGCACCAACAAGGAGAATAAAAGAAACAACAATAGGTGAAACAGCTGACTGGGCGCTTTGTGTTGTGTGTGTGATTCCTGTATGTGGCAATGAATCTTGATCCAGGCAGCATTTTCTGACCTTGTATATCATCTCCTATAAGTTAGGTTACGTACTGTACAAAGACTTTGACAAAGCTGTAGTAGGTTTGAGGTCTGTTTAGTGAAAAATAATTACTCAAAAAAGCCAGTGTACATAAGTCTCACAAGTAAAAGGACTTGATATGCAGAACAACCTCCGATTTATAAGACTATTATAAATTGCTCACAGTTAAACTTATATTAAAACCTGTAAGAAGCATTTTAATGCTGTTTTGAGTCCATGTGGTGCTATGTGGACTTCATGGTTCATCACATTATCTCATATAATGATATGTTTAATACACGGCAAAGTACTTACGTCTGCCAAATAAGTATAGTTGAGTGAAAAAGTGCAACATTTCCCACAGTGTAGTGGAATAGAGGTATAAAATGTCATAAATGGAAATAATCAAGTAATGACACTGTCTGTCAGGGCTCAACACCAACTTTCAAAAGTAGTTGCCAGGAAACCAGACATCAGTTTTTGGTAGCCAAAACTGAAAATGTGGTTGTCATTTTAAGTCATTGTACACTGAATTTTGATTCATCAAGACACTATGCAGTTAGTAGCTTGGCTACAACCATTGCCTGTTGGCCTCATGGATCTAATTAAGGAAAAGGTTGGCCCAGAAGACGAACCTAAGTGGGTTTCTTTGGCAAATGAATGCTGCAGAACATGATGGCGTAGTCACATTCACTATAGAGTCACTAAATTCCCAAACAAGACCAGAGTCCACTCTACGCAGGTTTTTAAAGCATATGGATAGTATTAGCAGTTTTTAATAGTTATTGAACATTTTGGAAAAATTGCTATTTTTAGCTGCCTGCAACTGTCTGGGTCTTTGAGGGTTAAATATCACAATTGCAACAAATATTAAACATTTCTTTCTTTGGGGTGTTTCTTTTTTGCTGTCCCATTTTTTTTTTTTATTTAAAGCTCAAAAGGCCAAGAATTGGTTACCAATTTCACGAAATGGTTGCCAATGCCAACCTGGCAAGCGGACCAGTTTGTGTAATTATACTTAGGACTACACCTTTTATTTAAAAAAAAAGCAGATTTGTAGAAACAATGCTTAAAGCAGTATCACGTGTCAGGTTTGTTTTTAATTCTGCATCTCTAACAATATGGCATTTTTACAATACAGTGACCCTTCTTCTGTGTTTCTATCTCTGCAGGTGATTTGAGTGAGGACCCCAACTTCCCCAAGATACAGTGGCCTTCACCAGAGATGTGTCCAGCCTGCCACACAGTGAAGAGTAATGGGGATCACAGATGGCACAATGAGCAGGTCCTCCCCTTCCTCCTGTCCTACTTCTCATCCCCCAGCATCGTCACAGGTACGAACTTCAGTTTATGAAGAGATTCCAGAGTAGAACTGATCTACAGATGGGGGGCAAATCAAAGGAAAAATCAAAGTAGAGAGACAATGAACACTAATGCTTCTTTATACAATGAAAATTAAGTAACGTTCACGTATCTTTCTTTTCCTCGGCCTGTCAGACTATCTCGAAGATGAAAGCCAGGTCCTGGCAAAGCAACGAGAGGAACATGAGCGTCAGCAGCAAGCTATCGAGGCTCAGGAACATGGAGAGAGGAAAGCCAGGGAGGCTTTGGACTCCATGAGACTTCTTCTACCATCGCATGCCACCGAGCCAGAAGAGGAGGAGGAGGACGAGGGGGAGGAGGAGGAAGCAATGGTAGACGAAGAGGAGGAAGGTGGGGAAGGAGTAGCAGCAGCAGATGAGATCGGGGGTAAGACGTCCGAGCCAACCCCCTGGGCCAAACCTGAAATGGAGGTGGGTCGAGGCCGTCGGCGGGCGCACGGGAGGCCGAGCATCGTGGGGATGAGGATGCGTGAGCCGCAGGAGGACATCGTGGATCTCGACTCGTTCGTCAACCAGCACTACAAGGCCAAGGCCATGCAGCTGGCCGCCTTAAGCCGAGTCAAACAACGAACCCTGCAGAGGAAGGAGGAGCAGGAGCCCGCGCCGGTGTTTGGCCTTGGCATGGAGCTGGATGCAGGGCTCGGGATGGTGGGCCTGCAGCCTATAGAAGAAGACTTTGAGCTGGATGTGGGGCGGCAGAGGAAGCGGCTGCAGAAGCGAGAATTGGCTGGCCGGTACTTTAATGAGGAGGCCGAGTTGAGCCACAGAGGACGCTGGATGTCTATGCTTAGCATCGGATTCTCCAACGTGGACATCAGCCTGTGTGTCATTCTTTACCTCATGTCCTCCATGTGTCTGCTCGCCATGTTCCTTTTCTTCAAAAACCGCCACAAGCTTCGACGACCTAAAGTAGCCCTGCCCTGAACCAAACTCCAAATTTCACCCGAGTCAGCTATGATTTACTTTCATTAGGTTCACGTAGGCTAAGGTTGGGGTTAGTGTAAGGGGATGTGTGAAGATTAGAGCCATCTTAGTTTGTCCACGTAACTGCTACCTACAGCCAGAGCAGGCAGCAGCGCTGGTGGATGTGTTGTGTGTATCTGGAGAGGAGGAGGGAAGGGAAGGGAGGGAAGGGAAATTACCCTAAAAATCTTTGAAAATGTGTTCAGTTCTTCAACCTTTCACTAAATCTGGCCTCCAGAGCTTTTCTGGCAGCAACTGAATCTCTTCATATTGATATGCTCATGTTTATTTCCATCAGAGGGTTTCTGTTTAGGGATTGTGCCAGGGATCAAGATATTCAGTTTTGCTTTTGATTCTGTTTGACCACTTATGAAGGATGATTTTTGGTGCTTTCTTACATTTGTAACAGTCAGTTGTTATTTCTTTTATGTCTTTAATATCCCAGACGAAGACCTTCCACTGCACGTCCTTATGTACTGTGACCAAAAAGATTTAATTTTGTCCCAATTTTTTATATATTTACACGTTAAAATATTTGAATCATTTGAACTAAATACTCAAAAAGATGATTCTTAAGTGATTTTTTATTTGTATAATGTCTTACATTTCCCTCCAGTCAGGCAGGAGAGTTTTGTGTTTATTTTTACACTCTGAATTTCATTTCATGATCAGAATGTTAAAGAAGGTCCTTGAAGTCTTTGTGGTTTTCTACAGTTGGTTGACTGTTGCATCATTTTGTTTAATACTGTGACTAACTTTCACCAGATCAGCCCTTTGTGGATCAGCTCCTCTTAGATGACATTCAATATGTTACACCAAGCGTTGTGTCACATCTTTGAATATTACACCACACTGCTGAGTCCACAGAAAACCATGCGGGTTGTGTATGAAGTGTTGTGGAGCAACGCATATGTTCACACTGGACGAGGTTTTAGAATAAGCAGGATTTGTTTTTGGCTTGTGTCCACGATGTAAAGCTGTGGCTGGCCAACTCAAAAACACTGTGTTTTTCTGTTTTCCTCTTTGCTTTGGAATCAATAAAATTATTTTTGATAAGGATTCTTTGCCTTTTCGTTATTTGATCTGTCACTTGTTGAGGTAAAGACCTACCAATCACACTTTCTTTTTACCTTATAACATGAATTTACAGAGAAGGGGTGACGCTCAATGCCATCTCTACACTCTCAGATGTCAAAATATTTTTATGGACTCACAGATTTTTTTCCAAAACAACTTCCTGTGTTTTTTGTTTTTTGTTTTGACCAAGACTAGCAGGACACGAGGCAAGGAGGAGCGAGGGTGTTACATGTAGAATCGGGGGGTTACACCATCCAAGGTTGAAGGAAAAAGCCTGTTGCCATCTGCTGTGCAGCGCAAGCTAAATCCTAACAATTTCATTGGGATTATAGCAAGTGAGTAATCCAGCTTTCCTTTAGGACTAGAGGGGAGAGATTACCCTTGAGGATTAGCTCCCCGCAGATAATAAACTTTATTAAAACGCAATCGGCTTTCATCTGGCTTCTTCCCTCACACACTTGGAGGTGTGCTCTGCAGGAAGCAGGGGCCAGCCAACCCTTGGGGAGGGTAACACGGGTGAGGTGGTCGGATGAGGTGGATGAAAGACGGGGCAGTGTGTGTGTGTGAGGGATAAACGGACGGACGGACGGAGGACAAGGGTTTGATGTTGTCCGGATTACAACAAAACCATCTGAAGGACAGCTGACGCTTGATCTTGAGCTTTGTGTTTCCTGAAACATTGAATTCCCCTGACTCCTGCCCCTTACCTTCACCCCCAACCTGACACACACACACACACACACACACACACACACACACACACACACCGCTCCAGTGGCAACCCTCTCTTCTTTATCCAAACCACGTTTCCAGCATCATCAGTATGACAGGTTTTGATGGTGAATTAGTTGAGTTAAGGCAGTCGATTCCTCGCTAACAACACACACACACACACACACACACACACACGAACACACAATAGGCTGATTAATAGCCCTACATTTAAGCGGAGGAGCATCAAGGCTGAGCAGCTGTGACTTAATCAAACTCTCAGATACTTTGAATTAGACCCTGAATGACACATTATGATTGCCAGAATGGATTGAGAAAAGCACAGTTTGTCACCGGGAAGCTTCTGCATGTTATTTATTCCTTTTTCAAACATTATCCAATATATCATCTGACATACTCTAAGGGTGGGCTGTGGTTTTTTTTGTTTGTTTGTTTTTTTTAACTTGGGGAAACTGTCAAACTGAAGGAGAAATGATGTCCCCAAACTTTTTTTGTTTATGAACAGTACCTACTTGTTTTGTTGTATCTGACAAGACTTGAAGATGGTGTGAAATGCATATAAAGACATGCATTTATGTCTCTCGCTTAAATCCTTTTCTCCCACACACCTGATCTGTTAATCTGTTTAAATGGTAACCTCTGTTTGTTATAGGATTGGAGTCAGCTATGCTTTGTGCTGCTCATCCTACGGAGGCATTTATCTGCTTCCTCGAGCCTCAGTGAGCTGCGAGTGTGATGCCGGATCCGACTAATGATGGTTAATGAGGAAGTTGGCAGCAATGTAATATCTGTCCGCAGCTCTGCCAAGGTGGAGGTGAGCAGTTCATGCTGAGGACAGAGCCCTCACAATTAAAACAAGACACATTCAGAGATGTGTGTGCTCTCTATCTAAATTCAGAAGCAGAATCTGAAACCAAACAGTGGACTCACTCAGAGGTTATTCATGAAAATACTGATAAAACTTTGACAGACTTGTTACAAATTAAAGGAAAAATCTACATCTACACAAAAATCACAAAAAAAAGCCTTGGTTGCATTTTGGCGAGAGTTTCACTTTAAGCGTCTTGGGGCCACTCTCCTGTGTGTAAGTGTGCAGCTACACAGCAAGATAAACTTATTTCACATAAAGGTTTAAGAGTGCAATTGGCCTTCAACGTTTTTACTTGAAAAGAAATCACACCTCCTCATCAGCGAACATGTTCAAACGTTAAAAAAAACAATCTCGATTTATTTGCATGTCTGTAAGTGGATTTACTCGAGTACTGTACTTCAGTTGAGCTTTGAGGTGTGGTTATTTTCAGGGTACAAGGTAAATAAATGAAGGGTTTAAAACACATGATAATGATTCGAGTCCTTGCTTCCTGCTCATCTATTTTTGACAATGGAGTGTTGAGGATAAGGTCAGGAGTGACCAATGACCTGCCATTGTCAGTTCAGACGAGCTGGGATGGAGAATCAGAAATCTACTTACAAACTGGACCTTTAAATGGTAAATATTGTACATTTGACTGCACTACATTCAGATTATGAATATAGAATATAATCAACAATTAATCTACAGTACAATATTATAGATGAGGCCTGAAATTAGCCCCACTTCTACAAGCTTCAGTATAAAAATGATGCATACATGCATTGTCTTTGTATAGGGTTTTTATTATTATTATTATTATTATTATTATTATTATTATTATTATTATTATTATATATTTTAAAATCTATTTATCTCACTTTGGTGAACATTCTTGTACTTCCCTCGAGTAGAATTTGCTCTACCTTTGCTTGTAACACAGTATTAGTCACTGTGGTTCTTGCTACTTTCACTTCAAGCTCCTGTTGATTCCTGCAGCCCCCAAAACCAAGTAACGAGTTTCAGTGACGAACCACCATCACAACTCGTGCTTTTCTCAACTGCTGGTTCAGAGATCAAGAACACACTTTGAAGCTCAACAAGGGAAACCCTTTAAAAGTGTTAAATCAATGAGAAAGACACGTGAACATCTGCATCGAGCCAGTTGGCAGGAATTGTCCAATGTATCATCTTCAGCTACAGGTGCATGATGAGCCACTCACTCACTTGAACAAGCCAGATTACTTTTCTTCCAAACTTTTTTTTTCTGAGGGGGGGGGTGTTTATTCACTACAAAGCAAATGTTGAGCACTGCTGTGTTATGGGAGCTCAGACTGAAGGGTAAAAACATCACCTTGCTGCCCTGTTGTTGTCTTCCATAAATTAGACAATGTGGGGTTTTATAGTCGCTCCTCTCCTGCACGCTCTCTGACTCGATGTTTATTACCCCTCCGGTATTGATATTAAAATGCAGGAGGGGCTTGATGCATTTTTCTGTCATCTCTCTTTCTGACTTTAATAATACTATAAAGCTTCCTGCTGTGGAGCGATGGAGAGGGAGAGGGAGGGAGAGGGAGAGGGAGGGAGAGGGAGGGGGGGGGGGGGGGGAGGGGGAGGAGGGGGAGGAGGGGTGTATAAATTATGAAAAAGAGGTTCATATATGGTATCGGTATATATCACATCCAAACTAAGCCAGATCCCCTTTAGGTTTTTTTTTAAATGTTCAGCCTTTTAGAGGACGGAGTCAAGCAGGGTCACATCCATCTCATTTTACTGCCGGGG
Source organism: Diplodus puntazzo (assembly GCA_963678695.2). Lineage (NCBI taxonomy): Eukaryota > Metazoa > Chordata > Actinopteri > Spariformes > Sparidae > Diplodus > Diplodus puntazzo. The sequence continues at coordinate 15,190,724 of OZ023163.1, forward strand.
TCCCTCCCCCATCATGTGGACGAGACGCTCATCTGCTGATCTCCCAAACATCGCATCTCATCATCGCTGAGTTGGGGTGGGAGGGAGTGTGTGTGTGTGTGTGTTGATTTTAGCTTCTGCACATTCACAATCTGGCTAGCTGTGTCACCTCTCGCTCCCTTGTGTAGTTCCATGAAGTCCCTCCTGTAGAACTTCTGCTTCTACAAATCTTTGTTTGAGTGGGACTAGGAAGACGAGACGCCCTTTACTCAAGACTCTCCAGGAAATCTGGTGATCAGACACTGACAGCAGCAGCAGGAGTCTTGTTACTGTCCGGATTTGGAATAATTCACTGGTGCCAGAGCTTGAAACCAGTTGTTGTCAGTGAAATCTTGTTTAGTTTGTATATATTGACCCAGCTGATGTACTTCCAGCTTCTTTCAAACTGAAGTTATTGACATTTTTCTCTGAATGTGTCTTCCCAGCCTTTTCAGGGACAGAAATAAGGAAGTCTTCGCAGTTCATCTGTGTTCAGAGTGCAGAAGAAGCGCGGACAGGAAGGGAGGGGAGGCCCCGAGAATCAATAACCTCCAACTATCAGCTGCATTTAGGCCTTGATAATACGCTCGACTGCACTATTTTAATTTCAACACAAAGCTGACCTTTACCTCCTCTGTTCTGCCTCCGAGATTCTTTATGTTCTGGTCTCAGGGTTAGAGCGCACAGCTTACAGGAAGTGTATATAATGAAGCTGGAGAAGATCCAGCACGTGTCAGTCACGTTGTTTTAATTCACTCAGCTGACACTCAGCCGCTGTCTCCGCGGTGTGAAGAGTCGCTCCCCGCCTTCACTGGAAAATCTGCAGTTCAGAAGAAGATCCTTTGGTGTGTTTTTAGTTGACGTCATCAGTCTTTGGCTCATTAGCACTTAATGTTTTTGACAGCAGTCAAGTTACGTCATTTGATTCAGTGATGGAATGCAACTGAGTACATTTACTCAAGTACAGTGACTTTCACTCCACTACATTCCGGGGGCAGATATTGAACTTTCTACTTCACTACATTAATCTGGTAACTTAGCCTTCTAGAACTAGTCACTTTGCAGACCGCATCAGAGCCAAAGTAGAGCACTTTTGAATTCATTTTATCTGCAATTAGACAGAAAATAAAAACACAGATTCCAATATGTACAAAATATCAGATCCAATAATCAGCCTCACTATATACAGTACACACAAGCATTTAAATATACATGATGTACATTATATATTACTTTTATTTGTACTTTTGATACTAAAGTCAATTCAAATATCAGATACTTAAAGACTTTTACTCAAATACCATTCATGTGGGCGACTTTCACTTTTATCAAAGCAATACGTATCTTCAGATAACATTTTACTCAAGTGTGACTTTAAGGTACCTTTTACGCCACTGATTTAATTTCATTTCATAAATGTATTCATTAAATTCTTGCCGATTAATGGAGCCAACGATAGGACGCTGACTTGCTGCCACTGACCTATCAGGAGCAGAGTTTACAGACTGTGATACAGGAGGTGGCTGTTTGCAGCTTGAACAGAGGGCCTGTGATCCACCAGCACACAGGAAGAAGCTGCTGTGTGGACACTGCTCATGTCTGGACTGTTATATCGTAATATCTATTTTCATAAATGCTTTGTTTTTGTGTGTGTATTCTCTTTTTTAAATGGTGACCCCTGGAAGAGTAGCTGTGCCTCAGGGCATATCCAACGGGAATCATAACAAACAGACTTTAAAGCTTTTTAGAGGCTTATTCTATCATCTTGTTTTTTTAACTAATCATTTTTGTTCTGTGGTTTATGGAAATTGTTGTTCACTGGGTTTCCAATCAAAAGGCAAAAATAACTGAATAATTTGAGCTGATGCTTTCACACAAAGGAGCCACTCATTATCGAAACTTTCCATGCAAAGCTTTGAATCATTAATTCATTAATTTATTAATTCGTTTGTTTCCAAAGGCTCTTCTGATGGAGGTCACGAGGGTCTGGGGTCTATCCCAGCATGCACTGGGCAGCGTGTATCCCAGCAGGACCAGATAATCATCACAGGACTCAAATGAAATTAATGTACATCGAATTATGTTCCTGCTGAGGATCCTTCCTCCACCTTCTCAAAGCATTTTTGCATTTTGACAGAAAGAGCCCTCTGAGTTCTGCAGGTTGGTGCACTGATGTAATATTAGCAGATTTCTCATTTAGTTTCTTATCCAACTTAATGATACGGGATTTAATCAAACATTTCTACACCAGCCCTGCGTTTTGAGAAGAATGAAACGGCTCTCTCGGGTTACTCTTAAACTCTCAGTCAGTGTTCCCTCTGACAGGCTCGTCTGGACTGCAGCACTTGTTATTTGAGTCAAACGAGCCTATTACCGCCTCGTCTTAGCGCGACAGGGTCAGGTTCAATCAAGGGAATTGGAAAATATCATTTCTGACGGGAATAGATTTGGTTGGTTCAACCAATCTCTTCTACTAATTACCCAAATGGACAGGAGCTGTCAGGAGACAATAACTACTCCCTAATAGAATTTGCCCCCCAAGTGCAATTTAATTTTCTCCTCGGTGCTCTCTCCGAGGGTTTCCCCCTTGCTGTCCGCCTCCTCTCTCCTCTCTCTCTGACTCTTCCTCTGCCGCTCTCGGACCGGATGGTGAGGGAGACGCGGTGCAGGTGCTTCACCTCGGGTTTCGATGCTGTCGGAGAAAAGTGTGGATCGACTGCTGCTGCTGCTGCTGCTTTTCTGAAACACAAGACAAGCCCTCAGCTGCATGGAGGAGAAGAGGAGGAGGAGGAGGAAGAGTCTGAGCTAGGTAGGTCCGCACTGGTGCTTCATGGTCGTCTTGTGAGCAGAGGAGGACACCTGCAGCTGTTTTAAAACGTGCAGTTGATCTCAAACATACACTGAGATATAATGCATAATGCAGAGTTTTGTTTGTCTTCAGTTTTTGTTTTTGTTTTTTTGCACACATTTATATTTTGTTTTGTGCTCGTTTTCATGTCTGATCCTGATCGCTCGGACGTGGATTCGCCTCCTGCAAAAAATTGTAAATGATGTTTGGAAACGCAAACAGCATAAATCCTGTATTTACAAACGCGTCACATGATAAATTAAATCCATGAAAGATGTGATGTTTGGGCTCATGGTGAAGCAGGCCCGCTGCAGTGTGAGTTATATATATAACAGCACAGGCTGCTGCTGCTGGACACACACACACACACACACACACACACACACACACACACACACACACACACACACACACACACACACACACCTGTATTATTATTCTCCATGTATGGGCTATACACACACACACACACACACACACACACACACACACACACACACACACACACACACACACACACACACACACACACACACACACGCCTGCTCCCCTTGTTGCAGAGATGGATGTGTTTCTGTATTTCCTGCTCGCTAAGATGGATCTGTGAATCGCAGATGTCAATGAACTCGTCCACTGAAATATTAGATCTAATTAGAGGTGGCTGGGTCAGCGGCGGTGGCAAAGGAGTCGCCCTCCGCTTGAATTATTGCCCGAGAGTGAGAGAAAGAGAGCTGCTTCCTCCACAGCTTCGTTTTTTTTTCCTCTTCTCTTTTCTTACAGCAACACCTTCATGTAGGCAAGGATCAGATATATAATTGTCATCATGTGATAATTCTTTTAAGAGCGCCTTGTTTCACATTTTCAACATCTGCATTATAACATCTGGGAACATGCGCGCGTCTTTTACCCCAATTAGAAAAAATACTGTGTGTTCGTCGTCTTGTCTTCCATCTTTAAAAAAATATTTTCTGCCGTCTCGTTCAGCGGGAACATTTTCTTAAAAAGATGCGGATTGTTCCGCAATTCATGTGGTAGAATTATTTCTTATTTTCCCTTTTTTGCGCCGCATCATGAACCAGATGTGCCGCTCGCATCTGTTCTCTTTCTGCCTTTTGCTTCCGTCAATTATTCTAATTGCGTTGCCCTTTGCTGACAGGTTAAGAGCATTTTTTTCTTTCTTTTTTTTCTAAAAAAAAAAAAAACTGCTTTATTGTTTTCCGGGGGGCAGCTTGTTTCTCGATACCAACAATCAGAGTAATTGAATAGTTGGATACAATTGAATGATCTTGAGGGGAAAAGTGTATAATGAAAATAAAGTAAGACCAGATGACTCCCTTGCCACACATCCATGTATGTATGTATGTATGTATGGATGGATGGATGGATGGATGGATGGAGGGAGGGAGGGAGGGAGGGAGGGAGGGAACACCTGCAGCTTTGACTCGCTTAGATAAAATTCCTGTAATATCCCAGCCTTCTTTTTTTTCTTTTTCTTTTTTTAATCAGCTTGATGTGCGTTTTCATTTTACTAAACTACTTCTGAAACATTACCCGGCACATGCAGCAGGCGAGCGGCTTATGGGATTGTGGCTCCATACAATATATAAACGGCGCGACAATAGAATCAACAGTCGGGAAATGGGCGCATTAAACGGGGAAAGGGACGAGGAAAGATCAGAAGAGAAAACCATGACTGAGCTGTGTTTGCTTATTAAAACTGGACTCACGGAAAATCAAACTTATTCTAGCAGGGGGAAAAAAATCTTTAATTTTTGTAATTCGCACACACACTTTCTTCACGCTGCAGTTTGTTCAGTGCTCATTAAATCACCATTTTAAAAAAATGTAATTTGGTGGAAAGATTTTTGACACACAGCATCTATTATTATTATTATTATTATTATTATTATTATTATTATTATTATTATTATTATCATTAGTAGTATATAATTGTGTTAGACTGATAAAGTCACATATCTATAACGTTTAAGGTGCTGAAAAAACAAAATAATTAAATGACATTGTGATTCATTTGAATACAATTATACATGAAACCAAATGGATTGTTCAAAATAAAAAAGCACCCAGATGTGCCCGTGCAGATGTGTTGTGAGCCGCGGGCGGACTCGCTGCTGACGGAAACAACCTGCGCCGGGCTCGAGCCGCTGTGAGCTGTTTCTTTTGCGCGCTTGAAGTAAATTGGAAGCGAAGATTGAGTTCATCTAGCTTGAACTAGCAGTCCTCCGCGGGGAATATCTTATCCGGGAGAGCGGTCTCAGACGATGGGGTTTGAAATGAGCAGTGTCAGGAGGACTGCGCCCAGACTCCTAATCCCACCTGTCACTGAGGGAGATCCGGCTGCCACGGCGGAGAGAAGCAGAGCGCGCACAGGTGAAGGTGCTGTGGATCTGACCCAGACATGAGTCCAATAATATCACCGCTGGGCGCAGAGACAACTCAGTGTGGCGTCTTGTCACCCTGAAAAGCACCTTTAAACTGGTGTGAGAAGGTTGTGGTTTTAAAGAAAAGGTTGAATTAACACGTTTTGGGACTGCTTCTGGATTCAATTCATGGTAGGAACTCGTCACAGCCACGTGCGTAACTCAGCCATAGGTTTTTTTTTTTAAAAAAAGCATGTAATTCGGTGAAATAGCACAGTGTGTAACGAACCAACTTAGATTTTGTGTTGGTTTGTGTCCAAATAATCAACTACGTTGTTTAAAGATTGAGCAGACACATTCTGTAATCCGCTCAGACGCCCCTCATCCTTTCCTTATAAATCAGTAAAGCCAAAAAATACTTTATTTCACCTCCCTGGGACCCTCCTCCTCCTCTCCAGGAGCAGCCCTGCTGGCCCGGGGCCCCTCCGGGAGCCACTGCAGTGAGCTATTTATGGTCTCGACAGGAACAAGGTCCCGCCTCTCCGGAGACAGTTTCATATACCATGTCCGACGCCTCTCCTCCTCTCTCCTCTCTCCTCCTCGCTCGTACACCTATGGAGGATGCTTTCCGCTCTCGAGGGGCCTCCTCTTCCTGCTCTCCCATTGGCTCCCTGTGAGCCTCTGCCGCGGTGACGTCAGGCCCCGCCGCCCCTGCAGCGCTGAATGGACCGAGCAGCCTGTCTGATTCATTCCAAAACAGCTCGGCACGGCACGGCACGGACATCATCCCCGGGAATAGAGACCTAACAGGGATAGAGGCTTGACGGGACGGCGAGGGAGCTGCAGCAGAGAGCAGACAGGCCTCAGCATCAGCACCAGAGCACTTTGTTTTCTCCACCACACAGGACGGGGGAGTGCGGTGCGCCCACCGTGTTGCGGGTGTATGTGCGTGCGTTTGTCTCCCGGTTTGGATCACAATGATGCAAAGTGCGGCAGTCCTGCCGACAGAGAGTCCTGTAAAGAGTTTACCGGAGATCCTCGGAGTGCCACTGCAACGTAAGACATTTCTTTTTGTTTGTTTGTTTTTTTGTGTGTGTTTTTTGTTACCTCGTTTTAGTGAGTGCAGCGCGTGCTGCAGGGTTTAGGTACAGTAGGAGGGGAGGATGAGGAGGAGAGGAGGCTGAAGCTCTCAGTCTTCGGCTGTCACGTATAGGCCAGTGATGTGTCATAGCGCTTATATTTCAACGCCTTAAATAAAACTGATTATTGGCCTCGTGTCCACTCCAGCTCTGCAGACTCACGCGGCTGCAGGCTCGTGCAGAGGACGGCACTGTGGTTATTAGTCCCATAATTGGAAGAAAGACAAACCATCATTTCTGTTGTTCTCTCTCTCTTTTTTTTTTTTTTTTAAAAAGCAACAGGGTTTAATTTTACAGTCTGGCCTCAACTTTGCTCCGTCAGGTAGTTGTTGTTGTTGCTGTTGTTGTTGTTGTCGGAGTCTTCAGGCAGCTGTTCATTTGTAAACGAGCCTGCACGGTGAAGAGATCAGACGCAGTTGTCATCACCCATCACACAAACACACTCCGACTGTGATTGACACTCATCACCGAGTCAAATAAACGCCCATTACACTTTATTTAGTCCTCATTGTCTCTGAGTCAAGGGCTGGGTGTCAGTTTGTGTCTTATGGTTTATATTTTAGGCTCATTATTCATCAAGGATGAGATAAAATATTATTTTTTAAAGCTATTTTGCAGCATTTTTTTTTACCCACCTTGCAGCATCAAAGGCGAGAATTACCTTGCATCTGTTCGTGTTAATCTGTGCCAGGCCCCCCTTTCATAATCTGATCGTGCGATCGAGACAGAAATGCAACTGGACACATCTCTGCTCTGACCTAATTATTTATAGGCGAGTTGGTAAAATGTGCAGATGGACCTGAGGTCTAATAGGCTACAAAATAATCCACAACAAAATGGGATAATTCAGTTCGGTAATTACCAGACTGCTCTGTGGTTTCAAAACTCTGATCATGAAAACGTTGTGTTCCAGTTTAGGGAACAAAATCTAAGATCAAAATTGCAAAACAATATTAGGAGTAATGTTAACCACCACTGTAACCACAGTGCTGTCGCCTGTTTAGTGTAGCTGCAACCACAGACTACAGGAGACATATAGGATGACTGTGTGAGCGCCTGGCTTCAGCACAGTGTTTAAAGGAGAAAAAAAAGAGACTATATGTGGTCGGCTTATGCTCTTTAATTTTATAAATCGAGGCAGATTAAAAGATTGGATAAAGATCCTGCCACTCAACCCCCTGCAGTCCCAGCAGCATGCATCCTGGTTTTAAATCTGGATTATTCCAGGAATAAAAGCAGCAGAGAATTTATTTGAACAATGTTTTATATCAGGAACACACAGAGAGAGGGAGAGATCTGTGCTGACTCAGGGCAATTACAACCCCAACACCTCAACCTGCAGGCTATTAGTCTGGGGTATAAAGTGTTTACTTCACGTTTAATTACCACAAATCATTCATTAGACATTTGAGAGTTGGAGGACAGACTGCACTTCTTCCTCTTCTTCTTCTTCTTATATTAAAAAAACTGTTAAAGGAGGTGATGGTGAAGGGACTGATACCAAGATATGAGCCCCCCTGAAAACACGAGGTCTACTCCAACCCCCCCCCCCCCCCTCTCCCTCACACACACACACACACACACACACACACACACACACACACACACACACACACACACACACACACACACACACACACACACACACACACAGACATACACACACACACACACACACACACACAGAAGCTGGACGCTGGACGCTCTGTCGTTGCCAAGATCATGCTGCTTTCCTTTCAGCACCACTTCTCCTCCTCGGCACAGCTTCATCCACCCACCACTTATCTCCACATATTTAAAAACGCTCCTGATTTCTGCACGTTTTCCCGGAGATGCCGATGTGCACATTCAGGGAGCAATCCTTTCTAAAATAATTCCCCCACTCACACGTCGTGGTGAAACAAATCCAGTCCAGCCTGCAGTCCTGTCTTCTGTCTGTGCAGGAATGCTGCTCTGTTTCTCCTTTGGTGTCTTAAAAATCTGCTCCTTGGTCCATTTAAACGCATTCATTAAAAAAGAGAGATGATCAAAGCTAATACGCAAAAACATAACACGAAATGATCACACACGCCTCCATTCTTTAAGATGTGAACGTTCATTTAAAATAAGAGGTGTGTGTGCAGGCTGCACAGCCCGGGAGCTTTGTCTTGTGCAGACAGTATGCTCAGATTAAACACGAGGCTTCTCGAGCTTTAGACGATTATTTGTAAGATGTTTTTATCTGGACGGTGAGCAGCCGCAGCTCCTCTGTGTGCGTGTGTGTGTGTGTGTGTGTGTCTTTAAAAAGCCTTCTTGTGTGTTTTTTTTTCTGCCCATTTCTCCTCGATATCGATTTTTCATTATCGGATGTCATATTGATGTTGACTAAGAGAAGCCGCGAAATAAAAAGAAATGTGAAATTGCATTGCTGTTTAGAGAATAATTTAAAAAGTGATGGTCAGTGTTGTTTTTTAATGATTCGTCTTTTTTTTTTAAATAACATCAAAACACGCATTAGTTCCCACGCACATGCTGGAAATTACACATTTAATAATGATAAAATACTATAAATAAAGCACTTTCTGTAGTTTCGCGTGCTAGCATTTGATAAATAAACACAATTAAGGAATACTGTTGTTTGTTGATTGAAGGTCCAGTTTTAAGAATAACTATGCATTACGTGATGGATGAACATTTTGTTTTCTTTAATTCATTAATTGAATTTCGCTTTTTGGAATTCTCTTGTTGTATCAATGTCGCTGCAGAGTTTGGTGATTTGAATGCTAATGTATTATAATAATAATAATAATAATAATAATAATAATAATAATAATAATAATAATAACAACAATAATAACAATAATAATAATAATAATAATGTTAATATATAAATCGGAAGGTTATTTACTGTGTGACACCTGCTTTCTGCTTGTGCACACGTGGTCTGCTTCCCACAAAAACGAAATGTAATCTTCGTCTTGACATCTCGACTGCTAACGATTCAGAGGAACAGAACTGGTTAATAAAATTAAGAAAAATCAATGTTGTTGGCAAAAAGGAGGTTCAGCACCTTGGACAGAGACGGACAGCTAGACCAAAAATGACGTTCTTCCAAGTGGCATCTTCTGTTGTTTATTGTATACAAAGCTACATTTAAAAATATATATATCATGTGTTTTAAAAGGTAAAAAAGAAAAAAGAACACCGAGAGAATGTGGGTCAAAAAAAACAACAAAAAAACATTTAGAATACAAAGAGGACGAATAAATCGGGGTTATTACCTAAATTTAAAGACTATGCTATATAGCATTTCACTTCCAAATTTAAATACAATAATACAAATATATTGTAATCATAATATTTGGAATAAAATATACTTTACCAGTAAGATTTAGCGGAAAAAATATGCAGCCATTTTGTCTAATATGAGAAATTGTGCTTTGCAGGACTAAACATGGCGGCGGTAAAACAAAACAAAAAAACACACCTGTTCTTAAGTACAACGCTGAGTTCAACAATCCTCTCGATATCGGCGGGTATTAAATTGTTCTTATTTGACCGTTTCACAAGAACGAAGGCTCGTCTGAGTGTTCCGTGTGTGACCCCGTGCTCCTGTCCTGTGTCCCCGCAGAGATCCCTCAGTGTGCCGGCTGTAGTCAGCACATCCTGGACAAGTTCATCCTGAAGGTGCTGGACAGACACTGGCACTCCAAGTGCCTCAAGTGCGCCGACTGCCAGACTCCGCTGGCGGACAAATGTTTCTCCCGGGCAGGAAGCGTCTACTGCAAGGAGGATTTCTTCAAGTGAGTGGGACTTTTTTGTGTGTGTGTGTGTGTGTGTGTGTGTGTGTGTGTGTGTGCGTGCGTGCGTGCTGCTTTATTTTCACACGTGCTCGGGATTTCTTTTATCAGACCCGAGCAGGTTTCTTTGTTTGAGCCGGTGTTGATAAAATCCAGACCAGCGGATTGCACCGCGACGAAAATATGCTTTGGAATAATTCGGCTACATTTGATAATTACAAAGCAACATATACGTTTATATTACCATATCTGGTTAAACATTTGCTAGCAACATTAGCCTAACTGGCTACATAGTTAGCTTACTTGTGTCGAAGTTGCTATTAATATACTAGCATAAATCCAGTGTTTCTCGTTCAGCCATATTTTAATGTTTAGGATTTTTTTTTTACAGTCGCCTTTTCATTCATTGTGAAGTATAGCTGTATTATATAATAAGAAAATAATACATTAAATTGACAGAAGGAATTGTTAATCTGTTTTGGCTTTCTTCTTGGTTTTGTTCAGTTGCCATCATTAGAGAAAACTTTCAAAATAAGAGCTCACCAAACCTTTCTTTCTTTCTTTCTTTAAAACGATTTGATTTCTGAAGCATTACGGAAGAAAATTGAGTTTGACTTTTATCCCAAACAGGATCAGCAGATCCAGGCTTTTTACTAAATCATGTTTGAAAGGTCTTAATGCTCAAAGCTTGAATGAGACCTAAAGAGCTCCGGAGTCTCACTGAGAGCTAACCCTGTTAGCTGACCCAGGAGACAGCAGAGGGGCGTTTGCATGTTCAAACTGTGGTCGGGGGACACATGTGACTGGAGAACACACACCTGCAGAAACACAGAAATACACACACATTGGTAGACACACAGATTCAGCGGTGTATGCGTCCCAGCAGTGATTTGGAGGCTTCACCTTGCTCTTTTTTATTTCTGTGGGTTGGTTGTGTGATTTAAAGCCTCTCCTGAGTCAGTGTTTTATTGGTTCTCCTCAGGGTGTGTTTACTGTGAGCACCCCTCCTCCTCCTCCTCTTCCTCTTTTCCCTTTTCTTCCTCTTCCTTTACCTCCTCCTCCTCCTTAGCTCTCAGTACTTCATCTGCAAACACATAAACATGCAAACACGTACACACACACACTCACACAGATGTATTCTCACACACACACACACACACACACACACACACACACACACACACACACATCACACACACAGTGCATTGATCCTCTCCATCCATCAGCCTGCGGACAGGTCTATCGTTAACAGAAATGCATTCCAGTGCTGATTTTTCCTTCTACAACAGCTGGAGCATCTATTAATACAGACACTGTGCCATAATTCTTGGCTGCAGTTGAAGAAATAGCTGTCTAGCATGTGAAATTTTAATCAGGATTGGTCTCACGGTCTCCTGTAAAGTGGGTATAAATAGGAGAAGGTTGAAATGTTCTAACCGCAGCTCTCTTCTTCATGTTTTCCTGCAGACGTTTTGGAACAAAATGTGCATCATGCCAACAGGGGATCCCTCCAACGCAGGTGGTGCGGAAGGCGCAGGACTTTGTGTATCACCTGCACTGCTTTGCCTGCATCATGTGCAGCCGACAACTGGCCACCGGGGACGAGTTTTACCTCATGGAGGACGGGAGGCTGGTGTGCAAAGTGGATTATGAGACGGCAAAACAAAACGGTATGTCTGCAAACATCCAAAATATTAAGCATTCGCTGATACTCGATAAAATCAAGTAAATTTAGAGGAAAAGATTTGTTTCAACAATAATGACTCGTTTTTGTCAAACACTGCCCGTGTGACTCAGTGTTGAACAGCCCCTGCTGCACTTGACTCCATTAGAATCACAGTGTAATGCAGTGAAATGACTTCTGACTGTGGATCTATGTTGTTTGTTGTCTGGGTGTGGATGCTGTCCCTCTCCCTCCATCCCTTCTGAGTTTTCCATGCATCTCTGATTGATTATGTAAAGTGAAGCAATGCTCTTATACGGTGCGGCCCCAATAACTCTGTTCCTGTGGCACTCCGGCTGGGTAGATTTATGTCCTCTGCTGTGGGAGTGGGACAGATGCACAAGGACAATAATACACTTCCATACATGACCATTCACTTCATTTAACACACATGTACTCCACACAGAGGCCGAAGGGGCACAGCCTGTTAACGCAACGTGACAAATGTAAGAAGGAGTCCCTCACACTTGTAATTATGTTTTCAGATGATTCAGAGGCAGGGACCAAGCGACCGAGGACCACCATCACGGCCAAACAGCTAGAGACCCTCAAAAGTGCCTACAAAAACTCGCCGAAGCCGGCACGCCACGTCAGAGAGCAGCTGTCCTCGGAGACGGGGCTGGATATGAGAGTAGTGCAGGTACAGGGTTTGGTCTTTCCTTATATTCCAGCAAAAGGCTCCCTGTTGTCTCCAACTTGAGCAAAATGCTGGTTTTCCACTAGAGCAAAAAGACATCATCATGATTTGAGCATCTATAACCTAGCTACTGTTTTTAATAATCAAGCTCATAAATGTGCAGTAAGCACTCGGGCCTTTATTATCAGGGTTTTGAAGAGCTATTAAGATCGTATTCAATCGACAAGACGATACAAGGACATGATACAAACAACTCTTAAGACTTAATAATATACTTCTTTTGATTTAAAGAAATGTTTGTTTTTGAGCCTCTTTTTAGGTCTCTATGCTCTGCTTAAATATTTCTTACAGCAGTTTTCTTGCTTTTTCTGTTGATTTCTTATTGACTTGATTGATTTTTTTCTGCAAGACCATTTTGAACATTGTTCTTTTCTTGTTTATTATAATGAGCTAATTTAGACCATCTACCATGTATTCCAATGTGAAATACATTTTAAACTGCACGTCTGTTTTGTCAAAATGCATAATATTTGGATTAAAACCAGATGGCTTGAAGTGCTTAAGATTTGAAATGTCATAAAAACAGTGAATGACTCAAATTACATTATTAGCATTATTATTATTATTATTGTTATTGTTATTGTTATTATTATTATTAGCTGGAGTATTTAAGGTACAATAAATGATTCTGGAGAAAGGTTGTTGACATTAAGTCTCATCCCCAGGTCATCTTTGGATTGGTGTATAATTTGCACCTTTTTTGTTTTGAATAATTACAATCAAAATGTTTTTTTTTCACTTAATAATAATTACATACATTACATTTTCTCTGGCAGGTGTGGTTCCAGAACCGGCGAGCAAAGGAAAAGCGTCTGAAAAAAGATGCAGGTCGACATCGTTGGACTCAGTTTTATAAAAGTGTCAAACGCAGCCGAGGGGGAACTAAAGTGGAGAAGGAAAGCTCTGCTGATGACGCCGGACTCAGTGACAGTGAACTGAGCTTCAGAGGTACGTATTGTATGGAGGACTTCAACTGAGCACATATCTATTATTACTTAAGAGAGATTTTCCTGAAAGGGAATTGTCAGACATGCTGTCGTGCTAATGGGATTAAGGGACCCTAAAAGCTGCTAAATGACACGGTCCTGAGTGCAGTGGCGATTGAAAGCGTCTTTGCGGCATTTCATTTGTTTTCTTGCGATGCTGTTGTTGGCAAATCCAAAACGGCATTCTCATTTAACATTCCCCTCACACCTCCCCGCCGCTGACGCATCCTTCTGCCTCTGTTTGTTGCCATGATGGAACTTATTGGAAAAGAGAGAGGGTCCTTAGTGGGATGCAAACGACATTTTAGACATCCCTATGTTATTTAATGTTTGCAAACCCCGTTTTGGGTAGTCATAAAAGTCTTCAAGCCACTTTTAAAAAGAAGGCCATTTTTATGAGAAATGAAAACATGGTGACAGAAACTCTATAAAGCATGTGAGGCTTTTAGTCAATTAGAGAGAAAGTGCTTTGGGGCTTTGTTGTTATTGAAGTCACTCGGGGGAGGGATTGAGATGGAAACAAATATTTTGTGCCGCAGTAATTGCACACATACAGACTTCCTTTGTTACAGATGAACATAATGCGCATCATTTCTCACCAACAAAACTGAAATGCTTATTAAATACTTCAGCATCCACTTACTGTACCTTCGTGAAATCCACATAATGTTGCCACAATAAATCTCACTCATAAAAGCACTTAACTGTATTGAAATATAACAACTATATAATGCTCTTGCAGCTGACAGTGCTGTTGATGTGTCAAAGTTTTTACACTCCTCGTGCTAAGTGCTGTTATCTCCTCCACAGATGACCAGGTCCTCTCAGATCTCGGCCACGCCAATGGGCTTTATGGGAGTGTCGGTGACGTGTCTAACAGTGCGGTGCTGAACGGTGGCTTCTCTGTCGATGCAGCGGGACAACCCTACCACGACATCCGAGCAGGCAGCCCTTATGGTCTCCCTCAGTCGCCCTCCTCCATCACTTCTCTGCCCGGCCACACCCCTCTCCTCAACAACCTGGGCTTCAGCATGGACAGTCTCGTGGTGCAGGGTGGGCCCGGCGGCGTGGGACAGGCCCTGAGGGCCATGGCCGGCGGTCCGACCTCAGACCTCTCCACAGGCAGCAGTACAGGATACCCTGACTTCCCCACCAGCCCCGCCTCATGGCTGGACGAAATGGACCATTCCCAGTTTTGAGTCTCGTAGAAGATTGCTGTGGGGATACAACAAAACTGACTCAAAAGGCTTTTTACATTTCTTTCTATCGCCCTCCAAGACTGGTATGTTTTGTGACTTTGGGTGAAGAGGAGAAGGAAGAGAAAAGTCTGACTCTCAGTCCCTCAGCAGTTGTATCGATGAGATAACTCAAGATGTGCAGTCCAGATAAAAAGCAGTGAAGAACAACCTCCACACCGTTGAATGTTCAATCTCAACACTGTATCATACAATTTTTTTGTCATCACCTGACTTTATTTTGTTCGTTCACTCTGAAAATGAGACTGGATTTCCAGCAAGTCAGTGGATTTTGCTCACAGGGGAGGTGATATTGTCTCACCCCCTCCAAAATAAACCATCCCTGTCTCATAACAGCTACAACAATAGGGCTACAATCTAGATCAAAGTCCCTATGAGACCCAGGAGGCACCTGCATGCTTCTTGACTGATATCGAGTAGGACTGCTGTCTGGCCATATCAAAGCCTTTTACATTGGCAATGCACTTTACTCTCCTCTTGTTTTTCTACACATGTGGACAGGAATGCAGACAGAGGAAGAGAGAAAAAGAGGAGGGACATATGCACAAGGCAAAAACACAGTGTTTCATTGGGGAGAGAAATTTACAAGAACAGTGGCACAAGTGCGAATTTTGAACCATGCTGACGTTTTTTAATGTATTGCTGAAGCTTAAAAGTTATTAGGAAGTAGATGGCCGTTGGTCTGTCTGTCCGTCCGTCTGTCCGTCCCTCTGTCCGTAGAAACAGATGTCTCCTCTGTTTGAGTGAGGGCGAACACTGTTTGCTACACAGCAAGTCTCTCTTCTATATTTATAGGTGCTTGACTTGTTCTTGTCTGTGTAAAAGCTGTCTGAGAGCGGACGTCCGTCAGTATTAAATTATCTGTTTCCAGACATCGAAGCTTATGTATTGGAGGACAGTCAAGAAGTTTGGAGAAATTCAACTCGAACCATTCAAGTAATTTATCACACATCTAAATTATTCATTTATTTTTTTGAATGCACAGATGTAAGACAAGGAGAAATCAAATTTATAAAACGTGCAAATTTAAAAGACAACATTTATTTGGCATTTAAACCATCAAGTATTATCTGGAGCGCTGATAAACATTTGCTTTGTGTTGGCTCTTGTGTTTCCTCAGTCTGATCCATGCGTCTCCTGGTAATCTACTCAGTCCAGCAGAGCTCTGGCTTTGCCTGCTATCAACCTACTTACTGACCCCCAGATGTGTTGTCAGTCTGTTCTCCCCCTGCCTGGCCTCCGTGTCGGAGGGATTACCGCAGAGCCCCCCACAATCAGGGCTGATACTCTGCTGCAGCTTCAGTGCTAGCATGACTGCTGGGCTGATACGTTTTCTTACACTTCAGGCTGCATCTAAACGCCCCCGCCACAATGCAGATAGAAGACTAAATGACTAAAAGTGGGTCTGATTCTCTTTAAATGCAGACTTTCTTTAAGCCGTTATAGTTTGATTTGACCTGTTGAACATGTCAAAACCAGCTGTTTTTGCTTGAAAACACATCCTTACTTTTCCAATTGTTTTTCCAATTGAAGAAAATAGCTTTTAAGTTTTTTGGGGTCACCTTTAGTGTGAAACATTGCCAAGTCCTTTTAAACCAGAGCGTCCTATTCAAGAGCCAGAAAGCAAATCAACAAACAGAAAGTGACACTATTAAGAAAATCTAAGAGCACTTTAGATTTCAGCCCTCAAATTACAGCATACTTATCTGGTAAATAGTTGGTTTTAATGAAATACATACTGTCTCCCTACATTGGTATTTATATGTAAGTACAGTACAAGAAGATGAGACTTTAGGGAATGAGTGGGTTTGTGTTTAAGAGGAACTTACATCACTTAAATTAGATTTTTTTGAATTTTACAGTTAAAATATTCTTTGGGAAAAAGGGAAAAGAGTTTAAAAAATGAAGTGTAGTTTACATTGTTGTTGTTGCCAGGTAAAAACACATTTGTTTTTCATGACTAGGCTGTAGTCAAAGATGGGTTATCCTGTTATTATTTAATATGTGACAGGTTAATTTAAAAATTACTTACAAAATACATTTCAATTTTCCCCTAAATGCGAATCTTTTACCCACGTATTCGTTCTTTTCTTGTAATACATACAAAGTGTTTCATTAGTACCACTTATGTTCAAAATATTAGAGTAATTTGCGGGCTATGATTTAAAGTGTTTAGTGAGAATCATACCGAAACATGTTACCAAGACAGTTTTGTTCAGTCTGTGTTGCCTCAGAAGTTTGCATCTAAATTGCTGTAAATTTTGTACAGTTTGAAAACGTGTTGATTGTCTTGTTTCATGAGCGCTATTTATTATTATTGCCATGTGTCTTTGAAAAAGATGTAAAAGAGAGCACTGAATTTATTCATTTATGCCTTCTGTGTAATGGTATGAACTGTGTACAGTCAAATCTATATGAGGAAAATAAAGCTGAATTGTCTTTGGGTTACCCCTCGACTGCTTTTCTCTTTAACAGTGCGGGCCTGTAGTGATGAATGTGGGAGTTAAGATTTTCAGCTGAACTTTGTTTTCGATATATCAAAAGAAAAATATCTGCTGTAGGTGTTTTTATTATTTTTGCCTTATCGAAACGCTCTTAGAGCGAGTTAACCCACAAATTCATTTACCCATTGAGAGCATTTACCACACACTTAGGCCTCTATTCAATTGTGGAGATCCATTTAGTACCACCAACAGACAGTGGTCAGTCAGTTAACAGTGATTGATGCTGCTTTCCTCTCTCGCTCTCGGGGTGGGGGGGTGCCAAGAAAGATACATGAAGAGAGAGAAGAAAGAGAGAAAAAAATAAAACAAGTGGAGAAACAGATGCCCGGCTGTACTCACTGATCCTCTCAGTGCTAAAGAGACGCAGCGGCAGATTGCAGAGCTGCTCTGTCAAATCTATCCTTAATTCCTGTGCTGTTAACTAATTGTAGAGTGCTTTGTGAAATATAGGCAAATATGCTTTGTGGTCTGCCAAAGAGGGAATATGGCCCATATGCAGGCAGTTAGCTTGTATGACAATAAGTCAAGCTGGTAAGATGCAGGGCTGTAGCCGGGATTTTTAACCACCAGGGTCACGAGTCCTATTTCCCACAAGCAACCACATAATAACAACCAAATGTTTCTATAAAATGTATG
Source organism: Diplodus puntazzo (assembly GCA_963678695.2). Lineage (NCBI taxonomy): Eukaryota > Metazoa > Chordata > Actinopteri > Spariformes > Sparidae > Diplodus > Diplodus puntazzo. The sequence continues at coordinate 15,208,691 of OZ023163.1, forward strand.
TCCATTATCAATAGTTTCAACCAAGTTTCTGGAGGAGAAAGACAAAATACTTTTATGCTAATATATATTTTTTTTTTTTAAAAGCATGCTAGCAGCTCTGGTGAGGCTGTACTAGCACTGTATACTTACATAGTCATGATCGCAATGCTAGCATGTCAATGTTAGCGTGACTAGTTACCATGTTCATGACCCTAGTTTACTGCGGTTGCCTGCTAACATTAGCTGTTAGCATTCAACACAAAGCACAAATGAGGCTGATGGGATTTTTTAATAGTTTTTGATAAAAAAAAAAATATCAGGCCACGTTCTCCTCTCTCCTGCAATCTGTGTGTTACTTTTCTGCACACATCAACAATCTCCGAGCTAACAACCTACACGCTGATAATGAAAAGCTCTTTTACCACAAACTAAACCTAAACAAGCTAGCAGCTCTTACCTTTTCTTTTGCAGGGATCTAGTCATTTCAAGGCTAGGGCTCGCCTCCCCACATACAAAACAAGTTGCCTAACACTGTTTTGCAGGGACCCCCTTGCTGATTCCTGGGTGAAGACCTGCTAAGGGTGATTGGGTTTGGTTTAAAGAAATACAGACCAGAGCGATTTTTTCCCCCATACCAGAAATATAACTGGTGCAGCCACAGGTCTACGACAAATCACCCACAAGGTACCAAAGTTATTCATTTGTCATCATGGGACACAGCGTTGCATCACTAAGTGAAGGTGTGTGAATTCCTCCTCAGGGGGACATAAACATGTGCCATTTATGAAACAGTTATTGCGATGTTTCCTTCTGAACCAAAGTGATGGACTGACCTACGAGTCACACACCAAAATCCACCACTGCTAAACCTGCAGTAGGAGTTAATATGTTAACTATTAACCACAATGTCACAGGTTCACATCCAGCTGAGGGCTTTTTTCCCCATTAACTTCCTTAAATCTTCCTAATATGAGCGGTCTAAATTTAAAATACCCCCCGAAAGAATTTTAAAAAACAACCAACTTTGTCATATGAAAAATCCTGCTCACATCAACCAAGCCTTCATATATTTTACATTTGTATGAAGAATATGGAGGACATGACCTCCACTGTGGTCCTGACCCTGTGTGTGTGTGTGCGTGTGTGTGTGTGTGTGTGTGTGTGGCCGCTCAGTCTGCTACTATTCTTAGCTGCAGTTGCTGCACTGCTAGAACCTCTCAGGTCACAGTGGATTTATTCCCCCGTAACTATGGTGTTGGCTAACTATGCATAGAATTATAATGAAATTACACCACAGTGTACATCTGTATGAAACTCATTTGTATGCAGCATCGTGCAGCACTTGTCTGAGAGCAGGCCAACCTAACCCAAACTTAAGTGTTATCGATTCCTTTGTGTTTTAGCTATTCCTGTTACATTATAAAAACAAAAAGCAAAGAGTCAGCCTGGTGGGAGTTTGCACGTTTGCATAAAACGCTACAAATTGAGCTGATTTTTATTTAAGCATTGATTGGCTGGGCTATGGGCAATAATGGATAGGCTCTAATAGTACTGCCTTACAAAGATAAAAAGCCACACAGACAGTTAGGATAATTTACACGCCACTTACAGCACTAGTATACAAATAAATCTGCGGAAACTCCACCACTGTTGCTTTTGCGAAGATGACAAACACAAGCACAAATGCCATTATCATTGATCGCAAGGCTTTTATTACAAACTTCCTGCAGGAAACAGTTTTTTTTCTGTCAGAAGCAAAAGGGAATAAATTAACATGCAAATTAGACAGGATTTGTTGTGGACCCAAAGTCAATCTCGTAGCATCAAGACAGGGCATTTTTCTCCCCAAATGACTCCACCCGGCCTGCAGTGAACAATGATCCGCAGGATGACTGAGTGATCCGTAAAGAGGGGCTGGAGTCAAACAGAGGCCTCTCAATGACACCCTCAAGGTTGTGAGCTCAATGCTGTTTTAATGTGAAACTGGGCCTTTTCCACTCAATAATTACCCTGCTGCACATATTGGAATAGATGACAGGTAAGCAAAGGAGGAGGGTTCATGACCCAGAGGAAACCGAGACTTAATACTGTAGTGATGATGATATGTTTGCTGTATTGGGAGCCTCGGTCTCTGCTGGATTTCATGTATGTACTCGAGCTCTCAAAACCAGACACTTTGGGTCTTCCATGGTGGTCGAAGAAATGCTTGTTCATCACCATAAACTACACATAAAGCTTTGGAGCTGAGCCGTGGAGTCACTCTCTCTCTCACACACACACACGCACACGCACACGCATGCACGCACACACACACACACACACACACACACAGTCCTGGACACCAGTGTATGAGCCTCTGATATTAGTGTTTCAGCAGCAGAGGGATTTCTGCTTACTGTTGGGTTCCCAGCCACGCTGCTCAGTGTGGGTGTGGTGCAGCGTAAAGTCAGGGTGGAGGTGTGTGTGTGTGTGTGTGTGTGTGTGTGTGTTTGTGGTGGTGGGGGGTTGCATTAAGAGCTGGCCAAAGCAACGACATGGTATTGCTTTTACAGGAGAGAGAAAGAAAGGAGCAGAGAGGTAAAAGAAGAGAGAGCTAGTGTGCAGGAGGATGGTGAGAGAAAGATAAAAAGGGGGAGTGATGAGAGCAGGAAGGAGGGCAGATGGGGGAGTCCTCTGGAGGAATGTTGAAGTGGCACGCACGCACACATTGATGGAGAAGCTACCAAATGCAGTTTAGAGACCTTTTTTTTTAATGCCAAAAATCCTAAATTTTGTTGTGACATTAACTATTCAGTTGTGTTCATTTGTTGTGTAAAACGTGGTGTACTGATGCTCATCTGCATCTTAAAATGTTCACTATAAAGAACAATCGGGAACGAAAAGCTCCACATGAAGGTCCTGCCTAAATATTGCGCAATAACAGCAAGTTGCACAAAGTGGAACCACTCGAACAAAGTACTAGTACCTCAAAACTCTACTTAACTTTACTACTTGAGTAAATCTGAGTAAGTAGTGTGTTACTTTTCACCTCTGAAAGATGCATAAATATTCAGACCGGCTTAACAATATTGGGTCTGTGGGGGGTGGGGAGTGTGTGAGTCTGCGGTTTGGAGAGGGAGGGAGCTGCAGTGTCAAAAGTGAAAAGCTCAGAGGAAAATTGAAGCCCCATAATGGAAGCATAATGGGCTTAGTGTCAGAGTCTCGCAGACAAGCCGGGGGGGGAAGCTCTACTGCCGTCACCCTCTCTTACCTCAAGCCAGCGTAACGGGGTTTCGGAAGCAACGAGGAGACAACAGCGGGCCCCAAACAGGCTTTAGAGATACACCAACAGCCTAATGGCCGGATGTGGACGGAATTCATAACAATAAGATGGTCACTGGTTGTCTCTTTGTGGGATTGTAGCGCATCATGTCTCAGACTCAGGTTGAATACTCAAAAGGTTTCCTCTCCACTCATGTAGGGGCTCCTCCTCAAAATTCAGGAGGGCAGACTCAGAAAATGTCATTGAGGAAGGCTGTATGGCCGGAGTCTACGAAAGTGAATGATGATACATTTTGGACAAAAAAAAAAAAAAAAAAGCTCTTCTCTCATGTGATTTGGCAGGAGGGGAGGACAGGACATGGATGCAGATATAGCCATTATGTGGAGAGTTTTTAATTCACCTCATGTGTAGCACAGCTCACTTGCATCCCAATTCACCACAGCAACTGTACAACAGCTGTCAAGACAAGAATTGAATTTGAAGTGGTGTCCCTGGTGATGACTACCAATGCCGCACAGACCATCTTCTGCTGTCACTGATCTGTGAGTGACTGACAGGCTGCAACCGGACATGTTGAGACGGTTATCTAACGCCTGGTGTCAAGGCTGATTTAAGTAAAACACCTAAAAATGAGGGCACGAGTGGAGCAAGGAAGTATGTCAGAGAGTACAGGATTAAGCTTTGTCCACATTGCTGTGTACAAAATGTGCATTTGCATCTTAATAAAGCTGTTGTTAAGATCCAGGATCCAGATTTAGTGTATTCTCATCTGGTGCAGTGTGTGTGTGTGAGCTGAGGCAGAGAGAATGTGCTGATCAGGGGGGCTTGAGGAGGAGTAAAGCAGATTTGGACTCAGACCATGTGTTGGCTATTTTTGGAGAACATCCAGATCTCTCCTATATGACATAATACTACACAGGCAGGTTGTAGTGTCCAGTGTTGTGTGTACAGTGAAGATGTTAAGTGCAGTGTGGAGAGTGCAGTGTGTCAGGACAAGTTGTTTCATTTATAAAGACCAATATACCAAAGTTTTGCAAAAAATACATGTACATATTTTTAATGAACAGTATGTGTATATATATATATATATATATACATATATATATATATATATATATATATATATACATATATATATACATATATACATATATATATATATATATATATATATATACATATACATATATATATATATACACACATATATATATATATATATATATATATATATATATATATATATACATATATATATACATATATATATATATACATATATACATATATATATACATATATATATGTATATATATATATGTATATATATATATATATATATATATACTGTACATACAAGCAAACAAATATGTTTTTACTAGGGATGTGTGTGAGTGGTTGATTAATGTAACTACTCTCACTAAACAGTTAAATCTATAATTATATTTTATCAAAGTAGACATTTAAATTACATATTGACAAAACTTGCACTTAAAATGTTACATGTTCCTAAAAATAAGCAACTGTTACTAATGTTATCAATGCTAGTTAACCGTTTCGTCAGGTATTTTTTTCGGACAGTGTTTGAGCCTACAAAAACTAAGCTATTTTACACTTTTTTATTATGTGCATATAAATATATTTTGTTGGGCTGTTGTTTCTGTATATTGCAATGCTGGGAGTGGGCATTGCTCTTGTTCAGATTATGTAATCTTATTGTTTTCTTTATTGAAAAAGACGAAGATTTGAAAGATGTTTGACCTTACAGATTAAGTTGTGCTCAATTTTGACTGTTTTCTGAGTGTTTTCTCACTTTTTGACTACTTGTCTAGTCTAAGTTTAAACTTCCATTCAAACATCAGTCAGTCATTCCATTGAAAGCGGCTCAGTGGCACATAAAGCTAAAGTGATGTGGGGCCCCTAGAGTGTGCGTACCAGAGGCTTCCTATCAACCGAGCGGGCCATCTTATGGTTTACCAGCTGGCTAACATGAATAGAGTTCACATGATTTAATCTTAATTCTTCTAGACTTTTCCAATTATATTGGACTGAATGGCTTAAATTATTATGAAAGTCTTTTTAAGTTTTACATACGTTTCTCTCGTAATGCAAGCTTATGGAAAAGAGAGTTGGCTTCAGAGCCTGGCGCTCCTCCTGGGGGTTTGGATGAGACACAGAAAAGGGCCACAAGTTGGAGATGAACGCAGGCTGACTCAGCCTCCGTACATGGGGTTCATGTTCTAACAGCTATCAGAGCCCGCACTGTAAGTTATCTAACAAACAGACAACAAGGCAAAGGGAACAGATTTGTTGAAGACTTTAATGAGATAAATGACAAATGATCAAAGCATTCCTTGAAAGTGACACAACTGAGTAATGATCAAATGGTCAGAGAGGGCTGACCCAGACTAAAAGTGCTGGCTGGTTGTCAGAGTTGGGCAGTAGAGGGAGTGATATGTATAAAATCATCTGTAACAGTATGTAATTCTTATATCATGATAACAACATATCGTATACTGTGATTTGACTTTTCAGAAATGTTATACTGTCTCTAGATAAAATATGTGGATGGGAATGTCTGTTGTTGGTTCCGCGAGTGATTCAAATACCTGACAAATCCACATATTTCATCTCACTGATGCACAAATCCTGTCATTCCAATAATACCAATAAGCAGTCCTGCTCAGAGGAGAGATTTAAGTTACAGCTACCTCAGTAAAATCTCAACCAGTTACAGTAACTGTCATATCACCCAACCGTACTGGGCATATAAAGTCAGCATACAGTATTTAGAATAAATGAAAATACATGTGGTGTGCTTCATTTCATGTCTCTTATCAGATTGGAAGGGCTCATGTTAACCCCCTGTAGTTCCAAATAGCCAATGAAATCAAACTCACCACAAGTATTTGGAAATAAAGTCGAATAAAACCTATGCAATCCTGCTGGGGATGAACATGGGGAGACAAGGACAGGGGCAGGGATCGGGTGGTGGCAGGTGGGTGACCTAGCCTTTCGGAGCTGTGTACTGACGCAGGAGAGAGGAGATGGCGCTTGATTCAGTGACCTCCTCGGGGAGAGAACCCTCCATGTCTTTGATGGACGGGTCGGCTCCAGCGTTCAGCAGGAGCTCCACGATGTCGGCAAACTCACACGCCGATGCTACAAAAGACAGAAAGAGGGAAATAACGGCAGAGTTAGGTCGAGAGGAAGACTGAAAGAGTTAGAGGAGGTTAGGTTAGGTTCCCATATGTGGGTTTGACCGAAATTTCTCAACAACTTTTGGATGGATTGCCACAAAACGTGAAGCAGACGTTCTTGTAATAACTTCGGTGATTCCATAACTTTGTATCTGGCATCATCAACAGATCAATGTGTCCAGTAGAGTATGGATACCCGACACAAACCTAACGAGGTACCAACAGGCCGGGCTCGACATAGATTCAGAAATTGAAAAATGTATCAATGTAAGAATGTTGCCAGGCTTCAGTTAGCATCTAGCTCAAAGCGCAGCTGTGTCTAAGTACAGCCCCACAGGTATGCTAACATGAATGTACACTCCTGTTGAAACTATGAACTGTTGTTATACTGTGTAACATTCTTCTTATCTGGATAAAGACCATAATTGTGAATTTGATGGATTGCTACTGCTATTATAATGGTGTGAACCAGGTTTGAGTAAATTTGACTCTTCTGCGTACCATAGTTTAATAAAGTCTGTACAGTGCTGCAGTTAATGAAAAGCCCATCTGCAGGCCCCGCACTGACACTGGCCTGGACCTGTGCTTCTCTCAAACACTTCATTTCTGCCCCATTGGCAATTTGTGCCCCACTAAAAGGGTCTTCTCTCTCTCTCCGTATGGGGGGGGGATGCTTGCACTTTCTTAACCCAGTTAGCAGGTCCCTGCTTTCCTGATGCACCTCTCGGCCCTCTGGCACCTTGCCCCCCCTCATCTCCTCTCTCTTGTTCTGAGTGCTCTTCTCTGTCGGTGTCAATCGCTCACTCCTTTTAAAGAGCCGGCTGTGTGCTGCGCCATGATCGCTGATGTCAGCAGCCGCGGTGATTGACAGTCAGGCCTTTTAACCTCCAGTCCAGGGGTGGCTAGCGAGCTGGCTGGCAGGAGTGTGTGTGCATGAGATATGATGATACATCGGAATGCATGTGTGTGTGTGTGTGTGTGTGTGTGTGTGTGTGTGTGTAAGCAAGTGTGTGTGTCAAAGTAACGCGTGAGGCGTGTGAGTGTCAAACACTATAAGAAAGCACTTATCTTACAGCCAAATCAGACTAACAAAGCTTGGCTTATTTTTCCAGCCACGCTTGCAGTCCTCCTCTTGTTGCTCTAAACAGTATTTTATTTAGCCAGTGGCGAGCGTGTGTGTACGCGTGGAGGTTGTCTCGCCTGGGCCTTGAGCTGTAAAAAGTGGCTGGCCCTCAGGGGAGCCGTAGAGGAGGAGAACAATTTATGGTGAGCAGTAAACCCTCAATTAATCACTTGCCAGCCACTGTGGCCCTGTGCAAAGAGAGGTGGGAATGAATTTTCATTCTCTGCTATTTGTCTCTTGGAGTTCATCGCTTATGTTTATTAGTCATCTTTTTATGCCCCATCCTCTGGGCTTCCTCTGGTGCCGAGTGTGTGTTTGTGTGTGTGCAGTTTGCCGGTGGGTGATGCAACATGCCCACTCCAAAGCCACCAACAGATGGTCCAGCCACACACACACACACACACACACACACACACACACACACACACACACACACACACACGCACACGCACACACACACGCACAGGCTCAGAGGACAGGGGAACCGCCCCTCAGGGACGTGTGTGCTGGGGCATGAGAGGGTCAGGGGAGTCTAAGGACCAGTGCTGATTTCCTCTGGGAGGTCTGGCGATTATTACACACAAACGCAGAACAAAACCAGACAGGCATCCACACATACATACCAAAGGACACACACTCGCATGCACCCATAGGATACAACAGAGAGGAATAAAAGAATCTGGGTGAAAGAAACTGTAGAACATAAACATGAGGAATGGAGGACAGAGAGTGCGAGGAAGAAGAGGCAAGGATGACAAATTTGAGACAAATGTGGGCAAAGAGAGGGTGTGCACAGAAAACAAGGTGCTATATATAGTGTGTGAGTGCACACACAGACGACATAATGATGTCAGTGTACGGTAAATGTGGATGCTTTCGTCCCAAAATGAAATATTCACCATTTGAAAAATAGACACATACACTTACAAAAAGCTTTATAGCAGAAAAAAGAAAATACATTGTGCATTTTTTCAAACATTTTCGGAGATTAATAAAAGAGGCCTTCTTACCATAATGTAGCGCTGTTTGTCCTTCATTATCCTGTAAGACAAAAACAAGTCTTAACATCAACAGACCTGTGGCCCAGTGGGAGAATAAAATACCCCAGAGAGTGCAAATTCAAATAATATCAGAAACATAAATCCGTTTTTTTTGCGTGTAAGAGGAATTTCATTACTTTGCTCGAAGTTCCCAGGAAAACTTTCAGCTACTAGAACACCAATTACCTTCGACTTGTTGGCTGTGGACGCAGGGTGCCATGTTTTCATTGTACCAAAAGGTGGATTATGAGAAGATGAGATATTGATTTGAGAAACATGTGACCTGCAAAATCAAATCTTTCAACTTGACTTCCAGCTTTGATCAGCCCAAACTAACAAATTGCTGAAACTCAACATATTACAGATGCCTCTAGCATCATGTATCTAAACTCCAACATCAGACGAGTCCAGCCTCGGATTCTATATCAGGTGCAAAATTTACTTTTTGCTCACCGCCTAACGGCTAGTGAATGTTCAAAATTTAGCAAGCCCAATAGAATAACACTATTTATTTGGCTGGTGAATGAAGCAAAATCAACTAGACACTTGCATGTTTACCAGCATTTGGCTGATCTGAACCCATCTCGACCTTTTGTGATCAGAGCTGAAAGGGAGGCCTTAAAGAGTCTTAAAGAAAGGCTGGTGTTATTCCATATTGTTCTTATTGTCAACTAATCCCAATGAAAGAATCTGCGCTTTAATTAGGCAGTTTCCGTTGAACAGGAGAATATCCCTGCATCCCCTTACTGATCAGTAAGGCTGTCACAATAATCAGATTTTCATTACACGATTACCGTGGCCAACGGATTAACAATAACTATATTGTTGCGATATCTACATAAATTGTAGAAAAAAAGTTTGAAGTTTGTAAACTTTGTTTACTGTGTGTTTTGTCTTTTCTTGGCCAAATAAATCATCCTCAAAATCAGAGTTTTCGGAGGTGGAGTCTGTGATCATAACTATAGAAAGAAAAATGTAAAAAAAAAGTTAAGAACTATTACTATCAACTTCTTATATACTATAATAGACGTTAATGTGGACTCTTTTTGCCAGCAATCTTTGTGATTGCAGCCATGTTTCCAGCTGTTTGTTCATACTTCCAGAGTAGTTCTTTTGCACCAAACGTCAGAAATCTCTGATATACCAGACTTGGAATTAGAGCTTGAAGGCTGAAGCGAGTGTCTCTCTCCCACTCCCCATATTTCACTACATTTTTGCATAATTTATCAAAATATAAATTGATTTTAAAACCAAACGTTTGGCTTTAACATAATTGTTAAATTTTCAGGAAATTTGTCGACAAAAAGAAAAATATAGAATTTTTATCTCTGTGATGAATTAACCGTGGAGGCCATGGACAACCCTGAGCAGTTTAGAGACAATGGAGAGATGACCGAGAGTCGGAGGGTGACGAGAAAATCCTAGCTGGTCTTTCGTCTGCACATGCGATAGTGGGTGTGTGTGTGTGTGCCGGTTGATATGTGGGTGTCTGTCTTTTGAACAGTAAAAATGATACTTGGGTTCAAGGGGTCAAAGGTAAAGATATATTTCTTCTTAGAACTGTGGATTGGGGACACACAGTGTGTGTGTGTGTGTGTGTGTGTGTGTGTGTGTGTGTGCAGGTGAAATAAGACACAATATATGACATTGCATCATCAACAGGAGATTCAGCTCTTAATCACTGTTCCAGCCTGCATTTGTACCTCATAATGATGATAAATGGTCAAACTGTTTCCTCCTCTCTCAGAACATGAGCCGTCGTTGAGCCAAGAACAAAAGGTTTCAAACTCTCAGAGGCAGATTAAAAGCCAGCAGGCGCAGTGACATTTCCTTCAGTGCCGAAAAATGTCACTGCGGTGGAAATACTTCCAAATTACTCAAACTGTTATGGTGAAATTATTCATTAGGCTCTCCACCTTTGCCCTTCTAACAGAACATCCTCTCAGGCACCTTCTTCTTTTGGTTACATCCATGTCCTTCCTGTTCTCTCTTCCAATCCTTCCTCCTCTTCTTCTTCTGACTTCTCTCTCCACCTAACCACACCTCCCTCAGCTCTTTTCTTTCATTACCTCATCCACCGTCACCCTTCCTTTACCTCTACATCCACCTCTCTCTATCTTTCCATTCAGTCTTCTCTTCAGTCTTATTCCTTTTCAATCCCTCCTTCCCTTTTCCTTCTTCGTTCCTTTCCTGTCTTCCTTCTCTAGCTGGGCCCAGTGCAAAGTGAGCCTATTGTTGTGTTTCTCTCTCCCTTCTTCTCTCAAGGGCAGCACTTCAGGGACCTGCTGATTGGATTAGAGCTTTCTATTCCCTCTGGGTGGATCACAGAGCACAGATGCAAATCGCCACCAGCGTGGAAAGCGTGCCGTAGTTAACCCAAGACAACAATACCGTCTGTCTGCGGGTCAAATCACAACCTGTGATGTGTTGCGTATATTGTGTCTGTCTCTCACAATGAGAGAGGAAGAGATGGCAGATAGAACTGGGCAATACAGGGGGGGATTTTACCTTCCAGGATATTTATGTAAATATAAAAAGAGGGCTGTTCTGCCATGTTCAGAAAACCACGAGGTAAAAAACTATTTTCAACACAATTTTTGGAAACTTAGGTCACTTTACCTGAGATGTACTTGCCTAACCCTAGTTGGAAAACTGGTCCCCAACTAACCGATTTTAAGTCTGATGTCCTCTTATATAGCCTAAGTCAGAAAACACACACACACGCACACACAAGCACATGATACATGCACACTTACACGCACACAAAGCTTCAGCACAATGAGACAGTGACAGATGTTTACCGATGGGGCCAAGTGAAAGACCTTGATGCACACAAATACATACAGTCATAATTAAAGTGTAAGGGGTTTAAGCCCTAATCTAAAGCGGTCGCTAATCTGCAGTCCGTTGTTCAACAACACACACACACACACACACACACACACACACACACACACACACACACACACACACACACACACACACACACACACACACACACACACACACACACACACACACACACACACACACACACACACACACTATGAGTATATGTAAAAAAAATGCCCCTTACCTAACAGCAGGAACAGAACTGACAGATGAAGGAAAACAGAAACTACAGACACACCTGCATGTTTGTGGGGAAATATAGTGAGTGTATGTGCATAGCGTACATGCTTCGTGCATGTTCATGTGAGGGGTCAGCGGCCTGTCCTCTCAGCATTCCCTAATGCCCCTGCGTCCTGGACAGAGGCTTGATGGAATCACAGGAAATTGGATTGTCTTCCATTTGCTTTGGAGGCAGCCTGGAAGAGACACTCCATCCCCTCCCATCTCACCCCCATCCCACCACTCACCCCCAATACCGGCAATACCCCCTGTTCCCATCCCATTACTGAGGCATGTCGCACTGAGCCCCTTGCTTTTACATGTCATCCAAAGTTTCCCCTTGCGGTGCAGAAATGCTGGGTTGGATGTCAGCAGAGTGCTCAATAAAGCAGCTGCTTGCACAATACCACCAGCAGCAGCAGCAGCAGCAGCAGCAAAGATCCAGCACTGTGTAGTGTATCACCCTAATGGGGTGGAGCAATATGCTTAGGAGAGGCATGGATAGGGATTGATCTATTAGTACAATTGCAGTTTTGCTGAATTTGAGTTGCACCAATCTATCATTTCTACCACACGAATGATGTGAAGCAAGATGGATGGACGAAAAAGACAGCAGATCAAGGATGTGGAGAGATATGAGCACATAGTTTCTCTTTCTTTGGACTAGTTAGAGTATTATTTCAGATCTATAAAGGAATAAGACTACAAAAATAAGACAGACACTAAATGACTGTGTCTACATATTTGTGTCTTGTTCAGTCAAATTATCTGTGAAGAGTTAAGGAACGACCATGCAACCCAGAGTCAGACTGACAGTAAAACATTAACCGTGCAGTAACTCTGTTGATCTGCAGAGAACACATGATGGGACTGTCACAGATGCTCACTTCTGGAAAGTGCTTTAACCTGTTTCTCTCCACCAGCCTGCCTTTGTAGACCTCAAACGACAGGTCAAGAAAACTCCAAAGCTCGACCCAAGCTGTTTTACACCAGCATTGAGTGGAGGGATCAAGAGCATATCAGAGAAGTTAAATCTGTCTGACAGAGGTCCCTTGAGTTCTGTGTCACCCTGTTTGTTCTGTGTGGAATCTTCAGTAGCACCTATAATTAAAGCGGTACAGAACATTATTGGCACACGATGCCTTCATCAGTGTCTTTCACGAACAAATGTTTTTTCTGGAATTGAAAAAATATTACTTAAAAAGGTGCTGGAATTTAGCATCAATAAATCATGACCACAGTAATTTTGAGACATTAGTGTAATTACTGTAAACATTCAAGTACTTAATCAAGATGATTGGCATTCATCTTGGCGACATCACAAAACAAGAGGAGCGTTTTAGTCTTTTAGAAGGAGCAGTGGAACAATTTCAGAGTCTCTTGTTACGGGAGAGATTAATGGATTATCTGCAAATCTGAAAGGAAAACTTCCAACATGTTTCTTAAAAAGGTGCAACCATTACAATTGAATATAAAAGGCTAGTGTAGTTCCTCTAATGACCACTGGCTGACTGTATTAAAAGGACGCATTAATACTCTCTCTTTGTTCTGCAAATCCAACACACGCTTTGCATGGAACTTAAACTCTGCTAGATCTGTTTCTTTCTCACTATCATATACTCTCTTCAACAAACTTTCTCTGGCCTTTTCTTCCTCTCTTGCTTTTCCCGCCTCCCCCCTTTTCTCCCCTCACTGTCCCTGACAGCAACATTAAACAAGTGGGGAAAAATGGACAAGCAATTATGATTTATGATCAATGCATGCAGCAGCTGCTGACTTTTATAATGACAGTGGTCGGGGGAGGGAGAGAGAGAAAGAGAGAGAGGGGGGATGAGTGTGTGTGTGTGTGTGTGTGTGTGTGTGTGTGTGTGTGTGTGTGTGTGTGTGTGTGTGTGTGTATGTGTGTGTGTGTGTGTGTGTGTGTGTGTGTCTCCAGGGTGCGTGTGGGGAAGATGAGGGGTGAATCGATAGGCGACTGGGATCATTGGTATGCAGATTCCAGCAGATAGCATTATGATGAGCAGGTGCCATTAATCAGAGAGCAGAACACAGATCTGAGTAAGATGGAGGAGACGAAGACCTCCTTCATCAGGTCCCATCTGTAACTGGAGCAGCTACTGTGGCACCAACTTCATGGACCAGGCAGAACCAACTTACAACACCATACTGGTGATTGTGCACTTTTAGGTTTTTGGTGATTATAAATTGCATTTTACAAGTACATACAATAGGCTTTATTTTTGGAGCTTTTGTTTTGCTGTAGAGGTTTCAGAATAGCAAGAAAAACAACTTGCAGCCACTTGGCATATGTTATCTATTCGGGATGAGCCAATACATCATTATCTGCAACTGTTCAACCAACAAAATTATCTGTATCTGTAACCACACTCAGAACAGGTGAGACTTAGTGGGTTAGACTAACCGGAAGGTGTTAATTATCTCAACCAAGGAGGTTATGTTTGTTTGATTGTTGGTTTGTTAGTAGGATTAAATAAAAACTACTCAACGGATTTCCATGAAACTTGAAGGGAGGACGGGTCTCAGCCCAGAATAGACCCCATTAACTTTTGGTGTGGATCCAGATAAAGGGACGGATCCAGGAATTTCTCTCACACTTTACGTGATTATTACGCATTTTACATTATTTTCATTAATTTCACAGGGAATAATACATGCATTATGATGAAAAAACTTTTGAATTAAGGTGTCTGCTATCTATTAGAGAGTTCAGAAGGGGACTGTTGGACCATGCGCTCTAATGAGTATCATTCAAGCATTATTTATTAGAAGAGTATTTACAGAAGAGCCTCCGAATTTAGCTTCAGACCAATGTTTGGACCATAAGAACTATTTACAGAATGAGATTTGTATAAACGTAATTGTATAAACTTCAGTCAGCAACCAAATGAAGATTTTCCTTCATCATGATTACATTTTACTCGGATGGCACATATACTCATTAAGAGGAAAATTACCTGCACCGAGTACTTTCTCAACCCTATACTCTGAAACAAAGAACAGTGAGTCTGTTTCATTTCATTGGTAGAGTTGTGATATTACTACATAAAAGCCTAGTTTTAAAATCCTCCTTGTGATGGTGATGCATTTGAGAAAAAAACTCAGTCCGAAGGAAAAGTCCACCAAATTCATGATTTCCCTGTTATTGTGAAACATGTTACACAGCAGCTAACTCATGCGTAAAGTGACTGATAATGAATGTACATGCAGAATCATCACTGAAATCCCTTGAGGCAGCTACAAAGCTATCAAACAAACACATGTACATGCATGAGTCCTCCCCTGTGTTTGTTGTGTATAGCTCTGTGTGTTTGTGTGTGTGAGAGCTGGGAAGGCCCCCTGTGTTAAAAGGATCTGCAGACCGGGGCCAGCCCTAATTGAATCTGGGTCTCCTCTCTGAGCAGGGAGAGGTAACCTTGCCACTCAGCGTGTGAGCACTGTCACCCACGGTCAAATTAGCCTGACGCCAAAACTCACTGTCCTTCACACAGCCTGAGAGTGTCCTTCAGTGTCCCAGTGGTCCACCATCCCTTCCACCCCGCTTACACCAGTAGTTGCCATCACAACCTCAGAGTTTGGTGAGGAAACCCTGAATGAGTCACAGGTCCAGAGCTGACAGAGGTCCTGGAGGATGCCAGAGATTATAGAACTTTATTGTGTCAGTGTTGTCAAGAGGCTGAAAAGTGTGATGCACCTGATCTCAGCACAGGTCGCCCACCCAAAAACAACTCCTGAACAAACCCTAACATGAGCATCTAAAGCCATGCTAAATCTTGCCATAAAACCTCCTCTAAAAGCTTGAACGTTTACCCAGAATACTCACACCAGACAAAAGAAGCCTTGCTTTTCCTCTAAATCTCTCCAACCCTGTTCTCCTCAAGCACATCCTTCCTCCCCTCCTCGTGTCGCCAAGCTCGCTTGTTCCCGTGGGACACCTTAGCCTCCATTAAAGCCATCAGAGAGGAGGATAGGGTTGAGACTGAGAATTAACATCGCCCGAGGCCCCCGTCTGTCCTCCTGCGGCTCATCGATGATGTTTAAAAAGAAATATATGAAATAAATAAATACATAAAAGAGTGTAATCTGAAAATCAATGGCCAGGCGGCGGGGGCTGCGGCTGAGGCATTTGGAGTGAGGGACTCATAAAGCTGAGTACTGCGGGAGACTGATGGAAGGCAAAACACACTTTGTTTATTCTCTCTCCTCACCCCCGTCCCCTCCCCTCGCTGTCTGTATCCAGCTCTCACTCTCTCACTCCTCACTCCCCCCTCTTTCTGTCTGAAATGGTCGAGGACAGCTTTAATGCTCCTGACAATTTATGTGGATGGTTAAGAACGATGGAAATCAAATAGTTGAGTGTAGGCAAGGCCCAGTGAGTGGCCAATAAGAAAGAAACAACAGCTGATGATGGCAAAGAGGACTGTTACCTGCTGGAATGGCTCTTTAGGCTGCACTATTACTGTCAAGTCGCTGGCTCTTTTCTGGGTGCTCATATTATAGATTCATAACTGTATCTATGTCCAATGGGCCCTTTTAACACAGCGTGGCAACAGCTCTCATTTCATCGAGTCGAGCTAATGTGCAGCAAGTACTAAACATGAATCCTGTAAGAGCACCTTACAGTGTGACTTGTAAAATGTCAAGTGGTGTGTGTGTGTGTGTGTGTGTGTGTGTGTGTGTGCGCCTTTTATGTGTGTCCTCATTTGTTTTTGCCTGAAAATGGTAACCATTTAAAGAACTGCCTGACAGATTTTATCATCCAAAAGAAAAACAAATACACATCAGAAACACTAAAAGAAACTTGGCTAAATGCGGGAGCTATAAATTCTCCTTGTGTGGCTGCTGGATTCGGGAGATCATGTGATCACGTGAGCTCGCAAATCCATCTCACCTGCGATGTGCTAGTGGCTGAGCACAGAGGCATTGACCCAATCAGTGTTCTTTGAGGAAGTACTACCAGCTACGGGGGTGATTACAGTGTCACGACCAGCGAAAAAAGGACTGTTCATTTGAAAATGACAATGGCGGCTCCTCAAGAGGTCAGCGTAGATGCAGCTAGCATCTATCAAAAATGGAGGTTTCATTTGTTAAAAGAAGGGCAAAGAATGGCCCCAAGGCATTTCTTGATGGAGAAGACGTTTTCTCTCTTCTACTGACTGACTTCATTAAAAGTGTGATTTATCAGCTGGCTCCTCTGGTGGTAACTCACTCCTGCTGTTCCTCTGATTTTGGCTTTTAGGAGCCAAATGTGACCATATTTGTAGAGTGGAGTTGGGGAGGATACTGACTGGATCTGACTAAGAATCCAAGACACATCTGGGTTGGAGAGGTAGCATACCCTACTGTCTATTCTACTCGAGAGAGACCAACATCAGGCAAGCACGCCAAAAGTGCATCAGAACACTACCAATATTGCACTATTAGTGTTAGCTAATGGTGAATTTCCAACGTGGATGACTGGCCTGATTTAAGTTAGCCGCAAGCTATAGTTTACTAAATCAACAACATCATTATACTGCTGGTAGATGATGTTGTCCGCCAAAGAAATGAAATGTTGTTGTAAGCATATATCTCAGACAAATTGATAGTATTGGGAGCTGATTTTGAATACAATCTTGAAATTGGCTATGCTTTGTCCGACTAGCTCACCTTTTTTTTTTTTGCGCCTACAGTTTTTATTTGAATTGTATCTTGTGGATGCTTAGCGCAAATTGTCGGGTGTGCACACATGACAATCCAAATAAACACAGGATATCTGAGGCAGCCATCATGCATAAGCGAACATGTTTTTAAAAAGCATGTACATCTCCTGCCTAAGCTTTTGTGCTGATTGATCAAGCATGCTGATTGATTTGTAACATTCCCCACCAGAGAGGGTCACGTGCCATAGTGTAAACAATAAAATATAAAAAAATCAACATTGTGTGAAAATATACATCGTCATATCGTCCAAATCTAACAAATATCCATCTTATATCTTTGTTTACCCACGCTATTTCTCTCTACATCCCATTTTACACTCCGACTCCTTGATAATTTCCCTCTTCTTACTTTCCCACCTTGCTGGCTTCTCTTTCTTAAAGACCCTATAGATTCTGGGGAGGCTGCACAATTACAAACACACACACACACACACGCAAACACACATGCGCACACACAATTATGACGAATCTGGCGGGTTATTTGTTATGACTGGCCTGACTGAGCCATTAGTTATAGGAGGCAGTGCTGGGAAAGGGGAGGGATACAAACGTGTAATAATGCCTCCACCATAGAATTTCAATCAACCACACCATAGTGTGTGTGTGGGTGTGTGTGTGTTTAGCACTTTGATCACACAAGTAGTTGACACCACAGTAGAGGACACAGACGAGAGGGTTCAGTGTTGGCAACAACAGCAGACTGAGCTTGAATTCAAAAAGCTCTAAAATGCCACAGTCGAGCTGTACATTTAATTTTTGATGAATGTTGCAACTTTAGTATGATATATAATGAATATCGATAAAGGTTTATTATGCTTTTTCATGAGAAATGTGCATGAACAGATGCTAATGCTTCAGATTTGTTCATTTTGATTAAAATGAAATATGTTTCCCTGACATCCTTTTTGATTTGTGAGCTGAGGATTTGGCACAAACTGAGAAAACTTTATGGCAGCCGTCTTAAACACTTTCTGCTTTGAGAAAAAAAGGCAGTCTTATGCTATTTGGTAATTGCAGTGGTCCATATTTATAAAGTCTGACGTTTTATATTTTTTCCATTCATTCAACATGCAGTACATCTGCACTATTTCAAAGCAACGCTGGATTATTAAACTACTTAGCGAGGTACGACAGTTTTCTTCAAAGAGTGGCAGAAATGCTCAAATGGCTGCATCTTAACTCTTTTATCGGATTGAATTTACAAGATCAAGATTTATTTAAGATTGCAATATCTTTGGGTTTTTGTGATAGGCATTTTTCACTACTTCTGGAGGTTTTACAGGGTCAAAGATTAATTGATTACATTTAATAGATTGATTTATGATGAAAATAGCTATTGGCTATAGCCTGAACTGGTGATGCAGCCTTGGATTTAACTGTGAATTTACCTTAAGATGATATTAACGCTTTATGATTCATATCAGCTTAACAAACATTTTGACTGTATCCAAAAATCTGGATGTTAAAGAATTGTCACCAAGATCTTTGTTGGTTGTGATGCTTTACACTTCAAAAATTGATGTGGTTAAATTATGGAACGATGCAAATATATTTAAAAAAAGTGTCATTTGGATTTGGTTTTCAAAAGAATAGTTTACAAAGTATCTTTGAGTGCTATGTGTGAATGACTTTTTCGTTGTTGTTTTCCTTCATATTTCTGGTGGCTCAACTTGCTAAGAATGTAGAGAAGGCATAAATATAAACATTATAAGAAGTATACAGTCACAAAAAAAAAATGAATATAATTAAGTCAAGAGTTGGGGTTCCACACAGCGTTCAGCGTTTAAGTCCATTATATAGGCGAGTCCACCCACACAGCCCTCATCGATATCAAATCAGTGGATCCATACCTTAAAAGAGAGTTTGCCATAACAAATCAGCCATGCTGTCGTCTGTATACAGAGCGCCATCTATGTGTTTTACACGCAGGCCGACAAACACAAACTGTAGACGAGACAAACTGTGAAAATTTCTACACATCAGACTTAGAAAATAAAACTGTACATTTTAGAAAATGAGGAGAGGATATTCCAGTGTGACACACACTGCTCAGATATCCCTGCAGGTTGTACATGCAGACTACGTGTACGAGACTTGTTGTGCTCTCTAGCCACCAATTGTAGGCCGCCCAGTCAGATATTTATTACTATTGATCTAGCTGGTCCTGGCTGGAGACTTTTGTTCTGCCGGCTCGAGGCTCTGACCTCAATTAAGTTATGAATTTCTATCTGATAGACTGGGAGCGCTTGGGGCCTGCCGTGGCCGTGCTACCACGCTGGATTAATTAGAATTAGCGGTGCTGCGAGTCGCCCTCCCCGCTTCATGGATCATGTTGTTTTAATACAAAGTAGAGGCGGAGAGGCGAGGGAGGGATGGAGTGAAGGGGATGGGAGCTTGGGGGGGGGGGGGGGGAGAGAGAGAGTGATGAGGAGAGGGAAAAGAGAGAGAGACAGACAGAAAGGCAAAAAAAAGAGCAGGCATGAGTCGAGTAAAAGCATGTGAAACACGTCCATGTTACTTTAAACCTTAACGATGTTTCCTTCCTGACATTGTGTCTGTGTTGTGTTAACCTGCATCTCACCTGTCCTTCCTCTTTGTCACACTAATCCCACCTTTGTCCCTCACCCTCTCAGTACTCACTCACACATTGTGTAAATCCACTCTGGCCCTGCCTTTTCGACTCCAGTTTCCATGAATGGGCCTGTCCTTTCTATTAATGCATATCTCCATGGCAACCCTACAGTTTGTTGGGAGGGTTCGAGGAAGGTTTGGGATTTCCTCCTGGAAACCAAAAGTTGTGTGTGTGTGTGTGGGATGAGGCTTAACTGTGGGTGTGGGATTACACTGTCTGGACAGAGAATGACCACAGGGAGAACAGACACACACACACAAAAACGTCTAGACCAATGAAAGGACAAAACTCCTCAACTGTAGGCCACACAAAAGGAAACACTATTAAATAAAATCAACAAATATACAAGACTCCCAGATTATGACTGAGCCATCTTGTTTTGAGAAACTAGTTTATATGCGTCCGCTAAGAAGAATTAGATGAGAAGACTGATACCACTCTCACGTCTGTATTGATGATATGAAACTACAGCCAGCAGTCAGTTAGCTTAGCTCAAAGACTACAGCAGGGAGAAACACCCAGTCTGGCCCTATAAAAGCTTAACAAAATCTGCCTACTGGCATGTTCAACAATTAGCAGGTTGTATCTCATTTGTTTAATCTGTAAAGAACTTGTAATGTGCAAAAAAGTCTGGCAGATGCTGTTTTGCTGCATCTCCTGTAGACAGACAAACTTTGTCATAAAACATTGATAACTAAATCAGGCCAGTTACCTGTAAATACAGCTGGATAGTGTTTGAAATATTTTGATTTCTGTAAAATGTAAAGATGGAGAAATTGAGGTTCTTTAAAGAACTTTCCTGCGCTTTAGTCGTATCAGCTTTAAAGCAAAAGATGACCAAACTCTAATTAGTGATGACTTTGTAATGAGAGATCTGTTTTTACTGATATGATGGAATGTCTTAAGCTGAAGCCTCATTAATGCTCTTAAAAACATTCTAGCACACAGAATATAAGTCCAGTGTTTAAGCCTTAATTTCCATTATTACGTTGAGTGAGCTTTTACTGCCATCTTTCCCACAGTTTGTGCCGTCTGCCCCACTTTCTCTGTGTGAGTGAGCAGCGAGTGAGGACGGGTGGAGGTGGGGGTGGGGTTTAATGTACAGTAGCAACACCAGGGCCTGATCTACAATTGGCAGGTGGCAGAGCTGCGATCTGTGTATTCAAGCACACACACACAGCTACCTATTGTCGTCCCTCGCTGCCTTGATCCAGGATTAACTATCAAACGAGCCCTTAATGCAGGTTACCAGGGTTTGGGAACACTTCTCTAAAACAATCAGTTGATTAAATCAAACGATTTTCCTCCTTTGCCAAGCAAATAATAATACTTTTTGTTTAAACTCTCAAGTCCCCCCGCCTCCCTCTTTTTTAATCAACAAATTAAGCATAAATCATGTTTGATCTTTATTTACTGGTTGCTCGGCAGTTGGTAGAGGTCAAGAGAGATTACTGGTCGCTGTAATAGCTTGCAAACAACCCAAACATTCCTCTATTCCTCTCATGAACACAAACAACCTCCCATACTCTTTGTTATATGTGACAGAAGAATAGAGTAGCTGGTCAGACTTTTATCTTTCTCTAATATTACAGAAAGCTACTTATTTCCTTTCCTGCGCTTCTTCCTCGTCGTTCTTTCCTCTCTGACTTAACCCCAAGAAAAACAAAACAAAAGGATGTTCGAGCAGGTTCTAATGAGAAGCATATCGCTCTGTAAGCTTTACACAGTGAGATAATTTGGCATTGCGACAGAGTGGTGTGATTTAGCTGACTATATTTTTCTCTCAGCCACCTCTTTGCCACCTCGTAAATCTGCTCCCAGTAACTCCGCCGCAGAGGTCCAGTGTCTTTAATATTCAGTCATCTTTACAGCCAGCTTCCTCTAACACCTGAGAGATGTGCAGGTGGAAAGGTCCAGATCACATGAATGCACAAGTGCTCCCTTTGAAACATCAACCTAGGTTTTAATTCCTTTATGTACACATATTTGCTCATTTTCAAAACAGAACAGGATTAAAAACAATTGAAATACACCTGACAACTCTAGATTATTGTCATCTTCTGTCTGTTTGCTGCAATACAAAAGTTTTAAGATTAAAGATTGAATCATTTCCCTCCATGTTTTTATATAGAAAATGGTAAAATCAGACAAAACTCTTAAAGTCTGCTCAAGTTCAGCCATCCATCATCATTACCTGGCCAAAGATTTATGTTTGCATCTTTGACTGCTGAAAAATCTTGGCACATGCTGAATATCAATTTATACTGTAATGACAGATACGACTGTAAATACATTTTACTAAAGGACAAAAGCCTCTGTCTATACATCAATCCTCCCTCCTCTGCTGTCATTATCTTGATATGGCTCTAAATCATTAGTGAAGTGTTTTGTAGTTATCCCACTGTTAAGTCTTTTATGAACCATTTGCCGCAAATCCACCCCATCCCTGTGGGCATTCAAAACAAAAAAGGGGCCACGCGTGACCACAAAAGAGAAAGTCATTTGTGAAATGTCCTGATTATATGGGTTGTGCAACGTAAAACAATTTGCCTGATTACTTCCAATTGATTCGGCCTTTACAGTTAAAGCCTCAGCATGCAGCCCGGTGAACTGCACTGTGTCGTGCCTGCTGGGCAGGGAAGAGGAGTAATTTCTCCGATGCGCAGCTGAGCCAGCTTACCGCCGGAGCTAAAGCCTCCTGGATGCTGCTAAACCTCTGGGAGGCTAAAGACTAGGCTAGCTACCAGCTAACTCTGTCCGCTAAAGCTCTGGGGGATTTGTCGGTGGGACAAAGTGAATTAAAGGTGACCTTCTGGAAGGGATGGAGAGAGAAGAGAGAATGGCAATAGGGATGCTGGAGATGTCACTGTTGGCCTTTTTACATGTGCACTTCTAAAACAAAAAACAGCTTCAAGACCTTCTGGTGGAAGAGAAAGGTTCAGCTCATCTTTGTTCTTCGGCAGAATGACATATTCAAGATGTCAGAATGAACCGGTCTCTGATAGACAGAAACAAGAACACAAAACAACCCTTGTTTTTAAGTTGCTGCACTGCATTAATGTTTATGTTCATCCAGCACCTAAAAAAACTCCAGCTCTCCAGTTTAGTAATTAATGTGATTATAGGGGTGTAATCTAATAACGTAATAGATATCTGAAGTCCCGCTCCAGTTCTGGGCAAGTCGCTGTTCCACAATGTATTTTCCCGCAGAAGGTTTCTTTCATCGATCTTTTTGAAAAGCTGAAACCTAATTCTGGTGTTTTCAGTCCATATAACATAGGTCAAAAACTAATGGTTGTTGCTGCTCTGTCTTTGATAAGAATGAAATTTGAACGTATAGCAGCCTGAAATTGGTGTGTGACTTTGGTTCTCTAAAGCCAATAAATCCAAGTAAGACACTCCAGGTAAACAAATAAGTTGTCGTACACAAACACATAAAAAAAGGCTCATTTTGCTTCTGCTGATTGATTTACCAATAAATTATCACATCAATCACCAACTCAGATTAATTTCAGTTTGGGATTTATCAGAGGATCCTCTCTCCTGACAGAGATGCTTCAAATCTCCCTTCACACATTCAAACCGCTCTAATGAACGGGGATGGTATCAGCAAAAAAACGTATTCTTTAAGACGGGACGACACAACTCTGCCACGCTTTAGAAAATGTTTAGGGTTCAGACACAAACTGAACGCCCTGCCATCTTGCTGCCAAAACCAGACTTTCCGCAGCAACCACCAGGTGAAAATCTGACTTCGATGGACAATAACGTCGTAGAATTGGTGCTCACCTGGCCGTTAATGTCGGCTTTGTGCTGCAGTAATACGGACACCAGCTCCTTGTGTCCTCTGTCGCAGGCCCAGTGCAGGAGAGCCCGACCCTGAGAACACAAACGCAAGATTACTGGCACGCGGCATACTTAACATGGCATGTGCAAAAAGATGTGGAGTAGAACTGAAACACCTAAACAGCAGTGATATGTTCACTCTAGCTTTATTGCAGGACACACGAGGGGCACCCTCTTTCTCCACACACATCTCAAGTTCATTTCCGTTTGTTTATTTGCTTTCAGACAAAATAAATTACGCACAACTATTCAGAACTCAGAGTCTGACCAGTGGACAGAGTGACAAGATATGTAGCCTGCTCTGTGTATGTGTGTGCGTGTGTGTGTGTGTGTCGGAGTTGTGTGTTTCGAGAAGAGCAGTAAGGTGCAAGCAGAGATCGAGGACTTGTGCACAAATTACAGTAACCTGCACACAGTCTGCAAAGCTTGATTGATGGGACATCGTGCACAAAACAAGAGCAGCCCCCTGATCAGCAACCCCCTACACTATCTCTCACACACACACACACTCGATCCTTTCCTAAGGTCCAAGATCCTTGTTCTAATAAAACCACGCAAGCTCATTTTTCAGTGAGGCCAATTAGGTAAAGCAAACTCTCCAAGTCCAGTTCGGTTGCTTAAATCATATTGATCACCGTGGCTGCATGTTAAAATGGATACTTATGAGCCAGGCCAGAATACCAATAAGTTGGACTCTCTCTCTCCCTCTGCCTTGCTCCCTCTCTCTCTCTCTCTGCCTCTCTCTGTTTCCTGCTCTCCTCCAGGTGTGCCGCTGCTGACTGCTGGTCACGCTTTCACTGAAGACTCACAGTTTCCATCAGGATGCTATGCACACAAGTGTTTAGTTGGAATTTGGTTTACCATTATTAAAGAGTAATTCCAGTGTTTTTAAACCTGGGTCTGAATGACTAATGGTTACAAAAAGTTTAGGAATTGGGTCTACTCGCTGTTTCCCCTTTTCTGATGCCTGACCTCGCTCTTGCTTCTTTCCTGATATTTTCACATAATAACTCGGCGAATCAGGAGTTAATTTCAACTTCACCAGAGTTGGTGATTGTTGAATCAGTGGAAAGGCTAAGCAAGATAGTTTTTATCAAGTTTGTGTTGTTTCTGTTGAGATGCTTCCAATAACAATCTGCTTGTGTAAGTGTAAAAAAAAAAGACCCTTTAATAAAACAGTGAACGTGTCAAAGTGAAGCATTTAATGTTGTGATCATTTACAGAAACATTCGAAGTTTGGGCCAGCCTCGTTATTTAGACGCAAGTGCATTAAGAAGGGTCTTCGCTTATCAGGGCTGAATTAGCCAGAAAGTTAAACTACAGGCAATAAATGTTAAGCACTTCCTTCTCAAGGAGGACAATTCATGCTCACTCCCATATGGAAAAGATTAGCAGTTACTAACAATAGTAAAGGAAAGGATATCTCTAACCACACATATAAATGGACCCCACATGAATACCTTGTCAGTATTACAGTACAGTATGTATGCAAAATATACTCCTACTGTATGGTGCTACTCAGAGCAGCACTGTATCCCCAGTTCAGGAATTCATACTGTCACACCAGTTCATGTGGCTCTAATACACCTCCACCTGAAAAGGTCCTCTAATTTATGACATAGATTTAGATGCAACAGCTTAGCTATTTGTAAAACTTTACAGCAATTGTTACAAATAATTCAAATCAAAGTACATTACATTAAAGGGGCTCTGTGGAACTTCTGTTTTGTGATGGAAGCTGGTCATTAGTTTATGTTAGCATACTCCATTTCTTAACGTTAACTACTGGTGGGCTACAATCTTTCAAACTGAAGGAATGTTATACAGAACTATAAATTATATTTATGTTGCTTTAGAACTGATAATTAAAATGTTTATATTTATTATATTATTTTATTATATGAATTACATTCAAAATGAAAACTAACCCTAAATACAATCATGATGCTAAATGGCTGCTGTTTATTAATTATTCTTTAAAAAAAAGAGCAATGTTAAAATTACATGAAGCATGTCCTAATGTGTTCTAAAAATTCTCCACACACTAGCAGTCTAAACTGGTATGTGCTCTGTTGGTTACTACTAGAATATATAACACAGGTGAATATTTGGTCACACACCCAGAGTCTGAATAGAGCTGCTCTGCCTCTCTCACTGGGCTGCAGAGGCAGATCAGCCGTCTTGCTGATGTGAAACTTCACCACTGCCCTCTGCTGTCGATCAAGCTGCGCTGCAGGTGAGCAAACGACAACAATGGAAGTCGGCAGACAAAGCTTTCTCTGCCGAGGTCCCTCAACCATCTGGCCTTTGGCTGGGAACTCACCAGCCGACCCGTCTGCTTATCTAAAGAGCGGCTGTGATGAAAGAGAGGCCGGGATCGAGCCATTTGGCCTGGACGATAATGAATCCAGGGCAGATGAATGGATTTCGGGGTCAGTCCAGAAAACACCTTGCGGTAGTAATAGCAGTTCACACAATTTACAGATCTCTGCCTGAGGAGCGGTTCCCATGTGTTTGTGGCTTCAGATTCATTGAAACCATTATGTAACAATGCCAAAAAGAGGCTGCGTGAAGCATTCCCTAGTGACCTGTACTTTCCATGATGTTCCACTGATTATTTTCACCTGCCCTTCTGCACAAGAGGTCGGAGCACATGAGAACAACCCTGCAGCTGGCAAAGACACAGTGACTAAATAAAGGACACTTTAGCAAGGTAGATCCCTGCACACATGGACAAATAAACCGTTGAATTCTTTACCCCTTAAAACCGCTGTTACTCACTTTCCCAAATTATGACAGTAATTGCAACAGTGTTGTTGTCATGGTAATAACTCTCACATGCCATCAGTAAGGTTTCACTTAACATATCAAGGTGCCTTGTTTTGTAGTTACCTCTTCATCTTTAGTATTGACATCCACTGTCTGGGTGCTGATGGCCTTGCTGATGTGGTCGATGTTGTTTTCTCTGCAGTAGTCAAAGATGTTCTTGTCCTCTTCCCTGAGAGTGATACAGAAGAAAGAGAGAGAGGGAGAGAGGGAGAGAGAGCAGGACAGTAAGTCAGTCATTTTTTTGCACATCTGTGAATCAGATGACTTTCTTTGGTTTCACTTGCCCTGATTTTGAGATACATGAGGGAGACTTCAGGAGCCTCTAGATCAAAACAATGGAGGTGAATGGATTTCATTTCTTAAAAATTAACAGCAGCATTTCTTCACACCTTCTTTTTCCTGGTTTATCTGAATAATATGCAGATCACCAAGGAGGTTATGTTTTTGCCTGTGTCCGTTGGTTGCATTTCCACAAAACTCGGATGAAGGATGGATCTCCGCCCAAAGTAGACT
The DNA here is from genome assembly GCA_963678695.2 of Diplodus puntazzo. Taxonomy (NCBI): domain Eukaryota; kingdom Metazoa; phylum Chordata; class Actinopteri; order Spariformes; family Sparidae; genus Diplodus; species Diplodus puntazzo. The sequence continues at coordinate 15,235,946 of OZ023163.1, forward strand.
CCGTCAACATTTTGTGCTGATTTGGATAAAGGGGTGGATGCAAGAATTTTTCCTCTCACTTTCTTTAACTGTGTGTCATTTTTTTTCAATTTTTCAGGTAATCATGCATATCTTGATTGATGAAATCATGTGCATTTAGGTGGCTGGTATCCTGGCGTACAATTTGATGCTAAGCCAAAATAAAATATAGATTTAGGGGATTTGAAGATGTATTATTTGATATTGGATTAGGCTTGATTGAATTTAATGGGGACTCTTTAACCTGTATACGGTCTACTGAGTGCCATTCTAGTTGGAACTACTTTCTGCTGAGGTCACAAACACAAATGGTTTCAGTGTGTTTAGGCTGTGACTCAGAGTCACATGGGTACTTGAACATTGTGAGCCTAACAAACAAAATCCCACTCACCCCTGTTGTACTGTTATCACAGAAATCTCAAAACTTGGACGAATACATGGAAACAGTTATCGGCATGGCTAGATATGAGACGAGTGAGAAAATATGTTTTTCTGTATAAGGTGAACTGACCCTTTAACTGTCTTGCAGGTCCATTCAAGTGTGTGCACACCCAATAAAGCTAATGCCATGCTTGTGAAGCATTTAGTCACCAAACACAGATATCACGGGTAACATAAAAACATAACTGCTCCGTCCGTCTCACACTGAAGCAGCAGCCACACGTGCCACATCCCACGGGAACGCTGGCACGCGACACACACACAGCAGCACCATCCCACCTCTGATTATATCTCTGTCTCTCTAATCACCTCCTGGCATTGGGGACAGGAGTGAGTGCTGGGGGGAGGCAGGGTGCAGGGATGCTGCTTCTGCTGCTGGTGGTGGTGGTGGTGGTGAAGGAGGGCTGTTGGGTGAAGGGGAGAGAAGGGGCGAAATCTCATTTAGAGCTTTACGCCTTCCCCTCCCCTCTTACCCATGCCGGCCATTCAGATTAATTGAATTTAGTGCGCTATTGTCTGACTGAAACCCCGCATGCCCGCCGCTTTACCACTCCCACGCAGTAAGTCAGTCATCCCCAAGGCCAAATCCCCCACTTCCTGTCTCTGACGCCTGCCTGCTCTGCTGCACAGCACACACCTAACTCCAGTCACGCGGGAGACACTGAGGCCTGTCGTCCATATAAACACTGAAGATGTCGTCTAGTTTTCTAGGGCTGCAACTAAAAGTTATTTTCATGATACTAAATATTTTCATGGTTAATCAATTAATCTTCTATAAAGTGGCAAAAACTTCCCAGAGCCCCAAATGAACAAACAAACAGTCCGAAACCATGAGACTCTTCATTTACCATCATAAATGATAAAGAAAGGCAGCAAATCGTTGTATTTAAGAAACTGGAACAAGCAAATGTTTGACATTTATGCATGAAAATGACTGAAATCGATGGATTGATTACCAAAATAACTGCCGACTAATTCTTTATCGATCTACAAATCGTTACAGCCCTGTAATTTGACACTATCATTAATTAGGTTCAAGGTTCAGCAACCTTAAACTTCCTTTCTAGCTATCAAATTCACGCACAAAATGCAACTTCAAGGATTTCAACAAGAATTTCCTGCAAGACCACCTTCACTAACTAACGTCAGAAAATATCGTATACTTTTATGAAATAAAGGAATCAACCTTCAAGGAAAAAGAGCAGTGAGGCTGTATCACACAATGATTACCTTTGTCTTCGTCGTCTTCATTCTGATGAGTATTTTTCATCATTTTGTAAAGCTATTTGAGCATTTTTGGCATTACGGTATTTTTGCTTATTACAAGTTTCCACTGTGTGTTCAATTCATGTGAGTGCATTGAGGTCTGGAGGAGGTGGGGCTATGTGAGCACGACAGAGGTGCATGTGTCAACTAACTGACAAGTGGGGTAAGTGAAAAAACGCTACAAGCTAAAATATGGTGTAAGCTATAATTATAGCTAAAAGCTACAATATGTATCAATATTTATTTTGGACTATAATATATATTATTTATTTATATATTATATTATTATAATATTTTGGACAACATGAGTTGGAAGCGAACCTGGGCTGCCGCTGAAGAATGAGCCTTAATGATTGGTACCTGCTTTACTACTTGAAATACTTTAACACCCCCATTCTCTGACATTTCATTGACCAAATGATTCACCGAAAATCTGCAACTGACAGATTTTTAAAAAATGCTGCATCACAATTTGAGCCCCTCACAACATCTGCTAAGTAGTCGCCCAGGTATGTTCATTTTTCATCTTTCTCAAGATGTTTAAAAGCATTTTTATCCTGACTTCTTTGAGGTTAAAGAGAAGGTGACCGTTTATAAAGCATTTGAATATCTATCGCAGTGGTACCCAAACGCTGCGCCGTGAGGCCGATCCAGGTATGCCATGTGATTTTGTTACATCTGTATATTAGTGCAGCATAAAACTATACAACAAGTAAGGAATGAGTTTTTCTAATTCGGAGGGAAATTCTACACCCTCAAAAAGTCCTTTAAAAACCCTGTGTACAGAGTATTGGATAACTCATGTTAGGTTACAGGTGTGCCTTGGCAGTTTGGCTTGCCTTGGGCAAAAGGTTTGAAAACCACTGATCTATCCTTCTCACATGTATTAAAATAGCAACAAACAAAAACAGTTGGCAGCATTACTAGCCACCATCTGTTATGTGTATTTGCTCATTTGGCTATGTGTAACTGCTCGAACAAATACAGACATTTGATGTAAAGAACAATAATTGAATTAAAGAAACTTCACATAGTTCCACCGGTGCTGCTGCCCTCTAACATCAGCTCACAACTGGATTTAACTTCAAGCCACCCACAGTGGAGGTGAAGGGGTCTGACTCACATCAACGCATTTAGTTGTCTGCTGATACAGTTTGAAAATCGACACATACGGCAGACACAGACAAAGTTTTTTGTCTGCTGTTTGTTCTTTAATGAACCTCTGTGTTTTCCTTTCTTCAGCTCTTCATCTACACGCCTCTCTCCCAATTCTCTCGTTCCTCCCCCCCTCTTCCCATCACCTCCTCATCAGCCCGTGATGAATTATGAATAACTCATTACACTTTTACCACTGCTGGGTTATGTATGAGCACATTCATTTACATACTCCTGATTACCAGCGCTATGTTTATTCATGAGTCTCTGCGCTGGACCACACCCACTTCCCCGTCTGATGGCCATGGTGACCCCAAGTGTCCCTGATGTGTGGCCACCATCCGTCTCCCCCGGCAACTAATCAATAGGCCAGCTCATCAGTCTTTAGTAGATGGTCGGACAGAGGCAGCCTGACGGGCGCATGACACATGCTCACATCTATAAAAAGCACGAGCACACATCGAAGTGTTTAGTGTACGGTTATATAACGTGAACAAGTTCTAAAATAAGCTGCCATATGAATGCACACACACACGACAAACACCTGTATGTGGTCCATACCACAGTGATACTCCCCACACACACACACACATACACACACACAGACACACACACACACAGGCTATAAACAAACAAATGATTAATGTGTGTCCCATAAACGACATGACATCAACAGCCCCGCAATGCATGCTGGGAAGGTCATAGGCTACTCTGTCATCACAACAGCTGGGGTACCAAAGGTGTTGTGTGTGTGTGTGTGTGTGTGTGTGTGTGTGTGTGTGTGAGAGAGAGTGCTACAAGCTCACGTGTGTGTCCAGTCTTGTGTACTGGCAGATATGTCCTTCATCCATCAGGCTAAACTGGCCACAGTGGTGGAGAACACTCATCTACCTGGCCTGAGCTTCACACTGATCAACAGCACAACCACACAATCCATCACGCACACACACACACCTACACAATCTGTCATCACATCCCATATAGGACCCTGGTAGACCGCACTCAACATGGCCGAGCTCCACGGAAGACAGAGAAACAATGAGAACTCAGATAACTCGGCAGCGGTTTCCAGCAAAGTGTCCGCACAACAAAGCCTCCCATGTTTATCAGAATCCTTTCGCAAGGCGGGAGAGAGAATTACAAATGTAGCATTCAAAGCCTCTTCAATCACACTCTGATCAGCTCAGTAGCCCAGGGATATTGCTAATCAATCCAGCTTTTGTGCACACGCACGCACGCACGCGCGCACACTCACACACACACACACACACACACACACACACACACACACACACACACACACACACACACACACACATCGAGATGAGCAGTAAGCAATGCAATTAACTCTGTCTGGTTAACAGGTGCTTAGCTGTTTAATATGGAGTGGGTCTGTGTGTGTATGTCAGGAAGAGGAAATTGAAAAAGCAGCAGAGCAGTGAGTGTGACAGTTCCAGGAGGTTATGCATGGTTTTGGATGCCAATTGCATTGAACTATAGCAGCGAGTGTATGTTTATGTGTGCACACATGTGCATAAGTGTGTGTGCGTGCCATGTTAATGACTTCCTCCTCACCAGTTTCCCTCAGGGCATCGCTGCTACTTGATATCAGCAAGGGGAGCATCGTTCTGGGAAACCTGCTGTACCTGCCTCCCTCCGCTGTTCCCGCCGTGTCTTCATCACCCACCACCCCCCTCAAAGTACCCCCCGAATCGTAACGTAATTAAAAAAGGGAGACTCTGGCCGCCTCTTCCCGAGACTGTGCATACTAATCATGTACAGCCATTTAGGAGGAAAACCTGCAGGATTCACACATCTCATTTTCATCTCCAAAAGAGCTCTTTTTTTCCCATTGAAATGAAGATGAGGTTTTTAAGCTTGAGTAAGTCTGCCAGGCAGAAGTAAATGGAGAATATATTTCATTAACATAAATCAGAACTGTATGACGTCTCCGGGACCTAACTGCAGTTACGGTCTGTTGAATATAATCCAATACAGCATCAAGATCAGTGGTTAACAATGCCAGACTCGGATAGAGTTGACCTAAGCATTGAGAAGTAGTGATTCACAGCTGGAGGAAAAAAGCTGAGTCTGTCCCAGCAAACTCAAGAACTCGGAAATGCATTTGGATGGTTAGTCTTCTGAAAATGAAGAGTGTGTGTGAGATGTGTATGAGTCAACAACGAGCAATGTGTGTCCGGAAAACTCTACTGTTTCTGATGTATGGCGGTCTGTGTGTGCATGTGTGCTTTTGTTTTAGAGCTACAACTAACGATTATTTTAATCCTAGATTAATATGTTTATTATTTTCTTGATTAATTGATAGCTGTTTGGCCTATAAAATTATGATAAATGTTGAATAGTGTTTCAGAAAGCCCAAGATGGTGTTCCCAAGTGTCTTGTTTTGTCAACGACCCAAAAATCATTATATTATAGAGAAACTAGAAAATATTCACATTTTAATGGACCTCTACCAAATTTTACAAAATAAAATACATGTATTACTACTGCATATTTAAAAAAGTAATATATGCCTTTTGTGGCTTCAGAGGAAGCTGCATGTAATCTTATAAATTGCCTCCAGTGATGTTACTCAGCAGCTAAAATTCATTGTGGGTAATGTAGGCACAAGGTTTTGAAAAGCAATCCACTGGTCCAGCACTGCACACTCCTTTAACACTGTCAGACTTGTGGAAAGTCTAAAAACAACTTATCAAAATCTAAAATGTATTCCACACATTCTTATTCTTTTCAAATCCTGGGGCCTACATAACCCACAATGTAGCTTTGCCACTGAATGACATCACTTGAGGCAACTGATCAGGTTACATGAAGCTTCCTCTGGAGATCCAAAAGTCTTTATACTACTTTTTTCACATTCCCAAGAAAATTGATGGATGCTTAAGAAGCATAAATCAGAGAATTGATTATCAAAATAGATGGTGATTACGTTGACAACTTATCTATTAATCGTTGCAGCCTTAGTTTGTGTTAGTTCTGATGTAAATACCTGATCATTTCCTCCTGGTACAGAGAGCTGACTGCTGCTCCTCCGAAGCCTGTTCTTCTTTCTGCTCCTCGTCTTTCCTGTCAAGTAAAAGACAATCACATTTAAGAACAAAATCCATCTTATACACAGTTAATACATATACAGAGGTTTTTCACCGTTACCAAACTTGTCCAATGTTAGCTGCTGTCAAACACCAACCTAGTCCAGCTGGGCATATATCCTATATGAACAGAGGTACTGACCTGATTGTCTTGTGTGCTCGATGCAATACAAAGGGGTTAGGTTCCTCTATTCACTATAGTGGCTGCACCTATAGCTTTTCACCTATAGTCTCTGCAAAGCGAATGCACGATACAAATGTATTGAGTTAAAATTGTGTCATTTTGAAAAACAAGTCTCTGGGGCTTCAGACATGACCTCATAGGTTATCAATGTCCAACAAGACCAATAAAAAAAATATAGAGCGCCTTAGTTTGTGGCCCCTTGTTGATCTTCTGTGTTTTTCATGGAATTCCACGTTAAATTCGGTTCGGCCGAGACTTTATTACCCAGCCTATTCTTTTCTGACCAACCTCAACTCACAAAAGAACCCACACAAATCTGATTTCAGAAAATAGCGAGAGTGGGAGAGAACATGACAAGCGAGGCAAAACAACTGTGCGTGCACTTTTGGGGACAACCTAATTCACTTCCGAAACTCAGAATATTCGCTGATGCATCGGGCTCTGCTCCTCAGCAGCATAATGTAATATAAAGCCAGTGTCTGCTCAACAATTGAGGAAGGAACAGAGGTCAAATTCTGCCTATTATTCTCTCCCATGCTTCTCTATCCATGCTCTCCTACTTACACCATTTGACTGTGCTTCCAAAAGAATAGCCACTGCCATGCTATGGTGCTTTGTTAACACTAATACAATCATCTTCTTTTCAGGGGGACATTTTTCTGTGTTTGCTGGCCGAGCTCTCTCCTGGCATTGTGCTGCCGTGGGGCAGAGTCAGCGAGTATTGCCCCGCAGTATGGCCCAAGAGAAAAGAAGGTGTCAGGATTGGACATGTGGTTGACAGTGACACTATTAAAGAGACATAACAATAGAAGGAGAGAAAAGAAAGGGGAGGGATGGGGGTAATAGAAGAGTAAAAGGGTTAAAGAAGAAAAAAAGGGTCGGGGAGAGATGAATAAAAAGGGAAGCAGGTAGCACAAAGAGGAAAGTTGGAAAAAGTGCAGTAACAAAGAGGTGAGGGAAACTGGGGAAAGGCAAGAAAATGGTGATAGGCTACAGTAGGTCATACAGGACATGCAACAGGCCTTTGAGACACACATACGTTTATATTTTGGCTTTTCAATTTGAGATAGAACAACTTTCTTATATCTGTGCGGCTGTTTTTGCAGAGCATTATGTGATTGTGAATCCACCCACTGTTTGGGAAAAGTACTACACTGGTAGAGTTGGGTCTACAACAGGGGTTCAAAGTTACTGCAGGGGGGTGGCAGATTATTGTTTGATCATTTACTCAAAGTTTTAATTTTTGTGAAAATGTAAATGTGTCTAGAAATACACATTAACATAAATCCAACATTCTATGAGCAAAGATACATTTAAAAAAAATCAACAACTTTAATTTACACATCGATGAAAGTCTACCCATGATACACCATGTAATCATGTGAGCAAGCAATCTCAACTGTATGCTAGATCATTGCGCATCTCCTATCTATACTAGCAAATTATGCAGCTGACTACAAATTATTGAAACATTTTAGATAGTTATTTGTATTACTATCTCAAGTTTGCTGTCCTTGTTGTGAGCTACAGTGGATTGTTTTGTAAATAATCGGTCAAGAGACTAGTCTGACATACCCTCCAACTCAGAAACCACTAGAGAAAATGCAGAGGGTGAGGCTTTCACAACTAACCTTTCTACAACTGCTGCCAATTTAATTATTTGCAACACTATAGGCCAACAACATATTTCTGTACAATATACAGTATTCGTTAGGGTCCCTGATCCCTCTGTCTATCAGGTCAAGGATATTTGGCCTGAAAAACATTAAAGACCCATGCTCTAGACAGAATCCACACACTGGGTTTAGGTGTTGCCAGTGTGTGGACGTGGTAGACACTTGGGTATAAAGCTTTCCCTTTCAGTGATGCCATTCTTTCTTAATTACAAGCTAAGGCAACGTGAAGCTGTAGCACCAGGGACCTGCTGAATAACATATTGTTGTAAATTGAGATCATAAAGTATTTTTCTTATTGTTGTCTCAACTCAATTTGCAAGTTAGTTGCTTAACGCATTCAACTACATTATGAGACTGGAGCCAGCAACTGTGTTGCTGCTTGCTGCTAGAATCTTCACAGTTATAAGTTTTAGTTTTTTAGTTTGTTTTGTTTTTTATGATGCTGCCTTTGAAATTATACTTTTCTCAGTATTAACCATATCACTTTTATGTCTGTGCAGTAAAAATACTTCCGTCTGCCTTGCTCTATATTTAATATTACTTCACACATATTTTGATGTAAACATTACGCATGACAAGTTTAGTACTCCATCAATAACAGTCGGCAGACAGTAAGCAGTTGTTGTTGTAACTTAATGCTTCTGCTGCCGCCCCAAAGGACAGCCTGTCCATGGCAACACAGCTCCTGTCCATGGCAACACAGCTCTCCTGGCACAGTCAAAGGAGGACATGACACAGGAGGGTGTCAAGATGTAAACAGTATCTTATATCCCCATACACACCAGCTCATCTCGACAGCAACTCTATGACAGTTTTTTTCCCATTATTCATATCCTAAAATGTCTGCTATTGAGAAAAGACAAAATAATCTGCTCATGTATTTTTCATGCTACATGTACAGAATAAAGAGCTACAAAGAGGTCTGGGACAAAATCACACTGTGACACTGACCTCTACTGGCAAAAACACTGAATTGCATCTGCAAAGGGCAGCAATGACATTGTATGTTTCTATTTTTGTCATCCTTTTCATCTTCTGGTGGAGCAGCACTGAGTGGAATACTTATGTTTATCAGAAAAACTTCTCATGGCTAATTTCTGTCAGAACATGAAGTGCCAGGTGGGTGAGATTTGCCATTTAGCTAAATGTTATAATCTGGTAGGAAAGGAATGATTTACAGAACAGTGTTAGGAGCTTACAGGTGATATTCTCTGATTGGATTTGGCCTTCAGTTTAGTATTATCATGATTGAAAAACTCAATCAAGAGACAAATTAAGTCTTTTTTTAATTTTTATTTTATCACGTCTGCAAGTCATTTACCATCTGATTTTTTTCATCTTTCATCATTCACCTTCAGAGGGTTTTATGACACCTCTCTGATCTTACTCTTATAACAGGCCTGTATTTGTTTATAACTTTGATTTACGTAATGCTTATTTTTGGAAACCATTTTATTGCAATCCACAATGACACAAATGTGCGTATTATAGTTAACTATGTACAGTAATCCACAATCAAGATAAGTGTAAGATTCTCAAAAATGTCTTACCTTCGTGCAGCCTTCAGGGTCTAAAACATTGACACAGGAAATGTACTCCTGCATTGCCTGCTCTGCCTCCATGTCTCCAAGCTGCTTCCAGGCTTGCCTGTAATGATATCACACATGTAACCACGATCAATAGCTACAGTTGTAAGATGAAGGCTTACATTTTTATTTATATCATGTGATGTCATGTTTAACAAAGTATTTCAGATGATTAAAAGCCTAAAAACAACAGGCTTAAACAGACAGGACATTTTAACATCTCTCATTCACACAGAAAACAGATATTAAGAACCTGTTACTACTTGTTTTATAAGGACTACTTATTATTAATGGATTTGTTTCATTTTTTTTTATCTCAAAAGTACAGGGGGTTCTTTAGAATAACACAATAACTCCTAATTTCTTAGCATTCAGGTGCACATGAACACTCATAGCATTATGTGATAGTCACTCCCTCAGACTCAGACAGTGCCATTTTAAAAACAATTCAAAATGACAAAATTGTTAATATGTGCCTGTTTAAACACCTACACGACAACTTAAATCTTTTCTTACTGGCACCTGACATCCAGTCTGAGGCTACATACCATTTTCTCTGTCCTTCAAAGTCAAAGAAGCCAGGCTTTGGTATATTGCACTTTCCCACTTTGGCCTGAGAAGAAAAGTCAGGATTATTCATCTGTTTCATCGTCATCCATACCTTATGCCCCGTCTGGGCCTACCTCATCTGTCAAAAATCAGTAATGACACATCGTGTTGGGGATTCAGGACGTGGTTATGATCTAGAGCCATATGGTGACATAATTTGGAGGTTAACTTTGGCCTACGCAGTGACAGAGCCATTTCATCCAATTCTCACCTGTTTATAGCGGGCATACAGGTACAGAAGCTGGTCCCTGCTGGCCGTCTGGACCAGATCTCGTACCCGTTCGGCTGCGGACTCGAACTCAGCGCTCTAGCTCGTCTCCCTCCAGCCGGTCGCCCATTTCCATGGCGCTGCAGTCAAATTTTCCCAAACCTAGGTCAGAGTCCGAGTCCGAGCCTGCTCCACCGAGGGGCTCCCCCGTGTCGGGCCGGGCTGGGTCTGTACCTGAGCCCGTCGCAGTGTCCGGAGAGGACGACGGCGACCCAGAAGCCATCGTTATTATTGTTTATAACGTAACGTACGTCAGAGACGACGTGCGCCGTTGATCCGTATGAAAAAACGTTCTAGACGAACGGAGGGTACCTGCCAGATTTATGTATTTGTTGAGTATTTCAGCGGCGATTTTGCTTTTTTAATCCGTTATCGCTAAGAATCCGTGACAGTCGGATTTGTTTCTACCAATGGTCCGTCTCTGGTACTGTCAACTAAAATCTCCGACGAAGCCTTCTGCTCACGAGAAAGGTTCCGGATGCATTTGCTGTCCGGTAAGAAAAAAAAACGATAGAAACCACACAATTAAGGAAGAAATGTCCTGTTTCTTGTGGCACGACCATGTTTTTAAAGCTGATTAATACGTTTATAAGAAAAGAAAGAATATATGTTGTTTTTGTTGTTGTATGGTGATAACTCGGTTAATGTTAAAACAACGGAAATTAACTTAACTGACTAACGTTAACGTTAAAGTTGACGGCGAAGTAAGCTAACGTTAGCGTCCATAGCTAATAGCTTAGGCCAACTGTTTTTTTGAATACAAACAAAAATAGGTTATTTAAATCTCTTCAAATATAAAGTATTCGCATTTTATCACAGGCAACATTTTTGGTCTGTAATGCTTATATTTAGCTTGTTAGCTTGACGTTAGCTGCTCTATTCGCCTCATTCCTCATTCTACAACCTCCTAACACAGGTGAATTTAATTTGGGCTTTAATTAATTAATTGCCGCGGCTTCACTGCCAGCTATTTATTTAATAACTTTTCTGTCCAATTTGTCCGGTTTCAGTTTCAATATGCAGGTCGAGTGACTGTCTTCCACTGCAGTTAGCATCACATTAATGTAATATTAAATGTGACAGGTCGTGTCGACATCTCACATGAAGCAGCTGAAGAGTATAAAGTTTAACGCGCTGGGCGACGAGCTGCATTAGCGTAGTTTGTCCAGCAGATGCTGCTCTTGACACAATGATGACGTGTCACCTGTCCCCTCGCTGAGCAGCTGTCCCAAACACTCTTGAAATGATCTAAAATCTGTGCATTTTTCTGATACAAAAACGCAGAATAGCCTATCCAGCTTGTTAAGTATGTCTGTGGTTGCATTTGTCACATCTCATATTTGTCATAAATGTAGGGATCTTTGGAGTATTGACAGAGTATAATGAGATTGTTTTGCAGAGCTTATAAGCAATGGTAGCTTATTATCATGTTCTCTCTAAACTATCTGCGTCCCCAGAGCACAAAAAAAGGCTTCTGTGTTCATAATTCAAGGAGCAGATCTATAATTTGCTGTCCCACATCCAAAACTAGTTGTAGGTTCAAGCGGGAACACTCACTCTGTGGAAAAGTATGTAGGCCATATTCATGAGTCGAATAGGACTGTAACATAGATTAGGACAGACAATCCATGGTGTTTAAAAGTAGCCTGCATACCTTATAAATGGACTTTGCACTATTAGCTGCAGATGTGTCTAAAGTTTTACTCTATCCCCTCTATCTGATTGCAGACACTCATCAGAGGAGACAACAAGTGTCTCAGACGGAAGCATGAGACAACAACCTAATGGAAACAGGAGTCTGTGGTTTGAATGGTCTGTGTAGGAGGTGAGGGGTTCCCTGAGCGCACACGTTTTCATAGGAGGTCCCAACAACAGCCGGTGCCACTGCGCGCTCTGCTGACGCAACCACGTCGCTGTGGCTCAATGTGATGGCGGACCGCAATGTCCCCAGACCTGCCGAGGGAGGGACGGAGCAAAGTCAATGAGCCACTCTCACCCGGCTCCGTTATACTGCCGTCCGTCCAGCTGTTAAAAAGATAGACTGTTGCCATTGCCGTCCCTCCCGTGAAATAGTATGTGGGACGAGATCCGCTCGGAGTGCACTGACCGGGACGAGCCAGAAGTGGAGTGAAGAGGAGCGGAGTGCGCCGGACTGACGCACCGCATGTTGAGCCAGCAAGTTGACTGAAATAACAAAAGTCGCGTCGACGGGGAAGGGGACAGCCGCTGTCGGATTTAACGGAGGTTTGAGGGGACACTTGTTCCGACAAAATGAAATTCGCGGAGCATCTTTCGTCCCACATCACTCCAGAGTGGAGGAAACAGTATCTTCAATATGAGGTAAAGTGACATTTATAATGTCTTTGAAATTAAAGCCTTGTGAATATGGCCACGAGTGTAAGTACCACAAATACATCCCTTTTTGACAGAGGAAAGTGGGATATAAGAGTCTTTATTGACTATGACACATTTAAAAAAAATGTTGTTATTGCTTTTCAGTTTCAGTAAAGCTCACTCCTGAGAGCAATAAAGGACGGGGAAGATAAGGGATGTCCTTTTGTTTATGGAGGGGAAATTGACTGCGGGTGTTAAGAGCCATAGGGAGCATTCTGTGTTTATTACTGCTGTTTGCTGAGTAAACTCCCCGGAAAATAAACAGAATGAATAGTTTACTGATCAATTACATACTTTTTACACTGGAATGATGAACAAAAATCATCCGGTTTTCTCTTTTAACAATTCGTACTATAAATATTTCGTAGTATTCTATAAATAATTAATTTATTTCGTTTCTTTGTATGTTTATTTTTTTTTTTAGCATTTTCTTCGAAAAACAAATATGGATACAGTTGAATTTTAGTTAAGTTTCTTTTGTTCCCTTTTTTTTTAATTTGCTCATTTTTCCTCCCCTTTTCGTACATAGTCCCTCAGGTTTTATGATGGTGTTTTTTGTCAATTGCATTCATAATTCCATTTAAGAAATTCATCTTCTTTTGATTATCCTTTCATGTTTTATTATTTGAAAGAATGTAACCATATGCAAGAGACTCTCAGTGTCAAAATATGCATAGTTGCAAATATTCTTTAATATTTAAGTATTACAGGTTTTCTGAGCAGTTTTGTTAGACTATGTATACATACTATTTCTACTATGTAGATGTTTTTGTTATTTTGCACAATTAAGCAAGAACGGTGTGTCTCGAGGACCTCTACCTGCAGGTCTTCATCTAACACAATTTTCTGTCTGGTTTCTGATGTCTGTGGATTTAAAGAGACCTTTGTGTACACACATGTTCTTTGTTTGGTGGTGTACAGTACTTCAGTGGTTTATTTTCACACTCCACTTCTTTGCTTTGCTGGCCCTACATTAAGAGCTTTATTGCAGACATGTAGTGACAGGGCAGGCTGCTCCTTTCCATTTAGCTCTATGAATTATAGACAAAGACCCCGTTCCCCTGAACCTCAGCAGCCTACATCCCAGACTCAACAGAAGCTCACTGCACTGGTTTTATTTGGAAACATGTCCTGAATATGGTTATTAAGTTGTGTAAGTCATACAACAGACAGTTGGATATGTCCAGGCTGTCATCATTATGCAATGAAACATCTTCAGGCAGCATAATTAAAGCAGAAAAGATTAAAGAGATGTCAAATATGAGGTGCATGATTGAAATAAGGAAAACTCTCCTACAGAATTTTACTTGGATTGATCACCGACATACATGGAAAGCCTGTGTGGGGTCTTTGTATGCACAGACTGACGCAGAATGAGCCCAGGGACAGATGCATGGCCATACCAGCCATTTTACACCTCCAGTCTCCAGCAACACACTCGCTGACCTGAGATGGATGATGACAGATTTTCTCTGTCATCTGCGTTTAGTGCAGTTTTATCAGATATGAAAATCTTGAAGTGACATTAAAGTTTTGCTAATATATTTTTTTAGCAATATATTTACACCTCTATCATTCAGTAGAGGGAATTGATTAAAAAATGCTCTTGATAACAAATAAATGCATTATTTTTTCAGAAATAGTGCATAGTCTTTTTAGATGTATAAAAGGATAATTTATTGCTTCATTAATGGAATAATTGTGTTGTGTGAGCTTGAATGATTGATTGTCTTTATTAGTCTATATTTCATTTTCTTATTCCCATAAGATTTTAATGGAAAAAAACATAAATCTGGTGTAAACACAACTATAATCAACCACTGATTCATTGAGAGAAGAGGCCTTTTTACCATTTTTAACATCTCTAAATCTCTATATATGTATATGCTATACAAACATATTGGTCCCACATGTGAAGCTATGTTGAATTATGCAGAACTATGGCCTGTTTCCTATCCATACAGCTTGTTATCTTGCTCAAATCTAAATTATATAGTGTTTGGAGGAAGGGATATCTGTGTATTGTGCCGTCAGTCTTTGTCTGACCTCTGTTAACACCATTACCTCCTGAGTGGGCGGGATAGGCAGAGATCAGGGAGGGAACTCACACTTACAGATGATGGACATCTTATTCAAGTCTTTTATGCCCGCTGAAACAAGTCAAGAGACAAGAACCGAATTAAAGTAGTTGGCAGTGAGTTAAGTCAGTTGACTCTAGTAAAGTGGGTCAAATCAATTTTAATGTCATTCTGAAAAATGCAAAGTGGTGATATGCTGCTGTGATGCAACAGACACATCATCATGAGTCCACGCATTCTTTATGCAGTGATGGGAACGTTACAGATAGCTTGAGAAATGCATTAAAGCATTCAGGTATTACACCCAGTCATAGCCACAAAAAAACAAAGCACTTTTTGTGTGTTTATTCTACAGTTGCCGCTGCAGCCAACAAGGTTGCTGTATTGTAATACAGTTGTCCGTCAATTAAATGACACACTGACACATTATTCAAGCAACACATGTCATTTTTATCCATAGTCCATGCAGTAAAATGTGACGCATACTGTCTGTATCTGTGGTGTATGCAATATTACAGCTGCCCACATCCCAAGTGTCTGTGGTTTTCAGGGATATTCTTGCCTTTATGTGCTAGTTAATTAACCTGCTGCCCAGTTTTCACTCTCCTCCTTTTTTTAGAGCAGACTATTGTGTGGAAAACGGTGCTCTGTCTGTTCAGATTGGCCAGCCAGTTTCTATGCAGATGAGAAGGATGCGGCAAAGTGGCTGTTCCAACAAATACAGACTTTAGTTACTAAGGCACTTCATTTGAACACGAAGGCATCGACAAGGTGATTGAGCGATCGAGCAATTAGGTGTGTGCTATATCCTGTGGGATTGTAGTTATAAACCTATATGCTAAACAGCTGTTTGGTATGGATGTGTGCATGTCCGACTGACTCCAGAGGCTTCTCCTAAAAGGGCAGGGCAAGTAGGTTTATAGATGGATATAGCACATGTGTCTTTTAAACATAACAGTTATTAAAAGTGCAATTTGTAAGAAAAGTTGATTTTTGAGTCTCATTCCCAACTTGTCAAAATCTGATGCTTTTGAATTGTAGGACGGGTCAGCTGCCATCCCAAAGCGAGTCGGGAATGGGAATGAGACTCAAAAATCAATGTTTCTTACAAAATCTTTTAAGTGCAAAGATATATAAAGAGCTGTTTTTCTAAACGCCAACAAGTGAAATTTCTCGACATGCCCGAGGGTTTATTGTACAAAAGCAAACTTTCTTGTATTACAGCATAGAAATATATATAGATAATTGGTAATCTTATCATATCATATATCATATATCATTCAAGAAGTCTCATTGAGATTAAGATTGCTTCTTCAAGAAAGACCTGAGAACCTGAGGTTTATTAAAGATATTCTGTTATAAATGACAGAAGAGATGTGAGATAATTTGGAATCTCGTAAATTTGAACTTCATTTATTAATAACATAAAATGGCTATTTCTTATTGAGCATAAGTTTGCCCATCTATTCATGTGATACAGAGAACGGTGATGAGTACAAAATGTGTCATTTCTGATAAAGCGTAATGCACTGTGATACAAGGGGTTTAATGATTCAATAACATAACATATGTTGAATAACTAATGTGTACAGTATGTTAGCGGTATATAGGAGTGAGAGATAGAGATGCAGTTGTGGATGTGTCTGTGGGTGGGAGAACAAGGCCACTTATGCATTTACCTCTGCAGTCTAATCACTTGTGTAAGCTTAGATGAGGAGGAGGAGGAGGAGGAAAGTGCCTGTAGAGACTCGCATTTACAATTCAAACTAGCAAAGTGATATTATGTTGAGGTAAAAACAGGTGCCCGACTGTGATTTCTTTGAGTGATTGCTGTTTGTTCAAAGGTGAAGCCTTGTCTTTCTCTAATTAATCTGAGCGATGTCATTTAAATGTTTAAACCAGCGCAGTGAGCTTTTTATTGTGACAGACGTAATGGTGCATAAAAGATACAACATGGCTCATATCATCTCTGTTTTGTGCAGTGATTTATTAGCATGTTCAACAATATGAACATTATGTATACAACAGGCATGGCATGGCAACTGCTGAGAAACCCCCCTTCCTATAGCTCCCTCCTTCCTTCCATCCTCACCTCATCGTTCCTCCCCCACTGGGAGGACATCTGGTCCCCGACCAGACCTGCCCTCTGCACCCCTCCTCCCCCTCCCTCCATCCTCTCCTCCCAACCTCTCGACTCCTCTGTCTACATGCAGGGATCCACTTAGACACAGAGCTAGGGATTCAAGTGATCCACCATTGAACTCTCCAGTCTAATGATGCACACTGTGTGATCTACTCAAGCACAGGGATTGACAATCTCAAGCATCTTAGAGGGAGAATTCCACCATCCAGCACCAAAATGTTTTGGTTAGTGTCCACTCAGCGAGTCACAAGTATTAATTGAAAACATCCAATTGATTGCACACTCTGCAGTGTAAGCTTCAGTCAGACTTAGTGACTTAAATCGGGTACTTGTGTTACAGTCATGTTTGTTTTAGTGAGTATGCACCATCATCACGTTAATGCATGGTCACTCGTACTGATGGCCCCATTAGGCTTGGTTTAGTTATTGTCTACAGGTTTCACCATTGATTACTGCCAAGCCTGCAGGTTTATCCCAGGTCCCCAAAGAGCCACCCCGCCCCCTTTCCCATCACTGCCATCACCATGGCAATGCCTCCATGCCTGAATCTGAATGCCTATTTCCCACCTATTAGTTTGGGTGGGGGCCCCATTTTGTTCGGGCCCTACTCCAATGGTGTGCATGTACACAGTTGGTCTCCTGTGATCTCTGGCTGACAGAGAAGAGATAATAGGACATACAGATGAAATCTTACATCTTGGATTAGACTCCAGCGTCAGAGTCTCATTGTGTATATAATTCACAGAGGAACTTAAGTAGCAACAATCCAGGAGGCTACTAATGCATAGCAGCTTCTGAGTGGTTCCCACCCACGTACAGGATTACTCACACTGCTCTCTCACTGACATGTTACAAAAGCAGCAAGTTACATAGAAGGCTGGACAGTCAGAGAGGAATTTGATATAATCAGTTGAAAAGACAGGAAAACATGCAGGTTGTCAGTTTTGGATGACATATTTTTTTAACTGACAGTATGAGTTGACTGCTGAATAGAAAATGACAGATTTTAGTATTGAGCACTCTGAGCCCTTAAAATGTAAACATTTTCTTATTGTATTAGTATTGCATTAAACTTCATTCAAGTATTGTTTTTTTTCTTCCTTTTTTGCAGTTATAAAGACATCTTTATTGAGAAACAGGCTTCAGTTCCAGTCTTTTCTCTGATTACCACTGATATGTTCAGATGAGCCAGCGTGCAATTATCTGTCAATTCACATTATCTTTAAGATCAATCTTCCTGCACAGAAACAACCTAATTTATCCACTGCATCTATCTCTCTCTCTATCTGCTTTGTATCTGTGAGTTGATCTGTCAGACTATCTCTCTCTTTTCTCCCAATATGCGCTTTTAATTACACAGATGCACACATTGATAACATATTATCATCCGTCCAACACTAGTTTCTAATTTAAACTGTCATTATTCATTCTAAATTTCTGGACAGATATTAAGTCCTTGATCTGTCATTTTAATTATTTTAGAAGTTGCTTGCAGCTGGTTTGTGTTATCTTTCTTTGTGTATAATCTTCTGCCTGAGTGAATATTCCATATTCAATGTGTAGTCGGAATCTATAGTTAATTCTGTAAGTATTTACTTTATACTCTTGAATAGTTCTGTTTCTTCTGAAGTTGCAATACTTTGTCCATTCTATGTTGTCTATTGAAATATCTTGTGGGGTCCGGCCATCTCCGTAAAAGCTGCAACAATTAACTGATCAATTGATTAGTTGTCAGCTAAATTGATAATTGATTAATTGGTTCGAGTAAAGTTTTCCAATTCCAGCTTCTTAATTGTGAATATTTTCTGGTGTCTTTACTCCTCTGAAGGAGTAAAACAAATATCTTTGGGTTGTGGACAAAACAAGACATTTCAGGATGTCATCTTCGGCTTTTGGAAACGAAAACATCTGTCATCTTCTTCTAAAGGTTTATTGAACACCAAATAGATTAATCAAGAAAACCATCGACCAATAAATCAACAATGAAAATAATCCTTTCCCTACATGCTTACCATTCACTCAAGCAAAATGTTATTATATACTAAGAGAGATAACACAAACTCGTTACAAGTGAGCATTGTTGTTGTTTAAGAATGATTCTGTCAAATTAGCTAGCAAAAACACCACTGTTGGGCATTTCTGTGCTCAGTTGTTCCTTCACCAGTTTAGAAATATCTGTGTTACTAGTAAACTGTAACTGGAGTAAATGAGATCATTAAAATGCCAGGGTGTGTGTGTTGTTCATTATATTAACGGCTTTTGTGGCCGTTGCTGTAATCTTCCCATATGGAGAACAAGAGTTTAGTTAATGGCTCTCGAATGGCTTTAAATGGTTTAAATGGTACTAGAAAAGCAGATGGTGCTAACAACTGTGCAGAGGTTTAATGTATTCCCTTCTTACTTATCAGTGTATTATACAGTATATAAATACAATTTGTTTAGTTGATCTGATGTGATTTTTTTTCCTAATTTTTTCACCAGGCGTTCAAGGATATGCTGTATGCTGCCCAGGACCAAGCCCCATCCATAGAAGGTAAGGAGACACCCTGTTTGGATAAACAAACCCAGACACAGAGGCAGACAGACAGACAGACAGACAGACACACACACACACGCACGCACACACACACAAACACCCACAGACACACCTCTGTACCCAGTGCACCCTGCTCGGGGCCTGTTTGGGCATCCCCAGAATAACAGCCCTTCATCGGCTAAAAATAGGTGGAAATCATTGCCAACATGCTCACTTGGTACGCTATAACTCAACCAGATCATTACCGTCCACCTTCCTGGCTTAGCTTTTTAACCTGCATGAGGAACAGTAATGGACTCTACATATGAGGCAAAACATGCTGTGAAGTAAAGCTGAAGGTTTGGCGAAGTGAATACGTTTGGTTGTTGTACACTTGCTGTGGTGGAAAATATGCTTTACAGTCTTTAAACTTTCTTCATGAAGTAAGCTTGTAGTTGATAAAAACAAGTAGCAGACCAGACCAGAGTTCGGTGGCCAGCAGTGCGGAGTGTTGCTTCTCAGCAGAGCAAAGATAAGGATGGCCTTTGGCTATAATTAATCTTTGGCCCTAGAATTCAAGTGATGCGTGATGATGGAAGAATGTAAACCATTAGTTTTTATTTTAGAAACCTGTTTGCAGAGATAAACAACTTTCTTTAGCTGCAGGCTTGAGACTTTATGATGTGCAGCTATGTCTGTGTGACTGTGGAAGCATGTCTGGAGAGTCTGGAACGGAGCAGAGAATAATTCTTGTATGTCTGTGTTGTGATGAGTGTGTGTGATCATGCCCGAATGTGTGTGTCTCTACAGTAATAGATTTTTCGGTGTTGTGCAACATGCCCCTCGCAGAGCTGCAACTCCCAGAGCTCTGTTCCAGCTGAGCGGTCTTGATGTGGATGGGAGTAAGTTGTGATTCTATCCTTGTGCGACAAAGACATAACACACAGTCACTGAGTGTGTACATGATACAGCCACATTGTGTGTGTCTGTTTGTGTAACCATGTGTGTAAGAGTTGGCTTCAGGCACAAAGATCTGTTTCAGACATTTGTTGACTTTGTTTTTGACTGCAGTAGGTGTGAAAGCAGACCCTCAGGATTTATTATTGAAAATGTTCTATGAAATGCGATTTCTTTCTTTGGAATGCTCACTGACCTTGTGTGTATGGTGGGTTTCTATTGGTGTTGTACATTTAATAACATTGTAGATAGGCTAGGTGATTCGAGGGAATGAGGGGGGGACACCATTAGACTTGACCAAAATGCATCCTTTTTGTTAACCTACCACCCCCCTCCCCATCCCCTAGTAGCAAAGACAGTGCAACGGGAGAGGGATTGTTTAGTTGAATATGTTAATGTAGTCTGCCTGACTCATTGATCCTTTATCTGAACGAGGTTTGTGCAAGTCAGAAGATCACGAACATGGCTCTGAAATGTCAGTAGCCTCACTGTGCATCCGTCCACAAATCCATGGTGCTGAATTAGGACTGAAGCAGACAGATTAGTTATTGTGCCTTTTTCCCTCAGAAGTCTCTCCGTCTGTCATCTGGGATCTATCATATTCTCTGAACTATATTCTATAGATAGTCAAATCTATACTATTTTGTAGGCGATATACTCTATAAAATAATGTTACCTTCACAATCAAAGTGACAAGTACAACATGTGGTTGTGGAGGAGACACACTGCCAACGCTGAAACACATTTTTGGGGGGAGACATGACTACAGATATAGTTTTTACTATAGGGGAGGGCCATCCCTCTGTTGACAATTAATAAATCACCTACTGTCACATCCTTTTCTGTGATAACATATGAACTGTGTCTCTCCTTTGAGCGTTGTCTCCAGAGGCTGTTAGCCATGCTAGACGAGCTCAACATGTATGATAAATCACTTCCTGGCTCAGGTCTGAGCTGTACTCATGGGTCAATGCTCTGCCTCTGTCAGCCTGTCGCATGATAGGTGAGGTTGTCTTATGAATAGAGACAGGATCAATCAGTCAGTCGGAAATCATACCGTGTCATCCATCTGGTACGGTTGTGACGTTTCAACATTCGCCACTCAGTCGAATTGATTTGTGAGCAATGAGGAAGTATGAGCAATGGACTTTAGAAGAAATCTCTGAATATATCAGATAGTCTCTCTTTCACTGGTTTTATGGGGAAGAGAGAGAGGCTGTAATGAAAACAGAAGTAGACACAGTATAACATTTTGTTGACTTTTCATAAGAGAAACAAGATTAGCAGGTGTTATAAAATCCAAGCTTACTGCAGCACTTTCTTATCACATCGACTAGACTCAATCTGTCAAATCTGATTGAATTGGAACTGGGGCAGAACGATATTAAAAAAAAAGACTTTTTTGCTGTAGTGGACATAACACTTTTTTTCACCAATTTTCAAAACACTTGCACACAACTGGTAGTAGAGCTGCTGCATTTTGAAGTATTTTTGACTTTGCTGTCTTACCCTTGATATGTGAACATGAGGGATCAAACCTCCAATGCTGCAGTTCAACCCGCTCATCTCACCTCCCATTTCACCTTTTTAGAAATATAATAAATAGCAGGTATTTTTGCAGTTAGTCTTGTGTTTTTTTTGTTGTTTTTTTTTTTTACATTGTATGGCTTTTTAACTCAAGTGACAAAATATTCAACACTTGTCAGCTTGTTTTTACTTCTTTTTTCATATGCAGCGTGGACCATGCAGGCTATTTGTGCATTGGAGCATCTACAATTAATGTCATTGTTGATGAATCTGACAACTATTTTCTCAGTTTCTCAGTTACAGTTCCCAGGTGACACAATGACCGTTTTTTCCAACAGTCAAATACTGTACTCTGTTTACTTTCACATAAGACAACTAGACAGCAGCAAGTCCTCACAATTGCGTTGCATTTTTTGTTAGCTTAATTGATGAAAGTTCCCTATTATTTTTTTATCGATCATGTAATTGATTCATAAACTAATCATTTCAATTAAAGAAACCAGTAACCAAAAAGTAATTAAATGTGCCTAAATTACACTTTTTATCTTAAGAAATAGACACATTTTTAAAGAATACTCGTAAAAATGCATACATTGTGGTATTGAATATATTTTAAGCCAAATTTGAAACCTTGATCATTTAATTAAATCTGTTAGTGGAAGCCTGATTATGTTTTAATTCAAGAGTGTATCCCACCTTTCTCTCTCCCTCTGTCTACAGCCTCATTCATTACAAAAAGCAACATTTTGGTATTCAGAGGATGTCTCCTTTGCCTGAGAGAGACAGTTAACTGTGTAACTACTTGCTCACCCACTCAGCTCTCTCTTTGGGCACCCTGCTGTACCTGATAGAGCTGTTCAGAAGATAGGCACAACACTGAACGGGCAGCACTTCAAAGCCTCTATCAGGGCCTCTGCATATATATCTTTGTCAGTGTGTGTGACTATAGCTACACGTGGCCAACAACATTAAACAAATATGTCCATGTTCATGGTTTGATCTTTCCATAAGCGCATAATTGTCTCTCATGCTGTGTTATGTTATGGTGCTAGCGAGGCTTTTCTTTAAGTGGACATTGCCCATCAGCACCTTCACCCCAGAAAGCCTCTGAGGGAACATACCAAAGAAGATGCACTTCTTTCCGCACCATTTTAGGCAAATTAATCATTCTGTTTCTACAAGATGGATTAACAGTTATTAAGAGAGCTTGTTGCAAACAGACACATGAATGTGATGGTGGCTTCACTGCTGCGTATGACCCTTTACCCCTCGTTAAGATCCTTTGTTCTCATTCCTCTGTCCCTCCATTGGTCCTTGTGTAATTGTAATTAAAACACGCCTGCCCCTGTGCTAGGGGAGCCAATGAAAGACAACAGAGGGAACAGCTGGTCGGATCTGTGGTTCCTCCTGTTCCAACCATTAGAATGAGTTATGCCACAATCTGATTCAATTAGGCTGTTGATTATTACAGAGATCTGCGAACAATGGCGAACAAGATAATAAACACACAGCTTTAACAGGAGTCTATGTGTGTGTCATACGATCTCCAGCGATGTTGATGAGCTCTACAAATTGATATTATGAAGCCTGAAAGGGGAAGGATGTTTCACATTGTTAATCATTCATTTGCTGTCTCATTCATCCATTCATTCATTCTGTCCTCCATTCTGCTTCTCTGTAAATGGCAAGTCAGTTACTGTGATGGTATCTGTACTGTGCTCCATAAGGTGGAGCTGTGGGAAGATGGCAGCGATGGCACTGCTGGATGCACACAAGGAGTAAGGGTGGTGCTCCTGTTTAATACCATGAACACACACACACACACACACACACACACACACACACACACACACATACGCACACACACACATACACACACACACACACACACACACACACACACACACACACACACACACACACACACACACACACACACACACACACACATACACACCAAGTAGAATGGGGCACTACATTATTGACATACAGCTCAGGGAACCAGAGAATGGATTTGAATGAATGAATCAGACCCTAACAGCATTATAATGAATGGATGATTTGTCATGTTACTTTTCTACATTGTATAGTAAAGCTCGTCCTTCATTAAATGTCCATCGTATATATGCTTCTGTCTTGTGACTTGGCTGTCAGTTTCCTCATCCCTTTAGGGATTTTTATGCTTTTATGCAGTTAAGTCAATAACTGCATAAAAGCAGCAGTGTGAGATAAAATGCATGCAGTGCTTTTTCTTGTGGTGAGTAGCTTTACCATTTCCATAAAAAAGAAATGTGATTACCAAAATGTTTATGCACCCTTCCATATTTTTGTCAAATCTCATCAGTACTGTATTGTGTTGAAATAAGGCATCCTTTTTATTTTATTGAAGGAGTCCTAACCTGTCCCTTAAAGATAAGGATGTGTCTTAGTACACAAACTTTTGATCTTGTAAGATGTTTAAGCATGTTTTCCGAATGTGTTTTGTCACTAGTCATCATTGCAGCCATGTCTCATTCAACCAACAGCCCAGAGACTGATAATCATTATACAGCACACTGAAATGAAGATGTGTTGCAGGCTATCAGTGTTACACTGGGCATGAAACTGCTGAAATAATGATGTTTAGCTATAAGTGTGATTCATATTTGTACACATCATTAATCTGCTGAAACACATACGAGTGTGCCTGGTTTGGGGCCTAACCACTGGCCAGACCAGACAATGTTTGTGTCGAGTGGACTTGTGTAACTGATCTGTTATTGGAGTGGGAAGAGAGAACAGTGCCAGTCTTTTCTTCAAATAGCAGTAAAACACCACTCAAATTTTACTCTTTTATGAAAGAGAGAAAAGACTACAAACAGGAGTAATTCTTCTCCATAGAGCCAAATGGATGGATGGATGGCATTGATGTTTCACTCTGTTTCTCACTGAGCCAGAACAAGGCAACTACAGAGCCAGATGTTCATTTTCCCATCAGACACCTGTACCATCACAGCTGCCTTGTCTCTTGCCAGTTGCTATGCGGCCTGTGAGGCTTTTGTTCTCACGCTTCCTCTGGACAATATTGTCTCCCTCTCACCTGCCTCTTCATGGCTTTGATAGCAAGACAATGAACAGAACAGTAAACCTGCTCAGTGCAGTGCCCACACCTTCAACTCTGCCAGCAACCCTCTTAACACTTCCTAATGAATATTTTTGTGTCTGTGTGTGAGCCATTGTACCTAATCTGTTTAATAAAAGTGGCAACATGAATCACAGCCACACATCACCTCAAATACAACTTTTAACCAGCACTTATCCCACTATTTTCGATTGTTGCCCACGCTGCTTGCTCGTCCGCCATTTTGTCTGCTGTTGTTGACGAACACGATGAGAGGTTAGTTGAAGGCTGCTAGCCTGTGTGATACAGTGCTGATTATTATTCTACTGGCGTATATGATGGAACAGCAGCTGTTATTACTGTTGTTTGTTCCCCTCGGAGTCTGTCCTCGCCCCCTGTGTGAAATAGCTTTCTGATTTCTGTAATTTTCTTGCTTTGGCATGTTGATAATTCAGAGTTTTTGTTCAGCCAGTCTTGCAAAAATCTAGTTGCATCTGTTTTTCTTCTAAATATTGCTGTTTAATTGCCTTTTCCAAGTCACAATAGTAGTGTCCACATTAGAATAAAATATTTATTATGAAGGACTTTGGATGCATCTCCACAGTAGATAAATAAATTAATACATACAGTATACAATATGTATATAGTCTTCTCATCCACAACAGCTTAAGGATACATAAAGGACAGACACCCAGGCAGACAAGCTGAGAAACAACTCTGCGTATGGTTAGAACGACAAGCAGATGCTGGAAGCATGGCAGTAGGTCAGGCAGGCACTCAGAAGGTGAGAATGGCAATGGTCGGAAGTAGACAGATGGACAGGCAGACAGACAGGTAGACAGGCATGAGGGTTCAGCAGGACAGTTCTGCGGCAGCCAGGGTCTCCCACCAGCCTACATTATTGATGGGATCCTTGCCAAGCTGCTGCTCTTGCTCACTTCCAAGTGCTAATTGTTTGGTTTTTGTTGGGGGTTGGTTCTTCTTTGTTTTTAGAGTATGATCTTGGTGCCACCTAGTAGATATCGAGAAGATTCAAGTCAAATGAAATCATATGGAGCAACACTGAAGTCCAACAGCTGTAAGTGAGTAGGAAAGCAATAACAGCCAGATTGACTGAGATCTTTTAGTGCTTTGAAGCAGACATATTCTGTTGTTACTGCTTTTGCTCCTTACCATCAATATTTCTTGGAGACAAAAGACCTCTAAGGCTCCTTATCCATTGGAGAATATTAGTCCAAAATAGACTGCCATGGCATCAAGACCTTTTGCAAATTTCAGACCTAATTGCCATTTAAACAGGACATTTCTTGAGCTTGAACAGTCATTTCCATAATCAAGCTTAGAGAATGGGTTTTCCTTGGCTCTAGCAGGTTTACTTCCAGAGTGGATTTAAACCAGCATTCCTCTTACAAAGTAGTGAATGAGAGAGGTGGCAGTGCATTTTGAGATTGGTCCTTTGATGAGGATTCTAAGGGTATTAGAGGGAAGGGAAGCAGGGGGGTCAGGGTCAATACAAACCTAGGATCACTATCTCAAGGTCAGGGACTAATCTAAGTGAGGTAATGAACAGTGAAAAGGTGATGGGTAATTGGTTGAAGACTGGGATGAAGGAGAATGGCCAGCGCTCTTTCGTTTTATGTCTGAAGTGATGATTATGAAAGATTAAGAAATAAGGGTTGGAAAACAATTATAAATGGTTTGAATGAGATTGTCAATGGCCAGTCTGGAACAGAAAGAGATAGAAACAGAGAGAGTGAGATCCTTCAGGCAGCAGACAGACAAACAGACTGAGTGGGAGGTCCCTGGGCTCATCTCCAATGCATGTTGCCCTGCATTAACACTACAGCCATCCTGCAAGAGAAAGACAGAGAGAGAAAGAGAACCTCGATAGATGAAAGTCTTCTATCCATCCATCCATTATTCATCGTTGAATTAGATCTCGCCTGAATGAAGGAGAGGAAAGAGGAGGAGGGGGAGAGAAGGAAAGGTATGGGCTGTTTTAGAGGAGTGGGGTCTGGATAGCCCCTGTTGTGGTGATGGGAAATGGTGAAGAGTTCAGATGAGGATGTGAATCCAGAAGGGGGTGGTATTTTTAGATTTTGGGCATTTTACAGGAGACTAGGTGGATAGGATTTCCACTGGTGCAAATGTAGTTTTGGGTAAAAGGATTTGAGGTGCAGAGAAAAGAGGGCAAAGAAAGGGCAGAGATGGTAGGGGTTGTGGTACAAGTGTAGGAGAAACGATGATGATGTGTTTCTGGAACAGGGAGAAGGGTGAAGGAGGGGTTAGTGATACTTACAGGAGTTGAGTTGACTTAGTCAATGTCGGGCCTACAGTGAGCTTTGTGGCCCTAGTTTTTGCGTTGTGTCCCTGGATTTTGTCAACCCTTCTTAACTGCTTTTTGGCCATTTGAACTTGCTGATTTGGTGGCAGAACCCGTCAGTGGCAGAAATCACCCTGATTGGCTGTTCATCTTATTCATCTTGGCAATTCAGTGTATGAGAAGAGCAAACAACTTAAATAAAGAGGGCACACACAGACTGATTTTATACCGATCATTCCCCTACACAAATATTTTCCCAACCACATGACTGTCTGGAATAAAGCAACTGAAGATCAGCTGATCAGCATGATTCAGAAGAGGTCTTGTAGGATATTACAGAGAGACACTATGCCAATGACTGGTAAAGACACTGCAGCCCTAGGTCCTACATTTTCCTATTATGAATAACAAGTACAGACAGCAATGCCGGCTGCATGAATAGGGAGTTATTTCCATGTTAGCCGTTGATTGTAGTCTTTGTGGTATATTCAACACTTTTTCAGAAAGACACAGGCAACGTAAGGTGACTCATGTTGACCTGCCCCTGCTAGGTCTTTAATTGTCAGTTTGCTGAGTGTGGACCTTTAAATGTAATTACGAGGGCTTCCAATGGTTATGAAACCTGTTTTCAACAACTTGTCATTCCTGCGCCCCTCCACCAAATGTATGACTGCTTACATATTTGTGTGTGCACATCTTTTCAGGCCTTGGCAAACATCTCTTGATCTCCGTACCTTTTGAACAATCTGCCGCTCGAATGTGGCTGACAGGCCTGTGATCTCCACATCTTCAAAGATGGACAGACACTTAACACTAATTCTTCAGATAAACACTAAATAGTATTCTCAGACACCAAGCATTTACTCCAATGAGAATACAAGCTCAATGAAGGTTAAATAAACAGAAAGCATAGATCATATGTTCTGGCTGTTTGCCAGGCACACAACTGGAGATCATATACATAGAGCACCAGCAGTGATCTCAACAATTTAAAGCACGGGAGGCATGTGAATGTAATGAGATCCATCTCTGTTGATTAAAAATCAGCTGCCAAGGTCTCAGGGGTTTGGTGGATTTGTTCAGTATTAACTGGACTTCCAAACCATAATCTAACGTCTGTTATGACGCAGGTTATTGTTTTTAATCGGTGATGAGAAGCCTAATCACTCACTTTGGCTGTCTGCCAGCAAATCAGCCAGACTCTACCGAGTGGAACCAATCAGTCACAGCTGACCGCATGGCATTTATCTCGCAAAGCTTCACACAAGGCTGTTCTGATGGATTAATTGCAATAGTTTCATTAATCGACTGCAATGCATGGCTGAAATTAGAAGAAAAAAAAACGTAGCCCTGAATTGCAATTTGTAGATCTGGATGTCAGGCATATGGCATCTGTCCTGTATTCAAAGATTGAAGATCAGCAGTTTGAGTAATAGAAAATGGCAATGCAAAGCAGGGAGGTGATGATGGATGGAACGAAAGAAGAATAGAGACATGTGACCTTGTCTCTGCTGTGTGTGTTGTGATGTTTTTATCCTCTCACACTGCAGCTCTCTGCTGTACTCTCATACAACTGACTGTAGACACCCGCATACACACAAACTTGCATGCAGAGACATTCACACACAGGCACATAAGGAGCTGTGTGCTACAGGGGGTGTGGGTGTGATTGTGAGCTATAGGTGATGACAGCAGGGCCATATGCCGATTTATTTCTGGGGGTTTTGGCACTGCAATTAGAGTACAACCAATGAAATCACTTATTACACAGTGTCCATCCACTGCTGTAAGCACTCAGTTTTTCCATAAAATTTGGCAGGGTGATGATTAAACCTTCATTGCTTTACAACAGCTTAAATTTAGTTATTTAGATAAATTATCTCTGCTAGGATTGGGAAGCTGGTACTTGTGTTACAATTCAAATGGTATATTTTTCATAGATGTGTGTGCGGTTTTTAATGATCGAGTGATACATGCTGATGGTATGTATGTGGTTTTGTACATGTTAGTGGGAGAATAGGGCATTGGAGAAGACACTGTGTCCTTCACTGTACCAGTTTGCTGCATCGTTGGTCTCTCTGGAGAAACGGCCAGAACCTGGCTCAGATTGGCTCAGAGGAACGAAAACGTGTAGAAAATGTACCAATCACATGAAGCTCATATGAGCCTGATATGATGCCATCTCTGCATTGCTCTATTGACTCTCAGCTGATAGTCAACACAATCACAGGCCTCAGCACTACACCTGGCAGCAGAATGATCTATTTCAGTCATGATATTTGATGGAAACATTTCTCTAGCAGCACAGAGTTTGACTTTAAATTGAGTCTGGCCCCAGGGGGGTCAGTGCCTGGTGTGCATGGGTGTGTGTTTGTGTGTATGAAGGGTGGGATTTAGAGGTGGCATATTTGTGTTTGCAGTGGTCTCGATATGTTTTATCCTCCACCTTTCTGCCCATGGGCAAAATGACAGACACACACTGAAAGAAAGATACTGGGCAGGCAGACAGAGGAGCACTGAGGGCTGAGAATGACAGATAAAATGAGAGAGGAAGCATGAAAGAGAAAAGAGAGGTGACATTGGTGGTAATTGGAGGAAAGGAAGAGAAAGCCTCAGGGAGCTTCCTTCTCCAAACGTTATGTCTCTCACATAAAATGTGTGTGGGAAAAAAGAACTGGACATAGAAAAGACCATGAGAGCCTGGCTGAAGAGCTTTTTTCATTTGCCTATTCAATCGATTCAGATTCAAAGTAAATTTGAACTGCTTTCCAAAGATGGCAGCAGTAAGTCATCGTAATTTAAGTTTAATACATTTGAGGTCAGGAGATCGCTCTTCAGGGGGCAGAAGAATATTGGTCCAGATATAATTTCTCCTTTTATTTACAGTATATAACCTTCCTCTAATCCAGGGACAAGAGCAGAGAGTGATATCAATAATTCACTGCTATTGTTCCTGCCCGGACAGCCCGTCTGTTTTTATATTAAACGTTGAATTATTAACAGTGTATGAGATTGGAAATATGGTTAGTCTTCCTCCTGATGCACATGAGTCTTCAAAAACTGTCGTGTCACTCACCAGCAGCCACAAGAGTGTTGAAAAACTGGAAATTTATAGTACATGCAAGTACATTGCATGAGTGTTGTCTTTTCCTGGTTTTAAAGGCTGCATTACAGTAAAGTGATGTAATATTCTGAACCTACCAGACTGTTTTCCCTGTTCTCATACTTGCCGTTACCTACTCAGCCATTCTATCCACATTACTTGTGCTTATTTATCAAAAATGTTGCTGTGTTAAGATTTTGTCATAGTCATCCCTACAATATTGTCACAATATTGATGTAGACGTGTTTGGCCAGAAATACTGTGATGTTTAATTTTGCTTTGATAAGCCAGCACCCATTATCGAAGAATAAGTGGTTAATTATGAAGAAGAATTTCCATGTGTTAAGTCTCAATGTCATAATGTTACGCGAATAACTGTACAGATCATTGTACAGATTGTAAAACCTATTGAGGCATCGTGATTTCGGGCAATATATATAAAATTGATTTGACTCTTTGTATCCCTCAATGATCTTTGGCTGCGAGCCATCCTTGGGCATGGCAGCAGGGTGTTTGTTCTTAATGTCGCTCAATGTGTTCCCACACTGAGCTCCGTTTAGCGTGCCTCACTTTTTATTCGTCTGCTCTAGCAAAAATGTCAGCAGATAGTGTTTCTTCAACTAAGGCAATCCCTTATTATTTTGATATTTGATTTTGTTGCCCATTCCTAGCATTTATGAAGTGCTATAGAGGATCATTATAGTTTAAAAATATTGTGATGTTATTTTACAGCCATATTGCACAGCCCTAGTTGTATGGTATAATAGAAACAGGTGTGGGGATTAGATACAGTAAGACACCTTCACTCTTACCACCCACAGACACTCATTCAATATCTGAAGCTTCTGTCACTGACTTTAAAGTCACCATGTCGGGACCGTTAGTGTTCATCATTCTTAACAATACTGCTTAACCATCCCTGCTGCCATATGCCGCCTCAGGGAATATACATATTTCATATCCTCCTCAAAATGTGACTAATGTATTCATGATGTACGTTAATAATAACAATGACTTCAGTGCTGGCAGGGTTGACTCACTCTTAGGGCCGTGTCCTTTGTGTACATTACATGTATACTGCATATTTGTGCCTGATGGTATTTTCTCAGACTTCCCGTCATGGCTGTCATATAAATAAGTGTCCACCTGACCTACAACCAGCAGTATTATAAAACAGACACTCCTCAGTAGCTTTCCCACAGAAACAACAGTTTGTCTCTGTTTTGCATTTTGTCCTTGGGGCAAACTGCACGGCTTCTTCTTGACAAGTGCCATCTGATAATTAGGCCTCATAATCACCCTATTAGTATGCAGCTCAATTGAGCAGAGAACAGCTTATTGTTCCCCCGGCATGTACAGCAGCCATTTGTGAGAGGATTATTGTAAATTTCTTGTTGGGGTTTTTATGAGAACAAATCATATGTGTAATGGCTTAAACCGCTGTATTGTTAATCTCTGGAAAAATTTATTTTTAACATAGCCAGGAAGCCAGGTTGCAAAACCCCTTGTTTAGGGGGCTTTGTTAAATTTTGGAAAACATTACATTACTGGGAGTGGCACTGTGCTTCAAAGGTGGTCTCACTATAGGATTGCAACCTTATTTTCTGTACCTCTCTGTGGACACAAAAAGCCGAGCTGAACTCTCTCCATCACAGTTACCATGGCACCAAAGAAAGAGACCAGAATCACTTGAGCCTTGTTTTGTTCCTGTGACATTCAGGATCCAAACACAATAACTGTTGGACATGTAGAACTAAGGGCTGGGGTGTTAGGTTGAATTTTAATACTGTCTTTGTCAAAGCATGTTGACAACACAAACTAGCAACATGAAGAAAACTACATTCTTGGTAACCACATAAACACAATGGTAATGTAAATTCCAGTGCTCCTGCCTGAGGACCTTTTGTAGAGTTTGATGATGCCATATACTATATACAGTATTTTTGTTTGTATGTATAATGATCATGACTCATGATCCCTTCCATTGTGAACATTTTTGCAGACATACAAGGAAGCAAAAGGTATTTACAACTTTGGTTCCAAAAAAGTTGTGACACTTTTTTGGAGCCCATGTACTAATATCCTGTTATACAATCTTGTGTTTCACAAAGTGGTGAAAATTGCCTCATCCTCTCTTGTGAGTGACTGAGCCTTTCAAGGATGCCTCTTTGATACACAATTGTGATATTATCTATAATATTACCTGTTACCAATGAACATGTTTACCTGTGGAATGTTCCAAACAGGTTTTTTGATTGTTCTACAACTGCCCCAGTCTTTTGTTTCCCCTCTCACAACTTTTTGAAACATGTTCCTATGTAATTCAGAATAAATGATCTCTGTACTGTTGTGTATATATATGTGTCAAAAAAATGTTAGCTAATTATCATATGCTGCTTTATTAATATTTTATAAAGCCACCTAACATTTATAGAATCAAGGTAGTGTCAGTGTATACTGTTTATATCTACATATTGAGTCAACTAATGACCAGCTGAGTCTTGTGTTATCAATATTACAGCACTTATATGGCAAAATGTTTTTTTTGTTTTATTCTTTTTAGTTCCAGTTTTCTTTATGCTGATGTGAAACTGAAAGCTGCTTGCTTGTTTTTGGCTTTTCAGGGGTTTGTTTTCCTCTTCATTCGCTCATATATTCTCAGGCATCATAAATGATTATCTAGCAACATACTTTACCACATACCACAAACTAGCCTGTGTGCACATGGTTTTACCTCAAATAACACCCTCTACCTGTTGAATTAAACTGCATGATATAATGAATTCCTTCAGCTTTGGTGTGTTCGACATGTTTTCAGAGCAGCATGGTAGGGGTGTCCATTGATGAAATCAACATTGACAGTACTGAAAATGTTACAAAAAAATCTAATCCAAATCAGACTTAAAATGTCTAAGCAGGCTACTCTTCCTTAGTGGCTGGAGGTGTGTGTGTGTGCATTTGTCTATGTTTGTGTGTACAACCCAGGTTAACAAGGAGCAGGTCATATCTTCAAGGGTCGATTTGTCTGCTCTGAAAAAAATACCAGCCAGATAGTGTTCGCTGCAGGGCTTTAGGAGGCTCAGTCAGTATGGTTCATCCACCCACACACACACACACACACACACATTCACTACTCTGAAACTACAGCAATCTCCAACTCTGATTTGGTGGTCCATTTGTACAGAGGGCAGATGAAGGGGATGAATGGGAATTCAGAGCCCCAGTTCTCACTGGTGGTTGACAGACAGTGGCTGCCTCTCCTCTACATGCTGCTCTTTAAACTCAGCTAGTATCTACCCCATGCTGCTGAGTGACACACACAGACGCTCACACATACCCCTGCACACACACACAATACAAATGCCACTCACAACGGACGCTCTTCACTTTGTATGTCACACACGCATATTCTACGCAGCATGTGCACAAATAAACCATATGACCCATATGCTTCCCAAACACCCCCCACAAAACCAAAATGTGCATGTACGTACATACAAAGAATACAGGACCCCAAAATATCTTAACTTAGCTCAACAAGTAAAACACGCTTGCATCAAATTGTTAAATGGACAGGTCTGGTTAAAATTCAGATGATGATATTTAAATGCTAGAAACACTTCAACCCCCATCAGTAGTAATTAAGATTTAGATTAAGTATATGGCCAGCAAAATATAGCCCCCTGCTTTTAGTAGGCTCACAATTTGTGAAAGATACTACATTGCTCATGAGTGCTTTGTAATATCTGTACATGTTTTTGTACTGTATTCATGAAGTGATTCTTAAAACAAACAAGAAAAAAATGAATAAAAAGGGCACTTCCTGCTCATGTAAATCATGTTAATGATATGACTCTCAAGCACCACAAGGTCAGTATGCTCCTAATCTGATTGAGTCAGGAAATTGCTCCTAATTTAATAATATCATGTATTGGATTCCTTCCTCCCTGCCTGGGCGGCAAAGGTAGAATGGGCAGTATGATGGCTCATTCATAAGTGAGAGTTACAGTATAACAATCAGGAATGGAGACATGATTCAATGGGGATCTTAAGCTGTAAAGTCACATTCAACTTTGACCTGAATTAACTTCACTAACAGCAATATGCAATTTGGCCTCAGTTTACAGCATGTTGGTAGCTCATTTGTGATGTAGAATTCCATGCTCTCTGAAAATTAGGAGTCTGCTTTAATTTCAGATAATGCTAACAATAGTGAGAAAACAAGCCACTTCTCATTGCAATGTTGTGTGACCCGAATGCGATCTTGCCATGCCAGTGTAACATTAGCAAACAGCTAACATGTTAAGTACATGTTCGACACTAATGTGCTGGTTCATAGGAATGTATGTGAAATGTTACATTGCTTCAGTGAGGAACATCTAAGATTACATTTTAATTACTCTGCAGTCTTTCATTTAATGCTCACTTTTTTCTTTTTGTCTTCCCTTTTTCTCGTATTTTGATTCCATCTTTCATTCTCTTTCTTTTATTCTACCTCTCATATCTCCTTATTACATTCCTTAAATCCTCAAATACCTTTGAATCCTCTTTTTTCGGCTTTCCTTTTCCATCTCGTGCTATTTTTTCAACTTTTATTCTCTCTGCCACCCTGGTAAATTTCTCTGCATCTGTTCTTCCTTCACTTTTTCAGTTGTCCTTCTCTTTCTCTTCCCTTTTGTACTGTATAGATTAAACATGTCATAGAAATTTATTACACTCAGAGATATCAGTATGTGACTAATATTGGGTTATGCTGTTTATGGGATGTTCCTGGCTAATATCAGCTCTGCCTGACTGCAGAGCTTCCAGACACTGTGCCAGATTTCTTCTCCCTCTTTGTGGAAAATGCCTTGTTTCATGCCTGCCAGTCTGCGAGCTTCCTAATATCTGTCCTGTTACAGAAATGTGCGTGTGTCAGTGGGTTTTTCGAAATGTTTTCCTCCTCACATTTCTGTTCATTTTGTCCTCAAGTGAAGCTGTTCAGTGCGACTCTTATCGAGAGGCTGCAGCTGCTGTTGTGAGAATACCACGGCAGCCTGGAGGGACACCTTCACACAAATACACACTCTCTCTCACACACACACACACACACACGCATGCACACACACAAACACATTCACACACACATTGGTTTTTCCACACCAAGCTGACTAAGGCATCCACCTCTAAACAAGCATGAATAATAGCATGTTGTTATATTTACCTGTAATCGCTGAGGGGTTCTCTTGAGCATTTCAAAAAGCGTCTCATTAATTGTAAGCAAATTAAGTTGCTCACTGCTAAAACGTGTTTTGTGAGCATTTGCTATTCATACAGTTCTTCTGACAGTGCAAGCTTCCCATCGTCATTTCCATGAGAATCAACATTATAAGAGTTATCAATACTGTTGTTAATGCAGGATTTGTGCTGCTTATATTACTATCATTACACCTGATGTTTTAAATCTGGTCTGGTGTTGCTTCTGAATTTGAGAAGAGGCGCCGTAGTGTAATCTATATTAATAGCATGCAAAATAGCAATATTGCACAAGTCTTTCCAGGATATATCATGATGTATATCAGGCCACATGCTCCATCTAATGAGTGATGATGTATTTCAAGCAACATCCAAGCTGGTGGTGTGCTGGCTATAACGTTACTTCGCTGACCCCCTCTGTTAATGGCATGGCCACCCTGTAGGTTAATGGATACTGAATTTTCTCCACCTCTACAGTGCGGCCTCGCTGCGTCTGCTATGGTTACAGTAGTTGAGTCTGGGCTCTTATTCTGCTTAGATTAATGGCCACAGCTTGGACTATTGACACAACACTTATCTTGTTTTTATGACTCGAGCGGCTGCTATCTATAAACCTTAGAG
The DNA here is from genome assembly GCA_963678695.2 of Diplodus puntazzo. NCBI lineage: Eukaryota > Metazoa > Chordata > Actinopteri > Spariformes > Sparidae > Diplodus > Diplodus puntazzo. Next base: position 15,272,255 of record OZ023163.1, read on the forward strand.
GCCCACGTGTGCACAGACACACACATAGGAGCGCACACACGGACACTCACCTCGCTGTGGCTCCTGTGTACAGTTCAGTTACAGTTGTACATGCCGTTTACTCTTTGTAACGCAATTGACGTTTCCAGCTCAGCCCTAATGGCTCAAGATAATGTGAGAAGGTGAGCAGGCCTTTTACACAGTGCAGACTGCAGAGAGACAGACAATGATATTCGATGCTCTGGAGATTTTTTTAACTGCTTATTTGTGTGATGATAAATCACTGGTTCGGATGCTACTTTCCTTTTCACTACTTGTGTTCTTTTTAAATACTTCTCTTAGTAACCCCTTTTTCTGAAAATGAAATTTGAATGCTCTTTTTACATTTAACCATCACAAGCTCTAAACTGACATTATCTTGCTCTCTACAACTATTATCTTTGTGTTTTTCTTGTCAAACCTGTTTTCAAGTGACCAGTTCCAATTAGCTTAGTATTACAAATTTCCTTTAAATTATCACTTAGCAACTTTGTGCTATGTCTGTGTCACTACTCCAAAAAACAACTATTCATGCAGAGCAATTATTAAATGTTATATATTTATTTTATTTTATTACTCTTTTAACTTGTTAGGCTCATAGTAGGATGTAGGCTTCTTTTCCAGCTTCTCCCTTTTCTACCCCAAATTAATTAGTGGCGGGTTCTTTTCCAGAGAGAAAGTGTCGTCTTTTTCTCTAGCCTTCTCCTCAGGAACATGGGCCGCATCCAGCAGTTTAGGTGCCTGTAGAGTAGGAAGGGACTCCACCTACCCCTTATCCTTCAGCTCATCAATGATATTTGGGGTCTCTGTGTGGAGGACCTGACTGATCTCTTCCTCAACATTGTTGATGTCTGTTTGTGCAGTTTGATTTTCTGGTCCACCATCTTCCTGTGGAAAGACCTCTCCCTCTCAGAGGCAGCATGTGGCAGGAGCTTGCTCCCCAGCTCCATTTGTTGTTGCAGGGCATCCTGTTCAGCCTTTAACATCTGGATCTGCTCCTGGTTCTCTGACCACTCAGCTCTCTCTTTTCTCAGCAGTCTAAGTAACTCTAAGATGGATTGTCATGTTCCTCTGATGATGTATTTTACCAGCTTTGGTAATTCCTTAATGTTTCATTTGGCACAGACATGAAGTTAAAACTTTAATTTATACAAAACTTTTTTTTACCAAATCTCTGCAGAGTTCAAAGCCCCGGATCAGAAGGATTTTCAAACGCCAGAAAGGAACAAGGATAGAGAAAGACACCAGCTTGTTACATACAGTTACAGAGAAGGTGCACCATGCTCTGTGTATTGGTAATGTTTGTATTGTTATGCAGCTTTGCAGCAGATCAGAGGGAGAGAGAATGAGAATGAGCGGATGAGATGTCCCTGTAGGCTTCGCTTCCTCTGTACCTGGAGGATCAAACACAAAGAGTGAACCGAACATCACAGCAACCGTCAGCCACAGTTAGGCTAACAGATTGCGTTGCCTAAACTTATGACTGTCAAAGCGAGGGCAACACACACACACACACACACACACACACACACACACACACACACACACACACACACACACACACACACACACACACACATTCAGCATGCTTGGTAATAATATGCTCTAATAGACCTGTATTTTCATCTGTTGGATCCAAATAGCTCATGATGCAAGCTGCTGAGTCCCACCAGACTAAAGTGGAAATAGTCCAATATCTTGTTATGTTTTTAAGAATTGAATATGCTCAGTGTTATGCTGTTTTACACTTAACAGCTCAGATAACATCTTTTTCCACAGGGATAGGTTGGTTTAAATGATATTTGCCACCGTTTTAGGAAGAAATGGTAAAATGTAGATCGAGGCAGATAAGAAGAGCACAAATAGTCCTCTGGATACTGCAACACTTAAGAAAATGATTTCAATAATAACCTCTCTGTGCAACAGACATAATTGGATTGAGGAAAATCAGCCATTGCTTTATTGAGTCACTAATGGAGATCCATATAAACAAAACAAAAATCAGTTCACTAATTGAATTTCTAGGACTTATAGATAAGTTGTCTAAATGACAAACCTAGAGCTGGTATTTATAGCAGCAATATGAAGACACACGTGTCCACATACAGTATATGCTCTGTATTTGTCTTTAGCTCAGGTAGAAATGATGTGCTGAAGGCCATCAGGTGGGTTTCAACCTCTTGGATCCACAGATGGCACCCAGACAATTGGCCATTCACCGAGTTGGTTGGCTGTGATAATAGCTCCCCGCTGTACAGCAGCTGCTTGACATCAGTCACGATTGGCTAAGGTGGGAGTTGATGCTTGTGATTGGTTGATGTGGTTAGATACAGGCTGCTGATGCTGGCCGCCTGGTTGCCTGGATACAGCCATCCCTCACTGTGTTAGTGGCCTTGGCAAAGTGACAGACAGCATAAGTGTTCTGCAGAGGAATTTGTCAATCTGCTGATTCTGCTGAGAATCTCTTCATCTGCCTTTGTAATGTATCTGTGTCGTTCTCTGGATCTCTACATCTCACTCTCCCTTTTTTTCTCTTTATGACTGTCTGCATCTGTCCTCATATTAACCCATTAGTTTGAAGAACATTGGCAAATAAATGGCAGAGGTTGTGGAGACCCACAAACAAGTCATGAAAAAGTTGTGATATTAACTGAATACAATTTTTTTCTGAATGTCTTTTTTATCCTGCTGGTACTGGGGCTAAGGGCAGGGGTATGTTCTGACTGCACTTATTTCAGTCTATCACATCCAGTGTAAGCTACAGTATCTTGTCTAATTGCCATAAAATCTGGTATTGATATTCATGGACCTCAAAACATGATTGCTCATGTTTTGTCACCCCATGACCTTAAGTGTAGTGCCAACATCTAGTCACAATGTCCTTCAAAAGGTCACTTTGGTCCATAGCAGATTATGTCCTAAATTTGCTTTAGATGTTCTCGGCTCTCATTTCTCCAAAAAGAAAATAAGCAGTAAGCAGAAACAGTACTGTTGTTGGGCCTGTGGCCACCAACTGCACTATGTGGTTCCTTCTTTAGTGCTGCATGTTCTGGCCACGCTCCAGACTCTGAGCCCAACAGACCACCTGCTAATTTGTTTCTCTTGGTGGACAGACAGAGGAGTCCAGGACTACACATTCTCCTGGACACTCCAGATCTGTCTCTCTGTCTGTCTTTGTGTGTCTTTGTGTGTCTGTGTGTGCGTGCCTGCGCACATGCATGCATGTGTGTGAGATAGAGGCTTGGTCAGTCAGAGGTGGCTCATTTTCATCTCTCTTGGAGCTTGGCCACACACTGCAGCATTTTCTGCTGTTGATTTGTATTTCATTCACGGTATAAATATCACACACACACACACGTATAAAAATACACACCATATTTTAACCTTTGCAGCCATGTATATTACGAAAAGAAAGGTGTAGAATCAGTGAGGCAATGTCAAAGTGAGATAAAGACAAAAAGAGAGACCACAGCGAGGTAAACATTTGAAAACAACAGCAGGCCAGACACAGAGAGAGAAATTTATGCCTGAGTTCTGCAGTCATTTATCTGTGGACACACAAAGTAGATTAACTCATTAAACTTAATGTGCTCAGTGGTCAGTTGAGTGGCCAGCGGAGCTTAAACAGACCTACAGATGGTTCTCCACAACTGGACTGTAGTCAAAGAGGACCATTACAATGTCCTATAACCCGCTTTATCACCTGCTGTGAGTTGGACATGCAGTTGACAGCAGCAGAAGCATTGAAGTTCTGCGGTACTTCCATCTGGGAAGTAATTTAAATGACCTCACTTACCTGCACTGCAATGTATTATTGACAGACATGACTATATGACTTCCCGTCAGCTCCTGGTGTGAACGCCACCTCAGCTACCTCAGCCCCTCCCTCCCCGATTATCTCTCAAGGCCAGGGACATGCTCCTGTTGAACCCTCGCCTCAGTTGCCTTGACGACTGTTCTCTCACTGGGTGGGGTACCTCTCACTTTCTCAGTGATGGTGCGATAAGTGCTACAATTATGTAAATTCTGTCCAACCAAAGTGTTTTTGCAAATTAAACATAGCTAGCTGAAAAGCTCCCGGTGGATGCTTTCAGCTCTTAAGTTATGTAGCTAACAATCCATCCTGCACTGTTGCATTACTGCACACCTCTGATTCTGTCCTTTGTTCATCTTTTCTCTCTTTCACACATTATTTTTGAAGAGAGGAGAGAGGAAAACTATCCATCTAATTAGACAAATGGATAGATGTGGCATTAGATATAGCAAGATAAATACTTTCATTTACTTAATATATTGGAGATATATATGTAATATTTAAAGTAATAAGTCATAGGTATTCATGATTCACACACTTCATAACATCACATACCATCATTTTCTGGCATATGTTAACTTAGATGAAATCTTAAAATCTATAACATGCAGCACATTGACTTGTCAGATTCTTGATTTTTTATTGTGGGGATTTTTTTGAGGTCACTAATTTTTCATGTCAACTACCCCCTCAATATTAGTACATTAGACCAGAGACCCCCACTTTTTGTCTAAATGACTCCCCTCTAAATACATTTTTATTCTTATGCGCTGAAGAATAAAAACAGTCTTAATAGTAATAATCATATAAGGATCACTACAAATACAATAACAATATATCTAAACAAGCATCTAAACCAATTTTTCCTTGTTGTTACAACTTTTAAAAATGTAAAAAAAATAGTATATATAAAAAAAGATGTAAATATAAGTTTTTGCTTGCACAAATCCCATTGGCTACAAGCAGACAGCAGAACTAATTGACTGTTAAAACACAGCAAAATGACATCAAAGCCATCTAAGACACTGGTAAAGCTATAAACTTGTACTTCTTGAAATGAATTAAATTTGGCTTTGTATGTTTAGAATTTTTGTCCAAAGACTGATTTCATTTGATGTCTCTGTCCATAAAACTAATTTCGTTAATGCTTAGCAATTTGTATTTGTATTGCAGATTTATCTTAAAGATGCGTGACCTTTTAATTTTCTTAAATTTATTAATGCATGTGTTTTGTTCTCTATCACCTTTTGCTCTTTCAAATCATCTGTTTACAACTGAGCTTTCCACAATCCTGTTAGTGGCACTTTAGTTGTGGCTATCTGTGGTTATGCATGTGCAAGCCTGTCACTAGGAGACAGACGCTCAAGGGCTGCCACAGTTACACCAGGAGTGTTGCAACAGAGTTTGGCTTTAGCATAAGCTTGACTGCTGTTAGGAGGCTTAAAGTGAGTGTGTGTGTGTGTATACTCTTGGAGGATGATGTTGCAGTGTAGATGAAATGGAGTGGGAAATAATGCTGCAGCTATGACCACAAAGCCAACTCCACCTGCGGAGGTCTACCACTTCAGCAGTGGTGTTTGTAAAGAGAGTCAATGCTCTTATGTTGGGAGTGTAGACATTTCTTTCTTTTGACTGTGCATCTTTCTGACAAATAGGTCTGAAGGTCATTTTTTTCATTTTCATGTGTGCTCGCCTTGTTGAGAATATATCTGTAGTTTACTTAAGAGCGCTTGGAAAGGAAAACCGTCATTGAGTGTGTGGTAAACGAGTCTGACTTTTGGGTTGTTTTTGATTATTCAATACAGAGGGATAACAGTGATCAGTTGAATGTAGCCATAGAGCTCTTTTTAATGCACAAGTAAACCCACAAAAATGTGTGAAAATCAAGCCATACCTGTGGATAAAGGATGATTCAGTGGCACCGTGTTTGTTGACATATGCATGTGTGTTTGTATGCACACTGATAGATGCTCGGTTGAAAGGGCTCTTTTGAACTTTGGGGCAGTGCTGGTCTTTTGTTGTCTGTCTGTCAGTCGCCCACGCTCTCTACACCCCCTCTCAATCGCTCAGCATCCTCCCATCCTCCCATCCTCCAACCACAGCTACAGGCTCTTTCATCTACCCCCTGTTGGAGGAGGAATGAAGGATGTGTGGTGTGTATATCTCTATTTGTGTCTCTTCTTCTGTGTGTTTGTGTGCATGCGCGCGCACCCCCACAGTAGTTGTACTATGGCACAAATACAAGCATTTCATCAGTAGCAATATGAACTTTGACCTTGTCTGTTGTTGTCATTCATTGTGTGACGGGCCCATCATGTTCACACTAGCAGTCTAAACACTGGAGATGGCTGCTGCTGTTGTTGGTACTGCTTGTAAATAGGAGATTTGCACATGTGCACACACACTTTACTCTGTAGCAGCGTAAGATCAATTTTGCCCCTGGTGTCCTTCTAGCTGGCATTAGAATGTCATTAGAATACTAATAACCACCAAAAATCAAAATCAGACACAGAGGTGCCAGTTGACAAAGGTCACAATAGACAAGACACTGCTGGAGATCGAGGTGCGACACACAAAACACATTGTCCATGCAAGTCAAGCAAAAAAGACGAGCATTGACTGGGTCTAGCCTTGCTGTGTGAGGATTTGCTGCATATCATTGTAAGTTGAATATCTCAAGGGTTTTAGTTGTTGGTTGGCTCTAATGAGTGATTTCAAGAGGTTTCCTTGGGCTCTGGATACTTATGATAGGCATTTTTCACTATTATCTGATTGGTTTAACATTAATTCTTGACTAAAATGAAAGACTGAACTTTTCATCTTCCAGTCATGTATGTTTAGACGTGAAATCGGCGTAAGGATTTTCCAGTGTGGACAAACAGAACATAATAGGATTCTTTACATTGACATCCATCCAGCTGTATCCATGGTAATACAATGAGGCAGCCATTACCAGGCCAGAGCATTCAACACACACACACACACACACATACACAAACACACACGCACACACACACACACACACACACACACACACACACACACACAGCCTCATTAGGAACTGCAAAGCATGGGCTAAACCATCCTCCTTCATGGGCTGGACAGAAAAAATGAGATGAGAGGTGGGTGGAGACAGACGGAGCATGTCACTTCAAAAACAAAGCACTTTGGTGAGTGCTGTGATTGCACATGAGAGGGATACTCTTATTGGTGAATACACATGAAATGACTTGGTGTAGATGCGTCCCTTCATATTTAATCATTTATTCTTTGATTGTAGAATGTCAGAGGTTATTATAGGAGAAATAACCTTCATCTACCCTTTTAGTCGGTTGTTAAATCGAGTTATATCTCCAGCTGTGTTTTTCTCATACTCAGCATTGTTATTGTACCTCCCTCAGCAGACACTTTGTTTGTCACTTGCTCTTTTTTTGGCCTCTATCCATGTCCTGCTGGCCTCGAGGTCAAAGTCTACTCATCTGTAATCACTCCTCTTTAGCCTGCCAGCCCACACAGGACCTTTGCACTGTCACTGCTCTGTGGATACTGAGGAAAGACTGGAGCTGTGTGGGCTCATTGGCAGACTTGACACTCAGCTGGGAGAAGTGTTATGTAGGAAGTGTCTGGTAAGGAGACTAATATAATTTCGACTGAACTTGCCCTGAGATAAAGTTACAAGTGCTTGTTGCCTGAAGTCTGTGTTTGCCTGAAGCACCATAGAGGCAAAGTCTGTTAATGTTTCCTGGCTGTGACACAAGTGAGTGTTGCAAGTGTGTACATATGTGAGAACTCTGTGTGCTTCTGATAAAACTCTATCGCTTTGGGGATTTTTTTTATTTTTTTCACAAAATCTATTTATCCTGTTGGGTCACTTGAAGTGCCTTCACAGAACTGCTGTTTAAAATGCATGCAGGAGCTCAGTGTTGCAAGTACACACACACTTGAAGCCTTACAGGCTCACGTATGCACAGCGTATTGCACAATCAAGCACACCCGATGAGTGGCTAAAAGCAGTGACCCTTTCAGACCACTGCAAAATTTTCTCAGTAAAATATTAAAAGAGCCTGAAGCAGACTATTAACCCTCCTGTTAGTGTACAAAGAGAAAGAAGAATTTGAAACCCAAGATCAGGGTGTCTGCCCCAGTGTATTCAGCAGCAGATTTAGTCATCAGGTTGTATTTAAGTACATATGAATGTATCGTTAGTAATTCCCAGATATGTTTAAAGATGTATTCTATGTTTTTTTTTTTTTTTTTTTGTCATGATGTTGTTAAATGTTCCTAGTAACATTAGACAGCTACAATAACTTCAGTGTGGTGGGTAGAGCAATGGCGCTCATACTCATTGTACACCATCAGGCTATGTGCTAACTGTGCAATTAATTAAGTGTAATTAATTGCTTCCACTCACCAGCTTTAAGGCTACATTTACAAAGGTCAAATTCTGCCGAGCCAGCAGCAGGGTTGGTACCTGTAGATCCAGCAGGGCCTCTGCTGCCACATCCATCACAATAAAGGTGTTTGTGTTGAGCACAGCGCTGCTCTGTGGCATTTTACGGTCCTTAAAGGACAGCTGAAGCCTGTTGTAATGAATAAGCCATCAGCTAGGCTGGTGCTCCCTGCCACCACCAGGGCCTTCCCTGTCACATCCATCATCTGCTGGGAGGCCGCTCGGCTCAAAGGGAGGGGTGCTTAGCAAAACTAAAGGGGGTACAGGTGTGTTTCCACAAAGGGGGATGGTTTGTTTGAAGGTCTTAGGTTATGCTAGTAGGGACAGTGGCACCAAGGTGCACTGGTGATCGTAACAAGGTTTAATCTGTTTTATGTAATTTCTTAAGTGTGAGGTTAGGAGCAGCTGGAAAAGAAAACAGAGTGGAGGGATGAAGGAAATGTGCGAATAGGTTTGTCAGTAGGGGGCGGGAAGATGGTGGTGTAGGGGTAAGAGGGAGAGGTTGTCCCGGTCCAGAGGGGTTTGAGAGACACAAAGAGCTGCAACTCCCAGAGGACTATCCTCCAGCAGCACACCCTGCTTTTATTACCGGCCTGATTAAACTCACCCGCCAGCCAGTAATGTTGCGATAATATATGATCTCTCTCTCTCTCTCTCTCTCTCTCTCTCTCTCTCTCTCTCTCTCTCTCACACACACTCACACACACACACACACACCCACACACACACACACACACACACACACACACACACACACACACACATCAGGCCTCTCACAGGTATTCTTAGATGCATATCGACACACTCATGTGGTTTGTCACATGACTAGCTCCCATAGTAACAAAGACTCATTAGCATACTTAGTGTGTATGAGTGTGTATGAGTGTACATCTGTCTCTATTATCATGTCCGCTCTAAACATATATGTGCACTAATAAGAGAATATGCCCTACCATTTGAACAACAACAAATATAAATAGAATCCCTTTGGTAAGAAGACATTTTGTGGTGTTTTCTCATTGAATAAAGTGTTTGTTCCACTTTAAATGTCATACAGTAATACAGTAGTCAATTACATAGTAACGATCATCTGATACAAACATAATAGTTGTTGTTTTTCTCCCCCATCTGTGATATTTCCTAAAACACAGCCAGAGATTCCAGTCCAAACAGAAAAGAGAGGAGATTTTTCACACACATACTCCCAGCGGGACCTTCAATATAAAAGGGTTTTCTTGTTACTGTGCCAGTAAGTGCCTGGAGTGTTGACTCCGCTATGTAAAGAGTCAGCGTCAACCTAAAGGTTAGAATATTGCCATATCCATGTTCTTACTTTGGGAGTTTAGACCGGGGAAGAGAGCCCTTTTTCATTTTTTTATGAGGTGCTTCTGAACAAGGCATTTAATTCCCCTAACTGGCTTTTGGCAAAGCTATGAATATATATCACATCATATATGCTCAGTGCTGCTTGTCTTTGAAAATGACAGTTGTGCTTCACAAAGAACAGCTCTGTGTTTGCTGTTTTTTCACATTGGATGCTGTTCTTTGATCTGGGAGTAAACATATGTCTCTATCTACAGCTAAAAGACTTCCCTCTGATGCCTTTAAGGAACGTACATGCAGCTTAATTTGTGTTCTGGGAAACTACGCCTCCAATATTGTTTTATTCGGTCATCTATCATGGACTGGTGCTTTTTTCAGTCTCATTTCACAGTCAGTTGGCGTGTACTGCTCTTTTCCTCTGCTCCGTGAGATGTGCAGCCCGGCCTAATCAGAGATCAGAGTATTGATTTCCAGGCACACAGAAAAAAGGGTCGTTGCTTGCCATGCAATACAAAGGTACTGAGTAGGCCCAATCAACACCTATTGATTATTTTATGCTGACCGCTTCCTCCTGGTGTGCAGTTTTCTGTTCAGCATGTCTGCTATGAAATGTGTGTATGTGTCACTGTGGAAATAAAATGCTGCCCTGGAACATTTGTCTTAACACAAAAAAAAATTGGGAATAAATGAGTAACAGTGTGGCTGCATTTTATCAAATAATCAACACAGACTCCCTCAATCATCCTTGCTATCATAGAGCCATATCAAGGCTTGAGTGCATGCATACACACACACACACACACACACACACACACACACACACACACACACACACACACACACACACACAAACGAAACAGAACACCTGCTCATTCGCATGCATGCACACACAGTCACACAGTGATGTGAAAGCAATTGGCTGCAGCACGGGAGAGGCCAACTCCCGGTGTTGGTTGCTAATGGCTACAGGATCCAGGGGAGCGGGGAGAGATGTCGATAATGACAATGTCACTCCCAGCCAACCAGCTCTCAAAAATGGGACAGGACACACACATTTACTCAACACATGCAATTCTTTTGGAGCATTTATAGTATGCGCCGGCACATACACACACAGCTAGACACTGAAATGGAAGAGCAATTTCCCCCCACCCAGGTAGTTTTGTGTTATTATAGCTGTCAAAAAGCAACTTTGCTGCAGAGGGCCATTTGGGTTTCAGGTCCTATGTTTGAATAAAGAAGAGATATTCTTTTCTCATTCACAATACAGGTACTTTGATCAACATATGATATCCTTAAATATTCATTTAAATTTCAAGGTCAACTAGCAATTTCTTTTCTTGTTCTCTGTTCAAACTGATGAAGACAATTGTAGAGAAAGATAGTTGATTGAGTCTCATTCCCAGGCCATCAAATACTGACGCTTTGGGTTTACATCAGTATTTGACAAATTTTTTCTGCTTTTGTCCTTTTATTCATATTGTTGCCACCTTTTATGAGTTTTATTGTATAAGTGGAGAGAGTCTGCCTTTTCATGAATCCAACCCTGGTCCTCCAGTGAATTATGGGTGCTTTAGTCGAAACATTTAATTTTGTTGTTCAATCCATCAGCATTGTCAAGTATTTGACGATGCAGAACAAATCAGGTGGCAGTAAGCTTCAGCTTGTTTTCTACAAGAGTTTCTTTGTTTCTGTTTTGACAATTTAAGCACAATTTTGTTGTTATTACTAGTTTCATTCTATAAAATTTTATCCATATTGACCAGAGAACTGGTCTGTCTTACGACACACTGTGTACATCCAGTGTAACAGCAGGCCAGGATTACAATGGAGCTGATGGAGATGATGTAAGGTCATGTAAAACCTACAGGACAACTTCGTTCCTCCGCTGTTCAATTGGGGTATTTGTTCACACTGGCTTTAATATTGAATGCCAGTTGTCACCAAGTGAACTGTACATAACTAGAGAAATTAAGTGAGACAAATCCTAATAATTATGAACTTGTAATACATTTTAGAAGGCTCTACATCTGTATATCTACTTAATGGCCACAGCATTGCAAATCAGATTTTTATCTCTACAACTCCTTCTGACTGGTGTTAGTGCTACATGTAGCTGCAGACAGGACCCTGATGAGTTCCTCGCAGTACAGACGTGGCCCTAATATTTTCCATATGAACGCAGTGAGACTAGGATGCCGCCCTTATTCCTTCCACTTGGTTGCATATGTATCAAATGAACCAGCTCACTGAAGAGGAAAGATGGGGAGGTGGGTGTGGTGGGAGAGGCTATAAAACATATATTCTGTCTCAAAAAGAGCTGAGGAAGAAATCAAGATAGTGTTTAGTCCTGCCTTCGCTCCAGCAGAGCGGTAAACTGAGACATCAACAGCACAGTCAAGTATTTCTGATGCTTTCTTTTCTCCACAGACAAAGATGATGATTAATATCAATCATGTTTGCATAATGCTAAGAGCAGAACATAAACCTTACTGTGTCTTAATGAGCCATGACCATGTAGACCAGCCCTGACTAATGGGGTTAAGCTGCTAGTTGGTGATCCTGAGAAGAGCACAGAGACTTTGTACTGTATCTATTCACAGGGGTCTCTGTGCAATCTTTTCTAGGTTTCTCTGCTGTGTTCGTCTTCAGGAGATACAGTGGAGAATAAAAGACTGAATTACAGAGTTGATTGCTGTACAGTGTGGAGAAAGCTGTAGTTCTTCATGTAACCCCAGCAAACCTCTTATCTTTCTCTTTTACCTCTTAGTGCCTCAGTGTATTTGAAACGACCATAAACTGCAATCATACCTCTTTAGTGGTTGTTAATGGTAATTAAATGATAGATAAGGACTTGCCCCTGTCTTTACACATGATTACAATAAAGTTTTTACAAAACCATACAATACGGTAGCAAATACACGCAACTCATGCAAATACTTGAAACTCGCACAAACACACACTGTCACACAAATGGACAATATCGCCTCAGGCACTGGCCGCATGTGCTGTGAATTCACACAATGCAGATGAGGCCTGGTGCCCTCCACCCCTTGCTCAACCACCAGCCTCCCTCCTTCTACCTCCTCCTCTTTTTCTGGCACTCCTTACGCTCTCCTTCCTCTCGCACCCCTAGTATCTTAATGAGGTTTTGCTTCATATAACCTTCGTTTTTCCAGCTCAGCGAGTCAGTGAATAATTTTCCAAGAGCACCCTGTTGCCACCCTGAGCTCTGTGCTGCCATGTTGTCCAGTTATGGTCATTGCTGACTCATGTATATGCAAATATGTGTTTACTATGAAGTCAAAGTTCTATCAGTGCTGTTCTACCATCTGCTGGAATAAATCTAACCTCTGATTAAGAACCTCCATACAACAACCTACAATTCTGTTCCTTCACTTCCCTGTGCATGCAGCTTTTTGAGTCAACAACAGTCATGCTTTCTGAGCAGACAGATGGGCATTAGATGAATACTAATACTGATGTTTCATTCACTGGAAGGTACAATAGTGGCTTTAGGAAAACCAAAACATCATTATATAGCATCAGTTCCTTTTGATTCTTGACAGAGGTATGTTTATCAGTCAATTCTTGGATGCCCCACACTTCTCTATTAAAGGATTATGTCTCAAGGAAATGTAAAACTTAATTATCAACATTAGGAGCACCTGTCACAATTTTGTAACATTGAGATTTCCATTCCTTATGGCTAAACCACTGGTTCGTTATGTTGAAACATGACAGACATAATCATGTCAGTTTTGGCTACATTCTAAACTAGGCTACCTCTTGAGCTTTGGTGAGGATAGCTGAATATGAGCAAATATAATGGAAGTCAATTAATTTAGGGTGGTTTGGTTGTTGTTTTAATTATGGATCTTCAAGCATCACAATCTATTGATAATCGTTTTAATCGCATCATTGCCCTCTAAATTGGAATCTACATCCCCACACCTTGTTGACATCATGGCTTTGCTCACCATTCGTTCATTTTTCTAAATCACTGACTGGCATCAGATGTTTCAGAGGAGATCACAATCAAGTGGAAACTTCCTTTAATCCATGAGCAAATAGATGTAAGGCACTTGAGGCTTAAGCTAACCAGTAAGATACTGGCTCCCTAATGATAATGGATGAAATCTAAACGCATGCATATGCACACACAGAGAGACACATACATTTTGAGGTTATATTGTTGTGGAAACTACTAGAATGGCCTGCTGAGCCTGATGTGATAGTGTTAGTGATCCTCTCAAGCTGTTGTCTCTGTATGACATTTATACTAAAACTGTTTTTCAGTGCATTTCAGTGTAGGCCTGGTGTTGCAGTGAGTGTTCAAGTCTCTTTTATAAAGCTTTAATAGAAGTCAGTGTCTAGTTTTAACTCTGCCGTGGCTGGATATCCTAAAAATATATCCTAAAGTAATTTCAGTGTTTGTTTTTTGTTGTACCGTATCATGCAGCCCTACGCCGCATGACAGCAAACACTACAGTCTTGCAGATAAATATAAATTTGACCTCAAAAATCAGAAATGATCAACTATTCATGTATTGATTGTAATTTGCTCTTTTTAAACAACAGAAGAAATAATAGTTCCCACGAATCAGCATTCTGATTGCAGGATAATGCAAATTAGCCACATTTTAGTTAAAATACATAACTGTATCCTGGAGCGTCTCAACAGTCATCTCTCACTCGCCTTACAGCCTCCACAAGAACCTCCATGAAATCAGAGCTGATCTCTTAAGATTAGATTTGCTACAGTTAATGTTTTATAAGGGATCTGTGCTGTGCGTGAGTTTGCATACTGAGACATTGATATGCATCCACATCCTTTATTGGACTGCCGTCTCAGGAATAACGTCTGCATTATCCGAGCCATGGCTATCTGTGTATAGAAACGTGATATTGGCAATAAATATCACATTATGATACTACTATTGAGTAACGCGAAATATAACACATGCTAATCAAAACAAATTTTGTCCAGTTGAGACAGTGTTCGTCATTTTAGTTCATAATATCCCCATAGTGGAATTTACTGACAGGCAAATATGTTTTTTATTCTGGATCTCAAAGGGCTTAAGATGTCTGACAGAGTTTGAGAGACGTGATTGAAGCTGAAAAAGTCCAGGCAAACATTTCACCCGTTGAGATGAATCAGACAGCTTTTAATTCACACTGTTATCAGTTTGCCTTTTTCCCGGTCTCTATCTACCTATAGAGAGTTGCAGGGAGTTGGTGAGACTCTCAGAGAAACTATCCTGATCTTCAAGGCCCTGCGTGGTGCTAGGAGGAAAGAGATATCTGACTGGGCCAAACTTTCCCTCGCTCTGACTGTCAGAGATAACACTTCACAGCAGCAGCTTAGTGAAATAAGAAGAGGCTGGAAAGAAGGGAGGGAGAAGTACTGCCCTCTGAAGAATAAAGAACAGAAGTAATTAACTTTCCCATCAGCCCCCCTGGTCAATAATACCGCTTTCTGTTGACTTCCTGTTTGTCCAGTTGGAAAAATATGTGTCCTACTTCTCCTTTTTGTCCAATTCCACCTCATCTAACTTCTTCCCTCATCTCCTTTATTCCCATTTAAACTCCTCTGTGCTTTCGACCATACCCATTTAGCCCTCCACTGAACTCAAAATCAAGTCACCACAATGCTTTTTCTGCTTTTGCTGTGGTGAACTGCACCAGATGTGTCTGTCTATGTTCTGCTGTCAACTGGATTGTGTGCATTTGGGCTTAAAAGGAACATGAAAACTGTCAGGGCTTAATACAAACATGCTGAGAAAAGGCAAAGGTAACTGGCAGGGCAGACTTTGCACATACAGAGCCCTTTCATACATATTTATAAGCAGTTTAGTAGGCATGCACACATCCACAAACACACTTTGTTTTTCTCTTCTGTTTCAATAGGAAAAACCATAATGGAAATAAAAAAAATGATCCTGTGTAACGACAAACATGACCCACTTCATGTAGTTCTCAGAAACTTTGCCTGTTAGTGTTCCTTCCATTAGCCTGCTGTCGAACATCTATTTCTTGTTCATGGACTCACTTAGGTAATTGCTACACGGGGAAACGATTCCTTTATCATTTTATACCCACTTAGTAACTTTCCTTTACTTAAAGTTAAGTAATTTCCTGTCCTGGATAAACACGCTGAAACCATTTTCCTACTCGGTTGAAATCCCCACTTTCTTTATTGTTCAACATAGTACACTAACTGGCTCTATTCTCACAGAATAGTAGGAAAAGCGTTGGTGTTTATAACAGTAACGTTGGCTCCCAGTGTTTTCCACAGAATTGTGGAAGACTTAGGTGCATGTACTTAGCACTGGGGTTTGGGGTTCCTCTCCAAGCTCATTTACACTCTTTAATTAAAAAAATATACAATTTCATTAATTTCATATTATTATGGATCATTATTATTACCGTATTGGTTTAAGAATATTTGTCAAAACTTGAGCACATAACCCATCAAACTCGTGTCATAAAAGCTGAGATCCAAATTACCCTACCATACACAAATACAAGTTTGTACACAAACGTGCAGGGACACACCCCCCCACACACACAAGCAGAGACAAATCTACACACACATCCACACACACACACACACACACACGCAAACACTCTCAGAAAAGATAGACATTATACATACTCCTAAAATGACTCTGAAATATATTGAAGCTCTGCCTACTGCATTGTATTAAACATGTAATGATTCTGTCATGATTGCAATAAAAAAAAATAAGTAATAACTTTGCCGTAATAAAAGAATGTGTAATGTTTGGCTGAGATTTAGCTGAGATTGAAATGGATGTGGATGTATTACAGTTTAGAAGCTTAATGAAGGAAATGTTAAATCAGTAGGGAAGCTGTGCTGAGCTGAGGCCAAGAGGAAGTGTTGGAAGACTGTTCGGTTGAGAAGAGGAAGTGTCACAACTCAGTCACTGTCACAGGACTGGCAGTCATTGTCACAAAATCGTTAGCCATCATCTCGGGATTATTAGCCATTGAACAGAGGGACAGCTGAAACATTTCCAAATAAGGACCACTGTCTGAAGCAAATGAGTATATAAACCAAGAAGCCAGACTAAAGAGCGTTCTTCTACTCGCTCCAGCCTTGGATGAACACATGAGACGGAGTATGTGAACAGCCTAAACATCACAGAATTACTTCAGCAGCAGTCCACTGGGGAATAACCAACTAAATCCATTAGATGTGGAAAAGGTCATTTAGTTAGTTTTGATGCTCTTAACATTGATTTTTCATTTATTTGGCTTAGGTTTTGCCCAAAACCCTGTCACTGTTCTCTTGAAGTGTCCCAGTAAGTCAACATGCAGAATACTAGGACCCTGAAACTGATGCAACTGAATGGAATCCAGCCATTCTCAGTTTTGTTAGATATACCTTTGTTTGCCTCCTGGGAAATGTCAAAATGTCTTTTTTGAAAAAGATCTTTTGCAACCCATTTATTTTGTGATTTCAGTACCTTGGACAGATCCACAGTATTGAAATCAACTCACCAGCATTTTGCATGACTGTATTTTTAATGCATGCCAAATTCCATAAAAAAAACAAACACATAACACATAACATGGCATATAACAAAACAGAACACGGTAACAATGAGCTCACTCAGTTGTATACTCGTTCCAGCTAAACCAAATCTATGAAGTATCTTTGGATTTCTACTTTCTCTATGTCATGTTATTGATTTATCAAGCTAGTCCAATCACCTCTTGCTGTGTAGTGCTTGCCCTGTATTTACTCTGTTCTGTAGTCACTTCAAATAATGTTGGCATCCTCTCACCGGTGAATTAAATCTTATTGTTATGTGGCCATTAATGCACGTTTGTTTACATTTAGAAATTGTCATTACATTGCAGTAATGCAGTCCATCAGTGGAAAGTACTGTTCATTAGTCTAATCTAAATAAAGGAGCATTAGGGCTGGAATCTCCACACAGACGAATTTACAGATGTTTAACAATTAAACCTAAAGAGGGAGAATATATTTAAACACTGTTTCTAGAGTGTTTCTCCCCTTTCTCTCTGTGTCTTTCCTTTTACTCTCTCCTCTAATGTGACTCCTCCGTACCAATCTCCAGTGTTTTTGGGTGTTTTCTGTCTGGTCCCCAGGATCATCCCACACCCCATCTGGCCTTTTGCATTTACTCTCTTCCCCTCATGAAGCACTTGGCTGCTGGTAATATACCCATCATATGTGCCTCACACTCTCTTTCTTCTTCTCTCTTATACACACATACACAGTACACACAAGACAGATATAATAACATATCATATCATTTTCACTTCTCTTTGCCGGTGTAGTATATTTTTTGGAGCTGCTTAGCTTGCAGTCTGGCAGTATAAATAGTACACAATGATTTGGGAGCTACAGTAGTTCCTCATCCTGCCTCCGGTCCTCCCAGGCTGGCAGTCTAGCCAAGTGAGTGTGCATTCTTAATGTTCCCCTGGCCTCGATGAGAGAGATGATTGGTAGAATTAATTGTGGCTGGAGGGCCAAATGGGAATAAGAAGAAGAAAAAAAAAAAGGCGAGATGGAGAAATGGAGGACGGGGGGGGGGTATCTGGCTGATTTTAGTGTTGTGTTTTCTTCCTTAAAGCCTGGCATACAAGGATGTTGAGGTGTTGTTTTTATGCACTCAATGTTTTTGTCTCTCTAGATTAATATTAGCCCACAGTGAACTATTTTCTTTTATAGCTCAGTTTGTCCTTCTCTTCATTTGTGATTTACACCTGTGTGCTTGGTGGGAAGAGATAAGCGCAGCTAATAGAACGACAATCTTAATGTAATGGCCTCCTCAGCTCCCCTGATAGTAATGCTACCAGAACATGTTTATATCCCGCAGTGAGGTGTCATTAAATGAGATAAATGGACCTTAACAATAGGGATGTGCACTTTGTGTGTGTCTCTGGATGTGTGAGCTTGTTGTTGAGGATTGTGTAGAGATAGATGGGGTGTCCTCTCCCCTCTCTGTGGGCTCTGGTCTAATGACAGATGATATCGGAGCTCCTAACACAGAGGAAAGCATTGCTTTTCTCCCAACTTAACAGCGGTAGATCTTCAGCAGGACACCGGTGACAGAGCAGAGGAATAACAGAATAAAAGTTAATTCTAACAACCAATAGAAAATCTTTCCCCTCTTTTACTCGAACTGCATTTAACCACACGGAGCCCTTAGCTGTGAAGGATGTGATACAGAGTTACATGTGTGTGTTTATGTCGGCTCCCTCTCACTGTCAGCATATCGGACGGTCTCCATGAAGGATTTATGTGCTGGTTTTATGGGGTCTTGTCATAGAATGCCTGTATGGGAATATAAGAAGTTGGGGGTGGGGTGTGTATGAAGGGTTTGGGGGGGTTAGAGTGGTAAGGTTCTGGGGAAGCTGTCTCATCATTTATTTATACAATCTACAGAAGAAGGGGTTAGCGAAGAGAGGGGGGCTGCCTTCTACAAGCTGCCATGGGAATACTGTAGGTCAAGAGTTGTTTTTCTAGCTACCAGCACAATTCTTTGTCTGAAAAAGTGGAGCCAATGAATAAGCACAGTACTCTGCTGTGGATCTACTCTCCTCATAGCATGTTGTACCCAAGTATGTCTCATTATCTTGAATACAAAACCCCCTGGTGCCCTTCATTTGTGACTTTTGAGGCACATGCATCTCCTGCTTGGTGACAGTCCAGAGATTTAGTTGTTGGTGCTACAAACAAAGAAATAATGCTCAGGTTTTAAGTCTGAGCTAATTAATGTTTAAGTTGACACAAGAGTAATCATCAATTATGTATTAACCAAACAATTACTTGTTTAAAAAATGTTTGAATTTATTTCTATTTTAAAGAAATTGTTAGACAAAACATATTAATATCAAGACATGACTTTTGCATCTGGAATTTGCAATAGATTATTTTATATTATGCTGATAACTGGATCACTATTGATAATCTACTGATTATTCACTTCATTTGCAATTTATTTTATTAATTGTCCACATTAAGGACAAGGCCCACATAATCAGCTCAAAGTCTTGATGTATTTTCTGTGATAAACAGTCAAAAACCCAGAAGTTGGGAATTTATAATGATAATGACAAAATAGACAAAATCAGCAAATCTTTGCTTGTTGAATGATTGATCAAATAATTGATTTATCTGGTAGTTTGGGGGTGAGAAAACAAAATGTAGGCCTTACCACTCCTGGCACTTATTTGATGGTTAGGGCTTGTAATTTACAGTCTTTAAATGTTCCTAAATCTAATCAAACCACATATTGATTTTTCTGTAGCTTTAGATAAATTAGATCCTACATCTACATAGTAGTTATGTCGCCTTGAGCAAAGCCTGTCGGCTGCTGTTAATTCTCTGCCCTCCATGGTGACTTTTATGAAATCATGGTTACTTAATGTCTTCACAAATACTGTGAAAAACTGTTTATCAAGTCCTCTGAAGAGAATGTTTATTGTGTCCATATCACACAAACACACACGGGCACACACACACACACACACACACACACACACACACACACACACACATACACACACACACACATATGCACACACAGAGGCATATATCACCATACAGCCCTAAAGGGATAGAACCATTATCCCCTACTGAACAGCTCCATCATCATCTCTTTAACTTGGCCTGCCTCACTCACACACACACACACACACACACACACACACACACACACACATGCACGCACACATGCACGCACACACCAAATACCAGGACATCTGGCTCTTCAGGAGACAGAAATGCCCACTATGTGTCCTGGTGCCTGTTAGTGTAGAGGCAGCGATCCCTCTGAAGAAATGAGTCCAAGACCTGGAGGAGATCACTGATAACGGAGGTTCAAAGCACAGAGAGAATGACCATCTTGAAAGGGTAATTTATTTAGTAATGAACAGCGTTGTTGCTTTGTAAAACAAGCTCAATGTAAAGGTCCTAGGATGGTGTACTGTTTGTGTGTAGAGAGTCAGTAGTTTGATTATTTTATTTTTCACTTTTGCATTCAAACATATTGTCGAATTAAGAATATTAAAAATGTTCTATCCTGTCACTCTAAAGCTCTCATCCCCATGGAGTCCAAACTTTTATATACCTTGAAGTCCCTTTGATGAACGCTGTTGGACTCCAGAAAACCATCCATTATCATCCAACCGGACTTGTGATAATGAGAGCTCATACTGTGTAGCTGAAAGAGAAGATGTCAGATTAACATGAGCATAGACATCGCAAATGAAATTAAAGACACAGTAAATGCCTTAGTGGTTACATGAATTCAAAATGTTTCTATAATTGGGTTTCATTGCATTTTCATAGCAGTAAAGTTCATCTGAGGAGGCAGGTAAAAGTTGAAAGAATGTAATTAAGAGATGTTAATTATGCTAATGCTGGTTGAAGTAAAAGTGTGTGGCAGGTTGAGGAGATGGATGACATAATTGTTTCAGCAGCTAGGGAAAGTGCTGTTTAGATTTCAGTAAAACACAGTTGTGAGGATATACACACACACTCCTCCACAGATGTGTTGAGTAGTGCATACGGTCAGCTCAAAACAAAGAAGCGGGGGTGCAAGGTAATTTCATAACCCCTTCTATACCTGCAGCGCCTCACATCTACACTTTCATCCGCTAGCACACTCACTGTTAGTCAGTATCCATGTGAGAAAAATATGAACACATTTATTTGGATAAATGTATGAATGTTTTGCCTAATTGGGCATATTTATTTTAAAGTTAATGTTATGGATGTATAGAAAACATCCCATAGATGTTAAATGACCAGCAGTTCACTTTCCTTCTGTTACTCCGTCTTTATCCTTCAGTGCTTTTTTATACAAAGTGTTCATTAGCTGTGTAACCTTTTACTTTGAATTACAGTACAGCTCTGTTTCCTGCTTGCCTGCAGGTCTAACCAAAGGAGCACCATTACTCATTCTGTCTTGGCAAACTGACTTGCTAGGTTCTCAGTCATTCAGCTAACATCAGCCAGTCGATCCGTCAGTAATTCAAGCATGCATCCCTGTGTCCAGACAGTCATCCATCCATCTATATGTAGCAGCCAGCCAGTCAACCTTTTTTGCTGCATGGTTGCAGGGCTGAAAGTGTTGTGGGTCCAGCTGAACTGTGCAATTGTGCGGAAGTGTGAGGCAGATTGGAGACCATCTGCTTCCTTTTCTGTCTCTCGTTCCTTCTCTCTGTATCGGCAGGCCACATTTCTTGAACTTCATCTTCTTCTCCTTTGTTCTCATCCTATTCTTTTCTTACTTTATTTAGTTGGTTTGTCGGGAGCCCTGACAAGGAAGTGACCTATTCAACCAGTTACAGCAATATCTATATAGTAGCATAATCATCTCTTTGTCATTTTCCTCTCCATCTTCTTCCTGTCATTTTTTACTGAATCTGTATAGCAATTAATGTGATATAGGAGCTCCTTATTCTCTGTCTCTTGGTCTCTATAAAAGTCACTGCTGATGCTAAGTGGAGGTTTGTTCTTGTTTTCAAACTATCACTGTAATGTAGCCCCATTTTTCAACTTTGTCATGACTGTAATGATCTTGTTTTGGATGTTTAATGAGCACTTCTTCTATATTAACATAGAGTTAGTCTCATATCTTTTATCAGAAGTTTTCCTCTTATATGCCTCTCAGCATTTGTCCTTCTACAGTAGACTGTAGGCTATACATTCTGTTCATCTGCAAAGTGTGGGTTAATTAACTTATAATTGATTAACTTAAAAGCTGGGAGGCAGTTTCTCATTTATTTTGCTTGTAAAGCTGTTGACTTTAAAGCTGCTGTTCAACATTTCTCCACCTTTTTCATTACAAGCTTATACAACCCTGCTGCAGATGTGGGGATATAAGTGAGCGGTGATATTGACAGGCTGCTGCCTGGGGCATTGCTTTGTTATTACTTTGTTGAATAGAAAGCCTGTCCATCTACCAGCAGCAGCGGAGGCTCACTTTATATAATAGCAAATGTTTACGATGTGTGATCACTATTGGATCTGACATTATACATACTTTATCCAGCAAAACCCAAATCTCTCTTCATTTTGCTCAGAATTAACATTTCACATTAAGATACTGATAACACAGCAGGTCTGAGTTATGAGAAGGTTAACTGTTCCAGGAAAGAATATATGAGGCACACTGTAAATGAACTATTGTTTGCTATTTTAGAAATATATTTGCTCTTGTGTTAAACTGTCAGACCTGGTTGTCACATTGTTTCATTTTTGCTTTGATGTAATGTAAGTATAAGTCCTGCAAGGGCATACAACGCTGAGTATATGTGTTAGCTTGACAGAGATATTCACCATGTGTATAGTGTGTGGGCTTGGCCTGTAACTGGACAATGGCCACATTTTAAACTCTGTCAGGTGTCAGGTAGCCTGCTGTGAATGAGGCAGAGGATTATTGGAGACAGAGCATCGATGCTGATTGAATTGGCTGCCCCTGAAAAAGACATGCGGGGTTTAGTCAGCCTGGAGAGAGAAGGAAGGAAGCTGCTGATCTAATTCTAACACTGAATGGATGAGTGTTTGACTCTGTGCAGACAAACCTACAGGAACACACCTATAACAGGAAGTTCTTGGAAGATTGGCTGAGTTGGTTGGGACATCCTGTGACATGAAAACATTGATATGAACAAAATAAGCAACTGTGCACCATCCTTGTCCACTCTAGTAATTATTTACACTCTGTTAACTTGGAGTAGTACAGTAGTAGCATTTTTAAAACACCCACGCAAAACTGTAAAAAAAAAAGAAAAAAAAAAAGCTACAGCTATTTTGTGTAGCTGAAAGTGTTAATTGTTCAGCTATTTAGCTTTGTGGCTACTACAGATTCTCACCCTCTCTGTATTTAGTTGTTGTCTCACCTATTATTATTTAACATGGTGTTCATAAAATGTAAGAGTAGGAAATATTTAAAAAATGTTATACGATAAGGGTTAAGAAGTTCCTTTATTGAGCCCCCTCTGAGAAATTTGCATAGAGACAATAATAGAGATATTGGATGCATGTATCCATATATGAGTTGGTTCTTATTTATGTAAAAAATAAAAGTTTAATCAACAACTAGTGTATTTTAATTATTTGTTTTTTATTAAATTAGAGCTGACTTGAGAACCAACGATCGCAGGCATGGAGTGTTGCCAGGATTGTATTCAGTGAAGTGTTCCCAGTGTTTGAGGTCAACCTGCCCAGCAGCTGAAGGGCAATAGCTGACGAATGTAGATATTATTAATTTGTATAGTACTCGAAAGCACACAGGGGAAGAGGAATAAAACCAATGGTTTTAAGAGGGGACAGGATGAGCTAAAATAATTTAAGTGGGAATTTAATTTTTAAGGGTCACGATATTGTTAGGGCATAACTTCATGCACATTCAGTTGCTCTCCAGAGATCACCTCAGTTTTATGTACTTGCTTATGGATTTAAACCAAACCAACACTGAACTCTTAAGACTGAATTATTTGTTTTTAAGTGTAATGTGGTGAGAAGTCTGAATTTATCTGGCTCAGGTGGGTGATTTTGGTGTCAGTAACCAAATAACTTTTTCTTTATGTATACTGCTGTATTTCACGCTTGTTTCATTTATATATTTATCAGCTCTGAGGCATACATAATCAAAAATCCTCGTTGTGTCAGGATTATAGAAGTGCAACAGTATATTTACATACTTGAGTCCTTGGGCAAACAACTAATAACCTTCCTTCTTCTTCTTGTTCTCACTCTAGTCACAGATGAAGACACCGTGAAGAGATACTACGCTAAGTTTGAAGAAAGGTTTTTCCAGACCTGCGAGAAGGAGCTCCTGAAAATCAACACATTCTATTCAGGTATTTATTCTACGTCAGTTACACTTCAGGTAACAATTGCTGATGCTGAGTATATAAGTCAAGTGAGGAAAGCAGTTTCAGATCAATTATGTGATTAATGTGCTGCGAGTCAGAGGAACTATTGGATTGACTTTGTTGATTCAAAGCAATATCACTATAATTTAATTTGAACATTTCTTTATGATTGATTCAACTGTGCAATAATGCTTCCTCCCTGATCTCAGATTAACTTAAGTTATTATTGCCACGGGCCATACCTTGTATAAACTATGATATAATGACTGTTATGGGTATCAGCTATCATCTTCTATCATAATTTTAGATATTAGTTTGTTTACTCTGTTCTAAGCTGCTGCCTATTCCAGTGCCAAATGACATGGCATCTAGTCGTGGTCATTTGATTGAAGTAGCCGTTGGTCGTCATGTTTAGGTGAGCAAGCCTCTCTGTGTGTATTTCAGGGAGCGAGAGTATGTGTGTGCCATGTAACATGAGAAGGAAGCCATAATATATTCTGGTATTCTGGTACCACAAGGTTGCCTTCTGGTTTTGAACTTGAGCTCAGCGGTAAGGTGTGAGGTATCTGAAGACAGGCAGTGCTTCCTCTAGAGGCTGTTTGTGTAACTACAGGTCAGCTGAGGGCCAAGGTTGACTGGCAAGATTGTTCCAGCTCATGATGATGGAACATAAAGGCAGACGGATGGCTCGAGAGGCAAACAAACAAGATATAAATCATGACTGAGCTTGTTAGCAGAACACAGATTTACTGAGGTATAGAAGAAACTTAAAAGCTCCTGAATTTGTTTTTACTCTAACAACAGTGTATGTATTGAGCACTGACATATGTAAGACGCTTACTGTTAGCTGATACAGAGGCCATGTCTCATTAACTCATCTTTTGTTGTCCTAGTCCATTTTCTGCTGCAGATAATGTGAGCACAGTTCCTTTGCTAAGGACAAAACAGTATGTAGGTAACAACGTCCCCATATTTAGCATTATTTAGCAGTATATAAACATTTCATTAATGGGTTTTAATAAAATGTAAAATGTAGTTGTAAACAGGTATTTTAAGGGTTTATTAATGTTCAGTGTTTCTAAGACATAGTTTACATTATTACAAAAATGTTGAGTTATTATTCACTATCTCTATATACCCCTGCTTTGCCTTATGGTTGCCCACAAGAGGAGTAATAGTTGTTGACAAATACAACATTTAGATCATATCTACCTATGCCATGAGGCTGGGTCAGTGGTTCTCAAAATATGGGAATAAAAATCACACAGACAAGCGGAGATTCCTTGTTTTATAGCTAGAGTTGGATAACTCAGTTGCCCAGTTTAGAAGGTAAACACAATGCACATGTTTACATCGACGTTTCACCATCCAATTTGTTGAGTAGTAAAAAGAAAAACACACATCCCGGTCATACAGAATCGTTTCAGGCGATTGTAATGTTGAGAATTGGATTTTAGATTTCCGATTATTGACTTTCCTGCATCTAGTCATAATTTTTCAAGAGAGTGGTGAAGCTTTTAATTATTTTTGTTATTGTTCTTATATAATATGAATAAAAACAGAACACTTAATTGTCATTTCTGATGTTCTTCCTCCTACATGTAACATGTTTAAGTCTGTTGACAGCAAAGTTGCATCACATCAGTATTGCAGTCAGTGAGTCAACGCCTCCTCAGCAGACCTGAGGTCTGATTTTAGTTAAATGTTGTGTATGAAAACATCAACATCTTCCTCCTTCTCTCAGGCATCTTGTTTATCCTCCACACAGGAGGGTGAAGGAAGAAATTGCAGAGTTGTGTCCGACAGGCAGCTTTATCTGATGCCAGTTTTATTGTGTGTGTATGTGAGTAGTAGTCTGAAAAGGTGGTCAGGTTGCGAGAGAGAGAGCGCTGGATAGATGGAAATAAATTGTGTGCTGACTTTATGTAATATACCTGCCTCCACAGAGCTCTTTCCCTCTGTATCTCCCTCTGAAAGGGGTCCTTGACCTCTCAAAGCCATTCTGCTGCACTGTGCTGAAACCCAGCTTGTTGGACTCACTTTCATCCTGATGGGTTAAAGATGGTTTTGCAGACATTCGCTTTAGTTGAAATTCTTTCACCCTGTTTGTTCCTGAAAGCTGAGGAAGAATAACGGGCGCTTTAAACTTCTCTTTCAAACCCACACAAGTGGAAACCTAAACCTCCAACACCTGTCTGTTTAAGGTTCATTAGCTCCACACAGATGAACTGTTTAGACATGTCCTCTGTTGTGAAGTGCCACTGCGGTCCCCGACCTCAGATTTAATCTAAACCTACTTGTGAGAAGCGGTCGGGGTCTTGACTTTCTCGCGTCTCCTGTTGTCATGTACTCACCCAAGCATTGTTTTGACAGACTGTATGAGTCAAGAGGAAGGATTTAGATGTCGAAGACAAGCAATGTGATTGAGGTAGTGTGATATCTGGAGAATGTGGGTTTGTATGTGTGTCTTAAAAAAGCAAAGCGTGAAAGTCACCAGTGAGCCCTCCACATCAACACTGCTGCTTTTCTTAGTTTAGGACAGAGAAGCAGCTGCTGGAGCCTTGGTATGCTTAAACACAAATCAAATTTGCTTTGTTATCAGATGCTGTCGCATACAACACTGTTCTTTTTGTAATTCCAGGTCTGTTAGGTTAATGGTTTTTGCACCAGCTGGAAGTCACAGCAGGAGTAGAAATGCAAATTTCTCAAATCATGAATTACTGGTGTTATGTTAAAGCTTGTTCCAAACACGTCCATCAACACATCATTGTAGAAGGTCCCATATTATGCTAAGTTCGTAGATTCTTACTTTTATTATGGTGTGTAACAGAAAATGTTTACATGCTTTAATGTTCAAAAAACACATAATTTTTCTCATACTGTCTATTTTTGCAGCCCCTCTGTTCACGCTCTGTCTGAATGCTCAGTTATAGTACCTGTCTCTTTAAGAACCCCCTCAGGAAAACCCAGTCTGCTCTGATTGGTCAGCTGTCGCAGGCCTGAGCCGGAGGGCGGGACTGTATAGTTTATAGTCCTTACGGCTCAGTTGAAGACAGGTTAGACCAGGTGCATTTCTTCATAGATTGAGCGTTTTGATACTTTCACATCATTTGTACAGCATCTACACTGCCTTATAATCAAGAAAGACAGGAATCTCAATTTCTATAAGACAATTATTTATGAAAATGACAAATTTCATTGAATTAGAAACTTCAACTCGTCTTAGTCTGTGTGACTGTTGGCTTCATTGCTGTCCATAATATGATGGCCCCATGAAATCAGCAACTCGGACTGCCTCTAATTCTGTCTCCGGACTTTTTATAAGAATAGAAGGAAAAGGAGATAAGGGCAAGAAGACTTGCGCTTCATTGTTCAATGGCTGAACCTGGTACGGCTTCTGATTGGTTAAATTAAAAAAAAAATGGGTGCTTATCTTCTTTTTTTTTAAGTAGATATTAGAAATGCAAAAGGAGTTAATGAAATGCAGGTTACTGCCCTGTGTGATTTCTGCCCCTCCTCTCCTTCTCAGGGTATATTAACCTATCTCTGACCCAGATAATGGTTCCTCCCTCTGCTGCATTTACATGCCAGCTCAGCCTAATAGTCTCCATGCTTCTGCTTTCTGCGTGAGACAGCAGGAGAGCAAAAGAGACAGGAGGTATAGAAGGTTTTTCTGTAGTCGTCACCTTGTCTTTGTCCTCTACCAAGCAGCTAGTTGACTTCTCTTACCAGTTGTGTCAGGCGAAATGGAATTTGATTAATCAAATCTAACAGTTCATACTAGAACTGGACTTAACATGAAGTCATGTCAAGTCTCTTTTTAATAATTTTCTTGTCTTCCCGCTTGTAGAAAAGCTTGCAGAAGCCCAGAGACGTTTTGCCACACTGCAGAATGAGTTGCAGTCTTCACTGGATGCTCAGCGCGAGAGCAATGCTCCGCCTGGCCTGCGGAGACGCAAGACCATGTTCCACCTGTCGCAGGAGGAGCGCTGCAAACACCACAACATCAAGGACCTGAAGCTAGCCTTCAGTGAGTTCTACCTCAGCCTCATCCTGCTCCAGAACTACCAGGTATCAGCACACTTACACATTCTCAGACACACATGCAGTCATGGTAGAAAATCTGCTTCATGTTTCTAAATTCTGTGTCTGATATGAATTTGTTAAAACAGTTGTTTTCCTTACAATTGTCCACAGAATCTGAACTTCACTGGTTTCCGTAAAATCCTGAAGAAACATGACAAGATCCTGGATACTTCTCGCGGAGCCGACTGGCGTGTGGCTCACGTGGAGGTTGCACCTTTCTACACCTGCAAGAAGATCACACAGCTCATCTCTGAGACAGAGGTGCCCACTCACATGTACACAAACACACGCATACTCACTCTGCCATAAAGAGGAAGGTGGACAACAATACACACATGCCTATTATCACTGTTGTTTATGCATGTGTGTTCTTATAGACCCTCGTCACAAATGAGCTGGAGGGAGGAGATCGTCAGAGGGCCATGAAGAGGTTGAGAGTTCCTCCACTGGGAGCAGCTCAGGTCAGAAGTACAGCCGGCTTCTCTGGACACCGCTTTGTGACATGAAACTAGTTTGTGCCCCTTAAACCTTATTTTCCTCTTAAGTAAAAAAAAGCATTCTTGCAAGCAGCAGTTACTGGCCTACAAATGCAGAAGAAAGATGGTTTTATGATATCGACCAGTTTACTCTTCAGTTTTTGTCATTTTGTGTAATTTCTTTAGTAGGCTGGGAAGCTACACAATTAAATAACTCAACAATAAAAAGTAAAGCAAAAGTGATGATGAATAAACAAATGATAATAAATGTGTACAACTATGATATTTAATCTCCCCCAAAGATTACTTACACATTATTTGATTACCTGGATACAAATTTGGTGTCTATTCCTGACAATATCCCAGAAATCGTTTATCTTACTGTAATGTTGACCTAATGTTTTGTTGTTGGTGAACAAAGGTTAAAAACAAAAGGTGAGAGGTTTGTTGTGAGAGGAGTAGGGAGCGGGAGGAAGATGGGACGAGACGAAGAGAGAGAAACCATGAGAGGCTCCAGTATTGATTTTATAAGTGCCTCTCCACTGTTGAACAGACAGGATATCTTTCAGAAACAAGATGGGATAGTGGCACTATCCCCCCCCCTTTAATATCTACTATTATTAATGCATTAATTACTGTCATGCCTGAGTCAAATTGTGCTGCATGACTATTGATCTATCTATTTCCCCCTCAGGCATGTGTATAATTAATATATTCACGCGGATAAAAGGCGTAAGAGGAAATGTTCAGGAAGTAGTAGCTACATTAAGTTTTGCCTCACTTGACTTACCATTACATATAAAGAATATCTGAACTTGTTAATATACAGTGGTAATAGATGTCTTAGTGATAGATCCGATAAAGATGATTCATTTTTTGTTTGTATTCCTCCTCTCTGGTTCAGCCCGCTTTGGCCTGGACAACCTTTCGTGTCGGCCTTTACTGCGGCTTCTTTATCATTCTGGCCATCTCCTTCATTCTCACTGGTAAGTCACGTGAGCATCCAGATTCATACATTTTTCATATCCTGTTGAGCCTGTTGCACAATTTGTAATGTGTCACTGTAAGAACCAGCAGTTCTAATAGGGAGCATGATTACCAGATGTTTATTGTTGTCTCAGTCTGATTTGTATTTTTACAAAGCACAATATCCGCTGTGGTTTTTATCAGGTGCTGTGTTCATCCGCTTCGAGAACGTGTGGCCCCTGGTGCGGATCTATCGAGGCGGTTTCCTGTTGATCCAGTTCATCTTCCTTTTGGGTATTAACACATACGGATGGAGACAGGCTGGAGTCAACCACGTCCTCATCTTCGAGATCAATCCCCGAAACAACCTTTCGCACCAACACCTGTTTGAGGTCAGAGTAAAAACAATTATTTCTGTTAGTGAATGAGAGCCTCGAGTCTTCAGAAAACAAACTCTTCCTCTGCAATTGATTGATTGCTCGATTGATTTAAGTGATCATGCATTTTTAAAATATGCATTAAGATTGAATGGGGATGTTTGGTCATTAGGGTAATCCAGATTCAAGAAATACATTACCATGAAAATAAGAGGATGCTATTCAGCAGAACACACACCTAATATCCACAGGGTTTTATTTATACAAAACACAATGTAATTTGCACTGAATTATTCATATTTCCTTGTTAATTGTGGTTATATGTCAAAAGTACTCTCTTGTAATGTCAGTCTCTTCTGTTTCTCCTCTGCAGATTGCTGGTTTCCTGGGTGTGTTGTGGTGTCTCAGTATCCTCTCCTGTCTCTACTCAGAGTACACCTACCTCCCCATGCAGATCAACCCGCTCATCCTCTACGGCTTCATGGTGCTCTTCCTCATCAACCCCTTCAAGACCTGCTACTACAAATCACGTTTCTGGCTCCTGAAGCTGCTGGTCAGTTCACTCGATTTTTTATTTGAGCATTTCCCTTACACCTCCTACTTTTGGAAGAATTACAGTGATGCCATTTGAGCTTTGCGCAACTAATCATACTCACTGAGAGCTGCTGAAAATATGAAATAACAGTGGAACTGGATAAATGAGCTCAACAGTCAAGGTTCATTCACACACAAAGACAAATGTGACAGCTGTGAGCCAGCAGTAAGTATTGCTTTAGAGGACTGCTATAATGAAATGAATCAAATGCGAACAGAGTGAGATGATGTGGGATACCTGCTCAGTAAGGGTAGGCGATCTAAAGATTCATGATTGATCTCAAAGGTATCCACAATTTATATTTCAGGAAAATTTTAGTGATTGCAGTATTGAATGTTGTCTTACTGCACTTCTGTTTCTAAACTTGACACATTCTTATTGATTGGATCCGATCCATGCTACGTGGACAAACCAGTAGAGTGATATATCCAACGAGATTGCTATGCTGATTGGACAAATAACTTCACATGGTTCCTTTGGTGACATATTGTAAATAACTAGCAACATGGCAGATGAGGATCTAGTGCCATAAAAAGAACAATCTTTAATGCAATACAGTATTTTAATGGTGCCAATGGAGAAAATTTATTGGACATTTCAAGAAAAAAGATTAGAATTTAGAGCATATCGAGATTGTGATTAAAATGATTGTGATAATTAGATTGCTGAAGACTGAAAATGTCATGAGTATGACTGGAGGAAAAGAGCCTTGTGTAGTGATAAATGTGTTATTTGTTTTAAGGAGAAAAATGGTAATTTAAATGAATTGCACATTCATTTGAATAATAATAGTCATTTGTTATTAGACAAGACCAAAAGGCAAAATCAGTCTTAACTAAAATCATATTTCTCAACTTTAAATGTCGAAAATCTTGACAGAAAGCGTATAAATACATACACATGATGACTAGTGTAGTGTCGACAAAGTCATAGTTGTTTAAGTTTAAGTGATGGAAGATTTGTTTTGAATCAATTGTTCTTGATATGTAGGACATTATTGGAAACTTTGGAAAGACCAAAAAAATACATTTGTTTGTCTTTTTTTTTTTTTTTTTTTACAGCTGTGTGTTTTGTTTAAATTTAAATATGACCCAGATGCATTTGTGTGTGTGTGTGTGTGTGTGTGTGTGTGTGCGCGCGCGTGGCGCGTGCGTGCGTGTCTACGCGCTAGTACATCCCTATCTGGCATCATGAATGCATGTACAATTCAGATACCTATCTCAAGTCTCATGTTTACAAAATCCTCCTATGTTACTCTGTTCTTTGTCTAAGCTGAGCTACAGGCCTGCAGGAGTTAGGGTGGGGTGTGTGTGTGTGTGTGTGTGTGTGTGTGTGTGTGTGTGTGTGTGTGTGTGTGTGTGTGTGTGTGTGTGTGTGTGTGTGTGTGTGTGTGTCTGTGTGTGTGTGCTTGTGTGTGCTTGTGTGCGTGTAGAGGGGGGTGTAGCGAGACAGAGGGCAGAGGGTTGAGGGATAATAGAATGCAGCCTCGTCCCAGGGGAGGTGGAGGTTGTGACTGCGCAATCATTACAAGCGTAGATCTATCAGTATGCTGATGCCCTGAGCTCCTCTGTCCCTCCTCCTCTTCCTCGTCCTCCTCCTCCTTCCTTGCCTGGCTCTCCCCAAGCAGCAGCAACAGCAGAAGACCCCCTCCTCATATCCTTGTCCTTTCCTTCACAGCTCCCCACAGTCCTCAGCAACACTCCCTCAGCCCTACTCCGCTGCCTCAGTCTTTGATTGGTCCTGAGCGCTCATAATCTACACAGAATTAGAGTTGAAATGAGCTGTTTTACATGATTGTCATACATGTATCCTGAAGGAATAAGCAATAAGTGATTAAGGATGTTTGAAGAGAAATGGTAATTTATGGAACAAACAATCTCTTTTGCTATAAAATGTATCCAAACCTGTTGTTTTCATTTCTTCTGACAGTTAACACAATATAGAGGAAAAAGATTTCATTATAGAACAAACTACAGAGGTAGCAGCTGGATTACTGGTGTTTGTTCAAGAAATGAAAAACTCACCTCATCTCTGCAGCAGGCTTAGCCTTGAGACATCAACACAGCGGATGTGAATGAGATGGCCACTAGATCAATACAAAGTTTGATTGACAGGTTAAGAGAAATATATAATGAGCTGATATGTGTAAAAAAGAAAAGATCAATATTGTTTGACATTTGTAGTAGACGGGGAGAGTGTATGTGGCGTTTGCGTCCGATAGCGTTCATAGAGGGAGGCATGCAATCGCTCCTGAATGTCAGATGTGGCCTAAGGGGGGTAAATGGAAAGAGTCGAGTGAGAGAGTCGGCAGTGTCATTTTACAAAGCGCGGTCAATAACTGTGCTCCTGCCAAAAGTCATACCCCAAATAACATGTCCATAGAAGCCAATGCACACAACAAAACACTGCCAGGTTGCTTCATGCGTTTGTGCTGTACACCAGTAACACACACCAACAATTCATGCCTACAGACACAAAGCGTGACTCATTAGGATTTCCTGTGGCGTGCTGATAAGGTAGTCTGGAGCCTCGATCCCCTTTGTGTGTTACAGATCATTAAAAGAGGTTGTTCCCTGCTTTGCACGTCTCTACTGAAGTGCTGCGACAATTGCACGCTAATTAATTGACGACTAATTCACTCCCAGTGTTGAAAGCACATACACACAATCAGAATTCACTGTAACATCTGAGGTCAATTTTGTAAAAGTGAGGGTCAGTCAAGGTGTTTTCAGAATATAAACTGGGAATATGTGTGTTTTCTTCAGTTCTTTTATACACGTTTTAACCTTGTTTTCACTCTTGTCTGTTTCTAGTTTCGCGTGTTCACTGCACCATTTCACCGGGTGGAGTTTGCAGATTTCTGGCTTGCTGATCAGCTCAACTCTCTGGTGGTTGTCCTGATGGACTTGGAGTATCTCATCTGCTTCTACGTCTTTGAGCTGCAGTGGAGCAACAGCAAGGGTCTGCTGCCCAAGTTTAAAGGTGATAGTTAAGTCATGTTGACAGTGGCTTAATCTTAAGCTGTATGTCCTCTGCACTTCTGTCTGGTATGTTTTGGGTCATTGTCCTGCTAGAACACTTATGACTTCTGACGCACACCCAGCTTTCTGATTTTTCGACAGTTTTGCTTCTTAAGTCCTTCTTTCTCTTCTCCATGCTTGGTGTGGCACACAACCCAAAGGTTGAGTTAACTTTTATACACTGTAACTGGCTTCAGTTTCGATTTCTATATTGCCAGCACCTGTTATTTGCCACAGGTGAGTTTAAATGAAGATCACATGCTTGAAATGAAATTATTTACCCACAGTCGATTTTTGGAGTTTTATGTAAAATGATGTCAAATTTGGCTTTTTTCTTCTGCTTTTTTGTGTTGTCCCAATGCGCTTAAAGGAAATAAACATGCGTATACCAAAACATTTGTAATTGCAAAACTTTTCTTGGAGAAATGTTGCATTTTCTGGAAAAGTTCCAGGGGTGCCAATACTTTCGTCCATGACTGTATATAGAAGGGGCATATTGAAAGACAGCAACACTTTGACACAAAAATCTTGGATTGAACTAAACATTACAGATTGATGTAATTATTGTTGGTAATCAAACGGTTTATTATTCCCTTGCTGCCTCGAATCATAATATGAAGATAGAGACCAAAATCTTATGGTTGTAAATGTGAAGGACTAAGTTGACTGTGTGCCAGACAGTTGAGATGCTCTTTCAGGACACGTGATGTGAATGAGCTTGTAATTGCTGTCCGTCCACTCCAGCAACAGTGACACTCCGGCCTCCACACAGCCAATTAACACAGAGCTAATGGAACGGAAATGTTTGGCCACACAGAGGTCGCCGCGTGACTCTCATAATGATGAGCTTCTCTGTGCAAAGGGGATGAGGAGGAGAAAAAGATAGCGAGAGATTACAACCTAATCATGACTTTTTTAAAATTCTATTTTAGATCCTGATGACTACGTATGCCACAGCTACTCGTACGGTCTGCGCGCCATCATCCAGTGTCTGCCCGCCTGGTTCCGCTTCATCCAGTGCCTGAGGCGTTACCGTGATACCAAGAGGGCCTTCCCTCACCTGGTGAATGCTGGGAAATATTCCACCACCTTCTTTGTCGTCACCTTCGCTGCGCTCTATGCCACACACAGAGGTAAGACAAATATATGTACACTCAAATATCTGTTTTATGTGTCATCTATCTCATGTTTTAGGTTTGATCTGAGCATGTGAAAGTGCATCATCTGTCAACTGCAATGCTGTAAAATCCAGCTCAGAAGAGGAAAAAAGTCAGTCTGTGTAAAGCTAATAGTCTACAAACCAAAGCCACCATGTTTGTGTGTTGCTGTTACACCAGCATGACAGAAACACACATGCTTTTGAGCCTTTGTGTTGAGTTGTGTTTGCTCAGAAAGCAGAGGTGACCTTGAGTGCAAACGATAGACATTGGCCTTGGTTTTCTTGTTGGTGCCTAGAGCTTTATAATGGAAATGGAAAAGGTTTGTCAAACACAGACATGGATAAACAAGGTTCTGCTCTCACAGTATGGCCTTCAATCTGAAAGAAGAGACTGAGCAGAGAAAAGGAGAAACAGAAAAATACAGAGGAAGAAAGAAAATTGAGACCTTCCAGATTTGAAGGAGAAAAACAGAGAAAAAGAGAGAGCGGTTTACATTAAAAGTCAAGTCACTCTCACTCTGACAGCTTACAATTAGCCTGCAATTATTCTGATTCAAAAGCCCTATCACAAAGGAGTTCATGTTCAAAGACACAGCACCCAGGCAATAAAGCATGCTCCCTTTTTGTTTCAGTTGTCCGTCACACATATTTGTGTCCATGGGGCTCGTTTTAAAGCAGCTCATATATTTAAACTCTTCTCTGATGCCAGTTTATTTATTTATTTTAGCAAAATGCCAGCTGTGAAACCTCATCTTCAACCTTTTAAAATGCCAAATGTTATTTCCCAGCTTGACTTTATTCTTTTCCGATATGAATTTTAATCAGTATGCTTGCTTCCTAATCTGACCGCCACTGATCTGATATTGAATGAGGCAGGAAAAGACAGACAGATAGACAGACGGACAGACAAACCTTTTTTCTTCCACAGCTTGGTAATAAAGGCGTCCATTAAACCATATCCTCCTTCCTCCTCTGGTCTGAAGCCTGTAGACTAATGGCCTCTCTTCATGTGTTATTCTGTATGAAGCTGTCTTTCATCCAGCATGATAATGGAGGCCGAGACCAGTTGCTGGTTAAGGGGAGGAGCAGGCTGGGAGGACCGACAACTGCACACATACACACATGGATAGTGAATGGATGGTTGAGGAAATTAGAGATATTTGATGTATCCTCTGCACAAATTATGGTTCTGGTAAATTCGAAAAGCCTTTACTGAACAAATACGGTCTCCAATGTCAGAACATCCTGCATCCAAATATAGAAATGATGGTGAAACAGCCTCTGAAGCAATCAAAGTAGAAAGTCCCTGCGTGAAATAAGCTGTCTTAGTGTTGGCAGGACAGATGACGCCTGCATTACCCAGCAGCCGCCTGAAAAGACAGCAGGTCGGTGGCGTGTTCACACCGCTGGGTCCAGCTGTAAAAGGTGGCTGGCGCGTCAGTCAGTATCTGGCAGAGCTCCCAGCGTCTGTGTGTGGATGTGTCACCTTCATTGCTAACCTGCTCACAGCCCTGATGATTTCTGGGTGACCTCACTCATTCCTGGAACTGCACCCATTTAGTTCCGGGAAAAAGAAATACTAAAACCATAAATGCGCCAAATGAATCACAGCCTTCTCTGCAGAAGACTGAGTGGCATTCAGTGTCCAGGTCCTCCACTGGTACGAATGATGAAAGTCTATTATCTCATATATAAATACTATGTTTTCATCTATTCATTTGTTTGTATGTTGGTTGGTTTGTCAGCAGCATTACTCAAGAACTGAACAAACAGAACTGAACAGATAGATGACATTAACTTTTGGTGCAGATACAGATAAAGGGACGGACCCAAGATTTTAAGGGGATTTTTCAACATTTTTGTGACATTTTTAGAAAGATACGCATGGATGCTGATGAAAAAAAGCAGGCTTATTAAGGTGGCTGGTATAAGTACATGATGAGTATTTCCATTTTCTGCTACTTTAACTTCCACTACACTCCATTTTTAGGCAAATATTGTGCTTTTGCTCCACAACAATCTTTAAATATATTTATTTAATTGGCAGTCATATTACAAACACAGATGTTTGGAAAAATGCTAAATATGAGATCGGACAATCAGCCCGGCTTATAATCCACTGACCCCCAGTATACAATATATACAAACAGTACATTTTTTTTTACATATAAGACTTTTACTCAAGTACTATTTGTGTGGTATGCCTTGACTTTTACCAAGATAATGTGTTGACATGATATCTTTACTTTAACTCAACCTCAACCTTCTACCCTGAGAGAATCGTTCAGCTCAGCAGTGTAAAGAACTGATTCGACTTTGTCATGAAACTGTAATCTCAGCCCATGCTCACAGGCCAGTAACCAGAGAGATGATGGAGGATTTCCTGGTTTAGGGCAGAATTCCCATAAAACCTGTAAGATACAGTGTAATGCCTGACAATCAAGCAGATTGCTTTACTCAGGATCAATACAGGCTCAGCTTTATGAGACTTATTGCTGTTTTAGATGCAGACCCTAATGCTAATTTAAACCCGAGAGATTTATCTGAGGCAGGAGAACAGGATGCTGCATGTTGGACAGGAATAGTGCAAGCCCCCAATATATAGAGAAACTTGCTTGGAGGGGGAATAAACCAAAACGCACTGAGTAACTTACAAAAGTGAGGGATCATAAATAAGAAAAAAGAGGTGTTTTTCTAGTCAAAGCACACATCCTTTGCCCATGACTTCAACATCAAAAACTTCTAAAACCAGCTAGAATAACCATGACCAAAGTGGAACTTTAGTCCCGCTGCTCTCTGTCAGAGGGGGAAATATATCAAGCTGCAGCAAAGGATCAGAAAATTTAGAGCTGATAGAGGACAGGGGGGAGTTAAAAATGAAAGCTGAGATGGAGAGAGGAAAGAAGAAAGCAAGAGAGCCCCAGAGTGTGAGAAAGATGGTGACTCTAATAGATATCAAATGCAACTGTAGGAAATGGGAGAGGAGAGGAGAGGAGAGGAGAGGAGAGGAGAGGAGAGGAGAGGAGAGGAGAGGAGAAAGAGGTAATCACCAGCCCGCGACTGAACACATGTCTGCTGGACTCTTCTAGAATAGCAATGAGGCCAGTCAGAGCTGACAGCTTTTATGACTTCATTTCATGTACTGACCTCTCGTTCATTATAAAGAGAGGAATCACTGCACACACACACACACCACACCACACACACCCCCTCAATCAAACACACGTTAACCAATAAAGATAAAAAACAAATGTCTCTCTCTCTCTGCTTGCTTGAACTCTAATTCACCCCTGCTCCTCCTCCTCCTCCTGCCACAGCTCATATATCTACATCTGGATTTAACCAACCTTTGAAGGTGCGTCATCTGTGTGTGTGAACAATGGCCCTGATACGATAAAATGTTTTGTATTCTGCACAAACTTGTAGTAAATCACATGTTTCAGTGCTGGAATTAAAGTATGTAGCTGCATGAGGTCTGTTGAAGATCTCCAAGTGCAGGATTCTTAATTATCTTGATGAGGGATTGGGGGTTGCCCTGGCAACAGGTGAGAAATCACTGTTAATAGCAGAGACTGATTGTTCTTGTCGTGTGTGTGTGTGTGTGTGTGTGTGTGTGTGTGTGTGTGTGTGTGTGTGTGTGTGTGTGTGTGTGTGTGTGTGTGTGTGTGTG
Organism: Diplodus puntazzo; assembly: GCA_963678695.2. NCBI lineage: Eukaryota > Metazoa > Chordata > Actinopteri > Spariformes > Sparidae > Diplodus > Diplodus puntazzo. The sequence continues at coordinate 15,311,101 of OZ023163.1, forward strand.
TGTGTGTGTCAGACTACGAGCAATTGAGCATGTGTGACTGCAGCCAGTGACCACCGTTGGTCCCAACTGAGCACCCGATCAATGACCATCTCGCCATGCTTTAACCTTTTAATGCTCCAGTGGCTAACCAGCCTGGTGTGAAAAAAAGGACTTGGCCCTAACAGAAAGTGAAGGGTTAAATACTTCCACACTTTACAAGCTGAGGAAATCACATCAGTGGATATTCTCTGGTGAAAAGAGTCTATTGTCCAGGACTACGTTTAATCTACGGCTGGGAAATCTCAGTGTGGCCGCAGGGACTACTTCCATCCCATCGCTCAGCTGGAGAAGCAAACAGCACAATGGACGCAGCCGTTAACAGAGCAGCACAGCAGTAATTCTCTGGTAGAAATGTCCCGGGCTCTGCTCCCCGGCGTCTTGTTGGCTGGTAACGGGGGAGAAGGAGTGACTATGACAAATGGGTGCGAGGCCGGTCCCTGTCTGGTGGCTGCTGTCTGTGTCTGTGTGAGTCACTGTGTTAGACCACAGGGTGCTGGTTTATATATCGACGCCCACTGAGGAACACGCAAATCACATCCAGAGTGATCCTGCAGAGACACACAGACGCTGCTGAGCACTGCGAGGACGTCACTCAGGACATTAAACTAATGTAAACAAACGTACAGCTCATTAATGCTCACCAACTGTGGACAGTTGGACTAACTGTAGTTATTATTATCATTAGGACCAACGTACACTAATGATGGTGTGCTGATGCTGACTCACAGGTACACAGGGTTTCCTCTGTAATTGTTTTGCAGAAGTGGTGGCAGAGGGTAATTTGGGTATTTGGGTCATTTTTGTTTTTAGTGCCATAAATGGTCACAGCCCTAACATTGTTCACATGTATGATACTTCTTCGCAGTAGCCCTCATGTTTATTTGTGTGGGTGTTTTTTGTTTCGTTTTAACATCAAGAATACAATGTTCAATTTCCCATTTCATCTAGCTGTGGTGTTAATGTTCTTACTGTGGTGGTCCACCACTCTTAACATTTACTCAACCCATAAAATCTTTTGATAGTAGAAGGAAGGACACAGTGTTTGAAACAGAAGAATTTAACTGACATTTCTTCTTCTCCAGAAATCCAGAAAAATGTGGACGCGGTGTAAAGTGTAATAAAAAACTGAATAAATTAACTCCCAAACAAACTGTGTGTACCAACATTTTATGAAGTGTTCTTAAGACCATGTAGCAATATCCTTTAAGCTATCCTTGTTTGTTAATAATTGTACCTTTAGTTTCTTGGATGCCTATAAGCATATATTTCCAAAATCTATGAAGCGGATGAGGTAGAATATTAATTAAATTGTCTTGTAATGTTTTCAGTTGAGTATATGTCAGAAAGGATTCATTTATTATTACAATCTGTTTTATTATGTTTATAAACAGCATCCCAACTTTTCTGGAACTAGGGTCGTACGTACTCTCACTGCACTGGGACACTAAAAGCAACACACACATACTGTAAATGTGCTTTAATTAAACCCTGAGGATTTAAGAGGTCGACATGATGGAACGTCCGTTACACTGAACACAGTATTTCAGTTTCCCTGTGCAGCTGTAGTAATCACCTGTCCTCACCTGTATTAATTGCAATATTCTTACAGTACCTGCTTATAAAGCCCAAACGGACGCCCAGTACAGGTGTTCTTTTCAGGTAGTAACTTTGAACAGGCTGCAACATGGTGTATCATTCAGTAATTATACAAACTACATTTTTATACAAATTAATTTGGGTAATTTGTATTATTTGGTTTGGTCATCTGTCATTGATGTGTAAAATATTGTTATGTCAGTTTAAATTCCACTCTTGACTCTGCTAGTTGTCCACGGGACAGCAGTCTATCATTTATGACAGGAGGGCTCCCTCTAGTGGTCAAAGTGTTGTTGCAAAAGTTGCTCTGATTCCTTCAGTAACATGTAAATTCTGTAAAGCTCCATTGAAAAGGCAGAAATCCACTTCCTGCCGTTACAGATCTGTTTAATTGAGTTCTGTTATCTATAATCAGCTGTGTTTGTGTGTTTGCTCCAGAACAAGGACATACGGACGCCGACATGTTCTTCTACCTGCTGATCGTGTTCTCCACCATCAGCTCCCTCTACACACTGATCTGGGATCTGCGCATGGACTGGGGCCTGTTTGACCGTGGAGCTGGAGAAAACACCTTCCTCAGAGAAGAAATTGTTTATCCACACAAGGTAGAGTCTGACAGGAACCCCATGCACAAACACACACACATGCACACACTGTTACCCTAATCCTGCCTCCCTTCTGTCCAGGCCTACTACTACTGTGCCATATTAGAAGATGTGATCCTGCGTTTTGCCTGGACAATCCAGATCTGTCTGACCACAATGACCAAGATCCACTCTGTGGGCGACATCATAGCCACAGTGCTGGCTCCTCTTGAAGTCTTCAGGTGGGTCTGAACTACATGATGACATCTACGGATTTACAACATGGTTGTACAAGTACTTGGAAAAAGCTGCAACAGAATGATTTAAGATGAGGAGAATACACCTCTTTAGACAATATGCTCTCTTCCAGGTCAGGTTCATCTCTCTCACCTTTTTCCCTGCAGGCGTTTTGTGTGGAACTTCTTCCGTCTGGAGAACGAGCACCTGAATAATTGTGGTGAGTTCCGTGCTGTGAGGGACATCTCAGTGGCGCCACTCAACGCCGACGACCAGACACTGCTGGAGCAGATGATGGACCAGGACGATGGCGTCCGGAACCGCTCGGGCAAGAAGATCTGGAAGAGGTCCTACAGCCTGTCGCTCAGACGCCCCCTGCTGTCCTCCTCACAGTAAGACATAACATGAACACTGACACCAGGGTCTCAAAAATGTTCTGATTCTGAATACTAATGAATACTAGACAATTCCCCGCCGGGGAATCGCGAGAGTGGGCTGTGCGCTTTGCCCCGTGACGAACAAAAACTACGAAAGCTAAAGAAAAAGTTGAATCCCACGTTGATAATTTGGACTTTTATCTACATTTTAAAGTTCGAATGGTGTGTCTTGGTCAAAGTATGCCAGAGATGTCGATGTTTGAACTCTTCCTTTCGATCTTTTCACCTGGTCTTACTCACTTTGTGTGTGTGTGTTTGTGTGCATGTGAATGTGTGTGTGTGTGTGTGTGTGTGTGTATGTGTGTGTGTGTGTCTCTGTCTCTCTGTGTCTATGTGTCTGCGATTTTTTGACCTCGTCCCATTCATTCCTTATGGGAAAGTTTACGCAGGTTTTCGCAACTTACGTCGCGAAAACATGAACGTTCTAGAAAACTGATTAATAATCTGTGTGTGTCTGTCTGTGTGTGTGTGTGTGTGTGTGTGTGTGTGTGTGTGTGTGTGTGTGTGTGTGTGTGTGTCTATTTGTGTGTCTGCGACTTTTTTGACCTCGTCCCATTCATTACTCATGGGAAGGTTTATGAGGATTTTCGCGACTTACGTCGCGAAAACATGAATATTCTCTGTCTGTCTGTCTGCGTGTGTTTGTGTGCATGTGTGTGTGTGTGTGTGTCACCGTCATTAAGGGGTCAGAGTTTAAAAACTATACATCGTAGGAAAAAAGTTCAAATACAACTCAAATAGACAAGACTTGTGTCTAAATTTTAAAGTTTGAATGGTGTTTCTAGGTGAACGTATGCCAGAGCAGGAGATGTTTGAAAAACGTCGCAGATTTGCAACTTTTTTGACCTCGTCCCATTCATTCCTTATGGGAAATTTTGCGCAGTTTTTCGCGTCTTATGACGCGAAAAATTAATATTTCGGAAAACTGAATAATAGCATACCGAGTCAGATCGAGCCGCACGTTTTGATATACAATTTGTTTGTGTGCGCTCAACGCTGCGGGGCAAGTTAAGTGCCAAAATATCACGGGAGGATGAAAAATAATAAAAAGAGGCGCGAGCAATATCAATAGTGGGCTGGCGAGCACAGCCCACTATGGACACCTATAGCTTTGCTATAAAGGTGTCCATAGTGGGCTGGCGAGCACAGCCCACTAATTATCATGTCACTGTGAAAACAACACGACAGTAACAGACTTTCTTTTGAAATACTAGATACAAAGTGCTAAAAAATGAAATTGTATCCTACAATTATAATTGATTCATTAGGGTTGTTGCAATATACCTGCATTGATATCAATGAAATATTGATATCGTATAAATAATCCAGCACCTCTCAAATCATTTCAATTTCTCTCCATTCTTGCTACACATATAAGGTGTTGGTTGGTTGTTATGTAGACTTCTGTACAATAATGGTTACACTCTCTCTCCAAACTTGTAATTCGAGTGTAATTCATTCGCCAAAAAAGACAAAACAGGCGATAAATCAAGTTGAGGATGAATTTGAATTTGATTTATTTTGTTTTTTTCAATAGAAGTTTTTTAACTGTAGCTATCATCAATATTGTTATTGTGAATTCCTCGGGTCACACTAACCATGTAGTAAAAATCTGATACTGCAGAATAATATTAATAATAAATTATACATTTCACCAAAATAAAGTACAACATATGATGACTATATGACTTTTTGTAGGACAGAATGATAAAGTCTTGGACTTATCTCAGATCGCAGTCCAACATCCATTTATCAAGATCGAGACACAACGTCTGAATTAGAAATATTAAAAAACAGGAACTAAAAAAATTAAACAATGTATGCACTTTAATGGACGTACATGTAGCTCCAGGGATAACGTAAAAGTTAAAGACACCAAAATAAAAACACAATAAAGACAATGGTTGGTTCAAAGTGCCACCATCACTAAATTAAATGAATTAAAATGTAAACCAACAATAACATATCTGTTGAAATGACCACATGAAATGAAGCATCTGATAATTATTTTCATTGTTTCCTCTTTTCTAGATCGAAAAAGGACACAAAGGTGCTAATCGAAGACACGGATGATGAGGCTTTCAGCTGAGTCCATAACGTCAGCACGTACACACATAAACACACACTCAGACATACTATACTTACAAGGACCTCATTCACTAACACACAACCTCAACCCTTCTCCTTTATAGTAACAAGCGTAGTGACCTTTACCCTCAGTCGATACCTTTAAAGCAATGAGGACCTCAGGCTGCCCTCACTTTGGACTATTCACCTCATGTTTACATCCATGTGAGTATATCTGGTCTTTATAAGTATAGAAAACACACACAATAGTATACACACTGTAATGAAAAAAACACAAACAAGCAGAAGCACAAGCATAGTGTAATATCATAACTGTAGATGAGAGAGCTGATGCCACGCAAACACACAGACAGATGGACGGACGTCAAGGGAAATCTTCTGCACATCACTGGAAACACCGACCACACTGCCCGGGAGTATCCTCTTCTTTTTTTAAAAAGGACTTTGTCAGTATGTGTTGTTTACTTTGAGATGTTTCTGTTTATTTAGGTTTATTTTCTGGATTTGTTTTTGGAAAAGCTGCATAGATCCAGGCTACAGACGACTGTTTACACTCTTTTTAAACTTCACTAGGATCAGCAGGGAGAAGACAAGCCAATCAAAAAAAGACTAAATATGAATCCATAGTAACCTGAGGAAGGACTCTACACACAGCACAGCATATCAAAACAGATCAACTGGTTTCAACTTGTTGATTCTTTTTATACGCCATCTTTTTTTCTCCTTTTTCTCGGTTGAGTTGTAATAACGTCACAGCCCTGTAGGCACTTGCAGGAAAAGTGCATTTAATACACAAAGCGTGGAGAAAAAAAAAAACCTACTTGTACACAAAAAGGGATGTTTTGATTCAAACATTTCTAGTCTGTGAAGTTGCTTTGTAATATATTTCATACATATTTTGATGTGCATTATTACTGGATTGTAGGCGTTAAGTACTTCTACATGTGTTGTTTATATACTAGTGAAACTAGTTTTTGCATCCACACGATGATTGTTAATGTATTTTCTAATGTTTGGAATGTTTTTCTCCGTTGTGCCACGTTTTTAATAAGCTCATAGTTAGACCTCGATTTTACCCCCTAGTTCAAAAGTAACTTGTGAATCCTCGTGTCATGTAATCTGAAAGTGCCCGATTAGCTGCAGTATATATGTGTGCATTGCTATTCTTTGCATTAACTACCAAAGCTTTATTTATATGAATGTGTCTGTGGCTACAGCGGCTCCAACCTGCACAAAGCTCAGCTAAAAACTTTTTTATTGGGCTGTTTTAGTTGGTAGGTTCTGTCTTGTTGGAAATCCCAGAAATATGAGTAGATTGTTTCATGAACAGAGAAATGTGATGCACCAAGTTGGATGTTCAGTTGAATTGTTAGTCATTTAAAAGAGAGTATATGCCAGTGGTTCTCAAACTGTGAGCGGGACCAGAGGAGAAAAATGTGGAGCTGTCAAACTTGAATGAATGAATGAATCTGATTTTATGAAAGTTGCAGCAAAACACCAGTACTCTGATACTCACAAGACTTTCATCATTCAGGTTAAGAAGGTTTACTCAGATAAAACATGTCAAATAGAAGATAGACAAAATTGACAGTCAAAAAGCAAAATATGATGACAATCTCATCTTGTTTTCATGTTTACTGTCAGTGAAGCAGGAGAGACCTGTGTAATTTGTTTCTATGTAAAGAAAAAAACTGTTGAGAAATGTAGACCATTTTCAGTGAGAATAGAATCAGCTCTTTTTGTCGTTAGTTTTGTCCAAAATAAAGCTGAATTTTTTGATCTTTCAAATGAGGGCATGACAGAAGATGTTTGAGAACCAATCGTATTTAATGACACACTTCATACAAGCGCTCCTAGAAACTCCATGCCACCTGACAAAAGCTCAGTGTTGCCAGATTGTGCAGTTTTGTTCCCAATTAGGCCACTTTGTATTTAATTGTGCACTTTTTAAAAAGTTGTGATAAATTGAGCTACTATTTGTTCTTTTTGCATGATTTCTTCTAACAAAAAGTGAAGCTATAACCAAACGAATCAACTTCATTTGATTTGGTTTCATCTAATTAAGGCCACTACGAGGAACCTTAATTTTTTGGTTGATTCTTATGACACGTGGACTAAAGATGATGACAGGGAAACAAAAATAAACTTTGTTTTAGTACCGTACATTACCCCAAGAATACAGAGCAGCGTCTTTCTTCAGGACATGAGTCTTAATTAATCTAATTCTCAGCACTCTGCCATAAAACTAGTTATATTATTATGACTTATCAAACCTGGATGAGTTGGAATCTGACCCAGTGACATGCATTAAGAGTAACTAAAATAAATATATAGAAGTAGGCAATCTTCTTGCTGATGGTCCTGTTTGATCATGTAGGTCATATAATACAGGCATCAGTATTAAATTAAGACTTTTTCATAACCAGTTAAAAGTTCCTTGTAGTTGCATTTAAATTAAATGAATTAAACAAAAATAAAATGATAATTGGGGAGATTTGAGACTTTAACTGAGCTACTTTGTGGCAGTTACATATGGGCGTGGACAAGGGGCTGGGTATGGGGGAAAAAGCTCGATGCAAGAGGCTAGTAACGAGTGTTAAGTATGCGTAGAGAGAGCGGAGGGTGTGAGCGAGTTGTTCACACATGCATGTCGGGATGGCCGTCCAGTGGAGACAAGGATGGTGAGTGGGCGGTAGTTGGTGCTAATGTCGTTGTTAGTAATGTGAAGATATTATTTTATTGAAATATTTAAATAACATTTGAATGTTGGGATGTGTTTGAGGATGTAATGGTTTATATAATTATGGGTTGTGGGGAGGGTTAGTTTTTTGTTTGGGGTGGGAATTGGGGATTTGGGAGTAGATGAGATGGATATTGTTTATAGGGGAGGGTGGGGGGGAAGAGGAGGTTTTGGGTTTGGGAAGAGAGGGAAGTTATTTGGATTTCGGTTTGGATGGGGGGGGGGGGATAGGTGAGAGAAGGGAGTAATAAATGTAAAGAAAAAGAAGAAAAAGAAAGAAAGAATGAGGAGAGAGGAGAGGAGGGGTAAAAGGGTGGGGGGAAAGTATAATGAAGATAATAATAATGGATGGTTGTTTGAAATGTTGATGAATGTATTTTAGGGTATATTGGATAGTGTAGGAGGAGGATGATGAAGGGGGGGGGTGGGGGGGGAGGTAGATTTTTGTAGGTTGAGAGGGAGTATGTGGGATTTTGTGGGTTAGGGTTATGGTTTGATTTTTGGGTTTTGGTGTTGTTTGGGGGATGATAAGTGAATGGTTTTTTATAGGGTATATATGATAAATATATATTTGTAATTATATTATACACACAGCCTACATTGCCTCTCTCTCTCTAAACACTACGGCAGATAGTTTTGTAAAAAGGCTCTGTTGTCTCGCCTGCATGCTGCTTTTATTCTACATTGTACATAGATCTTAATTTATTTGACATGATGTGTATATTAGCGATCATTGTAGCCACTGTGACAATGACTGATTTCATATGTTTGCCATTTCTGCTCCAAGACAGGCAGTATTTTATAGGTGATGAGCTTTTTTTTTTTTTTTTTTGATCGGTCACAATCCTGCACTCGTTTCATGTGTAAATCTGTTGACAATGTGTTTGTATAAAGACAGAAAAAAAAAATCCATAGAACTGGAGAATGTGATTGGTCGTATCTTGTCGGTGATTCCTTCATGTTTCGAGGCTCCATCATCTCCGGGGCGGGGGGGAGGGGTGGGGTTGAGTCCAGGGCTCATCGAGAAGGAGATTTTTGTGACCTGAAGCTGTAACTGTTTGTACATTTGTGAACGTGCATGAAAAATATTTTGGACGTTAACAGCTGTTGTTGCTGACAGAAGCACTTCGACATACAGATAACAAGATACTGTTAAAACTGATCCCACATCTGCCTCATAAACAGATCTGGGATATTTTCATTTGCTCACTAGAAGCATTTTTAAAGATGCTTCTCTGTGAGAAAATCATGTATTAGTGACCAGCGTCTGTTCAGTATGTGTGACCCACTGACGAAAACAAAAACAGGGTTCTTTTGTACAGTTCGTGTTTGATGAGATGACGGTGAGAAGCCCTGACATCCCATTTTTTCTCATGGGTGAAAATTGTGTTTCCACTGCTTGCTGAAACCCCCATGATGTTAAAGTGCTTGATACGTGTGCATCCCTTCCTCCCCTCCCTCGATGTTGTTCGTGTCCTCTCTAATCTAGCTGAACGTGATAGTACCTGTAGTTTGGTAGATGGATGTTCTACTTTGATAAGATACACAAAATAAGAATAATAATAGACTAAATTCATTGTGGCTAAATGTGATTTTAAGAGACATAAAGAAAGGAAAATGTCTTACAGTCTGAACCATCCTCCCCTCGACTCCCTTTTACAGAGTAGTTTGTACATGCCGAGTGTATAACACTGTTCTATGATGCTTTTCCTGATGGTATTTGTATTTCTGTATACACTGGTGATCCTGTCATATCTGGGTTTTATAAACCACGATTATTTTTAAAACTCGCTCTGACTCTCGACTCATTTATTCCTCTTAAACTATTACAGTTTTAGCTGCTCCAAAGTATTCTAATCTGTTTTTCTCTAAGCGCTGCAAATAACAATTGTTTTGACGGCTAATCTGATTATTTTCAGTCTTTAAAAGTCACAATCACAATTTCCCCGAGTCCAGAATGACGTCCTCAGATTGATTGTTTATCCTGACCAAGAGTCGAGAAACCAAAACACTCTCACCTCAGGATCTGCTGTGTGGACTTTGCTCTTTTGTTTTTAAATGGTCCAGCAGTGTTACAGGAGTCTAATGTTAGATGACTACTTTTCAAAACCTGGCACCTACATTACCCACAATGCATCTTTGCCACTGAGTGACATCACTGGCAAGCTCTCCCCAAGAACTGTAAACACAAATTTAATGTGTAAAACTGGTGGTGTTGGTTAACCTTTAAGAAGCTGTAATCTGCAAATATTTAACATTTTAAGCTTGAAAAATGACTATCAACAGTTAATTGATAGATAATTGATTAATTGACTAATCATCGCAGCTCTGTTTGTCACAGATTTTAGTTTTAGTTGTGGACGTCTTGGATCTTCATGGTGGTTAAGAAACATCGCTGAGTGATTATCTTTGCTGCAGGTCTGTGAAGTACATGCACATCAACACATGCAAAGAGTTAAAGGATATTTCTTTTTCCACCTCTTCATTGTGCTTTTATTAGTTCATTGTAGTTTGTTGTTTTCCTTTTTGGTTCTATGACAATTTCTGTTTTGTTTGCAGTGCACTCTGGAGCGGGTCAGAACCGTGTTAAGCTTCAGAGATCAGTTTTGTTGGTCATTCACTCTCACAGTCTGGTAATGAAGAGCAGAGCCGCAGGTCCGGACTAGATTTAAGATTTGACAACTCTGCCAAAAAAAACACAAAAAAGAACTTGACAAACCCGTCCAAAAACACTGGCAGCGATTAGGGATTTGGTACAATTTTTTTCTTCGTTCTCAGAGGATAAACTGAGTCTGACACCAACATGTTCAGTGTGCCAGTGAAGATGAATGAATCATCTTGAAAAGCCTGAAAATCTTGTTTCTTGGCAGACGGGTAGCACCCATGAAATCAGAGGAGAACACAGCTAACTTTGTGACAAATCACCATCAAACCAGCCTCTTAATCCAACATAATCACAAGATTTCCCCCCCCCCTCAAAAAGGAAAACAAGTGCGTCAGTTGAGAATGAAAGCCCACTCTCCTAAGAAATAGCAGTTTGCAGAACCAAGGTCAAATAATGGCCATTTGATCTTGTACATCGTCTCCATCTGTAAATTTTACATGATCGTAATCTCCGCTTGTAACCAAAGAGTCCTTGCAGTGGCTCAGAAAAGGTGGAAATCTAGAAAATCTACAAATGAATGACGTGTGCTGATCATGTGAATCAAGTGCTCCTGAACAGCTAGTAATGGACTTTGTAGCAAGTCACGGTTTTTCACTAAAATGTTCACAACATACAAGAAAAATGAGATAAAAACCTAAAATAAATCTTACTTTTACAGAGCTCCACATGTTCAATACAGGGCAGTAAATAAAAAAAAAATGTTAGTCTCTGACTTCCCAGAGCGCAAGATGGTGTCTTCATATGGTCTTGTTTTTGTTTGATCAATGGTCCAAAATCCAGATAGTCAGATTACATCGATTTAAAAAAAGGAAACCAAATCCTCACATCGCCATGAAAAGGAGCTGGAACCAGCCAGTTTCTCACATCTGTGCTAGAAAAATACATAAAACGATTAATAGATTTGCTTCGTTCTGATCAGCGAGATGATGATAATGCAACCACTTAATTAAAGCACCATTATGTAGAAACTGGTATTTTGTGTGATTTGGCACCCCCCCTCATGGTTTCTGAGTGCAACACCACTGTTAGAAATACTAATCCCAGGTCTGAAATAATTTGTCAGACATAATGTAGGTGTCAACTACACACAAAACTCTTTCCATCTTGAAGTAAACCTGTATACAATGCTGTGATCCTTCCCTCTCACTGAAGTTACAGAGTGCAGACACAAAAGATGGGGGCGGACTGGCTGAGACAGAGACACCATTCACCCTATTTCAAGACACTGAACCATCAACATGAAGCCGTTATTTTAAGCCAAAACAATGTTTCAGTTCAGCAAGTTGTGTCCAGCAAGTTTCCTGTATGTCTCTGAACAAACAACCTGCCAGTCAACATCTAAGAAGGTCACAACTAGGTTGTTTATTTTGTGATAACTGATACAGGATAAATGTTATACATTCTATTTTAACACTGATATTTTGCTTTTATTTTCAATGTCAGTATGCAAAAAAAAGACAATACAAAGTAAACATTTAGTATCATGAATATGATACATAATTTGACTGCTTCATCCATATTAAACCAATTAATTTTAAGGACTCCATGTTGCCCTGGTGATATCTTGTTTAGCTACAACACAAAAAAGGGAAAAAATACAAAAAAACGAAATGCAAACATCAACATCGTTGGCTGACAGCAAACACTGTAAAGAACCACGTGATCTTAAGATGCATCGATCAACTCGAGTAGATGCATATATAAAAATACAGGACCCCTGTTGTATATATGCACATACAGTAATAATGCAATTACTAGAGTTGTAGAGCCTGTATACAAACAGACAAAATGAAGAGCAGGATACACATACATACACACGTTTTTACCATTATCTCTCCATATAAACACGCATAAACCAACCAACCAACAAACAAACAGAAGGCTCTCTGGCTTTAGAAGCTAAAAACTACACTTGACTTAAAAAATAAAGAAAAAGAAACAGACATTCACATTTCTGAAACAAATTCCATGATCTCATAACGTCTCACCTGATCAACCGTCTCTGTCCATCAATCAACTCTTAGTGCCACCGGAGAAGCTAGAATAATGATGATGATGCTCCGTTTGTGCCGTTGTGTCCGACTCGTCCCATCGATCGGGGCCGAGCTCTCTATCATTGATTACATCAGTGTCTGTGTTGGTCCTCGTTTCTCCACGTCGTCACTCGCTGTGCACTCATTCACTGACTCACTGTTCACTGGTGTCAACAGTCTGCACTGTGTTCCTGCCAGTTTCCTCATCCATGAGTGGAAGTGAATGAGTGAACACGTCGTGGAGGAATGTGGAGAAGAGGGACTGCAGCTGTTTATGTTTAGTGTATGAATGTCCTGTACGTCCATGCATTAACCTCTGTGTGTGTGTGTGTGTGTGTGTGTGTGTATATGCGTGTGTGTGTGTGTGCTGTATGTCCATCTCTCTGCAGGCCTCTACGGTGAGGCCGGGGCTTTGCTACCGCTGTAATAAACCTGGTATCTGTTCACTGCTTGCCCTTTCACCTCAGTCGACAGGCAGGTCGTCTTGCAGGGGATCATGTCCTCCTCCTCCTCACCCATTAGCCACTTCTGCACCGAGCGTTCAGCCGAGGTCGCCACGTGGTTGGCCAGCCAGCCCTGGTGCCACTTGTCAAAGCGGTCGTGCTGGCTCGCTGCCACTCTGTGCTGCGACTGCGGAGAGAGAAGAGGAAGAGTCAAAGCTTCGTCCAAACAGGATTTAACAAGCAGAAAAGACGAGGGGTGATAATCCCCCCACACACATCATCACACGGAATCTCCACATCACGTCTTAGAGAAAACTAGTGACATACCTTCCTGGCCTTGACCAGCGCTCCTCTGCGGTACATGTAATCCTCAGAGTTCATGACAAACACCATCTTGTGAGTGTTAAGTTTGAATCGACAGTCCAGACTGCCGGCGTTCTCCACTCCCAGCTGGCGGTGCCACTCTCTCCTGCAGCGCATCGCCTCCACCTGCCGCACCTGCCAGCGACGGAAACGACGCAGGTTTCTAGAAGAAGTGACACATTTGTTAGACCTTCTCATGTTGGATTATTTTGAGCACAACTGAATTACTTGTTTGAACTGAAACTTTTCCAGGCTCGTAGTCAAATTCCTGAAATGTAACAGGATTTTTCCTGGCTCAAAAGAAGGTAAAGGTAAGAACTACGCCTCGACAGAAAAAGAAAACAGGACAATAACTTTAAATATTTCCATGTTCACATCTGCTGTTTCTACCTGTGAGTGGAACTCTGCCTAAATTGATTTTGAATTTTGCTACATATTAACTCCGTTGTAAATATAACATCTGGGGCAGATGTTTCTTTGTTTATTCGTCAATGTAGAATATGGTCAAGAGCATCGCTGCAGCATTACAAAATTTCATTAAAACACTTTAGTGACACATTACACCTTAAAAATATCTCAATTCTTGCGTGCGATTGGATATTGCACATAGTCATATTGATTTTCATTATTTCGCGATTAATACGAGGTGCATAGGAAGCAAGTATGCATAGCAAGGCATGAACTTCTGCACACTGTCGACACAAAGTTCACTAATAATTCCACATTTTAGTCATACGAAACTTTGCATTTTCATTTAACTTTGTGCAGACAGTTTGCAGGAATCCAATCTTTCTTTTGGTGATGATGGATTGGAAGTTTTGAATATTTTGCCCACTGTCAAAAGTATCAACATACTGATAAATAATCAATATTGAATAATTAAAGCAGTTTACTCCAGTACCAGCTGCATATTTTTCACACTCCTCTTTTGACACATGCACCACTGCAGTGCCTTAATTATCCCACCGCCTCCAAAAGTAAATATACTTAGAGGCCGTTTGCTTAACTCACAATGAACAAGCCTTGTTACATCTATCCTTTAATAAAAACCTGTAATTTTATTCCCTCACTGTTGCTGCCTTTTCCCACCATGGTATTGAATATCGATATTTTGAAGGTATTGTATCACAGTCATCAGCTGAACTGGCCTTATTTTTCCATTTAAGATGGTTGGCTAAAATACATGTATACACACGCAGCTTCAACTTTTATGAAAAGTCTGATTTATTTTTAAAATAATCATGATAAATTGTTATACCTGGGCAGAAAAACGGGTTTGAAGAAGTAGCCTTCAGCTTGAGAACACAGACTGGACTCTGTTCCTACAAACTGCTCCATGTAGCTGGACAGGCACTGAGGGAGAAGACAGTGATGACATAAATAACTGATCCAATAAGTATATTGGATATATTAATAAATGCATAAAGTTTTTATAGTATGTCTGACAACGAACATTTCGGTGGTTTATGAATTTCTGTTTACCTGTACATCTAACGGGTCATCAGCCTGAGCCTCCTCAGTGTCCAGCAGCTCGATGGTCATCGTCACATGACCCTTGTTTTGGATAAACATCACCTGATAATACAGAATGCAAAGAAATGTTAAATGTCAGGTCAGACTTTAGCTCACTACATCTGTAGCACGGCAGCAACATCCTCCTAAAGAAAACTTGTTTGAAAAGGAAATGATTAACTTTCAGTGCAGCAGCACGCAGCTCTCTGATCATTATCATTAAAAAACACTTCATCATAAAAAAATGTTTTAACGTTGACAGAATTGTTCATTATCCTCTGAACTTACTGAACAAGTGTTAACAGTGCACTGCGTAGTTTTAGGATTCAAACTTAGAATTTGAATATGTATAATATTAATGAGGTAATAGTACAAACCAAGAAAAACAAGCTGTTCTCAGAGGGGAAAAAAAGGTCCCAAGAACACTGTGTAAAGGTAGAATGGTGGCAGGGTCCGCCACATATAAACAAAGGAAAACAGTATGAAACTGTGTTGCCCTTTAAATGGTCAGTTTGTTTATCCAATTTATTCGGTCATGAAAACAAAGGGTTTGTTTATTTAGTGTGTTTATGCATAACAAAACAGTCAATGAAGATCCTTCTCTTCTGATTAAAATGTCTTCCTCAAAACTACATAGTGAACTTTTAACAGCATATTTCCACTTCAGCAAAGATGGAGGTTCACAATGGGAAATAGTTTCGCAAATGTGTATTGCAGTCAAACGTCCAGCAGGACTTTGCTCACCTTGAAGCAGTTCTCCTCAGCCATGACTCTCTCTGCCTTCCACTGGTAGCTGGTCTCCCACGCTGCTCTGACGCACTGAGAGGACAGGTTTCCCCCTGCTGCCCCCCTCTTCCTCTCAGCCAGGTAAACATCAACCACCTGCAGACACACCTCGTCGCTCACAAGGTGCTGCAGCTGAAGTCAGAGATGGTGTTGGTCAGAATGTGACAACGTTAAAGTCGTGCGTGTCTCTATTGTCTGATATGAGGTGACGGTTGACTTTTCTTACCTGCCGGATGATGTTGTGGATGACCTTGTCGATTGTGAAGCCGATGTAGGCGTGGATGGTGAACATCTCTCTCAGTGTGTCTTCATACTGCGTGGAGTCCAGGTTGCCATCCAGCAGGCTGCGCACCATATCCAGGAAGGCCGGGTAGTACTCCTCTAATTCCACCTCACCTGTGGAAACAAAAAGATGTCACAACTGTTACAACAAACGTTCGTTGTGGCAGAGAATACATAATTTGCATTTCTTGACATCACAAGTTTGATGATCTTCTGAAGTAGCTTGGGATGATGGGAGACACTGTTAACAACCACCGTTGCAGATGAAAATTGATGTGGTGACTCAGGCAAAAAACAGGCTCATGGATGATGTAGTGTATCAAAGTTTTACGTTATGTTCAGTCACGTTCATCATCTTACTTCCTCAATCTTTGATTCATCATCTGATGTTTTACCCTGAAGTTACCGCCACAGCGTCCAAATGAAACACACTGTAAAATTGGAATTTCACACAATTCAATAACATATAGAACAAAGGTCTGGTCATTTTTAGACACATCTGTGTGGAACGAGTGTCAGAGTGGATGTGTTGTGTCAGGAGGGACGGGGTGGGATTTGGACACCCCGTCTTTTCCTCCAGGCTGAAGAAAATGCTAAAGTTCAAACTCAGTTTTGAACTTAAATCAGCTCTTTAAAAAAGAATGATAGAGTTGATATCAATAGTTCAAACTGTTGCCTCATATGCATTTGTGCTCCTCTGCGATCGAGCTGCAAGGTCGATCCATTTTATAAATGATTTATCTAATTTAAGCAGATACACCAAACATTTGATGGTTCTAAGATTCTCAAAAGTGAGAGTTTGCTGCTTTCCCTTGGTCTTAAAATATCTGCTGATATATTGATACCGGAAATCTTTTACACCCCAATGTGGGTTACAACACCAGCCCCAGCAATCCATCATTGTTCAGGCTCTATTTGGTAGGACTGAACAAGACATTTAATTATGTTACCATGTGCTCAACAATATTGTGATTGCATTTTCCACCATTTTATGACCACCTGATTGAAACATGAAGGGCAGATTCATCAAAATTAATAATTGTCAGTTCCAGTCTTACAGTAAGATTCAGTCTCTAATAGGCTAGTCTAAAGTAATTATCCAAAATACAACAAGCTTAAAAAATGCTCTGAATGGCCTTGATGCTGATATTCCATTTTACTTAACTTCATAAGATTACTGCTCAAATAAAACAAAATCAAATAAAACTATACTGCACTTCCCACCAGATTGAGTCAAATAAAAACCCACTGAACAGTGTGTCTCTTGTTTAGATTTTTGACATTTTAAACCTTCAAAATCATGCTGTTTCGAATGCCGGCAAGGAAAACAAAAGAACAGCATCAGTCTCTTAACACATCTGTAATACTTTTCAAACACGCGTTTCCTTTCATTATGTAGCCTGACTCACAGAACACTGAATCCTGGCCTCATTTGGGTGAACTGGCATCAGAACCAGTTGTTACATTAACTTGGTGAATCAGTGCTTATTAATTAAGACTAATTAACTCCTACACTGAGATTATTTGTCCACGTTGAGTCAGATGTGACAGCTGGCTGAACCAACTTGAATTATAAACACTTGCAGAACTGACCAGTAGCTGATCTTACTTGGCTGTTTGAGGCGGAGCTCCATAGCAAGGTCGCATGCTTTTTCTCTCCGTCCCTCTGCCATGAGCAGCCTCTCCCTGCTCTGCTCCGCTCGGTGCTCCAGCAGCTGACGTTCTGCCTGTCGGTAAACCCGCAGCAGCCGCGAACACAGGGTCTGGTGCAGCCGCAGGAAGAAATACCAGTTGTTGTTGACAAAGAAAAGGTTGTAGACGCCGTCCAGGTCCTTCTGGTGCTCTGCTTCAGGGTCACGTAGGTCCACCTTCTCCCCAGCTACACCTGAGCCCGTCTCCATAGGTGTAGATCCAGGGGTGGATGAGGCGGTCCCTCCAGGCTGGCTCATGCTACTGGAGGTGGTTGAGGCCTCTGTGTCTGCAGGTTGGGAGGGGCTGCAGCGCCTCCTCCTGGACTCCCCGTTGAGCTGTTGCTGCTGGGGTTGGGACTGGGCCTGAGACTGTGACTGGGAAGGCTGGGCTTGAGGCAGACTACCTGTAGCTAATGCTGCTCCTGATGCATTATTAGAATTATCATTTCCTCCTCCTCCCACTGCTACTGCTGCTGCTGCTGCTGCTGCTGCGGCTGCTGTTGTTGTTCCTCCTGCTCCTGCTCCTCCTCCTCCTCCTCCTCCTCCACCTGCTCCTCTCTCTCCACCCTCCTCAGGCTCAGCCTCCTCATCTGTCCATTCTTCAGTATCACTGAGCTCCCCGCGGCGGGAGAAGAACAGGTCAGGGACAAAGTGCTGGATGATGCGCTTGATGTGGTCCTTGTCGTCTTTGTGGATGGTGGGCTGGCGTTTGACGTGGTAGATGATGAGCGAGGCGGCATCCTCCAGGATCTGTTTGTCCTCATATGTGAACAACATGTGAGGCTCACTGGATGAGGCCGCACCAGAGCCGTTACGACTCTGCTGGCCAACTCCACCCTCTTCTGTGCTCTGCTCCTGACGCTGAGATACACAAAAAAACCCGCATTAATGTAGGAAACAGAAAGACACGCTGTGACAAATCACTGAAGAAGTACATCACCGCTGGAATTATGCCCCTTGCAAAAACTTGGCTGCCTATGCAGTAGAAAGCCAAAATATGTTTTTGAACTGGTGCTTCATGACCAGAGCAAACAGAAAAGGGGCTATGGTCTTGCTTTCTCTCAAAGCATAAACGCATTCAACAACCAGAATGCACTGCTTCACACTAGACCAATAAACACTCCCACCGATGGGTGATGTAATGAGAGTTGGGCAGGGCTTGGGTTTCGCCTCAAAGTGCAAAGGGGGAAAATGATCAATTCCCTCACAACTACAAAGTTTTCCTGTAACAAAAGCAATACCAATGTATACTGAAAAACAACATGCAAGGAAATGACAAAACAATGTCAATATAGGTCAAAGTATAATTATGAACAGTACATAATATTCAAACCTATGATTCCAGCTGATTGTTGTTGTTCAGTGTTGAGAAAAAAGAAAGTTAAAATTTTTATCATTTTAGGGCAAATGAGCAACTCAATCTGTTGATACAGGCCAGGCGATAAAGGCCCTGGAGTTCAGATTATTTAATCAATGTCATGACTGAACTTTTAAGCTCAAAATAAGAAGCAGAAAACAAGAAAACAAACTTTCTTCAATAAATACTAAATGCGATATAAATGATGTTGTTAAAAATGTTGGGTGTAAACTCACACAATCAACACGCAAAGACCACCAGGATTATGTGATTTCTTGTAAAATTTTTTCAATTTCTTTTGTTCAGTTAGCTCTGGGTTTGAATTCCAAGTTAAAAAGAGGGGTTAAGTGGATCATTAGCACTTTAAAGTATAATACCGTGTTTTACTATGTCCAACCTACAATATGGCTCTGATACTCAACACATAATTATGAAAGCTCTGGTGTTGGGAGGACAGGAAGAATGTTTGCACCTCATCATAGACACTCTCAATCTCATTGAGAAGACTCTTCGACCTCAGGGCCTTCATGTCGTTCTGTTTGAAGTTGACTCCTTGGTGGTCGAGGGACTTCAGGTAAGCCTTCTCGTACTGCTCCCTCCATATCTTATTAAAACCCTGTTGGGCCTCTCTCCACTCCTCCTCCTTGGCTTTCAACCTGCAGACGAAGACACACCTTAGAGACACTTCACAAAACAAACCACTTCTATACATCCATTATGTTAACCTGCCTGTCAGGGACTTTGATTGTGAGGCTATGTGAGGATCTGTGAAAGGGAACACAGACAACACACATAAATGTGGAAGCCTGCCAAGTGTAAAACACACATTTCCAAGTGCCTAAGGACAGTACACTGAAATCACAAACAGTTTAAAAACACTGTTTTTACTGTTGCTGGGATTGTTCGACTTTGTTGGCAGGACGTGCAAAGATCACTGCCTGTTGATACAAGGACCTTACCGTTACTATCAGCAAATCAACATTTCTATCATACTGTCACTTATGTTAAACCTTACCTGTTCACCTAATGTAAACTAAAAATGCAGTCCAATGGTTTTTTTTCACATTTACAATGCAGAGTTTTCACTAGCATTATAAATGCTGAGGTTCAACACCCCAGCCATTTTAGGCACAACCTAAGCTAAATGTGGAGAGCATCAAAACTAAATTACTTTTCCCAGATCTGATGGTGCTGGTTAGTCCTCAGTGGCTGTCTTAAGCAAGATTCATCATTAAGCTATCAGTGTGTTGTTTATCATTCTGCTCTAGCTTTTCCAACCTTTAATACAGAAATACAAAAATGTACCAAAGTGATTCAAGTGATTAGTCTTTTTTTAATTAAAAACCCTAAAATTTTCTTGGATGAACCCCAAACTCTCATCCAAATGAGTGTACCTAAGTCTTCCACAAACCAAGAGAAAAACTATTTTGAAAAGAAATACTGAGAATGATATCCATATACCTAATCAACAGTAACAGTAATGATTGTGCATCTAGATCATAAACATAAGAATCAAGCCACTGTATGTCTTACATCTAAAGTTTTTTCTGTGAATAACATTTGAAATGGAAAGACAGTCCAGACCTCTTGAGCACCACAGGCACAGCGGTAGCTGGACTCCTCTTCAGTCCCTCAATGATCTCAGGGGCTTTGTCACCATAGATACGGTACACAGCCCGCCGTTGGATGACCTCAGAGGTGCCGCCCAGGCAGTCGTCTAATCTGAATCGGTCCTGGTCCTCGGGTGAAAGTCGGGAGAGCTTCTTCTGGACGCTCTCTAGCACCCTGATGGTTGCCAGGTTTGTCTCCAGAACCACATCCAACTAGTTACAGACAAAGTTCTCATCAGCTACAGTTTAGTGGCAATTGCTGTATGTGTTAAATCTTATTACCTCTTTATGACAGAAAGGACAGAAAGAGCTGAAAAACATATTGAATAAGTTGTAATGTTTACAAACCTCCAGGCTCTGCAAGAAGTGTAAACAACTCATAAGGATGTACGTACCTCAAATCTTTCATCCTCGCAACGATGCAGCTGTTCCTCATAAGGAGTCTTCTTCGAGCTCACAAATGTGGAGTCTTCTGACCAAGAGGGGAAGGACACCCAGGTGTCGTTCAACACCTACACACATACAGACACAAAAGCAAAAGTTAATGATCATCAATTGGAATATGTTTCATTATGAGACACTTTTCTATCTTTTACTACTATTTAGGCTAGAAAAGAACAAGATGAAGACTGCAAGGATGTAAACAAAGGAAAAATATGCTTTGTAAATATTTCATGAGGAAGTTAATCCATTCAACACACTCATCAATGATACAAATGGTGAGTAACACTGAGTGTAAACATAAACTTTTGTTTATAAGACAACTCCACGAGGCACCTTTGATCTGGTGACAATACTTTTGGAAAATGGAAGTGGGTGTACCTCCTTGCATAGGGCAGTGCGCCCGCTGCATTTAGGCTGCTGGTAGGTCTTGGGCAGTGCTCTGTAGCTGGACCCCAGGCGCTTACAGGAGGCATAATCCACCTCCCGGCCCCCTCCCCCCTCCATGTAGCGATCCGACAGCCCTGACACAGCATGAGAGAGCTCTTTGTCCCCCAGAAATGACTTGAACTGTGTGTACAGTTCAGGAAACTTCCTGTAAGGAGATGGATGGAATCAGGAATGACATAAATCAGGAAGACAACAGCTGAGCAAAAGACAAATGTCACCCATCTGAATAATCCTACCTATAAGAATGTAATGTGGATAAAAGTATGCATTTATAACCCTTACATAATAGTTGTCAATGGTGTTGAAAGCCTTTTTTAAATGTCAACGTTTTAAAGCAATTGTTGCCCTTTCCCGCAGTAATACCAAACTGTCTCCTCTACAGGTCCAGACAGTACGTCTACAACCTCCTGTCAGCTCCCTGCAGCTACTGGATCCATGTCTCTGATTTCACACATTTATTTTGTTCAATTATCTTTCCATCGACTCACCCTAGGAAAGGAGTGACAAGCTGTAGCAGCTCCGCTCCCGAAACTACTTCCTGGTTAAACAAGGCGATGCAGCGCAGGAAGTTCTCGTACACTTCCTGACTTTTAAACAGGCGACGAACCTGAATGATGTGAGGGTTGACAGGGAAATCCGACCAATGATGTTATCAAATAGAGATTAAAAATACAAAGCAAAAAGACAGCAATAGAGACAAGAGGGTAAGAAGAAAGCAAGTGGGTCAAATAAACAGTATGAAGAAAGGCAGAAGGAAATCCAACATGGAAAATGATGCCTCACCTTATCAAAGAAGGAGAATTCTCTTAAGACTCCATGTTTGCCAACTGAAGCAAAGGACTGATCTTTGGTACAGGAATACTTCATTTTTTTCTATAAAAGAAAAAAAAAAAGAAATCAATACTTGATGATCTGTGCGTTTAAAAAAAAAGTCGTTAGCATTATTCCAGTTGGAGCTTTTGAATTGTTGCTTTAAGAACGATGCAAAGAGTTGTTTTAGAGATCAAGGACATGCATACATGCATTGGCGCATTGCCTGAGGCAGTTATTCTAAATAGAGAAATTACCTTGAGCAGTGGGGACATGTGCTGCAGTAGGATGGGCCTGGGCCTCTTTTTATTCTGTTTGGTTATCGTGTCATCTTCCTCCGGCCTTTTCAGCGTCTCTTTCCCCCCCGTCAGTGAGCTCCCTGTGAACTACAGGAGAGAAGGCACATGGGAAAGGTGTCAGACTAACAGAAAGGAGTGAAACATGTCAATTACAATTTCCAAAAGTCACAGTTGATATATCAAAATAGGCTATTTTGTGTTTCAAACAGTCCAAAAGACTGACTGGATATAAAACATGAGTGTGCAGAGACAGGTCCCTAGCTGTAACAAACTCCAAGATTTTTAATGTTTTCTGAAAGTGCAACATTATTTGCCTGCTGCATCTTTACTGACCAATGATCTCTTGGCATCAGGTAAGAATTGTCCAAACTCAGCCAGCAGGTCTTCTTGCCCCTTGAAAAGACTGGCAACTTTAGAGAACACCTCATCTTCTGTCATCCCACTGCTGCCTCGGCTGCCTCGACTCTCCTTCACCTCCAGCTGCTCCTTCTGAGGGTTGATAGGCGGGAAATGGTGATCAGAGGTGAGACATCAAACTTAATTTTCAAAAAGCAGAGCCAAGTTAAAATTAGTTGGCCTTGCTTGACATCATCTTGATGCAGGAGACACAAACCCCACCACTTTCCTCCAAGGAAGAAAACTGCTGTGGAAATATGATACTAGATGTTAACTTTCATTCATTTGTTAAATTTAAAATAAAATAAAGCAGTTTACGAAGGACTCAGATTCTGGGCAGAATATTAATGCTGTGAGACCTCGGTTTTGCTTATTCTAGAAGTAAAAATCTTAAAAGCAGAACAGAAGCAATGCAAGTAAACTCGGTAAATGAATAATCCGATATTTCTTATATTATATTATGCAACTACTTAAATCACCACGTTTTATCTCCTCAGTACCTGATACGTGTGGAGAATCTCTAGGAAGGCTCTGTAGATCTCTGGGTGGTCCAGGAAACGGTTTTTGATCTTGTTTACGTAGCTGATGGCACTATCAAACTCTACTGGGCTCGTCTCCGAGGCAGGTGGGGATACAGAGGATGTGGTCGCCTGATTCTGGCTCTCTCTGCTCGTCAGGGGAAGAGACAGCCTGCTTGGAGGCTCTAGAGGTCCTGCTGGGGTTGAGGAAGATGGGGGCTCTGATGAAGCCGCCTTGACTTCAGTGGTCTGGGTAGGTCCAGCTTCAATATTGGCGGCAGAGGCACTACCTGAGGTCGTGGTCACTGCAGAGGTTGTGAGACTCTTCCCCTGCGTCCCTGGGGACACCTGGACAGATTATAGACAGAAGGAAGAAGTTTAGCTGGATGGTTAGCTGTGAATTAATTCAAGTGATTGAATTATTTACATTAAGATTTTGTTGACAAAAAATGCCAGTAAATACCAGCCCAGATAGTAGTGGTGGTAGAAATCTGGTTGTAAGCAATGTTAATGCTAAACGAAATTAACCCTACTCGTCTCTGAGCATGTGTCTGAAACCACTCCCTTGTTCAGCCATTCTCAACTCCATAATTGGCACTAAATTGTGATTTCTTATTCTGAAAAGAGTCCCACATCGTTATTGCATCTATTCTAAGTCTTAGAAATAGAACATGGTGGAAATTAAGCAAATCTACAACAAAGATATCTTATCAATGGTATGTTCTCATTGTATTGTAGGATATCAGCACAAAATACTGTACTTTAATCGACCCCAATATTTCCTTTCTATTGTGGGATTTTTTTCAGGGCACTATAGGCATACACTTCACACACAGATAACTCAGATAAGGGTGTGAATCGGGCTGCATTTGTCTTGTCTGTACCCTCCCGAGTCTGAAAGTGGAGTAACTGAGTCTGACCTGAACTCAACAGGCGTTGCCTTTTTTAATGTCCCGACTCAATCGAATGCAGTTAAAGTAAGCTGAAGCATGAGTTTGTGTTACTCGTTCAAGTAGAGTTCCACATGAATGTTTGCCGCTTGCGAAGAAGCAAGTAGCCTCTGTGTTGTGTTCAAAGTGTTGTCAAATAAATAACAAACCCCAGCATTTAATAATTCATCAATTAATCAATAAAGAAATACATCCCAAAGACAAACAGTACGTCATCAATTATTTGAAATTATATCTATTCATTTACACACTTTATTTTCATTACAATAATCTGAAAGCATCATGTCAATTTACTTGACCAAACCCAAACATCATCTCTAAAATTTTAGCTTGAGTTGAGTATCAATGCTCTACGTAAAATGGCTGACAGTAATATAGTGCATTACACAGGTGGTGTTTTTGATACATTTAAGAGAAAAACTTGCTGTATCATTTACAACAAAAAACTTTTTTTTCACACCATTTGGAAACTTCATGCATATGTTACGTCCAATTTACTTGAGTAATATCAACGTAACAATGTTTACATCCAAGATGACTTTTATGTCAAATCAATATAGCAGGTTTCCCCACTACTAAAACACACATTCTGAAACATATTCAGTGATATATCATAAAATGAATGTCAAACATTTTTAGTGCAAATCTCAAACAGCACTAAAAACAGCAACTCCCCTGGTCCTCAGGCTGCCCAATCACTTTCCTTAGTCAAGCTCTCCACTTCCAAAACAAGAAAATCTCACACAGAAAAAAACAACAACATTGGCATTTGGTCCTTTCACATGAAAACCATTAAATGTATTTTCAGAGAGGAATGTCTTTATGCAGCAAAAGTATATTAAAATCCTTTATTTAGTCTGGCATGTTGGTCTGCCAAAGAAAGACTGATGAACGTTGTTTGGTGCGACTTTTTTACATCTTAAAATAGCTCCTAAAAGTTCCCTTGACTTAACTGACAAACCTCAACCTGATCTCTGCATATCTTTACATTTGTTTTCTGCAAGACAATCTTTATTTTGTCTTAAGAGATACATTGCAATTTCATTTTTATACATATAACATACACTCAGTTGCCGGATTAATATGTACATCTATCTTAAACTAATGCAGTTTAATACAACTGCAATAATTCCTATCTTTGTGAAGTTGCAATGCTGGAAATATTTCAAATAGATGTGCATGGCACTTTATACTCATTAATTTTTGTTTGGTTTTCTTAAAAAACTGGCAACTAAGTTAATGTGTAGGCTACACCTCAGCATGGCATGTGTGGGATCTTAAAAAAAACATTTAAAAGTTAAAAGTTTCTCCAAAGAAAGGAAAGTACAACTCTCCAGTGATAACAAAGGAAAAAAATCCCCTCATGTCTTGATTAATTTTGCGATTTATATCTGTGAAAACGAACCTATTGCTGAAGCAGAGCCCTCAACTGGACCTTGTCTTCTCTTAAAACTTTAAAAATTATCTGGGCCTAAACACAGAGTATCTGCTCCACCCGCTGAACCTTTCAAATGTTTCAAGTTTTGAGAATTTATCAACTTCAGCTGTGAGGAGAGCGGTCTCACCTGTGCGGAGAACGGAGATTGGAGGAAAGCCACGCCATTCCTGGGGACCTCTATCCGATACCCCGGTGGTAGGAAGGCATTGAAGCCCAAGACTAGGTCTGGGTGTCCATGGAAGAGTTGCGAAACACGGTTTATCACCCCTGGTGTGTCGATGCTGATCATGACAACAGGCACATACAGACACATTAGTGGTGTGGATGATATATGCAATAAATGTGAATAGAAGGAGAATAAAAACTGGGCTATCAGTGAAAGATCTGCCATTTCCAACTTATTGATAAATGCCGTAAAATTTGTGGTTGGGTTTTTCAACATAATCAAAGTTGACATACAAGAGCCACTGTTCAGTATCACAAAAGTCTGCATTAAAAACCATCTCATTAAAAATGCATGACTTAAACTTCTTGCACAAATACCTCTGTGACTTGAACTCTTTCATGATGTCGAGAAACTTGTTGTATATGCCGGGATCATTGGCAAAACGGATTTTGACTTGGTCCAGATATGACAAGGCATCTTCAACCTAAGCACAGAGAGAGAAAAAACACAAAAATGATTAATGCTGCACAAACCTGGAGCTATGGAGGAGCCTTGTGACAAAAAAATCCTGTTGTGCTGTTGATGTAAACCCAGCTCCCCAAAAACTTACTGGACAATGGCTTCTCTATACGTATATACCACATTGCATTTGATTCACGATTGAATATAAAAGCAAGTACTACCGCTAACAAACAAAAATATTTGTTTTGCAGAATTTCCTCACATCCTACATGTGGACATTTTGGGACCTCAGCTTACACAAATAGGTGACGTTTGCTCTCTTCATTGTGAACTGAAGTGCTATATCAACAAATGCACTAGTTAGCTGTACGAGCTGTACAAGTAACCGCTAAATAAATAAATAAATGGGCGAATACAAGAAGCACCGAGCAGCTTTTTGTTCACTGGACCTCGGCTGTCTCTATCCACGACATCCGAGCTGGGTTAGGTTAACGATCAAAAAATATGTGTTCACACAAAGCATTGTCACAAACACACTAACGATAGAGGGGTTGTTCAAGCTAGCGTTAGCCAGTCAACTGACGATAATAACTCCACGAACACTTACAACACCTACCCACATACAAATGTATACAATACGTTTAGTCACAGCTGGTCCCTCGCCAACATTGTCGTGTTGGCAAAAACAGCATATTAATATTCAAACAAAGAAACGTTTAATGAAGCTGCTAATCAACTGAAATAGCCGTTCTTGGCTAGCCTGGCTGACGTCCTCCACTTTGTTCAGGGTGGCTGAAAAAACGAACAAGGAGGAACTTCCCACAACCGAGGTTTGAGTTAACGTTTGCTCACAGTAGCTCTTCATGACATCGTAAATAAGAAACTACCACTAACTGTGTCCCTCCACTGTCACTGGTAACATTCATCAATGAAATGCAGCTTCCACATCTAACCTTAAATGTCAATGTTCGGCTGTTTAGCGACGAATTACTTTTAATAGGCCAGCGAGCTAACTGACGTTAGCCAGCCGATCCTTTCACTACTCTCGACGTTAGGGGAGAAAGAGAAAAGCCTCAAATCCAGTGCAATGATCCGACGAACAAAATGGTTCTGACTCTGAGGGACTTTTCCCTTGTCGTGTCCGTTGTCTTCTTACCTTCAGCTTCTGGAAGTGCTGCTGCTGCACTTGCTTTTGTGTTATAACGAAAGGCTTGTCTTGAATTTGGTTTATTTGCTTCGCCGTGCTGTGCGCCTGAATCTTCGCCATTATCCCCGGCGACAGGAGGCTCGGAGAGCCACTACCACAACTTGAGAGGGAAGCTTCGGTGTTACCTCCAGTTGTTGGCTAGCCGACAAACCTTCCTCTCGGTCGGGAAGCCAGCCTGCCAGCGAGCAACCCTACTTTGCCTAGCTGGACAGTCTCGGCACAGCGCAAAGGGACGGAAAAGCCAGCAGAGTGGAGGCTGATGACAGACGAGCTGCTACTCGCCGCGACTTTGATTAAACATCGCCATCGAAATACACAAGCTCGAGCAAGAAGCGTCGGAAAATAAGCTAAGGGACAATGGTTGCCGTTTATCGTATTTAAAATAACTATCGCCTGTCTCTTTAAATTCGGCGGCAGCGGTCTGTCTTGGCGTCCGGAAGCCAGAGTAGGAGTGAAAAATTGAAAAAAAAAGAGGAGTGAAAAATTGTACTGCGCAGCCGCAGCGATGGGAGGAGCTGAGTTCACAAGAATCAGATTGCTACACTCCCCCTTCTCTGCTACAAAGGAACAATGTTACTCCATGCAAAACGATAGCTTCATAGTTCACACTGTACCTTCAAGTACAGGATCGACGACAGACCAGGCACTGATTGGGACACAGATCAAAACCGGGCTTACCGATAGATATGTGCTCATTCAGTGCAAAATGCAGCAGCGATTCAGCCTGATCAATACGAGAGATGGAGGCAGCTTTTTCAAACAACTTTATTCTATTTTTCAACGCATTTCATGGAAGACAAGGGCAAATGAGTGGATTTAAAATGATTTATTAAACACACAGAGGGGTAACAAGCATGAACAATGTGAAAAAAACAATAGTGTGATTTCGTTATAGCCATCGTTTTATTTTCTAACTACTGTAGTCTGGTTATTGTGCCATTGAAAGGTACTGTAAGGTGTCCCCTAAGAGGCTTTGGCAGCAAGTTTCCACCTTTGTAGCCACTGCTGATAAGTCAGTCCTCCTTTACTGACCTCAGGTAGGACATGCTGGGCAGGCTTCTCCCACCTAAATGTACAAACACACACATAACAGAAAAGGTTAACCAGATAACCAGACCTTTAAAAGGGAAAGTTCATCCAAAAATGGAAAAATCACTCATTATCTACTCTTGCCCCCAAGCTGATGGAAAGTCAGGTGAAGTTCTGTAGTCCACACAACATTTTTGGAACTTATGGTTCAGTTGTTTAGTTCCCCTAAACTGTAGTAGATGGGAACTTGTTTAAAGTACAACGGCAACATGAAGTTTGTACAGCATGATTCAAGACTCTGGGAGCCTCTAGATCCCAAACTGATTTGAAAAGACATTATTTAAGACCTCGGGGCGCAGTGGTTCTAAATAACATCTTTTCAGAGACTTGGGTTACAGCAGACTACACGGCGCAATTTCTTTTTGCGATTTAAAACAAGTCCCTTTCTGCTTCAGCTGTATAGAAAAATGCTACTAAGCTGTTTTGCTGTGGAGCTCCAGAAATGTTTAGTGGACTATGAAACGTCTCCCAACTTTCAATCAGCATGTAGATAATTAACATTTTTGGGGGAACTTTTCCTTTAAACCCAGTAAATCGCAGAAGAACATTTATTTGCAATCAAATGTTGAAACTTGAGTTTACTGAGAACAATAGGTGAAGGGAAAAAACAGGGCCTTCTTGTTATAGTTTGTCACATTTTACCCAGCACAGTCGCTGCGCGAAATACTTAAAGGGGCTCTGTGGAACTTCTGTTTTGTTCGTTAGTTAACGTTAGTGGACGTTAACTACTGTTGCCCTCTGAACGGAGCAAACCGAGGCCCTGAGATGAGGCACTTGAGAACATACATAAAGTCACATCCTTTGGATTGTCTTGGAAAATCCGACCTGAGTCCTTCACAGAGAAATCCACAGTCCAGCAACAACTGAAACCGATTATCTACAGGCTTGAATAGGCAATGACAGAGATGGGAAGGTCATTTTTCAAGTCACGTAAAAATCCATTCTTATATGACCAATGAAAAGGTGATTAAAACATGTGACTTGCAACAAATTGCTATGCAGAGAGAGCTCCTTTAATTGGCATATCTTAATGTTTAAACATCTCATTATGACAAATAATAAAAGTTAAAGTTAAAACTTACCATTTGCTCAGAATAATTTGGCAACAAAATGTAGTAAAGCAATAACACCATGTCTATAACTTCTCAGTCACATTCAAGTACATAATGGCTCCATTAAGGTTTAACACAGATGTTATCTAAACCATTAACCTAGTGGAAGTTAACCTAGTGCATTGTCTAACAACAGGTTATCTGCTTCAGAAATGTGCCTCACCAGTAAGAGATGGCAGTTTTGACTTGGGCCCCATAAGAAAGTCCTTGGGCACAGCGCTGGGTGAGGCCTCTGACTCTTGGTATGAGAGCCTTCAGAAGCTTCTGATCCTCCTCCGCAACTCTGGACAGCAGAGCTAAGAGGCAGAGTTTAGACAAACAGTACTTTTATTCTTAGTAAATTGATGAAAAATTCTTCACACTTCTTTTTGCCCAGGGAACTTATCTTATAGAGCACGTGTACAGCCAAATGTTGCACTTCTTAATTTTAAGCATAAAAATTTCACTCTTGTTAAGTTCCCCTGATTACCATTCTGATCAGATACATGCAGAAGCTCTGTTTCCTTCTGTATTTTCTGCAGAGTAGCAGAGTGGAGTTGCAGTAACTGACAGAGAAAACGCAACTCAAGCTGCTGGGAGCGTGTCTGGGAACACAACTCCTCTGGAGCCTGAAATGTAAAAAGGAGGGAAAAAATTAGTTTGTGTCGAAGTCAGAGAACACAGTGTGATTAGGTAATTGTTTGTAGGACTGAGATGTATCCCTTCAAAGCAAATTCACAACAGCCTAGGAAATACAAGGCTGTGAGTGCCCATGAGCAGTAAAACTGATTGTCATGGATATCATTTTTCATCAGCTTAACTTTATATGAGGGCAAAAGAAAAATTTCACAGCATTATGAATGAAAGTTAAAAACAAACTTTTAACATGTTGAGACAATGCTGGATTGTGAGAAATGATATGGAAAATTATAGTCAGTGACTGAGCCACCAGTTCTTTAATGACAAGCAGATTCCAAATATGTGCAGATCTGCAGATTATTTTCACCATAAATCAACTAATCTTTTAGTCTTTAAAATGTCTGAGAAAAAAGATTGATGAAAAAATGTTTACCATTTTTGTTTTAAAATTGTTTGTTAACTAACTATGGTTAGTTAAATAGTTTATTTTCTCCTACATTATTCCATAGATTTAATAGTTATAGGTTATAGCTAATAGTTACATAACTGCTTTTACTCACAAGCATATGTAGCATTTCTTTGAGCAGAGCAGATGAATGCATTATATGCCCAGACTCACCCTGTACAGTGGGAATGCCATGCTCTGACACAAGCTGCTGAAGGCCGGTGACAGCAAGCGATGGATGGACAACCACGATGCAGGGACTCTTTGCATTCTGTAACAACAGAGAAAAAAGTCACTTCTCTATTTTTGTTCAGCACTTGATCAACAGTATGATTGAAATGTTTTTTGCTGTGATGTACTCTCCTAATGAGAGCCTGCGGCTGCTAGAGCCGCAGGTGCACTACTGATGAAGTCTGATAATTTCTTGTCATATAATACTGCTCGGGTTTTGTCATCTACATCCCTCTGAGAATTTATAATTGATCATTAAATGTAACAAAACAGAGGGGGAAAATTTGTCAGAGTAGGTAATGTAACCTGTTTTGATTCATTATTAGACATATATTTTACTGGTGATAAAATATGTACTCATGTGTTCAGTTTGGGTGTTAATGTAGGACAATTTTGATACGCTAGTTGTAACAAAAAAGTAATATTTCATCAGTTACATACACACCTGATGGAGGTGTAACCTTTCAGTTGTCAGGCAACTTGTTCTTACCCTTCAACAGTCCTCCCATCCAGTGCAAGAAGAGAAACCATTCCCAACTGTCTGGCATCCTTGGAAATGGAGTTCCTCAGAATGTTGGCTGCAGCTGTGACTTCTCCAAACTGCGGCGCCAGTTCGCCCTGAACAAATTCCTGTAACTGAAACAAGACAGAGGCAAAGAAATCTTCAAGAGATGTTTATTTTGCTTTTACTGTGGAAAAGTCTTTCAGTTTAAAGAGAAAAAAAAACTTCTTTCACCACACAATCAAAATCTTATAAATAATCTTCTGTGTTATAGATGGAGAACATCCAGACCTCTGTGTGCAGTCGGATCAGCTCCGTCTTGGCCATGGAGTTCCCCTTAATCAGACCTCTGATATGCTCCTGTCTGAGAACCTGGAGAGTCATGACACAAGGCAGTATTTTTTGGAAGCATGTAGAAAATGCCTGATCCAAGTGAGACACTGGCAGAAGTTGTGTGAATTCGCTCTTACCACCAGTTGTCTGAAGTCAAGGATGCTCTGCCACTGGCTGCGGAGATTGCTAAGGGCCTCCTGTCGACTTCTGGCATGTTGGTCAAGTTGGATACACCAGTCTCTGATATGATCCCTGGCGGCCCCCTGCATCACACACTGGAGTTCCATCTCTAAAGCTGAACTGGCAGCAACAAAGGAAAGACAAAGTTAAATATTTAAAACAACTGCAAAATAAATCTGTTCCATTTTTCCTGGGATAATACGCTTGTGGGAAACCTCATCAATAAACTTTACAGTGAACCGGCTTACAGTGCTAAGGTGTCGCTATGGAGCTCATCCGCAGTAACAGACACCTCAAGCTCAGCCTCCTTCTTGCGGGCCTGTAGCTGATCCTGGAGCTTCTGGACCCTGGAGCGAGTCTGGGCCAGTTCCACCAAACTCTGCTCCACCTCCTTCCAAGCAGCCTTGAACAACAATCGTGCAATTTCACAAATAAAAAGAAAAGATATTAGTATGTTTTCTTCCATTGTGGACTATTATATAATAGTGTTACGTTAATAGGTGTTTAGCACCTCTAAGAGTGTCTTAACTGAGGGCAACTCATTATCCTCTTCTGCTGATATGTCCAGTAGATGATCATTTTCATAGCGGAACCTGTAATCAAAATGCTAGATGAATACTTTGGGTTTTTATAGTCCTAAAGGAAGAGACAACACTATAATAATGTTTACCGTAGAGCTGTCACGTCCCGTGTCACATCTAGAGAGGACAGTTTCTGCTCTAGTTCCTTCTGCTCTCTGGATGCTAAAACCTCCAACGCTGAGAGGACGTGGTTTGGTGGATAACGACCCAGCATGTTCTGATGACATGAGTAACAACATGCTCATTCAACAGGAAATACAAAAGTACCAAAACGTCAAGTGAGATTTTGCCGAAAGACACCAACCTCCACAGCACTGAGCCAGTACTGAAACACGGCAGTCCTCTGTTCACGAATCATACTAAGAGGAAACAAAGAGAGAAGAGATTAATTCAAGAAAAGAAGAAGTTGATAATATCTCAAAGACAGTATTTTGTTGATTTCTGAAATACTGGATCCACTAGTCTTTACTGTTTGGCTGCAGAACGAGAAGTCTTCAGTTCACTCTCCTGTAAAGACTGATAGAAGTGGACCCTGTCGTCACACAGCTCTCTCACTTCACGCTAACAGGAAAAAAATAACACAAAAAGAGGATTTCCTTCGGTCAGCAGCTGAGGTATTATAGGCATCTTGGTCTACATTACTCAGATATGTGTGAATAATTGCTGATCAACTTCTTATTTTCGTATTTTTAACAGGTGGCCAAAGGACAAATAATAATAATATATTTAATTTGTAAAGCACTTCGCATTTAAATAAAGTGCTACAGGAAAAGCACCAATAAAAGAAAACATTAGTAAAAGAAAAAAAGAAAAACACCTGAAAGTCAAAAGCAACTTAGTGGTCATAGGCTCTATAAATAAATGTGCTTCTCCATCAGCTGTATTATTATGAAATTACTTTCAAGATGGCATTGCATAACAGAATCAATTGCTGTTTCCAATATAAGATGGAATTGGAAATTCTGGTTTAAGTTGTGTCTCTGAAATCACTCCCTATATAATACTTTAGGGTTAAGGTGTACAGTCAGTAGTTTACTCTATAGACATTTAATCTCTACCATTCACAGATGTAGATTCACATAACTGCAGAGCTTCAGCAGAAAGTGTCTCTGTGCAAACCACGGATACTTGGTTTTTGTTTCACTCTGAGAATTTTAAATGACTCCATTAATTACATGAATGTCACACTCAGAAACCAGACAATACAATAAAATGACTTATGGTTAACATATATGATAGGGAGTGATTTTGTACACAAACTGTGTATAGAGCTGAACTAATAGATTAGTTGTCAACTATTAAATTAATCTCAAATCATTTTTGCAAGACATAAAAAAAGACAAAACTCTCTGATTAAAGCTCCCAAAAAGTGAATATTTTCTGGTTCCTTCGCTCTTCTAAAACAGTAAAATTGATATCTTTGGGTTGTGGACAAACAAGACATTTGAGGACGTTATCTTGTGATAACAGCAATACACCAACAGTGCATATGCCAGACAAACTCATCTCAGTAAAATACAGAGCAGATTTAGGCAGAGCTTACCAGGACCTGTGCCTCTGCGGCAGCTTTGCGTTTGAGGCCATCACTATCACTGCCACTGGAAGGCTTATGATCAAACAGCACATCGATCTCGGCTTTCCTGCAATACATAACACAGTCCTTACTTGCTTAATAAATGATTAGTACGTGTGTATAAATTATCCCACTTTGATCAGTCTAATTTTTAACTTTCAATGTTCTGCCTTACCTGGCCACTTGTTCCAGTGTCTTGCAGTGCCCACTGATCTTTTGTGTGTCATCAGAGAGCACCTTACGGTCCGAGGTGCAGCGCTGCCTGAAGGCCTGGAGGAGCAGCTCTCTGCGCTGGCTGTCCTCCACCTGTGCCCAGGTGTGGCTGATGGACTGCTCTGTTGGTAAACAGTAAAAAAAAAAAAAAAAATGGGGATGCAAGAGATCACTTTAAAAGAAAATGGAAGAAAATCAAACTGTATGTGACAGACTTACCTTGGGTAGCCAACTGTTCCTCTGTACCACTGATCTGAGAGTCCAGGTGACTGATCTCAGCTCTCAGCTGCTCTATCTTCCTCTGTAGCTCTCTCTGTTTAGCAACCTCACTTTGGCCCTCAGTCTGCTTCAGCTGAGCATAACAAAACACCAGCAGATTAAAAACACACTTCATTTTCTGATAGTTTTCTCACTGAAAACTCCACATTGTGTGTCATCAAGATTATTCAAGTATCACATCCAGCAGGTAATTGGGAAAGGCAAAAAAACAAGCAGTAGCCTACCTCTTTGTCCTGTAGCACTTTGTACCTTGAAGATCATAAAGTCATGGAAATTGTTTAAATGTTTCTGGGGTGGTATGTGACAGCACAATGGGCAATTAACAGGAGAGTAGGGGTCAACTGTTTTTTCTTTGGAGGCGCTACCAAAACCAATAATGATGAATATCGATCTCTGATAATGTGCCAGGCTGATAAAGTCTACCCCTACAGGACAGAGAGAAGAAATAAGACGAAGTATAAAGGCAGTTTTGGAGCAGGGGCTTACGGCACTCCTCCAGAGAACAGTCTATGCATTCTCAAGCAATATGTTTTGCACAACATATTGACTCTCTACTGCCAAAGTGATATCTTTACTGAAATTTACAAGAGCAACTAAATGACTAAAATGTACACATGAAGTTGACATTATTATAGTGTAAAGACACTGGTGGGTGAAATCCTCAACAGGGCGTGAAAGGATACCACTGGAGATTCCCACGCATGACCCGCACGTTCCTGAGAAAACAGAGAAACCGTTACGAAGCTTATACATTATCACATCTGCCCAGTCAAAGAGTGCGAAGTGAAGCCATTCATCAGATGCCATGACGGTCTTTATTTTGACCAGACAACCAGGGACTGCGAGAGCACTGGGATGACAAGAAATCAGCAGTACCTGGACCATACATAAATGACAGCCCAGGAAGGCAGAGTTGAGACTAACCTTTGTTGAAAAACGTGTTGGATGACATATTTCCATATCGACTTCCCTGACCCGACACAGAGCCTATAAAACAAATGATCGCGCTTGGTCAACGCTGTAAAGTAGGAATCAAGTGACTTCTAATTGGGGAAAGATACTCACGTTTTAAAATAGCCGTCATTTGGCAGGCTGTCCGGAGGCAGACCAAACTCCTCTGTCGCCCAACGTTTCAACTCCTGCACAAGATTTCTGTCCGCCATCCTGACAGACAACAGACAGTAAACAACTTACTTGTAACGAGCGAGCTAACGTTAACTAGCTACAACAATAGGCTGTTTTTTTTTCTGTTAGCTAGCACAGTTTGCTAACGCCAAGTTCGCTAATTGTACTATTTAAACTTACTCTAGTCTTGTGTAAGATGCGTCTTTACTTTAATTCACATTAGTTAACTTGGTAATAGATTTTTTTTGTCATCTGCAATCCTCAAACTTTTAACCTCCCGCCCATTCACTGTATTTCCGGTTAGCAGCATATCCGCGGAGGCAGCGCCGCCGCTGGTTGGAGCCGCTTGTTGCCATGGATACACAGTATAAACCCCTCGTGATCAAAACAAACACTTCACTTTGGACAGCGACTAAATGAGTATGGCGCCACAAATATGCACGGATAAAATACATTATAGTTGATTTAACTCGAGTTAGCATTTTTTTCTCATTTTTCAAATACTCTTAAATCACTAGTATATGATCATTTTGATCACTTGTGTTGTGAATGCACTCTCCAATTGGCATTATTTATTTAAAGGTCAACAGTCAATTAAACGACATAATATTGAATTTAATAGGTGGATAAACAAAATTCAAGTGTGACAAATAAACACTGTAAAACCTCATCTGTAAAATACATTACAACAAACATTTTCACATGAATGAGCAGCATAAACTTCACACCAATGAAAAACACTGTAATTTTCAGATGTGGTACATACACAATCTAATCTAAAACAACAACAACAAAAGTGCAACTAAATTGTAGCGGTATTTGCAATGGTAATAATAATAACAATACTCTTCATTGTCCACAAATGTGAAAATTTGCCTTCAGCGTCACAGGATGGTTCTAGTAAATCAAAATACACACAATAATAAATAACACATCACGCACAGTACAGACAATAATGAACATGGTTTCAGAATGAATGATGTTTACGAATTCGGCAGAGACTTTTTTTTATGTTCTTGGTTGCTGCAGCAGTTCTGTAGCGTTCTCTCCAGTGTGGTCTTATGAATACTTTTTAAAGGGGATGAACAGGATGACAGGCTATTTTCTGGGCTTTTCGTTTTACCTGCGTTTGATAAATATACATCCCAGTTGTTTTAGCTCTTCCCCTATAATTCTACTGGCCACGTAATTCTCGACAGTCTGCTTTTGTTTCTCACAGCTTTGTGCCCATACAATTTACATACACTGCTCAAAATTAGTTAGGGATATTGTGATATTTTATTGTTTCACTTGTTTATTCTGTGGTATTAAAAGTTAAAACACTAAAATATTCTAACTTAAAACATATTAATCCAATTTTGGATTAGATACAGGCACTGCATTTTAAAAAAAGAAGAAAATATACAGAGTCAGACACCAGTCCATCAGTTCCATAATCGTTTATTTCTTCCTTTACTACAATGAATCAACCATGTAGTAGATGTCTAGATGCACAGCATTAGACTCTGTCCACAGGAGCAAAATTGCATTATTTCAGCCAACCACTCTCAACCTTAGTACTCTAGGATGACACTTAGCATGGTGCTCATACTGTAAAGGCCTTAGTAGGTTATTATGTCCTATGTTTTAGTCAAAAAATGTAATGGCATTTTTTTTCTCCATCAAAGCCACTGTGGCATTAAATAAACAAGACCTGAGTTAAACAAAAACCTAAAATGCTCTCTCCACATTATTCCACAACAATGAAAAAAGTATCGCAGTATTTTTAAGTAAGGCCAATGATTTCTTCAATCCATTTATACATTTTTTGTAGAGTAAAATAAATGACCACATTCATAACGAGAGCACAAGTCAAAAATAATTTCCCAAACAATTGTTAGCATGAAAAGAAAATTGCTCCGTTGCTCTCACTGTGAGTTCCTCTGTGATAAGATGTCACAAGATGTCTCAGCTTGTACTGTATGTCCATAGCACCATGTTGATGAGCGATCCAGTGGTGATGCCAGAATCCACTCAAATTAGAGTTTTAGAGTTTTAATATTTGCTTAAAGTTACCTTATCCTGGTGAAGAGATTTAAAACTGATACAGATTCCTGAAAGAAAGAAAACTTAGTTTACGGTGATGCAGATTATGAGGGGGTCTGAAAGTTGTTCCCAAAAAGTGCTTTCTCACCTTTGTTGACCTAGTTTTACTGAATACGTTCCAAAAGCGCAGTGTCTCATCTCCAGCTCCTGTCACTATTGCCTCACCATCGGGGGACATGGCCTAATATTCAAAAACAATAACAATAAAACCATGAATCTGCCTGATGTTCTGGCAAAACATAGCAGCTTTCCCTTTGACATGAAGACCAGTAAGATCACATTCTCAGGAGAAGGAAACTGACCAGGTAGAGCACTCTGTAGGAGTGTCCTGTGAGTTTGGCAACCTGAGTGAGAGCTGGATATTTCCACACCAAGATCTGGTTCTGAGAGTAGCCATGAGTGCTCACCTGCAAAAAGAGGCAATATTGTGATTTAAGGGGATGCTTTATGCAATTCACAGTGAAGACATTTTACATTTTAAGTTCTTTTAGACACATTGATGTTATCACTGCAAACAAACAGTTGTTGGTCTCCCGATGCATATTTGACACTGCGTGCCTAACATCTAAAAAGGGAGCAGGCAACACTTCTCCAAGTGTTAACAGGTGCATTTCTCACAATTAAATATAGAAACAGCGCAAAGGCCTAGCTCTGCCTCATTAGAAAAGTATTTACAAAAAATAACACAGCACCATATGGTGTCTTAATCCTGAAAAACACTTGAACTAGCTAGGGACTTTCAAACAGTTATGGATGTGCCAATTTATTACAGTTAATGTTAATCAAAAATATTTTGAGGGGTATAAACCTCATTGGACTTTTTTGCATGTTGTCGTTTTTATCACTGAAACTTAGTGGATATAGGTTTAGGAATAGGCAGTGTCACCAAATTGGACGGATCCCGACACAGAGATTAATTTCGTAGTGAGAAAGCTCTACAAGCTGATATAAATTAAGTACAAATGTAGAACATTGAGTAAATCAAATGTTTCCACCCTTTTTACAGTAGCTCTTCTAAATCATTACTGCCAGCATGTTTACAAGCAATGTAGCACCTTATTGTCAATCCAAGTTATACAACTGTGCATTGTCTTTATCTGGAGTCACTTACCAGCTCATTAGCATGTTTGGACCAGGCCAGGTTGCACACCTGAGAGCCGGTGTCTATACACTGCAGTGGCTGGGAGGTCAGAGTGTTCCAAAACCGGATACAGCGGTCAGCAGTGCCGCCCCCCGAGGCCAGCAGGCCGTGCTGGTGGGGGGACCAGGCAATGGCTTTGACCGCAGCCAAGTGATCCATGTATGTTTGCACTGGGCTCAGAGAGGAGTGGTTCCAAACCAGCAGCTGAGGTGACAATTAAAATAACATCAATAAATACAGTGAGTAAGTGCAGATAGATAGATAGAGGCAGGTTTATAAACAACAACAACAACAACAACAACAACAACCGTACCTTGTTGTCATTGCCACCAGAAGCGAGGAGCTGATGGTCAGTGCTCCACTTTAAACCACACACTTCCTGTCTGTGTCCCTGCAGCCGTCTCTCTGACTGGAGTGGAGGGGTCCTCACATCTCTCTGAAGAATCATACGATCTCGGCTTCCCGAAGACAACTGGTCTGCGTTCCATGCTAATGCTCCTGCAGACACAAAAAAAGTTTGATTACGGTTTGGTCACATTTGACAAGAATCCATAATTTCTGTCAGGGGACAACTTTTAAAAACTGCAGTCATCATTAACCCTCATCTTAATAACCATTTCCAGTTATCTTCTTTTCTTCAAGTTGTTTTTATTGTCACTTCATCATTCTTGTTAAGCAAACGTTCTCACCGACTCTAGCTGTGTGTCCTTCCAGGGCAAAGAGCTTCTTCCCAGCACCAGCGTCCCAGATCTGAACATAACCTTTGTGAGTCCCCACTGCCACCAGGTTACCCTAAAAACACAAAGAATCCTCTCCTTACAAAAGAGTAGCTGCACCAAACATCCAGCATGTTCCCAGAAGGCAGTAAGCTATGTGTACTTACCCTTTCGGACCACCCAACTGATGTGACTGAGTCTCCCTCTACCGATAAATCACACAACCTTGTCACCTGAGGAAAAGACAAATCAATTACATCAAACAATTCAAATTCTTTGTTTCAAAAATGTGTTGTGTAGACACTCTGCAGTACCTGGCTGGTACAGGCACTCCACAGGTAAACACATGTTCCCAGCCCGACACTGAGCACGTTGAGAGACGACCAGTCCACCAAGTTGAGGTAGAAGTCATCCTGCAGCTCCGGAGCATCCAGGACTTTAAAAGGGATCTTTGAGATCTTGCGAGTTGGCTTTCTTGGTGAACGCAGCAATTTCTGACTGCAAAAGAAAAAGATGGATGTTATGAAACCCTGATGCCAAAATCTTTAGTTTGGCTTTTTTGCAGTCGAGATCTAAAAACAAAATGCTGCTTATACCTTTTGTTGCTGACAGGTGAGAGGGAATAGGGGGAGATGTTGGTGCCATTGTCCGGTGATGAACTTTTGGTATTGAGTGAATACTGTAAAGATCACACAGGGACAGATACCGTCATACTCTCTACCAGCTTCATTAAAATAACCCAAACCACTGAATAAAAACTGTACACTCACTGAATAGTGGTGTTCTATTCCATCATTTTGTTTTCTTCCCCCACTCAGAGAGCATATTGTATGTGTGTCTGTTCTGACACTGTATGATTCATTTTGTTTGAATATATTTAAGGAATATAAGATGAAATGCTCATACACTGAATAGACTTCTCTTCTCTGGGGTTGATGGCTGTAGACGCCTGTCCTCTGTCTGGGGGTCTTGGATCTTTTCTATTCCTGCTCCCAGGAGCTCATTCTTCAGCAAAGCAGAGTAGGCCAGCCCATCTGCTACATGTGCAAGAATACCATTTTTTTTTTTACCACAATTTTAGGTGCATACTAAGAAATGTATTTGTGTCTGTACGGATTTAAGACAAATATTTACCTTTGATAGTATCAGAAGAAGCATCCTTTGTTTTTCTGTTCTGACTTGGCGACTTTTCATTTTCCTAAATATTAAAAAAATGTTATTGTTATTGATTAAAAGACACAACCTTTCTTCAAACAGTAATCAACTTCAACCAAACAATAACTTAGTAACACACAATCTCCTCCATAAATTTATCACAAAATGTTCTTACATTGATCCTGTGGAAGTTGATATTCCAGTTTGCCCCTGCTCTGGTCGGAATGAATCTGTCTCCAAGTTTGCTGGGTGAAGACAACGGGGAGGCGGTTGGTGTCCGACCATGCAGTTTCTGCAAAATTGACAAAGTATACGTGCACTTATTTATGAATGAAAGGAAATTTGGTCACTTTTTTGATCAGAATAATCTAACTTGACATATGTTAGAGTTAGATTAGATCAAGTTCAGTGTTGATGTACAAAATACAACATATACATAGAAAAGAAAGAAGTTACTCACAACAGGGCTCAAGTTGTCATTTTGATTGTTGATTTGGCGGAGTAGGCGATGTTCATATTCTGGATCCATCCTAAACTGAGATCCTGATCCCAAAGCCAGAGGCTGGGAGGTTGGAGACCTGTCCAACACACACAATAATGATTTCATCAGTTCAAAGGTGCAGTATGCAGTTTGGGCAAATACATTTTAATCAGAAGAGACTGATTTCATCTCTATGTGGTAGACCCTGCCACTTTTCTTGCCAAATAGTGTTCTGAAAACCTGTTCTTCCTCTGAGAACAGCATGTTTATTTAGTAATTATAATTAATGAAAATAATTATTTCTGAGTTTGTATGACCTAAATTTTGAGGTTGGATTTCTTTCTCCAAAGTAACATTGCACATGATATCTCAAAGCACTTTTAAATTATTGCTGTCCAACAGTTAATCCTGCCTTGTAAAATTCCCTTTAATTATTTTTTAGAAACTTAGAAAACAATCCTTCCAGTGTCTCATTTATTCAGTGTTATATATAACTCTTAGACAAACACAATGCTATATCTGGAGGAAAAGCAGGGTAACCAGCCGTTACTGTAACGGCACAACTAACTTTCAACCAGTGAAAAAGCAATGAAAGATATTTTTAAAGCCCCTTGTTCGAAATGTACTAAATGTCATCAAATACCTTGTTTACTTATTTAAAGCTATGTTTGTACTAAGCTAGCTCATGACAGCGTGAGCTAATTTAGCTAGTGGCTAATCTCATCATATTCACAACAGACAGCATACATACAAGAGCGAGCCAGTCCCAGAATATCAGCACACAAGCGCCAAACAGGAACAACACTTCTCGGATATATCAGATGAAATTAATCGATATGTTTAAAGTTATTAACCCTCAGATGTAATGTAGTTCACTTCAGCTGAGGTGAAAAGGACGGGTGCATTGTGGGACTTTTGTCACTCCCGTGACGTCAACCTCTCAAATCCAAACACGGAAATGCTTCAGCTGTTGTTACCAGAGAGAGATGAGCTAACTGACCAGTGTGGGTAAGTAGTGGGTTAGTAAGGGATCATGGTGTCCTGACAAGTATTTCGCAACCAAGACTACAGTACAATCTATCATAAACTGTACTGATACATTTGTAAATAACAGTAAAAGACTTCAGATAGTGTGGTTATCAGTAAGCTGCATTGACTGCTACACCTATACATGAAACATGATGGGAACTTATGATGTAGATCAAACTGAAAACCACTGTAATCATATATATATGTATATATATATATATATATATATATATATATATATATATATATATATATATATATATATATATATACACACATATATATACACGTACATGTATGTATGTTTATATGTATGTATTATACGGGTTAGCCCTTGTCATGACCAAGCACCAAACATAGAGGGCGTCCTAGTTCTACGTTCAAACTCTGCAGAGCAGCTGACGACTGCACTGCTCTGTGGCCTAACGTTATTGTACATACAGCGGTGGAAGAAGCATTGAGATTTTTTTTAAAAAAAACGCATTTTATCAAGTAGCCAAGTAGTAAAACACATACAATCTTGAACCTTAACCAGCCCTTAAAAAGGAAACAAAAGAATGACAACATAATAAAATAAAAAAATAAACACAACACCACAAAAAACTATTTTTTCAATGGTAATTGTGGAGTAATTTCCTCCATAACGTACACCTGTCTCAGTCTCTTAGTCCATTGTTGCACTGCAGGGGGTAGATTCTGCAACCAAGAAATGATTATCATTATCCATGCAATTAATAATCAACACCTACAGTATATACAAGTTTATCCCCATAGAGTTAACCTTTGGGTACACATCCTAACATACAATAAAGTGGATTGGAATGACCAAAAGTCATTATTTATTAGTTTATTTGTATCTTATGTTGATAATCTAAAGTTGCAGTTAACACTTTATGTAACTGTATGTAGTTATAGGTAAGTTAATAGTGAACAAAAAACTAAATGCTTTATGAACCATTTATAATCATTTGTAAAGGTTTACAAACACCAGTTACCACTTTATAACGGTCATCTAAAAATGTTTATAGATGAACGACACATTATTTATTTTACCAGTCTGCAAAATAGAAACTAAAGCTAACAAAGTGGAGGTGGAGGTGTAAAGTAGCATAGAATAAAATACTAAATTAAAACACAAATACTTCAAAATCTCTTAAAATACTTAAAGGTGCACAATGTATTTTCAAGGAAAAGAAATTGAACAGAAATAGCTACAGTTGTACAGTTATAGTTGCTCCATTGCCATATAAACAAGATGTCCTCGAGAGGAATAAGGTCCCCAGAATGCAGTTTGACGCTAGAAAGGTAGCTACTTAGAGGGGTCCTGCAATCATAAACAAATTAAAACAGTATGAAATTGTGTTGTCCTTTGAGGACAGTTCATTCATTCAGTTTATTCAATCATGAAAATCAATAAGTGAAGATTTTTCTGTTCTCTTAAGATATCTTCATTACATGTGCAATCACAGTGCAATTTTAAGTACAGTCCTAGAATAAAGGTGTTTACATTAGAACTTTTTACTGATTCTGGTGGCCCATTTGAATAAAAGATGACAGTAAAGCAAAGTAAACTAAGTGTTAGTGCTGTACTGTACCACTACAGCCTGAAGCTCTTTTCTTCAGGCTGTCAGACCCCTCAGTTTATCCTCAGCACTCCACCATGGAAGAGAAA
The DNA here is from genome assembly GCA_963678695.2 of Diplodus puntazzo. NCBI lineage: Eukaryota > Metazoa > Chordata > Actinopteri > Spariformes > Sparidae > Diplodus > Diplodus puntazzo. Next base: position 15,355,261 of record OZ023163.1, read on the forward strand.
ACTTTTAATTTCATGACTTATCTAACCCAGTTAAGTGTGGTCTGGTAACAGGCATAATTACAAAGAAATATCCTTCTTGTGAATGGTCTTGTTTGCTTAGGTCATAAAGAGGCATGTTGAATGTTTAAGAAGTCACATTCCACTGCTGTGTATTTGGCCCAAGTCTTAAACCAGCCTCTGACAAACATACGTTCCTTCGACGCATCAATAAAAAAGGATAGATGTGGATCTCTGTTGGAATTCATCGAGGACATCAATAACAACACATGCAGATATAAAGATTTAATAGAAGACCGACTAAGATTAACTTTTTTAAAATTTTAGAAATAAAAGTAGTAACTAATATGATCTGATGTTCAAAAGAGAGATTCTCCTTCCACTTTCAGATCATATTGTTCAATACAGGACATTTTTCCTGTAGCTTGCAGTGTGATGCCTTGCTCAAGGGACTCCTCAGTGAGGTGGATGCATCGAGTCTGTGGGATTACAGATTCCCCTCACTGAACAGTTTTGGGCTCAGAGAACAGTGAAATCACAACTGCTCTGCAGGCGTGTGATGAAATATTTGATAATCTAATCAGTTTTCAGTTCATGACAGTTCAGATGTATTTTTAGATCTGACGGCCTGGCCTCCTATTTTAGATTATACCGCAACAGGATTATAAAATTCACAGTGTGCGTATTTGAGTGTGTAGTTAATGTTTGGAGTTTGTTTTTGTTCCCATCTAAAAAAAACATAGCTGAATGTACTGCTCTGTCCCTGTCCCCTCTCCCTGTTCCTATACAATAATGTATTCTCTGGAGTGCACTTGCTAATGAGCATGTGGCTGTAACAAAAGAGCGAGCACTGTGCCTTTAATGTTGGCAAGTGTAGTGATAATAATCACACACTGAGCGCACAGTGGGCCCCATGTGAACTTCGCTGTGTGCTTACCGGTGAGGGAGCCAATAGAAATGTACCACATCAGACACACAACATAGCTCTACAAGTGTGAAGGAAGCACCCCCCTCTCTGTCTGTCTGTCTGTCTCTCTCACAGACACACCCACACAACACTGGCGCCAACAAGCAAATCCCCCCCCCCCCCCCCCCCCACATCCACCACCACCCCCCTTAACTGACCTCTAATTATGTCATGCGAAAAAGCTGTGTCCCATTGAAAAGCTCTCTTAATCAAACCCAATTAATTCCGCTATTTTCCCTTATTGTCCTTTGCAAGGAACGCGTCCTTCCAATAAGACTGTTAACTCCAGCCGTGGCCCTTTCAGATCTGCTGGTGTGCAGGAGCGAAATAATGGACTGCACAATTAATCAATTAGTCATTAGGGACTTAGTTGTTCTTAATGACCACAGCAACGTGTAGCAGAGGTGAGTCAGGGCTTGTCATTCTATTCTCAACGAGGCTGACATCTTCATTGCTGTGACCTTCAGTACAAAGGAAAACATGGTAGAAAAACATGAAAATGTGCGAATGTTAGTTATGAATTTGCTGCTTTATAATGCTGTTGCTCTGATCATATAATTACAAACACCTATGATTTCCTCATTTATTTGTATTGTTGTTTTTAGGTTTTTGGGGCTGGTCCAAGTAAAGTCTTTGTAAAAGAATGTAATCAAATTACTGCTTTTTTTCTATATAGCTATACAACTACCTACTTAATGATAAAGGTCTTTCAGTTCTTACAAACTGATGGCAGGGATGTCCCGAGCCAGTAGCTCATGAATGTGCTGGCAGCAGCAATGTCATCTTATTTGCTGATAGGCCATTTTTGAATATCGTCCGATACAGACGATTGGCCAATAAATCAGTACAGGTCTATTCTTTGCATTGTTTGCTCCGACACCTCATGAAAGGCCCAAGACATTTATTGGTTGTATGTAGGGATGTTTCAACAGTAATCACCTCATCATTGTGTGAAGAGACAAAATGATGAGCAAATTTTATTGTCCCAAGTGTCAGGGCAACATGTCTGGAGGATTAAAGACTGTGTTCCTGTGTTGCCATGTTGTGATTTATTGTTCAACATCAAACAATATGTAGACAGATTGATTTTCTCTATAATCCAGATATCCAGATTAGATTAGGTTTTGGATGAGTACATATGTACAGTAAGGCTGTTGCAAAATAAGTACATCAGCCCTGCAGGAACACTGAGCTGTAGCAGTGTTAACATCATTTATTAGACCTCATGGACTTATCATACTTATCATGGTAGTCTTTTACTCAAAATATTTCATAATTTAAAGAGTCAGGGACAAATTTGAGAGGTAAAATACAAAAATAACAGCAAACATTTTATTTGGCTCATATTTGGAAACATTAAAGATTTTACGTAGCAGAGAAAAACTCTCAACCAGAACTTTTTTTTTCTTTTTCCAGCATGTTGATCTGCTGCTGCTCTTTTTCCCATGCTTTCTTTGTGCGACTCACTCCCGCTCAACGCATGCCTACCCTGGCCCCTGGCTGTGGCCATAGCCCTGACCCGGCCCCAGCTGAGCAGTGCCAAGCTGTCCAGAAGTTAGTAAGTGTCTGTTAAGGCCCGGCTCGGCTCGGCCCGGCCCGGGTACTAATCCTCGGGGCTGTCAGAGGACCCCGCTCTGAACTCATCCTGCAACACAGGAAAACGCTCTAATTGGGGGATTTTCTACATCATTAACTCTGATGAGCAGCCATCCCACCCTCCCTCCCTCTCTTCCTCTCTACTCTTACTCCATCCAACCTCACCCCCACCTCCCCCCTCACTCCCACACTTTTTCCCTTCTTAATCTCTTTCTTAATGTTTTCTTTTTCTTTTCTCCCACTCCGACTTCCTCACATTCTCTGTCTCTACTTTCATCCCTTCTTGACCGAGACTTTTTTCCCCTCCTTTTTCATCCATTCAACATAATGATGCTTTTTTCTGTTCTCTTTGGGAACATTATGACCTGCAGTCCATATAACAGAAACAACATGTGAAAGAAGTGAAAGTGATTCTCTCTTTAGATTTTCACGTGCACTTGTCTATGAACTGAAAAATAAAATGTACGTGATCGGTGAGATTTGAGCTGAAATACTGGCTTCATTTTGTTTTTCTTGAGTCAGGTCACATGATTCATAACTGCTTTATTTTTGTTCAATATTGACAATATTGTGCCTCCCATGCTTTACCATTACATTTGAGTGCAATAAGCAACACATTTGCAATCTTTGTAAAACCAAGTGGGTTCAAAATCAATCACTGTTCTGAAGAACAGGTAGGACTCCTCAAAACATCTGGATGAGAACATATTCTGTCCACTGCTTCATCAAAAAAAGGTTTATAACTAGTTTCCCTAGTTGCAACAATTAAAAAAAAAGAATTCAGATAGTTGGAATTGAGTTCATAGGTTTAGGTTTTTGCCACTTTAAAAAAAATAAAATGAAATACTGGTAGTAGTAGTTTTGACGTCATGTCAAAGACGTCTACTGAAGTTAACATGCTCACCAGCTAGCCTCTGTCTGTCCTGTCTCGTAGCGCCACTTTGTCACTCAAAACAGCCGATAGTGAGTAACTGTAGTGTTATTCTGCTCTTAGTCCAACATGAGAGGATGGAGATGTAGCGTCTTGAGGCCAAGAGACCACATTTAGTCAGCAAAGAAGGAAGTGACAGAAATAGAAGTAGGCAATAGTAAGCGTAATAGCGTTTACACTAAAGGAGACAGCTCTTGGTGATTAAACTTATATATGGCATCTTTAATAGAACTGATGACGCAATTCATAATTTTGGTTCTTGTACTAATGCAGCGCGGAGATGTTGAGTCACAACTCGGGAAATGAGTTAAAAAATATTTTTCTATAGTGCAACAACCAGATTTTTAAAATTTCATCCAGATGACGAAAAAATAGTCGTTGAAGATTCTGGTAAGGCCTCCATAACCTCTCTGAGTGTTGCTGCACAAGATATTTTTTATGTGAGCATGTTTACATAAATACTGACACATCAGCACACATGCATCTATATAGCTAAATAGATACATACATGCTCTGTTTTGTTTTTGTTGTAAGTTAAATGACCTTCTGGGTTTATAAAAGATCAGCAAGTATTTATTTTTCTGAAAATCAGATGCCTAGCCATGTGACTGGAATGTAATCTTAATTCACGAGAGGCACAAACCAGAAACACACCACTGGAGTGTGATGTACTATTTAATCACCTCAGGAAAACATTTCTCTGTTACATCTACTGGCCTGGCCATATGGCCTGTGTAGTGAGGTCCTCCATCTGTCCAAGAAAGTGATTCACACGCTGAGGAGGCCAGCTAGCACGGCGGCACCGGTCCCTCTGTGAACATGTGTTGCAGCGGCTGAGCCTGCCGGCCTGCCTGCCTGGGGGCAATTAGGGAGTCGGGCCCTGCGGTCAGAGGGCCCCCTGGGAAGCCCTGATTGATTGGAGTCTCATCTTCCTAACAGGCTGGCACCCTGCCACCAAACCGTGGAACAGCAGAGAGGATTGGGAGGGGTAGAGTACAGAGAAAGAGCTCTTATATGACAGAGAGAGACAGGGCACAAGTGTTGGAGGAAAAGAAAGAAAAATGTCTCTGCCCATGTATGTCAGATGATAACGATTACACTGTAGTAATCTTGGACTGCTCTGTGTGGGAATGAGTGCACAGGTCAACATGAAAGAACTGCAGTAAGAATGTGGAGATACATATTCTATCAAACTATATTTATTTTCAGCAGATCGTCATCCTTTCCAGAATATGGACATCCAGACAAAATCAAAAAGAAAGAAAACAATGAAATCACTAAAGGACAGATTTAACTAATAGGACATGAAAGAAACAAAACAGCCGTACAAGAAAAACATCCTGCATGTTTTCAGATACAAAAAAAACCCCAACTAAAACTGTCAAACTTCTAGTACAGTTTTGTCAATTCTCTAACCTTTGGCTTGTTCTTGGTCCAAAATGACATTTATGTAACAATCTAAAAAAGCTCTTAATGTGGAAGCTAATCCTCATTTCCTCTTCCTCTACACTGTCCAACAGGGAGTCTAAACATCACTAACCAACAACATTTAAAAAACTACAAATGGACAACTGAAGAGCAGCAGAGGTGAAACTGTGTTTATCCCTCTCTGAGCAGATTTAAAAATCAACCAGAAATTACATGATATTATTGTTCTTGTAGCTGAAGTTCATGTGGATGCATCACTTTTGGGTATTGGGTATGGGTATTCATGGGGTAAAGATTTGTCTCAATTTTTGATACAAAAATATATAAAATGTCACTGAAATTGCACTTCGATTGTTTCATAACAAAGTCAAAAAAAGTTAACATATTGGCTAACCACTGAGCTTTTCTGGCTGTAAATATTTATTCACGTGAGATGCTGAAATGTCTCAACACCAAATTCAAATCTGTTCAGTTCTATGGCTCATAGAAAACACATAGTGGTCGGGTTTGATCTTCCATACCTTTCAGACAATTAGAGCTTGACTCTGTAACAGATGGTAAAAGACCAATATTGTGTCACTAATGACCATAGCAGCTACAATACACGTTTCTCCTCCTTTGATTGAGAAAGAAAAAAAAAACTTCCATGACAAAATGGTTACAAGGGCCTATTTAGTGCAGCCCGAGACCCCCACCCCCACCCCCACAGTTTCAGACAAAGAGGATACACTTGGATCAATTGTGCTGAACAAAGACTAAACTATGTGGGGTGACGCATCACACAGGGCTCTTTCTGTTGCCCTGCACGTACACACAGCCACCCAACACTGAGCTGCCAACAGGTCTTCTCCTCCCGCAGCCACTCAAGCAAAAAGAGGGTTATTCCGCTCACTGGCACAGGGGTGGCAAAGTTTTTACTTTGGAGGGCTGAAACTGGAACTTAGTGGTGGACCACAGGCCAGAGCAAACACCTATTGTGTTCTTTTGTTAAGATGCAAAATGATACCAGTTCCAAAGTTCCCTTCACTTACTGACTTCCTGCAGAATATTAAAATAATTAAGGATCCTACATATTTAAAGAGCATTTTTACCTAAAATAATAATTTAAAGAATGTAAAGAATAACAATTCATATATTTTCTTTAAAGGTGCACTATGTAGTTTTTGGAGAAAAAAAAAAGTAAAACTCAGAGAGCTAGTATTTACATTTTTTATATTTATTTGATGAATATATTTTCATAGCTGAACAAACAAGACGTCCCTAGAGGAGAAAATGATCACCAGAAGTAAGCCGCTGTGCTCTCTTTTTGTTCAGTCATTAAATGAATCTATCAGTAAAGATTTTTTTACAAAAGCTACATAACACACCTTTAAAAATGAATTGTAATTCTATTTTCACTACAAACATTTGCCGGGCAAAATCGAACCTTACTGCAACATACAAACTTTGGCCAGCCCTGCATTCGCCTTTCTTCCATTCATACTTTCTTCTTTAAAGCATCTCTGCACAATTCAGAAAAAAGAAATATAATTGTGCAGGATTATTTTTTGGTATATTCTCAGGCCTGGTCCACATAGAAGGTGCCATCCCATCTATGACTAGCATAAATGTTCCTATTTTACAGTTTGTGACCCAATAACTGAGAGATTCTCCCCTCCATGTATACTGGGAACCACTGCAGTAGGCCTCACTGGTCCCCCATGTTCCTCCAGTTATTCCAGGGTGTCTAAGATAAATGGTCACGTATCTAAACTGAGAAGTCAGTAGGTAGCAATTTAAATGCTATAATTGGGAGATTAGCTGACCCATGAAAATGAAGCAATTGGATTAATTAGTAAAAACACCAACTTGGTGGCAAAATGGGAAAAGTAAAGAATGACCAACTGAGTGTCGGATGTTTTTGTCTGATTCGATTGTTGATGGCTGAAAGAAATAACAGGAAAGAGATGAGAACAATATCATCCCCATATTTAGGTGACTGTCCTGTTAGCATGCCTTAAAGGTGCAATATGTAAGAATTTCAGTTTTAAACAAACAAAAACTAAAATTATCAACAGAATATGAAATAAATTACAGTTGACGTTAGCATGCTAACCAGCTAGGCCTTTGCCTTAAGAGGTGATTACAAACAACATCAACACTTTCCCGATGCTCTGAGCTCCCAGTGCAGGCAAACTCAGCTAATACTGCCACTAGCTGCACAGTTAACTGAGCTTACGAGCTAACAGCAGCTACAGCTAGCAGCAGTAAGCCGCTACGTTTGGAGTTGTTTGGCGATGGCCAATTTCGACATATTGCATGGTCAGCAGGGAAAGAAATAAGAGCAATGGTCACCAAGAAGTCTGTTGTAGCACCCAAGGCAACGCTCAACCCCAAGAGATTGGAGGGAGAAGTGATATCTAGTAATTGGTGGTTTAAATCAACAATTCAGCAAAACTGTAGACTTGCTTCATGTCCTTGAGATGAGGCAAAATTAAAAAAAAAAAAGATAAAAGAAAGTTCCAAGAAAGTCCTACAATCCCCAGCTTTCGTAGTTCAAGATGCATTTCCTTTTGCTCTGTGGGTAACAGACATGTCATTGTCATTTTCCAGCATTTCACTCATTATCTGTTACCCTGAACCCCAGGAAACAACTTCAGCATCTCCCTTTCCATCATTCACATGGACTGCCAGCTTTGTTAGTCACATGGGTTGCCAGGTCTTGTCCATAGACTGGATGTGTTCCTTGGCTTTCATTCTGAGTGCTGCAATACTCGAGCTGCGCTGGTCCACGTCCTCCAGAGGGTATTTGTCAGGGTACGGTGCCGGACACTGGTAGGGAGGAGGAGCCATACTCTGCATCCCCTGGCCCATGGAGGGATGAGGGTGAGAGTGAGAGTGAGGGTGAGGGTGAGGATGGGGGTGAGGATGAGGATGAGAATGGGGAGTGGAGTTGAGGAAGTTGTGGCTGGGGTAGCTGGGCTGGAGGCCTTGAGCTGGACCCATGAAGCCCGGGATGCTATGGACCGGTGTAGCGCTGGACAGGGGAGAGGAAAGCCAGGGGTCCAAGGGGAGGGAGTTGGTCATCGGCCCCATGCTGGTGTGAACTGGTGCTGGGCGGTTGAAGGACAGCATGGGCGAGTCATGGAGCTTCATGGTGCTGGCGTCCATCTTTTCCTGCCGACGCCATTTAGCTCTGCGGTTCTGGAACCAGACCTGAGGGACAAAGGTTATCATGAAGTATACCTGAATACAAGCTGTATGAGTGCATGATCTGCCTTTCTTTGATCTCAGTGTATTTGTTTGGAGATTTTTGGAACTACAAGTTCATCTGATCATGGCAAAAAAACATCTCACAGAGACACTTGAAGAGGAAGAGAGATAGACTGGCATTCACCTGATGGAGAGCATCAGTGTTGTGTCTGGTACCATGCTAATATGCGTTTCCCTTTACCATGACATCAAAAAGCAACATTCTGTCTACTAAATCAGTAAGTAACACTAGCCAGGCTGTTAGCAGTCGCCATGTTGCTAAAGCCATGTTTGTGTCAATGTTGATACCACAGCAAAACGCAAGGAGGGGGGAGTTTGAAATGTCTATATCTGCTGAAAGCTGCCAAAAAATGAAGTTAGAATAATAACTGAATCATAGGCATCAGCCACTGATGGAGGCCTAAATGCTCCTGAAACTTCCAATGAACAGCCATTGTGCGAGAGTAACTACCTACTGTTCCGCTAACTTCATCCTCCTTCTGCTGAGTCCAACTTCTTTAAAACCATTAAAGGAACTGTTACGTAGTTGAGTAGATGATGACTGAAATTCCATTTTTGGGTGAACTGATCCTTTACAATGTCTCTCTGTTTACATTTTGGCTATTTGCCACTGTCCTCTGTCCTCTAAAGACTACACCTATCTGTCCATACAACTCAGCCATGATGTTGGTATCTTGTGTTGTAAGTGTCATGGTTTTGGCCGTGAAAGTCAGGGTTTCCCCCCTCCTTTTCCCCTCATATGCTCCTCTCTCTCTCTCCGTGTTTGTGTGTGTGTGTGTATCTGTGTTCATGGGCCTGACTACCGGTTCCTGCTGCAGTCTCTTCACCCCTCCAGTGCCAGATCACGTTCAGTAATTATACCTGCGCTCTTTGAAGCCTCAGTGTTTTTTCTCAGTGTTTCTAGTGACTGCCAGCTACGTTTTTTTGCTTAAGTCATTACTAGTGTTTTCCTCTCTCCTCGTGTGCAGATCCTCCAAAATCTCTCTCCTCAGCTCACCTTTGGACTGATCTCTGTCTCTGACCTCTGCACCTGGGTCCGACAAAAATACTCAGCCTTAACAATAAGTTGGCCGCTGGAAGCACGCACCCTGTTTATGCAACTGGTGCAATCTTATCACCTCAACACTGAGAAGCCAAAGGTTAAAGTCTTGGCGTGTTTCTACTGTTCTCAAGAGAACCTAAGGATTTAGAAACACCCCAACTCTTTAATGTCCAGCTTGTAATGTGGTTGTGTAATTATATTGCTATACTATTATATGAGTTCTTGCTCATGTAGACATAATAACCAGTCTTTATTAGAGACTTAACTGACTTGCATCCATTTTTGTTGTCAAATGATCTCTGTGATGTCTACTGTTATGACGTGTTCAGATCGTCCTACCTGAACTCTGACCTCCGGGAGGTTCACCTTCATGGCAAGCTCCTCACGGCTGTACACATCTGGGTAGTGGGACTTCTCAAAGGCACGTTCCAGCTCGTGCAGCTGGTAGGTGGTGAAGGTGGTGCGGTTGCGCCTGTGCTTCTTCTTAGGCTGGTCTTCTTGGCCCGACTCCGGAGACTTGCCTTCATCGCTCTTGACACACTTCCTCAGCTCATTCAGTTCCTCTTCACACTTGTTTCCATATAAGCCGGTGTCTGTTCAGAGCACAAGAGAAAACAATCAGAAATGCAATTTTCCATTCTTCCAGTCTTCAAGGCTTCTTTTTTGACAGTTGTAATTATAGAGACAGTATGATGCATATGTGAACTCTACTGTAGAATAAAAACAAATGTTGAGTGGGAAGTTGAAATGAAGAATGACGTGCTCACTTTCCACTAGAGCAGACATTAATTTGACACCTGCAACAATAGGCTACTGTAGGTCAGTGAAGCAAGCAATCCCCTGAACTTCAATGAAGCTCGAAAACATTCCTAATGGGATTTAGAAAAGTTGTTTCCAATCTTCTCCATAGGTAAACTGTCCTCTGTAGATGTTTAAAAAAGTTGCTTTTAATGGACTGAGCTGTGCCTCACATTGTTGTTTCCACTGCATCACATACATTATTTAACAATGCTATTGACAGCGGACTAAAAAAAAAAAAAACACTCTTAGTTCATTCCCACAAAAATATACCTTCGCTGAGATGCATCCACGTCCTCGTTAACATTTACTTTTAACAGCCGAGAAATGCAGGTACCATTACACAGCAGAGTGACGTCTGTCAGGAGGAGACTTGACCAAATTAGTCTAATCAGCAAGTAATTGAATTAAACAAAGCACAAAGATGATGATCCGACAATGAGATCAGTTGCTCTCATGAAGTTGCTACTCCAGAGGGGTTTATCTCTGCCAGGATCAGACGTTAAACAGGTGCTAAACACGACTCAGGATGTGATGGAGAACATGTCACAGAAAGGAGGTTAAACTGACCATTGAATACCTTCCTGGAAGGAATATTAGAATTCACATTTAGTGTAAGAAGTCCAAATTTGGCATCTTAAATAGAAAGAAGCAATTATGTGGTTGTGATTTGGCCAAGAAAGAATAGTGGAAGAATTCAAAATCTGGATTTCATTTGAAAAAGCTGGTCTGCGAGGGGGACAGCTGCACCGGTGTTGGATCATCTGGGTCCCTGTCTGTCTTTCCCACGTCAGTTTTCAACATGGCGGCCTGGTTAGAAACCTTCTCCCGGCTCTTCAATGCACTAAAAATATATTTTTGGAAAAGTTTTAAACAAGAAATAGACTATGCAGTAACAGAATCTTGATTCAAATTGCGTCCAATTTGCCTAATTTTATAGATCAACCAGAGTTTCATGAGCAGTGTGTGTTCAAATGCAGCTTCCTTTAACCCCCAAACTTTACCAAGTGAACGACATGCACATTTGTTTTGGTCTGAGATTCTGGTGCTCTCGTTCGATATCTAGTGACAGGCAATGTCGTACATTCACCTTTAAGCTCACATGGCAAACTTCTCCCTACCAACTCCTGCAGGGAATATTTGACTCTACAGCTGCTAAATGCTCCACTCTGGTCACCAGCTAGTTGCTATCTGTGTCTGCCTGCTGATTGGTGCTGAGCAGATTGTATAAAACTGTTGATTGTAGCCGCAGCCTTTTCATATTAAATGAGTGTTTCAAAGTCAAACATAAACCTTCACACGTAACCACTATGGGTTTCAATAAAAATGTTTCCTATTTTCGTACTTTGGAGTTTGTATTCCGTCCACCTGCCACTGCATCAGTAAATCAACTGATCCGAATGTAACTGTGAGCATGTCTCTGTGACTGAGACATGTTGATGGAGATAAAGGCGGGGGACACTGTGCTCTTTCAACTGGCAAACGGGAACAGAGGCAAAGGCAAAGCAGGATTTTTTGAGGGTTCATTTATCCACCTCTCATTAAGCAGCTATGACAAAGGCCAGGCTCTGACAAAGGCAGAGGTCAGGTCTGGTTCAGTGACCAGCTCTTGGCCTGTCAGACCATCGCAGCCACTGGTCTGAAGGCTGCCCACTGTTTATCAGCCAGCAGAACATCTCAGCGCAGAGAGAGGGAGGTGGGGGGGTGACTGACACCAAGCACAGAAAAGTTGCTCATTCAGGGGGAACTGCGCTGACTTCACAGGAGAGTTACACACAAAAGAGTGATGTCATTGGTGTTGATGTATGTTAATCAAGGGAAACGAACGTCCCCTCCCCGCATCACTTAAAATCATTTTTCTCATTTGTGCTTCTGCCACAAAATCACCATCCACCACCTGCCAGATCCCGCAAGTGAAAATAGCTCCAGATTAAACGTGATGAATTTGACTCTGAGACAATACGATAACAATAACACCCGAATGAACTACTGTACAATCTAATCTGCAGAAGAGAAGATTAGGGGAATTCCACAGGGGGATGAGATTGGGCTTGGGGACATAAACCTCCCCGCACCATTTTGTTCTGTGAGCTATCTCTCAATCTCAGCCCACCAAACCAGTCAACAGGTGATGGTGAATCTACACGTGAGTCGTTTTGCACAGAAATGCTGCATCCATTGTAGTAAAAGTGCCTTGTCTATGTCAGATGCCTATTTTTTTATCAAACAATGGTTCAAATAATGGAACAAAAATGATATTAAAAACTGTGATTCAGACGTCTCGTGTCCACAGAGGCCTGGCTGCTGCTGTAGGACTGATTTCAACACTTTGTCTCCTCACTTGAGAGTGCTGATGATGTGATTTTGCTAAAAATGATCTTAAAAGATCTTTCTTTTCTGCAACTTAGTGCACCTTTAAAGTTTTCCATAGGAATTTCGTTCTTGCTCTTGAATAAGTTTTGTTTGGGCTTTCAAAGACTGAAATATCCTTACGTCAGTGCTGCAAAATCAATTCAAATCTCTCACACGGTGAACCCAGAGTGTCGCACTTCTCCAGCCTTCCAAGAGCAGAAGTGCTGCTGTATGATCGATATCCCTCAACATCTCTGAGTTTAGAAGCAAAACAATCGGATGCTTCTCATACTTTTTCCTCAATACCAAACTCTGAAGTCAGATCAAAATAATATTGATAATTTATGGTGCAGAAAAACTTCCGCCTTGCCTGGATGGAGACAAGGATCTCCAGCATCCCCAGCTGCACTCACCGTGGTACTGCTGCTCCTGCTGCTCGGTGCTGCCGTTCCTTAGAGACGAAAGGTGCCCCCCGTAGGTCGAGTGTGAAGAGGGTTCCTGCTGCTTCCCAGGCTCGACCAGGCCATCTATGTCCGCTTTATGTGGCCGTGGTGCTCCGCCGGGGCTGAGCAGGGGGTCCTGGTCTTTACTGAACCCTAGGATGACATCAATGCTGTGGACACGGCCCCCCGCAGCGATGCCCCCACCTTTCACCATTTCGTGGAAGTTACTGGGTGAGAGGCAGCTGTCGTCCACCATGCTCATGGTATCAATTGATAAATGCATTCGAGCGTCTGGGCACTGCGATCAGAAGGAAAAGAGGTTTACAGTAAGAGGGAGACTACAGGTTGAGTAGTAAGTTGGAGATCACCTGGTTACCTCAGATGATTCTCTGTCCTCTCGCCATCCATCTAAACCCCGCTTATCCTCAGCCGAGACACAGGGGGTTAACAGTCTGTCCCTTATACTCTGAAAGCTTCAGTACAGACTGAAGACTGCTGCTGGACACACAAGGGTCTCCTTGATCCATACTTTTAACTAATTTTATATGAATGATCAGCACTAACAGCCCTACAATGTGAAATGTGCAGTTAATTTAATCTTTTTATGCAAAACAAATGCAGCATTTCCTCAAATTTTTTAATTTTTAAAAATCTTTTTTAAATTGCATCAGATTTAGAGCATCTCTATTGGAATTAGAGGCGTTGCCACATAAGGATATCAAAAATAATCTTGTTAATAACAATGAAATATTGATATCGTGTTAATAATACACATATGATAATATCGTGCGAATAATCCAGTGGAGGTCACCTGGTCGCCATTTCACTAGTAACAGAGTTGGTAACTTATTTTCCAAAAAAGAAACAAAACACAGTAAACTAAGTGACAGATACATTTGGAGGCTAGCATTTATTTTTCAAATTTTTATAGATTAGTGATGATATCATTATCGTGAATTCAATAACTGCATAGTGAAAATCTGACAGCCTTAATTGGAATAAAAACATACTTAATGACACAGACAGTATCTTGTCATTCGACTGATGATTGTTGTTTCCCATCATAGTTCATATAGATTATATAGATATATAGAAGTATATATTATATATATAGAAGTGTGATGTCTGCAGTTACTGACTCTTTCTACACAGAAATGAATTCACAGATTAAATTACTTTAGCATGTTTGTGAAAAACGAATTAGGTTTTATGTGCAAAAAAGTTGGAAAAAGGGAGAATCCTGATGAAAATAAGGCTTTTGGCTTATCCTGGGACATCCAGCACATCAAGAATTGATGTAAATTAATAAGTAAAACCCATAATAAAGAAGAAATAAAGATAATAAGTGAGAGAGAAAGAAGGGCAGTTTTTCTGCGTTGAATTGGTACACAAAATTGTTCCTGTATTAGATCTACAGATGTGCAAAAGAGCTCCTAGAGGAGTAGGAGTGTGTGGTTTTGATAAAACTGATTATTAATGTTTTTTCAGTACAGCCCAAGATTGACCTCCTGAACACAGATCTCCACGATCAGGCACTTGCATGACAAGTAACAAAGCCAAAATTCAAGTGTGACAGCTATAAAACAAGGCAGTGGTTGAGCTCACCTTTTGGAAGTGAATATGTTGAACTGTTGCTGATGCCAGTGCTCCACCTGTTCCTCTCAGCAGCTCGCCCTCCAACTTCACTCTTCCCAGATCCGCACTGTGCACGGCTCGCCTTCACTCAGCCGACTCTGCTCACCTTGCATCTCTCTTTAAATAATCTCTCTATGTAGCCAAGAGTCCTGACAGAGAAGCTCCAATAAAGCGAAACTAAATAAAAAAGGCAACCAGTGCAAAGGAAGACTCAACAACTGGGCTGAGACGCCATGCAGTCCAGCTCAGAGAGGAGAGTGGAAGAGGCGAAAGACAGAGAGGGAGAGGTAGACAAAGCTTAGGGGGCGTAGGAGGTAAAACGAGGGGATTAGGAGAGGGTTATTAATTGGGATCCTTCCCCTTTAAGAGTGATTGGCAGCTGTTTTCTGCTCAAGTAATTGTTTTAAATGTCATTTCTATTCACCCCCACAGGAGGAAGCCCCAGCTATTGAAGCCTGGACAAGACTTTCTTTCATAAATTTATTGTTTTAAAGACAAAAGAGCCACTGAAAGTTTGCACTGAGCTCACTCGGCCCCTCCATTGTGTGACGCTACATAAAATACTGAATCACACATACGGTATGATGTTGACTTATTCATTTGCAATAAAACATGTTTTTTTTATGTCCCATCCAATCCATAATGGTTGTTTAATTTATCAAACTTTGAATTAAATGTCATTGTCTTAAATTCCCCCTGGATATTTCATATTGTCTGACATTCCTTCTGTATTCTCTCTTGGCTCTGATGCTACTTTTTAAATTTGATTTGTTTTATTCTTTAGCTTTAACCTGAAGCCTACATTTTGCTGTACATTCTGTATTAACCCGTTACAGCTTTGTCTTTTATTTCTTTAAAAGATGTATGCTAAGAAGTTTCCTTGTATCTGGGTATAACGACAATGAATCTGCTACATTTATTTTAAAAATACAATATAAGTCATGCTACTTTTATTAACTTTAGTGGACTAAAGACCATAGATAAATTGTTCAAAAATAGAAATCTTCTAAAAAAAAAAATCTTCATAATTTAAAAAACTTGAAAAACAAACAGATCAGAATGGTCATTACTGCTTGACAGGAAAGTACGCGATAAATACTTCTTATGCCTGATTTTAATACTTTCAGAAAACAAGGTTTTACAGCTACAAAACACTGAGGTCAGCTTGTTATTGTTTGTCAAGCAAATGCTAATGTTATCCACTTCCTTATGCTCTGTTTATGAAAATCAATCATTGAGAGATGATATTCTATGTTGATTATATTCAAAATTCATCATTTCATCATCTTCATCTCTTCTTCACAGAACAAAAACGGTATTTGTTTGACGTTCTAAACCAGTTGGGCAAACATGAAAGAAACTGTTTATCAGTCAGGAAACCCAGTCAGGAGCACTATAGCTTCAGAAAAATTAATTATTAAAAGAATTGCTGTACCAAATAAATACATGACAGATTTACAGATCTAAAGTTTTTGTGTTCAGAGAGGAACCTCCATGAGGGTGGTGTAAGAAGACACTGTCGGGCCGATACTGTCCTGGCAGAGGAGAGGGTGACGAAACAGGAAATTGGACACATTCAGGTTGGTGGAAAATTATACAGCAGAGCTCCCTTTGTGGAGGTGCAGTATTTCTTAAAGGTGCACAACGCAATTTTTTTTTACAGGCCTTTTAAACAAACAGAGACAGAGCTCTTGATACATGGAATAACAGTTTTCATTTTAAATGTACTTTAAAGCATGCTCACACATCTAGAAGTCCAACAGTTCAAGAATATAGGAATATATAAGCAAAATCGGTGTGAAAAAAGTTACATAGTGCACCTTTAAACACCTTTAATGGGACTAACATGTCCCTTTGGATTTGAAAGCTGCTTGAGATGATGAGATGACACTATGATGACACTCATTATCATCACACAGTCAGTTTGTGCCCAAAATTGTCCTCAGAACCTGGAGTTCAGTGATGACGTTGGCTTAGTGTCACAGAAATCCGTCACAACACTAAAGACGCTAAAGAGATTTCCTGTGACCTCAAACATATCTAAAGCTAAAGTTAGAGCAACATAGATTTGATCAGTTTTGGTTTTTATTACTGGTTGAACGAACACATAACAGAATATGTAAAACAAGTCAGCTGAGGGGGAAAAAGACAGAAGATTTTAAAAAATGAATTATTTTGGTTTTCATGGGAAAAATCATTTTAAATGATAAATGCTCAGTGACAAAATAAGAACTGGGTTCTTTAGGTTCCATAGAATCCATCATTCATCTTCTTCGTGTACAATACATGGCTTCTTCATAGTTCAACTACTGCAACTACTCATCAGCGTTAAACATGAGACTGAAATTTATTTCCTGACTCTATACTTTCCATCTTGCAATGTATATATCAAATCACGCATGCAAACAGACATGATCTTTCATTGTATAGAATGATTATCTGAAGAAATAAAATATCTAAATATGATCGTGACTATGTCAGGGAACTCTATTTCAGGCCAGCCAATGGAGGTATTTATTACACAACTCGCGTTTTTGTTTTTTCATAACTATTTTCTATGCTCTATCTATATTTTACCGTTTCTAATTATCAATATATTTTATTCTATTAACAATTCATTGTTTTAAGTATGATATTTCATAATTTTATGTTTGTTATTTTATTGCTTGTATTTATCTTTTATTCTTCATCTTTTATTATCTTAATGACCCATATTTTATTGCTGTCAGTGTCTCTAAACTTTAAATATTCCATGTTTTTCAATCTTTTGTAAAGCACTTTAAAATGTATTTTGTTTTGTTTGAAAGGTGCTACATAAACAAAGTGTGATTAATTGACTGATTGATTAAATGTATCTTTCCGTTTAAAATATACAGCTCTCATCACAGAGAGGAACCTGCTGCGTTGAACTTCCCTGTAAGAGAAAAATCTGATCTACATGGTTCAAAGGTATTGTAGTGATTTCTGAGTGCTTCAACCTCTTCAGCACCACTATTGGTGGGACAGTCAAACTCTCGCTGTGATTGATTTATACCAGCAGAACATTGTTTTAAATTGTAGCAGATTTTAATTTATTACCTTGTTGTAAAGTGGTTTAATAAACTGACTATAATGTGGTTGTTTAAACATATTTAAGTGAGAAATCAATAGTGTTATTCAAACTGTGTTCAAATTAATTTCAATTTCATCATCTCATCACTCCTGCGCCAGATTGTTCCATCCTATAACTGTGCTCAGTTCTCGTGGATTTCTAGTGTTGCTAAATTTCGTGATCAATTTCAAAATTATCGGAATTATCAATAACAGTGGAATTAACATTATGAATAATCATCTAAATTTCAGACCAGATAAACAGAGTGGAGCACAATAACATTATTCCTCCTCAAAAAGCCTTCATTCCGATTAGTGTGACCAGCATGTTCACAAAATGACCCTCAGTGCAAACAAGTAATAAAAACCAAAGGTTCTTGTATTTTCCCTCGTAAAACATTTTGGTCCTTTCACTGTTTCTCTGTTATCCTAATTGAACATCAATTGGTTAAGAAAGAGCCGTCTAGTTATCAAGCTGCTTAGTTTTATCAGATGACAATGTAAGTCTCTCTGATCCTATTAGAGGTAAAAGCAGCTAACGTGTAAATGCGCAGTGTCAGCTTACTGAAAGCGGGGCAGAGAGACAGGGGGATGAAAGAGGAAGGAGGAAAGAGGGAAGGGGGGAAGGAGAGAGGCATAAAGGGGGAGAGAAAGAGTGGGGTACTGGTGTAACAGGGAAGGTGAATTCATGTGATTCACTAGTCATGAAAAAGCACACACACGCAGACACAATACTCTGCTGTGATTGGCTTTCCTGTTGGGTCAGAAATTCAGAATTCCTTAAAACTACTAATAGTTAGTCCCCTCCTTATTAACACTGGCAGTAAGGGCTGTTTTCACACAATGTCGGGAGATTCGAAGATTCAAATGATCATGTAAATAGCCTCAATTAGCTGCTTTGGCTACTTAAGTTAACTTTGTTTTGTCTTTGCCCACAGGGGCCCCCAGAATCAACAAAACATTAAAGTTCCTTGTTGGACCATTAAGTAAAGTAATGTTATTTTTGGAATTTTGCTAGCAAAGCTTGCAAGCCATTTTTCTGCAGGAGCGCATCTATGTTCCCAAAGGTCTGTGTTCTCAGAGTCCTACGTTTGTGGGGCCTATGTTCCAGAAGCGCTAAGTTTCTAGGCTCCAATGTCGTACGTTTCCAGGGGCCTGTGTTCCCAGGTCACATTGTTTCTATGGTCCTTTGTTCTAAGGAGTCTATAATTCCAAAGACATAAGTTCCTGGGGACCTTTATTCCCCAGGATCCTAGTGTTCAGTTCCCAGGGTCCTATGTTTCAAGTGTCCTATGTTCCCAAGATCCTATGTTAACAGGTCCTATCTTCAGAGTCTTGTGTTCAGAGAGTCCTATGTTCCCAGGTTTCTATGTTCACGGGGTTCTATATTTCCCAAAGACCTATGTTCCAAGATTCATATGTTTCCACAGTCATATTTCCCAGGGACCAATGCTGGCAGGGTCCGTTGGTCTCAGAGTCACATGTTCCAATGATCCAATATTCCCTGGGACTTATGTTCCAAGAAACTTGTGTTCCAGGGGTCCAGATGCTCCAAGAGACTTGTGTTCCAGGGGTCCAGATGTTCCAAGAGACTTGTGTTCCGGGGGTCCAGATGTTCCCAGAGACTTGTGTTCCGGGGGTCCAGATGTTCCAAGAGACTTGTGTTCTGGGGGTCCAGATGTTCCCAGAGACTTGTGTTCCGGGGGTCCAGATGTTCCAGAGACTTGTGTTCCAGGGGTCCAGATGTTCCCAGAGACTTGTGTCCCAGGGGTCCAGATGTTCCAAGAGACTTGTGTTCTGGGGGTCTGAATGTTCCGAGGGTCCTGGTCCCAGGGACCTATATTTCCAGATCTTATGTTCCCAGTGACCTATGTTCTATGTTCCACCATGTCCTATATTCCCAAAGAACTACGTTCCCATAATAATATGTTCCAAAGGTATGTTCCCCAGATTTATATGGCACATAATGGAAACATGACAAATAAGGCAGAACAGCAGACTTGATCAGATGAGGTAGGTGAGACGGGGACCTGCGCCAGAATTCGGCAGGACTGCAATGATGAGGATGTGTCTCAGAGAAAAACAATAAGAACTTGATGTGAAAAATAGCTAAAACTGGTAAATAATGTCTTGAAGTGTGGCAAACACTTACCAGTGGGGATCTGGCAGAAGATGGAAAGGATGAGTATCTGAATAGGCTTAGTTTTAAGGATGACGTGCAACTGGTGACTCTGCTCTGAATCTGGGACACCCGAGTCACACACAAACACAAACGCGTGCGTGCGTCCCAGTTGCAGATTTAACACCAACTCCATGTCAGGGTATTGAGATCCACTACCATGGCTTAGAGGACAAATTAATAGTTGTTACCGTTATCTCTTTAGGTAATGGTACTGGAAATTCTCATGAGCTCAACCAAAACAACTTCCTTGGTTCAGGTTCAACATTCAGGTGGATGTCTGGATGGCTGTAGTAATATGATTATCAGGACACTTTAATACATTCAAAACAGAAATCATTAGACAAAAATACAGATGGAAATTGGGACACGTGAACTAAAATGCAATGAACCACTTTCAGGTTACAGATTTTAAAGACTTTAGTTTAAACATTTTGGTTGCTTTCTGGATTCATTTATGTGCCTTTGATGGTCTTGTGCATGTAAATGATCTGTATTGTGACAGTCTTCAGCTTTCATCTTCTCCCCTCTGAGCGCAGATATACAATCCATAGGTGTAGAACAAAAAGACACAAAAACAGTATTTATATTTTACCCGTTATGTATGTTTTTACAGCCTAAACATTGTTTGCTGATTCATTTTGTTTTATTTTATTTTTTTACTGTTAGTATTTTAGTTCACTTCAATATCTTAGTATGATCTGGACCTGTAAGAACAATTTAATTTGCCATTTTTTAATTTCCACTGTCCTAAGTTGGATGATGTGTGATATGTCCTTCTATGTTTTTCCCATATGTGTGTACGAGGACTCAACTGCAAACAAAATCTACCTCTGGGTACTAATAAAGTAACCTGAACTTGAACTTGAACCTGAACTTGTCTGAGTAAAATGAATCAATACTTAATAAATGGGCAACAGTGAAAGATAATAGAAAATTAAATGTCCCCAGTTTAAAATTTGAGTAAATTACAGTCACAAAAAAGGGCTTTGAGTGAGCACACATTCAAGAAAAATAATTACATGTTAGATTTTTTTTATATTTTGTTTACTAAATTGGAAACTATAAGTTCACATGTGGGGTCAATTCAGTCAACTTGTCATGTAACCTCTAAAGTTAGACTTAACAGACAACTGCTTTTATCCTTATCTCCATAATTGAACTAGAGCTGCCCCCCCTGCAGGGTGAGCTTTCACAGTGTTTGCTTAGTGGCAGCATGTTTAGATCAAACCTGACTCACCTTAATGGATATAATGACTGTCAGCAGCAAAACGTCTGTTGCCATTGCTCCATGGTGTCAAACTAAATTTCTCTTGAAATATACTTCACAGTTTGATCTTCATAATTTTTAAGTACAATTGTATTATAAATGCCTTGAAATGTGCAGCTATGTCATCATAATTCAAATATTTCATTCAAATCGTTTCAGTTTGAGTACAGACGGTTAGATGATGATCAGGACCACTGGAGAGACAAATATGTGTGAGGGAAAATTTAAAGCAGATACTGTAAGCATAGTGATAGAGGGAATTTTGTGAAAAGCTCATTACCCGTTCCTCTTTAGAGATGTAAATCCATGTATAGACAAGCATGGTCAATGTTGTCAACTGCCAGACTATGATGCATATAGACTGTGCTGAGCCGGGCCTAACTACTTATCTTAAGGTGTGTTCTGGGTTAACATACTGTACATAGAGCACATGGAGCACCTTCAGTGAGAGACTCATTGCTCTTAAATGCACCCCTGAGCGCCACAGAAAGTCATTCAAACGGCTATTTGTAAAACAAAACAAAACTAACTGTAATTACTCATTCTCATTTCAATTTTAACGCTACAATCATTTCCCTGTATATTGTATATATCCCAGATTGTTTATTTTATTATTTATTTTATTGTCTACTTTAATATTTTATTTTATTTTATTTTATTTCATTCTGTCTACCTTAATATTTTATCTTATTTTATTGTCTATTTAGTATTTTACTTATATCTTTATCTCTTCTTTCCATTCATGCTGTATTTCTACTTTGCACAGACCATTGGAACAAAAATAATTTCCCCCTGGGGATTAATTAAAGTATTCTGATTCTGATTCTGATTCTGATAGTTCTAAGGACATTATTAGGTTGTAGGAACCTGTTGATCTTTGGGCCAGTTCTGGTTTATTTTAGTTTGTTCGTGGCTGACATATGGGCAGTGGCGAATCTTCAAGGCCTTCAAGGTATTCAGAGAAGGCCCTGGAATCCTCAGATGAAATAAAAAAATGTTAAATTCTATAAATAAAATAAAGTTACGCCGACTAGTTTCTGTAGTTTTCTGTCCATACACTGCGCATTTGAGTGGTTTTGTGTTGGAAATATGAGGCTGCCATACACAGTGCTGATGGCTACATATCAAACCTGGGCAACTTTGAATTTTGCTTTTTGCTTCCAACTTTTAACGAAATGTTTGCACATGCAGATGTGCTCTTTGAGATTTTACAGAACAAGTCATTTATATGCAGTTTTGTATGGCCAGGGTGGAGGAGTTTTGTATTTGCATTGAGGGGCAGAGGGAAAGTTTTGATCAAATATATGACGAGACTGTGCAGAACACCGGCATGCCAACCGGACGGAGAGCCCACGGAGATTGTCACAAACACTACAAGAAGCTGCATGATAACATTCTTGGCAATATTTTGACCCAAGTGCAAAATCAGTTTAAAGACCACAAAAAAACTTTCATTCCTTTCAGTTCACCAGCTTTAACCCTAACCCTAACCCTGAAACTGCCTTCTCAAGCCTGACAGACAGCTATGGGCCGCACTTTGAATTGCCACGGCTGAAAACATAAGTGTCTGTGATGTATTCTATTTGAGATTTTCAGGGAAAGAACCCATCTGACATCCTCCTCTTTCTCCAGCGTAAAGGACTCTGTGACAGCATGCATTGGCTATAAGCACTAACATGTTTAGTTTTAACAATGCCTGTCACCACTGCATCCGTGGAAAGGATATTTTCTACCCTTAGAAGGATAAAAGCTCATGCGCAATGTTTGAAAATGGAGCAGTAAAATTACATTTGCTTAAAGCTTAAAAATGGCCAGGGATGCTATGTATTTTATAACTTTTATTCATATTCAAAGACTCAAAGATTCAAAGATTATTTTAACATGGTGAGTAAAATGTAGCATGACCAATAGTCATAATGGACAGAAGAACAACATTAAAGTTTACAGGAACAAAACTATTTCCCATTAAATGTACAACAATCAGTCTGGTTGTACAGGTGAGTGATCATCCTTCAGATGGATAATACAGCTTTACTGTTTTGTTAGAACAAGGCACAGTTTCCTTGAAAAGCATCTTATGTCTGATACTTATATTGGCTCAGACAGCTGGACTGCCTGACCGTTGACGTAAAACCTTCTGAGTTGACAATGATGTACTTAAGCCCATCCTGTTCAGTGGCTCCACTTCAACTAAAGCAAATATTCAAGGTGCTCTGCCTTAATATTTGAAAATGACTACATTGGGATAAAGCTGCTGTTTACATGAACCTGTTGGACTGGACTGGAGAAATAACACTTATAGAACCCATCATGGATTGTGGATGCTTCTTTAGCAGGTGTGTCTCATTCAATCATAACTTTTTGCACTAAAGAGCCCAGGAAAACATCTCAAGGTCATCCTTGGTGTGACATTGGCATTTTTAGTCTTTGTTGCTGTTGCAACCAACCATCAGTAAGGCTGGAAAGTCAGAATCAGTCTTTTAAAAGGCAAATGCAAAGACATCTGAGAGGAAACTGGAGGCAAAAAACAAGCTAAGATTGCAAAAAGAATGGCAAAGCATCACCAGGAAACTGTGACAATACCTACAGCTCATGAACTTCAGCCAAAGGTTTTACAACCAATTATTTAATGAGGTCGTTCAAGTGATTCTAATTTGTCTAATTATTGTTGGGACCCTAATTATAACAATAAAAAGTGGTACAATTCCTGAAAACAGAAAAAAAAAAGAAAGGAAAAAAGTCAGCACCTTGACTGTTTGATTTCATATCTAATGTGCTGCAGTTCAGACTGACAAAACCTCCTCTGTCTTTCATTTTTTTATGAACTGCTAACAGCAACATTTTATTAAAACACCCTCAAAGCTCAGCCATTAACATATGGGTACCAGGAAAAAAGCTTTGTCCAAATATCCCTGCACCAGTGCTAATACACACTGACAAACATCAAGGAAATAACCTCTGATATTCATTAGTGTATAACCCATCCTCATCGAAGACAGCAAATCTTTCATTATCATTTTTGGGCTCCCTTTTAAATCCTTGTGCAGAAAATTGCTGCTCATCCTATTAGAGAGCTTCTGGGAAACACAGAGCAGATTGAACAATCGTGGAAGACCCTAGCCTGCACCGTATGATAACAAGAGATGGAGGATCAAGCCTCAATTTGGTGTCCGTCTCCTGGGACAGAGACAAATACCAGGCTTACATAGACTTACATCAAATGACAGCTTTCATTTGGTCTTGTGACGTGACAACAGTCCAAGAAAGAGGCTTCATTTGGTGGTGAGTTTTGAATGAAAGTGTATTAGTCTTATCCAAAACATTAATATTTCATTGCATTTCTGTTTAAAAGCAGCTGACAATTGCATTCATAATACATGTACCTTAATAAATAGAATATGAATGTTAAACGATCAACTGCAGGAAAGCAAAAAAAAAACATTTTGTACCTGCAAAAATCCCAAGAGGACGTTGGATAACACAAAGTCACTGCAATAATCTCAAAATCCCAATGAAGTCAGAACAGAAAGACGAAATAAATGTCATATTTCCAATAGAATTAGTCTCAAGGAACAAACTGAATTTGAATGAATTGAATCAAGGTCCACCATGAGTCTACTGGCAAGTGGAATGGGACTTAAAGTGTTAAAAACAGTTTGAGACTTCGTAAAAAGAAGTCTGAAAAATGAAAACACATACTAAATTACATCTTAGCCCATGTGCTTTAGCAGAACTGACCAGGAGTCTACTGAGCTGATCTGCAGCTAATGACAAACCTTCCAAATCTTCTCTGCACATGCAAATTCTTAACGTATCATATATCAGCAAACACATTAAATATTCGTCATATTAAGCCTGCAGTCCATAACATATTGCTTAGTGTGACTGCTGGGATACAAGCAGATTTAGCTGATCTGTGATTAAATCCAGGGGAAAACTTTTCCTCTCCTCTGTCTCTCGCCATCCCATCTCATTCTTGTACATGTTTCATCTCCTGACATTAAATATATGTATTTACGCTTCATATGAAACAGTAGATTCTCGAGCATACAGGTGCCATATTTTTTTCAAAAGAGGCTAAATGATTTTCCTGAAGGGACATTTTTAGTAAATCACACAGGAATAAACAATGTTGTTTTTTAGCTGCAGAGTAGGACCTCAAGTGAATATTATTGCAACAGGAACAATGTACCTATTCACCCAGTTGCTGGAATTAAATGTTGACATTTCACAGATAAGTTACATTTGTATGTTTCATACATCTCATCAACACTTCTACAGTGTGTGTCATATTATGTTCAATTGTATGAGCATGTACGTAGGTAAGCTGACATTCATGTCAGAAGAAGGAGGGGATGTCAATGTTGTGACAGCTAGGTGAGACAGTTGTGAAGCCTGAGACCACTGTTCACGACTGTGTTTCAATATTGGCAAACTCCAAACCACTGGATATGTTAATGAGATGTTTGGACCATTTGCAGCTGTATTGATAGCCACAAAACTGGATCTATTTGACATAATTATATAATTATATATATAATATATAATATAATTAATCTATCAATAAGGACAGCTGAATAATGAGGCTAAGAATGACAGGAAACAGGGAGAGAGAAAGTGGATGACAAGCAGTAAAGGGCCACAGATCAGATTTGATCTCTTTCGCATGGAGCTCACACTCACACGACCAACTGAGCTACCACACCGCCCCAAAAAACTGGGTATTTTTAAAGAGACATCAGGACATTTTTCAGGTGAGTTTGTGGAAGCAGAACCAGGTATTTTAAGCCAAATATGATCTTTTCCTAACCTGAACAAATGCTTTAGTGTCTAAACTTAACCAGACCAGAAAAAATAGTGTTGTCACAACATTAGATTGAAAACTGATCATAAATAAATGTAAATCAACACTTTCCAGGTTTGCAGAAATGTAGTCTGCCAACATTTATTCCGGCTGTTGACTCGACAGAAACTACGGTGTACATGCTCATTGTAATGACATCCAGTAAAAATGTGCGGCTCACCGATGAGCTTTTAATGATTTCAGACACCAATGTACTTCTGTGGTACAGAAGAAAAGACTACCAGGGCCATGGCTACATGGATAATACTTGTTAGTTTTATCATTGTTTATTATTGTATTAATATCAGGGCTCCCGATTTGCAAAATTTCCAAAATTTGAGACAGTGCGACTAAATTTTACATTTGATAATGTGTGTGCGACCGGTGAATTCGCCGGTGTTTTTTTTTTTTTTTTTATTACACTGGTACGTCGAAGGGGCGAATCAAATAATCTCGAAACTGGAATCACAGGTAGCAGGCCAATGTGTGTGAGAGGGGCGGGGAATTGGGAATGGCAATGTAAGTGGCTAATGTGTGGAGGGGGAGGGTCCTAAAGTTGTTCTGAGAGCAGAAAGAGAAGGTTTCACCTCCCTGTGATTCCACCAGATAGGTGTCCGTTGCATTATGATAGGTTTCACTCTAGTCTATGTGTTAACTTCCAGCAGGTCCACTGTGCTGCAGATCTGCTCTGTTCCAGCTCCGGCAGTCCGGAGCCCTCCGGAGCAGATACACAGGACTTGTATTTCGGCGGATGCCGGAGCACGACACAGCAATTCAGCTGAATTTAGCACCGAGCAGACATGAAGTCACACACCGAAACAACAATATAGCATCCGGTTACTTTTCAAAATAAAAAAACTCTGTGCTGACGCCAGCACACAAATCTCAAAGAAGAGACAAATACAAGCTCTAATAATAATCCTTAAGTCAGGAACACTTCCTGTTGTTGCTTTTATAACACAACTGCGGTCGCTAGTGATTATGTGATTATCGCGGGAACTCCTCTGTCTCGTGATACCAGTTGTCGACAGTACTGCACCGTGGCGGACTCAAAATGCAACCGGTGGGGGTTGCCGGACGCCGGACTGCAGAGCAAAACCGGATTGGAGACGTAACACACCGGACACGTATCTGGTGGAATCTCGGGGTTATTTTCTCCCCGATAAGCCTAGAAATGTGCCAGAGCCAAATCCTAACTCAGAGGATGAGTCTGAGTCTGAAGACACAAGTGTGACGAAAAAGGGCAGAAAATATTGTTTTTGTGAAGAATGGCTGCACAAATTTGACTGGTTAAGGTATCTCAGGGAGACAAATTCCATGAACTGCAAATTTTGCAGTCGATACCCACAACATGTGGGGAACATGAAATTTGCAGGTAATGCTGGCACTACACAGTTAAAACATAAGACATTGGTCAAACACAGTGCTAGTCTAAGGCATAAAATATGCCGTGACCTGTACTCAAGTGAAAATGCAACTCCACTGTCAGTTGCATTTAGAAGGCAAGAGGCTGTTAATCAGTGTGCTGAGGAAGTCAAATAAATAATTTAGTTTAACACTACATTATATATAGTCAAAATAATTGATTTACGGTGTGCGCCCCTAAATTTTGTGATTGCGCTCCTAAAATTTTGAGTTAGGGGCCACTGCGCTCCTAGTAAAAAAAGTTAGTCTGGACCCCTGAATATTGCTTTGTTGTCTTTTTTGGATGGGATTTGCAGAGAAAAAAAAGGACATCACCTGAATTGTGAAAAGCATAGTGTCAACAGACTAGTGTCAACACACTTCAAAAACTGTGGCTGTGCATTGTTAATACAGTGAAGGATCTTGACTTTTAAAGTCCAGCTGAAATCACTTTTAGGCATCCCTTTCTGTGGTCAAAAATAACATCAACATGTTTTTTCAATGTATAAAGTCATTAGGATGTATCCTCTGAGGACCATAAATGTCTGTGCAGAGATTTATGGCAGTCGTTCCCGTAGTTGCTGAGATATTTCAGTCTGGATCAAAGTGATGGAATGTCATTTTCATTCATGGATAAATACGATCATACCACAGCCTGATTCACTCATTTTGTTCAGATCCATTGAAACAAAGTTTGGTATATTCATGGCTCCCACCATCAAACCATTTCTCATTGGCATTACATGATGATCAGTTGCACATGGTGATTGTCTCGTCCCATCCCTGGTGATTGTCTGGTGATGCACAACAACACCACAGTGTGGAGATTAGCTGTCCAACAGCTGTCCTTCTTGAGCTCAAAATTCACAAACCATCAGCATCCGGACGCAGACCTGATCCCATCCCGATGCTCCGATCCAGGACTCAGGCTACATTTACCCACCTCTCCTTCAAGTTTCTCTCTTAGTTTGTGGAAAGCAGGCCGTCTGCGTGGCTCCTGCTCCCAGCAAATCCTCATCAGGGCGTAAACACCGGAGGGACACTCCTCTGGAGCCTCCATGCGATAGCCCCCCTCCACTCTCTCCTTCACCTCCTTTAGAGACTACACAGGCAGGAGCAACAAGAGAGGATGAGGCAGGGTCAGCGGAAACATTAGTCTGCAGTACAAATTGATTGTGAGTACTGATAAGGGAAATCAAAATATTCACTCAAACTTAAATATAACTGGACAGCAACATTATGGGATTTGTGAGTGTGAGGATTTGCAGTACATTTACATTTACATTTAGGGCGTTAAGCAGATGCTTTTGTCCAAAGCAACTTACAATAAGTACATTTGTCACAAGAAAGAAACTGTGGTGGCAGATAAGATAACTGGGTTATGGTCACTCATATGAATAGATTTTGGAACATCCCTTGCAGTCCCAGCTGAGCTCTAACATTCAGCTTGAGCCTGATAAAGATCAATGTTTGATGCAACCTTTTATAATGAAATGAGCATCAGGTGTTGCCACAGCTCACCCAAGGCTACAGGAAGGAAGGGGCCTGGGCAAGGCCTTTGTAGGCTCTTAAGAACACATCCAAAAAATTAGAATAACAAATGGCAATCCCTGGATGATCATAACAATAAAAGGATGGTCCAGGGGGGCGTGGACCACCTGGACCAGGGGCATAAAAGCTGGAAAATCAGCGAGAGATCTCAGTTGTCCCGGGGTGGCTCATGTATGTTCTGTGTTTGTGAATAAACACCTTTTGGACTGAATACCTGCTGCTTTGCCTCTGATTTTTCGGACTCAAACCGTGAGCGTATTTTATAGTTAGAAATTGTAAAGATAAGAAAAGTAGTTCTCCACTACATGAGAGTGAGTTAATTGTAAAGATAAGAAAAGTAGTTGCCCACTACAAAACCACGACATATCACCGTGGATAGAGTAAAAAGAAAAAATAGAAACAATTGTCAAGCCCTCATCTGAGGATCGCAGCTGATATTTATTAAGGATACCTTAGAATTGAATATCGCTGGGTTGTGGACAAAACAAGACATTTGAGGACGTCATATTGGGCTGTTTGACAGTTTCCCCCCATTTTTTAGACAATGTTCTAGACAATGAATCAAGAAAAACAATCGACAATGAAAAATGACGTTAATTACATGATTGCCTTTTGAATGACTATTAGCATTGTTTGTTTTGTTTGTGATGTTACGGGGGTTTGGTGGATAATGTCCAGCTCTCATCATATTTATCACTTTAATGTTTCTACTTCAGTTTTGTGTTTATGTACTTTGCAATAAAAAATGTCATGTGATTTGTGTCATTGCCTCCCTAATTATATTCAAAACATGGATACTGATCACACTCTCTCTGTGTCTGTTTTTACCCTCTCTCTCTCTCAGTTCATTCTTTCCGCCAGTAGATAACAACAAATTAGCAGGCGCAGAGTTTAATTAAAGGAAAAATAAACTTGACCTAAATAAATCAACCTGAGTATATGTTAAACAGGCTGTAATTAGGAGGTAATCATCTGCATTTAAATAGACACCGCCTGAAGTAAAGTGCAAAAAACGCATGCGAGGCTGTGTGGCGCTAATTCACCCTCTGTTTAATGCCACCTCGTCCTGCTGTCCTCAAAATGAATCGTCAGCCAACACACAGGTCACCTCTGCAGTCAGTGTGGAGATTATGACAAAAAGAGCTGTCTTTAATATCTTCCTTCTTTCCAGAGTCTCTCGATTGCAGTGTCCTCATGTGATGTCAGCCTCTGCTCCTTCCGTTCAGCCTGTTACCACCTACACCTTCCTGCCTCGATGTCTACTTATACACAGCAGCTAAAGAAGTATTCAGATCCTTCACTTCAGTACAAGTACTAATACAACAGAATAAAAATACTCCACTTGAGGTAGAAGTCCTGCATTTCAAATCTTACTTCAGTAAAAGAATAGAAGTAATAAGTTTGAAATACTTTATATAAAGTTCTACAGTTTAGTCCACTGGTTCCTGAACTGTGGGTCAGAACCCTCCGAAGGGTCACAGTAAAATGCTGCATTCACACGCTCCTCGGATGGTCCCACTTCCCAAGGTCAGAAGTCACTCTTCCTATTTTGCTGTGTTCATGTGCGTCAAGTTGGAATGTAGGAGCATCATGGACGATGTTTTGCATTTTATCAATCAGAGCGTTTAAACAAGACATGTGCTTTTTGATATTGTGAGTGACAAGGAAGAGCAAAGCAAAATGGATCATGTTAGCAACATTAAGAGTATCTCAAAATTGGACTCAAGTTAATTACATCCTGGTTCCCCCCATGTTCGATTAAAAGCAGCAAAAGTGTCCTCTTTGATGTCCCCATGGTAGCAAAAATACCAAGCGTCCCCTCTGCATGCTGGAGCCCCACCACATACTGCTGGTGCTCTTTTTACTCTACTTTGTGACATCTTGAGTCCGCCACTGCATTCCAGCACTGTGTGTAAAACACAGGTAAAGAGTTCCTCCTCTTCTTTCAGCACAAACATGAAATAGATTACCTACTTAGTTAGACATGTTTTGCTGTCACAGAGTAACAGTAGCGAGACTAAACTTCGATCCACACTGACGCATTGCTGTGACCTAAGATGCCTGATCTGATCCTAATCTGACACAGTAAGTTATCCGTCACTAGGCTTGGCAGTTGGCCACCGATACACCTACTACGTGACCGAGAAACAGTTACCTAACGAGCTTAGTACTCCTTCCTGTTGAGTTCAGACTAGTGACGATAGTAAGATTTATCCGGATTCTTATCTTGCAAAATCTTGACGTCCTTTCACAAAATTAGCTTTTTTTAGTAATTGGAACAGAGAGAGAGATAGAGATAAGATGGAGGTCTGCACTTGTTGTGCAGTTGTTTGATTAAGCATGATGTCAGACTCAAAGAAGGTCATATTAATCATATTAATCACATGTGAAATGCAAAAGATTGTAAATATTAGGCTCTTCAAATATTTCTCAGAGGTCAGATAACCTCACAGACGGAAGACTGATCTGGATTAAGGGAAAATTAAACATCGAAATGTACAAAACGTTTTTATAAATGCATGTGAATAATTACAATTATCTGCCAGTGCAGTAAGATCATTTCACTACTTAAAACTAATGACATTCCTATCAGTGTTCATTGTACTTTTTAGTGCTATAAGCAAACTAAGATGATACTAAACGTGATAAACATCATACCTGTTAAATGCACAGCTTTACATTGGACTTCGAGAAAACACCACTTTTGTGTAAATAACAAGTTTAACTGAATTACTTTAACTGCACAGATTGGTCCAAAGTTCGTCTTCATCACTTTGTATCTGGCCCGAACATATTTTTTCAATGCTGCAGATGTGCGGTGGTTGATATAATTGTCATAATCAGTGAAGGTTGTTTGTCTAATGGTTATTTTAATACTATAGTTTTGTTCATTTTTAAAACTGAATGTGGTGTAAACCATCTTGTTATCAGTGGAATGTACCAAGGCAAAATAACTAAAACTAACTAAAAATGTGATATTTTCTTCTAAAAATTGAGCCTCAAAACAAGTCAGACAAGATTTAAATCTAAATTAATTAAAAAGATTTAAAGCAACCATGTGTCTATTAAAAATAACTTGAATAAAGTCATGTATCAGGACAGAGACAAGTCACATTTACTTGAACTAAGTACGAAAGTACTACATAATCAGTTTATACTAAACTGATTTTTAAAGTTAATACACTTTTTTAGAGTTTGAG
Organism: Diplodus puntazzo; assembly: GCA_963678695.2. Classification (NCBI taxonomy): domain Eukaryota; kingdom Metazoa; phylum Chordata; class Actinopteri; order Spariformes; family Sparidae; genus Diplodus; species Diplodus puntazzo. Next base: position 15,387,239 of record OZ023163.1, read on the forward strand.
TTTTTGCAGTATTGGGCCGAGCCGAATAGCTGTTTCCAGTCAATATGCTAAGCTAAGCTAACCCTCCCCTGACTGATATTTAACAGACAGACATGTGAGTGGTATTGACAGTTTATGCTGTAACTGACATCTCTGTAATTCACAATGTAATGTGCCTTGTGACACACTCATATAAACACATACTTACACATATAATAATAATACTACGGCGACATGCACTGGATGCTACCTACCATTTTAGGGTAAGGTTGTCGACCGTAAGAGAAGATCTCCCACAGGAGAACACCATAGCTCCAAACGTCTGACTTTGTGGAGAATTTCTGTGTAATGGGAGCAAACGTATACACGCATTAAAAAAAGTTGAACCCTTTTGGTAATCAGGAATACTTGGGATTATTTACGATGCATTATTGACAATAAGGCATGAGTAATAACTATGAAATACAAAAAACATGCTTAATCAGGAAGTCAAAGCAGGGGCATTTAGAGATAACATTGAGGTATGACCGACTTCATACCGACCTCTTTCTTCAGAGCCTCGGGAGCCGTCCATTTGATCGGCAGCTTGACGTTATCTGACACCTTCGAGTCCAGCTTGGTCAGGCCGAAGTCGCTGACCTTGGCCACGCAGTCGTCAGACACCAGCACGTTACGGGCTGCCAAATCTCTGTGAACCAACTTCTTGGACTCCAGGTACTCCATCCCCTCACACACATCGCTGTAAACACACACACAAATACACACAGTTTATCATTTGAATGTTGTGCAACAAACAGTCAAACACACACACAAATGTCATGTACAAACAGTTCAAAGATTGTTTGTGAAGTTTGAACTCACAGAGCAAAGCCGAGCAGCTGAACTGAGTTTATGACTGAACGTCCTCTCGTCCTGAGAAAGTTAACAAGGTTTCCCTGTAACACAAACACACACACACACACACACACACACACACACACACACACACACACACACACACACACACACACACACACACACACACACAGTGCTGAAATACTTTAAGAATATTGTATAAGAAGACTTCTCAGCATGACAAAAACTACACTTAGACACTTTGAAATAATATGACTATAAAATAAAGAATATCAACTTTAGGCCCGGGAATCAGAATTATCTTGTGAATTTTGACTTGGCTTCATTAACCAGGAGAAAAAAAACAGACTCTTTACAACTTCGCTGTTGTATGCCTCTGTGCTGTTTCTGTTCCTGAGCTGTGACGTTTGACGACATGTTTTGTGAGGTCAAAGTGACTTTGGCCACAAAAAACTGATCAGTTCATCCTCGAGTCCAAGCGGACTTTAAAGAAATGTCCTCAAGGTTTTCCTAAGTTATCAAACTGACACACAGCAAACAGATCATTCTTAAACTTAACGCCTGTGGAATATGGAAAATTCAGGAATATGGCAAGAAAAGACAGAAAAGTTTAAATGGCTGTGATAGACTAGTGAGAACTGTTTTGTTAATGGCTTGACTGGAACAGACATTCATTTACATATTGAAGTCCTGTACTGTAGATTTAAGTAAGAACACAGTAGTTAGAGATAAAACATCAAAGCCATATTCTCTGACATACTAACAATTGAGAGTTTACATCTACAAATCCTACAAACCTACATGTAAATTGCTGCTTACATGGAGCTCATTCAATGTATTTATAGAACAACTGGCTGATGATGTGTTGACTCTACCTTCGTCATGAGCTCTGTGACAATGTGAAGCCCTTTGTGCAGAATGACTCCCAGCAAACGGACCAGGTTTTTATGCTGGAGCTTCCTGGAGAGAGTGAATTCATATTAAAGACACTAACATTAGAAATAAATAGAAACATTAACAAGATACATTCAAATCAAAATGCCAAATCAAAAGTGATGAAATCTTCACACTCACGTCATCACCGTGGTCTCCTGCAGGAAGGCCTGAGCTGTGACATCACATTTAATGGTCTTTACTGCCACCCTCTGGCCCATATACTCTCCTTCATAAACAGCTGGGATCACACATCAGAACACATCCTTACTAAGACAGAACTTTTTTTTTGGAAATCCACTTTTCATAATAAATGTTAAGATAAAGCTGATTAAATCAAAGAAAGCTCACCACCAAACTCCCCTTCTCCGATAGTCTCTCCCTGTTTGAGCTTTGTAATGTCCAGCAGCCATCCAGCTGGAGAGGAGAGAGGACAGTAATCCTCACAAACGTCTGTACAGGCTTACAAAATCTTTATTATATTTGAGAGATTAAAAATGATTCACTGAAATGGTTTGATAAAAAAAAAAACACACACACACACAAAATAAAACAACGTACTTTTAGACAGCTCCAACTCGGCTGACTTGGTTCCTTGCTTTTGTTTGGGCTTCAGAAGAGTTGTTGCAATCGAGCCTTTGTGCTTCGAGTAAAACTGCAGAGATGGAGACCCCACAACAGATATTAACCACACACACACACAGTTACAGTATTATGGACAATATCATTTCCTTTGGTATGTTCACACTTACTTATCTATTCTTATCTGCAATTCCTTCTATTCCCCACGATAAACAATTGTGTTGTAAATTGCCTTGTGTGTAAATGTTGCCACTGACATCAGGTTTATGAATGTACAGATTATATTATTATTTTCTCGACCTCCGCAGAAAGAATAAGACGCAAGCTATACTTTGACAAAGACAACTGAAACATTGCGAGAACACATTCACAGCACTCAGGAAGCTGTTTGACCACTGTGGCTGACAGAAAAACCAATGAGAGAACAAAGTAAAACCATATTTAGCTTTATATCACAAAAAATGCTCCACACCGTCTACTTCTTCAAAGTCAGAGTAATGTCTCTGTTTCCTAACAACAGAATACAAAAAGGATCGAGGGACAGCAGCTGAATTAAGCTAGTAAAGGATGAGTTCATTCCCAGTGACACATCAGAGTTTTGTATCGTCAGCAGACTGACAGCAGAGGGACCCTCCCAACATGATTCAGCCCAAATATTCATCCGGAGTGTCCTCCCTATGCTTCCCTGCAGGAATAAGTCAGCCGGTCTGACACAGCCATCTGCGGCTTGCTGATAAGTCGAGTCGAGTCCATCTTCAAACCTCACAGCAGCAAAGCTCTGACAGTAACCTCACACAGATGCAGACCAAATACAGATAAACCATGAAAGCTGTGGGTTTTCTGTCTCTGTTTCCCTTTGACTCATGAAGTGTGTATTTTTACCCCGGGTTCACGGAGCTGGCAGTTGTTCAGGCTGACAAACACAAACACAGCTCGCCTCAGAGTGTCGAGGACTGTTAGAAAGGTCAGCGTGAAATATTGTGCATTCACCGAGAGAAACGCCCCCACAGCTGCTGCTATGAAAATCAGTTATACCTTTGTCCTCAGTTCTGATTGCCAGATGTTAGCATGCTGGCACATTAAACTAAGATGGTGAGGATCACCTGCTAAACACCAATGTGTTAGCACTGTCATTGTGAGCATGTTAGCATTTAGCTAAAAGCACTGCTGTGCCGACGCGCAGTCTCACAGAGCTGCGAGGATGTCTGTACACTCCTGTCAGTGTCATTGAGTCCTTCATATGAAAAAAGGAGAACATTACAAAACAGTCAGGAAAAAGGAACCCCGGCTTACGTGTGTAATGGGAGAAATCTTTTCTGAGGAGCTTATTATTTATGCTGCAGAGTGATTAAATTCTACACTCCTGCAACACTTAGCATTAACTTTAACTTTATTGTGAAAGCAACATGTTGCAGTTCGGGGCTTCATTCTGAGGATTGCATGCTGCATCCGAGCCAAAGTAGTGTATTTATTAAATTAATTTATCTTATCTATCTAGAATTGGATTAAAAAACCGTCCTTGAGGACGCGTGGGAGCTCTGAGTTTCAGTGTTTCGCCTACGACGTTACTTATCACCCACCTAGAATGCAGTACTGGCAGACAGCTTAACAACCATTCACACCTGCGCTCGACGACCCCTAGCAACCCAGGAGTGGTTACTCTGAAACTCAGAGCTCACAGTGTTCTTAACGACTCTGTCAGGACACTCCCACACAGAGTTTAAAAATGACACCTTAGATAAGTGTTTATCAAATCCAGGTTCTGTCGTCCCCCTGCCCCGCATGCCCCCCTGCTCCAACACACCTGATTCAAATGATCAGCTCGTCATTAACTCTGCTAAAGCCTGTCAACGACCCATTGATTTGAATCAGGTCTGTGGGAGCAGCATTTAAACTAAGGACCAGGAATTTGCATAAGTGGATCTAAACCCCCATCTACACACACTATAAATAAGGACTTACAGCTGGTGAAGTGTTGCGGCTAGTTCAAAGCTGACGCAAAGTGGTAGTTTCTACATTTCTGCTGTTCACAATAAAGTCATTCTGATACGACAAGTATAATCACTTTGGTGGAGGTTTGACCTTTGGAAGTAGGTGTTAAATAACATATAACTGCTGTTAAATAACCTCTAAATGTCAATGGTGTACATGAACTCTTGGAGCAATATGTATTTTTCTTTTCACCTTCACGTCAAAGACCTGCAGCTGCACAGAATAACACAAGAGCCTCTCACCTCTATCATGTCAATGAGGTTGTAGAAGTACTGCGTGTTGTCGATGGTCAGCTTGTTGTCCTGATAAATCACCCGGTAGTGGATGACCTCTCCGGAGACGCTGACACACAGGACGTAGTCGCCGGGATGGCGGATGGACTCTCGAACCAGGAACAGGCCGTCCTCGGCCGGCTGCAGCTTGCCCACCGCCTCTGGCCCGGAGATCTTGCCATGAAACCAACTAGTGACGGACAACGCAGGATGAGCCACACAACCCCACAAAAAGGGTACTGATACACACTCCATCTGGGATCCTAAATAAGTCCAAAATATCTTACAGAAACAAATTCTTTAACAGACAGCAGGAGACAACATCATCCAGCACTCAGTCGTTTACACACACACACACACAAAAAGGGGGAAGTGTGAGTGATTAATCCTGAGACGATGTTTGTTGGCACGTCTCACACCAGCCCACACTGTGTGGTCACAAGATACGATTGACCCACAGCTAAAGTTAGAGACATTTTTCATGTGACAGTCACACTAAATGTAAACATGTGTACTGACGTGATACAACGCACGAGCGAGAGGGTGTCAAATTTAGAAGAGGAAACGTACGGCATGAGGCTGAGGCTGGGGTCCACCCGGAGAGCTTCTCTCTCACGCAGTTTAGTGGAGTTAATGAGTCCCTCCTCTCCTGTGGCGTTGTGTCTGGCCTTGTAATACCCCTTCTTCTGGAAAAAGAGCGATCAGGAGCTTGTGTCAAAACGCTGGAAAATAAAGACTGACAACAAACACTCCTTTTACACATGACAGTACCGTGCTGGTGTCAACAACAGTGAGGAAATCTCCTTTCTGGTAGGCCAGCTCTCCAGGTTTGGGCTTCCTGTGGTCCCCCTTGGCTACACACTGAGTCCCTGCAGCCCAGCTCATCTGCAGCAGCAGAGGGATCATGATGAGAGAGAAAGAGAGACAGGAGTCCACCCTGCAACATCTGCATGTCCGTATGATTTAACACTGTCAAACTTATAACTTTCTTTCAAAGATCTTCTGTAATTTAGTACGGACGACGGGCAACATATAGACAAAGCTCTGTGACCGTTTCGCTAGCTGTGTTGAGTTTAAAAATCATTTTAAAGAACAATTTAAATGAAACATTATTTAATATCAATTATTAGAACAACTTTACTCTCCCTGGAAGCCCCGAGATCCTAAGCTGATTTGAAAAGATTTTGACTTTTAAAAAGGGAGTAAATAATGTCTTTTTCAGGTCAATTTTGGATCCCAGTGCTTACCTGATTACACTGGACGAGCTGTGTGGAGCCGTTTTATTGTCATTTTTTTCTTCTTTTATGTTTTAAAACAAGTCCCCATCTACTTCAGTTGTTCAGGAGAATGCTACAATTCTGTTTTGCTGTCAAGCTTGAGAATTGTTTTATGGACTATGACATTTTTCTCAAATTTCCATCGGCTTGAGGCTGAGCAGGTGACTGGATCTTCATTTTTGGGGCGAACTGTTTCTTTTAGATTTTGGGCCATCAAGTACAGCAGACATATGATTAATACATTAGTAGCCACATTGATTGAGAGGGAAATTAACAGGCGGCTATTTTCATGATGTTGCCGTCATTTTTCATGGACTATTTTAACAATTTTCTTCTGTTTGATGGGGATAAAAAAGCATTGTGAATGTGTCACACCAGGTAATTATGAGTAATTATGGTTAAGAAATTGTAATCAGAAGAGAAAGATCTTCCTTGACTGATTTTTTTCATGCCTAAACAAACTAAATACACAAGCTCTTTGTTTCCATGACTGAACAAACAAACTGACCTTAAAGAACAACACAATTTCAAACTGTTTTACTTGGTTTATGTGTGGCGGACCCTGCCACCTTGCTAGCTTCAAACAGCGTTCTGGGAACCTTATTCTCCTCTGAGTTTTTGCAGCATTTCAGAGTTTTTCTAACCGTCTCATCAAAAACATAAATACTGAAGTTCTTTAATTTTAATTTCTTCTCCAGAACTACATAGTGCCCCTTCAATCTAAGATGAAAATAATAGTTGTGTCTTACTTGAAGTAAAGTCAGGCTTCTACTTGACACATTAGTAATAATAAACCACTGATATAACAGGCTGTAATAACACTTGACAAGAAGTTGTTTATAAACCTTTAAGGTTCCTTAACATCCTAAATGTGTTATACAACACTTAATTGCTTGTTAACAGTGAGAAAACTATTCTAATTGGAGCTTAATTAACTATTTATGTATGATGGTTATTATAAAGCGATGCCAGTTTATAAATGCAGGAAATGTAATCGGTTATTTTCACAGGGCGGCATCGGCATTAGTATTTTACTTCAGTCACTTAGTTTAATAACTGTAAACTGTAAAAGTTTAATAACTTTATACTGTATTACACAAGAGTCTTTTTTAGCGGACATACATTGTTTTAATCGCTGTTATTAACCAAAAGCTAAAACCAGCAGAGATTTAGAAGAACACGATTAATGGATCCACACTTGAAGCTGCTCTGAGTCACATTACCTTTGTCATGAGCAGGACGAAGGGCTGTTTCCTGTGTTAAACACCTGTCGAAGAGAAAAATGTCTCTGAACAAGCGCACATTATTAAATCCTGTCCATCGTAAGAAGTCCGCGCTGCCGTCCTGTTTAAACGAGCAGCTGTTGTGCTGTGTGGAGGAACCACCGTGAGGCTGCTGGCAGCTTCCTGCCTCACTGCTCCCGTCTCACACACTCAAAGTAAAGAGCCCGTGAGAGGATGAAGAGGATGAAGAGCCCTGGACTGGTCTCTTATCGACATGAATGTTTCAGTACCTGCAGCTCTCTACTGAACTCAGCCTCCCTCCCTCTCCTCTTCTTCTTCTTCTTCAGGACAGCTGCTGCACGAAAACTGGGAGAAAACACCAACGTGACGACTCCACTACCCCTCAGCAGCTGAAGTCCTCTTCTGGAGACGTTTTCTGACAAATTCGTTCGCCAGAACGACTCAGGAGAAACGGATCGTGGAGCTGTTCACGCTCCAGACGTGGACTGCAGCTGTGATGTGGAGCTGCCGTCAGGTCTGTCACACAACTTCCTCAATATTTAGGAAAATGTGGTTCATATTTCATGATGCTACGCAAGAAGTGACGCCGCTCTGTGACTTCTTGTCACTTCTGTATCGCCACAGAAACTCACCCCCACGCAAAAAAGTATAAAGTGTGTTAATGATGTGTAGTGATGCATACAAAACAAACCCAGGAAGACAAAAGTGGCTTAAAAGTGTTTTTGTTTTTTTTAATATCTCCCCCTTAATTTTAGGCAACACTACAAAGACATTCAAATAATTGGACAGCAACGTTCACACTTTCTGTTTAAACAATACAAACAAAAAAAGATTGCAACATCCTTCAGAAATAAAATAAGCAATGCTTATATGATGCTCTTCTTGGTAAATTTAAAAAAACAAAAAACAAAAAAACAATCAAACTAAAAACTGTACGATAATTCTCTCACATCAACTTTTAAGCCAAAAGAGTTGTGCAACTGTCCCTTCCCTGTCCTACATCTCTGTGAAATAAGAATCATTAGATAACTCAAAAATGTTCCCCTGTACTCCAGTCTTCTGTAACACACGACATGATGCAGGCACAAGGAAGAAAGTCAAAGGACTACTTGATCATTACAGTAGATATTCAGTCGTATTTTTCGGACTAAAGCTTCTCTTCTCTTCTGCTAACCGTACTCTGGAAGAAAAAAGATTACTAGGCATATTATTTTAATGATAAAATTATGGCTGCATACAGTAACATTATCTTTTCTTAAGTGCTTCATTCCCTCAGCATGCTACAGACTGTGCAACATAATCATCTCTCTCTCTCTCTCTCTCTCCAGACACATTTACTCTCCAGTGTGACCTCCACAGAAAACCTCAGCAGAGCTCCTCTGTCTTTGTGCGTTTCTCACAAAATCCTAAATGATGTATTTTCAAAAGGTTAAGCAAATTTTTTTTTTGTTTTGTTTTTTTTTTCCGGCCTTGTTGTAAAGTTGTGATGCAAGGGAACCGAATTGATGTTTCAAGTTGTGTACAGAGGAACTGTTGAAACAGACTTCAGAGGGTCAAAGAGGGCATAAAGAGTTAAGCCACTTCCGTCGGCTCAACATCGTCACGCTATTTTATCACTAATGTGTCATCTTAGGCACAATGAACATCACAGTACTGTATATATGTCAATCCTAAACCATGTTAGTCTTCTCTGAGGTTGTTCAGGCATTAACATCCGTTTCTCAGTGATCCATCACAAGTCGACAGCTCTAAGTCCGTCAGCTCACACCTGACTCACACATTTTCATAGGTCGCGCTCCACAAAGATTCTAAAGTTTTTCATAACTCAAGAACTAACAAAATTAAGCGGTTTCCTAAGGGAGTCTGAAGAATTTCTCCACATGCAACAAGGAAGAAGACTTTATCGGTTAATGTTTAGTGCAGTTGCAAAATTTTGCCTGTTTTACCATAATAAAAAGTTGTCTTCTTTCAAATAAATGTGTTCAAACAGCTATTAAATGTTGGCAAGAAAGACGGAAACTGACTCTTTTTACAAGAAAAGAAACAACTTTGTGTGTCACATTTAATGCCGAATTTACAAGAAGGTCCAAATAATTAAGATAATTTCATAGCCTGTGTTTCACAAAGTTTAAAGAATCTCTCCAAACTAAACAACTCACAAAAATGTGTGACTTTTTAAGGGAGTCTGAGTACTTTCTACACTGACATAGGTCACATGTGGCTGTCTGAAGGTCCTGAGAGTGATCAGATCTCAAATGTGTCGTGTGAGTTCACACCTGTACTCAGAGCTGTCTACTTGTGAACAAATTTCTCAGGCAGGATGTTAATACCAGCACCGAACAGCCTCACTGATCAGTCTCACAGTCATTGTTTTTTTTTTGTTTGTTTTCTTTTTAAAAACACAGCCTGAAAAAAAAAAGCATTTCAGTTTACACATGTCATGCACCAACGTTAGTTCAGCGAGTCCAGACTCAAGAGTCGGATGGTCAAACTGAACTGAACTGTCCTGAAGAGCAGCACAGTTCAGACTCTTTTGGAAATAAAGCTTAAGGTGCTGATGATTTAGTTGGAGGCTTTGACATCCAAGAAAGCAATTTAACTTTACTAGATGGTGGTGTTTTAACTATAGTGAATAAACAGGAAGGGATGGTCAGTAGTTAGTGTGCAATTAAACGGAAATGGAATGACTCAATCAGTAATTTTCATGACTTTTTTTTTTTTTTACTGAGCCAATTTTCTCTGCACACTTTACAAGACACTTAATCTGCAGGAAGTAACTATACGGAGGAAGGAATTTCAGTACGGATACTCAAATGTCAGCTTGAGTAACAGCTCCTCCAACACATTATTCCTCTTATTTCAAGGGTAACATGTACAGTCAGTTATATTCATATATGTATAGCTGCGTGTTAAGATTGTTTTCAAGATAAGAAAAGGTTTAAAGTTGTGACATTCTACCAGTCTATAAACTAGCAAACGCCTCCCGCTCTGGAGGCAGAAGTCAACCACTCTCTGCTTCTTCCTTTTTGTCTTTTTTGCCCTCCCCCTCCCCTTCGCCCGTCTCGCTGCCATCCCGTCGACGTTTGCGGTTGCGAGCGCTGGCCTTGGACGCCGGCAGGGACTCCATGCCAAGAACCTTGTGGATCTGACGGAAAGCAAGCAACCGCAGGGCATGCTGGGGACACAGAAAACAGGAGACAGAAATATAAGTGTGTATAGGAGTTGTAGGCATCTTTTTTTAAATAATGTTTCGACAACTCAATGCTGTAGAGGTACACAGGAAACAAGGGGGGAGAGAAGGGGTATGTGATGACTACTAGCTTCACTGTGGCAAATGTTATTTTCAAAGTCTTCCTTTTTGTCCTCTGACCGGGTTTTCATTGAGCAGCCGTTTTATCTTCTTGGATGTTGTTGGTGACACAAAACTCTAGCTCTCTTTAGGCCTTTTTTCCGTCTTTACCCACAGTTTAACACCTTACAACCAATTAGAATCAGTCTAAATGGTGTGTATGGGTACCTGTGCGCTAGCAGTTATGTCCTCTCTGGCTTGAGATTTGAGGGTTTCCAAAGCATCTGTTGGCTCCTTCTCACAGGGGTCCATTAACCCTGGTCCATCTGAGTGGAGGGAGGAGAAACCAGTTAGAAATGGAAATGTGATTGAATAAAAAATAACATGAAACAAACATCTGTGAGAAAATCTCTCCAGTCACAAGGGGGGAAATCTCCCCCATGGCATTCAGCTGGTGCACAAAGGGCATGAAACAGTTTGCCAGCTGATCTTACAGGGAGGCAGCTACTACAAGCAATGAGGCTGGTTACACCAGGTGTGAGAGCAGAGATCTGCATTATCAACCTTTTTTCATACTTTATACACAACTCTTATGGTTTACAGGAAATGACTCAAACTGGCAGTTTGATCTTGAGTTTGCTGTTTTTTCTTGCTTCCTTTTATCTGCATTCTTTGACAATAGCTAATGAGAAAGACTGAAATAGCTAAAGGTGACAGAACACTGAGTAGCTTTATCCCTTATGCAGTTGGTCTCACACAGCGCTACACAGTGCATGCGCCGCAGGCGTAGCCAGTTCAAAGATACCTTCCGCTGCACTCTGATCCACATACACACATTTGAAACACATTTTTGGAGTTTTATTTGTAATTGTGTAAAGGACTATGAACAGCTTTTGTATGAAATGGTGCTATATGAATACAAATTTAGTTTAAAAGTGTTGTATAAGCATGCGACATTCATCAGCTCAAGTATTCGACATCTCATTAACGTGTTTATTTGTTTAACCTAGTAGCAGGATGCCGGTGGAGATGCACTCAAGGACTCTACGCATGGCCTCTCCTGGGCTGAGCGGACCTGCGGCACTGCTGATCACCTTCTCTACCAGCAGTTCCATCGCCTTTAGGGGAGACACACAGAGGAAACAGACAGTGTAATGAAAGAACAGACTCAAAAAGTCTCTCTATAGGTCCTTCTCTACCTTTCTTTCTCTACCTGTCTTGACTCTTTATAAAGCAGCCACTCAAAACATCAAGTGTGTGCTAGGGCTTGTGTTCACATGCATTTTTTTTCTCAACGCCAGCATCTTTTAAAAATAGTTCCGAATATGGAGCGAGTGTCTGTGCCACCCAGAGAAAAGGGACAGCGCCCACAGTCTTCTGTACGAACACTACACCTTTTTGGTGCAGCCACTCTAAGCACTTCAAGTTGAATATCTCTCAACTTCTCAGAAAGGAGCTGTTGACGTCACCCTTTTCTATTTTTCATGGCTCTCATTTTTGTCTCCTACAGATCGTGTCATGCACCCACATCCTCCTTGCTCTGATGTCCCGATGTCAAATAAAAAAACAGATAGTGAACTGCAAAGCGGCGGTATCAATCATACCACGGCGGTTGTCAGGATATTGTCAAAGAGACGACGCACATGCAGTGTTTTTTCTTGCAGCGCACAAACGCTTCATTTCAGTGCTCCTAAGTGCCCAGCCTGCCCTTTTCTGCCTGAAAAAACACTCTGTGGACACTTAGTCACCTCCTCCCATAGGATACAAGCTTTGTTTGCAAGTAAATATACTGTTATGTAACTGTTCTCACAGGCTGCACCAGTAAACAGACATATGATATAAAGAGGACAGAAATTTACAACACACTTTAGTTAAAAGGTCAAATTGAAGATGACAGAATATTTAGAACAGACAGCAAAATAGAATGTTAAACAGCACAACACACAGTTTAAAGTGACTTACCCATCCGGGCATCTTTCCCCAGGTGGGAACCCGCTGACATAAATCTCTGAGCACCCGAATGACGATCACACAGGACTGCAGCCCGTTGGCACGAGCCTTCAGAAGTCATGTAAAAAAACACAAGAACAAAAACACATCAAACAACAAGAAAGGGACTTTCATTTTAGATGAACTGGACTTCTAATCAAAACTACAGACCATGTTTTGTGAGTAAAGGTCTTAATAAATGAAGAGAAGCTGGTCACACACTTTCCTAAACTGCTGATTTTAGAAATCCTAAATCACAACAACGACTAAAATCAAACCTACTGGGAATTCGTGGTTATTATTTTGGGGTATTTGTGGCTTTTCTTAAAAACTATTACATTTGCACTCTCTATTTTCATTGTTTGAAAAGCAGGAACTGTAACACTGATGAGAAATGATTTATTTTTAACAGAAACTTCTATAAAGATAAATGTCAATATTTCTCATTGTGGTGATTTCTGCAGATTGTCAAGCGTTTCTGTTATAAGGCTTCCTCCATAGTTATGAGGGGAACAGAAACTCAAAATGTAATTTTACATCTGAAGGTTTGGCACAAGAACAAAACACAACACAACAAGCAGCCTCATAGGAAATCACAAAAACAGTCAGAGCTACAATTGCCACACTGGTGGTTTTCGTTGGTAGAGCAACAGAGAACGCAGGGTTTGACATAATGTTTGATTAAACATGAAAACCTCAATGTAGTGCTTAAAAAACTAAATCCAACCTACTGTTTCTAGCTTAAAAGGGAAGTGAGTTCATTTTATATGCTCCAATACTTCTGCAAAACAATACAACGTATCTTTAAATGATAAATCATAAACCACCACACCTCCACGCAAATAATTGACTTTTTTTTTTTAAAGCATTTTTTTGGCCTTTTTTATGGCTTTTATTGACAGATCAGCTGAAGACGTGAGAGGAAACAGGATGAGAGAGAGGGGGAGTGACACACAGCAAAGGGCCTCAGGCCGGGAGTCAAACCCAGGGCCGCTGCCGTGAGGACAAAGCCTCTGTACATGGGACGCCCGCCTTACAACTGAGCTAAACGGCGCCCCAAATAATCGACTTTTAAGGACATTTTGACATTGTGTTGTACATGATCGCTTAATTGGGCACTTACATGCAATTTCAGTTTAACTGAGCAGTGTAGCTAATAACAAGCATGCGTTTCTTTCTACGAGTCAAAATGGGTCAAACAAAGTCGCACATTTCTGAAGGGACTGAAAAAGTTAGTAAGTAGCTACTACTATTAATGAATTTAATACATTCCAGTTTTGTACAAGAAGGCATTCTCAGATGGTGACCCCAACCCAAAGAGAAAAATGAAGCTCTTCTGATGAGTTTACCTGAAACCATTTGGCGTGGCGGAGAGCAGCCAGGTACTCAAGACATTTCTTCTTATTCAGAAGATCTGGAGGGTCCTTCTCAGCCACATCTGGTGGGGATAACATGCACTAGCTCATGACTTACAGTCAAACTAACGCAAATGATGACTGTGATATAAAGTAAGTGTTGTCACTGTTGACATAGATGCTGATAATATAAAAACATTGGTCGTCATGTTTGTCTCGTGTGACCAGGCATTTCCTTAAATCCATAAATACTCTTTGGCTTGTTTCAGTTTGTTTGGGAGAAAAATAGTGACGAGATGATTTGAGAGAAAGGTCAACAAATGAGGAAGATTTCGGTGTTTGGAAAAAATAGCAAAAAAAAAAAAAGTAATACAATCAATCACCAGTATGTCCTTCGTAGTCGAAGGCACATGCAAAAAGGAAGGAAATCCAAGGCAGTCAGAGAAAAGAGTTTATATCATAATTATATTGGATAATATTAAAGTAAATTATTACTAATATTAAAGTATTTAAGTACATTTGATGTCTGACCCATTGGATTTTATCGTGACTTAAAATTTGGACCGTCTGCCTGAGGACATCATGACAGATACATTTTGACTTGCCAAACATTGGTGTAACGAATACATTAATAAAGTTGACATTACATTTAGGTGTATCACAGTGTCACAATGTCAGAACTGTCTCCACAGCACTGTGCTAGCACTGGAGAAGATCTGATTGCACCAATTCCAATTCTGTTATAAGGGGGGGGACAAAAGGTAACAGCTGTTAATGTTTGAGTGGTTTCAGCATGTAGGTTGAAAGCCTGGAAGTTGTTGTTGATGTTTCATGTAGTAATGGGGGTTTTGAAAAAGGGAAATACGTGCCCAATTACATACTTTATACCAACAGTCTTTATCTGACAAGTCAGACTAGTTGCGTCAGTGCAGATGCAGCAACACTGAGCATGCTGGTTCACTGACGTGGCTTACTTACTCGGACACTTGAACTGGAACAAAGAAATTGTTTTTCTGCTTTGGCTGGTCAAAATGTATTCTGCTTAGTGGCTTAAACTAGCTTGATGATGACAATAAACAGTCTTTAATGTTTTTTTTTCCTTTTCTTACTACACTGATTTATTTCATTATAATGGAGTTTCATCACTCCCAACACGTCAAAACATTTTGTAACCGGTCTTCTACTTCAGGAACTAGTCATTGATTCCTGTCATTATATAGGAAAATGCTGCACATCACACAACTACGAAGTTGTAGTTGTATATAAAGACTTTTTAGGCTGTTGACATCAACTTTAACTGGTCACATTTCGAATTTTCCTTGAATAAACTTAAACTCTGAATGTTTTGGATTTCCTCTTTTTTTGCATTTGACTTTGCATAGAAGCAGACTTTTGACCATTTAACAACTTAAACATGAATTTATCCCTTTGGAAATGTTCTCATTTCATACCAAACTTTTTCAAATCAGCCCTGCTTTGCACAGATAGTGATGGTTTCCAAGCTGATGAAGGCACAAGAGCAGCAATACTTCTTTCCCTTCATGCCTTCATATTTTAAAGATAATATCAACATCAGTGAGCAAACCAATTAAAGTTAGGTCAAGACCTTTTCAACAATATGACAGAGGCCAAGGTTAACTTAATCAGTCATATTAAAAATTGGAGAATACAGAGTTATGTTTGTGTTGGGTTTAGACGTAAATGAAACAGTAATCATTTTTAAGTCAAATTTACAAAACTAACACATGACAGGTTCTTCCAAATCATTCAGTGTGGTCACTGAATACTGAACACTGATGTAATATTTCACAAGATCAGACGTGGGGCTTTCCACACTTCTACTTCACTGGAACTGTAGCAACAACAAAGGACATTAGCTTTCTTACAGGGGAAATATGTAATAAAAAACAAAGCCACTTTTTTGAAGTCTGCACTACCATACCACTTAGAATCAAAGACTCATATTTATCAAGCCTCTCAGAGTTGGGAGTTTTCATTAAGCATCAGCTGAGCCCGTCTGATGAGAGGATTTTCCTCCTCTGAAAAGCTTCATAAGTATGGGTAATGTTTTGGTTCCTTTAATTGTTCTATTCTTAGTGGTATGTGTACATGTGTGGCCTTCAGATTAGCCATTGGCTTGCCTAGGTCTGCTGATACAGAATTTATGGCACTGATCAACAAACCCAAACAAAATTAAAAAAAAATTAAAAAAGACAAAAAAGGTCACAGAAAACATTTCTACCATGTTTTCAAAATGGGAAGAAACACATTTGAATACTGACATTTCTTGGAGCAGGCGGAGGAGTGTTTGCAACACAATGATCCTGGAAAGTACCGTCTTTGTTGAATGGTGGGGGTAGTCATGACAATGAATGTACTGATGTCATCTTATCATCATTAATAAATTACATACTGATCATTGTGAGGCGATAAAGTGACACTCCAACACCTTGTCAGTGATAATGCCACGTTATGATGTAGGGATGAAAGATGAGGGAATGGGAAGTCGCTGGACCTCAAAATCCCCTCCTCAGGTTTCATGGCCAAAATGCAACTAGAAGCAAAACATTTTTCTGAATTCTGAAAATAGTATATTTGTACAAATAGTGTAACCATTTGATTCATTTTCATCCCTGGGCATTATCTGAACACTGATCCATTATTATAGCTTCTCAAAGATTTTATCTGAGCATGTGTTCACCAGATAAACACACCCTCATGGCACAGAAAGGTCGGAGAGCCCGGCTTTTGATTCCCATGTTGTGGAAAAGAAATAAAGGGGACCAGTATAACTGCAAAAAATGGGGGAAATGAAAAGAGTGGGACAAATGAATGCGTGAGTTAATTCTTATTTTAGGGGTTAAAGAAAAAAAAACTTGAATGTGGGCTTGGTTAAAAGTCCCACCTCTCATTTTTTTGTACTCTTAGCCCAAAATGTAGGCTGCTACTGGGTGGAAGGCTGGAGCAAGGGATATAAATATA
This sequence comes from Diplodus puntazzo, assembly GCA_963678695.2. Classification (NCBI taxonomy): domain Eukaryota; kingdom Metazoa; phylum Chordata; class Actinopteri; order Spariformes; family Sparidae; genus Diplodus; species Diplodus puntazzo. Next base: position 15,403,988 of record OZ023163.1, read on the forward strand.
TAAAGATATAAGTGTATTACACACATTGCTTACATTTGGTTGTCTGGTACTGAAAGCTTTGGCTTCTCTAACCTTTCTCAGCCGCTTTTCCTCCTGCCTGCTTGTCCTTCTCAGCAGCAGTGTCCTCCCTCATCAGCGGCGAGGTGAGAGAAATGGTCACCTGCATTTTGGGCTCCTTGCTTGAAAATATCACGATGTTCGCCTCCTCGGGGTGAGCCTGCACCTCATACTGATCTTCAGAAAATGTCTGCCGGTTAAAAGGACACTTGGGATTACTCACTACAGAGGAGGAGGGGTGAAGGGGCAAAGAATAGCCTTGTTTGGCAAAAGTTACAGGGTGGTATGTTTTTAAACCCTAAGTTATGCAATTTGTTTTCTCGAGGCAGATCCCTTATTTAAAAAGGGTCGGTCACTTTACAATAAACATGTTTCTCAACAATTTATTATCTCTTTAACTGTAAGCAATGGGGCAGTTTAAGAAGAAAAGCCCCATCTCACTCTGTAGGATTCAGGTGTCATAACCAGGCAGTGAATCTAAAGATCAGTCAAAAGCACCTTTAATGAAACACTCATTACAGCTAAAGAAGGAGGAAGGAAGAGTGTGGAATTATAACACATCACAACGTTGTATTTGGTGTGAATCCTCCGTCTTGTAAGCCTTAAATGGAAATGTCAGCAAATTAACCAAATCACAAGTTTTTTTGTTTAGTCTAAAGGCACTTCATGCATTTGTGAACATGAAAAAAATCTCTCCCAAAGCTAGAAACCACACAACACTATTGTAACCTAGTAGAATTAACAGCCTAGAAGACCTCTAATAATACTAAAATAAAAAGAAACACTTATGTGTGGAGGACAAATGGCTGTGTTGTTTCTTACTGTTGAGAGCAGCTGTACATGTTCACTTGTCATAAATGAGCTGATCTAGCACATGAGAAAAACCCATGTAGGATGAAGTGGAATTTTTGTGTGTTGCATGCTAAACTTTTTGGATCTAAAGCAAAAGTATTGAGAGTGACAACTTCTTCTTCCCAGTTTATTAGTTACATAACAATACAATTTTCCCTCAGTATCCAGCTCTTATGACACAAGTCATAAGGCAGTGGATTACTGAAAATAGTTCCCCTTTTTAAATTCTACTGTATCTGACCACATCATATTTAACAAACCACTGGCAAAACATTTCCAAAGGGAGACTTCCTTTGGCCATTTTTTTGCCAACAATTTGTCCGTGTAATCCCAAACTCATGACAAACTTAAAGCATGTCAGTGTTCTGAAGTTTAACACAATTCTTCCCTCCCACAATAAATGTCCTAAATTAACTGTTAGTTCAGTCTGTTTCCTTACTTCCAGTTCCTTGGGCAGCTGCTTTGCGATGTTCTTCAGTAAAGAGATAGTGGGTTTCTTAGCAGTCAGCAGGATGAGCTCAACATTTCTGTCCCCACGAAGCAGCAGGCCTTTGGCTAGGATGCCTACCCTCATCACACCTTTCAGCAGCCGCGCTGCATTCTCAGTACTGACAGGAGAGAAGGACGGTAATGAGATAAAAACCCGCTGGACTGATTTTACAAACAGTTCTGCTAGTTAAAAGGGTTTCTTTTGCTGTAACTTGATAGATCACAAACATAATTCATATTCTATCACATGTTTTACATGTCCATAAATCTGTAACTGTTGTGTATGTATATGCATTGCATGTATTTTTGGTATTGTTAATTGTTGAAAATATAACTTTTTTTAATGTATACCCTACATGCTAATATACAGTTTTAAACTGAAGCTTCTACGTGCTAAAATACTGTTATTAAATTAAGCTTCTATCAGTCTATCTATCTATGCATTTCGAACCAACTCCGCTATAAAAATACCAAGATTTTCCTTTAACCACGTGTCAAAAAAAACCTACAGTATAAACACAGGCAAATTATATATTTTGTACCCTGTGTTGTTCTTTTTCTTATGCCAGAATAATAAAAGTGCTTTTAGGCTTCAGCTACCTTAATACTTGTTTTACTGACATGAACAGAGAAAAATGTCAAGTCATTTCTACTTTTTTTTACCCTTTTTCTTCTTCTCCTTCAGCAGCAGCAGTAGTAACACTGGAGATTAGTGTCTCCTTATCCAGCAGTGTGTCTGACACCAGTTTGAGGGCTCTTTCAGAGTGGGAGACAATCCTCTGAACAGCCTGCAGCTCTTCCTCTACTGGGTAAATAGTAGAGTGTTTGGCCATGATGTGACGGTCATCAGGAGAGTCTGGCCGACGCACACATGTCTTGAGGGAGAGAGGGGAAACCCTTGGACTTAAAGCCTGTTTTATGCTTCTGCGTCGCGGCGACGGCGTAGCTACGTCGTCGACCCTACGTCGTCATTGAGCATTCGAAGTTCTGCGTCGAGGGAACACGTTGTTCTGCAATTCACCGCCAAGCCGCTAGGGGGGTGTGGCTGTGTCTTTGTTTGGTTTCGGTGGGGTTCATATCGGATTCCTTGGTTTTCTTCCGGTCAGACAGTAAACAATGGCAACTGCCCGCCAGGAGTTGTTTGCCATTTGGCAATCCTTGTAATGTCTTGAAGACGAGTTGTAAAGGTGGTCATATTTTCTGACCTCCTCGATAATTCTCTCGTCTGCCTGGTCCATTTTTTCCGTGCTGCTTGTACCACAAAAACTTTAAAAATGGCAGTGTTGTTATACTGTTGACCGGAAAAGCAACTGCCGGAAATGACGTTCTGAGTGGACAATCACAGTCCTTGCCGTTTTCACGTCTTGACGCGTCGATGTGACGCGTAGTCAGGATTTTTTGGAGGCGCACGTCAGGCTACGGCATAGGGTCCGCTTAGGGGTCTGCGTCGATGACGTAGCTACGCCCTCGCCGCGACGCAGAAGCATAAATCAGGCTTTAGTCTCATTAAAAGCTAGGTTTTGTTTAAAACAACTGCAATTGGGACACTCACCAGTAGAGGGGGTACTGGCATACCAGGGCGGCTCATTAGCGGTGGAGGAGCCATCCTGCGTCTCTGCTCACCCCAGTACATCTGCTCCTCCTCCATCCTCCTCCAGTACATGTCCTCCTCATAGCGCCTGCAGGAGATGAGACCGTTTTAATGTCTGTCATTAAAAGTCAATTATTCCCAAAGGGGGATGTTATGGCTGCTACACAGTACACTGTTGTCCATAAAAAAAACACTTTACCAAAACACTTGTAATCTTCTGTTGATCATATAAAATAATAATTATAGAGAGATTTTGTGTCCAAAGCACTGTGTTATTTAAAGATAATCCAAGATAACAAGATGTGTATTTCCACATAGTAGGTCAGAAATTTCCCAAATCAGCGCTAGTACAGTTTCTCTGATAAAAACCTCACATCTATTTTGATTAATTGAATGCCTTCCTCTTGTTGTTGACTGTATTCTATTAAAGTTCAGTGTAAGAAAGAGTCACGAAAACAGGAAGAGTCTATAAAATGAGTGACGATTTTCCCTTTTGAAATGCGTCACACTAACAGTCGGCTGTTCAACTTTAGGACTTCCCTTTACTGACGCCACCTGTATGAATATATCTTTACATCTGTTCTGTGCCAACCAAGGAAACTTGCAAACGTAACATCAGAGTGGAAACAAGTTAAGGTTACTAACTTTGGCCATGAGTCTGACCTCATCTCCATGTGCCAGCGCTGCTCATCGTCTCTCTGCCGCTTCAGCACTGCCTTCTGCTTCTGCTTCTTCAGCTTGCTCTCCTGCAGCTTCCTGGCCCGGTTACTGGGCTTGATCTCCACAGGAAGCTCTGGGTTCACTTTTTTCTACAGGACAGGAGACAGAACAAATGTAAGTCATTGCATATTTTACGCCACATTAGTGCAGATAAAACTTTTAATATTTTTTTCCATCTGGGCTTCCCTTGACACACAGCAACCTGACAACCTTTAGAGAAAAAAAACAAACAAATCTTCCTCGCCTCAGCTGTGGATTTTACAATACGATTATATTTAGTGTTAATCACCAAAATTCATTCTCTGTAACCTTGAGATCCAACAAAGGTGTCGAGCAAATTTCCCTTCTCACTAAAACTAATAAAGCAGATTTTTTAAAAATGTCTTTTAAATCCAGCAGGGTTAACAGCAAAGTACAAGTCTAACAACTCTATATCTTCCAGACATTGTTTACATCCATGCAGCTTGCAGTACTCTTCCTCTATGCCTTTGCTAAGTATTTAATATTTTTAATAACATTTGTTGTTTTAAAAATACTTTTCGTGGAACATGTCTAGCAAATCATAATCATGTTTTCTTCCTCTAAAAAACCTGCATGGCTCTCCTCAGGGGCAGCAGTTTGATGTCATTAGTGTAACAAAAGTAGTTCTTCTTCTTCTTTCCTACTGTATTGCAGTGTGTAAATACTGCATTTGTTAAGTTACTGAGAGCAATTACTCTTGGTATTATCAACTCTGTTTATAAGCTATAATATCACTTGATACATATAAATAGTCAATAAAATAAATTACCCAATTACGTAATAATCGGTCAGGTATATATTGTGCATCCATACTCTTTGATTTTCATTTTTGGCATAAATACAGCCATCACACCATATGGGTGTCGTCAGTGACATACTTTAAAGCAATTACTTAATGCGCATGCTTTCATGTGCAAGTAAATTAAAGCCATAATCTTAAATACCAAAATGTTTATTTATCTCAACCCTGTTCATTACGTCTCTGCGGATAACCAGCCAGACACCAATGAACTCAGTGATGATCGAGCCCTCTTACCTTGTACTGGAGTCTGTGCCTTCGTCCTTTCAGGTGCATGTCTTTAGCGTTCGGGTCGTTGAAGCTGCACTCACACAGTTTACAGTGGAATCGAATCACCTTGCCGTCAACATTACGGACCTGCAACAAACAGGAGTCTTCAGGTAAATACACACCATGCAGGACAATAAACGTAACATAAGTACTTTGACTATTTTCTAACTACCAGTGTCATCCGGGCGATCAGTCCCTTATCATCTTCTCACTTACGCAGGTCAACTGCTGTAGTAGCACTGAGTTGAATCACCTAACGCTAAATATTTACCGAGAGCTTGTCGTGTGTAATCTTGTGAACTTTGTTACATAAAAGTTAGCAACCATGCATTTGATATCAGCTAGATTTAACACTTACTGTGCTCGTAAAATGAGTGTTCCACTGAGTCTGATGCAAATTCCCAAGTATACGCTAAATTTGTTGAGACCAATATATGTGTAAGTACTTTAGAAATGACAAGCACAAAGCATCCTCTCAGCTGTGATGCTCTCTATACCATGGACGAGGGAAGAAGGGGTGCTGAAGGATGTTGCAGCATCCCCTAAAAATCTGGTATAATTAATAACCATCAGTTTTTAAAAATCTTTAAACGTATGACTTTCTCCGTTTTTACTGGGATTTATATGTGTAGCGCACCAGAATTTGCAGCAGGAAAGATGTTTAACCTTCTCTGCTTCTTATCAAAATGTATTAGTTGATAATTCTTCCTTCTAAATAACTCATCTTGTGGCAGCTCAGTGCTTTTCTATCAAAGACATCAGGGCACTGATCACACCATCAGAAAGACTTTTAGAGAAAATGAATCCTGCCAGCTAGAGGACAAAAGACTACTAAAATTAATGTTGAAGGCGACTGTGAACAGTAAAGACCTCTGAACAAAGTTGACAAAAATGAAACCGTTTCAAAAATAATATTATACCATTTTTTATTTTATAATGTGCTGTAATGATCTTATTTGCATATCAACCAATATGTATCGATCCATTATGACCATTTTTCTTCTCATTGCCTGCTTACCTCCTCTACGTAGTCATGTCCCACCGGCTGGATATCTCCATGGCCTCCACCTCTGTCACTGTCCTCATTGTCACTCAGAGACTCCATCTTCTGAGCTGACTGTTGCATGGGCTCCTCCACTTTGGCAGCCACCACCACTGCCGCTGCTGCAGTCACTGCAGCTGCTGGAACGCTGGCAGGCTTATTGGCTATGCGGCAGCAAGACATTACAGATAACAGAGTTCATTTAGGAAGGCTACATGTCCATTTGTTTGGGGGGAAAAAGAAAAAACTCCAAAACATCCATTTCTAATCTCAAATTTCTTAGCACTATGAAGGGTGGTATATAACCACTTATACCATCTATGCAAGCCTGGCTCTACTTGGTTTGACTCGGGACTGTTGCATTTCCACCAAAACTGAGCTACCTGCTTGAAGGTGTTTCTTAAACCAATGACGTGCTTGTCCCACTAACAAACACTAACACTAACAAAGTGGTTCTAATTCAGGGACAGACACGTTTCATTTACAATAACTTCTTCACAATAAAAGCCTGTTATGAAGCAGCATCACAGGAAATGTGTATTCACCAGCAGTAGATATTCAGTCACAAGCTACACAAGTGCTCAGATCTGAACACATTGACTTTTAAAAACATCTTTCTCTCAGGTTTTCTGCACGGACATAAATTGAGTTTGGACTTGAGGGGGAGACAGGTGCTTGTTACGGGTTGTCTGCAGTCATGAGACATCACCACATTCTACTTGGAGGTGAGGTGGGGCGAGCACAGCTTGGCCTACGGTGCAGTTTGGCTCAACTCGGCACAGTAAAACTGGTAATGGAAAAGCAAATCAGAGCGGCCAAAAGTACTAGTGGAAAAGCAGCATAATATTGGTGATGGAAAAGCTAATTGTCGCAGCTCATTTTGAATCGGTGCACCCAAACATGCTAGCGGAATAGCAGTATTAAAGTCAGACAGTTCCAAAAATTCCATCTTGAGAAACAGTTATGTGTTGTTGTGTTAACAAGCAGTTATTTCATTTGTGTGGTGTGTTTAAGTTCAAAGCTAAATCAAAATAAGTCATCAGTGGCAGCTGTTGACTTAAAAGACTGGGGAGGACAGGAACAAAACCAACCCACCATGTCATGTTATTTTACACTAGTAGGTAGAAAAAATTTTTTATGACTGATACTGACATTTCAATCAATTATTATTGTATATTCATAATACAACACTGACTGTTAAATAAAACATGAAAATAATGTATTGTTACTGCCAAGTTAATAACATGTCTTGGTGAATTTTAGCATTTATGCAGTGTATACTGGTATTTCTGGGGCTCTTATTGTGAAAGGCAAAAACAGTAGTAGTCTGTAACAAGCCTATGATAGACATCTCAAATCATCTACATAAAAGATCAACTTACAAATGACAGTTATTTTAGTAGGAGCTGGTTTCTTGACAGGTGCTGATGTTTTGGCCATGGTGTTCACAGCCACCTGTTTGGGTGTTGTAGTGGGAGTTGAAGTGGTTGAGACGGAGGCAGGAGTGGACGTGGATGCTGGAGGTTTCCCAGCTGTCGAGGTGGTGATAACGGCCGCCGAATTCACCAACACTGGCTCGGTGGAAGGTATAGGTTTGCCCAGCTTGGTGTGAAGTTTCACCACCTTTCCATGGTTGACAAAGAGGAGACACAGTGGGAGATACAAACATTTAAGACAGCTGATACCCAATTCCATCCCAAATCCCTGGGGCAGGTCTTGTTCCAGCCCTTGGCAGCTCAAATAGAATGTCACATGAGAACACCACAGTCATGGCCGATCATGACCGTTATATCATTACCTTCTACAGCTGCCTATGTTTTCTTAAATAACAACAAATCTGGAAACACCTGAAGACAAACAATAAAGCATCACAGCTGTGCTAACCTTCTGGTGTTTGGCCCCACGGATATGGGCAGCGTAGGCGTCCACTCCGGTGCAGGAGACGTCGCATAACTCACAGCGTAACTGAGTCTGGACCCCTCTGGGCCCGTTGCTGGATCCTGTCTGTCCCCCTGATTTAAGGGCAGCCTCCTTCTTCTTATGCTTCTGGCCCTCAAGGTGCTCCCGATACGTCTGAGGCAGTAAATCAAACCAGTCAGCAAGATGAATCTTCCAAATACACTTATAGAAATAGTCCAACTTTTTACGTTCTCTTGCTTTTGCTTCTGTTGGTGAACTAAGTCGATATAAAATATAAATCAGACAACTGTTGATAATCAATGACGTTAAACCAGAAGGAAACAACATGACATATTTTATTTAAGGCATCAAAAGATGTTCCCTGGTCCTAAATGTTAACAATAATAATAATAATAATAATAATAATAATAATAATAATAATAATAATAATAACAAAAAAATGAATTACTGTAAACTCCTACCTGAGGGCCTGCACAGCTGATCTTGCAGATATCACAATAATGTAGCTGGGGCTGCTTGGGGGGCCCTTTAGGTTTCTGCAGCTTGTTCTGGTGAAACGTTGGCTTTTTGTAGGTGTTTACAGCCGGAGCTGTCACCATGTTGCTGCCCGAGTTGCTCCAGGAAGAGCTCGTCAGCTGTTTGGGTGGTGGCTGAATAGTGGGTTGGGGCTGCTGCTGCTGCGGCTGCTGAGGTGGAGGCTGTGGCTGGGTAAGAGTCTGCTGGGCTGGCTGGTAGTAGGAGGGGGCGGATGTGGAGGTGTAGCCAGTTGAATCATAGTTGGAGTAACTAATGCCTGAGGGTGAGAGACCAGGAAGAAGAGAGTGACGACAGAGAATTTTACAGAGAAAAAAAGCATAAAAGATTTGGGTCAAACATGAACGGCCAGTAGTCATACAAACAATAAGATGCACTTAGAGAGTAAGGAGGACAAATACAATCCCAAAATCCTCTTTGGCAAGCTATGTAATGAGAAACTAAAGCTTCAGCTTCTATTGAGCAAGGTATCAATGTTTTTTATAAACCTCTGTCAACCACCTGGAATTACTGAATTCCTCATCCACCATAAAACCCTTCACTCCATCACTTCTTTGCCGAACAGAAAATCTAATATTTTGCATTTCATTTTAACTTACTCAACAATATCAAGATATATTCTATTTTTTTCCATCTTCTCAAAAGCACTTCCTAAATGTTCCAACTGGATGAAAAAATCAAATATCACAGTTTTTTTGACCAAATAGGCCCTACTTCTCTAAACATTGTAGGGATGACTAATGGTACTGTCACAAAATATTTACACAATGACATTTTTTATAAATTATCATCAGAAATATGAATATAATGACTAAGTATTAAAGCAAGTAAAACAGTCTCTTTACATCCCTTTACTGTAATGCAGCCTTTAAAACCAGGAAAAGACAACACTTTTGCTAAATGACGAAAGAAGCCCTGAGTCATCACTATGTCTTCAAGCTTCATAAACAAATATTCCTCAAACAGGCATTGATACATTTAGCTGTGCCACTTTTTTGTTTGACCAGATCATAAAATTGAATAATAGAAAATAAATGTATCTGCTATTCTGTACAAGTAAATAGACTTCAATAATTTGAGTTATCACACATAGTCAGTTTTGTACGTCATTTGTGTTGGATGACTAAAACATGTTATGAAAGGTTTTTACTTGTAATTTGAAATATCACTTGTACTTTCAAATCTGCCTTCATTTATTTCGCTATTTGGTTTACTATATACACATAACTTTACATAAACTACATATATATATATACATACTACATACTACATACTACATATATTGTCTTAAGTTACCTGAGTAGGTGGTGGCTGAAACGGTGGAGCCGAAAGAGGAGCCGAGGGTGTATGATGAAATGGGAGTGGGTGGCTGCTGGACACTGGTGGACACTGGGTAGATGTTGTAGCTGGTGGACACTGCGCTGGAGGGGGCCAAAGGCTTCAGGGCTGTTACCTGCCTCTGGGGAGGAGGCGGCTGGCTGTACACAGTGGTGGGGGCTGGACTGTAAGCACTCTTTACTCCTACTGAAACAGAAAAGAGTGGAGGGACTAAGGAAGGAGAGGAAGGGCATTAGAGTCAGGGGGGCGAAAGAGATCTGAAACATCCGTCATATCCTCTGGGACTGCCTGTCAGAGAGTTTTTGGCAGGGCAGGAAGGATCTTCATTACACTATACTATGACTATAAAATAGTACTCCAGACTACTCTGTGAACAACTTCAAAAGACACACCCAAATGGAAAGATTTCATGCAAACATTTTTTACATGTACACCTGTGAAATCAGTGGAGTTGATTATGTTAAATAATCACAGAGCTCTGAAAGTGATCAAACTTTGGACACAAGAGTAAAAAAAAAAACTGACTCACCAGTCTGATAATAATTCTCTGTCGCTGTCCTCTGAGCCGAAGCTATACTCGTCTGGTAGTACTGTTTGTTGTCATAGGTAGTCACAGCCACAGCAGGGCGTCCATAGCTGTAGTTGTCCTGCTTGTGTTTAGGACAGAGTATTTAATCCAACTGTCCAACAGCATTTTTGAGAAGAATTTTTATAAAAGCACAATATCAGTGATAATAGTGTCTAAAATCCACTTCTCATGACCCAAAACAAAAAAGCCATCACACAACATACAACATGAGCACACCATGCTATATGAAAATAAGCAGCAGAAATCATAAAGGAAGCAGAAAGAGACTGACCGTGTCCGAGTATACCTGGTACGTCTGTGGGGTGGTGGTGGGCTGTGGGGGAGCTGGGGGGTCTGGCTGCCTGTAGGCGTATTCAGGCGGGGCCTGGTGGCTCTGATAGGCAGGGTAAGCGGCAGAGACCACAGGCCGGGCAGCCTGGACTGGAGCTGGAGAGTAGGACGCAGTCACTGCATGAGCTACAGCCGGAGCCTGCTGGACACTGTAACTTGCTGTAGAGGGATGGGAGTAGGCTGGGGGAGGCTGGGTACTGACGGAGAGGAGAAGGAGGGGACATTAAGTGAGAAGGTTAACTTCAAAACTGCACTCAGAGGATTTGTGGAGGAAGTGTCTACTTAAGACTTTTCTGTGGGTGAAGCTGGAATCAATCCATAAGATCTTGAAATCTTCAGTCATTATAAATAGTCAAAAAGAATAAAGGCTTTGAGGCTGAAGACCTCATCTCATCTCCAGTCTGTTTAATCATGAGATGATATTCAGTAATCTTAAATAACGATTGACCCCAATGCCTAATTAACAGTGGGACTGGTTTACAACAGAGGATACCTCACAAAATGCAAACTCAGATAGTGGAATGATAATCAGGATTGTTTTAATCAGTTTTGCAAAATCATTCTTCCAACAATAGTTATATCGCACTCCAGAATTGTAAAATCCACACTCACTTCGTAGTAAACAAAACTTCCATCAAATTACGGAGTTAAAGAAGTCATAGGATTCACAGTCTGGGGAAATGGATATCTGTACAAAATGTCATGCATATTCATCCACCACTTCAGTCTAGACTAAAGTCGTGGACCAACCGACTGACCGGATGTCTAAACAACCAGCAGACAGACACTGCCATCCATGCAGCTGTGCTGGTAGCACAGCACAGGGAGGGAAATTAAATGCAAGCTGCCAAAACCAAATCAAGATCATCTAATTGTAGAAAAACAAATTGTGATCACTAATATAACATGATTGACTGAGCCTGTCTGCATTGATCTGGTTAATCTTTTCATCCGCATACAGAGAAATACAAAAAGGACAACTCAACAGCAGCGTAGTTGTTAGCATGGTTTGGAATGCAGACAGCCTCTATCGCTGGCAATGACATCATCTCACTGACGCTATCGGAATCCATATTAAGCGTTCAGTATGGATAGACAAAAAACAAGGCTACAATTGAATGACACCTTAGTTTTGTAGAGAACATAGAGTCCAGAAGGGCTTCCCAATTAATCAAATATTATTGAAATCGACTAAAGGGCCAGGCACAAAGCTGTGATTTTTTGACAAAACATAAATGTGTGACAAAACATCATTGTAATGAACACCTGTAGAGCTGTACAGTGGCCTCGCCTAGTTCTTGTTCTCCAGATGTAAGAAAACATGTTTGCTTGGTACAGACCACAACAAATGTCACATCAATGTAATTTTAATATTTTTTTTCAGTGAAAATCTGTGAAAAATCCTGAATTCTATTGCAATCGTAGTATCTGTCAAAATATTGCAATTTTTTTCACCATATTTTGCAGGTCTATGCGAGATCAATCATAACCCTTTATCTTGAATTATCTTCTCTTTTATCTTGGATTCAGTGCAAATACGAAAGCATTTGCACAACAGAATTTAAACAGCAAAGTGTGTTTGTAACATAACAAATGTTACATAACAAATGTTACAAAGCAGGGATCTGAAAAAAAATTCTGAGCTTGACTTTAGCGATTGTCCATTGAGTAGGTCAATCATTCCTCGAAGTGCCTGTAATGACATTATCTCATACTAGTAGGAAAGAATTTCCAAGATTTAATATATTAGATTATGCAAGCGCCACATGGCATGCAGTGAATGACTTTTGAATAAGTCTCACATTCACCGTTTCACCGAAAATGAACAGGAAAACAAATCAATAACTTTGGTTGATAACGCTTCTGTTGACCTACTTGTCTGCTCTGACCCATTACTCCAACAAAAACTGCTAACAGAATGCCTCAGTCAGTATTACAGTGCTTTCATAACACTGAATGCAAGCACTGATACACACTAACTGCCTATTCAATGGCTCAGAGGTAAGGAGTACAGATAGGACCAGGACCAGATTTGACTATAAAAACTGTTATACAATGTAAATTGCTCAGCCAGATTTTGTTTTTGTTGAAGAAAAAAATATTCAAAATGTTTATGCAAAAGGGGAGCTGCAACCTTTGATATGAGAGAAGATTCAGACTGTCTATTCGTATGCTTGTCAGAAGAGCCATAAACGCCTCTTCTTTATGACATTGTGTTCGATGCAGATTTTTTGTATCTAGGCTGGAGGGGATGAGGATTAGTAAACAGACTGAAGCCTGTGATGTTGGGAATCTGTTTCCTGGAACCAGAGCCATAATAAATAAATTCAAGGTTTTTTCAATTCATCAGCTATTCTGTTTACGTCACTATCCATGCAATATCTCTGGGTGTGTGAAAACGATGTGTAAAATTCTGCAATAAATGAACAGAGCTGCTTTAGGCCAGAGCCCGACCAATACATGATTTTTTATTTGGTTTGATGCAGACATTGACATTAGGGAGTAAGAAGTTCCGATATCAGCCGATGTTAACATATTTCCTGCAGTGATCCCCCCCGCATTGAGGTTATCAAACACATACTATATTTTACAATTTAACAATAGACTGATTTACCTGTTTTATCAACCAACCAATCAGCTGGGCTCTACTTTAGGCACTACTGTGTTTTCTGGTTTGTTTGCTTTTTATTGAGTTTTTGCTTCAAAGTTATGAATCCCATTGATTTCACACGTCTTCACTTTGATGAATTGGCCATTCATGTCGTGTCATTCTATCTATAACAATGTGATCCACTGATTCTTCCAGAAAAAATACTATATGGCAATGCATATTGATTTCAAAATATCAAATTACATTTAGAGTCGTGGGATTTTAACCCCATCATCCACACCTCACTTGAGATCACCATGCACTTAGTGTGCATCCCTGCAGCTCCAGCACAGTGACACGAGGCTGTAGGTTTGTATGTTTAATCAAGAATTAGGATTAGAATTCACATCGGGGATAGTACAGACTTTGTTGAATAAGCTCAGGGGATATGCGCAGAGATAAGCACATAAACACAAGCACTATGTGGTGCAGAGAGAACAGCACACTCCTGTTTGTCAGGTTTGTTGGCTTGACTTCAGTCCAACACATACCAAAACGACAGGAAACCTTCCCAGTTCACTGACCGCAGCTAATGATGACAATTACATGATGTGCAAATTATATTAGATTGCCTGTCATAGGTAGAGATGCACTAGTGACCGGCGGTCCTGTTCTACCTTCAGGAGTATCTGTATACACGTTCCTTTCCAGCAGCATCTTGCTACTAACATACCATCATAAATTATGTTCTGTTAGTGAGACGTCGTCACCGGATCTTCAATAAAGCTGGACCGAGGCCAGCCCTCTCAATCTAAACACCGGCCAAAATCTCACCCGACACAGCTGCAGCCGGCTCTGTTCACTAAACCAGCTGCGTGACAATTGACACACTCCATAACTGACGCTTTATTTGAAGTTAAAGTCTACCAAGTGTTAAAAAGTTGAACCATCAATTCTATCTTCCCGGTCGATGATGGATGTACCGGGATCATCCTCTGTCAAACAGCGTGTCGGCCTGCGAACTCAGCTAGCTAACTTGCTAACGTAAGCTAACCGAACTAGCGGGTCAAGCTAGCCGTGTAGCCTGTCTCTCCTCCGCCACGCAGTGAAATCCCACCAGTGACTGTTTCTCAATCGACAAACAGCAGCGGCTAGCGAATTCACCTCAAATGGCATGCTGACACAAACCTGCATCACTTGAATTACCTGTATTGTGGACCGGCACCATGTGTGAAGCCGAAATAATTGCTTGCAGCCATCTTGGCATCTCCAGTACAGTACAGTACTGGCAGACAGCAGTGAACCCCTGAAACTGACCGTCAAGATAGTTCACCCCCCCTACTGCGGCCAATGGAAACACCGCTCAGCCACACCGGAACTGCGTACGACGGAAAATATCCTACACACAGTGGGGGAAAACACCATTAACGGGTGAAAATCTCGTGTCGACTCAGGGCATGATTTCATTCTATTTACCGTCGCAATTTTAGCATAGATTGTGTCGTATAGTTTGACATTCCACACGGCTGCGCATGCGCACAAAATAATCAAAACAATGAAATTAAATAAATAGAAAACCGATCTTTGAGAACGAAGTTTTCAGTTGTGAGACAAAGTAAAACATGGACCATTATTGAAAGAAACATTGTAACATTAGTAGTATTACAACCAAAAGGAACAACAAACAGAATAAATAAATAAATAAGGTAGCTGGAGCACTTTTATCGTTATCATGCCTGTTAGGAATCAACGTCATTCTTAAAGTTAAATGTCTTTCATCAACGTGTTTAATTAGGCTTATCATTCCAGCGTGTTGTTCAAAAACGAAAAATGCAGCGCTTAGTGAGCTTAAATTCTCCCCTTGTGCTGTCTAAAAAAACGTTGTATACGCGAAGGCGGAAGTAGATCGAGGTGAAGTGAATCCTCTCGCCTTGTCCACTGGGATCCTGCTGTGTGTCTGTGTCAGTCACGCTTGCACTGATGTTAAAGATAAAACGTGATGTAAATCCAATGACCAGTCAGGGAATCAATCGACCAAAAATCAAAATAACATTATATTCAAGTGCCCTGTCAATGTGATTTTAAATGGCCTTGAAATCATAATATTTCAATTAGATGATTAGGTAAAAATGACCTTGAGTTTTAGGCTTCAAATCAGGAGAGGCACAAAATTGGGGATAGAGGAGAAAACTATGATATAATAACGGATACACAAGTCAGGCGAAAATATAAACCTTTATATTACTAATACTATGGGGTATTGGCTTGTAGCACCAATATAAAAAGGGACCTGTTATTAGAATATGCAGCTACCATGCAGGGAACCTAAGCAGGCGTAATATGATTGGTTGGTTACAAGTGAAGTAAGGGACTGAATAATTCATGTGTGTGGTGAGATTTGGGGTATAGTATGTATGAAAGGGGTGAGGAGACAGAGAGGGAGGGGAGAAGCTATGGATGGAGAGAGAGATGCTGTTGCCAGGGAACATCAGCCACACAGAGGACCACTGAAAACAACGGTAGGATTATCTAATGGAGTGAAGAGACTGGTGCTCATTTTTCCCAAGTTGCTGTAGGGATAAATGAGCAGCCTCCTTGGAGAGATTTGGATACTCAAAGAAGGGCTTGAATTGATATTTGGGAGTGGGGAAGGAGATGGTCTGAAGGTATTAGGAGCTACAGGGAGAGAAAAGAGGGAGAGAGAGCAAGATAGCGAAGAGGGAGATCACGATGCCAGAGCAGATGCAATCTGATTAAAGGAATTTTGTGTCTTGGTTGTGTGGACGTCGGAGCTGAGAGGCAGGCTGTCGGCTCGCTCTTCACGGCCAGTCTATCTCCCAACAAAGGTGGCCAGAGGCGGAGGAGAAGAGGGGGAGTCCAACACAGAGGTGCCCCCTGTCTTCAAACACCTGCTGCTGGCTGGCGGCTGACATCGAGGACACTGTATGACTGTGTCTGTGCACGAGCGTCTGTGTGCGCATGTGAATGAGTGAAAGACAGGGAGCGTGAGAGGAGAAATTTCAGCCTGACCTCTGCTTTTTCTGGTGGCGAGGAGGATCAGGGCTCTCTCCTCTTGAATCGGTGTGACTGAGGAGGAGGGAGGACGCACGAACACGGAGCGGCGAGAGGTTTTGTGGGGATCTCACAACGCTCATGTGAGTATATACAGGCACTGATTGCATTTCTATCCTGCTCGCAGCACAGGGAGCACACCTTACTCTGATTGCATGCACATTAGATTGTCCACTAACACATGAAATCCATGTAGGTTTTCTCTCCTATTGGCTGTTCCTTTTTAAGGTGACCTAGAAAGGCTGTGAGGCCATTTCCCCCTGTGATGGAGGTGATTGTTGTACAAATCTTTGGTTTATATGAGCAGCACAACATTTGTACAAGATCAGGGTTTTTTTTAATGACATCTGGTCTACATTTTGTAGACATCTTAAATGTTATTATGGGATATTTTCCCAGCCTGTCAAACTGGTTTGATACATTCTGTTTTCTTTCTCCACTCTTGCTAAACAAGCCGACCGTGTTCACCTCACATCATGCCTTTCTTTCACAGGGTGTTGTCACATTGGATATGGGACCTGCTACGAACCTCAGTGTGATGTGTTAATAGATTTGACTTCATGCTGCTCACGAGTAGAAATTAATTATTTCCTCTATGTGAGACTTGGCTGTCGTCCAATTTAATCAACCATGAGTGTTGCTGCCAAAACCACCAAAACCACCAAAACCGCTCCACACACTCTAGTCAGGAACCTGTGTTGCATTATTTCTCATTGTGATCAACGCTGAGTGTGCATTGTTCTATTATCAAAAAAAACCTTGTATGTTTGATGCGCTGCTGTCACTTAACACGCTCTGAATTGCCAAAACCAACCAGGCAGGCACTTACAAGTCTGTTTCTAAGAATATCCTCCAACACAGACCCGGGACTCCTCTCTCACTCAGCCGAACCGGATCAGATACTGTGGATTTTCTACTTGAGTGGAGAGCTACAAAGAGAACAGGTCCAATTTAATATCCATGCCTAAAAACAGGCCTGTGCTCCTGTTACTAATGTGTCACTCTTGTGTTGTGATAATGCATGTGGATTTCAGCTTTAAATCCAGTGCATCCTAATGCCATTATTGATTATGCAGCGTGAAGTCTCTGTATTGTAGGCATTCACTCTTGAGAACAAATGCATGAATATTAGATCTGAAAATACGTTTTTCCATTAATCTTGATAGCTGCAATAAAGCCTGAGTGTGAGTAGAGATCAAACAAGCCACAGTCACATCAGCGCAGTGGGATTATTGAGCAGGGAGGGAGGATTAGGTCTGAGCTTCGTCCTCCTCATTGGCCTCTTGAGTTCCACCCTTGAAGAAATTCATACATGATGTTTGACTTTGAGGAGAGCTGAGCTCAGAAAACGCGCCCGAGCCAGTCACATGCCTCTCACGTGTGCTCCTCTGAGGCAGGGGGATCAGGACCATGTGAGTTACAGCCCCCAAAATGTTGAATGAAAAATTATTTTGGATGAGAGTCTGCACTTCAAAGTCAAACACGTGTTCCTGCGGTGCAGCCATGAAGCCAGCTGTCTAGTTAGAACACTCGCTTATGCATCAGTTTTGTTGTGAATGGTGCTCATTGATAAACACTTGTCTTCACACCTCCAGGCCCCCGGCTCTCCTCTCTGAGGGATGGGCACCACAGAGGCGACTCTACGAATGGAGAACATGGAAGTGAAAGACGAGTGGCAGGATGAAGACTTCCCCAGGTGAGATCCTTTGACTTCTTACTGATACTTACCCACTGATCACAAGCATACCCACTGTGTGTGTGTGTGTGTGTGTGTGTGTGTGTGTGCGTGTGTGTGTGTGTGTGTGTGTGTGTGTGTGTGTGTGTGTGCGCGCCTTTAGCTATATGGCAAATTCTTGAGTTTGTGTGTGTTGATGCATATGCAGCACATTTTTAATTTATGGATGAATGGCTCATTATTTTGGAATTAATTGCGCAGTTAATATTGACTAACTGCCAGCTGCACAGTATTACTAATGTATGTTGTGTATTCTACTTTTTATGTTAATATTTCTACTTTCTAAGCATTAGTGGAGCTATTACTGTTCAGTTATTTGCATTTACATTTATATTCACACTTGGGGCACTGAGACAGATAGTTAAATTATAATAAGAGTTAAGACAGCTGATCAGTTACCTGCCACACTAGGAGAAGAGAGAAAAACACAACTTATTCTTAATGCGCCACCAAAACTTAGAAAGTATTTGATGTTCAAAGCCTGACGGGCAGAAAAAGAGCAGAAGAGAAGACAGTCAGCAGTGGGCTCTCTCCTCCTCCTCCTCCTCCTTCTCCTCCTCCCTCTTCTCTCTCCCCTCCTCCTCCTCTGTCAGATTGTGAGGCAGGAGGAAGCCAGGGAGCAGGTGCAGCTCCGTCTGTAAATGGTCTCGGCTACGTCATGTGACGCAACAGCAGCCGCCGATCAGCAACACAGCATTGCCAGGAAAATGGTGGAAGGTTTGGGTTAAAGACAGTCAGACACGGAGGAATAGCCAGCAGCTAAAGGATTATTAACTGAGAGACGCTCTGCTCTTCTCTGCTGAGGAGACAGGGGATGAGTAAGCAAACCCAACACAAAGGTGTGAGAGGTTAAAAGGCTCTTTTGAATCGGCTCTGACAAAAAACAGCCCTGTGATATTTTCCGGAAGGTAAGCATCATCGGTTTGATATTGATATTTTTGCAGCTGCGGCCGTGAACAGGAACAATAGGGGATTATCTTGCTTTTGTTAGAAGAGGAAATAAAACCATAAATCTGTTATGTCTGTGGAAAAGGCTTCATTTTGTGACAAAGGAAGCGTTGGACTGGTAATCACTGCAGGGGTCTCCGGGGAGTAGGGACGGACCTTTCATCAGCGCCTGTTTCTCTGGGCTAAAGCCAGTGTTGTTGGCTCAGGAGGAGCACACACACTGTCACACACTGCCCTCCTCTAGACGGGAGCAGTTGGCTTTGACAGGACTGCAGTTAGGACCATCTCTGCAGAACAACACTGCGCTGTGGCTCTCCGCATCTCTTGTGTTTTGATCTGCTGTGTTGTTGCTGATATGTACGTGTGAGGTCATCTGTCCTAATGTGCGTAGTTTTGCCTGCTCCCACGCAAAGACAAACCAACACAAACATATGCAAAAGCAAGCCTGTGACCTGCTGTCACCTCCTCCTCCTCCTCCTGCGCAGGGTGTCAGCAGTAAATAACAGGCAGAGCTGCGCCACTTTGTCTCTGCAGACACACACTTCTCCCCTCATTCCGTCTCTAATTCCTCCCCTTTTCTCCTCTATTTTATCTTGCCTTTCTCCTCGCATGGCAGCCCTGTAAGCTTCATCTCTCCTCAGAGAGAAGTTAATTACCATCTCTATCCTCTTAGACTTGCTGCTCTTTTTAATGCTTAGCCAGATCAGGGACATCACCCACGTGTTGACTGGTCCATTAACTGCATTCTTATCACAATGTTACATTTTAATGTGAGTCCATAGATGTAGACTCGTGCATATAAAGAATACAGAGCTGAAATATGTGTAATATTTTGTTATTAGCCTAAAGTTAAGGCTGCTTTTATTCAGAACCTAGTGAGCAGATCTTATAAATTGATTGCTGTACTTAAAGGGGCTCCGCGGGAGTTCTGTGCTGTGCTGGAATCTGGTCGTTAGTTTATGTTAGCAGAGTCCTTTTCTAAACTATTGCTAGCGACTGTTATTCTCTGTTAGAAGACTGAGACGAGGCACTGGAGAGTCCTTCACAAAGAAATCCACAGTCCAGCAGCATTAAGTGACTTATACAAATTGACGTTTCTGCATTTGGTATAGTTTTAGTTTGATTTTGGCGTTGCGTTGATTTTTGTCTTTATTGTTTTTGTCGTTTTGTGTTTTTATCGAGTCTATTCATTTGAATTTCCAAATTTCTATGATTTTGAACCTTTTTCCACAGCTAAACACACTATTGAAACTTAGCTTGAAAATGCATTGACAGAAGATATGTATAAGTATAATGTATATAAGATAAGTTCTTACCAAACGACAACACTACAAACGTGTTTGATGAATTTCTGTAAATTAAAGCTGCATGTAAGAATTTTAGTTAAAAACATTCAAACATGTAGCTAAAATTATCAACAGACTGTTAAGGAATAACAGTTTTTACGTTATAATGTCTATCTATCGTATTACATTGATCTCTACTGAAGTTAGCATGCTAACTAACTATCTTCGTCCTGGTCCAATGCTCCTGTGCTAGTGCTGTAAACACCAACACTCCCTTGGTGCTAGAACTCCCAGTCCGGACCGCTAGCTGTGTGGCTAACTGCCTAACTAGCTAACAGCAGCCAATGCAGGACTTATACAGGAACAGTTCAGTAAAGCATCTGAACGCTTCATCCACCACTGACAAGCACTGTACTGGTTGCTGACCTGTGAATGTTTCCCTCCAGACCACTGCCAGAGTACGGAGACATGGATTCCTCCTGTGGTCTCACAGACGACAGAGCCTGTAAGTAACACTAGAAACTGGCGGATCACCATAATATTCTGGCTTCATGGCATCAGTTACATTTCCTGGTCTGTCTCTCCCCTCCTGATCTTTGCTGTAGCTCCCCCCAACTCCCTGAATGTGAGCCCACCAGGAGGAGGCGGCGGGGTGTCATCATCGCACCGTAAACGCCGGACCCTGGTTGCTCCGGAGATGAACCTTTCACTGGACCAAAGCGAGGGTTCTCTGCTGTCAGACGACTTCCTGGATACACCGGACGACCTGGACATCAACGTTGATGACATCGATACACCTGATGAGACAGACTCGCTGGAGTTCATCACCAATGGCAACGAGCTGGAGTGGGAAGGTAAGTGTTTTTTTTTATTTAACTTTTTTATGAAACTTTAAAGGTTGTACATATTATATATCATCATATATATTTATATATTCAAATCCTTATACCTCCAGTAACCACTTTGCTATCACAATCTGCAAACTTTTCTTACAAGTGTACCCAGAGTTATCTTCAGACAAAGCCTAATTCAAAATGTCCCCTAATCCTAATTGAATCGTAATCCTTAGACAGCAACACAAACGGCAACTGCTGAGAATGAAAGTAATACTGACTCAGTATACCTAAAAAAACTTAACTTTTTGTCTGAACAAATCTCGTGTCTATCCAGATGACACACCGGTGGCCTCAGCCAAAGCAGGTCCTGGTGATGGTTCAGGAGAAGCAGACGGGGACGGGAATGCCAACAACGGACGTCTCTGGAGGACGGTGATCATCGGAGAACAGGAGCATCGTATTGACATGCAGGTCATCAGACCTTACCTCCGGGTCATCACACACGGAGGTCAGTCAGTCATAACTCATGAAGGGCTTTGGAAGATGACTAAAACATGCAACCTCTCAGCCATATTATATTGTACAGGCACACAACCATCAAGACAAACTGTTACACTGCAAAGGTCACAACATTATTCGCTATTAACTGAAACTGTCTCTCATCAGGTTATTATGGCGAGGGCCTGAACGCCATCATTGTTTTCTCTGCCTGTTACCTGCCTGACAGCAGCTGTCCAGATTACCACTACATCATGGAAAACCTCTTCCTGTGAGTCCGCCCTGACTGACTTTTAGTTTTCAAGTACAGGCTCAAGCTTTGATGCTATACATAGACAGATTATTGCATGTACATACCAGGCAGAGGCCCCTAAATCAGAAGTAACCTTATGTCACGTCTCATAGGAAAGTCACCGGGCACAGTCAAAAGTATACATGCCTTGATCATGTTTTTTTTTTGTTCTTTTTATATGTCCATAATCCAAAATGCAAGCAACAAAAAAGGAGTTAACAGAAACCTGGCAACAAAAAGGCAACAAGGAGAATCCAAGAAAACCAAACACTAATCTAAGAAAGGGGGACACACCATTAATAAAATTATAGGGAACAAATCGGGAACACACAGAGCACAGAAATGCAGGATGAAAAGACACAAACTGACAAAGAGTAAGAGTAAAAACTTGAATACGCAAGGGCTAATGAACAAATTAAACACAGGTTTACACAGAAATAAGAGCAGGAAAAAGACAGGAAGTGAAAAGTCACAACCAGACAAATGAGGATTTAACCTACAAAATAAAACAGGAAATGATATACCAAAACCCAACCCATCACATTTGTTCTCACAATCTGTCCCCGACGCTGTACCCTGCCATACAGGTATGTGGTGAGCAGTCTGGAGATGCTCGTTGCTGAAGATTACCTGATCATCTACATGAACGGAGCCACTCCTCGGAATAAGATGCCTGGGATCAGCTGGCTCAAGAAGTGTTACCAGATGATTGACAGAAGGTGGGAAAAAAAGAAAATCATCCAACAAAGTGATTCATAGTCTCTGTAAGAAACAACTTTTATGGAAGGAAAAAAAATTAGGCTCACTCTGCTATTTTTAGCCACCGTACGTACAGAAATGTATGACATCAATACTGACAGACACAAAATGGGGGGCAATGGAAGTTGTCACCTGCTGTCAATGAGCAGGAGGCTGGAGATGACTCACAGGCTACAGTTGCAGCTGGACTCTATTTAGAGAAAACCTCTTTTTAATTCTCAGTTTGATATTTTCTCTCGTGTCTGTGTTAGCATAAGCCTTTGAACTTGTAAACACTAACCTAATTGAGAATGTGCTTGTTTGGGTTGTGAATGCAGATTGAGGAAGAACCTGAAGTCTTTGGTCATCGCTCATCCCACATGGTTCATACGCACCGTCCTGGCGATATCCAGGCCCTTTATCAGGTAACACACACAACCAACAGCTGAACGAGTAGGTTTTAAAGTGGACAATACACAAAATACTTTTGTAGTGAACTAATGACGGCCACATGGTGCTTTGATTTGTCCTTGTCATATGAAAAAAGACCTTTTGATATCAGTGTCATGTGTTCCAGGTCTCAAACAAGTTCCAAGTCAGTTTTTTTCCTGGCCAGGTCATGTCAAGTTACAAAATTTGTCAAGTCAAGTCAAGTAGAGTCCTTAGTTAAGGCAAGAAAATTATCTGGGCTTAATAAAGAGTAAAGCCAAGGTAGTAAGATAAGACAAGACAACCCTTTACATTTAGCAGAGGTTTTTTTCCAAAGTGACTTACAATAATTCATACATAAGTTCATACACTGACGGCGGTGCCGGTGGCTGCCATGCAATGTGCCGACCAGCACATCGGGAGCTGTTTGGGATTCAGCCTCTTGCCCAAGGACACTTTGACATGCAGACCAGGGGAATCGAGACCTAGAAAAGAAAAGAGACCTACCGATAATAAGACACTGGCTCTACCCCTGAGCCACAGCCGCCCCCTTTATGAGTTCCACAACAGTGAAATTTGCAATCTGTTGTTCTTCTCTGCAGTGTGAAGTTCATGAATAAGATCCAGTACGTCCACAGCCTGGATGAGCTGGCAGAGATCGTCCCCATGGAGCACGTCCATGTTCCAGAGTGTGTGGTGCAGTAAGTATCTCTTACCACTAGATGGAGGGAAAGAGCTGTAGCAGAAACCCTTTAACTGCAGGCAACGGTTCCTACTGCTGTCCTTTTAAAAAAGTGATTACTCATGTTAAAAACCTGGTGGCGAACAAGTCTAATGACACATCCCAAATACCAAATAAGGTTAGTACTCTGGTGCTTTAAAATGACTTTACTGTGTGGAATGAGGATGTAACAGTGTTACTCGTTTTTCAGATTTGACGAGGAGAGGATTAAAGCACGGAGAGAAAGGTGAAATACGTTTGTCCAATTTTGTTTCATACTAGTAACTCGTGCATTCATATATAATCACTCATACAGAATTGCACTCATTGTGTGTGTGTGTGTGTCCATGTGTGTGTCTGTGTGTGTGTGTTCAGGATGGAGCAGGAGCGCAGACAGCAGGAGCAGCAGCAGTCAGTCCCACAGGAGCCAATTAAAAAGTCCGAGAGGTACCTGTCTACCTGTCACAGTCTCCCTCCGGACATTTGACTAGTTGCGACACTGATGAGTTTTTGGTGCAGTGCCCTCCTTCTGACTTTATAAAAGTTCTCAGTGCATTTGTGTTTTCTCTTTCTCAGGCCAAAGTCGATGTTTGTAGGTGAAGGATTATGAGAAGGACAGAGCCCTGCAGGTGAAGGTAATAAAACACTGTTGTATTTCTTAGTTGATGTGTATGCCCCAGTGTGAAACAGATTCACCACCTAGCTTTTTTTTATATCGCCACACAGATATCTAAACAATGACCTGCTGATCTGTTGCTGGGAAGAGGATGACCGATTTGTTGTTACTTATGCAGGAGGTGTGTGTTCATACTGGGGGTTGAACTGTAGTCCTTTTGAAACTTTCATTTACATTCAAATTCACACTCATCCTGTCGATAGTCCTCCATTGTGTCCTCCTTATCTGGCGTGTCTTGCAGACCTTCACACTGACGCTTGGTAATTAGATGGGTTTATTTTTTAGCCTTTCTAAGTAGCTTCTCTCAGTCACCCTTTTCTTCTCTTCACTGCTAATCTTGTCCATTTAAGTGCAGATCACATGCATGTTGTTAAGGAAGTAATAATGTCCCTCAGAACAATGATTTAAATCGCACATTATAATGTAAAATTTGCCTTTCTGGTCCAGAAAGAGGGCTGGGATTTGAGAAAGGTATGAAAGAATTACTGTGAATAATTTAAAAAAAAGTTTTTTTATTATTTCAATACAGTTCAGTACAGAACATTACATCCCCTTGAGTTGTAAAACTGTTCTCTCCAACAGAGGGGGAACTGGGTCATTGACTCACCCCTGCAGAGTGAGAATCAGTACCATGCAGGGTTGCCAAGTCTCCTTATTATGAGCAACCTTGGGTGGGTTTTTCTGTAATGTCTCCTACAAATATTGATGGTCTTGGGTCACATTTTTTGTGCTTGTTTCTCAGTGTAGTTGCTTCCTTGGAGGCATGTCTCCTGTTTAGTGAAAATTTCTATTTTCTCACGAATATTCGCTTTTATTCATATATGATCTCTCTACAACCTGGTCCCTACACCTCACCCCTTTCCCAATACACAAAACAAACACGGGTGACATTTCAAAGAAAAAAGTACGATTATTGGAGGTTTTTAAGCTACTTAGCTAACAATGCCAGGGACGAGGGGGCAATACAGGTAAAAATACAAAAAAAAGAGTGGAGAGAGAGACTGGATTGATAGACTGGATTTGACTTCAGGTGGATTAAAAAACACTCTGCACACACTGTTTGTGTAGTGTGCAATATGTGCACATCATGCAGATCAAGTAGCCTCTCTCTTTCTCACTGACTTTTTTAAAAGCTAGGTTTCTTTTGGGCTTGTTTCTACTGACCCAGTTGCTTTTTTCTCTCGCCATATCTGGCAACACTGGTACTTTGTCTGGTTCTGGGGGTCTGACCCTCAGACGGACAGGACAAAACCAACAGGACAAACAAAACAATGCTACATGCTGCAGCTACTGATAAAGAGGAGAAGACTAAAACAGAACTGATCAAAAGGAAAACATTACAAGAGTAATTATAAAAGTATTTGGTTTCCAATCAACTCTCCACACAAATCTCTCCCAAAACCTCCACTGCATACAACACCTCACTTTTGCTTACATAATATAATATCGTCATACATTAAACACCATCTATTAGTAGTAAGTCAGACCACTGGCTCTCCTCCAGAGCCAGAGTGTTAACGAGGTACATTGTAGTTGTGAAACCAGCTGACTGCAGGACGAATACATTAGTGTGCTGTAACTGACTCTCTGATAAAGGTCATGAGACTCAAACGCCACTCATTAATACAAAGAAGTCAGCAGGATAAAATAGTGATTTGTTAGTACTGGGGTAATAATGTCCATGTTTACCAAATTCAGATTTTTGGATGTGAGATTTTTTTTTTCTGTTTGCAAACTATCGAGTCCTAAGTGTTTTAAACAAACATTTCCTTCTCTTTATGCAGCGTGACAGACATATGGAGCATGAAGCATTCGATTTATTCCCTTATGAGGCTGTGGTACATCAACTCTACGTGTGCTTTCTTGTTTTACCAACATCCAGCAGGCGATTTTGTGCCGTTACTTTGTGACCAAGATGGCACCTCATTTTCCTTCTGCCTCTCCGTCGGTCATCGGACCCTTTGTATAGCTCATACTGTAATATTACGTCATCACATGGCTCCAGATATTGAGAGAAACTTTGCGCGTGTGTGGCAGTGTTGGGTGAAACAATTGTAGCTCCAGTTGTAGATTCTTCACATGAAGGATTACAGATGTTTACTGCGGTTAAAGGAAATTTTACAATTCAACCAAAGTCCAGGTTGTCTCTTTGAATTCCTAAAATTCTGACAATACAGAAAACAATAACTAATCAAGTCTGCCTCTTTGACGCCCATTGAGAAAGTCCTCAGAGTCCCTTAAAAAAAGCATTACATTTTGAGACTAGTTGCTGTAGGAGAAACTTTATAGGAAACGGTGTCTACAACGGATTTCTGACTATTTGGGCCTTTTTCTTAATTCAGCAAATGGAATACATGAAGATATGTCTTTCTTTTTTGGAGATAAAACAATTTAGGCTGATAATAGTGATGTGTAAATATGTCAAGAATGATTTAGCACTTGGTGAAACCAGAGATGTCTCACAGCAACTTTATTGATGTAGCAGGTGCTGAGCTTGGGTCAGTGTGTGACTACATTATATTCGTGTGAATATAATGTGTTTGATGTAAATAACAATAGTTCCAATGTATCAGATGCCTTCATCTTTATTTTCTTGCCCCATAAATGCTGTATAATAAGGCCTTCTTCTGTACTGACATTTTAAAAATGTCCAAATGTACTAACATCTGTACTCTACCTTGTGTTATGACGTGCCTCAGTCATCTTGTAAATAGAAAATGCAGGAACATGATCAATATTTGCATTTTGTGGCCTGGAAACCCATGTGAGAAAAATGTATAAGAATTACACACGTTAGTGAAGCAGTGCTTGTTGTGTCATATGGCTACTGAAAGCCTTAAACGGTCATGGGTCAAACATGTTATTGTCTGTTTCGCCAAAAGTTACATTTTTGTTTGTTTTCTTGAGATCACAGGTTATTTATGTCATTATATAACAAATGTGGTTCTCCCGAGATAGTTTATCATGAGAAAACAACTTGATAAGATTCATAAGAGTGGACCATGACATACACACTGCTCTGTGAAGTGGGATTCGGGAGTTTTAATTCTAAAATCTTTTAATTATTTGCCAATCAACCATTTGGCATTTATCTGATATTCTCATCTTAAATCAGTTGCTACACTTGTCAAGATGCAATGTGTGCACGCTAGCATGGCTCATGTGATCTGAATAATCTATAAGAAAAAAAAAGGGAACAACCTTTTGTTTTCTTGCGGTAACTGGTTCATTTATCTTGTTATCTCGGGATATCAAAGCTAATTTTCTTGAGATCTCGAGAAAATTATCTACTTATCTTTATTCCATGAAAATGACATGAAAACAAATTAAAATGTATGTTGCTATGACAAGAAAACTGAGAAACTAGTATGTTTGAGCCATGACCATTTAGGGCTTCTGTACATGGTTATGGCCACATAAACAAACTTCATACAACGTTAAACAAAAAGGCTTTATATTCACTACGCCATATTTAGACGTCATATTCTTCATATTGCAACCTGTATGTCTGTTAAGATAAATATAACACTAACCCAACACATCTGCAATAATTTTGTATGAAGTTCGTGTCAAAGTGGCCATAATGAAGACACAAGCACTGCCCATGTGTTGGCATAATCATTTTATAAATTACACTCTTGTATTATTCTTACAGATCTGTTTCATATGGGCTCATTTGTTGCCAGCTCACAGTGAAAACGTGTTCACACCATAACTTGACTAAGTACAAAGTGGCCTGTGAAGGACGACGTTTTGATCTGATCCCAGATTGATGAAGTTAATGTAGCTCACGTGAAGATTATTTCAAAACCTTTGTTCATTTCATCTCCTTGTGTTTTTCCGAGTCGATCTCCACACATTGTCCCGTTTAACAAGCATTTCTCAAACATCCTAATGCATTATGGATTGTTCTGGGGTTGCATTGATTTCCTCTCATGTCTTCCATCTGTTCAACTTAGTAGCAGCAGGAGGGCAACGGAGTAAGAATTTTTATTTTTGTAAAATGCTGCATAATTTTCTTTCCTGCCTGCCTCGTTTTGCACTATTGGATTTGGTTGTCACATAACCTTTGAATGGTTTCAGCATGTAATGGGATTGATTTGTGTTCAGGAACTTCTCCTAAAATGTATTTTGTGTTGTTACCTAATGCCATGCAGTTCTGTAGCTGTTAGTAAGGCATGGACAAGCTTCTTTGAAGCAGAAAGTAGGACTCTTAATTCATAAGTGCCATCTTAATTCTAGTTTTCCTCATATTCTTTTGCCTTTCTGGTACAGGAATGTTAACGAAAAGGTTCAACTTTTGATTTCATTTCGGATGTGAGGCTGTTTTCACACCAATAAACCAAACCTGAGCAGTTTCCTCACGTATTTATCTCAATCCAAACAGAGCTCATCGTTCCTTTGAGAATTGTCGGCTGTACTTAGTGCCTATTTTTGAACCAAATGGTAAAAGAAATCCAGATAATGTGAAGGAATGTAACAATGTAACCTTTTGATTTGTAGTTATGTTAGTTTGTAGGTTAACTATATCAAGTCAGACCCAATATCATCGGCAAGATTTGCATATAAATGGCTGATATGAACTTTCCATAAATCAAAATGTTCATTTTGACTAGAAAAGCACAATATTTGTACAAATTCTTTGCCTTCCATTTGTCTGCTGTAACGATGTAATTTCATGTAAGATGATTTATCATTCGTGGTTCTGAAGTTGTTTTGATTGAAATGATCGGTTCTGCCTTGTAAATATAACTGAATAAACTATTCCTTACAACAACCTGTTGTGTGTTTAGTTTTCTTACAATGACAATTATTAAATGAGATGGTTAAATAGGCAGCTGTTGTCATATTATGTTTTATTACTGTGTCAGTGTTGTGTTTACAGTTTTTATCTGCTGCCCACAAGAGGCAAAAAATCAGTTGTTGCAAGTTTAAGTTGCAATTTTCTGTTACGAAGCATTACACATACATGTTAGTTTGATGCTACTTTTTTATTCAAGTATTTCAATTTTATTA
Organism: Diplodus puntazzo; assembly: GCA_963678695.2. Lineage (NCBI taxonomy): Eukaryota > Metazoa > Chordata > Actinopteri > Spariformes > Sparidae > Diplodus > Diplodus puntazzo. Next base: position 15,433,377 of record OZ023163.1, read on the forward strand.
TTAATTTATTTACCCTTGGCTTTCTATTTTTTCTTTGCAAACTGATCTGTATCATAAAAGTACATATAATGAAGATTGTGCTTGAAGACATGCAGGTTACTTTTGGTGCTGCCATGTCAGCGTGATGTCATTGATTTAGGGGGACGCCCTACATGTCTGGACGAGGCAGTGATCAGGTCCTGTCACGTCCCCATAGCTGTAAGATTATCATATGAGTCATCCGTGACACCCTTCTCCCTTACACACAGAGAAAGACCCTGAATGCTGACCCCTGACCCCTGAACCCCAACGGCTGTGACAGGATTCACACTGCACATGGTGACGTTCACACAAATAGAAGTGTATGCCACACACACTGTCAGGGAAAGAGCAAGACACTGAGCAGAAGATGATTTACCTAGAAACAGAGCAGCTTAACATCTGAAATGATGATATTTTCTCTGTTTTCTCTGAAATTTACGTTAATGTGAACCTCCTTTGTGAATATTGAATATTTATAAAGCATCAGACATGCTACATTGCACTGGCTCACGTCTGACCCCATGACATCCGTCGCTTTAAATTTAGTGCTCCTGCTGCTGCACAGTGGAGCTCACACTGCTGAGACAGGACAGGTTTCTATCAACATATCTATAAAATTCTCTAACATTACTGAGATTTGTAAAAGGAATCAATGCTGTATAGTTTGAAGGAAGTCTTTATACTTGTACTTTTGATACTAAAGTATATTTAATGTCAGTTGCTTGAAAACTTTTCCTCAACTACTATTGTGAATTTCACTTTTACCAAAGCAATCTTTTAACTCGTTTACTCTTTTAGTGTGACTTTTTACAATACTGACTATTTAAAGTAATCGAAATTGGCTCCACATCAACCAAATTCAATAATAATCAGTCAGTGAATAATAATAATGATATTGTTGAAACTAAATATGGGCCTAAAAGTGCTTAAACGTCTTTTGCTTAAAGTACATTTAAATAAGATATATGTAGTTCAATTTACATTTTACATCTTTAAATGTATTGAATTAAATATAATGCATTGCTACTTTTACTCAAGGACCTAATACCCCTGGTATGACTTGGCCATAATTCAGACAAAGAAAATACATGTACTCATCTGTCCTCCTTTCTAAGAATAAAATGACCTACTTTTTGCTTTTAATTAGCTGTACCCAGACCCATTTGTGCTTTCTAAGAAAATCCCACCATGGTAATAGGGATTTAATATGATGTGGGCTTTGCAAGCTTTTAATTATAATGGTTTAAAGTATTACATTACCATAACAACCTTATTAATAGGCTGTTTTTTTCTAACCCTTTTTTAAATAATATTGATATATATGTAATATATATGGAAAATTACAATGTATTAACATTTTTCTCAATATTACATCCCTGATAGCAGAAATGTAACCAGTTTCCTAGTACACAGCAGAGCAGAAGAGATGCAGCTGTTATTTCAGTGTGTCTATAAGACACCATCAATGGTAGTTTTCCACGACACAGAACGTCACCAGGTGGATTAACTGTTGAATAGAAGAGCTGCACATCGTCCACGGATCTGATTGAAAGGAGCAGCTGCGCCTAAATATGTAAATGTGCGAAACTTCGGGGGCTGTGATTGGCTGGCGGCAGGCGATCTCCGAGAGCTGATTGGCTGCTGCGGAGGGGCACGTTAGGACGAGAGGGAAAGAGCACGAGCACGTCAGATCACGAGGACGCCCGGTGACTGCGTGAGTAGTGACGCAACACTACGTAGGCTGGGTATAAACTGCAGTACCTCGCGCTCTCAGTCAATGGAGCAGTAGAGAGAAAACTCATTCAGAGCAGAAGTTTAGTCCACAAGCTGCTGAAGCGGTTTAATTTTTTGGATTTTTATCCTCGGCTGTGTTAAAAAACACTCTTGGCAGTGTCTTCAGCTGACATTGAGCAGGGCTGTCGTGAAGAGAAGAAAAGATGAAATACATTATAGGAATTGGCGGGTAAGTGATATTGCATTTATTGAACTAGTCAAACAGTTATCTACGAACATCTTTGACGTGAAGATACACCTATTAAAATCTAAAACATTGTTAGCTTAATGTTAGCTTAACTGACAGTTAGGTGGAGTTTATGCCAGAACTGACTGAAATGATCGTGTGTCATGAGCCTGTGTTATTGTTCGCGGAGGTATCTCAAGATAAACTATTCACATGAAGTTATTTATTTCACAATGGTGGCCACCGTTAGCTTTTGGTTCATGAACATTAACTTATACCTTTTGACAACATGTTTCATCAGCCGCCCGCCAGAAAGTAGTAAAGGCGTGTTGTTAAACCGGTTTAAAGTGATGTCCGGTTTGTTGTCATCAATCGAGCGGGACTTTTGAAAATTCACCGCCAGACTCAGTTCAAAAGTGGAGGGAGATTGGTATAAGTACAGATTAGTGTTATCCAAACCTACAAACAGTTTAAAATCATAACTGTCATTAATAAAAGGTTTAAATGAGGAAATGACACAGTTTTGAATGTATGCTATTTCAGATGATTTTATGAAAACAGAGCCATGTGGTTTTTGTTTAGCACCACTTGACTGTTAACTTACCCTTTGTACCTTTTCACTTTTAATCACACATACACACACACACACACACACACACACACACACACACACACACACACACACACAGCTTTTAAACTGTTTCAGGCTAATATGACTTTATGTCATGTATACTAAATTATCAAATAAAATGTTAACAGAAGTAGCAAAGTATCTTCTTGCTGAAAGCTTGCACATTTGCTATTTTTTTCTGATAAGAATAAAGTTTTAAATCATAAATGTGTCCAGCAATTTATTATTGTTAATATGCATTTTCATAATTTTCTGCCCTCTCAGAGTCACTAATGGTGGTAAAACCACTCTGACGAATAAGTTGATCAAGACCTTGCCCAACTGCTGTGTTGTGCACCAAGATGACTTTTTCAAGGTGAGTTTTTGTGTGAATAATAGGTTTTATGGTCTTCCATCCATCCCTCCTTTGTGTACTGCATTTGCACTGCATGTAAGCAAAGCAGCTGGTTCAGCCATAAGTGATTTCACATCCCACTTGGTCTGTTCTCCACAGTAGGTAGATTAATAATGGCCTTGATGTCTGTGTAACATAGTTTCTTTGCTTGTTTTTCCTCTTCTTCTTATTGTGTAGAAACTTCTTATTTCAGTAGTCCTTGTATACTGTGTTTGCCATCTAACAAGCTTAAAATCAACTTTATAGTACTTATAACATGGCTGTATTTTCCTAGTTTACTTCCACTCATACCTTCACATTACATTTATTTGGCAATTTCACTAAAGCTGTGTACTTTTGTAAATGGCTTGCTTTACTCCTTGCATGCCCTATGTTCCTTTTTCTTTGGTATGTGCGTGTGTGGGTCCTTGTTTGACCTTGTTACTCTGGCATGTGAGTGGGAAGTGTTCGGAGCTGTGAGGTTGCAGCAATGTTTTATTGGTGACTGTTATTTCAGAAACCTGATCAGATAGAAGTCGGGGAGGACGGCTTTAAACAATGGGATGGTAAGACTTCACAGAAGACTGCCAATGACTCATTGTTAACCCTTTAGTGTCATATACTCCCTCCATCCTACAACATTATACATCATAGCTGTAACACATTATACACCCATCATATCAACATTAAGCTGATACTGACCTCCAGTTACCTGGAGCTAAATTCAAAACACATTTATGTTCACAACATGTGTCTATTCTAATTTACTCTCTATCATTTCCGTCGTCTTCTTTTCTATCAATCTTGCTTTACAGTGATCACAGCAATGGATATGGAGGCCATGACCAACACAGTGAAAGGCTGGATTGAGAACCCAGTGAAGTTCGCCCGTTCCCACGGCGTCACTCTCTCTCCTGAATCCAGTGTGGCCGACCCCGACGAGCAGACCCACATCCTGATCGTGGAGGGCTTCCTGCTCTACAACTACCCGTACGTTAATTTTAATTCACTCCATTTAACTCTGTTTGTGTCAGCCTTGAACAAATGCTTACAAGGAATTTCCTGCTTCATCCACCATCACAAACAACCAACCTGTAATGTTGATGGACGTGAACTGGTTTTATTTGATATGAGAGGTGGTTAGTCTTTTTAAACAACCTGTTGTCTGCTTTTTCTCTGCTTTAAATTTATTAAGTTCTCTTACATAACCGCCCTCAGACCACAGAGCTTTCAATGAGGGCAAATGGCCATTTTGTTTCTCGCAATTTCTCAGAATTTCATGACAACAAACATGAGAAGGGCGGTGTTACCTCTGTTGTGTCACATGGTAGTTTTGCTTGCTCACCATTGGCACATGTTCATGGGCCTCTGCAGGCGAACTCAGGCGGGGCCTGCAGATAGAGAGCCTCTTTCTGCTAAAAGCCTTATCTCGGAGTTGTTCTACCATAAGTTGACTGCGGGTTGAACGTTGAGTACTCTGTAGAGATGAAGATAACAGACAGTATGAGCAGTTGCATAACTATGCTCCTTCACTCTGGTTCTGTTAAACACATTCTGTATCATTATCAACGGCCCTGCTCATCACCTTGTTCATCTCCCCTCTAGGCCGCTGCTGGACGTTTTCGACAAGTGCTATTACATAACAATTCCCTACGAGGAGTGCAAAAGAAGGAGAAGGTGAGAGTACAAAAAATCATTTGTTTATACCTTTTAGTGTTTCTCGTTTTTTGCTATCTCCTCACTACCTTTTTTTATTTTTTAAAATGTATTTATAATAGTTAGTTTTCCTCCATAATCCTGTCATGGAAAATGCACATTGTCTAACAGTGTGCTTTATTATTTTCAGTACAAGACAATACACTGTCCCCGACCCTCCCGGCCTGTTTGACGGCCATGTGTGGCCAATGTACCTGAAGCACAGGACACTGATGGAGAACTGCAGTTTGAGTATCGGTATGTTGCGTCTTGAATCCTTTATCCAGTTCATATTAGTGGATTTTTGTCAGATCAATGTGTTTTGATATTTCCTTTGGGTAATTCAGGGCCAGATGTTTGAACTTTTTTATTTTAAGGACATTTTTCAAATGTCTGTTTGCTCATCAACCTTTTGTGTGTTGCAGAGTACCTGGATGGATTGAAACACAAAGAGGAGATCTACAACCAAGTGTATGAGGACATTCAGAACAACCTGCTCAATCGTTTATAGGTAAGAAGACAGATTAAGTATGCACCTGTCTTTCTAGTTTGACAGTAATAACATTTAGGGGTTCTTGCAGTTAAAAAAAATTTTTTTCCTGGTTTGCAGCTAAAAATATGTCTTTTTGGGACAAAAATACTTTAGAAACAAAGTGCATGTTTTCAAAAATATAAATGTATAGGGGTGTTCAACCTTGTCTAACAATATTCTTTCTCTTTGTTTTCTTGCAGCAGGACGACGGCCTCGCCATCCTTGTACAGAAATTGTAAATAGTTGGAGGGATTCTTTTTTTATGAAGCTTTTTGTAATTGTATTCTTTGTAAATGCAACAACACCATTTTAACTTATCATTTTCTTTATAATCATCTTTAGATGATCAATATTTTTGTTCTTTTTAAAAAGTTATTGTTGAACGGATCATTATTATATGACTGTTATGTCAAACCACTGACTTGTACTGGACCATTTGTCACATTCTCCTACAAATAAATTTGTCAGTAGCTGATGATATACAAACCATCAAAGATCTCTGTACTTCTTTTGTCATTGATATAGTCCTATGCATACATGTAGGTAGGGCTGTGTGTTTGTGTGTAGAGAGATAATCATGAATGTATATTTACATTTAGAAAAGCTACATGATTCTTTTATCAAACCCATGATAATAAATATGCCATGTTGCCTTTGTATAATTGTCTAGATGCAGCTGTGCTTCTTGCCCTCTTCAGTCAGCCATGGCTTTTAATTCTTATGACTGATAGGATGGTGTCATACCTGTACCTTGGTACAGTTCCATCTTGTTCCTGGAGTTAACACATTGATCTTGCCCTGAAGTGGAAAAAAACAGGAAGGAGGAGGGGGAAATATACCCCCTACTTAGCAACAGGAATCATTCCAGATTGCACACTTCCAGTGAAGTATCCGTGAAAGTTCAGACAAGACCTAGCAGGCTTAATGTTTTGTATGTCTGCAACTTAAAACAATAGTCAAACTCCAATTTAGAGGAGATGAGGTACTTCTCATCTGACTCATGTACCACAGGTTATGTTGATTTACAGGTATGTGACCTTCATCAGCTCCAAGAAAAGATTGTGATGTGTTAACATGTCAACATTTCTATTAGGGTCGCTGTGGACCCTGGAGACCGTATTAATGAGCTCTGGTGAACATTCATATAGTTTTGTATCTCTTCTGTGCCCGTGTCTCCAGTTTAGGAGTTTGTTTACTGATTGTATTTTTGTATACTTAAAAACGTTACAAAGACAAATTACATAATTTTTAAAAAAAAATAAATAACTAACCCCAAATCATTAACACTGGTTCACCATGTGGGTGGTTGATTCTCAATGGTTTCCTCTGTTACTGAACTGAATACTGAATAGTTTTCCTGTTTGCTGAAAACTTTTCAAATGATATAATCTGGATAGAACTTCCATTCACTCCACGGGTTGCGATGGGACTGTGAGTGAACATTGCTCTTTTTAAAGAGGCACCAGCCAAAAATGTGAGGACCCACTGACCAAGAGCCTGTTTAATCAAGGACCGCAGAACAAGAATCTGGGCTGCTCTGGATTTCATGTACCTCGCTTTCACCTGGGCTAACTGGACATGATCTAAGTGGACACTGAGACATTTAATAACTCTAAAGTAACTATCTCAATACCTGAACACAATACAGGACATAAACAATCCATATGAACTACATCTGGGTTGAGCTAATTTAGCTTGTATCTATTTGAGAAACAGGAAATTATCTGTTGAACACCTCTCTGTCCTCCTGGGGTTTTTCCAACACTAGCTCACTTGCTTCAAGTGGGTGCCTGAGTAGGTCACAGACTAACCACAAGATTTGGCCTATTAGCGCTAGATTTACAGCACATGAGGCCCAAGGCACGTGCCGCTATGTTTCCACACGTATAAATAGGCCAGAATAATTTCTCATTTCCCCTGAGGGAATACCTTTTCCTGTCAGAGAGTTTTGTGAGTGTGAATTTCAACTTATTAAACCATGGTTAAATAAAGAACAGGTCAGGTAGGTGCATGTATATCAGTTCTCCTGATGTCCGAAGTACACTGACAAACAGGGACCATTTGGATGACAAAATCAGTCTGGGCTCTGACTGCTCAGTACTAAGTATTATTGATTCAGGATACAGAGCTGCTGCAGTGGACAGTATGAGAAAACTGATGTGTTTTTTGGAGCATGAACACATGTAAACATATTGTAGCAGTAACATAAAATACAATAGTGAACCTGAAAAGGATCATTATATATCTCCTTAAAGGCTACTGTCAGTTTGAAAAAGCAGGGTGCAAGCTGGGCTTATAATGAATCCCTAGTTAGATTCATTTTATTGACACCTGTGATGGGGCCTTACAACCATTCTTTTAGCACCTAATTACATCAGCTGCGGGTACGTGTAATCTGTCATGTGCGTGTCTTGTGGAAATGGAGTGACAAGGTGATTGTTGTGACGCTCTAACAGGTGGACGTGGAGTTAACCACACTGTGCTGGTCCCCCGGTGCTAAAAATGACAGCAGTATGTGTGGTGGCTGCAGGAGCACGCACACAAGACGATCTGTTCCCCGAGTACAAGCATGAACACTGCAGGGAAAAAAAAAGGTTTATTTTTCCATGCTTTGGATCATTTTACGTGCACATACCAACTGTATGTAATCACACGCAAAAGGTTAAAACAACTTAAGCTTTATGTTGTGTGTACGTGAACACGCACACGTCAGCTAATGCACATTTGACCTGTGTGAACAGCGGCTACATTATTTGCAGTGAAAACAGATCCAGTCTAGACATTTTCCTGGACTAATCTGACCTAATTACTCCCAGCTTGGGTGAATCATGTGATTGTGTGATCTCCATCAGCAGGGTGTGTTTGTCTCAAATCAGTCATATACACAATGTACACAGGAGTGTCACACTGGGGATGGAGGCTATTTTCTGTTTTTATGATGCTTGTGCTTGCATACGTACACACATACAGAACATTGCAGTGTAAGTTTGTGTAGTTGCAAATCCATTCTTTATACCTCTTAAATGCCTGTTAAGAATAGAGATGCTGGATGACTACCATCACATGAGATAAACACATGAGAGGAGGTGAATCAGTGCTGATCTGAGACACTGTGACACATGCTTTTACAAGTGTACATTGAGATTTTTGATTATTAAATTAACGTTTTTATGATATATTTTAGGATACATGAGTTCAGGCCTTTGTTTTGTATTGACAGACGTCCTCTCTAAGTGCGTCATAGAACACTGAGGTTTATCACCCACATGGAAAAACTTTCACATAGTGTCATAGCATGTGCCCTTCTACGTGGTTACGTATAGTACCAGGAGTGGTGAACTGTACTCAGGTACTGTATTTAAAGAGTTCATATTGTGCTTTTTTGGTTTTTGCCTTTCTTTTATTGTGTTATGTAGTATTTTTGTACATGTGGAAGGACTGCAAAACACCTGGTTTGGAGCCGAGCCTTTACTTCTGTAACTTATGTGCGTCATTATGTAACAGACGTTAGATAAATGTATTTTTTTTATAATTATAAAAATATATGAACTTCAGTCAGTCAGCAGACATACAGCTGCTACTGCTGCAGCATTAGCATTTAGTTTCTATGCTCCCCACCTGTGGAACAATCTCCCTAAATATCTGAAGTTTGCTAAAAGTGTTTAAAACGTAATTTTAATATGTTGCTATTAATCTGCTTGCTTTTGTTTTGACTGTCTTGAAAATGCAAGTATGCAATGTTTCTAATGCTGTATTTTTAATGTATTTAGTAAGCCTCTGTAAAGCACCTTGAGTTGCCCTGTGTCTGAACATGCAAAATAGAAATAAACTTGCCTTTCCTTGTGGACAGTACTTGAAAATATTGTTACTTTCCTCCACAGGATCTGCAAGTATAACTGTGGAGGAGTTTGGGTTGAAAGCCTGGCTTGAACCAGTCCCAGTTGTTTAGGGAAGATTTCCACTTTCCCTTCCAAATGTCCAGGTCTTATCTGTAAAAGTCCTGCCTCTTTAACCACAGCCTGTGTTCATTGATGGTGTCAGATCCCACATGTGTGGTTAGTGCCAGGAGAGGCGGTGGTTTGAATCATGTGTGTCATCAAGTCAGGAATCGAGGAGTGTCACCATGTCACTGTGAGAGACCACCTAACATGCTGGAGGAATGACACCATCCAGTTACAGCCTGTCTGAGCCAACCTGAGCTGGACCCTCTTATCATGTGTCCCAAGACTTACACTGAGCCACACACACACACACACACACACACACACACACACACACACACACACACACACACACACACACACACACACACACACACACCTTTACTCCTGTTTCCCACACTCACTCATGGATTCATACTCATACAGATTGCTAAGAGGCTCTGAGTACCTGCCACGGTGTGTGGGTATATTTAGAGGGGGGTTCTGGTACGGGAGGTTTTTATACACTCAGACCTCCTGTAATCCACAGTGTGCTGTTTGCCTTTGACACCATGCACTCGGGACAGGCACCACACGACTGGCTACCAGTCTGTCTGCACGTCAGCAGGACAAAACAAAGGAAAAGGTGAGGGCCTCTCACCTACTTCCTGCCAGTCTACAACCCCGTCATCACGTATAAACACTGAAGACAGAAACGCATAAATAAACCTGAGCTACCTGCATCCGTCCTCTGGTGGAGGCAGTGTTCTGTGCCTTTAATGCTTTATAGTAAGATCCTTGTAATTGGGATTAGTTAAAATAATTATGAGGCTCCCTATAGTTTCTTGCAAAATGCTTAATATATTATCCACCTGCGATGTAAGTGTGATGTAATAGCAAAATAAACATGTTTATTATTGGATTATAATACATTTATAAGCACCTAAAAGAACAGTTTATAGAACATTATCAAACTAAACTGTTAATTAGTGAATGATAAAGAATTTCTCAGTCTTCATAAGGTATTCTTCCTGCTAACTGTCAATAGATGGATTATCATAAATGGATTAATCTTGATAAAGCAAATAAAAGCTTAGTAAAGGTTTCACAATGACATAATAGGTAAATAAATGCAATGATATTATAAGCAATTATAAGAACCTCATAAAGCTTTTATTGGAATTCATACTCATCTATGAACAGTTTCAAGTTTCTTCTAAGTTATTATTAATGTCTAACAATCTAACAATGTTTATTGTGCTATTATTAACACTTAAATACGTGGAGGACTGAAACTGCCATAATCAGAAATACATAAATTCATACATAATTAAAAATAAATAAAATGGAAAACTAAATGAGTAAGCAAATAAATAGTTGAAATGATTCAAAGGTAAATGAATACAGAGGCAAATTAAAGCAGAAATATCTGTATATGTTATGTAAATTAATAAATGCCTACAGACCGACATATTGATTTATTTATTGATCCATTTACATATTTATTATATTATATTTTTGACAGTTTCAGTTCCCCATAACTTATCAACTAATAAATAACCCTTTCTACAAGGACATTAATATAAAGCGTTCACAAAGTATTTCATTTGTTTTCAGTCACTGTATGTTCAGACAGTGCCCTTTTAGAGTTGGTGTCTGACATTTAAAGGGTCTGTCACCTAATAAATGGTGGATGTGAAGTAATTTAAAACTCTACAGTGACCAATGACTATAAATAGAAACTCCACCTGACTCTGACTCAAGTGCATCAGGCATGAAGATATAAAGGGGAGGCATCCTCTGGGAGATAAGATGGGTGTTGGGTTTCTTAAATACACACTGAAGGACCCATTATAAGGTTTTGAAGGTAATTTACCTCAAGGTGGGAATCATTAACACAAGTTCCTTTGAAAGCAAACCAAGAGGTTTATCTTGATTCGTAAAATGTGGGAGCAGAATCTTCCAGTAATTTAATCCTCGTGTTTATTTCAAGCTGTCTTCATTCATGTTTAAAGCTAAAATACTGGTCTGTGACGTGTGGACACCCGTTTAAGTCACGAGACTTGGATCAAAAATGAGTTTGGAGTCGAGCGTCAGCAGAGAACTGACTCTCAGTGAAGGTCCACTGCCCTCATGTGGTGACCTGGTGTCAGTGTGGGGATTCAACAGGTGGAATACAGCCTGTTGAATGAACTTACCTACAGATTTGAACAGGACTCTTTATTTGTCTGAATGGTCTCTTGGATCAATTAAATTCTAATGCATTTTGAGGAATCAAGACTGAACCCTGTGATAGTGATCTTAATTTCAATCAACTCCGTGCGTCATGGCGAACTGAGCTTCATGTAAAACCCAGATTGATATTTTGGATAAGGAAGAGAGAAAAGGGAAAAAGTAACGCAAAAATAGCAAGACTAAGAACAACATTTTATTAATGTAGAAATAAGGTGCCACTTTCTCTCCATGGAGACACCACCCAGTTGACGGTGGTGAAATGGTTAACCTGAGACATGAGTGCAGCTCCTTGTTGAGAATTGGGTGGATGAAGCACTTTTTGATTAAACATTTGAATACGTCTCATCCCTCAACTCTCTCTGCGGTGATGCTGTGCGCAACTGCGTGACGGAGTCGTGTGTGTTCAAAACACCACCCCATCACCCATGTCAGACTCACATGTCCGTCGTTAATGTCTCAGTGTTGGACCTCTTCAGCCAGAGACACCCTCACATTTAGCCATGGAGAAGTCTGTGCTTGTACTGATTCTCGTGTTAGATGTTCTGGTGCGTTTGGGTACCGGTCAGCACCATTTGCGCGCACCTGTGGAACCGTGGAGACACCGGATTCAGTGGGAGAATAACGGGCAGGTGTACAGCTTACTGAGCACGGGGAGTCAGTATCGCTCACCTGCGCAGGTCCGAAGACGAACTCAGCTCTTATTGACAACTAGAAACAGTTTCAACCGACTTCAGCCTCCTGTTGCGCTCAGTAGATCTTCCACAACCAGACCTGGAGACCTTGAGGACGCAGCCAGGAGACACTCTCAGCAAAACGACGTCAGTCAGATGGACGCGGCAGTTCTCGGTGCTGATGCGGGTCAGTATTTACTCTCTGCGGGACCACCCGGGCCACGCAGTCAGACCGGAGCGCGCCACGCAACTTCTGGAGAGGCTGCGGGATACCGTTCACAACAGGCACCGTCCAACCGCAGCTTCATCCAGGAGTTCTCCGGCAGCGGGGTCGCACGGGGAGGACGGAGCACAGCTGGAGATGACGCTGGTGCACAACAGGCCACTGCGTCACCGGTAAGGTCGCCGGACTTCGCGCACAGCCAAGGCGGCAGGACGAGATCCGAGAGCTCAGAATCACCTGCCACAGCTGGATGGATCGCCGTGGCTGCGGAGGACAGAGGGAATGCGCGTCGCATCCAGCAGCAAACCGGTTTAGGAGACGCTCGCAGTGCGCAAAGAGCGCATCCACTGACCAGAAACACAGCGGAGTCAAACGTCTCTCCCACAGCGCTCTCCAGTAACTCCGTAGAAATACAATTTCCTCGTCCGCGGCCGGATACAGCACGGGCTGCGGACATGAGCGACCCGAGGGATCCGCACAGCATCCACCACAGGAACTCTGTTTACTATGATGTTTACCCTCCGGACCGCAGGAACAGGGTCACTGTGCGCCCTGCACCTGGGCCAGGCTATGGCACCAGGTTCTTCCACAACGGTGAGACGTTGTAACCGAAGTGTTTAGAAGAGTAGTAAACCTGACACAGTTTGAACAAATAGATGAATAAAAATTAAACAAAATTCATTCCTTTTTTTGTGGTGAAAACCTAAAATCACAGTCTGGATATTCCACAAAGGGTTACAGCTCATTCTCGGTGAAGCAGCACTGCAGATGCCTCATACCCCCTCTTCTCCTCATGCATTTTCAATGAGACTGAGAGTTAATTCCCCCTTAATGACAAAACTAATGTCTCCAGTATGAGAGCCTCTGAGCAAAATTCTAATAACATGGTTGAGTGACAGACTGGGAGCAGGTCATTATCCACTGTAAATTATAATGAAGTATTCAAACTCTACTTTCAATAATCCGCTTAAGTATGCTATTAAAATATTTGATACATGGAGTTTAGACAGTAAAATGACTTGTTTGACATGATGCATTCACAGTTCATCAACAACATAAACACTGCAGTTGTTTTTATTTGTTAAAATGTGTCAAACCTCCTTTATTTTTTATATTAAACCAGTAGATGTAGACTTTTTATCTGAGGTTATAATCAAAAAGGCTCCTATCTCTTTTCTAGAGCAAAAACCTGAGACCCCAAAACAATCAGACCCCCTACTTTTCAAAAATCTGAAATTTGATTCCCTTGGGTTTTTTGAGTCATGCATGTGTTTGCGTGATTTTGTTTTGTTTCCACAGGCTTGCCAGACTTGGTTCCTGATCCCTACTACATCCAAGCTGCCTCTTACATTCAGAGGGTGCAGATGTACGCTCTTCGCTGTGCCGGTGAAGAAAACTGTCTTTCCAGGTGCGCTTATTTATCTGACATAACACCACATCCATCAAATCAAAGGGTAACTAGTGAAGACACGAGTAGGTTTAGATTCAGTCTGGATCCACTTTTGACTCTCGTGCTCCTCTCTACTGTGGCATAACATGTAATACCTTTAGACACAAAAATCTATTTATTTACACAAATAATGAAAGACAGAAATGGTGAAAATCATTGAGGATTCCTTTGAGGTTGCCACATTAGGATGTGCGTTGGCCTTAGTCCCATTTGGAAGCTGCAGCTGAGTGACAGAGCGGCTGGACACAAACCTGGCAACCGCCTGAGATTCTCTCCTCTGATCTGAGCAGCCACTTTGCCAAGTAAAAGCTCTGAAATGAAAGGAAAAGGATTCCTGAGGCAAACTCAGAAACTACTGAGGCGAGACCAGAAACCACCTCTGTCCCTTCAACAGTAAATCACCGTTATGTAAACTGGTCAGAGAGGAGGAGAAGCACTATTATGTGCAGGGAAGTGTGTGGGGAGGCAAGATGTGATTTAAACATACCACAAACAAAAAGGTGATACGTGTCAACCTCAGCTGTGCACTCAGTGGCTTCTGGTTGCAGCCAAGACACTCAAGGTAAACTTGGCTCACGCTCTTCCTGTTTTCCTTCCCTTCAGGTCTGCGTACCATCCGAGTGTGAGCGACCTCGACTACAGAGTCCTGCTGCGGTTCCCACAGCGGGTGAAGAACCAGGGAACGACGGACTTCCTCCCAGTGAAGCCCCGACATGAGTGGGAATGGCACAGCTGCCATCAGTGAGTTCTAAACACCTCTCAGTCCATTCGCAGTGGTGTGCAGATTCAGGTTTTTGCAACACAATTGGCAAATTAAATGCTAGCAAAGCACGTTTCTGCACAGCCAGAGTTAAACATGAACATTTCTTTATGTTGCATCTTCACATTTGTTTGATTGAATTTTCCATTTCTCTCTCATCGCAACTCTGTGCTTTATGCTCTGGATAAGGTTTACACACAAAAACCGCTTGATCAGAGTCAGGAAGAAAATCATGGTTCGGCTTAAAATACCTGTTTTGGTCATCACAGTCACAACTGGAGATGATCCAACTTCCAGTGAAAAATAGCCTGTTGGGAATGTCCACAGATGTCCTTAAAAATATCCAGTTGTGTAATTCGAGCTGTCGTCAGCCGCTTGAAAGCCTTGTTGGCTATGCTAGTCTCAGAAATATGTTGTGTCTTTCTTTCACTTACTTCCATAGCAAAAAACACGCTCTATAGACACAAGGCGATGCTGTTCATACTTCTTTTGTCCACAGGGGCTGCCAGAATCAGCAAGAATACAAAGTTACATGTAGCAGCTTTAACAATAGAATATCTTTCAAAACGTATTTTTACAATATTGCAGAATTTCTTAAACCGCTGTGTTTATTGTTAAATCAGTCTGATTGCATACATGCTGGGATGTAAGTCCTCACCGAAATGTTTAAATGTGCATAAATGGATGAAATTAACAGAGCGGTTGCAATAAGAATCAGTGCAAAGAAAACAAACATTTACATACAGTGCGGAAAAATGAAAAGGACAATGCACTGTCAAATCTAGAATCAAGTTAAATCACGCAGCCAGATTCATCCGATTTGTATGTCTTTTTAATACCAGGACGCAAAACTGATCTGAAGTATTCAGTCTTTAAAAAAAGAACCGTCACTCAGGAGGTGGAGAGTTCAGTCCTAAACTCCTTCTTCTGTCCACTTGTCGAAATTTCCTTGATGCTAAACCTGATTTGCTCCTGACCTTATGACCACCATCTTGCACGGTAGCTCACTGTCATCAGTCTGCGTATGAACGAGTTAATGAGAGGCAACTTGCGAAGTGTTTTGCATAAAAGCGGTGAATAAATGCAGCCATTGTCAAATTTGGTCATATTAACACGACTGTCTTCCGAGCGCTCCGACCGAACATCAGAAAACTTGTAGAGGCCGAATCATTTCTGAATATAAAACCAGAGCTCTGTTTGATCATCAAAGAGCCTTGTTTTGTTCCCTTTTTGGTGCGTTGGAGTGTGCGATCAAACGACATTTTAGATGTGATAAGATAAAAGAATAGAAAGTGATATGCATGAGATGCAATATGATGCCACATGAGTAACATTCTCTATTTCTGTCAAAATATCACTGAGCTGGTGAAGACAACAGCAAATGTGACTTCAGCGACACATTGTCTGTGTGTATCTTCAGGCATTACCACAGTATGGAGGCCTTCAGCAACTATGACTTGCTGGACATCTCCACTGGACAGAAGGTCGCGGAGGGACACAAGGCAAGTTTCTGTCTGGAGGACACGTCCTGCGACCCGGGAATACGACGACGCTTCGCCTGCACTGCTCACACACAGGTTCTTTTTCCTGGTCTATGATTTATTTATTTTTCCCTCCATTATTCTGTTAATTCATCAATTTCACTGACATTTTTTGGAGTAATATAGGTTTGTATCTTCTTCAGGGGCTCAGTCCTGGTTGCTATGATACATATCACGCCAACATCGACTGTCAGTGGATCGACATCACTGACGTCCCACCTGGAAACTACATACTCAAGGTGAGAGTGTCCGGCTGCTTTATACGGAACTGTATTTATGCCACGCCAAAGAGAGAATAATAGATCACTATCAGACAGAAGAATCACAGATGTGGGGAAAATGTATGGCATAATTTGTTTGTGATTTTCGTTGAAATTGCTGTCTGATATAAAATCGGTATCTGATGTTTCTCAGGTGACCGTGAACCCCTCTCAGCTGGTTCAGGAGTCAGATTTCTCCAACAACGAGGTGCTCTGTGACATCCGGTACACAGGAAGCTACGTCCAGGCAAGAAACTGCAGGATCACTATGTAAGTCAGCCTCATAGCGTTCTGACTCCTTAAAGACACAGCGGCCATTTTCCTCCGACATCACGCTCAGGGTGGGAAGTTCAAATGTTGTGTCTGTGCAGCATTCAACCACATTCTAGCTAACGTTACTGTCTGATAAGATTGATAAGATTTAATACGATTAGAAAAGGTGTAAAATAATTCAGAAATATCAACACACATCTCATTTGTCTGAAGCTGGAAGTGAAATACACAGGATGTAAACAATCGATAATGTTAGCTAGGAAGTGGTTGAACGCTAACATCAGCTAACGAGTAAGATGTTTTTTTTTACCTTCAAAAATGGCCATAAGTACATCCAGTTTTTTCCCTGTCAATCATCATTTCTGTTCATAATTGACGGCTTGCAACCTGAAATACAGTAGCATTACTCTTCCTACCAGTCCAGCTCTTCTATATACTGTGAATCTGTGCTTCCTACCTGGAGTGTGACTGTGGAGGAAAATGGTCGCCACTAATCATTAAGCTCATTATTAATGAGTGTTCTTCGTTTCGCAGAAGCTGACCTGACTCTCCCAAAGGAACACTCAATACCGTCTTGTTGCTCTGAATTTACAGTTGCTACAGCTGTTTTACATTTAAATGTTTGCTACTACATAAATTAATCTGTTTGTATTTATGTCATAATATATATCATAGCTACGGCTAAGGCTGGCTGGATGTTAAGCTATGTGGATTTTAGCAATGCAAGACTATTCCGTCAGCTGTGTGTGTGCAGAGGACTCGAGGAAAACGTCTCAGCGTGACTCACAAATATAAAGAAAACTAATATTTTGTCAAACCGTTTGACTGAATTGGTGCTTATTCTGGAGAAAACAGTGGTGCTGTTCTCCCCTGAAATGTATCAGAATTTTGTCTTGTCAGAGATAATATCCTTTCATGCATACATGTCAAGCAGTATGATAAGTATAATTTTTGTGTATATTACCCTTGCACAAATGTATAGACTGTTCTTTGAAAGGGCTGATTGTTTCAAAGGTTTTCTGGATTTTTAAAAATGTTTTATAATAAAGTTTTAATTGTTTGTTTTGGAAACAAAAAATGCCACTGAAACCTGGCATCTCTTTTAAAAAGCTGGTGTAAATAATCAATACCAATTGGATCATTTGAACAAATGTTTGACGGCATGAAGTCATCGCCACTGTCCAGCACAAGCTGAGTGCCGTTAGTGTAAAGGAGTGGTGCATTTCTAAAATGCTTCTGGAATAACACACCTCTGACAAATACCTGAAATATTCCACTTAGCGTGTTTATGTCACTCGGAAATGTCCGAGCTTCACACCACAGGCCTGCTGTCGGCTTGTTGGTCATGTTGTGTTAGAGCGGATGAGTGATTGAGAAAAACATTTATTCACATGGAAATAACTCCATGTGAGGTGTCTGGGAATGTCTCGCTCTGTTTACACTTTGTCACAGGATTTGTTAGGAACACTGTCTGACTGCTGTGTGGAAATGTAAAAATAATCACCGCAACTATTTTCGTTTACACAATTCATTATTTTTGCTCTATGTTTGCACTCTTCTTGGCAGTCCACAGCAAATAGATTGCTTCATCGTCGTGTAATGTTAAATATACTGTAGAGCATAAAGGTTAACTTGACTGTATGAACTCTTGCCTTACAGTCGTATAATTTGGATGACAGCTGAAATTTTTCTCCACTGTTCTGCAGCATCTGTTGCTGTGTCAGATGTCTCTCCTCCCTCACAAGGTGGTTTTAAGAGTTTGTTTTAAACCGAGCGTGTAGGTTTGCTCCTTGTCTGCTGGACTGATGAGTCCTCCTCCATCTGTTATTTCTCACTTGAGTAGTCAGACTGGATGTGTACACTGCATTAACATAGTGTACATTCATTGCTGAAACTCACTATACAGTGATGAAGGATATAGTCTGGCCTTTATTAAAGGTCCAATTTGTAAGATACATTGTAAATTTTAAACATTGGCTTCACTTAAAAAAAACAAAGACTAGGCAACTGAACACATTTGATTTGTACAAGCTATTAAAAAAAGGTAATACTTAAAATTATTAGTTCACTGTACTTGATTTTGAGATAATCTGTTACTTACACTTTTTTTTTTTTACCATGTCAGATTGGAACTTACTTTACATCGTCCTAAAGCTGCATCACTATTGTGATTGAGTTCAGTGGTTTCCTTTCATTCCACAAATTTACTAAGAACACACACAAAAGTTTGTTTTTTGGAGTTTTTGTATTGCAGTTCTTAAGCGAATCAACGATTTTCCCCAAACGTGTCATTTCAACAGAATAATTTGTGTAAAAATGCCAAGCAAAAGAATAAAGTTTAATTTGTCTTTGAGTCTGTCTTTTCAATAATAAATCAAACTGAATGAGATCAGAAGCAGCACTGGTGCTGGTGCTGTAGTTTGTGTCTGCTCAGGGAACGAAGTGACTGCCGCACAGTGTCCTTGCAGTCTCGCCTGTTGGCTCTGACGCTTGTTGACTGGAGTCTCAGACAGTCAGGACTCTAGGCACGGCCTCACAGACAGTCAGCCCGTGATAAGGTTGGTTTCTGTGGTCCTGCTGATGTCAGCAGTTTGCAGTCAGGTTTTCCTGGCTGTCTGCGGATCTGTGGAATTTCTCTCCTCCTCGCCATCTCCAGCGGGGGCAGGCAGGGGCGATCGGCACCTCTGCCCGTCCCGCACGCCCTGCAGGCTTAGCACATCGGCCGGCCCTGAGCAAACAGCACCTGGAGCGGCGGAGGAGGCTCTGCCCTGACCCTCCGTCACACTCAAATTCACATCAGTGGATCACCTCGAGGCTTCTCTTACCAAAGATGGTGTTGGCTCAACAGAGAGGCCATGTTTGGATAAGAGGAAGAGTGAAATTGGTTCAAGCCCAGTGTGATGTGGATGTAATGATTGTATAGCACTGAGATTCTCCTCATCATCTGATACCGTCACATCTTTGCATCCATTAAAACTTCATCATTAGAGGGATGGTAAGCCTTCAAGTGTGCTGCTGTACTTGGGTATTTCTTTTTTATGCTACTGTCTACTTCTAAGCCACTACATTTCTAAGGGAAAACTTAATTTTAAATTCTTCTGCAGAGTTAGTTAATGGCGACTTTTTAGATTTCACATAAGTGACCAACAAGGACAAATGCACATGATAACTGCACCCTTGGTAATACACACATGGTTTATAGTAGTATACCTAAAAAGTTTACATGTACAGATAATTTCACAATAGGTTAGAGAAAGGTCTAAAAAAAATGTGTGTAACAGAACTTTCCTATTTCCTTCGTCATAAATAAACCCACAGATGATCCCCTAGGTCTTAAACTGCCGGACTAAATGACCTAACTGTGTTTAATAATTTAAATTAGCGTCAGCTTAGACAGCTAACACATTGTAATGTGCTGTATGCATAATTGAATTCATTTAACATAAAGAATCTGCATGTACACTTTGCTTTAGATTTTCCTGCTCTGCTCAAACAGTGGCCTTCATCGCTCATCATTGGCTTAATGGCCAGTTATGTGTCATGTTGCATTTCAGTGGAGAAAGACGATGGGGACATTTCTGTATCTGGTGTTTAAGTGGTTTTTGTACGTAAACCTAACCAGAGCATGAGCAAAGCATTGTGAAAAGAGAGAAATAGAAAAATCGAACATAAACAAACCAAAACAAAAGTTCCAAGTTGCTGTCCGATGAAGAGCAGGTAGTGTAAAGAGGGAGTTTCTTTTCTGGAAACATCTGCCTGCTGCAGCTGGAAACGATGCTGATGACAGAAAGCCAAAACAGTGAGCTAAAAGAGGCAAAAACTAGGAACTGCAGTTTGTTTGAGCAACACCATTCATCTCACACGTGTATCATCCATTGTTAATACAAAAGTTGAATTCTATTGCTGTACCATTTTATCAGCTGAACGTCTGGCTCTGTTTCAGTCACACTTTTTTTCTCTTTGCGACTAGAATTCAAAATTAACCTGCTGTGGGTTTAAACAAAGCTTACTCACACAGCGTTCAGAGTTCATTGTTACGGGCCTGCTGTAGAGTCTGCGGTTTCTCATGAGGCGAATCCAACTGTGACAGAGTGATAATCAACACGACGCCACTGTGGAGATACATCAGCAACCTTCGGATTTCATTTAACACTTTTAGACGATGATGAAATCACACATCAGCTCCGTGAGAAGACAGATAATAATACACACTGTGACTAATCATCTAGTGATTTGTAGTCATCGTGGTGATGGTGAAGAACATATTGGAGAGCTGTTTTCCTCCGACAGGGCTGATTCGTCTCTTTAACAGCTGTTCAAAGTGTTGAATTAACTCTGTTCATTAATCTACACATACATAACCACTGACATACTGAAGTGTTGATTTTTTTTTAAGGCTGCCTGCTGTGTAAAGTCTGGAGCATGAACCATTACTGAAATAATTTGACGCCGACTCTGCACTAATGTTCTGTTTCCCGTCTGGATATGTGGTCTGTGTTTACCTTTTAGAGAGCTGTTTGTTTATAGCAAAGAGTAGAAGCTGTTTGTGGAAATGACTGAATATTTCTTTCTCCCCCTGGTGCTACACATGCAGCGGGGGGACCTGGAGTGTGTGACATCCTGAAAAAGGAAACAATGTTTACCTGGGCGGGACAACGACGCCCTGAGTCTGAACATTTACCCATCATTACAGATTTAACAGCTCTGGCCGTTTGAAATAGAAGAATGTGTGCATAATGACCCCTGTGCTTTTCCTCCCGGGGCTGCTGTGTAAATATTCAAACACTCAACAGGCTGTCTGAGTGGACGCATGCTGTTAATAATCCTGTTATTGTATTATTTTTGGGCTGGGAAGTGGCCCGGATGGGGCTGCGAACAGGATAAGAGGGGGAGGTGGTGGAGGGGAGGGTGAAAGAGGGCGGACAGGTTATTCAGCTGAAACCAACCGGTTATTCTGGGGGTCTGAATTTGCTCCTAAATGCTCGTGCTGCTTTATGGGTTTGACACATGAGTGTCAGACAATGTTCAGGTGTCTCCAACACATGTTCGTCTGTCGCGGCTACAGAGGCGCATAAAACACACATACATGCAGCCACGCAGGAGAGGGCGTGAGGCTGTTTTTGTCTGCTGCAACACGAAATGTTCGACTACTGTGAAAAAGAAAAGAATGTGCGTGTACAGTCTCTGTGAGACTTGGCAACAATATTTCATGTTTGTTAGAAGGCTTGCTGACTGGCTTCGTAGAAAGTTTGTTACTGCTATAACAGTTTGTGCAGCAGGCCTAAATACAAGAGGCCAAAGTATTTATGGTTCCTTCTAGGCTTATCACAGAGTTGTTTCTTTCAACAGAAGATACCAAAAGATGGTATTTCATCAGATTTCCTAATGCCTGGACCACAGTTTCTGTTTTGTAATCAGAGGTCATGCAGTCGTGGTTTTCAACAGCAAAAGCAGATCTTTCTCAGTCCTTGAAGCATATTTTTTGCAGTCATTTTCCCATTTTATTTGACAGATTGAATCATAACACCAACAAGGGGTTATTTCAGCTAAATCCACTGAAATCAAATTATAGTAGATTTGAAATACTGCGTGTGCAATAAGATCCAAAATCAGGTTACTGTTCATATAATATTGTTGTGCATGACATTCTTCTACTGTTGTAGTCAGTAAGTGAGCTGTTTACACTGTATGTGCACTGTTCATTTATAAACGCAGACAA
Organism: Diplodus puntazzo; assembly: GCA_963678695.2. Taxonomy (NCBI): domain Eukaryota; kingdom Metazoa; phylum Chordata; class Actinopteri; order Spariformes; family Sparidae; genus Diplodus; species Diplodus puntazzo. The sequence goes on from OZ023163.1 coordinate 15,455,641, forward strand.
ACATCGCTTCATATAGAGTAAACTGTTATTTCCAGTTTGTACCCTATAGGCAGTATCTAAATAGTTGACAAGCTGTGTTATGCAGGCGACAACCTCAATTCTTACAGCTATCACTATGAATACATAGCTGATCCAAGCAACAAAACCAGACAGTAGATATAAGCAGACTGTGTGGAAACCCTCACGATCGGGAACTTTATGTTGTGCTCGATAAAATTCTCCATTTATATTTTTTCACCAAAACCACCATATGTGGCTATGCAGTTAAGAATGATAGAATGAGATCAGATGAGATGACCAGTATAATGATACGAGAAAGGTCAGTGACATGTTAATGCATCACATAAATATGGGAAGACGAGATGTGCACTCTGCCCTCTCTCCTTTACACCTGCATAAGAGATCCTGGGCTGCAGTCACATCGTAAGAAAGAGACATGTAACCAAACAGAGGGTTTGCATGTGAATTACCTCTGTAGACTTCTATGACTAGTTTTCCCTCTTGGACAGATCATAAAGTTATGGTTTTGATGACAGGTGACATGAACAATAGTTTGTGTGACTAATACTTTAACTTTTTCAAAAACAATCCCAACTCAAGGCTTGCTTATTACTTATCTGGGGGCATTAGAAATACGAATTTGGTTGAACCAGGGCGACATCGTGTGGTCATAAGTGGTATTGTTACAATTAATGATTTACTGCCACTTTTTAAGTGTCAATGTTCAAAACTGTTGATCTGTAAGCTTCATAAGGTAAGAGTTTATTTCAAAATTCCTCTTTTCCATTAGTTTTTAAAAATATATATATTTTATCCGATTTCTTTTTCCTTTGTTTCGCATGTGACGCACGATGTGACATCATCCACAGTCGACGGGATACCTGGTAACCAAGGGAGTGCAACTCACAGCAACACACCACTTCAATCTAAGCAGGAAGAGATGGCGCCCCAAAATCATTTTTGCGCTTTTCATGTGGCTTCTCTGCTTGTTTTTACGTTGACTGTCGCGTTTATCCAGGCCGGTGCTTCTTCTCCATCGACGAAGACTGTGGAGTTCAACGTTAAACCGGGAGGAGTCGTGCACACTTTCAGTGAGGGGGTTGTAAGTGACTTTGCTAAATATTTTCTTTATGTTGCTCAATTAGATAGCGTTTGTAAACGCCACCCGGACGGTGAGCTGCATGTTTGTCAAATCTAGACGTTTGCCATCCCCTACTCATTTAAATGTAGGCTAATTCACTGCCGAGGTGATCATATTTCACCTGATTGTTATCGATTAACCGCATTTGACGTAGTATTTACACAAATAGCTGTGACGAATTTTATTTTGCTTGAGTGAAACGAATAATTCCTTCAGGTAAGTGTGTCACATTCGAAATATTTCGTCATTTCTTTTGACAAGACTGGAAAAACTACATTCCGCTGCTAAGCTGTAGTCGCAGGGTGATGACGACACAGCCCGTGAGAGGCTGACACGTCGCTCCCAAAGTGCCACAACGGCTCCTTTCATTGGCTGACAGTGAAGAGTGAAGTCTTAATATGATGTCTGTATTTTAAGACTACAGCTGAATGTTTGTTATTTCCATTATTTGTTATCTATGTGTTTATTAGCTGATTTAATAATTTCTCTGTAAAATGGGTTAAATTAAAAAGCCCTCTTCACTGCAGACATTCTGACATGTCATAGCAGGAAATGAACACGTGCTACTCAAAGCATTAATGGTGGTTATATGGTTGTGACCAATATCATGATATTGGTCATAGCAATTAACACATTTATTATTTTTTATAGTTATATATAGCCATAAAATAATCAAGCTATTATTGAAAGTGATGCCCTGTCTTCCATTGTTATACAATTAAATGAGACCAATGATATAATTTATCATTGTGAGTACATTTACTCAAGTACTTAACTTAAGTACAAGTTTGAGGTACTAATAACTCACTTGAGTAGTTCCATTTTCTGCTACTTTTAACTTCCACTTCAACCACTACTACTACTACTACTACTACTACTCAACTACTGCATTTATTAGATACCTTGAGCTACTAGTTACTTTGCAGATGTAAGCTGCATGAGAGCCATCGCAGGATTATCAGTTTATTTTTACCCTTTACCCATCATTTTGAAACAAAGGTACTTTTAAGATCAGATGCTCAAAGACTTTACTGAAGCACTTTTTGTATGGGCGAATTCTGCACTACTCAGAATTAGTGTGGGATATTTAAGTGTTTCACTTGATTATATTCTGACTAAAGGCTTATTTTGTGATTTGTGAATGTTTTTGGGCCCCAGAAAATAGTGCCACACTTTAATCTGAATTTAATTGCATATCCTTGAACATGCATATATGCACCCATATCCCAACATCCCTAACTCATTTTGAGTAGCGTATAACTTAACTTTTACACAAGTGAGTCTGTGGTTACTTTTTACAACACTGCATGAGACTGTACTGGTTTTATGTGGCGTCAGTAACTATTGTCTAGTTACAGTCTTTACCAGAGGCCAGATTGAACCGCTCAGAACAGAACAGACTTGTGAACTTATAATGATATGAAATATAGATAAGCAAGATAATTTAAAAAATGAATGTATTTGTGTTTTAAACTGTTAATTTAGAACAACAATGACTGAAATATACTCCTGATACCAAGCAGCAATCGGACATCCTGACTGCAGCTCAGAAATGTCTGTTTGAGAGAAATAGTTACTGATTAATGGAGATTGTTAATTAAAAGCACATATAATAAATTGATGGATAATAATGAAAATGTGAGCGAGAGTTTAACAAGAAATATGTGACAATCTCTTATTTCAGGGGGAGTATGAATGCTCATTCACGTATGCTTCACAAGGGGGAACCAATGAGGTAAGTCTCCCTCCCTCCCTCTCCTCTCTCTCTCTCTCTCTCTCTCTCTCTCTCTCTCTCTCTCCTCTCTCTCTCTCTCTCTCTCTCTCTCTCTCTCTCTCTCTCTCTCTCTTTCATGCTGTCAGTCCTCAGCATCATATTATTGATTTTTAATTACAGCAGGTTTTATGCATAATTACACTTCTTTGTTTGTGCCAAACAGCAATGGCTGATGAGTGTGGGCTTGAGTGACGACAACACATTGTTTTCCTGCTCTGTGTGGAGGTGAGGCGCACACACACACACACACACACACACACACACACTTACACACACACACACACACTTACACACACACACAGGATGCGGAGCTGCCTCTTCTTCAGCTCGGTGACCCTGATGCTCAGTGTGTCTTCAGTGAGACTCTGTCCCGTCTGTGTCTCTTTCCACTGAGTCACTCTTTGATGTTAGTTAGTCGTGACAGTCCCAATAGAGAGGAGGAAGGGAAACAACACAACAGAATTTTTCGACCGCACTGGATGAAATGTATTCATGTCCGACATGGACTTAATAAGCAAACAAATGTATGCAAATCACTTAATGTTGATAACACACATTTCTTTTTCATTTCTGCCAGGCCTCAGGGGAAATCCTACCTGTTTTTCACTCAGTTCAAAGCTGAACTGAAGGGAACCATAATTGAATATGCCAGTGCGTTTGTAAGTATAAAAGAAACACGATTGTTAGATGCAAATGTTGCCTGTCCTGTTCACATGAATTTGTTTATATGTTGTCAACTGATCCCGGTCCTCGACACAGAAAACTTAGCTTTGGTAGCTGACGGATATCTCTTTTCAATTGACTGTGCAAGAACAAATTCTGGAGAAAGACAGCTGTTTGTTGAGTCTCATTCCCAGGTCATCAGTGCGTCGGGCTGGTCTCCAACCTAAAGTGTCAGTATTTGAGGACCTGGAAATGAGACTCATTAGTCAACTTTTTTAGATATTGAACATTAATATAATTAAAATTAGTAGATTAAGGTAACACTGTTGCGTGGAGCTCATTCAGTCATATCATTTAACAAGTAAAACTTTATTAAACTTAAACGCAACTGTGGAAGAAACGGATCTATCACTTTTTTCAATGCATGTCCTTCTGCCTTGAGAAAAACAATCTGCACATCACCAGTCTTCAGTGTTTGAATTCATTGGATACTGAATAGCAGCACATCCTGCTCAGTGTAGTTATAATGCTGCAGGTGCAAACTCGCAATGAGCTTCTTCAGTCTTCAGCATTACCCCCGCTGACTGATCAGTTGACATGGAGCTTACGTTGGACAGCAAAAAGCTTGCAGGACTTTCCTGCCTAACAAAGAGGAACTGTAGTGAAGAGTTGTTCCTCGACGCACCCTGTCAGTGTTCAGATCAAAGCTCCCGACAATTTACAGTGTCGGCACAAACGTCAGCGCACAGCTGATGAACATATTTGTGTAGCCCGCAAATAATAAAACATCCACCGATGCACCAGCAATACATTTATCAGGATTAGTGTCGAGATTAAGGCAGGGTTTTTTTCTGTCTTTCAGGGTTGCTTTTCTTGACCACATAAAATCAGCTGTCGCCATTTACACTTTGATCTTGTTTTCTCTAATGCAAGAAAATAATGGCTGTCACATACAATGACACACTTACCTCCTTTCTTGGATATGCATATGTAAATGAAATGTAAAAATAGCATCAGGATGAGTCTTAAATCTCATGATTCATGAACAGGATCAGGTGCCGCTGATGACTTTTGTCTCATCAGGCTCACAGAGAACTGAAGAAAAATCAGTGCAGACAATTGTTTCTAATCAGCAATTAGTATATTTATTATCTTTTTTCATGAATAAATTATTTTGTTCCACTGTTCTCAAACTATGGTTCAAGCAGCTCCCTGTAGTGGTACATGGAGGGATCCCAGATATGTTTTTTGAAAATGAAACAAGGCTTCAAACGGCAAATGGCGCAAAACAGTTGAGTAGGTCTACGAGACGGCATTTCAACGTCAGTCATGCTTTTCAAATAGGGAGCCGAATATTTTCTGAGGTGGTACACGGTAAAGTTTCAGCTCCTAAGTTTAAGCGCAATCCTCCGTGAGTAAACAAGATGACAGTGGACAGTTCATTTATCAGCTAAATCAACCAACAATCCACCAGACGCATTGTTTCCATATGTGAGTACTACCAAGCTCACGGCCAGTAGAGTGGCTGCTTCAGGATTTATTCAATGTTTTTGTTTCCCTAAATTATTTAAAAAAGTATTTACTCAGACATCTGTTGGTCCATCCACACAACATCTAATGTTTCTTGGCTTCTGGGAGCAGAATCTACCTGTCATACAGTTCTCAGTACAATTGAGTAAAACACATTGTGTACTTATGTATCCATGGAAACCCTTCCTGTTCCCGCACAACTGATTGATCCATTGTTCTGTAATGATGGTTGGAGCTACATCCCGGTTAGCCTCATCTTTAACAAAACGAAAACACAAGCAGAGACAGTCGTAGTAACAGGAAACCCTTTATTTGTCCTGGAAGTCAACCTCAGAATTGCTGTGTCTGTGCGCATAATGTCCCATGAAAGGTTAATGTCCGGACTCTCTCCGAGCTCAGTCACTTAGCGCGGGCCCGCCGTGTCTGATGCGTCGTCGGTGAAGTGAAGCACACCTTGACACGCCTCCTTTCCCCCAGCAAGGACAGTCCTGACACTCCGTCATTAGTGGGAGCACATGTTTCCTCCTCCTTGCTCTGGCTCTGTTCCCTGCAAGTAGGAAACAAACAAGCAGGAAAAAAAATAGCTCTGCTAAATGAGGGGACAAAAATAACCTCACACACACATACGAGCACACCTGCCACCCCCGCACAGAATCTCCTTGACCTTGTCGTCACATCCTCCTACTTTACAGCCAATCTGTTGCAGAAAAAAAAAAAAATTTCTGTCTCCTGCGCCGCCTCTCATCCTGTTTATTTTTTTCTTTTTCCCTCCCTTCCTCCCTTTCCTCCTCCCCCTCTTCATCACCGCTGTATGTTTCCCCAGTCGCAGACGGCAGCGGGAGGACAGGGTGACGTGCCTTTGAAGCCGGAGGAATTTACCATAGGCGAATCAACAGGTGAGAAATTGATTGTATATTCAAGTGTTCCATCAGCTCCCTCTGCACGTCGCGTCGGCCTCTCCCTCCTCCACTCGTTCTCTCCTCTCCATCGCGTCGTGAGTTCCCTGCTGACTTCCCTCAAAAGCATATGCTCCAGCTGTGAGTGGGTTGCTATTTGTCCCTGTGGCATTATTTGTTATTATTCAGTTTCGGCACAAATCTTCACTGTGGCTTCAGTTCCGACTGTGATGAGCAGGATTTGACAAGTCACACAACAATTTACAGTAACTGCCATGTTCATAAGATTAAACTCTACAGCACGGAGGCTTACAGACTCATAAACCAGCAACTATCACAGATTTAAGGATAATCCCAACTGTGAGACCTCCGCGAAAACCCGCTACTGTTAAAAATTCTGTGCCTCGAAATCATGATCGGAGGATCATAATTTCGCACAGAATTTTTAACAGTAGCGCAGTAGGTACATCACTTTTAACAACTTCTGTGGGCAAACTGGCTCGTAAACTGACCTACAGACTCACCGCACCAGTTCTGATGATGCAGAGGCCACGCCCCTTCGTGTGGGACCCTATTTGGAAAAACATCGCGTCGCGTTCCTGTTTGAATTGTGCCATGAATAACACATGTACAAAAGATGATTTTGCATGTCATAGATTTATGTAAAGTTAGTACAAACATTTACTTTTGTGTGACACCACTCTTTGAACTAGTGGACTATGTCTGTCGTCACTAACACCAACATGGCCATCGCCTTGACACGAAAAAAATTGAAATAGTTGAAAATCACTTCAAGCTTTGCCACATTGGAAACTGCATTACTGTGAAAGGAGAGTCGGTAAGTCTCTTTCTAATATACAGGACCGGCTCTACAAGGCTTGCGTACTCCATCAGATTTGTGAGTGTTAAACAAGACGGCACGTATACGTAATTTGGGTAGTCTTTCTTATTACACATTTTCTCAATCTTATATTTCATTTGTTTTATGACAAATTACAACCTTCTTGAGTTGAAAATTTCCCTTTTTAAAGTGATAGATATCACATGTGTAGATTATGGCTCATTTCAAACAGGATCATAAATGTGTTTGTCTCTCACTGTTAAGTAACATTAATAGTTCTTTTGAAATGACTTCCATTGGTGGTCCAACAGAAGCAGAAGGACTTCGCCCCTCTGTAGGAAAAATAAGTTAGTGTAGAATGATCTCCAGATACCTGCAGATGTCGCCACCTACATGCCCAATAAGTGACAGTTTTACAATTTAACCTTCTTGTGACGTAAAACAAAATTACCGTAAAGATTTTGCAGATACATTTTCTGTTCATCTCCCTTCACATTTATTCATAAGCTGGATGTTTTCAGATCAATGAACATCGAACAGAAGAGCTAACAACACAGTGTGGTCACCCATTCAGAGCCAGCTAACTGAACTGAGCCTCAACCTAAAGTCCATTTTAGTTTTCCTTTAATGTTTCCTTGGACTCCAAGTGAGGATCCACAGCCTCTTCCTCAGAATAAATGTGGTGGACTGCTGATTCACTGTTAGCAGTTTGTCTTCCTTATTCAGCAGAAAATATGCTCTAGTGAACAAAACTATTAAATTTTCTGTTTTAATAAGTCCAACTATAAAACCACAAGAATCACATACAGCAGAAGTAGCAGCTGCAGTACAAGAGGAAGTAAAAACGCAGTTTAAACACACATGGTTCTTATTTTTCCGTATCTGTGCATGGAGCACATCTACATCTGCAGGACTGATCTCCTGCTGCTCTCACTGTCCTTGCCAACAGGCAGCAGTGTGGGTTGGACTGGACCTGCAGGTTTCAGACTGCTGGCTCTGCAGCTCTGCAGTGAGATGATACCGGCTGGTTTCAGGTGCTTTGTGTCCTAGTTTTAATACTGTCCGTGTCTCCTCTCTGCTCTCCAGTGACCCACACGGACGGAAAGTTCAGCGCTCAACTCTCCAAACTCACAGCCGTTGGACGGACACAACACGATGAGCTGTAATTGGTCAGAAGTCAGACGTTGCTTTGGTGAGCCCTCAGTTGGGCCTCTGTGTTTCAGCTCAGTCGTCAATAAATGAAGGATGGATTTTTTTTTCCTGAATGACAACCAAAAATTGAAGCGGGATGATACTGATGTCACCTTTGTGGCAATTTGTGTGTCAGCACCTGATGTGTTTTTGGGGGATTTATCGTCAAGGAAACGGTTGAGCGTTCATATTTTTTATTGCATTATGTTGTTGTTAAAATATTGCCATGAGATAAAGTGCTTCCATAGTTGTTTCGTAGTTTTCTGAGGCTGTAAGACTTACAGAGAGCAAATCTGCTCTGATCCACTGGGGATGTTATGTGAATGTATAGAGGATTGGTGTCTGGGGGCTTGTACAGTATAGATAACATATTTAGAGTAGGGAGGGATTTATCCATCTGCTGTAATCCTGAGAGGAACGGCAGTAATCCTCAATAGCGTCATCGCACACACAGAAACAATTACATTTTCCTCAATCTTGCTGTGTTCTAGATATCGGTAAGAACATTTTATCCCTTAAATCGGCAATTAGTACCATTTGTGATAACTTTCTTTTGGTTTTGGCTAGAAGGGATACCTGTAATGGAGCAGATAGCAGCTTCATGACATGATATAAGGAGCTGGATGCACTGAAGATCACACTTCTTGCATTTTTGGATGCAGATTCATTGTAAAAACCCTACGTTGAGAAAATATGACTCTGTAATAAGTATAAATCATTATTATTTTATTTTAAATTACCCTAATCTTGCTCATTTTAATTAGACACCTGCAGCGGCTGATGCAATAGAAGATAAAACCCATTATCTTTTTTCTTGTTTCAATGACTTCACCCAAAAATCGTGAAATATAAGGTGTGCACAGACATGTGAAGGACAGTGTATATGGCAAAGAGATGCCATCCCATATTCACAAGCCCTTCTCAATCCTTTTGCTTTCATCTGTCAGTGCCACATGTGTGGATCAACGAGGATATTGTGCTGGTTTCAGAAGTACGTCATCATTAGACCGGGCCCTGCCCCCCTCCTCTCCCCTATGTAGCGAGCAAGATCGCCTTTATCTTCTTTACAATTGATCCAACTCCTCTCGGATCCACACAGGAGTCCAGATGAGTTCTGGGGGATTGATTTCAGATTTGAGCTTTTTGTTGATTTGATTCTGAGGTTGCATTACTCACTGAGATCCGTTACCTTGTTCGGTCCGGGTTCGGATCCTGTGGAGTCGAGGAATTGCTCAGTTTGCGTGTCACCGTCGAGGCTCCCTCTGGGGGTCACACCAGGAAGAAATAACCACGTCCAGATCAGATGCTGACGAGAAAAACACAGATATCGTCACTTCTTTTGTACAAGTTTTCTTTTTTCTACTGCTCGATTGTTCCGATTCATGATGAAAATGTGACAGATGTTTCAATAAAGACGTGTTGTCACTGTTCTGGAGACAACCCAGCGTTTCTGTCTTGTTGTGTCACGCATGATGTGATTGAACTTCCCACAGCCTCGTTAAAGGGTAAACATGAAAAGAAAGAAGAAATGTGAGTGCCAGTGCAGTGGCATTAAATATTCTGAGCCGTGTCAGAGCCGGGGCACAGTGAACATGCCCCCGTCATATTCTTTTAAAATAACAGTCACGTTAATGTATTCTTACTTTAAACATGCAGTAGAAAACAGTTTTTCAGCATGCAGATGAGAAACTTCTATGAAACTTCCCATTAAAAGAAACATGACAAATTTGCTTCAAAACATATTCTGTAAGCGTGCTCAATTAACATATATTGTCCTCGGATAAATGTTTCCATGAGATAAAGAGCTTCCATTGTTTCCCTTTTAATTTCTAGGAGGAAAAGGCTTTGCAGGGAGGATCTAGTAAATCCAGAGGCACATATGGGAATGTATAGAGCGTTGATCTTTGTGGGCTTACGGAGATATAAAGTCAGTGGGGATTTATTCATCTCAAGTTAAGCCAAGGGAAAATCAGTAATCATGATTGTGCTCAAATTGGCATCGGGTCGTTTGGATTCTGTGATACTTAAGCAACACATTTATGCTGCAACCACGCAATTCCGCTTTAATGTAAAATATAATCATGACTATGGCCATAAAACACCTGGATTTCACACACACAACATTTATTGTGTAGTAGCACTTTTGCAGAGCCGAGTTTCAACAAGATCACGATAAGCTGTGCCAAGAAACTCCCACAGAGTCTCCTACTTGTAATTAAAGCGTTTTACAGCAACTGTGTGACTATTTCAGACACTGTTCTCCAGTTTCGCAGCCTCACAGAGAAAAAAAAATGACAAGATGGTTGTTCCATTGAGTAATAAGTCTCTGGAGCACAACAAGTCTTTGTTTACTGCCAGTTTACTCTGTCTCTGAGACTCAGCGCTGCCGCTATGCTGTCATACAAACCCTAAACACATATCACTACTGTTTACCATCTGGTACCAGCAGAGATATTTACTCTCAACTTTTCAACCTACAGTACAACCATCAGGAAAATATTTGCTGCCAAGCAATGGCTTAGATGAGGTTGGTGCCTGATCAGAGGCATTTTTGGCCAAAGTGGCTCCAGGGACACATAAATCCAGCTCTTTAATCCAGACTGGAATATCTCAACAATCATGAAATTTGAACACACAATCTAAATCCCAGAATATGTATATTTAATCACCAAATTCAATTTGGTACATACTTTCATGTTGTCCCTCAGGATTAATTGTTATACATTTTGTAATTCCCTGTTGTGTCGATGCAAAGTCAGTTTCATACTCAACAGGAAAACAGTGTTGCAGCATTCTCCTAACTAACTGAAGCAGATGGGGACCCAAAAGAACATGCATGACCCTGGTCTCTGGAAACCTTGAGATCCCACATTGATTTGAAAAGATTTATTTACACCCTCGAAATCTGGTCGAGATGTGCACCCACTTCAAATAGGATGCCTTCAAATCAATTTTGGATCTCCAGCTGGACGAGATGTATAGAGACATTTTGTTTGTTTGTGCAGTTTCCCCATCTACTTCAATTGTTTAGGAGAATGCTGCAACACTGCTGTGTTGTGGCGTCCCTGAGATGTTTTGTGGACTTTTTACCCGACGTTCTATCGGCATAAGGGTGAGTAAATAATGACTGAATTTTCATTTTTAGGTGAACTTATCTTTTAAGACAAAGCAACCCCTCACTAGTTACACATCTACCAGTTGTGACCAGTTCAATTGAAGATAATTCCTCTTGTTAGAGTCCTGAAGAAGTAATGTATGAAAAAAAAGATAGAATTTCAATATTTATCTTGGAATCATTTGAGGGGGTCGTGAACTGGAAGATGGCAACCACTGCTGTATCATCATCAGGTAAGAATCCGACTGATTACTGATTACCATCAGTTGCTATTTAGCGATTGTTAGCACGCTTACACTCTCAACTAAGATGGCAGAACATGGTAAACATTAGCGTGCTTAACACATGGACGTGTGACTTAACATCACTATATTAGCAGTGTTAGCATGTAAGCATTTAGCTCAAAGCACCGCTGCACCCACAGTACGTGAATGGCGGTAGACTCTTAATATAAATTTGCTGATGTATTTTTTGAATATAAACAAATCCAGTGAAAATACCAAGACCACCAGTGAAGCAAGCCAACCAACAAGTATTTTCAATTTTCTTTCAAGCCTGTTGAAGCTTATCCCTCTGTGCCACAGACCTTCATTGATCTCCTGAAACTACTGATGAAGCTATTTGTTATTTTTTATGAGATTCTCTGCTTCTGTACGAACAAATAGGCTTGTTGCTAAGTGCCAGAGGCAGGGTGGAGAAGTCACACGGTATTCAGAGACGAACTAACACAACTGTTGGTTTTGGTCTTTTCATTTGATTTGTTGACAGTAAGCGAAAATACCGACAAACACCAGCGTAATTCTTTAAAAAGAACCACTAGCAGGCTTTGAAGGAACATTTCAGCGAGGACAACATCAGATTACCTCCATGACTGAGCCATCAATTTTCGGTGCTGTATTTATGTAATCAATCCGGCTGCCTGTTTTTCTCCATTTCCTTTCACACACACACCTGCCCCCTATTTCTTTCTCTTTGCATCTCCTGACATTTGGAGGGGAACAGATGGAGATTGTGGCCCGGGCGGTCAAGCCAGAGGCAGCAAAGGAGATGGGATTTTTGCAACACCAGGGGCCTGGTGAAGGGTACAACGAATGGCCAGCTGCCCCCTGTCTCCCCTGACACAGACCCAGGCGCCGGGCTGGTGACCCAGTCAGCTCCGAGCCGCCCAGCATGGCCTTGCTAAGTTCTTCATATTACGAGACCTTTCCTGTCTCCAGATCTATCACACTTCTCTGGCTCCTCCTCCCCCGTGTGAGCTTTTCACACTGCTGAGCCAAAGTAGCCTAAGCCGCACTGAGTTCTCGTTATACCATCACGACTCCTGACAGCAATTATCTAACCCAGACGATGCTGATGCATGTGAGTGGATTGGATGCGTCTGGCTGCGCCAAAGTCATCACTTCTTACTTTTGTCTTGACACCTTGCAATAATTTCAATTTCCTCCATATTTCTATCTAATTAGGCCTTCTCCTTTGCCCTTTAACTGTGCAGTCTGTGGGAGAGCTGGGCTGAGCATCTGTACAGAGGCTCTTGTTACCAGAGCAGACAGATGTTATGATGCCCTGTGTATGTTCAGGGTACGTACTCAAGAGATTTGTAGAGAGAGAGGTAGAGAGAGAAGGGGAAAGGACATTTGGAGAACCAAGCTGTTCTTCCCAACATACTCACCTCAAGTTGTGTCTGCGTCTTGTCACCTTGGAAACTTGGTCTCAGCTCAACTTGGCGAGCGTTAAATCACTCTCTCCACTCTCGCAGACTCGTGGCTGGTGCTGTGAATATGGCTCTGTTCGATCAGCCTCCCCCTCCCGCTGCATTGTCTCACACTGTGGTCGACAGCAGCCTTCGTTTCTCAGGGTACGGAGGAGCTTTGCGGGGCTCCTTCACTTTCTTTGTCTGCTCAGACGGTCTGTGGTGGGGGTACGGAGGAGGCTTGCGACCTCTGCGGCCTGGCGCTGTTGGTGGTTTAGCTGTGGCTGCGGGGGCAGCGAACACCTGTGAAGTTCTGTTAACGGGCCCTGCTGAGGATGCTCGCCGCTCTCTGTCATTGTTGGATACAGTGTCTGAGGTGGTGGGTGGGCAGCTGGCAGACGGAGGCTGGGTCGATGATGGACTGAGCTGACCAGCAGATGGGTCAGCGCTTTGTGGGGTCTGATAAGATCCGATTTTGTTCTCTATGATGACAGGAGGGCTAAGGATGGGGGTTTGTTGAGGCTTTGGAGACAGAGTGGAGGGAGGGGAGACCCGGATAGAGGAGGAAGGCCCAGGGGAGTGAGGCTGAGAACCAGGGCTGTTTGTGTGATGGAGGTTTACTGTTAGAGGCGAGAGACCAGGAGTAGGTGGCCGAACAGGGAGGCTTTTTTGGGGATACAGAGTGAGGTCATAAGAGGGGAGGTTTTGACATTTAGGGGTACTATCCTTGGACTGCTGCGGGCCCCCTTGTCTGGGAGAAGACCCCAGACTGGAGGTGAACCGAAGAGTTCGACTCCTCTCTGATGAAAAGCCAGAGGTTACCGGGCTCAGCAGCACATTTGGAGACTGGCTCCCGTTGTGATGACCTCTCCTCTCCTCGCCGGAGCTGGAGCCCGAACTGGAGCTGCTGTCACCTCCTGCAGTCCTCTGCTGCTCCTCCTCATTTAGATCAATGGATGAGGTTAGGTAGTCAATCTGCTGCACCACCTAGAAAAATACACACATTTTCCCCCCTTAGACCGCCATTATAAAACTGTTGTCTGGACACCAAAAACCGCAAACAAAGTCAGATTAGATGCAACATAACTGATAGTAGAAGTAAACCTGGAATGGAGTTTTCTCCTTAGAGAACATAACCCCAAAGATGTCATAGGGTGAAGGCATTAAAAGTCTTGATATCTCTACATCTGCCAATTTGATTTTGACTTAGACTTTTAAAGACCTGAAACTTCTGATGTTTTTTGTAGTTGTTTAATCTGCTGATTGATCAATAAAGTATTAAAAAACAAATCACTTGGTTTGCCCCAGCAACAGTCTAAAAACTATAAAGGTTTCAGTTCAATTTACAATGATATAAGACTGGGGAAGGCAGCAAAGCCTCAATACTGCGAAGCTGGAACCAGAGAATATTTGGCATATTTACTCAATAAAACGACTTCAAGGCTTCAAATACTTTCTGGCCATTTCATGCCTGCTATTTGAATAGTAGACAGTAGTGTGGAGGTGACAGGAAATGAAATAAATGGTAAAAGAGAGATTCCAGGCAGATATGAACACTGTGTTTAAATGATCAGCAGTTTAAACTACTATCCAATGAGACACTCGAAGACGTTTATTCCAATTCGAGCAGTTTCTAACCAAACAATGTATGATGTACAAAACCAATCTCCCCAGCAAAGGGTATATTAAAAGTTACAGAATTATTTTTTTCTGCATTTGCTTGCCTACATTTATTATCGAGAGCGTTCCTGGACCAGATGTGTAGCTCTAATCTGTAAGTATCACGCACGAGCCACTACTTAGTGCACACAATGTTTATCTCAGCATAGAAAAGACGAGATTATTATAATGGAAAATGTGTAGCACAAATTTACATGGGTTTCCCTTCTAACACCTAACACCTGTGGGTGGATGGTGAAAATCACACTATATAATATGTCATATGCAGGCAGGCATACGCTGCTACGCATACATTTCAAGGAGTGCAGCGGAGCGTGAGTGTGTGCAAATTGCACATATGTACGTAAATGCTTGATACAAAGATAGTCAGGTTGGTGGACACACACACACGCAGTCACACACATGTGCAGTGATTGAGTCTGGAGAGATTGGAGAAAATTACACTGGGGAAAAGGTTTGACCTATCTCTCCACCTGCTCTGTGTGCACAGATAAATCCTCCGCCCCTGCTGGAACAGATGAATTATTATTTTGTTCTCTGTGTTCAACAACATCCTTACTGATGTCAAAAGATGACCTGGTTTGTCTTTTTTTTTCTTTTTTTCTTTTATGCTGTAGTTTTTTTTAGGCAAGGTATTTCATATCACTTTGAAGTAAAGCGTGCATATGCTCATCAAGTGACTCTGGGCAGGTGCTGCTTGTTAATGTTAGAAATCAGAGGAGATAAAAGAGAAGAGGTCTCTGGGTTTCATCGGCTGCTCCCGAGAGTGTCTGTTAAAAACAATGTGTTTTGACCCCTCGGGTCTTCACATCTCGTGCTGATGAGCGCTGAGAGACGCTCGTTGTCGAGCTCAGTCATTTAAGTTTCGTTTAACTCTTTCGGCTGTTGTTTTCTTCTGAGTTCTGAGTCACAGAGCAGTTTTTAGATTGTCACAACGCCTTCAGCGGAGGATCGCTATCATATTCATGAGTGAGCTTTCTTTTGTTTTGTTTTTTTCCTCTCTTCTTATGAGAGAGAGCTCTTTAGCGTTGCTTTAATATTTGTCTAGTCGCTGTCAAAAACGCTTTAAAGACTCACTCCAGTTCTCTTTTATACCAGTGATTGATTATTAAATAAAACTGAGGGTTGCTGCTCATGCAACAGAATGATTAATCAGGGCTTTGAAATAAATATGTGACCAAAGTCATCTACAGTGCTTTATCTTCCTTTGATCTGTCGTCTCTGTTGTGAAGATTTGGGTTTTTCTATCCCAGTGTCTCTGCATACACCCCCCCCCCCCCCCCCTTCTCCTCTTTTTGTGTAGCCTATATGCTCTTTCATCAGCATTATATTAGTACTGTCACACGAAAACCTCGCAGCCAGGATGATGAGGTTGCTACCTCGGGTTTAGCTGCGACCCCGCAGATGCAGATCACATGCCAAGAGGCGAGATTTACGTGTCACTTTTACTGGATGAGGAATAGGAGGCAGAGATACTCAGACATAAATGGATTATAAAAAAAAAGCGTCGGACGCTATCCAGCTGTGCCTGAAGCAGCATCTGTCCATAAGGAGGGAGAGTGGAGGAAGAGATGAGGGGAGGGAAGGCAGAGAGAGAGATGCAGAGAGGAAGACTGCTTTGCTCAGTGTCACACAGTATCAACTCAGCTGCCTCTGAATGCATCACACAAATGAGGCATAACTATTGTCTCATTCACTTCTATGAAAATGTAAGCCTGAGTTCAGCATGAGAGCTGCGTGCGTTTGCCGACAGATGACAGAGGAGAGTTGGCGGAACAGTTTGCAGACTGTGGAGGATTCATGCAACCTTGCTGCTGATTTTTTAATGCATGTTCAGTTCTGCTGAGGATGTGTCTTTGTAGGCTGCACCGCTAACTGAAAGAGCCAGAGCCCTCAAGGTTTTTCAGCACAAGCACAAACATTTCCTGCATGAGGAAGTGTCTAAATGAATGTGAAAGGGTGCAGAGACTTCTCTGCTTCTGTTTCGCCACTGATGTGTGCTGTTCTTCGTGTCAGTTCAGGAAGCCTTGTGATGACTGTGTGGTGAAATGGCTGCAAAGCACTCGACAGCTTTTGTCTTGTTGAGTCTTTCTTACGCTTTTCTGTGAGTTGTGCAGAATCAACAAAACATGTTACCTCTCTCATTTCCTGGTGAACGTCTCTCAGCGCTGTAAGAACCTGCTCCAGGTTGTTCACTACCCGTTTGATCTGGTTTCGAACCACCTTCCTGCTGCAGCCTGGTTCCTTCCTCTGTGGCTCCCCATCACTGCTCGGCCTGTACTGTACCCATGTATGGTTCTGGCCCAGGATCCCGACACGCTCCAGGTTCGGTCTGGGTTTCCTGGGAACACGTAGAGTTGTGGCACAGCCCAGGCCTTTCTGAGGAACCTCAGTGGAGAAGATGACTCCGTTGAGGGGCCCGTTGAAACCCTCCACAGGTGGTTCCCTCAGCGCTGTCAGGTCTCTCTGGCTCTGGGAGTTCCTGCTCTGGTGTTTGATGTAGCTGAAGCTGGAGGTGAACTCATGCTGCCTGTCTGTTTGTCCCTGAGTGTCTGAGCATACCCAGCTGGATGAATGAAGGTCTCTCTGGCGGTAGGTAGTACTGCTGCCATAGTCCCACACCTTCCCCCTCCTGTCCACAACAGGCACCTTACAGTTTGGCTCCTCAGTAACAGGAGCAGGAGGTGGTGCCACTAGCGGACCATATTTCCTGACTGGGGTGCTTGTCCCATCATTCAGCGGCTGAAGGAGGCTCAGGTGGCTGCTGTGGTTCCTAACAAAGGTGTCCTGTGCAGAGCTCTTGCTCAGACCCTGCGTCCCGTCCCCTGCGCTGATCTGTGAGTTGGGGTCTGGTTGCTGCTCTGGATTTTGGTTCCGCCTGGCAGGACTGTCCTCCCTGTGCTTCCCCAGGATGTGATGCCCCCGCAGCACCACTGGCAGCATCCTCGCCATCCCCACGCCATTGCACCGAAGCTCCCCTTTCTTCGCTCTGTCCTTTCCCTGGATGGAGAAGAAGCCGATCCCCTTGGCTCTCTCCAGTGGGGTCAGGTTGTTGCGGGCCTCCTGCGAGCCAGATTTGTACGGTCCGTTGAGCCCCAGGTCACTGCTGTGGTGGGGCTTCAGACTATTGCGCAGCCAGGGTATGAAGTGAGGGGCGTGGGGCTTGAATCCTTTCTGCTCCCCAGGTGCTGGAGCCCTGCTGTCAGAGAACATGGTGATGGATGATGTCCAGCAGCCTCATGGAAAGAAGAAGCAGAAGAGGAACAGGAGGACTCCTGAGACATTGAGCTTCCTCCTCTTTCTCCATGAATCTCCTGCCTTTCCCATTAACATGTACTCTATCCGCTCTGTCCTCAGTCTCTTCCCCCTTCCCTTTCCCTCTCCTACTCTGTCTCCAAAACTTTTATCTGCTTTTTCCCCTCCTCATCGGAGATACCTCCCACCCACTCCCCTTTTTCCCGCTATAGCCTGTTACTGATTCTGTCGCCCTGCCTTTTTCCCTCTTCGTATCCCACCTTTTCTGCTTCTCCTCCTGCTATCCTCTCCGTTGCGGTCCTCTTGAGCCCCTCACCCCCTCATTGGGCCGGCCTCGGAGATGCCGAGGGCCTCTTTCTCTCTCTCTCTCTCCGTCTTCGCTCTCTGCCTGCCTGCGTCTCACTGGCTCAGTAGCAGTGGAGGCTTCCTGTCTCTACATCTCTCTCTCTCTCTCTCTCTCTCTCTCTCTCTCTCTCTCTCTCTCTCTCTCTCTCTCACTCTCTCTTTCTGTCTCTCAACCCCCCCTCCACACTGCGCTGCGCTGCCTCCTATCCTCGCTCTTTCTTCCTCCCACTCCCTCTCACAGCTCTAACTCCCTTTCTCTATTTCCCTCTCCTCTCCCCATCCCTGCCTCTTCTCCCTGTAACTCTGCTCTCATCTGAGAACCCCTTATCATCCTCTATCTTTGCAACTCTCTCTTTTCCTCCCCTTCCTGCCCCTCACCCCCTCCCCTCATCCCATCCCCACCTCCCATTTGTCAGGGAGAGCAGCTGAACTAGTGTTATTAATCCCCCCGTTAGCCAACGTATACCCACGTGATTCCCCCTGCCTCTGTTCTCATCTGATTACTCCTTCCCCGGCTCAGCCCCTTACAATTAAATGCTGCTTAGGATACCAGAGGGGGTTTAAAGGAGTAGGGGAGGATGGCAGCAGGAAGGGATGGAGGAGGAATAGTAGGGGGGCACATAATTGCGACCTACAAGATCAGAGATCAGCAGCAGTTTGAAAGGAACTATAAGCCGCCTGGCTGCAAACAGCAGCCTGCCTGTGACACGGCTCTCCCTGGTTTATTGTAACTGTCAGCAAATAGTGTCTTGTTACATCCCAGTTGTTTTCTTGTTTTATTTTCTGCCGCATATCCAACTTCCATTTGTTCCAATTATGCAGAGACAGCTGCTATTTTGGGGGATTCTCATTCAAATTCCAATTCTTGGCTGTCTGGATTAGATTTCTTATGTCTGACAAGCCCAAAGATGCCTCCTAGGTGCCTTTTCACTCAACTGCGGCTGCATGGATGGGTCCCTCCCTCCCTGGCAGCATCCGAAATGAAAAGACAGCAGCAGAGCCACACAAAAGCCCTGACAGTTTTCTGTCACTCAGCGGTGATACACTCAAAGCATCTGTCATTCTGTAAGTCAGCACAGCAATCTATTCCTCTGGTAGTGTCCCGCTACAATATGACTTCATTGGCTGACATGTTCTACTATACAGGTACGTGGGAGGGGGGAGAAAACAGACACAGGCTCGATGTAATCTGCAGGCTAAGAAGATTCCTGCCTACATGTCGACAGACTGCTGTCAGCCAGTAATGACCACTAGTCTGGATAAAACTACCATAAAGAGTGGAAGTAATAGACCGGCCACTATTAATCCTTCAGAGGATTGTTCCTCACGGCTTGCTGGTGCACAAAAAACACAGTCTACTTCTGTGCTAGATTTAACTCTGAATGTATATTTGTGTGTGTGCATGATAATGCTTTAAATGTTTTACATACTGAGACCTGCAAACTGAGTTTTGAGTTTGTTTGAAGGGTACAGTCACATACAAACTAGTTAATAGTTACATCGCTGTACGGAATGATGAAGATTTAACACGCTCATACAGACAGGTGACAGTTTAACAAGAAGCCTCCCAGCCTCATTTTCATTCTAATCAAGTTACTCAGTAACTAGTTGTATCCCGTATGAAAGCATCTATATTTGCTATGTTTTCCCACTCAGCCATTCACGTCTGTATAAAAGCATATAAAGGTGAGATAAAAGCCAAAATGAATACTGTTGTTTTGTTTAATCACTGTTGGCCCAAACCTGATTGTTGAAGATGATGTTGGTCACAGTCCAGGGGAAACTAAGTATCTTCTAAATTGATGATTTTGTTTTTATTAGACAAACTAAAGGATTAAGTGTTACTATACTCGGGACAGTGACTCCATGATGCCTCCCAGAGGCTGTTAGACAGGCTGAGTCTGTTGATGCCTTTAAGATGCACCTCAAGACAAATTTTATGCTCTGGCATTTTATTGCATTAACTGTTATCTATTTTATCCTGACTCTTTAGGTTTTAAATTAGGATTTAAATTGCCTTTGTTTTTATCTTGCTGTATTCCTTTAAAGGTGCACTATGTAGTTTTGGGGAAGAAATTTTAATTAGAAGATATTTTTATTTTATGCTTAAATAAACAAGCTCTGTTTGTTTTCATGACTGAATAAACTGAATATACAAACTGACCTTTAAGAACAACACAATTTCATACTATTTTACTGTGTTTATGTTTGGCAGACCCTGCCACATTAACTAACTTCAAACAGTGTCCGGGGACCTTATTTTCCTCTGAAAACAGCTTGTTTATTCAGCTATGGAAAAAAACTAATATTTATGAGTTTGTATTATTACCTCATTAATATTGTAAATATTAAAATTCTGAATTTGAATTTCTTCTCCAAACACCCACATGTTTCTATGCGTATGTGGTTAAACCTGCTTCTATTCTAATCTTGCCTTACTATGAACTATGCATGTCTTTAATCCTATATATATATATATATATATATATATATGTGTGTGTGTGTGTGTGTGTGTGTGTGTGTGTGTGTGTGTGTGTGTGTGTGTCTTTGTGAATTACTTTGGTGCAAAACTTGTTATATTGTTATATATAATATATATAAATATATACATATATATATATATAAATGAACTAAATTTAAGACATGGAACAATATGTGTTCTCCACAGACAGGACTCAAGTAATTTGGTCCAAGTATTGAGCAAGTCGAAAGTCATTTTGTTCTTGGGCAAGTCAAGTTGAGTCCTTAGTTGAGGCAAGTCAGGTCTTACCTGCAGTAAGGTAGTAATACCTGTATAATAATGACATCATTGGTCAACTTATCCTAGCTGTTCAAAATGCATGACAGTGAATTCTATTTGTAATATAATTTTGGATATTCAGTGAAATAAATGAATCCAAACAAAAAACAAATAAGCTTTTGAAAATGAATTTCTTCTGAACCAAAACAATGTTTCCTTTCCGTCACATTTAAACAATAAAATACTGACAGCCAGACCAAAACACACACACACACACACACACACACACACACACACACACACACACACACACACACACACACACACACCACACAAAAACTAACTAAACTGAAACAATAAAATAGACAAAGACAAGTCATTCAAGTCATCATGTCTCCAGTCAAATCAAGTTACGAGTCATCCGGGTCGGGGTCGGGTCGAGTCATTTCATTTCGGTCAAGTCAAGATGCAAGTCATCAAAACAGGGACTCAAGTGGAACTGTGGAACCCTTGTGTTGTGCTGGAAGCCCGTTGTTAGTTTATGTCTGCGGACTCCATTTCTAAACTAACGTTAGCTTCTGTTGAGAGAGAGAGAGAGAGATGCGAAGGGTCCCATTTTTAACCTCACGTAACAATTCACTCACATATGGCCAATAAAAAAGTAAATAATACATGTAAACTGATGAATATATCCATTTAAAAACCCCAATGGACTAACTAAAACATTGTCAAAAGCTAAAAATGGGGTTCCTGTTTCATCTCATACTTTGGAGGTTCATGGTTTTTTACTGTCAAATGTTCGGCTGTTCAAAGTAGTCCGACTTAAAATAAAAATATAACATGACACATTTCAATACACTCCCAGTAAAGTGGCAATTTCCAGGTGGCAACTTCATGAGACTGATTGCATTAAAAAAACAATATGACTTATGTGTTTTAATGTGTGTGTGTGTGTGTGTGTGCGTGTGTGTGTGTGTGTGTTTTAAGACCTCAAATTCACATCTCTTTTAAGTCTTTCTCACAATCACTTGAGTCCCCGTGGAGTAATAAGCAGCTGTCACAGTTGCTCACCATTTGCTAAGTGGCAGGACGGCCTCATGAGTCCAGTTGCCATAACTCGATCCATTATAAAAATGTGTTGTTGAGTGTTTGTGCGAGTGTTTGGAGGATACAGACAGAAACTGGTGTATAACAGGAAAAGATTCTCCTTCTGAGTTTGCTGTAGGGTTTCTGACACAGGTTCTGATAAGGCCTTTTTTTTGTCTCCATTGTGTAGTTTTCAATCTCGGTGGAACAGTTGGGAGTGGAGTGGAGGGACGACTGACTGAGCATATGGCCTCGTTGTAACCTCGTCCACTCATTCCTTCAGTGCATCCTCGCTTGTTTTGAGTCCTGGAACAGGCCGACTGCCCGTCGAGAGGCAGCTGAGCGTGTGCGCTGGGACACTTCGGCTGCATGCGCGCGCGTGTGTGTGCGTCTGCTGAACTTTGCCACTGCAGATACAGTTTCCTGGCTGAATTTCTTCGAGCGAGTGAGAGAGCACACACTGCCGAACACCTTACATAACTCGGTGGAAAAGATAGATGTTAAAGCAGCGCTTTGAAAGGCAAAAACCTTGAGTCTGTCAAAAAGTGCCCTGTGCAAAATGGCTTTTAGTGCCAGTGTGAATGCACCTGGATGCTGGGGAACTTTTCTATAGCCTCTTGGACAGCAGAAATGTGTAGTTCACAGAGGATAATGTGTTTTCACACTGCTGTATTTGTCTCAAAGTGAAAATGAGAAGTTTCCTGAGAGCACAGTGTTCTTTTTTGTGGTATTAAATATGGAAGTGAGCAGATGCTGTCTTCCCTAAAGTGTCCAGTGTCGCGTTGGTGGTAATCCTTGGGGCTTCGTTGTGTTTGTGTGTGCGTGTGTGTGCGTGCAGCAGTGTCTTTCCCCGTCCTCTCATGTATATTTTTTGTGTTGTTTGCTTTTGGATTCCCCTCCGCCGTGCTTTTCATCCTTGAACAACACGTCAGTCAGGTGCTCTCAGAGGACTCGAGCGAGAGAGGAAGAGAGAGAGACGTGGGGACACCACGAAAGAGTAGAAGAGAGAGAAAGAGGAAAAGGGGAGGAAGAGATGGGGGAGGGGAGGGAGGGGGAGAAAAAGACAGTTTTGAAAGACTTCTAACTTCCAAGCTGACTGTCATAGCTGTGCTTGCCAGAGGGGAGAGCACCTTTAAGCATACTGGATGAGTGACGATGTGGAGGGACTACAAAAGCAAAGTAATACATAATAAGCAGCGCTCACTCTGCTCTGCGCTGCCAGCTAACCTACATGAGATTGGTGCTGAGGAGAAATCTGGAAGAGCTTGAAAGGTCAGCAAAGGCCCCGGTGTGAAAGAAGAGCTTCTCCTTTAGCGCTCTGCAATAACATTTAGAAAGTATGGACACAGCTGTTAGGTTGTGGATGTCGGCCTTGGCACAAAGATTTCCATAGAAATGAGGAACAAAAAAACAGACGTGGTGATCTGAATCAAAGCGTTTTGCATACCTCAGTTATATTCACACAGTAATTCACTTCTTCTTATCTGCCGCCGAGGACATAAACCTGCTTTTTTGTTTGTGCTGCTGCATAAATCAACATATTCCTCTGCCGGGTTTCTGTCTGAAAAGTACAATAAAGCTATCATCGTTGCGCGAGCTGAATCATTTTCTTTCTTTAGTGCCACTCATCTTTTGACTGCGATCCCAGTCTTTTTCACTCATTAGGCCTAAAAGGCATTTTTCGCTGGCATCGATGGTAACAGAAAATCTAGGAATATGACTGTGTGATGTTGCACGAGTGCAGAGAAATTGCCTGCTGTTTGAACACAATGCCCCGTGGTTTGTTTTGCTGCACCACCCAGAAGTCAAACATTAGGGTGTTTGCGCCCGTATTGACAGGCAGCCAGACTTTGTAGTGTTATGCCAAAATCAACTGCCTGTATCCTTGCAGGGACGGACGATGGTAATCCGGCTCGGTTTTGTCCTTCCTAACAGGGATGCGCATGTGCAGAGAATCGTCTCTTTGTCGTATTTGATCCTTGAGGGAGATGTGATGCTACAAGTTTGTTTAGACCAGGTTAGAAGTCTGTCACACGAATCATCACACGAGTGGAAAGAGTAATGGCTTCTCTGCAAGTTTAATTCTGTCGGCTCCTTCCCTCTTAGGATGCAGGACAGCTCCTTTGTAGTCACTTCATTATGTAGAAATGATAATTATGCCCCAGTGGAAGCTAGCTTCACCAAAATGTATTAAGAGCCCTCAGTCACATCCACTGATAATCACATCGTGACTGTCAATTTGAAAATGTAATTTTCAGGAAGTTTTTGAACAAGACGCAAAGACAGCGGAAAATAAGCAAACTAAAATTTAAAATCATCCCCCCCTCTGCCTCCGCCCACAAATATTTCTTCATTACTGTTTCTTACACAACTGCCCTGAATTAGAAGATGGGCAGAAATGAATCACTAAAGTTGATGTCAGGACGCTTCTGCTTTATTTGACATCACAGTTACGTCAAGTAAGAAAAAAAAAAAAGTGCAGAGAGAAGAGACAATGAGACGTGACTGAGCTGCTCACATCTCAGTTTGGTCATGACAAAAGTCGCTGAACTCGAGGGTGCATTCATAAAAAGGAGGGGGGGGGGGGGAATGTACGGTGAGATAATGACCATTAGAAGATAATTGGGCACTTGGTGCTGCAGTAGCTTTTCAAGTGTGCTGCAGGGAGGATATGCAGACGTGCTACAGGCCACATTATCATTCCAAAGTTTGAGAAGCAGGAAAGTCAATGACGGATTAAACTCAAACTGAATTCACTCTGAGAGCTGATACACTTCAAATTAAACTGCAGCCCAGCTGAATATTTAAAGGGGGGAATATTTAATATTTACAACATTAATGAGGTAATGAAACAAACTCAGAAATATTTATCTTTTCCATGATTGAATAAACAAGCTGTTCTCAGAAGAAAATAAGGTCCCCAGAACACAGTTCGAAGCTAGAAAGGTGGCAGGGTCCGCCGCATATAAACAGAGTAACACAGTATGAAATTGTGTTGTCCTTCAAGGTCAGTTAGTTTATTCAGTCTTGAACAAAGAGAGTTTGATTATGTTTAGGCATACAAAACCAGTCAGTGAAGATATTTTGATTTAAATGTCTTCCTCTAAACTACATAATGCACATTTAAGTTTCTAAAAACAGAAGAAGTCTTTCCGTCTTACTCATTTCCTGTCCTACCCGTGACCGTGACGTGGGCCTGCACGAAGTGGAAAAAAATGACCCAAAACTTTTGTTCGTCAGTGAAAGATTGGTTTGTGTTTGCGTTCATGGCTTCCAAACAATGCTGGGAGCAGGAGGAAGGGATTTGGCTGACGAAATCCAGGTCAGACATAGGCAGATTACTCCCCTGATCTGGCCAGAAAATTCTGACATCCAACATACTAATGGGAAGAAGCTCTGCGCCCGGGTAAAAGAAAAAGACAGGACATGTATTCTTTTAAAAAAGTAAATTGTATTATATTCGTTGCGTCTAGATGCAATACAGAGACACAAAAACAACCATATGTACATGAGTGAAAACAAAAACTGTTCACAAAAAAAGTAAAAATGATGCTTAATTTAAAAGGCCTATAGTAAAACAACTGCTGCAGAGTTCCTGCTGATTTTTACTAAGTGTGTCATGGATTTTAAACCGAGGGAGATTTAAACTAACCCTGAGATGTGGAGGGATTGGAGAAAATGGCATCCAAACACAATTAAAGCCAACTGTTTTTTGGGACTTAGGAAGAGGGATTTACTTCAAAGCCTCCCAAAACGATGTAGTCAGATTCAAACATGAATAAACTCAGGGAAGTCATCTAAGAATGGGAGTAAAAAGAACCCACAACAGCCACCACCCTTTGTCTTCATTATCACCATTAGGGTTTTAATTATCAAGTGCATACTGTTTATTGAAATGTTTCCCCAGGGGAGGAAGGAAAAAAAAAAAAAAAAAAGGACTGCATTATGGATAACATCAGTCTTCCTTTCTTTGGCAGAGCTGCTGTGGATGAAGTGAAAAGTTTCAGCAATGCTATCTGGAAAAGCACAGCGCTTATTACACGGCTCAATTTCCAATTCTCTCACAGGTACGCACACAAACACAAACACACACACACACACACACACACACACACACACACACACACACACACACACACACACACACACACACACACTCACTCAACACGCAGAATACAAAATGAGGCCGTGCCACAAAACAATCTCCCAGACAGGCTCAGTGATACAAAAACACACAGACAAAAAGGAAAAGACAGGGATTACGTGAATGGTTGGAGGGATAGTAGTGACTATTCATATGCATCTTTAAAAGAAAGAAACTCAATGTCTTTCACCCCATTAAAAGGACATGCATCGCACAAACAGAGATGGTTATCTCTGTCACATTACATGAAGCTGCTCTGTGGCGAAATGGAGTAGCTGTTCGACACAGGAAGGCTACAGACCCATTATAACCACCCCAGAGCGGGGAGCTGTAATTGCAGAGGGAGAGTACAATCAGGTGCTGTGTTTGTCTCTGCTCTAATCTCTAAACCCCGCCTGGTCCTCTGTCATAGCCACGGTGCTGCAGTTTTCCGTTCAGCCTTTTCATCTGAGCGTGCATGGGGAGTTCTTTTTTAGTTCACATCTGTCAGAATTCAAACCAGAGTTTAGTGTTGTTTGGGATAGACCCGAGGCGACGCCGGTAAATCTGAAACACAGCTGACCCCGGGCTCGTACGTCTATTATGACGAGTGTTCGAGTTTTATGCTCCTCTGACAAAATGCCACACCTTTTGCATCTGCTGCCACGTTGCTGCTCAGATTATGACATACATAGAAAAAAAAATAAAACGTTTTCACTGAGCAGATGAGTGTATACAACCCGCGAAACATTCCTCTCAACAATGCACAGCGCAATCAAATTCCTTCATGTTTATGGTCCCCCTATGACCCAAATACTTCATCGTTGTTGTGGTGGCTATAAACCAGATAATTAAAAGCAAAACTGGGTTTATAGGTGCCTCCAAAACAAAGGCCTGGCTTCTCTACAAAGTGGACTTCAGTGCATGTGGGTGTAAAATGCAGGCTAAGCAGGATTATTCAACTGCCGTGCTTCACATGGTTTCATGACTGCAGGAATGTACAGTACAGCGCTTGTTCAGGATAGAGTGCAATACTACATTTTGAGAAAAAAATGGACTAACAAAAACAACAACAACAACAAAAAAATCACTTTTTTATATCCTTAGGTATCTGAAAAAGACCAAAGTCACTCTGTTTCCTCTCCCGGTGCTCCCGGGAGAGGAAACATTCTCGTCCATTAAAAGCACCTTACAGAGATATAAGTGAAGGCCTGTGCCTGGATTCATGTCTTTTTGATTAAGTAAGATGGCAAGCATAGTGCCCTTGGAATGAAGATAAAAACGTTTTTTTTTTCTTTTTCAAGGCACAGTTGTCAAGGCTCTTATCCCTGAATATACTGATAAGAGCATGAAGTTTTACATTCGTTTTACAAAAAGAAGACACATCTGCTGGGTTTGTTTACTCTGGAATAACAGAAAAAAGTCAGACTAGAAAAGAAAAAAAACAGACTTTGGACTTACTAGCCAGAAGAGTTTCAGTGTTGCAGTAATGAAAGGCACACACAACAAGAATGTGACAAATGAAAAAAAAAAATGCTCATGAATGTCACCTTTAAACAAAAATAAATGGATGGAACACAAGGGGTGACTGGAGGGATGACGAGGCCAGCAGAGGTCAGAGATTCCCCTCGTCGAGCATCTTATTGACGCCGTTGCAGATCCTCTGCAGGTGAGCGCGGTACACCTCCGAGGGCCCGTAGAGAGCCGCCAGGAAGTCGCAGTCGGCGAAGTGATTGAAGACGTGGTTGACTCGCGAGTGGCTCTTGGCTGTCAGGTGGCGTCTGATGGCCTGGTGCAGCAGTTCACGGCAATCATTCAAAATGGCGCTCATGACGCGCCGGTCAAAGGTGAACTCGATCTGGTGGAAACTGACCGCCGTCATGGCCAGAGTGTGGACTTTCTTCCTGTGAGACGAGGAGGGAGAGGAGAGGCTGTCAGTTTCTAATTCTGACTGGAGCAGCAGAGGGAAGTAAAAATAGAAACTGCTGTCTTGTGATTTTCTTTAGAAAAGTTTCACCCCCCCCCCGCACCACCACCACCCTCTCACCCCCATATCAGTTATAGTATTGTCCTTCACAGTGATGCATCTCAATGCTAATATAATCACCATTCTCCATACTGTGCACTTATGTCAGCTTCACATGCCTCCAAGCTGAGTTTCACCATTTTAGTGGAAAATATATAAACCGATGTAAAAAGTCAATTTCGTTAATTTGCTTCCATCAGCACACAAAAATACACTTGAACTGCAGTTCTCCCCACATGGCGCTCTCAACCAGGACCAGCTTAGAGTCGTTTCTCAGGGCTGGTCACTTCTTATACACAACATAAAAACATTTAAATATATGGTGGGATGTGACAGAGGGAAATACATTTAAGTGCTCTCTTTCTGAGTATTCATTGAGAATGTTGTTTGATTGAAGATTGATCGATTGATTGAAATATTGGCTGATTTACGCCGATTTTTGCACTGATCCCTGAAATGTGGTTATCAAACACTTCTGACAAAGATATGCAACAGAAGGAGGATATTCTACAGCTTAACAAGAAACCTTGCTGTCTAAAATGGCATCAGCGTACTGAAACATTCATCGTAAGTGATCATAAATTATCCAAACTATCTTTTTCTGCATTATGATCTCTTTGTCATGTGTATTTGTATTGAACCATTCTCAGAAGTCTGAGTAATACAGAACAGTAGCTTCATTTTCTATGATAAAAACATCAACTGGTGGGCGGAACAGAGAACATGAACTCACACATCCCACCCAAACAGGCAATCAATACGATCTCTAAAAAAGAAACGTTTTCATATCGGCACACATCAGGCAAAAGCTACACCTATACTGATAATCTGTGACAGGCCAATATCCGCAAATAATAACAGCTAATGAACATATTCGTAGGGCTTTAGTTTAAAGTTCTTAAATATGACAACCAACACCTCTAAACATGACACCCAATGACAAACAATGTCGGTAGAATGGGAAGAACAGAAAGAGTTGATACCCGACTGCCCCTCTGCTAACTCTTTTAACATCATTTAAACAGGGTAAGTGAGCTCATTTTGCAGTGTTACGCATTTGTAGTGATGTCTTATTGTTGTGATTAGATTTTGTTTACCTGCAACTGCCAGCAATGTCGAGTGTGCAGCCATTTTGCCCACAGATTATATTGAATGTCTTCCTTGGCTTTGACTTTTGCTTTTTACACCAAGATCTGCATGATATGCAGATTTTCTCGAAGAAGAAGAAGCATCTTTATTTATGTCATATATTATTAGGTGTACAACATGGTGAAACTGGTGCTCTACAATCAACCCATCCTGAGGGAGCAGTAGGCAGCTGCAGTGCCCAGGGACCAGCTGCAGTTCTTAGCTAGTGCCTTGCTTGAGGGCACTGACTTGAGAAGAAACCAAAGGTACATGTTGTGCTGGTGGGGGAAACCAGCTTACCCAGAGGGAATCCCTGCAAACACGGGGAAAACATGCAAATGTCTTGCCCCTAAGACAGGTAAACCCACAAATGACTCCTTTCACACCTCCTGTAGAGGAACCAGAAGTTTTTCAAGTTTTCGGTCTCTTTTTCAAACTCAGTGCTTACTGAAGGATGTTTGAGAGCTGCTTGAAAGGAGTAAGAGGGAAAACTATTAACACGGCAACATCCAGAACTTCATTTCTTGGATAAAAGCTGGTGTAATTTCCCAAAGACTTGCCTTTGAATAGAGGTTAACGGAGGACTGGCGGAGAAATTGCACAGACGTGTTCGGCGGATTAATAAATCCTTATCTGTCAAGAAAAACTCCAGCAACAACTTCCTCTAAAGCCTCCAATCATCAGTTTCCGTAAAGATTTAACTTACAAGTTAAACTTAAGTGTTTGTTGGTGTATTTTCTAACTCTGGACAGAATCAATGCCAGAAGATTCATCCAGTCTTTATGCTAAACTAAATTTGTACCAACACACACATATGAGAGTGGTATTGATCTTCTCATCGAACTCGCAGAAAGAAAGCCAACAAGCGCGTTTCCCAAATCATTGAGCTATTTTTTCCAGATGCGTACCTGAAGTTCTCCACCAGGATCAGCTCCTCGCTGTTGAACTGGTTGTTCCTGTAGAGCACCCCCAGCTTCACCACCATCTTGATCAAGTTCTTGATAATCTTCTGGGACTCTTTGCGGTTGCGGGTGTACTCCTTGGTGACGCGGTACAGTTCGTCTAGCACTTCGCTGCTGGTGTCGTCAATGAAGAGGTTGGCCATGCTCTTGGTGGCCATCTTGCTCATCAGTTTCTTCTGCGCCTGCAGGGCTAAGCTCTTGGTGCTGAAGGAGTCCATGGTCAAGTCTGGGACAAGAAGAGGCAGGAAAAAGAGGGAAACTTTGGTTATATAACTGGGCGTATTTCCTATTAAGGACACATTTTTATTTACAGCTGATAAGAAACTAGAAATTAACAAAGAGGAACCATTTCCCAGATAGCAGCTCAGAATTTATCATCTTGAGAGCAGAACAGGCCAAATATAGCAGGCTGACAGCCTGCAATGTGTGAGGTTATTGCAAATAACATCTACACTAATACTGTTTAAACTGCAGGGCCAAGAACTGTCCCCTTTATCAGATAATGAGCCGTGGCAGCTGTCAAATTAGTCCCAGCAACCCTCTGGCTCAGAGCCTACGAGGTAGTTAGAGAAGAATGTGTCATTACGCTCGCAAGACCAAAGTCAGTTACAACACGACCACGCAGAGCAGACGATGTAATCTGGACGTCTCATCTGCTCAGTGCATTGGCAGAACAAGGTGTGCATGTGTGTGCGTGTGTGTGAGAAAGAGAGAGAGAGAGTAGGAGACAGACGGAGCAGACTCATTCAACACATACGTGTTGCTTGATTTATGTATGTTGCCACTTCTGGGTGTGTGTCTGTGTGCCAAGGCAGGGTGACTCAGTGAAAGGCTGCACCCACGATGGAGGCGCATAAATAGTGGGGAGGTCACGGGGGTCTCTGTCTTCCACACACCCCTCCATCTCTCCTATCAAATGAGGCCGGTCCAGAGCACACCACATCATTTCAGCAGCAGCACCTCAATGTATTCTGTGGGTCACTTGTTCAGGTTTGTACATTCTGTCTCAGAAAGAATAAAATGAATCAATTTTCCTGTAGCGTCCCTCTCCGACCTTCACAGATTTCCAAGGATAACCTGAGAGTACACAAGAGTAAACAGGCAACAGAAAAATAATTTGAAGAAGAACTGACCTTCAGAAAACTCAATGACAGAGCAGTGAGGGTGAATAAGGGTGAAGAGGAGGTTGAAACTGAACTTGAAATTTAATTTTGATAGGACATGGCCACTAGTTTCAAGATTCTTACACACTTACACATGCAGAACTGAAAAGTAATTAATTTAATCTCAAATCAGACTCATTAAAATAACTCTGTAAACTTAATTTTGGGGCTCTTGTAATATGGCTGCAACAACTAACTTATTTTTATTCATATTAATTAGAACCAAAAGATAGTGGTTTTGAGGGATATAACAAAAAAGGAGCATATGCTCCCATTTCAGGGTGCTGGAACTGGATAATTTTGGGTGTTGTTGCTTGATAATTAACTGATTATTAAAACTGTTTCAATGCTTCAGTAAAACTAAATGTAAATTGGCTTTCTTACATTCAGTCTGGATGCAATTTATTATGAACAGCGTGCAGCTTTTGCACCTTAAGACCAACAGATGCGTAGGAGAAGACCGAAGGCCGACAAAATCAGGAAAAAGACTCCCGCACGCGCAATTAAGTTTAATGACAACAACATATCGGTACTTAGACCTTCATCAGGTTATCTCGGTAGATAACCTGACGAAGGTCTAAGTAGCGAAAAGCTGTTGTCATTAAACTTAATTGCAAGCGAAGTGGACCGTGTGCGGGAGTCTTTTCCCACTTTATTATGTAAGAAGTGGTTACATTAACTGCCCATTCCAATTAAAAAGTAAAAAAAAGGATAAATCATCAGTAATAGAAGAAAATGTATCACTTAGAATCTAACTGGTAGCTCAGGTGTGTGTGAGCTGACCAATCAGAGCAGACTGGGTATTTGGGAGGGACAGGAGCTAAAACAGAGTTGCAGACAGAGAGGGAATACAGTGCTGCAGTACTGGACAATATGAGAAGACTGATGCATTCTCTGGATGCATCAAAGTATGTAAACCTATTCTAGTAGCAAGCTATAATAAAACTACAAACCTGAAATTTAGCATAATATATCTTTTTTAAAAAATGACTGCCAATTTTAGTCAGTTGAGACAAAGTTCTTCTAAAGTTCATCTAATGGACATTTGGCAAGTTTGGCTTCTTTTGTCAAAAGATCATAAGAAAAATCGAATGCAACTTATGACTGTGCCTCCCCAGATGGAGGTCTTGAAGGGAAATTCCAGTATTTTTAACCAGTTTTTGCAGGAAGATGACGTGGACACATGAGTCAGAGCTGACGAAAGGGGTTCCGAGTTTATTTAAAGGAACCGCCAGCAAGAATTTATTTACAAAGTCATGGCTGACTCTAGATGAGGCAACAACTGTAACAACTCATGGTGTGACATTTCAGAGCGAGACTTCTCCTAAAACAAGACTTGTACTTCTTACAAAAAGGATTTCATTATTTAACAAAAACTCCTGCCTTTGTCTGAACTGTTTTTGTAATGCTGTCAAATGCTTAAAAAAACAACAAAAACAAGCACTTTTAGACGATGTTGATGAAGGTTCTCACTCATCGGGGTCATGGTAATTCTAAGTGCTGTAGTGTAGGCAACTGGACGCGTTTCAGCTTCTTGAAGACATTTTACCTCTCAGCCAAGAGGCTTCTTCAGTTCTGAAGTTAAGTTCAGAACTGAAGAAGCCTTTTGGCTGAGAGGTGAAATGTCTTCAAGAAACTGAAACATTTGCCTATGATACAGCACTCAGAACTATAAGAGGATGTAACTTTTCACAGTCGGAGTTGCCCCCAAGAACTGCATGGCAGCCACTCATGGCTGGCTGAGATGATCTACTGGACCAGTTACCAAATTTCGGTATATTTAAATCATTTACACACCAAAACGTGAATATAGGGCGCAGGTTTAGCCATAGAGCAATAGAGATATTAAAGGCTTTTTAATTCATTACCCTTGAGTGTCTCAGACAATTCACAAAAACAGATTGTTTTCTTAATCAATTAACCTGCTGATTATTTTCTCAATGAATCAATAATTCTTTTTGTCCCAAAAATGTAAGAAGTTGGTGAAAATGTCCACTTCCATGTATTAGAGGCCAACGTTACATCTATAAAGTGGCTTATTTTGTACAAACAGTCCGAAACATTGGGAAATTCAGGTTCCCAGGCTGTAAAAGCTTAAATGATTAACAAAATAGTTCAAATTTCTGGTTGAATGACCAGTTAAGGAGTTTTCAGCTCCACAGCCATGCAATATTTATTTTGCTCAGAGTCAATTCAGTATCAGTACAAAAACTAGCATTGGAGATATTGAAACTCTAACTAGTCCCCTTGTATTGCATCTTAGCAATCTAGGAGAAAACAAATAGGGAAAAACACTTCTTTACCTAAGGGAACAAACTAAATAAATAACAGGCTCAGCAGTCGGATCCTATTTCCTTCAAGACACTGACGTGCTAAATATAGCCTAATACTGTAGGTGACTGTCACAGTAAAAACCAAATAATCATATTTGAGCAGTGTCCCATTCTCATCACAAAAGGGGTTTAATCTTCATGTAATATCCCTCCGCATGCAAGTAACCCAGGAGCTAAACTGTAAATCTGTCTTGAGTGGCAAATTGCCTCTCCACGTGCTGGAGAACAATAAAAACCTAAAGCAGGACAGATTCTATTAGTGCGGCAGACAAAATGAACGGTGACATCTCCCTGCTGGGTGACTTGTGATTTTTACTGTTGTTGTTACTAGAAGGCAGTGTGTCTGCTGCTACAGCGTGTGACTTTCATTCCTCTCCCTCTCTTTCTCTCTCCCATCCTCTGCAATGCCTCTCCAAGAATATCAATAAGACTCCTTGGAGAGAGTGTCAGCAGGATGCTTCCCAGGGAGGAGACACATCGGGAGAGCGAGAGCAAAGACAAGAGAGATGGGAGGCAGAGAGATGGAAGATAGAGAGAAAGAGAGAGGGCGGGGGTGTGATATGTATCAATCCTGAAAACATCTGAGAAGTGTAGGTGTTGAATGAGAGGTCATTTTAAACACCGCCTCATGCCGAATATAGTTTTTGCAGGCTCTGGATGTTTAATCAGGCCTCTCGCGGTGCTGATCCAGGATCATTGGCAGGTCCCCATTGACGGCTTCACCACGACTGTAACTCTAAACTTCCCGGGGTGCACTTGTTACAGAAAATCCTGCCGTGATGCAATGTGTGTGAAATGGATAACAGGGAGAGAGACACTAACGATCGCACTGGAAAGATAAAGAATAGGTGATCTTTATTTCTCTTTAAGTGGCGACTGAAAACAATCACTTAGTCCTGCCGTCACCCTCTAAATACCTGGGTCAGGCTTTAAGAGCGCAATCGCTTATCGCAACACTTAAGAGTAAGTCTTCATTCACCACTCTCACTTCTTCTCTGCACCCTCGCTGATGGACGCACGAGTGTTTTGAGAAGTGCGAATGGATAATGGGCACATAAGAAAAGCAACCCCTCTCTCACATCGGAGGGTGATTTCATAGTGCTCATTAAATTCCACTCTCGTCAGGGACCAGAGCCATCATCGACTGTCAGCTCTGTGTAGCCTGTCGATGAACAACAGAAAGCAGGAGGAGGAGGAGGAGGAGGAGGAGGGAGAAGAATGAGAGAGGGAGGAGTGTTTGTCTTCCATACCCATGAATACAAACATTTTAACGTGGCGACAATTAAGATTGTCTGTTTGAGGCTTTGCTCAAAGCTGCCGAGTGACATAACAGACCCCTCGGCACTCTTATCACAGGGATGGTAGGAGATCCTCACTTCCCCGCCTCTGTTTCCCCAAGGCGAGAAAACTAAAGGCTTCATGAAAGAAAGGTCCTTGAGGGACAGGTGCTGAGAGTGATGAAAAGGGTTTTCGATCAAGGAATCTTCTTTCCTTTTGGGTGACTTTGCAGCATGAGAGTGGTTAGTGCCAAATCTAAATGGCCTGTGAAGTCCAATGCCCAGGGACTGCCTGGCCAACCCTGACACAGCGTCTCCGTAGCATTTATAGAGGCAACATTTTAACGGATTTAAGGCAGCAAAAACTGCAGAGCGAATACACAAGCCACAGCTATCAGTGCACAAAGAGATTGCACAAAGAAACATCTGCACACATGTATACATCCACATTAGTGATAGGCCCCCCGTTTGCAGAGCAGCTGAAAATGAAAAACAAAGACAGATTGCGGCAGCCGGCAGCTCCTCAGCATAATTACGGCAGTTAGACAAGCTACAAAATCGTCAACTCGCTTGGAACAAGCCAGCATACATTCACTCGAAAAGACACGAGGGTAAAAGCTGAGCAAACATGACTCATGGAAATGAAATCAGACCCTATACAGTGCTGGATGGATGTCTTGTGACAGTGAGGGAGCCTGGTTAGTGCAGGGACTCTGACACCCTCCTACAGGTGTAGACAGCCCTGTCAGCCCTGCCTGACTGAGGAAAAAAGAGGCGGTGATGATGAAGAAATAGCCAAACTGTCCCCTCTGGTCCCAGGAGGACTATTGAAGTTGGGTCAGATGAAGCTCTGTAGGCCCTTTATTACACGGGTTTAATTCGCTTTGCCTCTTTGAGTTTCAGGGCAGGTACAGCTGTCTGTATCTGGGACACTTAGGGACACTTTTTCCCATTCAATTGGGGAAATGGGAATACGTGGGATGACAACTCCCACTGGCTGTCGTTTTCATTTAGCGTTTTCACAATGCGGTTGTGGAGACCTTTGAGACTAATGCAGTGAATGAATGCCGTACAAGATGACTTACATCTTGTTGCTACGAGTTTGCAGCACCTTCTAATTTATTTGAGCATCTTTAATTTGACTGCATCACATTGAAAACAATTTCTGACTATGATAACTTTATATTAGGGCCGCAACTAATGATCATCTGGTGGTTAGTGTGTGAGCACACCAGTACGCAGTACCAGCAACACTAACTACCACCGCAAGACTAATGTATACCACACAGAAATTCCACACATGCTACTTCACATCTCTTCCTATGTGTTCCTATATGTAGATTAAATCCAACATGATATGAGCATGGCATCACTTTACCTAAAGGGGGTCACTGGGTAGGATCCAGCATACAGCCTCTTCATCAACTATACTCACTTGTCAGTCAAACCAAAGCTGAGGTGTGACATGTGAGAAAGAGCCAGAAATTGTATACACCTGTGGCTTCCTTTCCACCCACTCTAACCTACACCATCATGCCTCACAGTGAAGAAGAGGCCTCAGCACTCAAATTATCCACCCCCTAGTACGTACTGCCAATCTAGACAGCTTGGTGGATACTGATAACAGCCAGCATAAAGAGAAAACCAATAAAGAACATGTTTCTACAGTGCTTGGCCACCACAAGTTGCTAAAAAGGCTTTGGCAGAGATTGTAGAACTTTCCATGACAGTTCATCGTGCAAGTGATTGGTTGATGGCAGCAGAAAATGTCACGACTTTCATATTCTTCAGGGATCAGTAGTCACACGGATCGGGGGGACTGTGACCCTGACAGAGACGACTCCATCAGCAGAGAAAAATCTTCGCTGCCATAGGATGGAGCCGATTACTGAGAACGGCTCTGCATTTGTGGAGATTTACAGCTCTCTACCTGTCTGGACAGACATAAATCATCGCTGAACCACACAGCACACAGCACAAACAACCGTCTAATCTGCTCTCAACATAATGTGTGTCCATAATTACCTCTGATGTTTGACATTAACCTTTTTTCCCTCTGTGTACTCAACATATTGGGTCAACATTAAGAGGCCTAATTAATATTTTCCAGGTGGATGACGTACACAATGACCCCTCCTTGGTTTTAATCTTTCACATTTTTCAAAAGCATAAACCTCGATCACTCAGACCTCCAAGTCACACACCATGTAACTGAGAAGTCCCCAGTTTGAGTCCGGCCGGTGACCTTTACCATATGTCCCTCCCACTGTACCCCTCCCCATCTCCTCTCGCCTGCTGTTTCCTGCTGCTGTCGACTGTTCAATTTATGCAAAAAAAAAAAAAAGCTGGAAAAAACCCCCACAAATAATCTAACCAATACTATGAGCTGTTCAAACAGATCCATTAAGAGTTACAGCTGACAATTCTTCTATTGTTGATTAATCCATGGATTATTTACAATTATTCACTTAATTGTTTGGTCTATAAAATATCATAAAATAGTAAAAAGTGTTCATTACAATCTCCCGAGGCCTCAGATGACCAGGGCTTAGTAATGGTTGCCATAGTGCATAGTATCTTAATTACTCAGAATATAAGGTGACTTGAAATGTCAATCATATTTTCAGTTTCTGCAACCAAAATACGGATGCCTGGTTGACAGCTTGGAAACCGCTATTAAAAGTTGAGCCCTGATGACATATTTAAATTGCTTGTTATGTCTGACTAACACTGCACTGAATATCTTGAGATTTGTGCACTATCATACAAACCTAAGAAAACAGACAGATATTCACATCGTTTCATTTAGAAACTGAATTTTGAACATTTTTGAGCTTACTATCTGTGGTGTCATTGTATTGGGCTGCCTTATAATCTACCGCTTGTGGGGGCGGATGAAAAAATATACACAATACAAGCAAACAATAACATACAGAGTTGAATCAACACCTCTCTTGACACGCTGCCAACAACAACTACACATGATAAGCTTCATAAAGGCAGTACTTATTGCCTGGCTGCTGAAATGGATTGGGTGGTGTTGTACTGTGTGCACACACCCTCTGCGCATTGTATTTACTTTGCTGCCCATTGGTAGAACTCCCATGAGTATAAGAGAAATAAGAAACAGGCAACGTTTGTGAATAGGAGACTGCAACCCCATCATTTCCAACACCAATTTGAAAAACGCCTAACAACAATGCACAGTTGGCAGAAAAACAAGAAAACTGCAGACCTCCAGGGAGAAAGTTTGAAAGAAGCTTCTTGATCATGACCGAAAGCTTTACAGATGTCATTAGAACGAACTGTTATAAGGAAATCTTGAATCAGAAAACTTCTTCGTCCACAGATTCTCCCCAGCTGTATGATATAATCCGTCTCCACTTTGAGAAACAATAGACAATCCTGCTTGTTATATAAGGTACATCCGTGCTTTGTGCTCGGAGAGGACAAGTAACCACTCAAATGAGCTGTGCTGCTGGAGCCACTCCACTGTTAGGGAATCAACGGCAGGATTTCAGGACAAGTGAACGTTGCAATTTCATCTTTCATCAACTTTTGTAGTGTTTGTCTCGCTCTTCTCTTGAGATGTTGAGATGTTAAGAGAGGAGGTGCTGACTGCTAATAAGAGAGGAGAGCGACGTGCGCGTTAACAATTGTATATGGGCTTGTACGTCTGTGTGATGGCCTCTTTGTACACACACTCATCTGGTTCAGCGGCTCTGACGTGAGAGCCATAATTGCATCCGAGACAGATGCACCACATGTATGTGCGATCCTTTGGCGAAAAGTAGATTTGTGTAGTGGTTACGTGCTGTATCGTTCTCATCTTCCCACACATCATCATCTGTGAAGACTTGAGCGGATCTGCTGAGAAAAGGAGGCAATCAGCGCCCTTTTCGTTCAGACAACCATGCCCCAGCATACCCTTCTTTAACGGTTTTCTCAGATCTGCCAGAGCCCACTGAACAATTAATATTTAACACATTGGCATATAATGGATCGGGGATTAATAATTCAGCCTGCCGATTTGGACTAAAATAGACCCGAGGCTAAGAGGAGTCTGCTACGGCGCAACAGGTTTGGCCAGAGATGGGGGGCAGGGATAAAAAGGTGGAGTACCAGCACATGCAGAAGAAGATGTGGCTGTGAGCTGATGGCGTGCATTTAGGAACATCAGTCAGCGTTATGCATGTATAAACAGGGCTGGGAATACAGTAGCTGCTGCTCTGCCCGAGGCCGGACCAACACAACACTCACTGACAACATTTGTTCTGTCATTAAAATTCATTAGTGGGCTGGGTACCTGCTTCACGGTTACAGCTGAGCTGATTTGCAACAACACATCTGTGAAAAATAAAGAATGAAAAGTCCACTCAGATGATTTCACTTTGACTGCGACGTCAGCGTTTTCATTACACGTTATTTAAACATAATTAGCATCTTAACAGTGCTGCAGGTAGAATGCGAGACATAATCAAGGTGCTAACTGGTGCTTGAGCTATGACTGATGTCTGGGCCTATGACATTTTAATTAAGGCCACCATAAGAGCAGGACACATTATGACTAATTTTCTTCACTCTGAGCCCAGAGAGCACAATTTGTTAACTCGGTATGTCAATGGAGTGGCAAATACCAGTGTGCTTGGCTGCAGGAGCAGCAGGGATGGAGATCAGTGAAAAACAGAGGGGGACCAATATGAGAGGACATGACTGTGACTAATAGATGACTCAAGTGGGATCTCAAATGAGTCCAGTTTATTGGCAGACAACACCAGCCCTCACTCGCTGCACTTCAAACAATGCCGTGATATTTTGCAGGTCATGTGGCTCTGCTCTTTGGGACAAGGCTACATGCCCCCAGTGTTTCGGGTTTCCAGGGAAACTGGAGGCCACCTGCATGCTGGGCTGAACTTTGCAGCCTAGTAAAAGCAGGTCAAACACCTCTCTTGTCTTGTCTGTGGGTTACCATGGATTCTCCTCAGCCAGACTCAAAGGTGTCTCCAGCAATACTGCTGCAATTTCAAGCTCTGCCCTTAATAACACTGCATGGGTGATGTCTGGCAACGTGACTTCATTGTCCTGCTCTAAAGGGGGAGGAGGCGATCCGCACGGATACAGTTACACTGAAATATACATAGAAGAGGCTCAGCAGCATCTGCTTAATCCTACCGGGCAATTACTGTACATTATTATTTCTTGTCTTTGGTAATCCCATTGTGCTGGAACAATAATAAAGTTGTTGTGACGCACAAAGCTGCGATTAATCATGAAAAGCAAATACTCATTAAAACCAGTCATGGATGAAATCTTAAATTAGTGGATTTTAATTGTATTTCTATTGTACTGCATTTTAATTGCACCATATTTCCATGCTGTCCAAGTCAATGGACACCAATTTGACCATCTTAGCGCTGTAATTAACAATTATTTTCATGATTGATTAACACATTATTCAACCAAATATATTTTATATAGAAAACTTCCATCAAATTTCCCTAAAGTGTAACATGGAGCCTTTGGATTGTTTGTGTTATCCAACCAGCAGTTGGAAAATGTTTCTATCCAGCGATACATCGTATGTCTTTCTCTTGTGACTGGTGCCAAATATCAGTATTTTACATATTGAACAGATCCTCCTGACAATCTGGCTTACAGGTCACTACTTCCTCTCCTTGTGGTCTTAACTTCTGTTAACTTAACTTTCACAGACTGAAAGGGATTTCAGAGCCATAGCTGTACAAATCAATTTGAACATTTTACTCACGAACTGTTTTCTAGCAGTTTGGTCTTTTTTCTGTCTGTTTTACACTGAAATGATGGCACACATGAACAAGCTGCAGTCAGCGTGTGTGATAAAGAGGCACTAAGCCAAGAGTGTATAAATCCTGCACTTTCCCTTTTTGGGGTATTTTGTATTCAAAATAAAACATAAATCAGTTAGAAAAATATTGTGATGTATTGTATGATGATTGTCTTGCAATGTATTGATTATTGCAGAATCACTGTATAGTGACACGATCGTTGTCTCAGGCAACGTATCGTAGGATATGCTGATTCCCACTCCTAGTCTTAAGCCCACTGTTCCTCGATAGACAATGAACATATTGCTTCTTTTGACGGGTCACACGCCAAAAAGTTCAGGGATCAATGGCTAAAATGTCAGAAAGTAGCACAGAAAAGGCCTCACAAATTCCAAGAAGTTCAAATTCCTGATTATCTAGTATACTAGAGACCGACAGTTACCAATAATGACATAAGGGAGTGAAATCAATATATAGGCCGAGATACACACTTTTTTTGTATTAGTACAATGGTCATTCAAATACCGTTGTCAAACACTTATGTAGAAGATGCGTAGCGGAAGCGGGATATTGTACAGTTCATCAATTAACCTTATTGTCTAAAACTTTACTGGGAATTGAATAATTATAAATCGTCCCAAGCATAATTTTCTATATTATAATCTCTTCTATAAATAAAGTTTTATTATCGGCACATATATGCAGAAAACATTATCTGTGATAGGCCAATATTGGTCAACAATATCGGCGAACCAATATATCGGCCGGGCTCTATAGTAAGTATTCCAAAACTGAGAGATATACAACAGTTAAGCAGCTGAGACTAGGAATTGCCTGGAAATGGGTATTATTGCTGGACATATTACTTAACAATTAATCAAACTTCAAAATAGCTCTTGATTAATTTTCTCAACCAAAAGACCAATAGCCTAACCAGCCGTAATCGTATACAGAATATACATATATAGAAATAAAGTCCTAGAACGACTGTGTGATAGTTTGTTCCTACCTCAGCTCGACGGTTGTCACCTACGGCTACCCACAATAAAAACTCAAAGCAAGCCTCGGCAACCAAAACAGAGAAGGTCCAAAAAACGGCAAATCACCTCACCAGCACAACTAATGCAAGTAGAGAGGCAACTCCAAGTTCTGATCCAAGGCCATAATTCATTTGACATGTCTGTAGACGCTGTGCATGATAATGCGAGCAGCTACCTGCCAGAGCCTTGGCTGCACAGTGAAGCTATTCATCCACACTCCAGCCTTGTTCTGGGGAGAAGCTTTACAATGTAAACACAGCAATGTGTTACAAAACATATCAGTGTTTGCAAAACACATGTCCTCACTACTTTTCAGTCTCGCATACGCAGTGGATTATTCTGGAACTAAAAGAATGTTTATTAAGTGCTTAAAGCAGCAGGGATAAAAGCATTTCCTTTATCCCCTTGTTCTCCTTCTTCCTCTGCATTTCTTCAGTTTTTCTGTGAGGCGGTACAAAGACTTGCCTTACCATAAAAGTCAAACTTAAGGTTTGAGTAAAAATATTGTCTCAATCGGCCACATATTAGATATTATCTGCACAGTGCCCTACATATTGTTTTATCTTTAATCCAAGAGCCACAAAACATAGACAATAAATATAAAACTCAGCAACGATAAAAGACTAATAAAAGTCTTAATTTGTTTTCAGATTAAACCTGAATGATATTGGTGCGAGTGGACGTGCCTTCTGACCCATTTTCCAAACTTTGGACAAAGTAGAGTTAGACATTCTGTAGGAAAGAAAGATGTGGTCAAAAAACATGTTGCGATTATTTTGACAGATATTGCGATATCATTAACGATAAGTGGGGATTATCAATTGTGCATCACAATTTTGTGATTCTCCCTGATAAAATCCTGATGATGCGACATTTGTTGGGGTCTGCACTAAACAAATATGTTTTATCACGTTATTGTCCGATATGTGACGATAT
Source organism: Diplodus puntazzo (assembly GCA_963678695.2). Taxonomy (NCBI): domain Eukaryota; kingdom Metazoa; phylum Chordata; class Actinopteri; order Spariformes; family Sparidae; genus Diplodus; species Diplodus puntazzo. The sequence goes on from OZ023163.1 coordinate 15,498,380, forward strand.
GATTTCTTTAAGAAGAAAAGATGCTGGGGAACTTTCAGTACTCTGATTTGTTTCGGAAGATAACATTTATTGTCATGCTGTAAAAATCCTTTCTTTCATAGCATTTGTGTTTGACAACCACATAACAGGGATCACTGCAAACAATGTGATCATGAATACACGACTATCAGCTCATATATCAATATTAGCAATTTTTCTACTCCCAGATATCGGCCTCGACCACAAATATCTGTCGGGCTCTAATTTGGATTCTGTGTTGCCCTAGCTTTCTGCAAAGTTTGACAGCACTCATCAACAACTGATCAACTTGATTACTGACCGTCATCACAATACGGACAACGGGTTCTTTGGCAATAAAAGCCCAAACGAGTTTCTGATTTTATCTAACTAGATGCATGATAATTGATAAATAGCATTCTGGCGTAGCTAACAAAACTGTAAGCTCATCTATCATTTTCACAATAACAGTAATCTCCCATTATACTCATACTCTGCATCAGCTCGCCTACATACATTGAAGCTATTTTTTTTTTTGCTGCTAGCTTAATTATACAAATGCTAATGTTACATCAGTGATAAGCTCGAAGTGATTGACCGTTACTTCAGCTAACGCTAATTTGCAGACCACAGCCTGTCAGACGAACACAGAGACCCAGCTAACAGCACACCAAAGCCATCTTTGTGGGTTGACTGTTCAGGGTTAGGACATTTCATCGGCCTGATAACTCAGTGTTTCCACCGCAGGCCGCTGATAGTGTCCGTGTGTCGGCTGTTGGAGATGTTTCATTACAAACTGCTCGACCGTTAAGATCATGGACTCACCTTCCCTTCACCTCAGCGGGACGCAGGAGCAGTGCTCAGCCGACGAGATGACGAGTTACTCTGAACCAAAAATCTTTTAAGTCTTCATCCCGGCAGCGCAGGGGGAAAAACTTTCTTCACTGCATGTTTTTGTTTGTTCGCCTGTTTTGTAAAGAAAAACAAAAACAGAGCAACAAAACAAAAATGTCCTCCCCCTCTCGCAGCTGCTTTTTTTTTTTTTGTTCCCTCGCCGTGTATCAGGCACAGATGTGTAAATTATTGAAAGACTGTTTTCTTCCCTCGGCTGCTTTGTGGGATCGGTTACAAGAGTTGGTTTGCAACTCGATTCCTCCTCCTACTTTAACAAAAAAAAAAAAGTTTCAAACTTGAGGGGGATCTGGAAATCAACAGATTGATGTTGGCTCGGGCCAATGAAGGAGCTAGGCGGGGGAGTGGGCCAGCCCAATCAGCCCAAAGAAAGGAGCATTTACAGCCAGCACACTCCCTCCCTGCCCCCAGTACGGTTTCCAGTAATTATCCATGTCCAGCTCCCAGTCCCAAGGCTGAAAGTTTCCCAGAGGAAACGGTGTTAGGGGAACAATGAACAGGAACTGAGTGGAACAGCTTTTCTGTCATGGACTCAATGATATACAGCCTTTTAAACTTTTACACACTCATTAAATACACCAGCTGCTTCACAATCTCCAATATTCCTACGGTACATTTCATAATTTACACCTTAGTTGCGTAACATTGAATTAGTAGTGATGATGAGAGGGGATGATATTTGTCAGCGGATGTTTTTGGGATACAGGAAGTGTTTCCTCAGCCGTGTAATGAGGAGACAGGAACTCCCCAGGCCAAAATAGACTTCATGCAGGCTGACTTAATGTTACAGTAGACTATTGATATCATGTCTACGACCTACAGCCACTCACTGCCTCAAGTAATACTCCAGTGTTATTAAGTGCCTGTGATACTGACTCATATCTATCAATAATGATATCTTGTACTGTTAAGTCACAACAAAACACAAGACACCTGCAGTGGTGACATTGATCTGGGGCGCCCTCTAGTGGTACAATGTGATTAGTGTGGGAAATACTTCTTTTTATTGTACAAATGAAAACACAAAACAAGCAACGTAAAAGAGATAAGGTAAAGTGAAATTCAGTGGGTTAAAGTAAGGGATTTAAACAAAAACAAATAATACTAAAGAAGGATAAAGCTTGTATCTTATTCACTAGGCACAAAAATACAAAGGAGAGGAAATACATTAATGATCCAAATTAAAGCCCATTATTCTAAAGAAGAAAAAAAAACTAGAAAGGGCCACACCATTTCTTTCAGGGATGAGAACAGTCTAAAAGCATTTATGAAGGGGCTTGGAATTTCTCAGTTAACTGCAATAAATATGATATTTAAGTAAAATTATATTGACCATGTCAGGTCATGGTCATGACGGATGCGTTCATTATTGTCCCAATAAAAAAGAATGTGAGAGGTCTTAAAAGATGGAATGTCATTAATCTTTAGTGATAACCATTTTGTTTTATGCGCCCAGAATCTTAAGGACACGGGGCATAAGAAAAACATCAGTTCCAAGGTTTCTTCAGTCTCATTACAGACAATACAAGGACGATACAAGGCTCCACTTCAAATTTAAGCCGTTTTTTAGGAAACTCAGCCTCTAGATAAATCTTATGAATTAATCTAAAATTATCTTTTTTTAATTTACCCTTTGGGGAAATAAGCCATTTCATAAATTTAAAGACTGCTTTATACATAATAGACGAGGTTATCAAGCATGAAACTAGCTGATATTGAAATAAATAAATGGATCGGCTACATAACTGTGTACCTGTACCTACGTGAGGACATGGTCTTTTTACCCAACTGTATTAGAAATCCTGAAAAACTAAGTTTAAGTTTAAGTTTATTTTATTTGCAGGGACAGTGCACATTAATCAACATCACTGTAAATGTGCTGATGTTAGCCAGAAGGCTAATTTTCAACTGTTGTCCCTTGGCCAGAAGTTATGTTAGCCATTAAAATAAAACAACAGTAAAACACAGAAGTAAAATACCAACATGATGTTCCCTGATCTGTGTGCACTCTTTATAAATAAATGATATTGATATAATGAGCAGTAAATGCATAAACAGACATAACATAACATAACATAACAGTGTTTTCACAATACAAGGAAAATAACAACGTTTTACAAACTCTTAGGAACTCTAATTTTGCTGACAATAGCTGGCACAAAGCAGGGCTTGCTCGTTAAAACTTTGCATCACAAACATTAGATAATTGCATTCAAAAATACTACATACAGTGCATCGAAAAAACATATATGTCGAGGTTTTCTTTATGGTTGCTCATATTTTATTATTTTCTGGAAAGACTGACAATTATATACTACTTTGGGGCTCTTAACCAGTTAACCAATAGAAAATGTATTTCAGTAACAAATAATTACTCTGAATTATTTGCCTAAGGAAGTCTGTCACACGACTCTGTCATCAACCTATTATTCTATTGTTGTTCTTTCATCCTGTCGATGACTGTCGTTACCTCTGTTTGTTTTCCTCGTCCTTATACATTGAGCTGATATGACTGATTGTACATTATACCGAAAAAAGAAACATATTCTTTTTAGGGGAAACAAGACATAGAAATACTTTTTTAGAGTATATTTGATCCATTTCATTAGTTAATTCAGCCCATACTAATCTCTAACTGCATTTCTTTAACGCCCACCAGTGTTGTTGTTGAACTCAATCTCCCACAATCCTCGGTAGAAAGCCGGAAAGTGACGTATTTGTTCTACGTGTCCGGAAGTTCTAGAGTCAACATGGCGGCTCAGCAGGGTGATGTTGATGAGCTCTTCGATGTCAAAAATGCCTATTATATCGGCAGTTATCAACAATGTATCAACGAGGCTCAGAAGGTGAAGGTGTGTATCTAAATGTTACCAGATGAATGTGTTAACATATATTGTTTTAGTCACCACTCTGCTTAACTGCAGCCGACGTCGTTCTCGAGCAAACAGTGCTCAACATATTAGCGAATGTTTCTTTGTAAAATATTTAACGCGAGCCTGTGTTTCCTCTTTAAAGCCGTCATCACCAGAGAAGGAGACCGAAAGGGACATGTTTTTGTACCGAGCATACATCGCCCAGGTAAACCGCTTTTTTTTCTCATGTAGAAAAGTGTGTCAAGCTTAGCGTCTTGTCATTAGCTACACTACTGCACATGAACTGCTGTCAAAGTTGCTTGGCAGATGAACTAAAGGCCTGCTCGCCCTCACCTGTTGTGTTTTGTGCTATCACAGAGGAAGTATGCTGTAGTCCTGGATGACATCAAGGGCAGCTCTCCACCCGAGCTTCAGGCTGTCAGGATGTTTGCTGAGTATCTGTCCAGTGAAAACAAAAGGTAAGAGCTTGTATCTGACGTTTACATTCTCTGTGTTATTATGCTGCATATTCAGTACCTCAATAAACCCATTAACATTTAAAGCAGAGGAGCTTCAGTATCAGCTGCACACGCAGTCACATTTGGTGTTCTCATGTCAAATCCATGTTGCAGAGTTTGTATTTTTTCACCCAAGTTTGTGTTAAGAAGTGTGGAGATTACTAAACAGCGTTTCTACCTGCCTCTCCTTCTAACTCAATTGTGATAAAAGGATTCTCTCAATTTTAAAAGTCCTCTTTGTCTTCACAATGTCCCCATTGCTGCTTTTCTGTACCACAGGGATGCTATTGTTGCTGATCTAGACAAGAAGATGGCAAAGAGTGTGGATGCTGCCAACACCACCTTCCTCCTCATGGCTGCCTCCATCTACCACCATGAGATGAACACCGATGCTGCTCTCAGGACTCTGCACCAAGGAGAAAGCCTGGAGTGGTAAGAAGGGATTTTTTTACTATTTTTAAAACAAGTTTGAACAAGATCATGTTTGTGACCTAAACTGATTTCAAATAAATATAAAAGGTGCCAGATTTTTTAACTCCCTTATCCGTTGTTGATGTAAATATAAGAGTGACTAATATGATCAAATCAGACTGCACCATCATCTCATTCTCAACTAGGTAGATTCCTTCTGACAAAACAGGCTGACATTTCCAAAAAGCATTGTAATGGAAGGTATCTCTAGCCACATGACATGCATTAATTTTACGTGTTTGAACAATTTTCGCTGTACAGAGGGCAATGATAGTCACAAAAATATATTAATTGTAATTACACACTGTGTCGTTTTGGAGAAGAAATTCAAACTCAGAATTTTGATATTTACACTATTCATGAGGTAATAATACAAACTCAGCCATATTTATCTTTTCCATAACAAGCTGTTTATCCCACAGTTTGAAACCAGAAAGGTGGCAGGGTTCGCAAAATATAAAAGAAGTAAAACAGTATGTAAGTGTGTCGTCCTTTAAGATCAGTTTGTTTATTCAGTTTATTCAGTCATGAATAAAGATGGTTTGTTTGTTTAGTTGGTTTCTCTTCTGATTAAAATTTATTTCCCAAAACTACATAGTGCACCTTTTAAGTTTAATGAAATTGTATAAAAATAGTTTGATTTAATAGATTCTCCTGATGCCCAGGCTAACCATGAAGAAGAAGTGTGGATTGCTCTCAAATATATAATTTGATTCCTAACTCGCTGTGCTATCAAATTCACCCAAATAAGCACAAGACTAATGTTGGCATGTGTATGTCCGAGAGAGAACAAAATTTGCTTTCTGAGGTCATTATACTTGCTTTCGTTGACTGAAAATCACCAAGCTGACCTGACCATTTGTTTATTTTTCAGTATGGCCATGTCCATTCAGGTGTTGTTGAGTCTGGATCGTGTTGACCTGGCAAGGTATGGCAAAACACACAAAACCAGGGACTGATTTGCATTGAATTCGGACAGCTTTGTTGTTTGAGTGCACAAGGAAAATTTTCAGATGCTTTTTGAATGAGTTATTTGACTGGGAAAACCTTAGGTTGGCTTAAATCGTACTTTATGTATATTTAAGTCCTGACCCATATAATGAGAGACTTTGCATACACAAAAGTATATACGGTCTCTTCGAAATGGGTGCGTGCTCTCTAATCACAATGACTTTATGTTGTTCTCATTGACAGGAAAGAGCTGAAGAAGATGCAGGAGCAGGATGAGGACGCTACTCTAACCCAGCTGGCCACAGCCTGGGTTAATATTGCTGTGGTGAGGAGGCCAGCATTCCATTAAGTCTGTATAATATCGCAAAGATACACATTATGGCTGCACAATGTATCGTTTCAACATTGTGTAATGTCAAGACAGGCAAATTAACTGCTACAACTTTTGCTGCTTGATACAAAAGGAAAACTGTCACCGTTCTAATTCTTCTTGACTGATCTACAAGAGACGTCTGTCTAATATCACATAATTTAATAAGATTTGAAGGTTCTTGTGAACATGGGAGTTTGTTGCTTGTGACTGACATGCAAGCTCTGCATGCACAGCGAACCTACAATCGAAATTTGTATGAATCAATTTGTCACTGATAAAATGCACTCCCCTGCATAATCGCCCCGATCACTCTGCCCTGGGTAGTACGTGTATGTAGCTTGGTGCAGTATGAGATTGGCCAAACTAGTGATGCGTGACATAGATTATTGGCCCAGTAATGAGAAATATATATTATCGGTTATTGTCAGATAATTACATTTTAACTGATGTAAACTGATATAAAGAGCTGATAATACAAAAAAAAGCTGAGTTTTAACAACAAATCTTACTCGAGTAATAGTATATTAAATCACCCAGTGTTGCTCACTACATTGTAGCCTTTCTTAGCATTAAATTTGCATAAACTACAGGTTTCTGGAGTTAATTTTCTAATGAAAAATGTGAAATTATCTGTTATTTATCTGTATTGGCCAATAGAAGTAAGTCATTATTGGTATCCCTGAATTAATCCAAATGATGCATCTCTAAACTTAACCAAAGTAAGATCATGTAAGAGGATTTTGTTCCATTCGAATGCTCATATTACACACCATCGTTTTTCAGGTTTGTGCAGAGCAGTGGGTACCCCTGACACCATTTAAAAACAGCTGGGGTTGTGCACTCCTGATCACTGCTGAACACATTTAATTATATTCCTGCTTGTTGTTCCAGGGTGGAGAGAAGCTGCAGGATGCCTACTACATTTTCCAGGAGATGTCAGACAAGTATTCATCTACACTGCTGCTCCTGAACGGGCAGGCAGCCTGTTACATGGCTCAGAACAAGTGGGAGGAGGCCGAGGGAGTGCTACAGGAGGCACTTGACAAGGTTAGATGACAATGGATTGTATGTAGCTCTCTTGTTTTTGCTCTTCATCATTCGTTACCTGACACACTTAACACAATTTGGTGTACACACACATGCACGGTTTATTCAGTTAAAGCTCTCCGTGGCTGAGACTGGTATTAGATTCGTATTCTCCATAATTAAATCCTTAATGGATCCTAGCTAAACAAGGGACTTTTGCCTGGGGTGCTACATAATATGGATACAGAATTAAACCTCATTATACGATGCATTCAAAAATATTTTGGAATAAGCCAAGATAAAAAATGATGATGAGACTTTGCTGTTTGAAATGTAAAGTGAGGAATTTTATTTAATATTCCTCGCAGTTGCACCAGTTTTTTTATGATATGACAAAGCACTATTTGAACAAGCTAACGTTAACGTCACCTCAGTTTGATGTCGCAACCTGAAAATACTGAAATTGAATCAGGTTTGTGTAATGCTAGATTCGATCTTTAGATAAGGTGTTTCAACGCAGACTTCTGGATGAGCAGTGTGGTCAGCCATTAAGAAATAGTTCATTCATTATTCAATAGCTGTTTTAATGTTCTTTAAACAGCCTGTTTTGTTCAAGCTACCATATGTGTTAGACACTGAAAACCATAGTGGTGGACACAAACAACCTTTAGTGGAAGAAAGGCAACAATTTGTCTTAAAATATTTTAAAGATCGGCTCCACATGTCTCTGTCTGGCATAGTTTTTGCAGATAAAAAGGTTTAATTACTGCTTTAAAATAGCACCTATTACTCCTGCCTCATTAAAAATGTCTTGTGTTTGCTGAATATCGGGCCTGGTTTGGTTTTTAAACAATATGTGATCTCACAAATCATGCTTGTAGGCCCGTTTTTCAGTAAGCACACAAATGTACTTTCAGCCACGAATGTGAAAACGGCCTTCTAGTGTCAGACTCTGCACAGACATCATTTTACACAATGAAGCTCAAACATGTATCTGTAGGAACAAGAAGAAAAACACATTTTTGACTGGAGGGGGACTTTAAAATAATGAGACTATTATTTTCTAAAAGTCTCAGAAATAAGGGCAGGTATTTCCTGTACTGGGGATTGTTTCTCTCAACAACCTAATGTGTGATTTGGAAATCTTCAACTTCTCCCAATATAACAGCAGATGGCACCACATACTCTTTTGTTGTCCACAGTTATTTAGTTTATCTATAACAACACTGTGTTTGACCGGTGTACTCTGTGTAGTATTGGTGTTTTGTCTTTTAAAGTTTTTGTTTTTAATTTAATAATATTTTAAAAATATATAAATATTAAATATGCATTGGTCTTTCTCACTTTTGTGAATAATGCTGCTGTCTGACTTAATGCACTGTGAATGGATGTGATCTGTGCTTGACATCTCAGGTCTGCTTTGGAAGTTGTACAAACACTGTCACCCTGAACCACATAATCCAGACCTGAGAAAACTCAAACTAAATCAACTGTTTAGGTTAACTGAAGTGAAGCTTTTCACAGATGTCCATCTTTTCTGAGCCTCCAAACCAGGCTCAGTATTCCTACTTCATGAGGCAGGCCATTCATTGATGACTTGATTGGCCCAGCACAGAGTTTACTGGTTAAATCATTACAAAGTGACGATTATTCATTGATGTTACCTTTTACTAAACAGACAGAATGTAACAGTAAAATGTGACTTTAGATGAATGTCAGTGCTTACGTTCTGCTAAGAAAAAACAGAAAAATGTTTCCATGGTGATTAGTGGAATAAATAAAAGGAAAGATAAACAGAAGATAAAGGGTTTCACATATCTGGAAATGTGAATATTTGTGGACCATTTGACTGAATTACTGTTCAGAAGCTGCCTGCTCCACTTTGTTGTCTGCTGTACTGGTGATACAGAAAATAAGTTAGTCTTCTCATTAAGTGACATTTAAAACATTTCACCATCTTGTCACCACTTTCATGTTTCTATTGCCGTCCTGTTTGCTCGGTGAGAATTACTCTTTAATTCTCCGTCTGTCTCTGTCTTTTTCTCCTCCCCCTACAGGACAGCAGTCACCCTGAGACGTTGATCAACCTCATCGTGCTGACCCAGCACCTGGGCAAAGCTCCCGAGGTGAGACTTTGAACCTGAAGCTGTTAACGAAAGCAGTGTTTTAACAGTGTCCTATAGATAAACGCCGCCTCTGTCAGAGAGGTTTGAAAAATCTTTTTCCAATTACATTCTGCGCTTAACAGTTCAGCATGCTCCTCTCAGCAATTTTATGCGCGTTTGATTTGATTAAACCAGGCAGAAGCAATCAACCAAGCAGTTTTTGTTGATTGCGTTTGTCTTCTATCATGAAAAGTGTTGTCTAAGCTTTTCTTCTGGTTTAGTGCTGTGTAAGATTGATACAGCCTGGAACTCAGAGTTCATGAGATAAAGACTCGATTATCTGTCTTTAAGTTTGATGGGCGTGATCGTAAGATGATAGAACACTGACCATTGACTCAAAGCCATCATATAGATGTTTCCAGCTGTGATAACCACTGATTAGTTAGTCTTACTCAAGGTTAACGAGAATTAATGTTGATCATTATAGCAAATGGGCCTAATCCCCACGTATTGTAGTAGAGTAATTTCTGAATGAACTGCTTTTTTTTTTTTTTTATGACTTCCTGACTACGAATTGTTTTGCATTTGTTTTCTGTTCCCTCCCGCTATTACTCATTACTCAGGTCCTAAACTTTTATAATAGCAAGGCTATTTGACCACTGTACAAAGATCAGCAATGTCTGATGAACATACTGGCCTAAAAGCTAAATAACTAAATTAGAGACTATGACCGTATTTGACTGACCTGGTGACATACACAAACAACCTTATCACCTCTTCCAAACCGAGCTTCACCCACTTCAAACAAATGAGACGAGCACAGACAGACATTGAAAGCAAAACTAACAAAATTGTTTTAATTTTGTCATCTGTGTTTTCAGGCTGTTTGCTGTAGACAAAGCTTTATATGGCTTTTCTCTGTTTTTAAGTTTTAAAAAAAAGGCTCTAATCAACTATTGTCTCTTTATATCTTTTCTGTGATCTGTCTCAGGTAACCAATCGGTACCTCTCTCAGCTGAAGGACGCACACAGAGCCCATCCTTTCCTCAAGGACTATTTAGCCAAGGTAACTTTCTTAAGTCTGCATTTGTGTATTTTGTTCTCTCCAGTTTAATGTTTTTTGTTCTTAAATTATTCTTTTCGAAAGCTTTTATTTTACTGTTTGTTTTCTTGTGTATTTACATGTTCAAAAGAAAAAAAAAATCTATCAATGCTTTCCCTGCTCAGGGAAACCTCTGACCTATGGTCAGTGCTATTTCAGTTCACAAGATGCGTTGTTGATAAATCTTAGTAACCTTGATTGTGTTGTAATTTCATTACCTGGATTGTTTGTTTTTGATAGTTGTGCAGCAGGTGTCCTTGAAAAGTCATCAAGAGGATTAAACTGTGAATATTTAGCCTTTGACACACATTCTGTTGTAATCACACAGGAGTGCAGAAGTAAATAAACATGCTAAAAACTGGGTTATACTGTTATGAAACACAACATGCAATGCACAGCTGTTCCTGTGGTCAGATGTTTTTCCTGGTGTTGAACTGTTTCCTCTTCTCTTTGTTTTCCTGCAGGAGAATGAGTTTGACAGACTAGTGATGCAGTACGCTCCCACTGCCACAGCATAAGACATCTGCTCAGACCTCAGTACAACACCGTGAAGCACCAACAGTCTCTTTCTCTCTAACCTGTATTTGTTTTGATATTTTTACTTGTATTATTTAACCAGACCAGAAGTCTTGTGCTCCTTTGGGTGCCCCAGATGACATGTCTGGCTTTAGTATCCATGCTTTATCCATGCATTTCTGCTATTGAAAATTAGGGGTAGACTGATTATCGGGCCGATATTCAGCATTTTTTATGATTATTGGTATCAGTGTTTTTTGTGTCTGATTTGCCGATAAAATAAAAAAGATAAAAATGCAGTACTTTGACTCTGATACAGCATCCTTTCTGTGGTCTCTTTGTCCACAACACTATCTGATGTCACGAGTAACCGACGATCAGCAATGAATAATCTGAATTCGCTTGTTAATTCTATCAAATAAATGAAGTATTAGGTAGGAGAAAATGGTAATACTGAAGCAAAGTACCACCAAATTGTACAGTCCAGTAATTGAGTAAATTGTAGTTGGTTACAGTCCATCACTGGTCATTCACGACAAGAGTCTTATTCTTTGGTAAATTGACTATTTTGGTTCCAGTTATCGGTTATCAGTCTGATTCCTGGATTACTAATAATCGCTAGTGGCCCTGTATCGGTCGACCCCTATTGAAAATCAACACCTCTGTTTAAGTGAGCATTCCTTTTGAAAATGATAATAAATGTTTAATACCTGTGTTGTGTTTGAAGTGTGGTTTTGTGAAGTGCATGCAAAAATCATGAATTTAAGCCAAAATAAATCCTAAAAGTGGTGCATGACATGACAGAGGTGTGTTGCATGCAGTCGTGTGTGTGAAGGGCTGGTGTGCACTGTCTCTTTAAGTCATCCTTTTTAACCCTCCGTGGTTCAAGCAGAGGGTTCAAAAAGGAAGATAGCGGCCCTAATTACGTCACGCCCCTCGGCCCCTTTCTTTCCTCCTTTTCGTATAAACGTACGCTGTCCTCTTTGACGTACCAGTTGATTTTCACAGAAAGCGGAGCGCCACTTGTCAGAACGCGCGTTTGAACACGTTGAAGGAGCGCAGAGCAGCAGCAGCACAGCAGACGGAGAGAGAGACAGAAAGAGAGAGAGAGAAACAGCCTCCTCACAGGACAATATTCTCCTGGTTTCTCCTCTTCGCTGGGATAACTTGTGAGAGCTGCCGGCTCGACGGGACGTTATATAAGGCGAATAACGGACAGAGATGAGCGCGCGCGTCCGTCGAGGCGGTATAGCGGCACGATAATCGCATGTGCTGTCTGGGCTCGGCGCTGGAAGAGAGAGAAAAAAAGAAAAACGACACAAACGCGACCCCCTTCGACTTGAACCGTCTACGTATGTATCTGCGCTACATCACGTTTTAGGTTACTTATTGAAGCGGCTAGCTAGCTGGAGGAGCTGCTGCCCAATGCTGGCCCATCCACTATTGTGTGCGTATGATTTAACTTAGCTAGGCGGCTAACCAGGACGCGCTGCTGCTGATGAGCCCGTGTGTGCGTAGCGGAATGATGGTCAGAAGAAACCTCCGGCAGACAGACGCTAAGGGCTCCGATTAATCACCGAAAGCCCATTTAATAATTAGTTCGTGTTGATTGTCACATTGTCAAATACAGCCACACAGCCGATGTGTCTGGTCGGACCCGGAGGGCCCTGCTATCATTCATAAAACTACCCTGAAGGCGAGGAATGGGCCCGTGCGTTAATATGGAAAACAAAGAATTAACGTTAGGCCACTGAGGAGGATTAAGCTGGTTAGATAAGCTTGTTTTAGCGTTTTTAAGGTGAGCTAGCAAGCTGGTTGGCGGATTATTCACATACAGTCTGGACAGTGCTCCTCCCTTCGCTCCCTCTGTCCATTAATTGGAGTAATTTTTTTTCCCCGGTTTCCACGTTTTTTTTTTTGTTCTCCCTGCGCCGCATCACGATGAGCAGTCACAGCGAGGACGCCGGGCCGGTGGAAGTGGAGCCCATGCCGGGATATTTGGACCTCATCACTAGAGCCTCCACCGTCATGCTGGGCGCATGGAGAGACTGTAGTAGTTGCGGGCTGGAGCTCTCCAAACGGACTCTCCTGGATAACGCGTACATTACCCTGACCGAAATCGCCCTCTTCTTCTTTTGCGCCTTTTTGTGGACGCAGGTCAGGCGGGGACTGACAGAAAGTCTGTTTAAGGTGGGTGACACACACAATTACAACACACACAGAGATCCGCAAGGTTAATCTATTCCCACCCTTAATTAATGGGTTTAGTAGCTCATGTCTCTAATTAGAGCCCCAGAACTGCAGAAGTGTGGCCTGAGTCCCTCCCATCCCCTCAGGAGTTGCTCATGGAGGCAAATGCTCTGGGCAGAAAAAAAACCCAGACTGAACATGAGGCAGGTGACAGAGAGTGCAACATATGTTAACAAATATTAGATCCCAGTTGTAGATTTAAGATACAGACAGCAAATACTCTTATCTAAACTTGTGTTGGGCAAACATTTGAGCTGAGCAGGTATAGTAGATAAAGAATGATGAAATTCTGCCAAAATATCAAAAGTTGGGTAGATTTTTTTGGCACACATGGATCCGTTTTCACATACAGACAGGTATGGTTATTTCACCGCACTACATTCTAGTTAAGCAGCATTTTATAGTTATACATGCTTTATAATGACCCCATGGTAACATGGTAGACCATGGTATACATTTTACTAGCTCTTTTACTGCTGCAACCCTAATATGTGTTAATGTTGTAAAATAGTACATTTGCTGGAAATTCAGTTCAACAATGAATGAATACAATAAGCAGAAAGGATTTCCTGATTTAAGCTGATTTAATGAATCAAATATCTGACAATTCTTCACACTGACCCAAAAAACTGATAAAAATCTAATCGCTATCTCTCAGTCTTGCTCATTGGTTTGATTGCCCACATCAAGAAAATTCACCTTGAGATATTGTGTAAATGAACGGCTGCTTCGCTTTAAATGGTTTGACAAAGTCCTTCCCAGTTAGATCATATTTCCTGTAGCATCCACAGTGTATGAATGGCTTTTATTTTCAGAAATGAGACCAACAGAAACATGCTGCTATACTGGCATTCTTACATTACCTGGAATATGCACTAACAGACCCTCAGAGTCTCCAAAAGCACAACATAACATTTCTTACTACAATATGTCACTCAGAGGCCAAACACTTGGGCCATGCTCTGACGGACTGGTCCTACGCCCAGATCTCCTATATTCCCTTCATTCACCTAAATCCTGAGCACCTCCACCATGTTAACCAGGGAGGGGCCCTTCTCCTCAGATATCCTGGATGTGGCTCAGTGTCTGCCGTGGTCGTGGGTTGGGGGTGGAGTGTCTACATGCGGTAGATGCTATGATGATGATGCTACGGCTAATGAGCAATAGTTGAGGGCCCCATGTGTGAAGCCAGATGTGGCCTGAGAATGCAAGGAATGTGGCCTGTTTTCCCCTTTACATTATGTATATGTGTCTAGGTGTGTGACTCACTGACTCCTATGGAATAGTATGGGATGGACCCCATTTAAGGCCAGGTTACTAGAAAGGCTGTGAGGGATGAGGTGAGATTTTTCCTGTCAGGTGAAGTTAGAATGTGTGTCAGTGTGCCCTTGGTTATTTAGTGCATGTGTAATACCACCTTTACCGTGCTTACATTAGAGATGAAGGGGATGGGTTCAGTGTTCAGTCAGCTGTGCTGAGCTAATGCAATACGAATATTGCTGTCATACATGACAAAAGCCGAGGTGGGTCATCAGAAGAGTACAACTACATTCTGTGAGGTCTTATTTGAACTTGGCCCATTGAACAGACTCGGACAAAACAGGATATTTTCTCACTCGTTAAGCTGAATGTTAAGTAAACCGCAATGCATATAATACCTTGTCATTAATGATTGAATGTGTGGTTTTCAAAGGGGTTGAAGTATACAATTTGCTTTCAGCTCTGATTGAATGTGCGGTCTCACAGTGTTGAGCTACGAGCTCTGATATAGATTAAAGTGGCTGAGCTGCCATAGAGTATGAGCACAATAAATGACAGCGTGGACAATTCTAAGTACACATTCTTAATTAAGTCGAGAGCCGTGAGGACATTAAATGTTAGCTTAGACATCAGCAGACAAAGCACTGTGTAATAAAATCCTGTCGTGATCTTGTGAAGACTATCATGATCTGACATGACAGGAATGAAATTTGATTCCTCTGACATACTTTGAAAACACTGTTTATGGAGCTAATGAGATTACACACGCATCAATATATCTGTCAATTATAGAAATGGACATTTGTCACACCATGGAAATCCTTTAATTTCCTCACAGCAGGACCTATTTCTTGCTGAGATACAAAGATTTGGCTATTATTGTACGTGTCCACAAGGGTGTTTTTGGTGCTTCCCGGCCTTGGCTGCTTGATACCCTCCTACAACTGCACAAACTCTCCTGTCGGCATCTGATTGGACAAATGCCACTTTTGGCTGTCTACTCGACTCGTCAGTTACTTTGTCTTCTATCAAGGAAACCACCGAAATATTTTCCTGAGGACATTTTAGGCAACAAATAAGCCAGGTAGTCACCAAATAATTCTTCATTTTAACTGGACAACAGTTAGTTTCTATAGTTTTTTAGGGTTTTCCGGAGGCAGCAAGTCGTGCGGGATGCCCTTGGTTTGCATAAAGTTGCTTAGACTCACACTTTATGCAAATAAGGTGCAGGCAACACAACGCTCTGTCTCTCGAAACACAACACAGCATTACTAGAATTCATTGCACGACTGCTTACATAGACATAGAATGAATGAGATCCTGTGGACATGTACCATCAGGAAAATGCCACTTGTTCTTGAACTTACATAATAATAAATTGAATATTTTAGTTTTTGCTCAAACAAAATCAACACATTTTATGACATCACCTTGTGCTCACAGATATTGTGGTAGGCCTTTCCACTGTACTTCTGTTGTTTTGTTGACCAGACAACAAGAAAAGAATGAATAATTAATATTGAAATAAGTGTTAGTTTGAACTCTGATTTGTTGTCTAAAATCAAGCTCTACTGTCTAAAGCTGCCGGTGAATTTTATGATACATCTTCCACAAGAGCTGAAAGATAAAAATAATTAGTTTCCTGTTTTGTTACTTACAGTCCTCCCGGTCATGTTTGAAGAATGAAAGTTGACCCACTTAAAAACTCCACTTACTCTGGTCCTCATTTTCCACTGAGCAGTCATATTCAGAAGATGAAAGCAGTGATACTTGTTTGTTTTATATTAATGTTGACTGTTGTATGCTTAAGCTGCTGTACTCGATAACAGCAGCCAAACCTCGTTAGAATGTGTTACCTATTGAGACTCATGCCTTCTGGTAGAGCCCACACACTGTCAAAAGGGTCCACTCTGGACTTTCTTAAAGGGATACTCATTTTTCTGCATTGGAACGATATATGACAGCACTTCTGGCTCCTGTTCACAGGGCTGTGTGGAGAAGTGAGATGTTTTAATCATGTTTCACTTTTGGTTTGATACTGCACCTTTTAAATTCAGACACAACTTGTTGATAAGCCACTTGAGCTCTGCTGTAACATGAATACACATCATAACCTCCTGACTCATCCATGGGCTCTGCTGACACTGGCATTTTTAAAATTTTAACGGAAGTCCCTTTTAAGTGAAGTGTACAAAAGCTTAACATTAATGTCAGGGAAACGGATTAGGAAATGTTGAAATCCTTCACTCCGCTCTTACGAACTTCTCTCTGTAGAAAAAAGTCATCTCCTAAATGTAATGTCAGCCGAGTCTGAAAGTAAAAGCTCTCCGTCCTCGTCGTCTTTTAACTCCACTCTGCACACGCATCTGTTTATATCTCTATTTGATTGCATAATTCAAATGGGTGTGTGGTTTATGAGTTGCATTCATCTGCATGTGTGTGTATGTCTTCACAAGTGTTTGAGGTTACAGAAACACATGCGCCTGTTTGCATACATTTGTGTGTCAGTCAAAATCTTGCATTTGCAACTTCCTATGGCAGGGGATAAATAAACTGAGAAGGAAGAGAGAGAGAGCTAGAGGAAGGAAGGAATGGAGAAGAGAAGTGGGCTGAGGGGTTGTGTCGCTACAGCCAAGCCGGCTGACTCAGCATGCAGCAGCCAATCATTAACACAGTTGCACACACTCCCTCGAACATGCATATCCTGGTGAATGGATGTATACTGTCTCCCCCACATGCATGCAACTTCTGTTCGACAGCCAAACTTTTATTTTTGTCTATCTCAGGATGTGTTTTTAAAGAGACAACACGCAAACAAAGCAGGCAGTGGTCAAATGCTTCTTGCAGCAGCAGTTTATAGCTTCTCATAGCCCCCAACACGCACACAAACACACACACACAAACACACACACACACACACACACACACACTACTCAAAGAGGAGAGCAGCACTGTACTTGCCAGCTCCGGCCTCGTCGCAGAGCTTATCTCCCTGCATAGAACCGAGTAGCACCCCATCCCCTGCTGTTGTTCTAAATGTGAAAGCAGCCTGAGGTTTGACAAGGTCTCCGAACACAGATCCCAGATCACGTTCCACAAAGCCCCTGCTCATTGTTGTACATTAGAGCCGCAGAGAGAAACCTGATATTGGATTTGTGGTGAAGGGGAAGTGCTATCCATTCAGCCAAAAGTGCCCACTCAGGTGAATCTTGCTTGTAATTTTGACACTGATTGCGAGCAATTGTTATGGAGTTTGGTTATTATTAGTCCTGTCCTGTCCTGTCCTCTCCCTCCCCCCCTCCTCTCGTGACTCAGTCGTCTTGATTATCATCACATAGTGTTTAAGCCAGCAGCACTTTCACCTGACACATGATCTATCACTCTGCGTGCTTCAGTGTGTCATACATCATGAATACAGGGTGCTTACTGGTTCACAAATCTGTCAGCCACACTGTTTCCCACACAGAGGTTGTGCTTCAATTAATCATAATTTGCCACTGTGGTAGATGCAGTTACATCAAGTCAAATTATTTGATTATGTCTTCATCAGCATTAAACAATATATACATATTATATTTTTGCATGTGTTTAGATTATAACATGCTTAGTTTCAGTGCCACGATATATTCCAAACTTTGTGTCTGCAAAAAGTTGAATATTTGCTGGTTCTCTGCACAGATGCTTTACATTGTGCACTTGGATTGGCTGCCAGTAGGTTCCAAACAGTAATACAATCAGCATCAAGCTGTTCAAATTTCCTACAGACATATTTGGTGGCTTAGTTGTGTCATTTAGCAGGTGGTTTGCATCTTTTTGAAGAGATACACTGACAGTTTTTAAAAGGTTAGATGCACAGCCATTTTGCAGCATCAGCAGATCTTATGGTTTGTTAAGACAGCGGGCAACACTTTGAATAATGTATCATTCTCACACAACATTTGACAAATTACAGAAAACTCCTAACTCTGTTCCCAGCACTCACCTCCTGTCCCACAGTGCCCTGCTGTTTAACACTCAACCTAGAGACGTGAAGACTCTGAACCACAGGGCTAAAAAAGGTTGTTTGAGTGAAAGACAAAACACAATGCTATGCTAATGCTCTGGTTAGGTTTAGGCACAAAAACTTTGGTTTGGCCTAAAAGTACTTCTTTTGGTCACCACAAACATGGGCGGAAATTTCAGGTCTCCTTTGAAACAACTGGTTCTTTCGCCGCAAACATTGCTGGAGATGGCCCGACTTCCTGTGAAAAACATCAGTTTTTTGTCACCACAAACACAGCTGGAAAGGTCCCCAGGTCTCCTTAAAAACACCAGGTTCGGTCAGAACAAACACAGCTGGAGATGGCCTGACTTACTGTGAAAAATATCTGGATTTGGTCGCCACAAATACAGCCGGGAAGTCCCAGGTATCCTTAGAATTATCCAGCGGTGTCATGCTAGACTTGAACTGCGGTTGCATGTTTGTCAGCATCATCTCGTAGACGAGATGTTAAACAAGGCGTCAAACTAAACAACACATAAACAATTAGTCGACTAATCGAATAATGCTCTTATGCTCTCTGTCAGGAGAAAAGAAGACAATGCAGCCTTCAGGTGTGCTCAGACATTCTCATATTGTATATATTGAATTAATCCTTTTGTAGAAAACCCTTTCATACACTGTTACTGGAATATGAGTCCTAAACAGTCAGACAGCAGGCCTATCAATTATTCCGCCGAAGGCAGAAACAGGGGGGTGGTTGTGCACTCCTTCTTTGACATGGTGAATCATAGCCAAAGCAGCCATATGTACCACCAGCTACAAAGCAGCCTCATGAATCAGCTCTGTTTGCTGACTGTGACAGTCAGACCCCCTTCTGGTCAACTGGAATGTGCTGTAAGGCCTTGACCGCTGCAGAGCTGCTGCTGTGACTGGCCTCTCAATCTTTTTCCTCTTCCTCCTTCTCTCTCTCTCTCTCTCTCTCTCTGTCTCACTTACTTGCCTCCAGATAGACACACTGGACAGGCTGTCGTTGGACAAGAACACACTGTCACTGTAGGCTTCATACTTGGCAGCTGTCTCTCTTCTAACAAGGCCACTCTATAACAGTGTGTGAGAGTGAAGTGGTCAGAGGAAACTAAACTTAATTTAGTCTGTTCTGCTCTATACTTCATACACTGACCATATGTGTGTGTGTTTGTGCCATTGCATGCTTGTCTGTGTGGTTCATTGAAAGCCACAGGGTGTTGATAATGAATTGGCGGCTTCTCTGCACTTTGGTTTTGGGTTGGATCTCGGTAGCATTCTTGGAATGCAATCAGATCAATTTCTCTGTCCCAGTCTCCCTCTTCTCTGTGGAAGAGACTGGTGCATCCGCATGGACTCAAAATAAAAAAAAAATTTGCACTTTCCTTTTCAAAATGTGATCTGAATAGTTGCCCTTGGCTCTCCTCTTTCTCCCCTTCTCCTGTTAAGTCACCTCGTCTCACCTTTCTTTCTTTTTTTCTGTGTATCATCTTGATCTAACTTTAATCTGTTGCATCCTGCCCTCACACATTTCCTCTCTTCTGTCTTGTCCCCACCCACTCTTTGGTTTCATTTGCTGCATAACTACATTATCCCAGACCAAAAGGTTGAGAGGGATCTTGCTCACATGAGGTAGAGATTACAGAGGTTGTTTTAACAAAATGACTGTAGCCTAGGTGTGACTCAACACCTACGCAGAACAAGCTATCAGATGTGTAAATCTGGCAGATATCTTCCAGTAGTGATAATTAATGTATAAAACCTCAGCCGTGGTAACAGTGTCAAAACTCTTCTTTTGTAAAAGGTATTGATCGGCCATGGTATGCATTGTATAAAGTATTTAAGGCTGTGAATGGCAAGGGAAATGGAATTGTCTCTTATTCGAGACCAGACGTATTAAATTGCCTTAATACATCATAAATCTATAGGTAACAATTTTGAGTACCGTAGTTACATGGGAATAAATGAGTAACAAATGAGGAACTATCTGCTAGTCAGACATTAGCTAATTAGTTACTCCTAATCCAATTTCATCCAAATATTACCAATTTGTTCCCAACTTGTCACCTAGTTACCCCTCAAAATGTTGCATCCCTTAATATGATGTATTAACAATGACTAATTACACTATGCAGGGCTCCAGGGTGCCACTGTTTGGGTTGCACAAATCTGTCAAGCACGAATAAACATTGTCATTGGTTGTACCGGTGCACCTGAAAATTAGTCATTTACTGTTTAAGCTACTGAGGTTACCATCATTTCTTGCGTGTGTAACATAATGTTAAAACATAAACATAAATTAAAGCATCAGCATGTAGACATTGGCATTGTAACACCACTGTTGTAAATACAAATCCCAGGTTTATAAAAATTTGTCACACGTAACGTAGTCTCTCATTACATCATGACAATGTTATGTGTTGAAAACTTGTATGTTGAGGTAAATATGTATGCTGCGCTTGGATCCTACCCTCTCACTGAAGATACATAGTGCAGAAACAAGTGATAGGGCGGCGGAGCGACTGAGACAGAGACATCATTCACACTATCATAAGACACTGTACCATCAAAATTATTTTGAGACTGTTAGTCTAATTTAAAAAGTTACATAATGTTGCTTTAAGATGTACTATGAGGTCATCCTTAATTATGTGCGAGTGCTCCTAAGTTAAAAAGTTAGGTGCACCATTGCAAACATTGTGAAAAATTGGAGCCCAGCTATGAGAGTGTGTTGGAGATGTTTTACTAAGTTTTTAAATGACCCTGTTTAAAAGCCATTCTTAAGTAAAAAATTATGTTTAGCTTAATTTATCAAATTCATTGTCCAAAATGTACCCTGTGTACCCGTATGGCAGAGCCCAGCAATTTTGTTTCTGCCAGTCTGCCTTATTCCTTGCCGTAATCCATACCTGAACCAATAACCTAACCTTAATCCAGACATCCGATCATTATTCATTAGACGGTCAGTGTAATTAGACCTATCTGCACTGTAGGGCTGCACAAAAAATCGTTAAAAAATCGCGATCTCAATTCGCACATACACGTGATCTCATTTCTACACACAGCGATTCTGAAGCATTTTATATCTCGAGCTGAATCACAAACGAATGTTCCTATTTTCCTCCCGGATTTTTTGAAGTGCCCCCAAACGCAGCACTGCCGCTGCCTCCTCCCTCAACCTGTGGAAAAGCGTCTTTACAACACGAGATTCAGTGGAGGAAGCCCTCCTGCAGTAGAGTGTTTGGAAGGAGTGAGTGAGAAGCTGTTGTTAGACGGGGCAGCAAGCCGCCAATTTGCCCGTCCTTTTGGCGGCTCGGTCCGCAGTTTTAGACAGAGGGCGGCAGGGGGTCTGTTTTGGTCCGCCGATTTTCCGCCTCGGAGGGTACCCCCGCTAAGAACGCAGTTCTAAACTCCAATGGGGTGCAATGTAAAGCTCTTATTTTGAAGACGGCTTTTGGAAAAGGAGGAATATTACGCCTCCGTTTTAGAAAGCCATCACAGCAGCTATCACATTACACCTAGCCAAGACACGGCCCCAATGAACACTGTACAACACGAGGTATTATAGGATGTCCTCTCATCTTGGAGACTAATTTTTTTTTTTTACTTTTGTAAAAATCATTTCTCATCCAATGATAGAACTTGAACAAAAAAAAAAAAAAAACATTGCTTTGGCAGAGGCATAGTAGTATGCCTCTGCCATTCTACGATTTTTTTTGTATTGTTTTGTTCAAGTTTATCAGTGCAATAAACATTTTGTGAAAAAAATCGTGCCAGAGAATTGTGATCTCAATTCTAAGCAAAAAAATCGTGATTCACATTTTTTCGAGAATCGTGCAGCCCTACTGCACTGTCAGAGCTATAATCATCAGCCTGAAATGAGCTGCTCACTTGTACAATATTCTAGCCTGTTTGAAGTACAAATAAACAGACACATGCGTTATCACTTGTGTCATGTGGCTTTGTAAGGACTGTTAATAGTATCAGCCATTCGAAGGGTTAGGAATCAACAGGGATCTCTCAATACGATACTATATTAAATCTTACTATCAACAGATAACTCTGTATTTATATTCTCCATAAGACATCATTATGTGTATCATAGTTTTTGAATGAACAAGATAACCCTTACAGGCAGATTTCCAGATACTGCTTGCCAGATATGTATTTATTATTCAGCTCCTTATGTTATCAAGCCAGAAATGTCTGTGTTGGTTACATTACAGACATATGTTTTAAACTTTGTTCAGAGTTTACATCTCTAAACTACATAAAACACTGAGGACAATTGCTGCTTGAAGTCTGCCGGTGTGTCATCATGCTCCACATTTGTTTTTACTTTCCGCCCCATGTGTGCTCACTTATCATTTTGGCCACTTTGACCTCAGTAAAAAAAAAAAAACTGCATAACTAAAACAGACACAACTGCCATTAATGCGCGATAAAAGACTTTGAAAAAGAAACAGTAGTATGTCATTGATTTTCCCATCTCTAGCAGTCAACATTTGCTGTTTGTCGATAAATGTTTGTGCTTGAGTGTGTGTTTTTAGCTAGCTTTAGATTATCAGTGGGTGGGTAATTACTGTGAGCTCATGAACCTCCGCCTGTTGATGCACACTTAGATTGGCCTGTTGAAAGCTCGCTCACTCACTCACTCACTCACTCACTCACTCACTCACTCACTCACTCACTCACTCACTCACTCACACACACACACGCACTGCATTTATACTCATAGACACAGCCAGTCCTCTTTCTCTCTGCGTTGCCAAATGGCATGGGTAGTGCATTATGAATGACAGCCATATGTCTTCTAGTTGTCAGTTTGGACAGGAAGCAGCTTGAATGAATATCTTAACACTTCGCTGAGACAGTTCCTTTATTACTCTTAATTTTCCCCCATCTTTCTGTAGATTTCACTGTCCCAGAAAATATGAGAATATGAAAGAGTTGTCTAAGAAGGCAAAGGTTTGTTCCTTCTGCAGTGTGGGGACATATACAATGGCAGAGACAAAGACGGAGACATCTTTAATAGTAATGAACTCTGATGGTAGTCACTGGACTCAAATAAAAACCATACGACCGCACATCACAAGCTTGGTGTTCTCTGCTCGGAGCAAAATGAAAAGAAGTGGATGCACAACTGCATCAGATAAAGAGCTTTCTGTATGCCACTTGAGTGTGTGCTGCTTAATACTGTGTTTTTTCTGTGTGTGTGTGTGTGTGTGTGTGTGTGTGTGTGTGTGTGTGTGTGTGTGTGTGGAGCAAATGTAACAGGGTAGGAAAATAATGTTCTGTCCCTGCGGAGAGGACACATGTACCATCTTCAGCAAAAATATACCAGCGTGCTTGCTTGGTGAATGAATGTTTGTGATACACAGAGAAGGGTTCAAGAATTAGCTAATGCCGACAGCAATCCTACATGATACATTTTCTGATTAGCACAGACAATCATGTTGATTATTGGCAGCACTGTTGTTGCCTATCATGTGTTCAGTATGACTGAATGATGTGAATGAACACTGCCCTGGGTTAGGTAGCATTAGCCTTTATGCTGTAGCTAGAGTAAAAGATATAGGACTGAATAAATAATGAAAACTAAAGTAAACTACATCTCACCGGAGGATATAATCAAATGTGACAAGCTAAAGAGTCTGTTATGTCATTGTGTAGATGAGAGTCAGGGTTGGACAGCAGGTGATTACATTTTTCTTTGTGTTATCCGTGGGCAGGTGTAAAAATATGCAGCTTTTTAGTGTTTAGAAGCTGATTTTCCCAATGTGTGAGAAACAGGTTTTTTCATGGTCATCTTGACCAGAGCTGCAATGATTAGGTGATTAATCCATGAACGTTTTAACCTTTCCTTCAAAAATGTACTGATGTCCTGCTTTTTTGTCATTTGTGATAGTAAATGAAGAGTCTTTTGGTTTTTGACTGTTCGTTGGACAAAAAGAAGAATCACTTTTAAAGCTCGACTGATGCATTATTTTTTTTTTGGCCGTTGCTGATACTGATTCTGATATTAGGTAGGTATTTCTCTGCTTTACAATCACTCTAAAGACATTTCCTTATTGACGCGTGTCGGACAACATATACGCCAACACCCATATATAAGTGATCGGATGATCATATCGGCCAGATGTACTGGTTGGATACTAGCCATTTTGTCTCTGAGAAATTATGATAAATAAACGATTAATTGTGAAAATAATCAGTAGATAAATCTATTATGAAAACATTCTTTGAACGCCGAGACAGATGTAGGTCTACACACATGAATTTATAACACTTTTCCAAGACACAGTATACCCTGTTGCTAATCTGTGCTATCATTAGTAGAATTTATTTGCTGCCTCACAACTGTGTAACAGTAACAGTGTACGTAAATATATGCATCGTGTGAAAGCGTTTTTGCTGTGAAGACCATGTTCATTTACGTTGATGCGCCAGGAGTTAATTTGATAACTAAGTATGGGGTTAATGCCTCCACTGGGGCAGACTAATAGGCTCAACATGCTCCAAACAGGTGCACCTCCTCGCTCTTTCTCTCTCTGTCTTGCTCTCTCTCTTTCTCACACACACACATTGTGACACATAGTTATGTGCTGGGAAACCATGTGCAAACTCACACATACCCACCCCGTCTTTATTTGAATATGTTCAGCGCATTTATTTAGCAGGAACTGAAACTGTTTAATTTTGGCTTGAAAACTCGAAAAGTCTTTGGCAGTTCTGCTTCCAATGAAGTCATGTGTGTAATAGTTGCCAAAACTATTTAATGAAAACAGATTAAAAGCGCTTTGTTTCATAGTATTGAAAAAGACCTGAGAACCTTAGTTCAAGCAATCAAATTCATGGCATTTTTAGGATTACGTCATTGTTTGCAAACACGTGGAACCTGTTTAATAGTAGCTACATTTTATACTGGTCATTAAAAAAAAAAGTAAGAACTGGGCCTGGACATGGTGTGTTTTTTACATGCCATCACACACAGCTGCTACAGACTGTCATTTTGTGGTTATTTACTCACTCATGGATGCAACGCGGCTCGTCCAGTCACGTACTTGCGTGCAAATTAGTTTGCTCGGTGGTGGTGGTGCCTCACTTAATCATGTGTTTTTAATCAAATCAACTTCAAACATTCAGGCAGACACTTGGTTCAGCATCAGTATTCCAGGCCATCTGGAGTCATGGGAGTTAAGCCACATCCATGTAGGAAGACCAAAAAAACCCCATCACATGCTGTTTGCCATGTCGAACTAACAGTTGAACATGTGTTGCCCTCAGGTGTCTGTTGAGAAAAACAAGTTGAGCATATTTTTTTTTTTTATATCTTTCGGGTCTTTTTAGCCTTTATGCTATCTGACAGGACAGGTGGAGATAGTGACAGGAAAGGGGGGAGAAAGTCAGGACGACATGCGGTAAATGGCCATGGAAATGTTGAAGTGCTTGAGATTGTTCTTGATTGTTCAAATCAGTCTCAGGACGTGTTGGAAGACAAGAATCACCCAGAAAACCCGATGCTTGCACAAGAAATTGTGTTGTGTTAGGTCAATAGAGATTAAAGAGTCACTGAGGTAAGGATTCTGCCATTTTGTACATGGGGCTCATGCAAAAATACTCTATATAAAAGGGGGGTAAATATGGAATAGTAGGGATTTTATTTGACCAAAAGATATGTATCATATATGCGTTATCTTGTATCTATATATATATATGAATGGTTGCGGCTATAAGCTGCAAAGCAAGATGGCCTAAATATTTGTTTCTTGCTTTTACTTGGGTTTTTCTATGTGCAGAAGTAACTAAGAATTTTTTATCAG
This sequence comes from Diplodus puntazzo, assembly GCA_963678695.2. Taxonomy (NCBI): domain Eukaryota; kingdom Metazoa; phylum Chordata; class Actinopteri; order Spariformes; family Sparidae; genus Diplodus; species Diplodus puntazzo. The sequence goes on from OZ023163.1 coordinate 15,524,542, forward strand.
GTTAATCTTAGCTGCTGCTGTATACAAACACCAACTAATTAAGAAAGAGGTTTTAAACCATCTGGTACCTTGATCTGACTTGAATATGTCAGTGTGGACTGTTTCTGTGAGGGCTTCCCAGTATGATTCAATTACTGAATGACTTTTCTCCTCTAAGTCAATCACATTCCTCTTTTGTCATGGTTATCTGATTGATCGGAGGCTGTCGCAGAACGTCTCATCTGTGGTGCATTTATAAAGTCACACAACAGTTAACGGTGGACTCATCTCCCGGTATGCATCACTGTCTGACATTAATTGCTTCCAGTGAATAGAGAAGATATGGGTGTCATGGTTGACTGAAAAAGCTGCCATTAACCAACATTGGTCTTACATTGGTGAGCTGACTACTTGAAGGTCAAAAGCCAGTTAGCTACATCCACGAAAAATAGTGCCAAAACAACAGGGACAAGGGTAAAGGAAAAAAAAACTCTACAAACAAAAATAACTTTTAAATCAACAGGATGAAATAGTCTATGTTAAAAAACTGTTCCCACCACCTACCTCTGTCAAGTGAAAAGGGATGGATCACTCATTACTGATAGTCAGAATAGTAAGAAGTAGCAGTGAGTATGTGGATTAGATAAATGGGTGAAGGCAACACTTCTTACATTTTGGGCCTAAAACCTCTAACACATCATTTAGACAAGGAACACGTTATACCAGCTGTCACATGGAAGAAAAATATTGTTCCCCTCAATAAATAGATTCAGCAAAGGAAGCACTTTCTGGATCCATCTGCCTCCTTCTGAGGAAAGAGCTTTATCCCCAGTGACAGCTGTCCACTCATCAGCTTGTTAGGAACAAGGAGGGAGATGGGAGGGTGAGGTAGGTGAGCTCATTCTCTCTTTATAGAGGCAGATATTCTGTTTGGGGTCAGGTAGAAATGATGTGTAAGGAAGGGGATATTTGAAATAGTGTTGGAAAATTCTAACCTACTTACAACCAACGCAATTAGTGTTGTATGAAATGTTAATCATAGATAAGTAGGTGCTTGCATATGTAAATGAAGACTAAAACTCCAACTATCCATTTCATTAGCCTTTGTAAAAGCTTTTTGCCCCCCCGTCTGGAAAAAGATTTAAAGAGAATTAAAGGGAACCTGTGACAGAATTGGGTTTAAAAGTGACACTGAGACGGACAGCGTGACGTCAGAATAGCCAGAGAGATTGAAGCCAGCAGGGCTAAAGGAATGAAAGAGGGTGAATGAGAGCGCAAGCCTTATTGAACACATCCACACACATGAGCCAGCATCCTGACTCACTGGCCCAGTTTATCTCCTTATGCAACAGGCCAGTGGAGTCCATTCACCCCTCTCTCCTCTCTCATCACTTGCTTCTAGGAAGGGCGCAAGGGGGGAGCAATGGGGTGCAGCTGTAGATGAGCGAGGGGGGAAAGAGAGGGTGAAAGGACGGGTGAGGAAGGACTGGAGCGTGAGACGGATGGAGGGAGTTTTGAGCCACACTGTAGGGCTTTGCCAGCATCCCTGCATGGTTGCTAAGGGAACCACTTATTTGTCGTGAAGTCTCTTTCACACTGACTCTTTCTCCTTCCACACAAGCTCTGCCTCTATAATTTTCTTTTTCCCCTTCTGGTTTAAGACGGCTTCTCTCTCTTGAGCAGACGGTGAAATGAAATCCACCGATGCCCTGAGCGAGTTCAGCCAAAGTCTGTCTGTCAGAGAGAGAGGAAGAGAGAGGGGAAGCTGTTGAATGGTCGTAGGTCCCAGCTGAGTGTAATTCAAGGCCCTGTCATTTATCCGACAGAGGACGAGTGGATTATCTCAGTGTCCTTGACCCACTATACCCCCACTCTGTAGGCTGGCATTGAAACCTACAGGGTAGATAGACAGAGTGGGTGGATAGGGACCCTGTGTGATGGTGGGCTGGCTGGCACAGAGAGACAAGAATGGAGCCATTCGCTGGCTGTTATATAATCTCAGAATCTGCATTTGAAACAAAGATTTCGTCTCTGCTGTGCGGTTCTGGTCGCTTAAGTGCGAGACCAGAATATAGAGGGACTACCTCTGTCCAGAAATCGTCAGGAAGCAAAAACATCACGCAGATACTAGTTACTGAACCTCACCACTGAAGACTTCATCAACAAGTGGCTGTTGCTGGGTCAGGTCACTGCAGTATTGGCTTTGCACAGATTTGGGTTTTGGATATACTCTTAGAAACCGGTCTCTAAAACTGGATGTAATCAGGAAAATTCTTGTTCTGTAGTGATGCTATGTTATAATGCAGACACAGCACTGCATTAAAAAATACATGGGGCTGTTTTGGTTTGGATGTTTTGCTAGAGGTACTGTAAGAAGAGGAAATATGATCCAGGAAGTCCAGTTTGACGCCTTCAGACAGTTTACGTTATGAGGAAGGGACTGACAACTCTGCAGGGTTATCATGACATTATTGTTGTATAAAGTAATAAATTGCACTTGTATGTTTTCAGTGGCCATAAATAAAGGCTGCCAAGACTGATGACAAGGGGTGCAGCCAACGATAATTACCTCTGCCATGGAGGTTATGTTTTCACACGTGTCCGTTTGCTTGTTTGTTAGTTTGTCAGATTGATTTCACAAAAACTACTCAATGGATTTCTGCAAAACCTGGATGGAGGAAGGGTCTTGGCCCAGAAAAGACCCCATGAGCTTTTGGTGTGGATCCAGGTTAAGGGACCGATTCAGATTTTTTTTTTTTCCACATTGGGCATTAATTGACAGTTTTCCTTAATTTCTTAGTGCATCAGGCATGGATTTTGATGAAAAACATTTGGCATATTTAGGTAGCTGGTATCTCTGAGTGAGTGCAGCACAGTTGGGTAGACTTGGGCCGAAATTAGCTATTATTATAGTGATATTTGCTAGCATATTTTTCACAATATCAAATATGGAACTACTTTTATGGCATCTTAAAGCTTTTATGTTTAAAAACACAACAGAAAGTGATCACAGAGAAGTCATGGCAGTGTAGGCAGCAGGCATTGTTGTTTGACTAGATGGGAATGAGACTGGGCTGACGGAGGTTACTACAGGACAACTGGCCTGATATGGAGCCACGCATGCAACGCTTTGACATACCCGGCGATGATATCATCTGTCGCGATATTTGCGCAGGACAGTGTTGTGATATAAAATTTTGGACATCGCTCAAGCCTACTATCTACTGAGTGCCATTCTAGTTTTAATTATTGATTAATCTGCTGATAATTTTAACGATTAGCATGTGGATATACTTCAAAAGCGACGTCTTCTGGCTGCTTCTTTTGTCCAACCAACAGTCCAGATCTGAAAGACAAAAGATAGGAAGCGTTTTAGTTTTTAGCTTTTTGCTTGAAAAATGACTGAAATGATTATTCGATCATCAAAATAGTTATTATCTTTTTGTGCTGTACTCAGAGTTTTATATTAACATTTTTAATTTAATCAGTGTTTGGCCTTTTTGACTCCCTCTGAAAAAAGTCTTCGGGGGAGGCGGGGATTTGTTTTTTCGGAGTTGTATTTTAAAAACTGTTTTGAATTTCTTTCTGTGTTATTCCTGATATATCAAAGCAAAATATGCAGTCAGTATTGTGAATGTAACACAAACAGTGATGTTTGGTGCATGCCATGGTGCAGTTCAGACACTCTTTCATAAGCGTACACTGTCACTGCGGAGTTTAGCTGCAGTGCAAACGTAGCCACATGCACTGTAGATGACACAGAGGAAGCGGCACGGGGACGGGGCATAGTGAAACAGCGGTTAGGGGAATACAGAGAAAGCAGATCGGATGTGGAAGAATTAGTAATGGTTGCACCAGCAGTGAGGCAGCTGTAATGGTGATTACAAGTAAGATAGGAGCTGCCGAGGCATTGCTTGTATCAGCCACTGGTCAGCCTTTTTGAATGTGCGTAGGTTTATTTCTTTGAGTATCGTAGGGGGTGATGTGGTGGAAGACCAAGGGGGTATGCTGTGTACTGACAGCTGGCTTCTATAAATAAATGTCGCAGGCAGGGGGGAGACGCAGGGGTGAAGAGAGAAAGAACGAGGGAGCTGAGAAGAGTGACAAATAAAGGGGAAGGAGGAGGAGAGAAGGGAGGAGGCTGATAGATACAGATGTACTGAGAGACTTGTGGTGAGCGTCCCGGTCATGACTTACTGAACACATGTCTCCACAGTCTCAACCAATCAGCAGCCGCGGTCGGGATCACGTGCCCCATTGATGCTGCCATTTTTTCCCCCATGTGTCACAATTGAGGATCACAAAGTCTGCTGCCGTTACATTTTTATCTCACATCGGTGTTGCCCCGTCAGCTTCCTTCCCCGTCTTGTTTTGACTCTGTTTTATGTGACGCAGGAAATCCATCAGATCCAGAGAGCAGCAGAATGAGAGACCGAAACAAAGAAAAAGGCAGACGGAAAAAAAGAAAAAAATAACTTTTAAAGCCAGGAGACAGAGAGGAAAAGTATGAAGACAGAATTAATTTTGTGAATCCACTTGGACGAGACTTTCTTAGACTGCAAGGTTTACTATTGGCTAAAGCAAGTCTCTCTCCATTAATTTGTCATGTAATCGGTCACTGAGCCTTGTCGGATCATGTCCCAGAGACTAGCTGCTTGGTAACAACTGACTGAGATCTACTGTATCACTGACACTGGCGACTTTCACTTTCCCGCCTCCTGTTACACCATCTGAAGGTTGAGCGCTTGTGTGTGTTGCATTTTGTTTATGAGGCGGTGAGCTGGGTTCGGTTTCCTGTCTTGGCACACTCATGAAACACTGAACACCTGCCTGTCTTACTGCTTAACTGACGTACCTGTCTCATCTATTTTACCTATCTTTCTGCTCGTCTTCGACAGTTGTCGTCAGTTTCACTCCTCTGCATTTACTTTATTTCTTTAAATTGAATTAATAGGATTTAGGCTGTGGAATTTCAAGGGGAGGCAAAACATGGGAGTGAGGAGACAGTTATATTAGAGAGGGTCTGGAGGAAGACAGCGTGGTGCTACAACCGAACACTGTGGGTGGGGTCTTGTTATCAGGCTACATCAGGACATCAGAAGTCGTCTCTCCGACTTCCTCTATTTCTGCTTGCAAAGCAAACCATAAGCAGACTTGTGAAAGAGTTTCTGTGGGCAGACGATCACATGATTGTAGTGTACTGGAGCTTACTGATGGAGGTGCGTGTGCACATGTGTGTCAGGAAGAGAACGACATACAGAGAGGAAGAGAGAGCATGTGTCAGTGTTATCTGAGTGCAATACTTCTACGTATATGCAGAAGTAACTGTAGTAAGTACATTGGAAGTAAACTCTCATTTAGAATCCTAACAACATCCTGAGACTGTCAGAAGCACAGGCAAGAGGCCAACAGTGGGTCGTCTTGCACTTTTTATCGACATCTCAATATAAGGTATGATATAAATGAAGTTTAAGTGTAGAGGGTGTAGTCAACAACAAAACAAACAGATCCAAGTGCTGGCCAAATTTTCGTCCTTTGAGGGCCAAAACCTGAAACGAAACCGCAAACTCCTATTGTGTGTCATTTTTAAGATGCAATTGGTACTACAGTCCCAATTAACTTCAATGTGTAACTCCGACCGCCGTTCCCTGTGAAAATGAAAAATGTATGCGGGAACCTGCATATTTAAAGAACATTTTCTTTCAATAATAAAACTGCATAAACTGAGATTCATATCACAATTGTTTAAAGGTGAAATATGTAAGAATTTCCCACCTCTCGGATTCATAATTAGAACACACAGCATTTCACCACAGTTGGTGCTAATTGCTGCTAATAGTCGCTGTCATTAGCAAGTTAGCTCAGGTAGCAATGAAGCTCGTGGTGAGCTGTGAGCTTGGAGCACCGGGGGAAGTGTAGGAGCTCAGACAGCTTGCACAGGAAATTGGACCAAGACCGGCCAGGGCTAGCTGTCTAGCATGCTGCCTTCAGTAGCTATCTCTTCAACATAATACTTCACATTCTGTTGATAATCTTAGTTAATTTTTAAAGGATTCTTACATAGTGCACCTTTAAATATCCTCTTTTTTTTCTCTCCAGAAATATATGGTGGCCCAGTTTAAACATTATGGCCCACGAAGCCACTTTGGGCAACCCTGAACTATAAACTTGAGTTAGCTTCTCTCTCACTAAAATATGCCATTATTGGTTTGAACTTTGTGCAGACAAGTTACCAATTGTCATTTTGTACGAAACATCTCTCACCGTCTTGTGTCCTGAATGTTCTGTCGTGCAAGTATGCTTAATACGAAGAAACAATCCTCTTGATGTCTTCATTCCATTTAGGCCCGTTTGTTTTCTGCAGCCAGTGTTTATTAGTTCAGAGGAATGTGCCAAGAGATGTTGCAACAGTTAAAATCCCTGTAAAAAAGGAAAACATCTGTGGTCCCACCAGCCAGAAAATTCTGGCTAAGATTTCTCTCCAACGGGTCCGTGCTCACTCTTGCAGTCGTAGGATGTGGTCTCCGGCTATGATATTTGTGTCTTTACATAATGGAAAAAATAAATGGTTATTTAGAAGAAAACAAAAGCAACAGAGTGGTTTCATCTCAGTGGAAAAGCCACAACAATGCATTAACAGAATTGTTTGCTTCACCACACAACTTGAACCCCATCTAAATGATTCAGTAATTGTGTCCAAAGGCCCGCTAGCAGTTCACCCAGCCTGAGGAAACACGTTTAACACGCTCTGAATGTGACTTCTTCTCCTCTCTCTGCTCTGTCCCTGCAGCCTCTAGCCCAGTGGTGGAGGTTGATGCCCAAAGATGCTGCCAAGATGCCAGAGAGCGCGTGGAAGCTGGTCTTCTACACCATGTCGTGGTCATACAGCACCTACCTGCTCTTCTTTACCTCCTACTCCTTTTTCCACGACCCGCCCTCCGTCTTCTACAGTAAGATACAGAAGAGTGTGACCACAAAGTGTGATGCACTTGTCCTCTTTGGGATCTGTTGATTGAATGATTTGACTCTGCTCAGCATCAAGAAAAGAAATAGAACATTTTGATAACCTAATCTGTCTTGAATTTAAATTTACTTTACTCCGTTTGACCTCTTTTAGCTTTTGAATCTGGTCAATCACAACAGCTGTGTTTGAATAGTAATGTAACTGAGTGATTCCCTGACCAAACGTCTCAGGCTAAATAAGGAGCTGAAGTCAATTTAATCTAATGAAACAGCAGGCAGCAGGGCCTAACCCTCTGTCCCCCACAGAGGGTTAAAACACCACTTTGAGAATTCAAATAGAGAGATACTGTATTTATGGTGGTTCATACAGGACATGTGGCCTGGTGCACTGGTGCTATAAATTATCTGCACAGTTGCACATAATGGTCAGTGTCATGACAGGGAACTTGTGAGATGAGTATCATCCTATCACTACTGGGTGATCGATGTGTTGAGCTCAGCATCCAGATATGTCTTTTATAGTCTCTTATCCTCCTCCATCAGACACAGAGGTGTCAAGGCTTCGGTCCAGCTCCATTGCTCTGAGTGGAGCTAGCAAAGGCTGGTTGACAGCGCCAGGTTGATCTTTAAGAGCTACATCGCCGCTAATAGCTGTCAGCCTGAGATGTGTACTGAGGCAGTGTAATGTGGCGGAACTGTTAGGGAGGGAGTGGGAGAGAAGGAGTGAGGGATGTGAAGCTAAAAAAAAAAAACAGAAGAAATCAAAGCAAGACTGGCAAAAGTGAGGAGGAGGGACAGTGTGTCTGTTTTCTGAAGAAAAAAAGAGAGTGAAAAAGCTTCAGAATCCAGGACAGAAAAAGAGTCTTCCCATGCCGCCCCTTGGCAGCTCTGCTGTTGTGATCCATCCAGCAGCCTTCTTCTCAATGTTTAATGACGGAAGGACCAATCAATAAACATTACACAAGGCCCCAACGTAACCCCATCCCACTAGAGACTAACCGTACTCAAACATTGGAGGACAAAGTTTCCGTCCAACATCTGATCTGATGGTTTCGGAGACATGAGCTAGGCCCAGCAGCCTGAACATAGATTCGGCCCGCTTCGCCTGTGATACTTCTCTAATTCTCCTGAGGTTAAACCTGATCCCTCCAGTCTCCTCTTTTGCATACTAACTTCCCCAGCTGACCCTTCACATCTGGTATCCCCCCCTCACCGGAAGAGACTGTATATAGCTCAGTATCTTGAGATAAAGATTGGACTGCATTTGTGTCCAAATGTGTATATATAACACTTATCCTGCTGTATATACAACATATTCACCGTATACACAAGATGAATCCATTGTTACTTATCTATAGGATGGACCTTTACAGTGTGGCTCATAAGTTGTATGTAATTGAAAAAACCTTGTAAATAAAAGTTTGGACAAACCTAAATATGTAAATCACAAAGCAGGAGACACATTGATTTTAAAATGTTATATTTTTAAAATCCTCCTGCAAATCCACTTAATAATGCCGTGACTTCTCATTGAAACACTGAATAACAGAAATAAAGTAATTGGTACATTAAACTTTTGATCTTTGGATTACTTAAATTAGGTTTCCAGTTTAATGCAGATCACCTTAAAACAGTGAATGATTAACAAATCACTCCACCGTCATTTGTAACTGGAAATGTGCCCTTTTGAAAAAGTTCCAGTTCAGTGGATGGATAATCAGCTTAACTTTGTATCCAAATCTCCTGGCTTTAATAGTTGTCTAGAACGTTTAGGGTTTTGCGAGACAATGAATTGTGTCATATTAGCACTTGCTGACACACAACTGCCTCTTTCACTTGTTTTTGCATCAAGAAGCTGTGACTGTTGTGAATAGGTCTGTGTATCGCCTGTTTTCAATTTAGTGTTAGTGAGGATACACTCACCTCCCCCTGTTTTATTGTGTGAGCCATAGTCTGAGACGCCCAACAACAAACAACAAGCAGGAAGATAATGCAATTACAATACATGAGACAAAAGCTCTAAATGAGTGCAAACCTCTGCCAAAAGCTGAACAACTCTCTAAATTCACATATATTATAGAAAATGTAAAATCTTGAGTCTGCATTTGTTTCATAATTGTATAAAAATGCATATATGGCTAACAAATGATTGCGATAGGCTGATGACATCCATGTTTTTTTGAGACTTGCATAGTTTTAAGATAGTTAGACTTAATCTACACTGTGTATGTACTGAGGTAATTAAAATGTATCATGTTGCTGTAGTGCCACCTATAGACAGAATGTCATCAAATTTATTTATGGCTTTGTGTGAAATAGGTCAATGTAAAATTGTGTGATGGGCTCATCAGCATTTGTCAGAAACCATCTTTGGTGAAGTTTTGTAGAAATACTGATGAAAAAAACATTAGTTTTTTTATATATGGACACACAGAAGTGTTACTGTCCCTGAATATGCACCAAAAACCAGCAGCAACCACGGGCAAACTTTTTCACCTAAATTTAACCGAAACCTTTTAGAAGAAGTTTTTGTTTATCCTGCCAACAAACAGACAGATAAAGGAACAATAATGAAACCATATTTCATGATGACTATTAAACAAAAATTAAGACTGTATCGACTGTCTGGTCTTGCTGACAGTTCATGATTCGGTGAGTTGATTTCAAAGTGAAAGCTGACATCCTTAATGTGCTGTCAGGCCTCTGAGCTCTTTTCTGTCTCTTTCTCCAGACTGGAAGAGTGGTATGTCAGTGCCTACAGACATCGCCATAGCCTATCTGATCCAGGGCAGCTTCTACGGCCACTCCATCTATGCTACAGTCTACATGGATGCATGGAGGAAGGACTCGGCTGTCATGGTGGTGCACCATATCATCACACTGGCGCTCATTAGCTTCTCCTACGCCTTCAGGTATGTTTTTGTTTCTAGTTTGAAGATGCAAAGTGTAAGAATGTTGTAGTGATGGCTTTGTATTTGTAATGTCTGATGACGTGCTAATTTAAGACTGTCATGTTACTCAAAAAATTAGACCATCCCTGACTCTTGGTGGCCATGACAGCGTGTGGAATGATTTCTATCTAAAGGACGTTTTCTAGATAAATCCATAGGATGTGATGTTTATGTGTGCCATACAGTGGTACCAGTGTATTACCATCGTGATCGTCGTCATCAATGTTACCAAACGACTGTCAGCGATCACAACACAGAATGTACCACAAAGTTCAAAGTCAAGTCTATCATTAATGCAAAGCGTATAAAATGTATTGTGATATTTTGGTTTTAGCTGGCTAATGGTAATTAATGTTAGCTTCCTTGCGAACATGGACACATTACTAGCTAGCTTACGTGGCAAAATACTGAGATTTAGCTGGTTAACTTTAGCAGGCTTTTTGCTATTGCTATTAATGCGAGCAAAATACTATCGGAGTAGATATGTTAGTTGGCGATCGTGTATATTATAAACCATGTTGATTATAGCCAACAATAAATGGTGTCACAGTACAAAGCAAAGGTGTAAAACTAACGTTTGCTTTCTACTAGCCAAGATTGATGCAAGGCAGGGGCGACCAATTAGCTAACTATGATCCCAGCTAAGGTTAGCCATCTAGCTTGAACATAGCTTCAGTGCATGGATCTGGCATGGTTTGCTTTGAACGTTAGCTGATTCAAATGGCAAGCTAGTTGTAAGTTGATTTTACAGAAAAGGGTAGATTGAGGCGACAGTTTTCACAGTTCAGCACCAACTTTATTTTTTGCACTTGGAAACTGAGGAAAAAAAAGTCTTCAAAATAAACTGCATCTTTAATCTTTCTTTGCAAAACAGTATTGAACGACTTATCTTATTTACAAATACGCTTTCATACACTCATTTATAAAGATTGCTGCTTTGACAGACACCTGCTTGTATAGGACTGATATACACATACTGTACTGTATGTTCTCTGCCGTGCAGATACCACAACGTGGGGATTCTGGTGTTGTTCCTCCACGACATCAATGACATCCAGCTGGAGTTCACCAAGCTCAATGTCTACCTGAAGTCCAGAGGAGGAGGCTATTACCTGCTTAATGACATCCTCTCCAACATGGGCTCTGTCAGCTTCAGCATCACTTGGTGAGGCTCAAGAAACACACACACACACACACACACACACATCATACGTCAGACTAACAGACTTACTAACGATGATGACAAAGAATGTATAATATTTCTATTTCTGTTGTCTGATTTTTTTCTGTCTCCATTGCTCTCAGGTTCTGGTTCCGTCTCTACTGGTTCCCTCTCAAAGTGCTGTATGCCACATGTGTGTCCAGCCTCCAGTCTGTCCACAGCATCCCCTTTTACTTCTTCTTTAACGCTCTTCTCCTGGCACTGCTGCTCATGAACATCTACTGGTTCCTGGTGAGGACAAACAGGTTTCTCAGTCAAACCCAGACAGCATTTGTGGTCAATGTTTGTTTGACTCCAGGAAACCTGAAAAAATGACCCAATCTCATCCATTTGCTTTTCTTGTTTTTCTCCCACGTTCTGTGTAGTTCATTGTGGTTTTCGTGGTGAAGGTGTTGAAGATGAAGGAGGTAAACGACGTCAGAGAGTATGAGGACGAGGACGGCAACAAGACGGCAGCGGGCCTGCTTAGACGCCCTCAGGCAGAAAACAACGATGATGGTGCTGGACATCACATCTCTGCCCAGGGGTGAGCTGCGCCAACAGACCTCGTCATTTTATTTAGTCTGACATGTAGACCTCAGCTTAGAGTGTAAAAATACAAACCCGCCAACTGCAGATTTCACAGTAGTGCTGAGTTGTTTTTTCACCGGCAGCATGTTTGGCAGGAAACCGAACCTATTTGAAGATCTGTAGAACAGTATGTCGGTAGGTTTAAGATGAGAGAAGGCCTGTTGCAGTATTCTGAAAAACCAGAACTGAAGGTCTCCAGCTATGCTAGCAGCTCTGTGAGGCTATACGTGAGCACAGCAGTGCTTTGAGCTAAATGCTTACATCAGCATGCAAACATGCTCAACATGCTGATGTTGAAGAAGTGTGATGTTTACCTATTTTAATGTGTTAGCATGCTAACATTTGCTAACTGGCACAGAACATGGGCACAGCTGAGACTGATGGTAATAATAGCGGCTGGTAGCCCGGCTAATGCATATTTCTCGGTATAGATATGGTATAATAACATGTCCACCCATTAATTAATTAATTAATTAATGCTCTCCCCATGCTGATGATGAATGAAGTGAATTTCATAGCCCACACTACCAGCGTTTGCAGATTTCTATATAACAACTGAATTAGGGCACTTATTTTAAAATGCTAACAAAACAGGTAAAAAAAAAACAAACACAAAAAGGCTCCATACAGCTTGTCAGGTGTGATCCATGTCTCCAGATGTGCGTGACAGCATGCTGAGGGTGTAAATATATATATATATATATAATATATATATATATATATATATATATATATATATATATATATACATACCTCACTTGACTTTCCATTCGCATGGGGTGAGAAGATAATGACGGAATTTTGATTTAGAGTGAACTTACTCTAAAATTGCAAAGACAGCTGCAACTTATTTTGTTGTGCTATTAGGTTTGATACCTCTTAGTCATGGTTTTTCCAACACTGTCACCACAGCTTGAATGCACAAAGTCAAACAAAGTACTTTTTAATGTTTTAAATTCAGTATCTTAATGTTTTGTTCTGGTGAGTTATGGTACTATAGTGAATTGATTTTGTAGTCGGATATTGCAGCTGGTGGACATACAATGTCCTCTGTTAGCAAGTCTGAGCAGTTGTTATATGAATCATGCCTCTATAAGCGGATACTGAGGAGAACATTGAGGGAATTTACAAATAGTTTCTTTTTATCAGTGGAGCTTTAGTATGCAAGAAGCCATTGTATTGCATAATAATGTCCCCCTTGAATATGTTAATGTAGTCAGCTATTTGAAAGCTTTAAACCAGAAACTGCCAACTTGACTAAAACCGATGTTTTTTGTGCTTTTATCTGACGTTATGGATTCATCCATCTTTATCTGAGGCGCTGCTGATTATCATGGCAGCCTTTGACCACTGACTCTCTGGAATACCTTGAAACTGCCAAAGTCCCTATCACTTTTCTATTAGTTTGGAATATTTACAGAAGTTAGCTGACACTGTATAAGCTTTGGTAACTTAAACAGGATCAGAATGTATTCCCTTTGGTACTTTCTCCTCTCCTGAAGGCAGGAGCAGATGCAGAAACAGCAGCTCTCACACTGAGCTTGTGTAACTAGTGGCCCTCACAGGTAGATAGGATCAAAGAGCCTGAGACCATAAGGAGATGTGATTATGTGGCACTCCTTATCTGCCCGGCCTTGAACCCTGCTGATATCCTCTCCGCCTGCTAATGCCTCACATCTGCTGATCACCTCACCTGACATGTGTATTCTCCCCTTTTCAGTCACTCCTTTTCACTCCTGTCCGTGACTCCTTTGCTCTCAGTGTCCTGACTCTCCATTGTCTCTCTTTGCAGGAAGCACGTGCAGAATGGGATCACCAAGGACAAGCATCTATAACAGGCTCTCCGTCGCCACCACCTGGCACTAGGCTACAAGTACAAGCAAGACAAGACGCCCAACTTGGACGGCTCACGCTCAAAAGGTGGCTGAAGGGAAGAGTGTCACAAAAAAGAAAAAGGAAGGAAAATAGCAAGATAGGCCACGATGTGTTTTTATTCATTTTATTTGTTTAGAACATTTCATTTCATCACTGTCGTTTTGTTTTCAGTTTTGTTTTTATTAGAGCACTGTGAATGTTATTTCAGGTGACATTTTGTCTTATTGTTGCTAACTTTACATTTGATAGATTGAGTAGAAAATAAATCAGTTTGAGTGAGAGTTGGAGTGGGATTTTCATGTACAGTAGTACAGGGTGTCATAATCATCAGCATCGCCCTGAACAGCACCGCAGCACCCACACAAAGAAAAGGTGTAGGCAGGTAGACGTTTAGACCTACAGTAACCTTTAGTAAATAATAAGGGTGAGCTGTGTTTGCCGTCAGTGAAATATGTTTTCCTACTAACTTCCTTTCCCCCTTTTACTCCTGCCATCCTCCGTCCATCCTCTCTGACTCCAGACATGAAGAGAAAAGGCTAAAAAGAAAAAAACTTGATTCAAATGGGAAACACTGCGTTGCTGTTTTCAGTATTGCTCTCATGAGAGCCTGCCCCGGCATTGTCTGGTACTGTTTCACCACATGTATTGATTTTCATATCATTGCACAAGTCAGTGGTGGTTACCGCACAGCTCTGGCCCACCCTGCGTCCATTAGTTTGAATTGAGAACCCACATTGGTGTGTGTAGCTATGTTCGTGCGTTCGGTGTTTCAGGATGTGGAGAGTATGGATGTAGCTGAATCTTTTCATTAGAAATCCTTCCTTTCACAACATTTCACCTCTCAGTTTCATTTCTTTTATCTTTTTATCTCTTGTACTTATGATCAACAGATATTGGGAATAGTCACTTGGCATTCTTGTATAGAAAAAGCTTTTTATTATATTTTACGTTTTTTTTTTTGTCTTTGTGTGTCGCAAACATCTGTTGCTGCACTGACATGAAGGCATACAAGCTGATTGCTGGTTTAATGACAGCAAATAGCGAGAATTGATTGACTGGGTTTCAGTTTCATCCTCATGATTTAATTTGTTTACACGATATGAATTTGAATAACATTTTTAAAGCAGTTCGTGGGTGGTGGCGGCTATCAGGTTCACGGATAATTGGAACAATAGCCCAGAACTTGTGTAAAGATAAAAATCAGTATGATAAAAACATGTATGCACACATTATGGTATTCAGGAATGCATGACATCGAATGATTTTGGAGATATGCTATGAAATTGTCTTACAAACAAACATTGAAAAAGAAAATCCTCTCAACATGTAATCATAACCTCTTTATTAATGTCCTAAAAGTGATCTTTTTTTTTTTTTTGGAGCAGTCGTGACCACTGAACATACATAGTGTTGTCCTAGAAATACAAACAAACCAGTGAGTGATAAACGTTCATGTGGCATGAGTTAAAGTCAGACATGTCCTGGAAATCCCACTTAGTGCAAGATTGTTGATGTCATCTGTAATTTGAACACACTGAATTAAGCTACGGTTAAAAGGGACTGGTTTCACTGGATCTCACTGGTTCACTGTGTGTGTTAGTGGGAACAGCTGCTGCACATGTATAAAATAAGGGATGTTTCTAATCTTCCTACCGTCTCGATCAAATTCAAGCTCTTGTTTCGATGAACAGCATGCTTGTGCTGCTGGAGCAGGCCGCAGATGTCGTCTGTCCATAAGAGAAGTTTGTTGTCGTTTATCTGTTTGTCTTCCACATCTCCCTCGTGTACACTTGGGGGAAGTTCAAACAAACCTTTTAATTTTACATTAAACTATCACTATTATTGCTGTAGATCAGGTTATTATTATTGTTGGTTTTTTTTTGGAATTGCTGCTGTTTATTATTTTTCCTCTGAGAGCACTGTTGGTATTCCAGTTGTGTTGTTTTTATTCTGCTGTGTATGAGCTGGCGATTGTCTGCTCAGATCAGATGTTTCCAGGGACCAGGGAGAGTCATTTTGTTCATCTACGTCTTGATTTAGTCTCAGATCTCTTCCTTTTAATCTGAATGCTGGCTCTCACTCATTCGACCGTGGTTGTTATACATCTGTACTGTAAGTAACATGATCTATCAAACATGTTACTGTGTGTTTTATATCAGACATTCAGAGTCCTGTAGCTGACTGGTTTTTACTAGCATGCTGATATAGCAGGAAATGACTTTCAAGGTCTATCCCTGCACAACTTTCAGACTAGATTATCCATAGTTTGCTGATATTTTTGTTGTATGATGACAGATGATGGGAAGGGAAGTTTGTAGTTAACCCACAAAGACCTGTGTTCTGAATAAGTTGTGACTCTTCCCTCAGGTCTGGTATGGTACTGTGTGCTAAAGGTGCACCTTCAAGCTTTCCACCTCTCTCCCACTGTGTCATACTATAAACAGTCCTGTGCTGTGATATGTGAGCGAATAACTACTACTAGGGGTGGACGATATGATGAAATATACAATCATACAATTTGAATTTGCTGTACGGTTTACACCATACTGTGTATCCTTGTAACATCTTTTCGTTTTAGTTATTCGATGAATTGATTATCCCAAAAACAACTGCGGCAACTACCACATGTTCAGCAGATGACCCTCAACTCAATTGATTTATCAGTAAATACATTATACCGCCATGTGTATTATGTTCAATCATGTATCTCAAGAGGATTTCATCCATGTCGCCCATCCCTAACTGGTACCCAGAAGGGACAAAACTAACCGAAAATGGAAGGAAGAACATTTTAAGATTGTCACTTTATTTTTCTTTCTGTATGGATTTGGCTGACTCTTATTTAAACTTTAGATACAACCTATAGTTCAGGTCATATTTGGTTTACGTTGTTGGCTGCATGTGATGCTCAGTTCAGTCAGATAACTCATCAAGAACAAAATGCATGTAAGTGTACAGCCTCAGCTTTGACCTCGTCGCTCCCATTTGCATACACCAAGATCAACACACAGGAGATCAGGGAGTGATGATAAGACGGCGAGGCAGTGTTTGCAAATTCACCAGAAAGATGGCATCAGGAGGCGCTTCACTACTTGATTGCATTCACTTGAAATCAGCTCAGAGAAGATCAGGAGTGACGACAATTTGATGAAGCAGCGCTTGCAAAGTAATAAGCATCAGCATCGATGGGGCCACATTATTACAAAGTCTCCAGTGGGTTTGTGTTGTACTGAGTTTAGTGCGATATGATATTCGGTGTGTAGACTGCACTCGTCACTTCCTGTTATTAAATTCGGCCCCTTACAAATGAGAGGGAGTGACAATAAAATTAGAAGTGCAAACTAATTAGTAAGCACCATTGCTACGGCTGCCTCATTGCAAAAGCTGTGCTGGATTTGTGTTGTGATAGAAGAGAATTACACATTCAGTGTCTAGGCTCCGACTTTGTCACTCCCTGGTTCTGTAACTTGCAATAATCACAAATAAATTTAGGGTGACAAAAGAGGTAATGTTAATAAGCTGAGCAGGGAAAATTTAAAAGGCTGCAGTGGATTTGTGTTGCAGTGTATGGAGAATCACACATTTGGTGTCTAGACTCTGATCTTGTCACTCCCTATATCCATGCATTACAACAACATAGAAATATAGGGAGTGGCGATAAGAAAAGCAGTATTTATAAACTAAGCCGGCTAACCCATTTCAAAGGCTTCACTGTAGTTGTACTGTGACAAGTACAGTATAGGATATAAATGGTGTCTAGGCCGTGACTTTGTCACTCCCCATTTCCATACAGTGTGATCAACAGAATTCGTGGGGTGACGATAGAAGAAGCAGGGATTCTGAAATGAGTAGGAACATTTTAAAGGCTTCACTAGATTTGTGCTGTGTCTAAGTACATTGCAGGATATATTTGGTGTCTATGCTCTGACAGTCACTCCCTGTTTCCATAGATCGTGATCAATACATAGACATTTAGGGAGTGACCATTAAAGAAGCAATTTTATAAACTGAGCAGGAGTATTTCAAGGCTTCACTGGATCTGTAGTGTAACGAGTACAGTATGGGATATATTTGGTGTCTCGGCTTCGACCTTGTCACTTCCTATTTCCATACATTACTGTCAAAAAGGAGAAATCTATGGAGTGACAGGGAAAGTAGCAGTGTTTATAAACTGAGTAGGGCCATTTGTAAAGCATTCACTAGCATGTACTGTAATGACTTACTGTGCAGGTCAGTTTGACGTCTAGGCTCTGACCCTGTCACTCCTCATTCACATACATTAAAAGTGGTCAAACAAGATCAGGGAGTGGCAGTGAGATGAGCATTGACAGGACCACTGTGTTTCTGAGGCTGTGTATGAAATTGCTCTGTACTGAACATGACTTCTGAGTTGTCTCCCTGAACTGACTCGCAGGCTTTGCTCCATCATGACACAAAGTATCTTCACGAATGGTTTGATTGTGCCAAAATGTCCACCCAGTTAATGAGTGGGTGTTTGTGGGAGTTGGTGATGAGTGAAGAGAAGGACGGGCAGAAAAGCCCAGCAGGTATTTCTTATAAATTGCACTGTAATTTATTAGTATTATTTTTATTGTTCATTAGTAGATCAAAATTAGAAAAGCGAAGGGAGAATTGGGGAATTTTTTATGACTTTGTGGAAAGAATTAGTAACTAAAACTCATATTAATTCAAAGTGTATTTTAATGATACATGTTTTTTGGACCATTAATACATGCTGTAAGCGATACAAATTGCCCCATTTTTTTTCAAAGTGAATTTGGCAACTTGATAAAGACACATACTTGCTCTTTTGTAATGCAATTTTAATACCATTCAGCCAATGTTATTGTTTCATTTTTTTCCCATAAAATAAAACATGTTCAGTAAACAAGAGACGTTTTCCGTGTGATTACTTTTAATTTAATCTTCATTTAATCACAACTGATATCATTTTCATTGCAAAGATCAAGTGTTGTGGATGAAGTGAAACAGAGTTCAGACCAGAGGAGAGTTCATTTCAGTGCACAAATGAAAACTGACTGCTTCAATAAATTAAAAATTCATATGTACCACACAGTATTTCCCTCGTGTTGGTAAATAAAAAAAGTCCCGCCATTGTTAGCATGGCGGCGGAGCTTGGGGAGTGGTCAGGAGTCATGCAGTAACACATGGAAAATACAAAAAAGTCAAATAAACACCATTCACCCACAACAAGGCAAGACCAGGGCAGAGAGAAGGTCAAGGTCAAGGAAACATTGCAGTATTACCTTTACACACATGGAATTAATATCCTAGGTGTGTTTAATATATTTAGCCCCTTTAATCCAACACCCTTTGTTATTGCCCATTTTAAAGACATCCAGTGTATAAATACCGCAGTGCTGGCTTGACCCGCAATCTCAACAAGGCTTTAAAAGTCTGATTAAGTCAATCACATTATTGCTACAGTCAGCAAAAGGTCAAATTCAGCACATGTTTTCTACTGATAAAAAGGAGTAAAGGGGGAAGCTTTATCTCGCCACCATGTGTTGTACGTTGTACTCGAACATACTTAACACATGTGCTCTGATTAGACAAAAAACATGTTTGTTGCATGTGACCTTTTTAAACGCAAGCTTTGAGATACTTCACCAGCATGACCTTTTTTTTTTTTTCCATCAATTTAGGATTTAAAAAAAAAGACTTGAGTGTTAAAAATAAGACACACCAGGTCACACAGCAACAGGAATCAAAACTCGACTACAGAAAAACATAATACACAAAGCGAGAAGGAAAAAGATGGAATCTGCTTTAAATTTCTATAACCATTATATAATAAGTGGGAGGAAAGGGGGAAGATTAGTACATACAATAATTATTTGGCAAGGATTTGAATGTTTCTTTTAACAGTTTCGCTACCAAGGCAATGGAATCAGGATTATCTAAACACTACTTCACATTTTAGACAACTCGTCTTATTCGTAAACGATGTTTGTGTCAGGAGTCTTTTCACTGAACGTTCAAAGAATAGGTTTACATTTTTTGCCAAGTCTGTCTCATCACAGTAATCACGTGCCCGTATGTGCAGTGAAAGTTATTGGTCACCGATTATAAATTGTCTCTTTACCGACTACACAACACAACTACACTAATAGTATTGGGCTAAAAATGGCAAATAGACAGAATGTCAATGGTCAAATATTTTGATAATCAATTAGTCAGACACTTTGTGGACCCAGTGTTTTTTTCTTTTTTTTTTTAAAGTGATTTGTTACCTTTCATATTTATTTACCTTTAGGTCAAAAAATGCAATTTGAATGCCAACATTTTCCATTTTCTGACATTTTCTAGTTAAAGCAATGGATCAACTAATCAAAAAAACTGAACGACAGATCATTTAATGATGAAAATAATCTTCAGTCGCAGCCCAAAGGAGATGGAAGAAAACTGTTGTAATCTGAAGTTCATCTGAAGCTAAAATTAGGCTTAAGCGTCAGCCATATGGGCATCTTTAATTACCCTTTTTAATGCATCTTCAGCTAAATATCAGGTGTTTTTGGAGGTGTGTGGAGAAAAAGGATAATTACAGTGACCAACAATTTAACACTTTCATGGGAACGAGTGTTACATTAAGGCCGCCGGAAAAAAATGTGAACGAATCCCTTTAACAGTAAGTTTGGTGAACACATCTCTCGATTTAAGAAATTCTGGGCTAAACTCTGTGTGGTCAGTTTCTCCCTGTAGCTGCCTGAGACAACACATGACGTCAGTTTGGCAGAATGATCACTCGAACGGTATATACTGAGAGGAGGAATGAGGAGCGATCAGTGGTACAGCAACACCACAAACTCTCACTTAATCGTATGTAGATCTCAGAGGTGCAGACAAATGCTTTATATCCTTCACAAGAATCAAATAACTATCAAATATTTGGGATTATCGTACATGAATGACAAGACATCTGTGTTTGTGAAGACAGGGAGAGTGAAAAATGATTCCTGATTATTCTGGTCCGTGAGACCAAATGGATAAAGTTGGCAGCAGGACAGGATCTGACATCATAGTTTGTGGATCAGGATGAAGGAAACGGAAGTGATTCTGCTGGTTTGATAACCATCATGAGAACAGCAGCTCGGCCCAGCTTCTGTGTTCTTACTGGCTAAAGTTTCTTGATTTTAGGAGAGAAGAGTAAGATCGGGGGGGAAAAAGGTGTTGTACGGCTTAATGGGTCTTCGTCTTGGGCTGGGTGATTCTACGGACAACACTGTACAGGACTCCAAAGTTCTGTAAAAAAGTCCACAAGAGAAGAATCGGTGATCATTTCATGGTTCCAGACAACATCTGCACACTCACTTTCTCCATCATTAATATGATTCATTCTTTAGTTCTCTCACAGGCGCCCTCAGTGATCGATTTTAGAACTCACTGCTGTAGATTAACAACCATTGTGCTGCTGTGCATTAGTTTAACTGCTTATTGCTCATATCTGTACCAGGTAGTCGCTAATTGTGTCTGCCTGTCATGTGGTGCTTAGTGCACAGTTTTAGAGCTTGTTTTTAGCAGAAAACCACTTCCTGCTGCAGTCAAAATAGACGCAATGAGAGCCGTGAGAGTTAATTCAGGGACCGAACAGTTAAACAACAAAAAGAAACTCAATGTAAAGCTTTGTACATCTGAGTGGAGCTGCTAATATGGGTTTGTAAAACATTGGTTATAGCCTTTTGATAAAGTGCACAATGTAGTTTTGGGAAATACATTTTAATCAGAACAGAAAGCTCTAAACACATTAAATAAACATTCATTTTCATGACAAACAACACTCAAACAGTGTTCTGGGGACCTTATTTTCCTCTGAGAGCACCTTTTTTTTCCACTTATGGAAACAATAACTAATTCTGAATGATTGTATTATTACCTCATTAACATTGCAAATATTTAGATTCTGAGTTTGAATTTTGTTTTCCAAATCTACATTGTTCCCCTTTAAAGAAGTAATACTGACCAATTGCATATATGTCTTTTATGGGATGTGGTGCATGTGTGAAAGTGTTGACAGATGACTGCATGAACACAGTGACTCACCTGAATGGCCAGATACATCATCCCCAAGTAGGCTGCGATGCAGACGGCCAGCAACAAGTCAAAAATAGCAGGCTTTACTCTGAGAATCATCAGTGTGAAACAGAGAGAAATACAAAGGAGAAAAGTCATTATTCAAGGAAGAACACAGTCAAAATGTATCTTTTGTGATTACATATTTTACTAGTAAAGTGTGAAAAAAGTTAACTCAAGAGTTACTGAAAGTAGATGAGATGGCCGTACACCTTTACAGACAGCTGTTCTACAAAGCTACAGTTGATGAGTATGAAGTGCTCTGAAGCGTCTCAGAGGAGCTCATTAAACGCACCTGTAGGCATTCATTGTCTGCTTCAGCTGGTCGTAGAATACAAACTCTGGATCCCTGATGACAAGAGATAAAAACGGTTTTTACCATCACATGAAGAATGAAAGTAAAAAGATGACCGTGTACAATAATATACATTAGATCTGTTTTTTCTGGAAATGTACTGATCAGGAAATCACTCTCCTGCATGTAAATCAAACTATAAATAAAGATCTATAGTTCAAATAAAAATAAAAAAACTGCATGGATTTCCTTTTCTGTCTGTCTCCAATGTTGTCTTTACCTTTTGTCAGCTTTGACGTAGTGTCTCTTGACATCCTTGAGGTAGTGTCCGAGATGATACTCCAGAGTGGACACCACGCTGCTGTCTTTGTCCACCAGCTGAGCGGCTCGGGGCTGCGCTGTGAGCCAGTCTACCACTGCTGATAACTGGTCCTCCTGAACCTGCTGACGAGAAGAGGGAACTGTATCATGACAGAGGTGTGCAGTGCAGCAGGAGCGCACCGACGTCAGAGGCCATAAAGCTACACACAAAATAGCCACCAGAGTCTGACAGGCTCCAGAAAAACTGTGACCTATTGAGGAGTCGCGTTTCTTTTTATGTAATTGTTTGTTTATGTGATTGTTTGATGGTATTGATTGTGATGAATTTCCTTATTCTAAAGAGTCCTTGTAAGAAAGCACCTCATTAAGAACCACTGCATGTGTAATAAGCAGCTCTACTCCGATTGCCTGGCAGCTCACCACAGCCTTCATACACTTATACATGAGCTGCTCCTTTGGTTTTATGTGCCCAAATGAAGACTGAGTTGAAATGCTACAGCACAACGCCTTAGTTTCTTGAAGGCTTTTTATTTTTTGCAAAGCAGTTACTTGGTGCTCTTTAATCATGATTTATTGATCACAAAGCAGAGCACAAGTCTGACCTCTCTCTTCTTTGGTTTCATGTCCTTGGATCCAAAGAGCACCTAGTTTTTGATACCTACATTCATAAAAAGCACTCCTTAGACTATCCACCAGCGTTCTCCTCTTTTTTATAAGGCAAAATCTGTTTTGCAGAAGCCCTGTGGCAAGTGGGAACTTGAGTGACTCAAGAACAAAACGCTAATTCCAAGAAGGCGAGGTGAACCACTATCCACGTTCTGAAAATTCTCCATGCAAGTTCTATACATAACCTGCTAACATACAATGTATAAACCTTTTGTTAAGAGTTCATGGAGAAAATAAGACTCCCCAGGAAGAAAACCTGAATGCATTTGGTCCTATTTTGAACACAGTGTAAAGGTGTATTACAACCTCTTGAGGCTGAAATTAGTATTGTCAAAAACAAAAAAGAAGGACATTTCTTAAAGTGTTCTTAAGTCATAAACCCAGGAGAGAAAATCATTTTGAACACGGATCCAAAAAAAAAAAAAATCCCTGACCTTCCTCTCAGGGCTTCTGGTAACGTTTAGTTTTTTAGTCGCAGAGAAATTTTACTAAATAAAATTCAAGTAGTCAGAATATTGATACAAATTCTGTCCTGATAAAAACAGCAAAAACAGGGGCCAATTGTTGCCACTATGTTCGGGTTAGCATCAACTTACCAATGTGCCCTCATTAGAACTTCATTTGTCATTCGTCATAAATACTGTACCACGTGAGTCAGTGTGTTTTTCAGCCATACAAAATACATGTATTAATTTAAATAAGGCAACAGTTTCAGAGAAATACTGAGCTCACTTTTTGATTTAGTAAAAGCCGTTTGAAGACAGAGCATTAAAAACAGTATCTCTGCTATTAATCTTAAAGGTCCCATATTATACTGTTTTTCATCAATTTCACACAGCTGTCAGAGGTCCAACAACACTGTATTCGATATGCATTGCTCCAAACCCATCCGTGGTCCTGAATTTCAGCTGTCTAAAAGTCGCTCAAGTGAGCTCTATTGAGAGCAGGCTGTTTCTGTACCTGCACCTTTAAGTGCTAATGAGCTCCATCTGTCAACACCTGCCATGCCTGCTACATGCCCCGCGCATGCTAGTGGTAGCATGCGCTAATGTAATGCGCTATGGCTCGCGGAGATGCTGTCGTTCAACCAAACCAGCTTGGCCCAGAATCGGACCCAGAAGGAGAGGCTCCTGAAGAAATACAGACTCTGCGGCTGCAGCTGGACTGTTAGTGTGTCTGAATATTGTTAGTTTGTTCTATGTGTTGTTACAGTAACTACCATGTAGCTAATGGCTAACAGCTAGTGAAAGCTGTGTTTGTCTCCAACACTGCTATCTTACCGCTGGACACACCGAACTTGACCTCGGGGATGAACGCCCCCCCTTTCGGATATCTCCTATAACCGTGCACAGGAGGCCTGTCTATGAAAATTACTCCTTTCGTTACGTAGCGAAAGGAGCTGAATCTGAACAGCCTGTAGGAGTGCCCTTTTACCAGTGGGTGGGCTGCAGAGACCATTGCTTGTTTTCCTCAGTCTGGGAGTTGGCAGGCTCAGGGAGGACCAGTTTATATATGTAGAGACCAGAAAAAATGTGTTTTTCATAATATGGGACCTTTAATATTTCGGTAGTTTAGTGACATGATTAGATTTGAACTGATGGTAGTCATTCATTTCTGCAACTGTGCGTTTAGCCTGCATCACAGAGGAGGTTTTAATGGGCCATCAGACTCAAGATTAAGAGCAGTTGAGTTAAAGTGACTCACCATTTGCTCAGTGAAGATCTGCAGGTCTCCAGGAGCACCCTGGGTAGAGCAGGAACAACAACAATGTCACATCATAGGCATAAAGCAGACATAGTGTCTAGTGTCAATACATTTTCTCCAACTGTGCGTTTACCTTTTCAGTGAGGTTATAAATGACTCTGGCCAGTGCTTCTGCTACCACCTTGGTGTTCCTGCCGAGTTTCTTAACATCTACATGAGGCCTGTAAGACATAAACACAAGTGTGCAGACAGTCAGAGACAAAAACTGCAAAAACATCAGGAGAGAAACCAGAAGCCCTGAGCAACACGGGTAGAAAGGAGAAACCGACAACACAGCCTCTGTTTTCCACACAGGTGGGCTGAAATGCAGGAGAATAGAAGACTGTGCACATATCACATCAACTGACAGGTCAAATGTGAAACTGTAACACAGAGGAGATAAATGGTTTACTAACAGACAGGCAGTGAGAGGAGATGGATGGCTAGAGGAGCGGTATGAGATCAAGAAGAGTGGAAAAGAGGGGAGAGGGTGTTACTGCCTCACTCACACTCAGGGGGGATCAAATCCGAGACCTCACAAGCTCACTCCACATCTGACAAAGGGCATAAATACAGTCATGAATAATGCAAACTAGGCTCCGATCAAGGTGTACCCAGGGATTTAACGTGACGTGAAGGAGCAAAGTGGGTCAGAGGAGGAGTGGAGGAGTGGAGGAAATGGGTCTATCAAAACACTGACGACATGAATGGATATGACCGGTAGCTACAATGGAAACTCTTTTCTTTTGGTGATTCAGAGACTTGCAGTAATGAACCCACCCAGCAGGGGGCTCTCCCGCTCCGTGGCGAGAGGAGGGGGACACTGACCGCACGTCCATGATGCTGGAGCGCTGTGCCAGGCGGTGGGAGGGCAGGTGGGACAATGTGAAGGCCGGCAGCCGGCGGATCCCGAAGCGCTCGTGCTCCCAGGCCAGCATGTCATCTGCCAGGTTGATTTTCTTGTGGACCATTGAGAACTTGACCTCTGGGTACTGACTCGCAACTACCTGAGAGAAAATGACAGGGACATATGATCTTGGATTAAGAGTGAAAGTAGTGAAAAATCTTTTCAAACTGTTGATATGAGAAAAAGCTTGTAGAGAACTCAGAAAAGAAAAAGGTGAAGGCTCGAGGGCATCTCAAAAACCTGATCTGACACGCACATATTTCTCAATACTAGAAATCTGTGCACATGGTAGGTATTCATAAGGAAGATCTTCAAGTTAGAGCACCCAAGTAAAGCTCTAGATCACAACCCACATGATGCAACTTTCTGAACAAAGAAAAATGCTGTTGTGTTTCAGGAATATCTGTAACATTAAAGGGAGAAAAGGCAGATTTACACTGCCATTTACATTTCTACACAAATAATGAGACTATTGAAAGAACCCTATGCATTTGTTCCATCTTGTTTTGTCATGGTTTGTAGTGAAAGATTCAGTAACTTCAGGGGATCTTACCATCTCCAGCTCCTTGAGCAGAGAATACTGTGGAGATCCCTCTTTGGGAGGTTTGGACACATGGAGGTGAAGAGAGTCTCCATTTCCCAGAGTGTCCAGACACAACACGAAGGCTACGTTGTCCTGCAGCAGACTGGAGTCTATGGAGAAAGGGAGGGAAAGGTGAGATGAAAAGGAGAGGTTCATGATGAATTATTAAAAAAAAAAAAAAAAAAAGAAGGTAAGAAAAAAGGACACATAGCAGGTTTAAACACGCATCCAAATATACATAGAGCATACCATAACAGTCTGTATTTGATTTGTTGTGTATTCTAATATATCTATTTAGTTATTTTTACTTTTAAAGGGGCTCTGTGGAACTTCTGTGTTGTGCCTGAAGCCGGCTTTAGTTTATGTTAGTAGCCTACTTTTCTAAGCTAACTTTAGCAACTATCGCTCTCTATTAGTGGAGCAGAGAGCAACAATAAGACGAGGCACTCCAGAATGTGAATAAAGTCATATCCTTTTGGACTATCATGGAAAATCCTTTACAAAGAAATCCACAGTCCAGCAGCATTACACAACTTAAACTAATCATCTACAGTCTTGTACAGGTAACCGAGAGAGACGAGGAAAGTCTTATTTGTCACATCATGTTTCAATCTGCTCACATATGGCTGATAAACAAGTGAATAATACATGTAAATACATAATAATAATAGTAATTACATAGAGCCCCTCTAAGAAAGATTTTCAAATAAATTGGTCTCAACTTAAACTGAATATTGTATAACAAATCAAAATAAAATCATCGCTCAAACATTGTATATCAAATTAAAGCCACAAATCTACAAGGTTCGGATAATTTTTCATTTATTTTGATACCTTGAATGACCAATTTTCAGAAAAAAAAGGAGTTATACCTCTGTGTTGGTCTAGTCTTCAGTCTGTAAGTCTGTATTACCATAGGTGTAGCTCTCTTTGAACAAGGTGTACTGTATAATGTTCATCCATTTGGTAAACTGGCTTGATTTTGTTTTGTTTTGTTTGTTAAGAAGGGGTGGTTGTGGGTTGGGTGCAGATTTGCTTTGTTACGTCATACCCGTATGGTCCAGATTGTCCTCCAGCCAACGTTTGGTGCCCTGGTAGTTAAACTTCCCCCCACCGGATACAAAGAACAGCAGGTTGTACCTGAAAACACAACAACACTGCGTCAAACCTACGAGGGAGATCACCTGATGAAGATGGATATGTGATACCAAGATGCATAAAAAGACTAGTGTTATTAATGGACGAATCAAATGAGAAGCCACTTTAAAACCTGCACACATGACATTGAGAAGTTACAGTAAAGTCCATTACTCCACTTTTCCCACTTTGTTTAAGAAGCAAGTCATTCCACTCAGCTACTATCAAGTACATTTAGACATAAGAATGAGCCTATACTATATTACTGAACGCTTTTAAGTGTTTAACACAGTCGGATGTGATTCTTCCTGCTAGCAGAGTGCACAGATAATGTTCAATATAGTTTCTCGGGAAGCATTTGGAGAATGACACCAACTACAATAAATGTGATAGACATAAAAAAATAAGACTTTATCTGATGTTCAGACGAACCACTCAGGTCAGCAATCAATAGTTCTTTTAGATTTCATCACATATAAAGCATAAGGCATACAGTGATTTTGCAGCGTAGAGCTTCACTGAGGCGTTGCCATCGACGTCACTGTGCAAAATAACTGGATATAGTGCTTTTCCTCTGATGCAGCTAAAGATGCTCAAACTGATCGGCAGCTATTTGAAGCTCATAAATGATCCAGTCTTAATGTGAGTGCTGGCATCATTACTTACCCAGCATGTGTCCTCTTGTAGGTGTAAAGTTTCGAGAAGAGACGAGCCAGCTCTAGTAACATGGACACTCCACTACCGTTTGAGTCTGCGCCATACGACAGCCACTGCACACAACACACACACACACAGTCATATTACTTTCCCTGCATGATCTCTTTTTATTGACAGTTGTGTTGCCCGTTTCTGTATAAAGTTTTTAAACTCAAACTAATCAACCTGGAGACTAAAATAAGGTGTCAAATCCTACACATACTTGCAGACACAATATTTCTTCAGCTGCTAAATTTCCTGTATGTTTTGAAAGAGTCTGGGTTTATTTGTAGGAGAAAAGAAGCAGCAAACATACTGGAGCAACACCGAAGGAGTCGTAATGAGCAACCACGACAATAGTAGGCAGATCCTCTCCTCCAACTCCAGCCAGACGGCCCTGGTGACAAAAAAAAAACCAGAACAGAGCCGTTGGATAAATTAAATCAAACAGTGTATCTAAAACATTAGACTCAGCTTTTAAACTTGAGGCTGGCAGCTTGACAGCGCAGAGCTGCAGTGGGTTACAGTCACAGTCGACCTCCTGACCACATATCGCTGTGAAAAACATCACTCCGTCTTCTAATCCCCTCTGCAGTGTGACTAAGCCACTTTTTCCTTCTGGTTTTAAAACAAAGCTTAGATAAAAAAGTCCTGAACTAACTCTTCACGCCTGCTTTGTTTTGCATCCTTTCTGACTCAAATTGTTTTGATCTAAATTTATCATCAACAACGATCAAAGCTGTCCGAATCCTTTCATAAACCCTCACAAAAAAAACAAAGAAAAGAAACACAGCATGAGGGATCATCAATTCCTGTCAAGACCAAATAAAACCGGTTGAAGAATGATCGACTGAGCATAAATAATCTCCTTGTTGAGGCTGGAAGACTCTTTTGTTGCCATAATTTAAATACAAATTTGACCTTCAGAGTGTAGGAAAAAAAGCTTAGCACTGAGCACTGTAAGTACCGTCAGGCCACCAGGCTTGATAGTCTGTGTAAATCCATCTAGATTTGAAAATTCTCAGCTTTCAGTAAGATGTTTTTTTTGTTGTTGCAGGATTTGTGGCCACCCACTTGCAGAGAACAAACAACACCTCCCTCACCTGATAACACAAGGCTGATGGTTATACTTTCAGGTTCCGGAAGAATCGACCAAACAAGTTGATACTCGATCATCTGAAGACTGAGCTCATTTGTGAAACACTTTTTGTAAACAAAGCCTACCCAAAATGTTTATGGTAAATAATAAAAGGGTATATTACCTGGGCTAAAAGCCACAAAACAAGATTACAAGTTCAGTTATCAATGCCTCAGTTTACATTGCTTGCTTTGGCAACAGGTAGAAACCAGTGTGAGAAGCTGGATCTAGCACTGAGAAAAGACTGAGACAGAGGAAAAACCAACAGTCCTAACCATCAAGCCACTTTCCTGCCTGATGTTACCGTAATATCACCCCACAAAGCAATGTCTCCTTCTTCAGAGGGTATTTCTGTGTATAGGAAACTGTGACTATATTCTCTGTTTCCTTTTCAAGTTAGTTCTTACAAAAAGCCTTAAAAGTCAACATAATTAGGACAAATAATTATATAATAGGACTAATGAGATTACATTATTGGCAAAAACTGACACTTTTGAAAGCCTTTCTAATAATACTAATAACTGAATATTTGCAGCAGTGTGTTTAAAGCTTGCAGTAATCTTCAGATAATGACTCAGTCTCTTACCTCTAAACTGGTGATGGCCCAGTCACTGATGGCTTTACTCTGCGCTCCACTAGTGACCATCTGGAAGCCGTTGGCTGTGGCTGTATGCAGCAGAACTACAGAAAAGAAAAAAAAAAGGAAACACGCAAGCAGAATTTTTATATTTATTTCCCACCATACATGTGCTTTCTTTTCTATATGTCAAGTGTATAGGGGATAACTCTTTACCTTCAGCTGCCGATAAGGATCCCTGTGAGGACGAGGAAGTCAGAGTTTGGGTATAGATGGACAGCAGCTCATCGTCCTCCATGGCGAAGTAGACGGGGACGATGGTCTCAGTGGCCAGCATCTCTGGCTCCAGCTCCATGAACTGCTACACACGATGAAAAGAGGGAAACAGTGTGTTCAGCAAGCCATTTCACACATCGTGGGAAGCCTAATTTGATTTCTTCAACACTGCAAGTTCAGGATTGCTAATGTTTTGAGAGGAATGAAGGTGATAAAGGATTGCAAAGTGGCAAATTGAAGATAAACTGCAAATGAATGAACAGCGGTTCTCTGGAATCCTGACTAAAAAATCTGTCTCTACAATAATTCACCATAATGGGAAATTAGTTATGTAACTAAATGAGTAACTCATCATTTGCCAAGTACTTCCGTTTTCCAGAAAGACATGATTCCACTCATAAAGCTGGAAGACCAAGTACTCAGAACCCATTCAGTGTGCTTTAGTGAGATAATATCTATTGGAAAATCACTTCACTTGCAACTCAAAAACAGAATTACTAGCTGAATGTCTTCTGACTGTCACAGTTCTCTCCTGAAGCTTAAATAAATACATAATAGGGAGATGATGACGCTGTCAAACAAACTATGGGCAGGAACACTCAGGTTGAGGTACCTTTGAGCAAGACACCTAACGCAAACATATTCAACCACAAACAGTTAAGATTCTGGCTGAATCCTGACTTGCACCATGCGTAAAAACTGTGTGGATTTTTTCTTCCTCTTGTGCTGTATATCTGTAGATCACATCTTCAGATACATGATGCATCACCAGAACAAGACAATGATCTGCAGCATTGTGTTATTATTACCTGCACTATGTCCTGAGGCACAGCAGACATGTTCTTGGGCAGGATGATGACCACAGCCCCGGCCGACTGGCGCAGGGCTTTCTGATACTCTTCATAGGAGAAGTCTGCCAGCCGCATGATTACACAGCGACGACTTAGTACCTCTGCCTCCACAGTACGAGCCTCTGTGTTCAGGATGGCATTCCTGGTACCTGAGGGTACAAAGACGCTTTCATCAATAATCATGATACAATAACTTCTGTCTTTGTGTCAAAAGGAAACAGCAGGGATAATCCAGCTATTGGAGCACAGTTGAATCAATTGCTTCTACAGTGACAAATTGACACTGAGAGGAAAAAAAAATAAAAATAAAAAATAAAAAACCGACAAATGAGCTAGTTTGGTTAATCTCTTTATCAAGTCTGGTATCTTTTACTAATTTACATCAACCTTGACACGGTTATAGTCATGATCTTAGCTTCTTTTTACTAGCATCCTTCTTCTTTTCCTCAGCAAAACATTGCTTCACTGTTCCTAGAGCTAGGGGGTTAAATCCTAACTTACTCACAAAGACAAGCCATTTAAAAAGCCCATAAACCAATCCGTCCATTCATCATTTTATCATTGTAAAAACTGTTACGAGGAGGGAACATTTCTGACAGCCTGCGTTTTCTGTGTGTCCCGTTTAATATCTCTAGAAATGCTGCTAATGTAATGAGGTATTAATATCGGTTAAAAAAATAGCATGGGAACGCATTATGAAATTGATATACACTTAAGAATGACGCTCAGGGTTAATTTAAAGGGTTCTAATCTTGATTAGCTTCTAGGAAATGAGCTAGCTTGATGCTGCCTGCTAGCAAAGCTGAGCTACATTAGCAGCTAGCTAGCAAGCTAGTGCTACCCTGCATGCTGTCATTGAATGTTACTTCGGGTAAGTTAACGTTTGCCGGGGACGACAACACTGCTAACCCGGGTTAGCTTTAATTGCCGGTCTCTTTTCTGCTGATGTGGTGATGCTTGCATTTATTCCGTTGAGATACAATAGAGAAACAACTAACTTACCGTACGGCTGTCCCTGCAGGTCGTACTGCTGCATGCGGTACACCGTGAACTCATGTGCCGCCTCGGCCGGGAGTGGTGACACCAGGATCAGCACCGCGGGGATAAACACAATGAAGGTGAGGGGAAACGATGATTTAAACATGTTATCAAACACTTCACTAGCCTCCTCAAACATCGTGGCGATTGTATTCAGCACACAGCTACGGATAGAAGAGTATTTTCAGCTGTCACGGCTCCCAGCAACTGACAGACAGGGACCCAGATTAGCTAGCCAGCTAATCGCAAACCACAACCAGAGTAACTGACAAATGATTCTGATCAGGCAAGCAGCTGGACGACCAGTAACTCCGGACTGGGGTTGCGACGAATACAACAATATGGCCCGTTTACTAAAATATAGCAATGCAGTGTATTGCTCAACGAAAGGTAAGTGTTTATTCAAAATAGTAATCTGATAATCACACAGTTCAGACCGAGTTGAATCACCGGTCCTACAGGAATCTTCGAGGACAGCTATAATTGAAAAGCCATTCATTATTAATACATGAGGTGGCGCTGCACACCATAGAAATGAACCGTAACAGAAGTGCAGCCAAAACACACACACACACACATACATATACATATATATATATATATATATATATATATATATATATATATATATATATATATATATATATATATGTATATGTATATGTATATATATAATTTTCATTTCAAGACACACAAGATCTTTTTCTGATGCAATCTCAATTAAAAATGACCCCACTGTGCCCAATGGTAGGGAGGAACACAAAATAATAATGCAGAATAGTTTTTTTTTGCAGCAACCATGTACAAAATCATTCATCTCCAACAGCGGAGAATATGTTTTTTAACCAAATTAGGTAGATTAAATTGCTTTCTATCTCGGTCTCTGTGATGTTTTGCAATCTCTTGACATATGTCAGGTATTTATATTTATAAAAAAACAAACATTTTTTTTCTCTTGCTGTAGAAGTCAAATATTATGATGACTCATCTATCACTCAGGAGCATAAGGATAAACTCATCCCATGAAATGAAATGTCTTTGTCTTGTCTCTGTCTTGTCTCTGTCTTTGACTTCTACAGCAACTAATTCTGTGTTGATGAAGTAAAAAGGCTTTAAAAATTGAAAATCTGTCCTGATTTGTTCTCGAGAAATTGATGGGAAGAGCTGAAAATCATATTCTCTGTCTTTTTCCTTTACTCCCTCTTTTCCCCTCCCTCCCTCCTTGTCTCTCTCTCCCAGGGCTGCTCTGCTAAGTGGCAGATTAATGCTGATATGATGTCCTGCCATCCCACTTAATGGACCTTGGCGTCATTATTTCCTGTTGTATGAGTAATCCATGCCCAAGCTGGTGAGAGGGCGGGCAGAAAACAAACCACAAAACCAATATGGACATTGAAACTCGTTGTAATGATTCGACATTATTGAGAAATGATCATTGGGTAGTCTGCTGACAAAGAAAACACACTGCTCCGCATGGAGACGAGCATAGACAAGAACAATTGTCTCGAGAGGAAAATAATGTTCTTGTATGGACGTCGCATGAGAGGGGCACCAACACTCGTGTCACATG
Organism: Diplodus puntazzo; assembly: GCA_963678695.2. Classification (NCBI taxonomy): domain Eukaryota; kingdom Metazoa; phylum Chordata; class Actinopteri; order Spariformes; family Sparidae; genus Diplodus; species Diplodus puntazzo. Next base: position 15,557,991 of record OZ023163.1, read on the forward strand.
AGTCGGATTTCTCCAAATTCATAACATCCTGCAATCACAAGATCATCCGACACAAAAATTCACAAGGTCGCATTGATGTTGCCTGAAACAAACGTGGTTTTTTTTACACATGACTGTGTGCACACTACAGTGAAGTACCACACACACACATACACACACAATGCATGAGCTGTTCAGTGTCCTCATTTCTTTCCAGTGCTCCTGGGAATGTCCTGAATCAGACCAGCCTTTGCTCCCGACCCCCGGCCACAGAAAAACACTTTCTCTGTGCGACCACACAAAAGGTGCAGTCAGTGTGTGAGTGGGTAAGTACCACGGATTAACGAGAGATTAGCTACCTAGCAGTAAGTAAGCAATTTCTGTGTAGAATGCCTATGTAAGTGGCCTCCCCCTGCAGTTTGTTGCCCCTTCCCATTCTCAGAGGATGCTGTCATTTTCTCACCACACTGGCAGGTTGCTCAAACACTCGCAACACTGCAGTGTTTAAACCGCTCAACGTCAAGGTCACAATCGCAAAATACCAGAGATATACTGTAAGAGGGAGTGCCTTCTGTAATGGGAACTTTGCTCGAGTCTCCACACAGACACCACCAATCAACACACAATGGTGGTCTTTTTAACCAAGACCTATGGAGCAAGTCTTCTGAGTCATTCACTCCTTAAAACACCACCCGCAATAATCCCGTTGTTAATGAGCAGAAGCTTGGAAAACAACAAGGTCCTGCTTGATGGAGAGACAAAATCTACAGATATCTACCCGATATCTGTGGAAAATCTATGACAAAGTATTTAGATCCTTTACTCAAGTAAAAGTAATCCAAAACGCAATATGCATCTGTTACAAGTAAAACTCCTGCATTCAGTAGTGTGTTATAGAATCATCTAAATGTACTTAAAGGCATATTATGTAACATATCTGTAACAAAATGTCTAAAAATGACCAGACTGTTGTTAAATATCTTGTTGAGTTGTGTATACACATCATCCGAGTGTTTCCAACAATGTTCAAACCCTGAAAAACTGTGATTAACCCAAGGTAATGGTGCGTTTCATGTGGTCGCCTTTCGGGGAAACATCAGATGGTACGTTAGCGGGTGAGGAAGGATGTTGGTGAACATGAGTAAACACAATGTGAATCAAGCTTTGAAACATTACCTTGTCTGTAAACAATTCTGCCTGAGCCACGTCAGTTAGATTTTCATCATCGATAACGGTTGTTTAATATAGGAGACTCCCGTGATCACACGCTACTTTACTGCATCACAAAACATCTTTGTTTGACTGAGACGCCATGCGGCAGATATACACACTGTGCTTTTGCTTCTATAATTTTTATATTGTTAAATGTTAGACAATTATTTTGTTATTACATTACATGTATTCATGTATAAGCAGCATTTTATTTGATAGCCAGCAAAAGTGGAGCAAATTTTAACTACTGTGATCATATGAAAAGAAATGTATCATATTTGTAAGCCCTTTTCTGTACATAATATCACAAAGTTGGTGAGGTAAATCAAATTTAATGGAGCTGTAGTGGTTTGTGGACGGTTGCTAGTGATTCAATAAGAAAAATGCAAGATACAAGATAGTTATTTGTGACTGAAACTTGTATATTCAGTCTGATGGTTTGGACTGGTCGTTGTCTCACCTTGACCTGGCACTGATGGATATGATGTATGTATTGAGATGATGGCTGCCTCTCAATATTATATATGACCATCCTTCCCCTCTCCTCTCCTGCTGATTTACAGTGATTTGTGGCCATGGGTCTGCTGGAGGCAATATCTCCACGGCTTTCTTTACGTATCAGCAATTGATTTACCAATCATTTTCATTATGGCCGGTGGAAATAAGACAAAGGGAAAGGGAGATCATAGTGTATGACAGCTGAGCTGCAGCCACTGAGACCGTGAGCCTATTTGGTTGCGCGGGGCAACAGTCAGATAATGGATGACGAGGCCTCTTGGAGCCAGCCGTTCCATTAGGTTTTGTTAATGCGGTCAGAGGAGGTTGGCGTGGCTCATCCGCCTTCATATCCACTTTCAGAGACACTCACTCATGCTGGCCGGTGGATCTCTCTCTCTCTCTCTCATTTGCTCGCTCCATTGTCTTGCTTTCTACTCTGAACTTCCTCTTACAGTACATCCTTGTGTTTTGTATTCTCTGCTCTATCCGTCTTCTCCTCCCTTTTCTGAGAGCGCTTGAGTGGATCCATTTTATGCTGCTGCTTTAGATTAGTTGGCGGTTTTCTTACAGTATCACCCAGCCGTTGCACAAGAGCAAAAGGTACATTTTGTCTCTGAATTACCACGCTGAGGGATTTGCGGTGGATTCTCACTTTTGCAACTCAGAATTCTTCGAAGCTTATTTTCAAATCTGCGTGCCTCTCTAGTGCTTTACAAGCACATCCGTGCAGCATGTGTGGCAAACTGGGAAGTCCAGGCTTGTGAAAGACGTACTAGTGTCATGACCGACTGTCAGGACAGTGTGTGTACATTTAGAGGGAGGGACAGAGGAGAAATTCATGAATGGAGACATGTGTGTGTCAGGGTGTGTGTGTGTGTTTGTGTGTGTGTGTGTTTGTTCGTGTGTGGCAATCACTTTCTAATGCTGGGAATGTAAGCATCATGCTGGGAGAGGATCTTGTTTAATGCTTTCCTGTCTTGCTCTCTCTGTGTCTGCCCATTAGGGCTGGATTACCAACCCTGCAAAGTGGCCCCATACTTCCAGAGGACTTAAAGTCTCAGGTTCACTGCATGTCTATTGGTCTTTGGTAATTTGATTAAATGCTATTTTGTTTGCACCACTAAACTATAATATGAATTAAGTCCTGCAACATCCTGACAACCTGCAGTGTCAGCTAATTATTTGGCCCTGTGTTGTAGAGAGAACCTGGGTCAGAATATAGTTTTAAGACATTTATTGTTTAATATATTGTGGTCATGCTGTTCATATTACTAAAAAAAGTTGTGTCTAATTCCATCTATTTATCTTTTATGTTTAGGTAGCATATAATTGTAATTGTTTTGGTTGGTTGGTTGGATTTCACCAAAAACGGATTTCCACAAAACTTGGATAAAGGATGAATCTCGGCCCAGAATAGACCCCATTGACTCTTTGGTGCAGATCCGATTAAAGGGCCGAATCCAGGAATGTTTTCTCGCTTTCTTTAATGTTGCCAGATAGCGTGTTTTAGGCATAATCAGGTGTATTTAGCTGGCTGATATCTATTATTCCAAAGGATTAAGTGGGATTCAGCGGTTAGGTTAACCAACTGAACACCCTTCGTCTCACCCTCCCCTATGGCTGGTAGCTACAAATCCAAAAAATGCAAGATGCTCTCTCAAGAGCCAGAGTTTAAGTCTGTTCTTTCTGGGCCACTGTAGAAACATGCCGGTTCAACCAAGCCCTCAGACAGGACACCAGAATTTTGTAGTGTCCAAACCATGTAATTACAACGTCACGTGATGCACCGGGGCCTTTGTTTCACTGTCATAATTTGAGCCATTCAGTGGAATAGAATTTGGAAAGCCTAGAAGAGCTGCACAATTACATCATTTAATCTCAACATTCAAATTTACAATAATTTGCTTCTTCAGATGATTATACACTCATAGAAAAATTTAAATTGATATTCCATTTATTCCAACAGAGCTTTCTAAATCCTACACCCTGGACTGTTTAGTACAGTGTGCTGTCTTCTGTTGTTGGTTACACGAGGTAGACAAAAGAAACTTTGCTGAGGAGGCACAGCATATGTTCCTCCATATCTTCATATCCAATAAATTAAAGCAGCATGATTGTCTGTTGGCCATTTGGGGGCAGCAGAATGAGCTGTAAGCACAACACAGACATATCAGGACCATGTAAAGCAAACATCTGCCTACTGACACATCCAGTAGACATAAAACGACATCACCATTCATTTGGAGAGATGTTTTTGACAACGTGACAAATCTTAGTTCGATTTTGCTTTGGTCTCTACCAACTCCTAAGGTAAATATTTGGCTCTTCGGCCTCTAAATGCTCCACTATGTTCATTGGCTGGTTGCTAACTTTGTTGTCCGATTCCTGCTGCCGTATAGATGACGCACAGGGATTTAAGAGCTTATTTGAGCTCTTAGATCTGCCTGATGCTGCTGTAAACGATGTTGATGAGAGCAGTGAGACCAAAACCAAAACAATCTGCTGAAAGATGCTAAAATGCTCAGTGGAGCTGTGGGGAACTGCAGAGTCGGGCGATAACTTTCTGTGGGTTTGTCACGGCAAGCAGCCCCATTTACATTACATGTAGAAATGACTGACTACGTTTACCTGTTTATATCAGTGACAATTTATTCTAAAAGTTTCCTCCATCGCTCTTATATTTACACTTTGAGTCAACACTGCCTCTGACCTTCCCCTCATCGTCTTGGCATCCCCACCAGAGCGACCCTGATTTCTCCTCGACCGAGTAGGCCTTGCGTTCCTCGCCTGTACCTCCCTGTCATGTTTTCATCCGCCCGGCTGGTGCATCACAATGGACGCCTGTGCCTGCCGAGCTCCCTCTGACCTTCTCCCTCACCCAGCTTCTCGCTCTCTCTCCCCCAGCTGAGCGGGAAGCTGCCTCTCTGGCAGCCTAATAAATACAAAAACAAATTGCAGCAGGTTAGAAGTATGCAGCGTGGGCCGGAGCTGTTAATGTAATGAACTTGGCTTCATGGAAATACGAGGCAATTAAACTCCCACGGTGCCTCCCTCTGGCCCAGACAGACAGACTGGGGGGGGGTTGAGAGAGAGAGAGAGAGAGAGAGAGAGAGAGAGAGAGAGAGAGAGAGAATAGAGCCATTTAGCTGGCCCACAGGAGTAGGAAGTGTGCTGACTGTGATTGAGCCTAAACACCAATTAGTCATGAGGCCGCCTCGTCCAGGGGTCAGGTCCAGCCTACAGGAGCACTGTCCGACCATCGCTCACCCTCCTGCTGTTTGTTTTGGTTGTTTGCTGGCCTGATTGGCCTGATTGCTGACTGATTGCCAGCCAGGTTCAAAGTTGTTCAGGTGCAGAGAGAGAAACAGAACTCAAGTGTGTCGTGTGTGTTCACATATTCGGAGCTCAATGTCTGATCAAATCTTATCGCTGCAGTGGGCTGTTTCTTGTCTGAGCATGTAGGCAAAGAGCATTTTATGCTGCAAACCAGTTACATCTACACGGTATTTTTCATCCTAATGTTACCACTTTAAGGGATAGTATGAGGCCCATTTATTTTCTTGCATCATATTGATCAGTGGTGTTCAATATGAAGATGGAGCCAGCAGCTAGTTAGTCTTGCTTAGCATGAAGCCTGAAAACCAGGCGAAACCTTGTCTGGCTCTGTCCAAAGGAAACAAAATCTGCCCATCACCACCATTATATGGAGAGTTATGTGAACTTTTTCTTGGCTGGCTGCAGTGACTTCCTGGAGTCACTGTGGGTTAGCCAAACATCCACTGGGAACCCCAAGAAGTCACTGAACAAGACCAAAGCTGGCACATTACTCCCCACAAAACCACCAGTGGTTGTTTTCACACTCCAGTTTTTGTATGGATCAACCAAATGAGATATAACGTGCTAGTTAGCAGTGTTGTAGACAAGACCAACTAAAACCGAGACAAAGTCATGACAAAGACCAGTGTGTAATGAGACTGAGAAAAAACCAAGACCACCGCAATTCCCACTTCTCCAATACACATTAAAATGTGGAACATGCAAACCTTAGTCAGATCTGAAACCAATCTGGAAAATCTACATTTGCATGAAAACACCCACAGAAGACAAATGACAATTCCTCTTCATTCCCCTTCTTGACTCATCTTGGTCATACTTCACGAGTTTGGTTGGGTTCAGACGAGGTAACTGTTGGTTTGGTTGTAGAAAACATTGTGGTTTGGCTTGAAATAACAGCATTACAAATGTACCGATGTTGCTTACATGATTTTGCTTAAAACATTAAAAAAAATAAGATTATCAACTCAGTGTGAAGGAATACTAATTTTGTTTTTAGGTCAAATATGTCTATCTATTGTTTTGCAGAGACATCTATAGAAGTTAGCACACTGACCAGCTAGCCTCCTCAGTCTAATGCCTCTGTGCTAGCAGTGTAAAACCAACACCCACCATTTATTCTCACTCACATGACTTCCTTCTCTGCTGCCATAGTAATTACTTTGGCCACCAGAGGTCACTGCCTAACAACATCCATCAATATTGTTCATAAAAGGGTTTCACAGTCGACCTCAGTAGTTGTTTTCCTTATGACTCACTTATCAGCCACTTTGGTTCAGCCACACCAGTGTGGTTTCTGCCTCCTGATCCACACTGTCTGAGATATTCTATATCATTCTCTCTTGGAAGCATTGTTTGTTATGAATATAAATAACGGCCTGCGTTTGCCAGATGCAGGAGAGTGTTGGAGGGAGAAGGAGGGGGGACATGATTGAAATTCTAGCAAACCTTCAGGAAGTAATCTGGACCGGGGCACGCCGGAGAGAGGGAATGGTTTCCGTCTGCTTCTGTTTGCTATCGCGCTGAGATTTGTGTGAAATGAGAGTTTCTTGCCACATGGCTCTCTCTCTCTCTCTCTGTGTGAATATCTCAGCACTGACCCACAGTTTATCGATCTAGCTGCACACATGATATCAGCATTGGGCGTTAACCTGATCCCACCACACAAACAGAGAACATCTGTGCTGCTGACTCTCCTAAAGCCAACTGACCACCTCAGTGAAACAATGTATTCACCAGCAGCATAAAGGCTATTTGGTCTGAAGGAGCTCAAAAGCTGCTGGCTTTGAAGCAACCAGGAAGCCGTTCTCTCACTCAGCACAGATAACACTCGGGCCTTAACCCAAACTCCGAACCATCTGCTTGCTGCACACAGGAAATTAAGAAAACGTGAGGAAATGAGTCAGGAGAGCAAAGAGTGTGAAGTTCAAACCAGAGCTGATGTGGTGTTTGAGTGAATCATGTCTTATTTTACACATAATAACCACAATATATCTGCGCTTTATGTTTTCTGACGTGTTCACAGAACTGAAAATGTTGTTTTCAGGTAGGGATTTCCAAATACATAGGAAACTCCACACATTTGCTGTACAATCCATTATTAGTGTGTATTCTTTTATTTCTTTGCACTACCTCTGTCGCCTCATTGCACAATTTATACTGTTTACAACATAAGCAGACCTTTACACAGACTTACTGTGTGCACTGTAATGGTCTCTGCCATTTGTAACACACAACTACCTCATTTCCAAATGCCACTATACAGAACAGTCCTAAACATTTACAAATCGTATTCTTCATTTTATTATATCGTTCTTTACCGTGTTTGTTCAGTTTTTTTCCGTTTGTCCTTGTTGCTAACTGTATCCGTGCTTCTGTGTTGCATAAGAGCAACATAAATTGGAGTCAAATTTAGCATATGTGTACACATACTGGGCCAATAAAGATGATTCTGATACTGATCTACTATAAGAATAGATAAACAGAAAGCAATGACGATAGTATAATATATATAATATGAAAGCTCAACTGGAGTTCAACCTTCAAACTCGTTACACAGTAAACTGCATCTTTAGTATGATGCTCATATCAAAATCCCCATGTGTATCCAGTAAAGTTTTTCTTTGTTTTTCCATTTTAAGTGTGTTGTTTAACATGTAAGATATGATATGTAAATATTCTGCATTCAAATGCCGCAAAACAACTAGACCTTTGTTTTACATTCTGTTGAGTTGTGCGCCTACACAACCCAAAATACCTCCAACAATGTACAAACAGAGAAATCCACAAGTTTACTCAAGATAAAGGCGTGTTTAGAGATTAAGGAAGGAATTCTTCAAACGTGACCTTACATGACTAAGATTAAAACAGCACCTTGTCCATGAACAGATGTTTCCATCAGCAATGAACTGCTCACCACCAGTGAAGTGAGTTTTGATCATGAAATCTTTATTCTCCCCAAACAGCCCGATCGCTTTACTGCACATCACCCATAAGCTAGCCAGCGAGGACACACACAGAGGGGTGTGTACCTGTGTGTTTACATACAGGTTAATCAGATTCAGATGTGACGGTGAGTGTTCATTCCTCCAGTAGGTGTGGCTCTGCAATTCCAGAACTACTGATGTCATTGTGCTACAGAAGTAAATTGGCACACCTACTGTACGAGCCCGCTTCACAGAATGAGTTCCTCCTATTTCGTCTCCTATTTCCCATAAACATTTCTTGGATGATTTCGATTTTAATGTTGTATTTTCCACCGTTCGGTCAAACAATAGATTCCTTATAAAGTGGGTCGTGCAATACTTCACTTACAATTCAAATATACATAAATCCATCAACATCACGATAACAATAATCCCACGTTAACATTCTTACTCTACTACATTATGATAATCAAATTAAATGATAGGAGTCACTCTGTAATCATTCAAATCACACTGTGTGTTAATAATCGTCTCGCCTCAGGGGATATGAGCTGTATTTTAAAGTATGCAGGGCGATAGTGATGCTCCTCTCTCCTTATGGCTGAATCCCAGATGAGGATGTGTTGAGGGCCTGACAGCAGCCGATTCATCATCGCTCACAGATCATCCATCACCAGCGGCAGGCAGAGGAGCAGCGCTGGGCTGGGCGACAGCACTGGAGCGTATGGGGAGCACTCTGCTCCAACTGCCCCACTGGGTGCTCAGCCCAACATGTGTTTCAGGGAGCTTCCTGTAGTGCAGCGCAGCGATAAGTTCAGCCTGTGCAATGCCCAAGTGTTGAAGTGATAGATTAAGGAAAACAGAAAATAGGCAGAGGTTAGAGGAGATCTAATAATGTCATCACACCAGCAGAAAGTTCAAGTGCAATCGAAATCCAGGGTGTGAGAAATGAATCTTAAAGTCACAATTTATAGAACTGAGATTTCTGGAATATGGCTCAGTTTCCGTCTGAGTTTTGATTGTGTAACTTTACTAACTTTGGATCGAACAAGATGAGAAGGAAAGTTTTTGGAAGAGGAATTGTATTTATTGATGCTTGATCATGTAGCCCTGTTGTTCTTTGGATGTTATTCACCATTATATTTCTCTGTTGAACCTAGAAAAAAAAAAAACGCTTGAAAAGTTTAGTGACTTTGCCCCACAGGTTCAAAAGGCCACTGGTTTTAGTGCAACAACACGATTGGTTGATACGGTTCCCCGTCCCGCCGTTATGAAGCAATAAAGTACATTTGCTTTTTTTTGGGGGGGGGGGGGGCATATTCGTATACAACAGACTGTTCTATTCAAAAAACTGTAAGTGGTTTGACTCCTCTCTTATAACGTCTCAGACATAGTAATCGTAACATTTTGCATATAAATAGAAACAAGACAGCTCGTGCTAGCAGCTCTGTGAGACTGTGCTTAGTCACAGCAGTGCTTTGAGCTCAAATGTGAATGTCAGAGTGCTAACATGCTCACAATGATAATAACAACATGCTCATGTTGAACCAGGTTTAATGTACTTAAACATGCCAGCTAATTCACAACATACAGCTGAGGTTGGTGTGAACGCCTTTTGTTTTGCAGGTATTTCAACAAATAATTGGAAAAACATATGTACTGAGCTGATGAAGGCACTTTATGACAAAATATAGGAATCACTAGTTTATTCCAAATCAAACCGAGGAGAACGTGAATGTCTGTAGGTTATTAGATTTTATGGCGAGCCGTCCAACAGTTGCTCAACCTTCCACTCAAATATACAAGTGTTAACTTCTAAACGGCGATCATTAACGTCAGAGAGCTCCATAAATGTCTCTACAGAGCTTAATGGCAATCCATCAAAAAGCTGTTGAGCTATTTTATTTTTGGACCAAAGTGGTAGACGGAGCATCACTGCCACCCCCAGAGCCATACCTCTAAAAGAGTCCGGTAATGTCCGTATTCATGCGTGCATGTGTATTACATCTTGTTTGTATAATATGTATGATATATTAAATATATATAAATATATACATGCACTGCATGTGTGTGTCCTGGACGTACTTCCCTGCCACCTGTCTGGCCGTCCGCTGCGTCCCCTCCTTTGATGCTGGGCGGTGGTGTGTCATCCAGATGTGGCAGCGGAGGAGCGAAGAGTTCAGTTAGTCCCTTGAGATTTTCCCCCTGAGCCCCTCGCACAGGCAGGGCTGCTGGGAAAAACCATACAGCCCACATATGTGTGTGTCATCTCTTGACTTGGTAGTGGTAGGGAAACCTTTTTGGATTCTCTCCTGTGGTTCATTATCTTTTCTCTCACCGTCTCTCTGGGCCTCTTTCTATCTTTATATCCTGGTTTAAGAGTTGATTTTTATAAAGCTTTATTTCTTCATACTGCCCGTTATCAACACCTCTTTTTTAATTTAGTTGTCATTAGTAACATTCATAATGCCCGGGGCCATGTTACTGTGCATGCTGTCTCACTTTCCCTCCTGGAAATGAAACACTAAAATCTAACTGAACCTTGTTATTGTTATTAGTTTCACCTGTGATTCTCATGCGAGGACAAATCGAAACGGAACCATTGAAGGAATCAGAAAAAGGTCTCGCAAAATATGAAAAAGCCCTGTAATCTGTCGCACTAGGTGGAGCAGAGAAGTGAGCATATTTGAAAAATGAACGCACGTTCGTTATAAACCGTGCTACAGATGGCGTTGTGCTCGAGAAGTATGGGAAAGAACAGAGCGAGAACTCTAACAGAGCGCCCTCCAGGCAGCATGCATCACACACAATCCCTCTCTTTAACAGCTTACAGCTAAAAGTCCCCGAGCTTTAGGGAACATATGTGTCTATTTTGACTCAAAAGAGTTGTGTGAGTGTGTGTATCTGTGTTTGTGTGTGTGAGTGTGTGTGTGTGTGTGTTGGCTTGTAGTTTAGTTGCTTTCTCTCACTATATCTGGCTAACAATTGAGGGCAGCTGCAGAGAGGGTGTTCGAACGGTCACCGAAGTCACAGACGCTACAAAAAATGCAGCAATGACTGTATGATGTGCCTCTGCAGCAGGCGAGACTGCCCCCGGCTATATGATCTGAGTTCAAGCTCTGTCTCAGCAAGCCTCTGCCATGCTTCAAGTGCCCTTGAGCAACAAACTGAATCAACTGCTCTCACCTCCAGTGGTTAGGGAGAAGTGAAAGAAAAGAAATTCAGATAAATATCTCGAAGCCTGTGAAGCCTCAGTCTCACAGAGGCTGACACGCAGACATACAGAAATACAAGGCAAAAGGGAATGATCTACATTTTTGCATTGAGAAAGAAAAACAGAAGGGATTTAGATTTGAAAACCGTCTTTCATCAGTGTCGTTTTTCATCTGCGGCCATGTTGCTGCCCTGTGTGAAGAGGCGAGCTCTGGTTCAGTCTGGAAACAGGATGTGGGCAGGAGAGCTGGGCATTTGCCACATGCCATGGAGCCTCTGGAGCTCATTTGCATAGGTTATGTGTGTGTGTGTGTGTGTGTGTGTGTGTGTGTGTGTGTGTGTGTGTGTGTGTGTGTGCGTGTGTTTGGTTTGTAGAAATGAAATCCTTGTGTGCGCTGTGTGTCTGCGTAATTGTCGATTGTCAGTTTGTGCGTGCGTATACTTGCAAATGTTGGGTTCCCCCTATGTTTGGTGAAATGCTTGTGTGTGTTTGTGTGTGTGTGTGTGTGTGTGTGAGAGAGAGAGTGTGTGTGCATCAATGTGTGTGTTCATCAATGTGTGTCTGTGTATACGCTCGTTCCCTCCCCCCTATTTCTTGCGTAGGCTTCTTTTCCCGGCACAGCACCATGCATGGCATCCCCGCTGGCTGTGTCTTCAGCCCACCCTGGAAAAGTAAAAGACAGGCAGCCAGGCTGTCTATCTCCCTCCGTCTGTCATCAGCTTCACCTCTCGATCTTTCCGCTCTGACAGTGTGTGGCTCGATATCAAAACATGAAAACATTCAGGACAGGGGCGGAATCCTGCAAAAATATTTACTTTAACAAGTGAATAAATCATGTTCAAAAAATGCTCATTTAGCAACGGATGACAAAAATATACAGTCTGCTTGATCACAGAATGTAGATGTGAGACTTTAATCAGCTTTAAGCCACAACAAGTAGACACTGAGAAGTGTCACACTTATACTTTTATTATTTAATTATATGATCATATGAAAGCAAAGGTATTTATCTTAGCTAGCATATAAAAATAACACTTCAAAGGACGAGTTCACCCAAAAATGACAACTCAATTTTTCCAGAGCGTTGAAATTATTGATTGCCGTCTGGATGTTAGGAGGTTTTTCTGCAAATATGAAAATAAATGAATAAATAAATAGATACAAAATTAATAAAATGCCACTTCCAACTCTTTTAAACAAGTAACCATTTATGTCAGTTGTTTAGGCAAATGATGCCATGATGTTTCACTGTGAAGCTCCAGAAACATTTTGCCGACTACGAAACGCCACCCGACTTCGGGGGTGAGTAGATATCAACTGAACTTATCCTTAAAAACGTCTGTGACACATAAATGTTCAAACCGAACATAACAATAACAACTCGAAGACATGAAAATGGCTCAGCTTTGATTGTCATTCCAAGAATTTTCACAATTACCTTTAAAAAAAGCCGATCCCTCCTCCAGTATGAAACTAACACCACTCAACTGAAGTCACATTGGAAACATTACGTTTGCAAATGGAAAATGTTAATACAGAAGCATTTTCTTCCTCCAAACAACACCACATCTTTCAAACAGTGCGTGACATTGTTTATACAATATAACATAGTAGTACGTAACAAAACAGGATCCATTGCATGCAGTGAAACCACTTTGCCTGGTGTTTCAGTGAATGTTTGGTTTTAGTCACTGAAAATGAAGGTATGATCCCAGTCGGTCACCCTGCCTCTCTGCTTCATCCTGGCTCAGTGTGCTGGAAAGTCTGAATGATTCAGACCAGTTTAAACAAACAAATAAGCCCGGAGGGAAAATATGAGAAATACAGGCAAACATCAGCACCTCGGCTTGAGAAATGAGTCCTGATCGCAGCCATGAAAGATGGCTTGTTTTGTGCTGAGACGGCAGCACCTACATGATCTATGATTAATGTTGTCATGCCACGTCTGTTTTCATCTTGTGAAGCTTTGCTCTCATAAGTGCTGATTAATTTTCTGTAGTTTTCAGAGTGGGCAGTTATTTCTTGCAGTCAGGCTTTATTTGCCCGAGGTTTGAGATATCCATCTGTGAGATTGTTCAGCACTTTAAATAAGTCCGGTGCTGCAAACATTGAAGGCTGTTGCCCTGGTTTGCAAACCCCCCCAGCCAATAAGACATTTGTAGGCGGTATTAAGAATGTGCACACACTCTCCCTGTGCCAGTGGCAGGAAAACTGCGACAGAAAAATTACCTCAAAACTGAAAAACAAAGCTCAGAAATAATAACACTACAACTGGCATATTTTTCCACCATTAAAAACGGCCATATAGGCTGCTGTGCAAGCAGGTTAGTGTGGCCCATATTTACTATTAATGTTAGGAGGTGACCTCTAGTGGTCATAGTAATTATGACATAATCAAAGGAGGAAATCAGGTGATGAAGCAGAGAAAGGGTGATGCAGCAAACGGCTCAAACAAACACAGGACCTCCACCCAGTAAACCGCTGCTAATGTCCTGTGTAAAACCAGAAGTTAACTGGGTGTTATTTTAACTTAGTTAATGTACTTAGCTTACATCAGGAAGGTAATATAACTTGTATGTAAATTATGTACCTATTTAACCCAACTCCAGTCTCTTCTTGAACCTAACTAAAAGTCATTTTGCTGCCCAAACCTGAGCAAAAACTGCTTTTCACGACGTTAACCACGTTGAGACAAAGTGTGATACGTCCAGCTGTTGTTGAGTTAAAATGAAGACAGATTCACCGACTACATTGCTCATGTCTTGCCTAAAATATCGTTGAAACACATTTCAGTGAAATATTTTTGTTATAAAAGAGAACGCTTCCAAACGAGCTGCCATGTTGATCCATTTTGAAATCACAGAGCAGAAAGCCCACGAGGAGTCATGTGTTGGTCGAACATGCATAGGTTGGAAGCGGTTCAAGCCCCGTGGACACGTGCCATCACAGTCATATGTGTTGTTTTGAGAATCAATGGCAATCAGCGACTCCAATCGTTTATTGAGGACATGTTCATTTGGGTTGTGTTCACTTGATGATTCACTTTCCTTTTATCTCTGTTTTTGGTCTCCACCAGCTCCTGGGAGAATTGTCTAATGCTGTTAAATGCTCCACTATATTCCCCAGCTAGTAGCCAGCCAACTTTCACTGCCAGTACAGGATGCGTGGGCTTTCAGAGATTTTTGTTTGTTTGTTGTTTGTTTTTTGCAGAAAACAACTGCCTGCTGCTGAAAATGGGCTCAATAAGAGCAGCGAGAGTGAACCAAAAGAGTAAAGTCATGGACCCCAAAATGAAAACAATGATCTGAAAGACAGTGAAACACATCAAGTTGGATAATCTTTCTGTTTTGTAATATAAAAATATTAATTCATGCAGCTTTAAAGGTGCAGCATGTAAGAATTGTAGTACATTCAAAAACAAAAAATATGAAGAAATAACAGCTGCAATAACAACTTTATGTCAAATGTAATGTATGTATCGTGTTGCAGAGATAGCTACTGAAGTTAGCATGCTAACTAGCTAGAAGTCTCTATAACAACACTGTCCTCGTTGAGCTAATAGGACCAAAGCTAACTGAGCTAAATTAGCTTTCTAGCTAACGGCAGCTCCCGTCAGCAGCAGTTGGCATTCGCCTCTGTTGCATCTCAGAGTCACATAACATTAAACCAACATTATCAGCATGGCTGGGCGTCATTGGAGGTAAGTGAGAAAATACTCTCTTCCTAATTTGCCGTGCCTGTAGCAGGTCGTTTGTTCAGAGAGACTCGTGCATCAGTAGCCACCTTTGCTGTTGAGAAAGTAGTGGACCCATCCTGGAAGAAGACACTGAAGTCTAATTTCGTGCTGCGCTGTGAGTTATGAGACGGACAGACGGCTCCAAGAACATTGCAGGGGCTGCAGTTCTCGTCCCCCAAACTGCTTTTATAAGATATTATCTAACTTCAAAGAGAACACAAGAGTTTAATTAATGAATGTTATGTCTGGACATGTAATACTCTTTGATATACAGTCTAATCTCAGTTGCTGCCCTCTAATCAGTTTAGATTTACAGCAGGGAGCAGCAGTTGGAGCCACTGGCGGCCATGACTGTACCTCGGAGCAGCATCATTTGGACGTCCCTGCAACTTTACTGTAAGTGTTTTGTTTTTAACTTTGTTGTTCGCATATTCTGCGGCACATTAACAGCATTAGATGCTGCTTTTTAACAAAGTGAAGTCATTTCACACAGCCTTTTCGCATAGGGTTCAGCAGTTTTTGAAGGCACTTCAGCAGGACTGGAAAGCTGTTTTTGGACACACTGTTGTGGGGATAAAAATTTGTGACATTCTACTTCCAAGACGCTTTCTCCACTGGGCCTCCTGTCACTTTCCTGTGTCAAACTTAAAGGCCAAGTCCAAAACTGCTGCATCGTGCCTGCAGATGAAACACTGTCAGGCTTTGTTGACAGAGTGTTTTACTGGGCTGAACATATTGATGCCTGGGCTTTTGAGACACAAAGTGGATGTGACTGTGCAACCTCTTAAAGTTTACATAGTCAAGTATTTCTGTGCTGCAAGATCCTTTTTCTAAGAAAAATTGCATACATGGTTTAATAAATTGACCTTAATTAATTGATCAGTTGCTCAAATGAGCACTGATTGTTCAATCATAAATTAGCAATCACAACAACGTCTGTCAATCTTCTGAGTTCTTCACATGTTGAAGCGTTCCAAAAACTAAATACAAGAGTAGTTATGTAAATAATGGCTCAAACTGTATGCTCATCTGCTCTAATGTATGCCACAATCGTTATTAATCTTGCTAACTAGCTTACTGAAGGAGTGGACTACACGAGTGTTACCTCCAGAGTAAAGGGGCACATCATAAACTAGGTTAGATTTAAAAAGGAACCCTTTAAAGATGAGCACATCCACAATGTAGTGTAGTAATTCCCCACTGTGTGGAAGCTGATCATGCTGCTACGTACTACATAGACTGTATTAGAACGTAGGCCAACGTTAGCAGTTCAGTTGGGTTCTTTGTTCAAAATAAAGTTGTAATTTGTAGAATATGGAATTTGAAGGTGGCTTCAAAAACAAAGTGTGCATCATATCTCCAGACTGAGAACTACTGCTCTTTGCTAGCTATCCTTGGCTGTAGCTAGCTACCATTAGCTAGTTAGCTCATTGCTCAGTTAACCCCTAATAATTGCTCAAGTAACCCCTAGACTTTGAGGTGTCACCATCCTACCACCTTTCTCACATGTTACTTGGTGAATCAAGGATTTATTTTGAGCAAACCAGAGGTGAGGTGGAAAGAAAAATCGGACTGTGCTGGTTAGTTTTATTATATCATTATATTGATAATGAAATACGATAGTTCATGGACTATCACTTATTGCTGGTACAAAGTGGTATTACGAGACAGGATGGGCTGGAGCTAGCTGGTTAGCATGCTGACATCAGTAGCTTTTTCCTGGGACCTGTTAGCTTTAACCTCAGTTATTTTATCTATACAATATTAAGTGCACATTTATGACCTCTTTTACAAAGTTCCTGATTTAAAATGAGCCTGCTTGACAGGGTAAAAAGTCAGTCAGAGACAATGTTTTGAACCAAAATAATGTTAGCTTAAATAGCTAACTAGCTGCAGCTGATCAACTATGCTGAATCCTTGCCTGAGACCCGTTGGCTTGAGCCTCTATTTTTATATGAATACAATATCAAGTAGACTACACATTTATAAACTCTTTGATAAAGTGCTTGCTTAAAAACAAGTCGCTATATACAGTGAAAAGTCGGCCAGACACAAAGCTTTCATCAAAATCATGGAGTAAATGTTAGCTTCATTAGCTAGCCATCTGCAGCTGAGTTTAGCTGTCGTTTCACCTGGAAAAATTGACGCAAAGGAATTAAAAACCTGTTTTGAAAAAACAATGTTTAAAAGAAAAAAAAACAGCAATTTCAAATGGTAAATCTGAAATTGTTTTAATTTAATCTTAAAAGGCTATTTGCTGAGCAACAGTCGCTACAGTAACTAGCTAGTAACTAGCAACATGCAGGCAATTTCAGTTGTGATATATTTTGAATATATGTATGTTATTATGGTTGTGGACTAAGTGGTCAAATGTTTTTTCTGCCTATTGTTGTTTAATTGATTCTCCTGCAGAGGCCCAGTAGACCATTAGCTCCGTAACAGCAGGTAAACATCGGAGACAATCACAAGGCAAACAGAGAAACACAATCGATGCCTCTCAGCCTCCGGAAATATGATCCTGCTGCACCTGGACTCCTTCAGAGCACCTCAGCACCTTTATGAAAGAGCCAAAAAAGAGACAGTGTCCCTTTAAGGGATAACTCACAGAGGAAGAAGAAAAGCTGCAAAGAAGGAAGGAGAGGAGGTGTGTGTGTGTGTGTGTGTGTGTGTGTGTGTGTGTGTGTGTGTGTGTGTGTACGTGTACATGTCAAACTGATAGACACTTGTGAGAGAGAGACAGAGGAAGAGAGAGAGAGAGAGAGAGAGAGAGAGAGAAAGGGGGAAAGACAGATAAGGAGAAAGAGAGACAAAGACAGAGAGACACAACATTGCATTAGGCACTAAGTGCCATTCCTCGCTCGCTAAAGGCTAATGCAATTGCCACAATAAGAGTGTCTCAGCAGAGGCTGTAAAAAAAAAAAACTAGAGAGGGGAATGAAAGAGGAGAGGCAGGGAGAGAGGGAGGGAGGGAAGAATGGAGAGAGGTATAGAGAGGAGGGAGGGAGGGAGGGAGGAGAACTGGCAGCTCTGCCTCCAGACTCTCATATGGGCAGTGGATCTCTTGGGACAACTGGTTGAAAGTCTCTCTCTGTCTCCACTGTTACTCCTGGCTGTGTGAGTGGCTGAGTGGGTTGGTGCTCTGCTGTGTCTCCAGAGTGATTTATCAGGTTTGCAGGGAGGAGACAGAGGGAGAGTGGGGGAAACAACTCCGGTAGCAGGGCAGGCAGCAGTTACCAGCCTGCTGGCTGGCTGGGTGTGTTAACTCCACATCTGACCTCTATGGGAACAGAGCAGCCTCCACTCCTCTCCTCCCCTCCTGGCAGACTGTGGGAACAAGAGGGGGGGACAGATCTTCACTTTACCCCCTCTCTCTCTGCTTCTCGCTGGGCTGTCTGAGTCTGAGAAGCGGCCCTGGACATGATGAGAGAGGACAGCAGCTTTGGCATCGAGACCTCAGTGGGAGACCCGGGCTCTGAGGATTGCACTGCCGACTGTTTCTTGGATCTGAAATGGCACAGTGGACACAGTGGCGCTGTCAGTCAGGCAGCCGTGCAGTTGTCTAGTCAGTCATTAGTCAGTCAGATGTTCAGTTAGTCAGCCAGTAAATTGGTCAGAGGGGTCCTCCCTGTAGGGTCAACTCTTCCACTTTGTGCATATCCTCATCTGAACTCTGAGGTGACTCAGACTTACCGGGTAGCACAAACGGACCTGTGGGCATGGTGAGTGGCAAACACCCCTCTCAGTTTCTCACATGCTTTTTCTCACACATTTTTTTCCTTTGACTCTTTTCCTTCTGTGGGTGTTGTGTTCCATTTCCCAATTTTATTAGTGTTGCTCTGTTGTGCGCTTCTCCTTAGTTTCCCATCCATTTTTTTTTTTCCTCTGGCAGCTGACTTGTGACAAACACAACATGAGACAACAGATACGATCAAAGCCTCGCTCTGATGTTATGGAGTTTGTTCAGTTGTCGTGGTCTAGCTTTGATCTTTCCGTGATGGCACTTGGGAGGACAGCGCATCTGTTTGTATGACAAACAAGTAGTTGGTTTTACAGCTTTCATTGGCTCACCACAGATATTTTAAATGGGCAGTTAATCTCGTTGTTTATGAGGGTCGAATGAAAAAAAATAAATTATTTACTCTAGGCTACTTTAGAGCGCAACATAGTGGAATTTTGTTAAGCCAAACCAATAAAAACCTTGTAAAAGCAGAATGAACCTGCATTTGATTTTGATCTCTGTGAAAAAGAAAACAGATAATATTTCACACACACACAGACACACACACACACACACACACACACACACACACACACACACACTCACACACCTGCATGACTCCTGGCTGCTGTACCAGCACTTTCTCTCTGCAAACTCACGACTGTGGGGGGTTTTGTACAATGCCATAATCTCACCACTGTTTGGAAAAGGAGTCTGATGTGATAAACTAACCCCTAAAGTCAAGTGCACGGAACATTTTTGGACAAATAGTTCAAATATTTGAGCATGCTCCAAGGCTTTATCTGGGTCTGCTAAATCAGTGGAGTCGTTCCCATGTGGAAGAGACATGTGACACAAGGGCAAGGCTAATGCTTTAAGACAAGTTTGTACTTCTGGAAATACAGCATGTTTTATTTCAAATGCAGCGATATAAAGGACAAAGCAACGACCCTGTAATAGCGAAACATCAAGGATTCTATATATCTGCATTGAGTGATAATTTGGTGTTAATACAAATAATAAAGACTATCTTTTAGCTTTTTTTTGTGATTTTTTCGGCAGATAAGCTGTTTGAAAATGCAAACTTCAACTCGCAAAAATGCAAGAGCTAAAGAGCTAAAAGAAAAGACTGGCGTTGACGAAGGCTAAACATTTGTCTTCCTCATGAGTCGGACATCTAAACCAACGGCAACACTGAATATAACGAATGAATAATCGCTCAAATTTGTCAAGTGGACAAAAATATAATGCCAATGGGATGCACGTATTGCTGCATGTATGAGGAGTTTAAAAAGATGATTCATAGAAACGAGTTAGCTGTAGCAATTTGACTAACTGACGTCATGTTGGCGCTTTATTTCTGTTCATTTTGGGGGTGTTTTTCTGCCTCCTGGTGGTCAGATACCACTTAATTCAGCTTTAAAATCAGAATTCTGCTTCACAACAGTCCAAACTCTGCATATTCACTCTCTGCGGCAGATGCTGACATGGGCGTTGTCTTGAGAACAATGAACAGATGTTTGCTATTTGGGCTCGGCTGCTAATTTTGCTGTCGTCGATAAGAGTTATGTGAGCGTGAGCGTATGTCTCCATGTGGTGCGTGTGCACCTGTGTGACTCCACAGTAGTATGTGTGTGTGAAGCCACATGGCCTTCTCCTCTCTCATGGTTTGCCCTGCACTTTGTGTGTTCGCTGGTTCCCCTCAGATCAACTGTGGGGTGTTTAAGTGCACAGGACAGCATGGTCTCCCTCAGCCCTTTCAGCCCGGCCATGCGTCTACCACAGAGAATTTCTGTCTGAGCCGAGGCAATTACAGCACACATCCAAAGCCATCTTAGCCAGGGACCGAATGAAGGAGCCTTTGATAGGCCCCGACTGATGCATATTTACTTTTTACGACCAACCAAGTAGTAAACAGCTTGCCTTGTTGGCGCTGGAGCGAGACTTTAAATACAGGCCTGTTCACACACAAACACAAGCACAAATAGACAAATACTTTTCAAGAAATCACGAGAAACCCATATAGCCATCTCGTCACATCTCTGCCAGCGCACCACAGACGGATCATATGTCTGAGTGACGCTGCCAGCTTGATTTTTGTTTGCAAGCGACTGATTTCATAATCAGGTTTGTCGAGCTATGCCTGGCTGTGGCTGGCTTTTTTTTTTTTTTTTTTTTTTAGAGCTGCAGACACAGCAGCAGTAGCTTCCAATTGAAGCCATGTGTGGTGGAAAAACAGGCCTCAGTTTGTGGAGAGATTGCATGCTTGGAGTGGGAGGGAGCCTGCCGGTTACAGAGGTCACAATCCGAACACGCCAACTCCTTTTGGCCTTCTCACACGGCATGCTGACGGATGCATCTTAATAGTCAGTCAGGAATCCCTCCCAATCCCCCCCCCCCCACACCTCCTTATCTGAATTAAATATGACGCATCACCAAATCCTCCTGCAGCTCTCACCTGCTATTTTTAAAATTCAATTTTGCAACTTTTGTGGCACCACAACAAATAGAGACGAGAAGGGAAGAACTCCTGATGAGCTTTTGTTCTCATAGGTGGTGCCTGAAACTCCCAGGACGCCGTGTTCAGGGTGTGCCACAAATAAAAAAAAAAAGTGGTTGGTTTAGTTGAGTCTGCTGTGAGACTTTACTAGAGTTAGCTCTGCTGAAAGCAGCACTGGTAGAGTCCAGTGTCCTCGGATGAACCCAGCAGTCCAATGTTATTGTGTCTGTGTTTATTTCCATCACAGCTACGTCACTTCACAATCTTCTTTATCGTTCATGCTTTCACCATCTCTTGTGTGTCGCTCTCTCTCTGTTCTCTACGCCTCTGTTTTCTTCTCAGGTTCTCTCTGAGAGTCTTTCCCCCCCTCGTCAAAATCTTATCAGCTTAGCCACAGCTATTAGCTAATAGCTGAGATAGCCTCTACTATCAGATTCAGAGATAGCCTATGCCCGGCTTTAATGCAGCTGTGCCATTTCCCCTCATGGATTGTAATGGATTATGTTCCTGTCAGCGCAGGAGGCTGGATCGCTTTTTCATTTCTCCATTGTCCCTGTAGGAGGTGAGTCAGTGCCTCTCTAAAGATAACACTCAAATGATTTAGCATCAAGTACTTTTTGACATAAAAAAAATCCCCAAATCTGTTTAGTCTCATATGTCTTATTCCATTTCATTTCTAAGAAAAGGTCTTTAATGATTGATTTTGCATGAAATTACATCCAACAAATTGCATCAAGACTATATGCAAAGTGGATTATTATTAATGGGACATGAGAAAAGGCTCCTGCTCCCTTCATCAGTTGCATGTGGGGGCCCGGTTTATCTGGACTGAGTGATCTAATGAGCTAAATAATGAAGCTGGGGCCCAAAAAGCACTGGTAATTAGTTTTTAATGCTCATGGGCTCCTTAGTTACCTGCAGAGGTGTGATTGGTTGAGACAGGGGTCTCCCTCTATCTCTCTGATCAATTCACCGTGTCTGAGGTAAAATATGGAGGTATACAAAATCTCAGTGCTGTTTCTTCCTGATCAAACGGTAAGCTGAAAATGTCAAAGTCCACATCAACAGACCACCTCCTCTATCCAACAGAAAACACTGCTCCTGAAACGCCTCGTCAGTAGTACCGCCTTTAATTCTGTGACTTAGTGACATCACTCTATGTCACATATCACACACTCGCATAATATTTTGCCTAGCCAACAGTTTGGCACGTAAGAATTGACTGAGCACAGCTGCTCTGTTGTTTGTAGCGGTGCTGAGTCAGACATGCGTGAGCTGACCAATCAGAGGCGACAGGGTTTTCAGGAGGGGGGTCTTAAAGAGACAGGAGCGTTTTATACAGAGGAGGAATGTAGAGCTGCTGTATGAGAAAACAGATGTGATTTTTGAGCATTAAAGCATGTGAACCTATTCTATGAGCACAATATGTCTCCTTTAAACATTTTCAACGATTTCAGGCGATTGTGTCAATTCATGCCACCCAGGGGGAAATCGCAACCCAATCGTGACTTTTCATTAACCTTATTTGCAATTTCCTTCGAATTCACTTCATCTTCTGCCTGAAAACAATAAGAGATGAGATAAACTCTGTTTACTCACCTCCCAGTCTGAACTGTTACTATATGAAATGGGAGCGCTTGTCAGAAAATCATCTGCTACAGAAATGTTCCTCTCCTACTCTGACATTATAATCTGACAAGTACTTTGAAGCATACTGACTCCTTTAAGGTGGGAGTATACTTGAAATTATCTGAGTAGAACCTAGGATGTGGAAAACTAAAGTTTTTGCGGGCTTCACTCAAAAGCTGGGTGAAAAGCGTGCTGTTACAGACGGGGTAGAAGTGATAATTGTTTAAATATGGAGATTTCCATTTTTGAAATTTTTGATAGAGGTCATCAAAACGTGACAGAGATCGTTGTACAAGAATAACACACCTGTCCAGCAATGGTTAAGAGGGCGTGAATGTTGGACTGTCAGTGTTGGAAAGTTACAGAAATGATCAGGAGAGAGTTTCAGACACCGCTCGATAATCCCTTGACGTCTGGTATGAAGGGTTCACTGTTCAAACCCGCTCCCTTTAAAAGGCTGCGACTCTCAAACAGCTTCATATTTCATCAGAGCTTTGCACGCTTTAAGGACTAGACAGTATGGCATCCATAAACTGGAGCTTTTCTAATGCAATTACACTTGATGACTTGCTCTCTATCTCTCACACGCACCACCTTCTCACATGCATCTACATTCTCTCCGTCTCTTGTTTCTCCTCCTCGCTCTCAACACTTTGCCTGCGTTTTGTGAGAGCAGTGTGACAAATCACAGTGGCACCGTTGTGCGAGATGCAGGGTGACGTCGGCACTGGACGCCTGCGTTCACATGTGAATCTTACACTTGCGGTCGCCGTCACATATATCACAACATCTCCAGTGTAAACACGCGGCCAACTGCTGAGAGCAGAAATACATGTCAAACTGCTTTTCAGCAAATGGTGCAGCTTTGTCACCTGTGAGAGAAAGCGTAAGGCGAGCCAGTGACTGAAAACACAAAGAAGGTTAGATACGGTTAATGTTGCCTCTTTGTGCTCTGAGGTTACCAAATGCCACTAGAGTTCGGTTTTATTTCCTCTCTCCTCTCGGCCTTTTGCCCAACAAACATTTCCTCCAGGCTGCGTGAATGAGGTCATTTTCTTCGGCTGCGAGTGCAAACGTTGCACTTTCTAAATGTGGTGACTTGTTCACACCTTCAGCCTCACGTACGGTAATAAGTTCCATCAGGCTCTAAAGTACGTTCATGTGGACTCACACAGGCCGCAAATGTTATGAGATTATGCTTTCACAAACCACAACCAAATGGCACTGACAGTCAAGTTGAGTCACTATTGACGTATGGAAACCATATCAAACTGAACAATCAGATTTTTCTTCCTTTTGCAGTGGAGTATTCATTTATAGCAGAGCTGAAACAATTGACGTAAAAACTGTTTTCAGAATTGATTAATCATTCTTTGAAGCAGAAAAGGCACAGTACTAGCCTTTCTTTGTCATGTTTGATAATTAAATGAATATATTTGGGTTTTGGATTGTTGGCTGGCTAAAAAGTATGTTTTAATACATCACATTTGGCTCTGTGAAATCATAATGGCCATTATGTCACTCTCATGACACACTTGCCATGCATGTAAGTGAAATGTTGTTCTCCAGCAGCAAACGTCAGTGGACAAGACACTGTAAAGGAAACAGACAGACATGTTGTTTAAGAATGGAAAGAATCTGAAGATTACGTGATCAAAATAGTTACTAGGTTCAGTTCTTATCTACTGCACAGTATGCGTGTTAATGATGTTTTGTACATTTTTATTATCAGTACCACATCCTGCCTCCGTATGCCACCATGCAATTCACACTGCCTGCCAAAAACATATCACATCACATCACCTCACCATTCATTTAAACCTGACAGTAATGTCACCAGTCAATTATTTCCTGGATCGAGCTTTCACACCCAGCAAACAAACACTGACTCACAGACATGTCAGAGGGCATGACCACTCCCTTTGATTCACTCACACTCTCACCATTTTGTTCTTTTCTTTCACACTTCAAGTCATGCATACAAACGAACAACACACACACGCAAGCATGGACACACACACACACACACACACACACACACACACACACACACACACAGGCAGCAGGCAGGCAATCCCTCATTCCACTTCTCTACAACTGTTCAGCGAAGCACAACTTCACGTTCCACATCTCGCAACCTAGACAAACATATTTATTCATGATTCCTGAGTAGGGAGAGGCCGACTGTTAATGCTGGTTGACAGGGCCGGCATATTTCTCTGTCTGGGAAGATTCTTCACGCCTTTGTTTGGTTATACAACTCTTACTGTGGCTCTGCACATGAGCACCAGGGCTGTAGAAGACGGCCAGTGTCTTTATGAAATAAGGTAAAGATGCCACTGAGAGCGTATCAGCGGACATGTGACGTATTTATGTATCTGCAGGTATAGACAGGAGCATGGCTTTGGCTTGTAGACAGGCCTTGTGAATTTTCTTTGTAATTATGACTTCAAACTGCGCTGATGACAGTGCTCTCAGATGAGATCTATACTCCTGCAGTGTTGATTATAGACATCTGTCGCTCAGTCTCAGTCATGGTTCTCACTGGAATTGGCACACACGTTCATAGTTCAGTCTGTTAGCAATCATTCCTGTATACTATGTATGTTAGATAAAAAACACAAGTAGTTCATCATTTTGGAAAATACACTGTTTGCCTTCTGGCTGAGATATAAGAAGATCTACAGTTTACTGCTCTCTTGTTTTGTCTGTTAAATATTTGAGTCTACATCCTGCAGCCAGTTAGCTTAGCACATCACAAAGACCGAAAACACGTGGGAAAAGTTTGCCTGGCTGCACCCACCCTAGGATGTTATACCTTTTGTACAAAACCTGAAGTATAAAAACGACAAATCAGTTTTTACCGCGTTGGGATTATGTGTTGGACCATTTTTTTAATGTTGCTCTGAGCAGTTCTCAGTTAAGCAGATGAGACTGCCTTTAAACAATTGACCAGCAATGAGACCTGGATACAGCGTCAGAGGTGGAGTCTTATCCATTCTTATAAAAGGTGCACAGTGGGGCATAAAGTTATTTTGGTCAGCCATGTTGTGGCCCATTGCTCACGCAAACTTCCACCATCAGAACACCACTATTGTTCGAATCATCTGCCTGCTGTTGTAGCTAATTCTGCTAATGCTAGCTAGCTGACGTTAACATCACTAATGCTAGGTAGTTAATGTAAGGGCAGCACGCTGTGCTGGGCACATACTGTAGAAATCAGCCATTAAATAAAGAATGAAAAATGTCTCCCAAACTGGCAGCTACCAAGACTATTGATCGCTGACAAAGCACAGATACCAGCGTGTCACCAACGACATTATTGGCTGGCACCAATCATCAGAATTCTTACACATAATAATGCATTTAAGTAAAAGAGATCATTTTATTCTGCACCTCTCTAAAGCTTCTTGTATTATTTAAAAAAACAAAATGATTACATTTTTTATCAATATGACCTTTGCTGGGGATAGAATAATTTCATTCTGCTGCTCTTCTAGACTTTTTAAATGTTACCAGAGTCATTCTGATGCACTTAAACATTTAATCACCGTTTTACAGCCGCTTAGGTCACAACGTCATCTTATGATAAAATGCCTTTGCATCACATGAGACTGTAAGTACACTGTTCGGACACTATTTATGTCAATTAGGATTCAAAGCTTGCCACCCTTCCTCAGGCCGTGCTTAGCATGCAAGTCATGTCATTCCTGCCACTCTGTCAAAACAAAAGATGTAGGTAGTGTGGGATCATGGGAGTTGTGGTCTTCATTGTTAAACAACCGCCAGATTAAAATCTGTCTTTGTGACTCAGGCAGTCATGTTCACAGATGAAGTAACACGCCTTATTTGCTTTCCTTCTCACTCCTGGAAGCTACATTGACAGGCGACCAAATGAAGCATACCATTACCTTGAATAAAGTTACGGATTCCTCTATGGAAATGTTCATTACACAGCACAACAACAAAGCTCATTTTCATGCAGAAATGTTACATGTTATATCTTTACGTCCAAAAATGAGAGAGAAATGTAGTAGCTTGAGAAAAAACTGATGACAGTGTTTTGAAGTCTTGTAAAGGAGCGACAGATTCAAGTACTTCCTAAGTTGTTAAAAAAATCTGATCTGGATTTCCCTCCTGTGATGGAAGACAGATGTGGTTCCCCATCATTCTGACTCTCAAATCAAGTGCAAGGAGGCGATAAGTAAAGTGATGAAGGAGAGACTGTTGAGACTCGGCCCTAACCTCCTCCTCACCGCTCAACAATCCTGTCATTATTCCTTCCCCACCAGGGTGGGCCGGGAATTTTCCCTGCAAAACAGCATAAACAACAACAACAAAAGATAATAATACATGGTGACGTCCCAGTTTTTTTCAAGAAGGAAGTTGTAAAAAGAGCTCGAGCTTGTTTATTCTACGTGTCCCCTTGTGGACCCGCCCGGCGACGTCATGCCATCTACATTGAGAGAACAACCCAAACGGACCTCTGTGACCTGAAACCACCCCGTTTAATGGGAAACAAAGACGAAACAGAACCATGTGCATTCGCAGACACGGATCTCCTCGTGGCACATGTACATTTTAGAGTGGGAGTGAAAATATCCAGGGGCGGCAGACAGTTTGCCCTCGCCATTTTAAAACAAGCAGCGTTTTCTTTTTGCTCCTGAGCTGCTCAAAACAAAACTGACCAGGTAGCTGGCTCTGCATGTTCTGACGAGACTCCGCATCTGCTGCATCCTGCTGCATCCTGCTGCATCCTGCTGCATCCTGCTGATCTGTGCAACAGAGAAGTCTGCGGAGTCATTCTTCACATCCCACAAATGTGACGTTTTTTGTAACAGAGAGGAGTTGAATCTTTCACCCCACGGTTACTCGGCTGGTTTGGAGTGCGTCGCAGATTACCACCAGATCGGCCGGGGTGTAACGTAAACGTTTTGTTTGGACTCTCTGATGAGTAATGTACCCTACATCTCTCTTTTTCCTCTCGCTTTCAGGTCACAGGTGCTCCACAGCTGCCGTGAACGGAGACATCTGGAGCCCAGGAGGATGTTGGAGGGGACGCGGAGGGCATTGAAGGGCAGGGAGGTGCAGGGTGGATCCAGCCTCCGCCCCCGGCTGTGGTGGGGAGGGTTCCTGGCACCGTGATTTGATGCACAAAGAGAAACAAAAATCACATTGCCAGGGATTTCCACTCTTTCACAGCTCAGCAGGTGACCGTGTTATATTTCCAAAGCGGGATGCTTTTGTGTAGTCTTCTTGGCTGTTCTTATTGTTCGGTTTTGATTTGGACGCTGGATGTTGCCATGGAGTCCGCGGGATAAATATTGGCGATGTTAGACGGATACTGTGATCTCAATGGACTGCGAGAGTTTTACTCGTGGAATCAGTTTCTCATACGGAAAACTGCAAAACAACATGTGCATCCCTTAAACACCGTCTAAATGCTTTTTTTTAAGGCTGCAGTTACATTTTCAGCTGTCTGAAATTTAAACTGCCTTCAGTATTCTCCTCTTTCAAATCAGACGGGAAGTTGATGTGAACGCACCAGAGAGCCATACAGCTTCACACAATAGGACAAAGTTTAAGAGGGGGATCACGTTTCAGCTTGTGGAACTTAGATTTATAAACAAAGACGTGATTTTGATGTTTAAAAGATCCTCCGTGTGAAACACAATACGGAGCCTCGATATGGTAAGCGTCGCTTGGCTTCGAAAGGAGCCAAACTTTACCAGTGAGCTGTCACGTAAAGGTCTGCCTGAGTCTCTGCTCCCTCAAAAGTCAGCCACCCACTTGCTAAAGGCACAGAGCTTAGCTAATTGGTGAGCATTGATCCCTGCTATGTGTTGTTCACAGTGGCTAAGTTCAGTGCCTGAGGTGAAATAGTTGATTCAACGGAAGGGATTTGTTCCAGTGAATGGAAAGAACTTGATGATCTTGGATATGAAAAAAAGGGGGGAGGGAGGAGGAGAGGAGTGACGAGAGATTGGGAGGAGAGGGAGGGAAGGAGGCTGGGAGGAGGCGGGAAGACTAAATGTCCCATGTAGACACTGTGTCAAGTTAAATATGTTGCTGTGGACCACATGCAGATCTTGTAGTGCAATACAGCGCAGATGCCTTTTTTTTTCATTATTGTGTTTGCCTGAAGCTGCAACTGTCTTATCATTGCTCCTGCATCTGGCAGGAATCATCATGCATACCAAATGTGTTTTGAGGTGCTTCAGTGAGACAGTTTGACCCAGGTTTAATGTGGACCAGAAATTGCCAAAGGTTTAACTTCGATTTTAGGAATGTGGTGCTAAATGTCAGACCTGTTTGGACATGCCCAGTTCATGTCCAACTGAGTTTGTTCAGGACTAGTATGCCAGTTTTTTGGTTGGCAGCCTGGACTTAGATGCAGTAGATGAGACCTCGATACACCGTGTTAGCTGTTTGATAGCTTAGCAACTAGCAGCTCTGTGTAGCTTCTCCAAAAACCACACAAAAATAAAGACTCAAGCAGTGAGCATGGGCCTGTGGTAAAAGAGAAGCTTGCAATTTAAAGAGATGGAGGATTTGTGTGTCTTTAATGCTTTTTGAAACCCGAAACATGAGTAAAAGACTAGAAAATCGACTCAACAGTGTGTTCATATTCTCTGATATGTGCTACCACACCGAAGTTTAAACTCCAGCCGCCCCAGTCAGCATCACTCGAGCACGTTGGTTAGTCCTCAACTCGCTTGTGAAAACAGAGTGATTGAAAACACCAACAAGTATGTTAGCTAAACTTGCTAAACAAGGGGTTAGCCTATGTTAGCAAAGTTTACATTTTTCCTCATCATACATTTAGTTTGATGACCAAGCTAGCTCTACCTGGAAATGCAGAGGACACAGGCAGTGGAGCAAGAATATTTTAATAGTTATTGATTAATTATTATTATTGAAGTGAATTTGAGCCTCTACAAGTAACCAACATCCTCTTGCTCTTCACCAGGTGATTAATTGAATACTCTTGAAAACTTCGACAAAACATGAGGTCAGATTTCTAATGCACCTGATATGTCATGATTAGATGCAGCTCTTGAGTGGTTGTGCTAGCTAGCTAGTACAGTATTATAATATATTATTACAGTTCTCTATTTAAAATGTGGCGGATGGTTTTTTCCCTGTATTTCTCCTTTAACTGTTCTGGCTATTGTCGTAACCAAAGTCTAATATGAACAGCGTTAACCGGGGGCCTCTCTCTAACGTTGCATTTAAGATAGGAAAAAAAAATGATGTTCAGATGGCAAGAAATGAGATGCTGCATTTTTCTTTTTCTGTCTGAAGGACAAATAACAAATCACTAAGTTGACTAAATGTTAGTTGTAAATTCCTCCACTTTGTAACCAACATATGTGCCATGTGAGAAGAGAAAGAGAGAAAGGTGTAGCAGCTGCTGGACTTAACAAATTTACCTTGTTGTGCATGATTCAGATATTAGACCCTTTTGTTGGATATGAGAAAATAAAAAATAAAACAGCTTAAATATTAGCATGTAGATTGCACGCTCCTTTGGAGGTGGAACGGAGCGAAGTCCGGGCTGTGCCCTCCCGTGCCTACTGAACTGGTATCAGTGTTTTACCTGAAAACTGGCTCAGTTCAGCAGGAACAGGAGTGGAGCCCACTCACTAGCAGGATCCATGCCCCGCATCTCGACTTCCACGGATCACACAGCGAGGCGACCCGGCTCAGATTCATTATCTCTTTTGCAGAGCTCTCGTGCTTAGTTGGCCACACCCTCCACAGAGCGGTGTGGGGCGTCAGCCTCGAGCCATTGGCCCTGATGAAAATCAAACCCAAGCCCTCCAACCTGTCAGATGACGGCACTGAACCCTGAAGCATATGCAAGGCGGTGCAGCTCCAGTCAGATGACTGTCCCCTTCTCTGCAAAGACATGAATGTTTCATAAGCAGATTTACCATTTTTTGCTTGATAGGTAGGCCCTGGCGTCCTGAGCCGCTGTGTGCATACTGTTACATACTAATGCAGCCGATCTTGTTGTTCTGCTCAGCCTTCATGTTTATTTCAGCATTCTCCCCTTGAAAAGGCTCCAAACACGTCCCTCACTCTTCGCCTATGTCTCTCTCCCTTCCCCCTGACTCTCTCTCTCTCTTTTCCTGCCTTTTCGGCACTGTCAAAGGACAGGCTGAGACTGGAGTTCATTGTCAGGTAATCCCGGTGAAATGTCTGCTATGCCTGTATAATTGATGTCACCCAGCAGTCCCCATTATCAGTGAATGGGAGTGTGTGCAACGCTGCTTTCTCGCCACTCTCCATTTAACTCGCAGCCACCAAAGGAAAAGTGCCTCATCTTGAAGATTTCATCCTCAGGGGAAAGTGGAAGCTCATTAGCAAGCATGATGAATCTGCTCTTATCCGGCAACTCCACTCATCACGGTTGGCACCACAAAATTATACTTCTGTTACTTTGAATGTCTGTGGATAAATGTTGCATTCAAACCTCGAGGAGATCTCCCAAAAGAAAGGTTAGAGCGATGTTTTTTCATTCGATATTGACTTCAGGGCATTGTTTCAGCCAAGTGCTACCATGGATAAGTTAGTCATGATTAGTATTAAGTATTTGATCTAACTGAATGTGGAAGACCGCGGTGCATGAAGTGCATTATTCTAAATGTCAGTACGTTTCAACCATTTGCAGCATGATTCATTTTGATTCTACAGGTGCAACCAGTGTTTCATTCCATTGCTACTCCAGCCATGATTATTAATGTAATAAAGTGTAAATGAGCCTCAGAAAGAATTCTAGCATTGTTTTTTCATTCAAGATAGTATCACTTATCGCCCGGAGGGAAACATGTTGAAGCAGGACAGAACAAAGGTGAAGGCAAAGAAAGAAAAAAGGCGATGACGTAAGCCAGAGTAAATCAAAATAAATGGGAGATTATGTCTGCGGTGTCGGTGGGGTTGTTATGTGTTTACCAGTCATGATCAAAGCTCAATATGGAGATGTTATGAGGTCAATCTATGGAGTTAAGGAACCTGAGGGAAATTTATATTTGTCATTGTCTATAGTCAGTAAAAAGAGTCAGTTCTAAACATTTGAAAAAATGTCTGAAAAATGCATTGTCAAAATGGGTAAAAAAAGAGGACTTTTAAGTTTATGAAATGTAGATTCATGGTTTCACCTAACACAGACCTTCCTGTTGGGAAATTAAAATCTCAGACAATGCTACTAGCAATAGACAGGTTTTTTGTTGGTGTCGTTTACTATTTGACTATCACCTCTTGAGGTAGAAAATTGGTAGGGGCTAGCTGGTTAGCATCTTCACTTCAATAGTAACACAATATCTGCGACACAATATATAGATGTATTTGTCAAAACTGTCATTTCTTCATATCCTTTACATTTTTGGATGTTTTAAACTAAAATTCCCATATATACTGCACCTTTGACGTGTCATTGTGAAGTAAATGTTGTTTGTACAATGTAATGGCCATGGAGTAATGACACCACCTGTGTTTTAGATCGATTCCTTATAAACTTAGCATTCACTATGCAATTTTGTCTGCCAGCTGGACACGAAACCTCCAGAGACAATGAAGGCTGACTGACTGCAGCCTGGCACCATTTCTACCTGCTTTCACATCTCCAATATAGACTAAATGAATGAATAAACTCACATTTTGACTGTTTTGTTGGTAATTCTTCTCCAAGGAAGGAAAATGGAAAACATTCCAGTTGTGTTCGCGACACTAGTAATAAGTCCCTAATAATACCACTTGGAAATGCTTAGGTGGGTCTTTTTCCACTTTAACTGAATCAGTAAAAGTTTTTTTTTAAATTTTTATTAAAATAACAACATTTTGACTATTTACAGTTTGCTGTCTGGTCAGAATGTTCTGGAGGGTGACTTGGATTCATGATCTCAGTGTTTTTTAAAAGCTTTACTAGTGTTTAGATTGTGGTTTCTCTCCTGTCAGTGATGCAGCGGATGATTTCCGGCAAACTGCTCGAGGTCAAAGGTTCAACTTTCAATATGACTTTAACTTTTGCACTCATCACACCCAGTTTCAGGCAGCCTTTTTTGTACATCGAAATCAAAACCATGACAGAACACATTCTTGAGTTCTTGTAAAACAGATACACGTCCACAGAGCAGAGACGGGTACCCAGACCAGAGCCTCCAGCTCTCATTTTAGTCTCCATAGTGATGTCAATATCCCTTTTATCTTCAGGCCTCAAAGGCTGACCAGATTTCATGATGTGGCTGCTTTATTGAGCCTGATCTCCTTTGGTTGCCCCCTCCACCATTCAATCAGCATCCGTGCGGTTCTGGCCCATGGCCGTGAGCTCGGCAGTGTAATTTGGTTTAGAGCTGAGCAGGAACATCTGTTCTACAAAGCTTTAGCTCCTTCCATTCCTCGGGCCTCATGGAAAAAACCAAGGCCAGCGGTGGGGCCTCTGCTGCAGCACAGGACCTCCGAACCTGCAAGACACAACCTCGAGTCGAAACCCTTTCAAGAATAATCTCAGCGCTGAGGGAAGAAGAGTTACAGGCCTTCGAAATGCACGGTTCAAATGTGTGAGGTCATGTGGGATTCATAGTCGAACTGACAGTGATTAAGAGTATCCTTTATTGATTTCATATGTACAGTAGCAGGTTTTAAATACTGAGACAAAGTGTTTCATTCAGTCCGATGACTCACATGGAAAAGATGTTTTATGTGAATACAGGGTATACACAGCTGTAGTGTTATTAGTATTATTTAGTCTGTGATCTGAGATCGCATACGTTTTGTGCCAGTGCCCAAATCCACATCAAGCTGGGATTTATGAAATACTGTCTGGAGCCAGTTTCCAAAAACAGTGGATTTATGTTTGTTTTTCAACTAATGGTGATATATAAACACCTTCAAAGCCCGTCATTATTTCAAGGATTGCTTCAACACTTTGAGAAACATGCTCATTTGCTTTCTTGCCGTAAGAAGTAGAAGAAGAAGAAGTACAAGAATTTCACATTTTTTCAACCAAACCTTAAGCTGGAGCCAGGAGACGATTAGTTTAGCTTAGCAAAAAAAGACTGGAGCCAAGAGGAAACGGCTATCCGGGCTCTGAAAATCACTTGTCAGCACTTCTAAAGCTCACTAGGTAAGTTAGTTAGGCTGTTTAATCTGTACAGAACCCAAAATGTTAAATGACTTGTGGTTTTTACTGAGTTATGAGCACCTGAAGTCTCTCTAACAGTCTCTTCTGTTACTGTCCTCTGACCTTTTCACTCATTCTGCATCGGGAATTCATTCAGCATCTCTCAGCAAGAAAAGGTAAATAGAAACAAACTTTGAATGTTGGTCATAGCAGCGTGGCTAGTGGATGTAAATATAAAGCCCGCTTTGCTGAAGCATCATAAAGTCATATTATAGACTGTCTAAAACATGGAGGTAATCTCACTGATGTCACCTAGAGGTACCTGAAGAGCCACCGTGGAACTCAGAGCGATGGCTCCAGCTGTCACTGTCTTGGTGCCCGACTCTACTGCTGCTTCGCATTGCACTCGTAACTTCTCTAACATAAACTCAGATCCAGCGGCGTGGTGCCGCACACAGTGAACAATTGTCTTTTCTCTTTTCATCTCTTTTCACTTAATGTAGCTTTTGTGATGCAAAACGTTTCATAAGTACCTTCGTTTGTTAAATCAGCTGCCTTAGTTGCTTGTAATGTTCACAGACTTGCCATACGAACATCCATTTGCTGTGGGCGTTCTACAATAATATAATTTTAAATCAGTGAGTCGTATAAGAATTGTCATGAATGTGGAGGCCAAAACTGTTTTCTTTTTGTACCAGGCTGTGATCATGTTTATCTCTCTGTAAAATGGGGCTCTACAGCGACTGGCAGTTCCACACTGGTTTCATTTTTCACCCCTGGAGGTTTCCATTTATACACCTGGATCCACAACGTACCCTCTTCAAATTTAGCTGGGGACCTTTTCTATTGCTTATCTCCTGTAATCTCTTCATTGTAGCTATAATAAAGGCAGAAAATGTTCAGACAATAACTGGGGATTACAGGAGCCTATCGGATGTATTACCATCCTATTCCATCAAACATGTATCCAATCAGCCTCTGTTGTATTTTGTCGGTATTGCTAATTAGCAAATGTTAGCATTTCTTACACTCCGAACTGAGATGATAAAGGCATCAAAGATGACAAAGGTTCACAGTGTGTAATTTCCGCCTTTAGCGGTCTCTCAATCAAAACAGTGACAACGAATACGTAGTCTGATGATGTTGCAAGGTAACGCGAGATCATGTGAGTTGTTGTCTTCATTGTAAAACAACCACCGTTGCCGATGAAAGTCCATCTGAGGCGCTACAGGCAGAAATGTTCACAGACAAGGTAACATATTAAAGTTTTATTTATGTTAAGTTTAGTCATGTTCGCCATTGCTCTGGTTTTGAACACTTCACCAGAAACACTTGTGACAATGTAAGAACACAATTGTAGTCGTTTTTAGACATTTTAATGTGGAAATGTCACATCTTGCTGTACATCTTTAGCATTTTAACACCTTCCTGCGAGCATGCTAGCATTGTGACATTAGCATTTAGCTCAGAGCACTACTGTTCTTTATGTACAGTCTCACAGAGCTGCTGGCATGGCCGTGGTCTTATTTCTCAGTGGGCCTCCTGCAGAGTCCCCCTTCTAAGAAAACCTGCATCCTCGCTTAAGACACTTTTGGAAGCCGAATCATCACCCTTGGAACATCTTTCCTAACACAATTAGTTAAGTGGTCACGGTGCTCAGCCAAAGCACAGCACGAATGAGAGAGGGGATTAAGAAAAAGGAGGAAACCATGCTCACAT
Source organism: Diplodus puntazzo (assembly GCA_963678695.2). Lineage (NCBI taxonomy): Eukaryota > Metazoa > Chordata > Actinopteri > Spariformes > Sparidae > Diplodus > Diplodus puntazzo. Next base: position 15,593,581 of record OZ023163.1, read on the forward strand.
ATATTCCCAAGGTTGAGAGCAATGTCACGGCAGATGGCCGACATCCAGCCCTCAAAAGAGAACTTGTGTTGTCTTTGGTAATTGTCTGCTACACTCAATGAAGAAAAAAACAAACACTTCTGAGCGCTTGTGGAAATGTTTCATCATGTTGGAACAAGTTCTTTATTCAATATTTACAAAAACAGAACTTGTATTGACAGTGTGTCTGCCACCACCCTTTTATGTCTCATAACTTCTGGCCGGTTCTCCTTGTATCTGCTGTCCCACTGTCTCGCATCTGATCAAGAGGAAACCGCTGTGCCCAGAGATGGTGCAGATTGTAAGAGCCCGACTTTCTCCACGTGTACCAACACCACTGGCTTCAGAGTAAATCTCCCTCTGAGAACAGGCTCTTCTGTGCACCTCTGAGCTATTCTCCTGTTAAGATACAGAGGAAAAAATGCAGAACGAAGACAACATGGCACTCCCCTTTAATTAAGGAACAACAGAACAGACTTCATCTTGCCCAGATCCCTCATCCTTCATTCCTCTTCCTACTTTTCAGTTTAGAGAGTCTGTATAGGGAAAAACATCATTTTAAACTATGAATAAAAAGCACATAAATCCTAAATCAGATCCACTAGCAACAGAGAGGAAGAGGATATTGTTCTCCAGCTGTCTTCAGCTGAGATTTCTCATCCAGGTGCAGTCGACAAAAACACACACGTGACATAGAGTCTTGTGTGTGTGAGTGTTTGATTTTTTTTTTCGTGGAGACATGCAGCCGTTACGCCCTTCCTGTCCTGGTCTTTTGTTCTCCTTGTACGAGTGTGATGTCAGCGGCCCAAAGGAATGGTAAACACATTGATTGATTGGGTATATTTGTAACCACAGAATGGCATATTTGCACAGCAATTATTGATGTCTGACTGTGAAATTGGACGCTGTAAGTTAGCCAAATAGGCAGGATCAGTTACAAGGAGGTTTTCTCAGGAGGTGTATCCGCCGGGTTTCCAGATGCGGCCCATTGATGAAACCACCCTGTGTGTGTGAAAAAAAAGACCGAAAAACGACTGAATTACCAAACAGACACCTGGATGTTACTGTCACTGTGGACACACATATGAAATATAAACACCTGCACCTTGCACACACTTAAACAAAGCTCTACTGTGCTGCTCCCCCCCCTCCTGTGTAACATGTAAGCAAACAGGGTTTTTGCACTGAATCATGACAAGTGAAAGGTCATGAGAGATATAGATTGAATCTCTATGACCTAGAGGTAACAACAACAGTCACTTCCAGGTAGACAACCGGCTTTGATTTGCATTATAGAGATATGTGAAAACTCTAAAAATTTTAATTTCTTAGGTCATTTTTGGCTATAAAGATATATAGTTAAACACGATGGTCCAACCTATCTGACGTTTCTGCTGATCTTTTTATTGTACTGTGTTGTTTTGTTTGCATTTTGATATCTACAGATTGGACAAACTGTTAGTTTTGCGTAAAACTCAAGCGTATTATTCCTTTAGTCTGTGGCCCAACAGGTAAATAAGTTGTCCAAAATAACGTAATTGTAAGTGTTGTATACAGTTGGCGGTTGTAGTTCGGTCGAAAGAAAAATAATTCTTCTAAGGTCTGTGGATTATCTTGAGTGACTGGGTCATGATTTCTGGAGACGTTGCTGTCGAGTTCATTTTTTTGGCGCTTTGAGCTCCACAAGCCGAGTGCCGTCTAGTTCCAATATATTTACGAGCAGTAGGGGTAGACTGATTATCGGCCCTGGGCGATCAACATGGGCCGATGTTCATCTAGCTATCTATATATATTCTGCTATTCAAATGCTAATGTCTTAATGTAACAATACCCAATCAAACCATCTCTAACAGGATTTTCTCTGTGTTTTTCTTTCCTCCATTAATCTGTGAGTGATCAGTAAAGAAGAACCCAGAACAAGTCACAGGCTCTCTTGGACAGTGTTTCATTTGCATGTGACATGCATGCACGCGTGACAACATGTCAGCGAGACAGGAATGAAAATCTATCACCCTTTGTCTGAGACAAGACGCCCATGTAATTTTAAACATTTATTACATTGTGGGAGTGTGTTGTCTTTACCTCAGCCCATACATTTTACTGTCAGTGTAGTGTAGTGAGCTTTGTGTCTGAGCTCTGCTTGTCTTATTAGTTTGGTGTCACTCACAGTTACGGGCCTATGTTTTCATAGATTGTCCATCCATTTCTGCCCGGTGTACACGAGTGAAGCCAAAGTGTTTAGATGAGTGGTTTAAACCACTCAAGTGGTTTGTTATCACTCTTTCCACAATGACTTAACTGCCGCAATGAATAAAACCTTAAAGTTGTTTTTTTCCTTTGATCTGAGTGTAGCTGCTAAGCCAGGCAACTTTTCTTTTACTTAAGCTTTGCCTCGTCATTATTTTGTTGCATTCTGCAGACTGAGCCAGGGTAAAAGTAGGCTAAGAGCGGACCTGGTTCTCATGTGATCTGTTCATTCAATTTTATGAGTGAGTCATCACCATGTTGTAAATCTCCAAATAAAGTCAGTGGACTGTTTCAAGAGCTGATGCATTTGTAGCGGCATTTAAGCTGAGAGGCCGGGAGCAGATTTGTCGGGGGTTAATTTAACGTCCTGTGTAGCTGCTTAACATCCGTATTACCATCTTACATTTTCTCATACCAGTATTTTGTATTGTATTTTGATGCATTTGCTATATAATGTAATTTGTAACTTGATGTATTTGATGTATTGGTACCCATCTCTGACACTAGGAGCTCAGCTGAGGGGAGGGTAGGTTCAAATGAAGTTTTGGGGCCCAGAGATGACCTGGAAAATCTCCTGGAACTCAGAAAATGCACAGTGCCAAAACCTGTTCTGTCTTGTATCCCAAGAAAGTAAGGACGTGGTTGCATCACAGAGGAGCAGATATTACAGCAGGAATGGTTTAAGAGATCTCACTACTGACATTTTGGTCTGTATTTTTCCTGCAAGAAACTGGGTCACTTGTTAAACAGCTTGACAGCCACCCTGACAGAGCTGCAAAAAACTACAAACCACACACTCTGATGCTCAAGAGAGGTTTTGGGTGGGGTATCCCTTTAAATTGATTGTTCGCTCTGTCAGCAATGCCATGTGGCATCTACTGTAAAGCTGTCAGAGAGTGAAATCTTAATATTACTGGCAAGAATGATGAAGAAATTACACGTAGGATATAAAAGAGTGGAATTTCCCGTCACTAAATATAAGAATACTTTACTGAATACTGATTATGGTTTTTAACAAGCTGAGAAACAAAAACATCACTTTTCCATGATGATTAGAGATTAGACATCACACATTTATCGACAGTTGTGTAAATGTGCCATCAATAGCCGGCTGGCTAACCTTTCCACTGCAGCCAGATTTTTTAAAACAGATCCAAGTTGTTATGTTATACTCAGTTTTAGTGCAGCACACGTGCCATTGAGTTGTCGCAGTGCTGATGGCAACGTATCGCTTTTCCCTCCGAGCAGCTTCTCTGCGGCTCACCCTCTCCCTTCCCCTCTCCTCAGACAGTACATCATTAGCTGTCTGCTGAACACCTGGAGGCAAAGCCAGCGAGGTAATTATTGAGGGCATAGCGACGTCTGCACGCAACCATCATTAACCCATCGTACCTCATTTAGAGCAGAGAAAAGGCCTTGTTGTTGTAAGGGGAGAAGGAGGGAGAGCGGCCTGGATTGGTGATCAGACCCTGACATGTCAAGTATGATACAACAAATGTCTCTGAGCCTAAAGCTAATAAAGCCTGGAATTTGCTTTTGCTTTTTCATCAGGCACCGGACCTGGCTCTGCGCCAGGGCCTGGGATGAGGGAGGATTATCCCCAACTCTTAACTGTAAAGGTGCAGGAATTCATGAGAGGGGAACTCACACAAACACACACACAACCAGCAATGACTTGTTTGCTTCCCCAGCCACTAAAAACAGGAAAAGACTTTGAGGAGAGCGGGCCTCAGAAATCCTTACTTCTTAGGAGCCTCATGAACGACTGCAGAGACCGGATTTAGAGTTAAGTGTGTTTATGGGGCATATTTGTCTGAGTGTGTGCACATGCATCTACAGAACAGTGAGGTGTGCGTGTACATTTTGACTTACACTGTGTGTGTCCGTATATTACGTGCACGCTTTCTGACCTCAGCTGCTGCGTGGGCGGCATTTTCAGGTGAAAGCACAAAAGAAAAGTTCTTCCTTTCACACCTCAACGCCTCATTTCCTTCGCCTCGTCATCACTGACGAGCCCGTGCAGCTCGCACACACGTCACGAGCGGGAATGCCTGCGTGACAGACCGACAGGATGCTGGAACGTCTCAAAAGCCATTATTGATGAGCAAGTGAATTGTTTTTAAAGTCCGGATGGAGTTAGTGTGAAGTTGGGATAGGATCGAGCTGAATATTTGAAGTACCTTTCCGAGCAAATTGACACACCAGGATGATTGTTGTTGTTACTTGCTTGCACGAATATCAGATTGAGAAGACGTCCAGTTTTCCTGCTTCTGTTTGTTCTTAAACAACGATAAGAGACTGGTTATTTTCTCAGCTCACTAAAACTCACAGGACATGTTGTTTAATAAGACGTTCAGCTGGTTTATCTCAGTGCAGTAGTAACTACCAGTAAGTGCTAATTAGACAACACAGAGAAGATCCCAGTATCATGTCCGAGCTTTTTAAAAACACCCTCTATAAGAAAATGCACCCCCTGGGGAGACGTGTGGAATGGAGGCCATCTGAAAGAGAAAATGGGGCTTCAGCAGTCAAGTCTCCAGGGACACTTTAGAGTAATGATCAGCAAATTATGGCGAAAGAAAAGAAGGATTAAGGACATTTTCACCTTCTCACCATCTTGGTTAATCTCTTTTATCATCAGCATGGGCTTGTGAACATGACTCACACACACACACACACACACACACACACACACACACACACACCAACCCACACAGTCTCTTACCACAGTGCATCCGTAAACTATCATTTGTAATGATAAGTCATTTTAGTTGTAAAAATACCTCAGTCATTTACGCTGCTGACACACTATTATTTTGAGGGCTTTTAAATAGGTTTCAGTTTTACACTTAACGCATGCATTAAACTTGTGGGTTTTAGATTTTAATGGTTGCTTTAGTAAAAACCAAACTTTTCTTTTACATGCCATAAAACTGGTTTGCCGCTCGCCCCGGGCCCTTCAGCGTTAAACGGCCTAAAAACACATTTTCTCAATCAGATCCTAACGCTTTAGTGCTCGATGAGCACACAGTTTTCTGCACAAAAGAATCCGAATTAAAAAAATTGACTTGAACTATTCCTGGTTTTTGTCGGTTTTTGTGCGTGCTTTTCTCACTGGTTTGAAGTGGGTGGAGTCGATGACACATGCGGTAAATCTGAGCACGACGGTTGGTTGTTTGCTGATGTTTCCAGGCTACTGACAATCAAAATCAGATCAAACAGGCACCACCCTGCAACAAATTAGCTGAGATTTTGAGTGTTAAAAGCTTAGAAAATAATAATGTAGCTTTATGAGGCACGAAGCTCTAATCCTACACAGAAATGGGGTTTTTTTTGGATCTCATGAGATTTGAAATGAGAACCAGGCTACTACCCAAGTGTGAAAAAAGATTCTTCAGAAAGAAAAGCAAACCTGTTATACTGAAAGTGTGAACTTTCAAATCTTCAACCTTTAAATAGCACTCAGTATCGACTTCTCTCACCTAACGAGACTGCGCCTTCTTCCACCATCTATAGCAGTGACTGTTTCATGAAACATATAAGGGTGAAACTTCCAGAGAGCACGCTCTGCAGAACGGCAGACATGGTGGTTTTTGTTTTGTGAAAATGCTACCCAGTCTCACATCATGACAAACAGTAGCAGAAGTACAGTATATTGAAGCTGTATAACTTGCAGGTGCATGCTATCTGCTAAAGCTTATCTATCCACCCTGCCAGACTGTCATAATGAATTTATCAGTTAGCCCTGTCTTTGTGTGCCCTTCGGGCCGCAGTCCGGGTCCTCCACTTCTCTGAGCTGAACTTTAATCAGTCATCTTGTCAGAAAAGCAGGGAGGGGAAAGAAGCCTGGAAAAGGCCTTTTTGGGAATCTGTTAGGAATAAGAAAGATGAGCCGCTAAAACTAAAATCAAGAAAATGTTCTCTCACGTAGTCACCAGTGTTTTGCAAAGCCTGCATGAAACTGATGAGTGAACAAAGATCAGAGATCAATATATGTCACTCTAATGTTGTTGAGTATGTAAAATTCAGATATGGCGAGTTTAGGAATCTATCACGCTTTTGTCTAGTGAATACTGTAATGTTTATTTTCAAGATGGAAAAATCATGAGCACTATAAATCATGTGAACCATCGGCAGGAGCCAGTGAGGGCTTCGATGCTGTGTCTCCCTCCAGAGGGAGGCAGAGGTAGGTACTGAACAACATGACCTCAAGTAGAGAAAAATAAACTTTATTTATAATTTCATCAGTTGTACAAAACAGTAAAACATCAGACTTACACAAAATGTTAATGCAATACATGTTTATACATATGTCTACATACATTTCCATGTTAACTCTTATATAAAAAAATACTTCTTGTAAATAAACTGCCTAAATATACAAATTTTTATACACAAATTATTTTTTATTTTTTATTTTGACAAGATCATAGAAACAAGAACAGTGCAACAACACATCGATATGTTATAGAAAATCTGGCTATAGACAAAGAACTCACAGTGTGTAATCACTGGTGCAACTACCTGCAGGCAAAGCATCAAACAGTCAAACCAAAACTTGGAGGAAACGGTTAGATGTGTATCAGTGCACACAGGTCTTGTGTGCTTGGGAGGGGAGCACGTTGTGGTTTAACCACTTGAAACTGACAGGCAGCTGGTGGTGGAGCTCAGCCTGTATTTTTTGGGTGCCCTGCGAGGCTTGCTGGGCGTTGATGGCGGGGAGGCCACGCTCAGATTCCTGACCTTGTTAAAACTGTTTCTCAGGCTGTCCCTCCTGGTTTCAGAGGTGCTGCTGGTGTCCTTGGATGTGAATGTGTCTGGGTGACAGAGGCCAGACCTCAGGCAGCAGCAGCACAGCAGCTCTGCGATAGCCTTCCTCATGTCACTGCTGCCCAGGGCATAGATGATGGGGTTCAGGCCGGAGTTGAGGACAGCCAGTGCGATGCAAAAGTCTGCACTGAACAGCAGAGCGCACTGGCGGGAGATACAGAAGAAATCCACCAGCAACAGCACGAAGAGTGGCCCCCAGCAGAGCATAAAGACTCCAACGATAGAGATCACAGTTTTAAGCAGGGCCAAGGAGCGCTTACGACTGCGCTGCGGGCCCAGCTGTGCACTCCTGTGTACGTGGCAGTAGATGGCACCATAGAGCACCCCAATAGCCAGGAGGATGATGAAGAATATGATGAGAGAGAAAAAGATGTAGGACTTTGAGTAGAGAGGGAGGAGGGTGGAGCATCCTTCCAGGCTGCACACACAGTTCCAGCCCATCAATGGGAGAAAGCCAATCACCATGGCCAAAAGCCAGCAGAGTAGCACCAAGCCAAAGATCCTGTAGTAACTCTTCTTGGCTGACTTCTGGGGAAGCGGCTTCATCATGGTGGTGTAACGCTCCACAGCAATCAGTAGCAAGCTGAATATGGAGGCGGCCAGTGCCACAAACAGCATCCCTTCCCTGAAGAGCCACAGAGCAGGGGTGAGGCGAAACGTCTGGCTGCCTGACAAACAGATGTTGACCACATAGGCAGCGCCGGTGATGAGGTCACTCAGCGTGATGTTGGCAATGCAGACATAAACCCAGCGCCGGCTGTTGCGGATGCGGGAGATGACGGCCACCAGCACCAGCAGATTCTCCAGGATGATGAAAATACTGACGAAGAGGAAGACGGCCGCGGCGACACTGATGTGGTTCTGGCTGTTTGAGACGGTCCTGTTCTGCAGGCGGCCGGTATGGTTGTAATGCCGCAGGATCACATGGCTGATCTCACTGGCTGAAGTGGTGGTGTCTGATGTGGTGGCGTTACTGGGATGACTGGGTAAGTGGTACATGTGGGGGCAGGAGGAGGGGGAGGTGAGGGCGGAGAAGACATCCATACTGGTGAATGGGCTGGTAGAGATCAAGGATGTGGGTGTGAACAGGCTGAACAGAGCCGGTACGAGCTGCCGGGGAATTAGTGTGAAACTCCTGTGATCAAACAGGCTATCGTCACACTCTAACCGCTGGAGCTCCGCCTGCGCACAACACACACCTGAGGAGGCGAAAGAAGAAGGAATAAGAAACAATTTCAACACAGAATCTGCATGAAAGTAAAAAGAATACTCCCTTTCGTAGCTTTGCTGTGCGCTTCCTCATTGAGGTGCTTTAAATCAATTTAAAGAGGCATCTTTTAAATGCCTCCACAGCACTCCACCTTCCTGTGGTTAACACAGGATGAGTGAGCAGCTGCATGGGGGCATTTAAATCACCACATGGAGGACAAATGCACATTGTTTATTACATGAATGCTGGAAAAATTCCTTTTTAAAAGCTCTTTTTAAAATGCTGACTAACTTAACACACCATGTAATCACAAATAGTTGCAAAATGGGCAAAAACATCAGATAAGTTTTCCTTCTTTTTCCCCAAAACTCACTAATTAATCAAAAATGGCATCATGAATACAAAGCTTTTTTTCAAGGTTCATATTGTTTTACATTTAATCTTAGTCAAAAACTATATACTATATAGAAACATTAATTTTTCCACATCGAGGAACACAAGAGTTAAGTGGAAAATCTGAAAATCTGTTCAAAAGATAAAATAATTTACATTGCATTCAAATGTTATGCTATTATATGCTGATGAAATCCATTAAGGGTAATTATCAAAGCTGTGGAGTGAAGTGCATGTGAAGTGAGTGCAGAGGAGGGTACTTACTCTGGCTGCTGGTGATGATGCTGAGTGTGTGAGAAGATACAGATTTTGGCAGCACATTTTGATGGGGAAGTGAGCCAAATAAGGTTAGGTAGTAAAAGACCCCACCCAAAACACACACCACACACACACACACACACACACACACACACACACACCCACACACACACACACACACACACACACACACGCGCGTAATGCAACAGCGAGATTGCAGTCACTTTTGTTCCATCACCTTTTAAACACTGAGAACTGTTAGGATTTCACAGTTGCTTTCAACTATAAAATTTCCCAGTCGAAGAAATCAAAATTGCCAGACGAGTTCCATCTATTTCACAAAATGTATTTTATTCTTAAGGATATTAAACCATTTCTGTCCACTTTTCTGGTGCACAAACGTCACATTTTTGCAGCACATCCTGCAGAATTTAATACAACAGCACATTAAACCCAGTTGCTCAAGCTGCCCTCTGGTAACCTATACGGGAAAGGCTCTTTCAAAACACATGCTGCCGTACCCAGCCAGTAGTAAAGGACGTGACTCAATGGACATGTGGCAATCTTACTTGCACCTCCGAGGCCTTGGCACCTTGTCAAGATTATTACAAAAGCCTTAAATTAGAGTTTATTTTTCTCAATATTTCTGAGAAAGTACAAGTGCAAAAACAGGAACTCCCAATCAGATGGAAATGTGCCCCTCCCTTTAGATAGGAGGTTTCATACGTCTCATCGCACAGCTGTGGTTGTTGGTTTGTGCTGACAGGCCACGGTCACACTGCTCACTTCATGATGTTGATGCCGCCATGCATGGCACACTTTACAAACCTCCAACCACATGCCATAAGACAGGCAGTGGCACTGAGACCACGACCACTTTCAAATCAACCATGAACACATAATATACTGTGAGGCATCTTGCAAGCACCAAGAAAGTGATGCCAGACCCCAAAATCAAGAAACCACTTCTCAAATATGAGTAAAACCAGAACACATTTGCCCTTCAGAGCAGAGTTTTCAAAAAGCCACAGTATGATTATATATTCAAAGCTTTCAGCAAAATAGGCTCTAATTGCATCACTGCACCATAATTATCATTTATCAAATGCTTCAAAAGCATGCTAAAAAGGGCCAAATGAAACCTTTGAGAAAACTACAATCATGCCAATACCTCAAATGTTTCTCTATGAAAATATTGTTTTCATGCTCATAGAAAATATTATTTTAGTAATAAGAAAAATTACAAGTGGGTACTAACTGTCATCTTCTATCTGTGTCCATCACAGATATGTTTCTGCGGTTTAGCTCGACAGTTATCGAGTGTGCATGGTTTCTCCATTTAAGCAAGAACGGAGAACACGTGTAAAGACAGAAACCCTACATAGGTTAAATATAACTTTGAGGGACCTGACCTACATTATTTAGAAGCAACGAGATGTGACATTCATGGGCCGTTCCCATGAAATCTATGGAGATCATTTCAAGCACAACTTCTGCTTTTCAGTCCTGACATGTAAAACAGACTCAGACATGCATACATAATCTATACAGAAAATACTGAATATGAGAGAGATGATATGATTGAGTTATGCTGTTGCGTGCCTGCACTTGTAAATACAATGAGGAAAAAGGAAAACACAGTTTTCAACAACAAGCCATTGCAACCTTAAGTGTTAACAACACCCACGACAACTGTTGAAAACGCCCTGCTCTGAAAATACAACTTCAAACAACACTGTAACCACAAAGTGCGTATTCTAGACCACAAGTTTGTGTATGTGTGTGTGTGTGCGTGCGTCTGTTTGTGCCTTAACTGATAAGCAGCGTCAGCCCCGTAGACTTTTACTGTAGTGGCTCTAAACAACATTTTGCTTGTGCCCCCGAGTCAGTTGGGGACATATTTGTCTAATGATATCCCCCCCTTTTTTAATATATTTGTTTATCCTCTTCAGCGTTGACAGGCGTTGTCGTCTCCTATATTTTCTGCAATTTTTCCTGTTGAATTTCTTTTAGTGCTGTTAATTCTAATTCTGTGATATTGTCTTTCCTGAGTTTCCTGTTTTGCTTGTTTGTCAAAGCACTCTGAAAACTATTTTAAAAGGTGCAATATAAAGAAAGTTTAGTATTTAGAGTTTCCAATTCAACTGCACTGCATGGAGGAAACCTATACCAACATGCAAACACTAAAGAAAATCTCCAGAATACTATGTAGGATTTGAAAATGAAATGCATGAATGCAGAAGGATGTAGGCGTTTAAATGAATAAAACTGAGTGTTTGTTGCTAATTTCTTTATATATTAACATAAAAAATTGGATTATTTATGGGATATGATCATTCAAGTGACACAAAACTTAACATGATCTTAATGATGACGTCTTCTGTTTTTAACATTAAAATACTATCAACTGTGATTTATAGCTCAAAGTCCAAAGCGTTGCTTAAACAAAGGGTCAGAAATGTAGGAGGCCGCTCAGTACTTTTCCTGTAACAAACACATGTAGAAGTGAGAGTCTTTAGTGAGCAAACATTATGACAGGGCCAGAATTTTCTCAGTGTCAGCATTTATTCGGTGTTACAAAGAATTCATCGTGATGCAATTCCGTATTTGTCTTTGTGTTCAGCTTTTGGCTTTTGCTGCTCAGGTCCAAGCATGGAGTTGGCCAAGTGGTGTTAATGTCTTCAGACCCACCTTTGTTTTTTTTATGTATATTTTGCATACCAGAAAAGTGTGGAAAAGTGAGACGATAAAACAACCAAGAAGACTGTAGCTAAACCGCTGTCTGTGTGTTCAGACAGCGGCAACACCTGTTGCTCTCACTTCACTGATTGTCTTGCTGATCTGAAGCGTTGAGAGTAATCCACTGAGTAAGCACTGCACTTCTGTAACACTGTTGGACTCTACTGGAGAGTAAAACGTAGCATCAGAATGAATGGAGCAGAACCAGGCACTGCGTCGTTTTTAGAACACACATTCTTCTTCCTGGTCAAAAACTGGTGCGTACATTTCTCACAGTGCAACTCCACCGCCAATAGTTCAGTCAGCGATTCGGGCAGATCGGGCGGAACCCCAGATCTCTTCTTTTTCTTCTTCAAAACCAATCAACACCGACTCAAGTGACATCACTTGAGGTAATTTATTTGATTTTGTGCAGCTTCCTCTGGGGGCACGAATGGCTTTACACAACTTTTTTTACACATATGAAGTCGTTCTCCCCAGCAGATGTAAACAGACTTCGGTGCATAAAATCAGTGGAGATCCCCTTTTAGATTTCACCCCAAGCTGCGAAGGATGTCCCAGTTACATGTAATTCAAGATTCTTCAGTAAATTCAAGCTGCATTTATTCATTTGTTGACAACTTGTGTGCAAAATAGCTCCACAACAGGCTGACTTATAAGTCCTGTTGTGTAAGTCCATGGGTGGACAAATATGTTGCGCAGAGTTGGGTTTGTTCAAAAGTTTGCCAACTCAAAGACAGGTGGATGAAAAACAAGATAACCCAGCTGAAATCCAAATTACAAAGGCTGGCAACTAAAGGCAGGCAACAAAAGCTGGCTGGGGTAACTCAGAGAAATGCTCACACATAACTCAGAGTAAACCCTAAGGGCACGGGGGAAGAAAGCCAGAACCATAAGACGCATGATGAGCAGAGGCAGGAAGGCACGAGGAGCAAAACAGGACGAGGAAACAGACGTGAAAGCACGGAAGTGACACGAGGATGAAAACAGATGAACTGACAACGAGTGAAGGAACACACGTGGACTAATGCTGCGTTCCAGACAACCATGGAGGTCTTAATTTCCTAGTCTAGACCTCCAACTTCGGACGTCAAAGCGTTCCAGGTGCAGGACACCAAAAGCGAGCAAAAAAACTTGTCTGACAAAACAACAACATTTTGTTTCTTAAGAGAGTGTACAGACGAGTGAACCCCAGCAGTGCGGCCTCTCACACTAATGCTGGGGGCACCGGTTGGAATGAAAACCTGCAGACTGTTGGTTCTCTCCAGCATACATCACCCTACACTGCTGTCGATAAAAAGGTCTTTTTGCCTACCTACAAGCCTGCAGTTTGCCTACTTACACACCCACTGCACCACCAGCTCTTTCACATTACACACAGCCACTTGATTTATTGTTGATATGAAAACAAAATTAATGATTAGTGGCGCTTTAGGCATTTGGGGAAACCACGTCCCTTCCTGTTGTGGGTCTTTGACATCAACTTCCATTGTGTGTTCAAAACAACAAACAATAACAATTATGAGCACTCTGTGGTAAAAGGAAGCTGGAAACGGTTAAAATTGGTTACAGAGGCAATTATGGTCAATTTGTTGGAGAAATGGCTGTTACAATGTTACTAGACCCAAAGAGAAAAAAAACAGTAATTCTAATCTCACGGTTGAGAGGTTAGTGGTCGCAATACAGAGCTTTTCATTATGTTGACGCCATTTCACCAACTAACAGATTTATGAAATAATCTGCCTCTTACTAATATGGTTGCCTGAGTCTCCACTTCCAGTGTTGCAGCTACTTACAGTACTTGCAGTGGTGTACAGGCGTCATCTGGTGGCTATAGAGCAGTAGTACAGTCATCACACGCACAGCAACACTGTGAGATTGACGGAAGGAAAAAAACAACTGAAAAACATACTTAAATTATGAAATGCCACAGAATTACTTTTGAGACTTGTGATTGAAATTAAGCAAAGATCGCAAATATACATTGAATTAGTTACATTTTACTGTTCTTTTTTAAATTAAATTGTAGATAATGATTTCACTACTTTATCTCTAAAATGTATTTGCTTATTTTGCTTTATGTTGTTATTGACTTCTATTTGCAGTGTTAACAATTTCTTAATGCCTTATTTCAGTGTATTTCTTGTAAAGCACTTTGAATTGCCTTTTGTCTGAATGGTGCTGTACTAATAAACCTTCCTTGCCTCTGTGTATTTTGGACTCTAGGTTTTGCATTCTGAGGAATGTCTTCTACCAAAACCTGTCTGTAGTGAGTGTCTGATGTCTGATAAAGTTTGAAGTCAGTCATCTGAAGGGTTTACTGGAAGGAGGAAATTGTCATACTACGAAAACAGGGCTGGATTAGAGATAGAGACAAATAAATACCACATAACAAACCAGACACAAGAGTAAGAGTAAGGCCATAGGTATTTTAACGATGAATTGGTTTAAGATAGTCACAGCGAAACTTGACTTACAAAAGCGTCTACACCAGCCAATAAAAGTCACTAAAAATATTGCTACTTAGGTACCGTGCAATTTGAATGCATGAATTTGACTTCTAACTGGTTATTTTAGGTACAAGATCTGACTCTTATACACATACAACAGAGCCACAGTACAGAGCTAAATACATAGGCCTTAAATTTAGCCCTGCAGTAATCTTTTTCTGTTGCCAGTAACCAGCATTGATAATAACCATGATAATAAAAAAATGAAATATTGATATTGTGTTAATAATAGACATTTGATAATATTGTGTAAATAATCCAGCGCCTCTTTTATAGTTTCTGTTTCTTTCTGTTCTCACATTGTTATAGTTGCTGGCAGTAATGCACCTTAACGTTGGTTGCCAACCGCCATAGAGCAGTGAAAAGAAGAAGAAGCTGCAGTAACAGTTGACTGTTAGCTAGCTGATGTGTGGCATGGATCTGGTGTGTGGCTGCTACACATTGATTTACTACGGTTGTGCAAATTCATGTCGAAACAACAGACACTTATGGTTACACAGACTCCTAAAATGAATGTTAAGCATTTGACAAAAAAGGACAACACACACAGTAAAAAAAAAGTTAAGGTGATTTCGACTGAGAGCATTCTTTTTCGAAATTTCGCTATATATATATCGCAATAATATTATCATAAATACTTTTTGTCCAGTAAAAATCTGATATCATGACAGCCCTACAGAGTGCTGTAGTCTGTAGTCCTAAAATTGGCTAGCTTTTTTGCACAGCCAGATCCCTCATCTCACAGTCAATTAGTTTTGTCTTTTTTATTGGTTTTCAAAAATGTTTGAAATAATGTCTGTGGTTTGTAACCTTTTTCCTCGTCTCTCTCTGAGGTTACCAGATGAGGCTTGAACTTCTAGTGATTTCCTTACACTTTGAGAATAACAAATTCGGTGTTCATCTGTGAAGATGATCTTAACAATAAGTGCAAGTATTATAAACTTGTGTTTGCCACTGAGCTTATTTTCAGCGATATTCAAACATCCAATTAAAACTTTTTTGTGGAGGGAACCATGTTGGCCTACAAAACTATGTCATGACTGCACCCACCGCCCTTTTAGCAACATGTAGCTAATTTGCCTCAGACATCTGACATTAGCATTAGCGGCAAACGTACAAATCAACAATCAGCAAACAGCTATAATACAAAAAACAAGTTCGTACACATCGCTGCAAGAATGCCGCTGGGGAGAGAGGATAAAATACGTACTGTCAACATTTGCTGCAAGAAAAATGTGACAAAATGGTGGCCGTTAAAATGACAGTGGCACTCAGGGTTTAAACGGTTGGTGAACCGTGCCAGCGGTGGTCTCTATAGCAACGGAAAGTTCCACTGAAAATGAAAACTGAGCCAGAATCAGCGCTCATCCAGTCGTTATCACACAAAACCTGGCAGCTATCGTACATTGTAATTATTTTTTATCTAGTTAAATATAAAATACATTGTCTCCATCACCAGGACCTTCGTGCAAACGTGTAGTACCACCGTTGTAATCCTGAAGGGGGCGCTATTCTTCAATAAATGTCCCGGAGCAACAGGGTGCCTGCATTGTATAGAATCTGGCCGGTGCCTTTTTCCTCAACTTTTTTTTTTTTCACCGCTCAGACTGCTTCTGTTTAGGCAAAGAGAAAGGAAGTAGCGACAGGCTAGCATGTTAGCCGGTCCGCTCTCACTCAGTCTGCCAGGAAATAGTGGACTTTTGACCCTAGTTTATTCCAGAGGCCGTTCTTCTTTATTTAATACAAGCCTGTGAGTAGGCTCCGGTTTTTTTTTCTTCTTCTTGTCGGTTCGTTTTTTTTTTTTTTTTTTTTACTCCCCTCCCTGGTTTCAAACCTTCAAACTGACTCAACCGGGAGCTTTGTCTTATCTGTCTGGGACTCCACCGTTGTTAGCCCGGTTGGTACAAGTCACTGTCGGTTTCTTCAGAGGAAAAACACACCACGAACCGAAAAAAGCTGCGACTTGATTGTTATTTATTTTCCCATCAGTCAAGGATTACACCAAGACAATGAGAAGAACAGCCGGGAAAGGTACGGTAAATGCTATTTGTTTGTGTGCTTGGCTTTGTACGAGCGTGTTCCTTGAAGCAAAACGTGTAACGTTATATGGCAAACTGATTGAATTTATCGACACATTTTTGGTTTCTTGTCGGTAACGTGTTTCAATTTTTATTACACCCAGACGCTGCAATGACAGAGCTGTTAAGTTAAAGGAAGTTACTCTGAAGTAGCAGACTTGCTCGTAACGTGTAACCTTTTTGTCACGGGAGTTTTTTGGGGGGGTTTTGTATTTTTTTTTTACGTCTCATTCGGAGCTAAAATGGAGCTAGCTTTTTACTAGCATTACTAACTGGCGGACTGTCATGATAAAAAGTCGATGGCTGCATGTCGCCTGCTCGGTAAGCGCCACAGTAGCATAGTTGCACCCAATGTGTGAATGAGCTGAGAATGTAGGCTGACTTGTTGCAGTGCTGTGTCCTCAGGCCTGGTTCATAATGTGACTAACCTACATGTCAGTGGGGTGGCTGTTTTGTTACAGTCAATAAGACTAGTTTTCATTTCAGGAAAAGCGCTACAGTTTTTGTAGACTTCGGTCTTTGACATAAAGCAAACCAGAATAGTCTAGAAGAGGGGAAACTACAACTTATCTAAATTACCAGTGTGTCATAACTGTTATTATGTGCCCTCCATGGGCACAATTTTATGGCTGAGCACAGCCTTGATTGTCAGTGATGGGGGAAGTAGCATAATGCAACAACAACGATGCTACATCTACCTATAGATATCCATCTGTGGAGTGGATAACTAAAAATCATAATGTGGCTTTAATGACATGTCATGTCATAACAAATGTATTAAAAAACACACAGATGTGACCGTCCTGCAGCTGTTTCTTCCATACAGTAGCACATTGACCAAACCTTAACACAATCTTCCAAGCAGGCTGCTGAAAAGGACCGAGCTCTCTCTACATGACTAACGTCTGGGTGGTGGAAAAAAGTCATCATACATAGGAACACTAAAATTACACACATATGCACTCCACTCGAAAGTTCCTTTCCCACTCTGTTTCCCTTTTTCCGTTTGTCTGATTTCGTTTAGTCTGAAGACACTGTTGTGGTCTTCCAGTGGCCTTATTAGCAAGTTGTTTCCTCATGGTGAAAATGTTGCACTTACACTTCCTCTCTGTCATCCTGGCAGCTCTATGGCTTAATGAGCCAAGATGTTGTGACCCAGGCTTTCATAAATGGCTTTAAAATTGTCTAAAGAGTTGAAACTTCTAAATATTCACCTGCTGGAGGGTTGAGGGATGCATAGCACATATACTGTGACCCTGCAAAAACAGCTAGGTGGAGCATCAAGCTGTAGTGGGTAAAATTACCTATCTTATTTAATTTTATTTTGAGTTTAATGTGATTGTAGATTTAAGTTAATTTCTCTTCTGATAACTATCGGAAAGAACATCAGCATTTTTTTCATAATTTATCGTCAGTTGTATATTCATATATCTTGACATGCAATACTTGTTTTTTATCTTTCATTATATTTTTTTCCTGCTCACTATGTTCACGTTAATGCACAAAAACACCAAGGCAAATTACTCAAATGTGAAAACATACATAGTAATAAACCTGATTTGATTCTTAAAGCATATTAACACAAATTGTTGAATAAATAATAACAAATACCCATTACAAAACAGCCAGGGACCAATTTTTATCAGATTTGATCAAATGCAGGAAAGAAAATTACACCTTATCAACTACAACGCATCTGCAGTGGACATAAATGCAAATGACATCTCATTAAAAAATTAAAGAGAAGAGCACAGCCAGACAGTACTTAAAGTGAAACTCTCGCCAAAAAGCAACCTAGGCTTTATTTGTGATTGAATGTGAGTCAAACCTTTGTGTTAAAGCATAATTACAACGAAAGAGGCACTTTTAAGATTTATCGTAGTTTCGTTTTCGGGCGAGCTAATTTTCATTGCAGTGCATGGGGCACTGGCACGCTATTTTTAAAACTCTAAGAAGGCTCAACACAATATGAAACTTTGCTCGTAGTATCACCAGGGTCTCTACACATGAACATGAGCATTGAGAACATAGTTTGTGTATGCAGAGTTTACTAAAATGAAGGTTTTTGAACTACTCATCGTAGGAGCTGGATCTCTACGAGCAAAATTTCATGTTGTGTCGAGCCTTCTTAGTGTTTTAAAAATAGCGATTTTGATGCTAGCGTGCCAGTACCCCCACACTCCATTGAAAATTAGCTTGCTCAAAAACGAAACTACGGTAAATCTTAAAAGTGCCTCTTTCATTGTAATTATGCTTTTACACGAAGGTTTGGCTCATATTCAATTACAAATAAAGCCGGTTGCTTTTTGGCGAGAGTTTCCCTTTTTATTAAGGCTACGTTTACACGATGACGGTCTGAACAGAAGACGCAAAAGTGGCGTCGCGTCTTCACTTTTTATTCCGCGTTTAGACGACCGTTTTCAGGAGGAAATCTGCGTGCATACGGTGACGCAAAAGTGTGTGGAATTCGATTGGGTATGCATGCCAGGCGGCTAGGTGTTGCTGTGATACACTATCACACAAATAAAAAAGATAGAGGTAATTACAGATCCTTCTCTGTTCAGTAATACTGTAATACAGTAATACTATCTGTACATATCCTACATTTCGTGGAAAGACTCCTGTACGTTTATTAGAGCTGCCAGAGCAGCTTGAAGGTCCGATGCATGGAAATAATCCTACGTGTTTGTTTATTTCCCTGTACTGGCGCATGTATGTGATATAAACGCGTACGCAACATGAGCAGATCTGAGCAGAGTTTTGCGTTTTGCCAGTGTACACGGAAACTCTGTGGTGGAGCGTATTCAACTTTTCCACTCTGGAGGGTGGTTTCAGATTTTTGCGTTTTTAAGCCTCAAAAACGCCGTCACCATGTAAACGAAAGGCACTTCCGATACAATATTTTGTCGTTTTTACCCGCAAGCGTCCTCGTGTAAACGGGGTCTAAGTCTTCAAGGCTAAACTCATGAAGTGACATCAAACAGAATGTCGATTATATTTCATTTATGCATCATTTATTTGCATGTCTGTTATTTCTGTTAAGTCATAGATGTAGAGCTGTGGGATATTACGATGGTAATGCGATGTAAAAATGTCTACCGTAGGTTATCACCCTCTGTTGTTTATATCGTAATTTTAACGTGTAGGCTACTTGATTAGCACTGTTGCTACACTAACGTTAACGTACACTACGGTCGTAATTTAATACGCCGTGTAAAGCACAACTCAACGTCGGAATGACCGTTGGATATCCAAATTTTGAGTTCAAAACAAGTTTATTGTATGAAAGCGAAAGTAACTGCAGCAACGCTACTGCTTTGTGATCGCATTTTTACATCACCCTCAAGGACTCGTTTATGGCACTGGTCGCTCGGGAGTAAACAGAGGCAAAGCAGCATGGCGGAGACGGAGGAGAGCGCAATGGAAGATGAAAATAACATTACAAGATACGTTACATCAGACGTGGATACAGAAGCAGAACCCCAAGAAGATTTGTGCCGAAAAGGGGAAATTGGAATTCCATCGTTTGGCTTTGGTTTGGGTTTAAAAAGTCAGACACTGACCAGACAACGGTAATCTGCAAAACATGCAGCCAACAAGTTGTTACTAGCGACTCGAACACGTCTAATCTTTTCTACCACTTAAAGACATGCCGGGATATATATCGTTATCGGGATATAAAATTAGCTATATCAGGATATATAATTTTGTCCATATCGCACAGCACTGCATAGATGTAATAGCCAATAGAGCTATCGAGTATAACCTCGATGAGCACTGCAGAATGATTCTGTTGAAACACTGTATGTAAGGTAATCAATGACTGAGTGATTTGACAGAAAATGCTACCTTCATCTGTAATTGGTAGTGACACAGGAGGCATGTGAAGGTGTAGAGGATGTGTGTGCAGCACCTGTAAGCCCACTGGTGGTGGTGTAGCTCTTGCCAACCACACTGTGCTGCGGACCAAGCATCAGCATATTCAATTCAATCGAGGTCCCCATCTGTCATATTCAAAATCTAATTAACATTTCAATCCCTCAGAGAAAGCTTAACAGTCAGACCCCATTTATTAAAATGCTTCCTGCCTCACAGTTTCAATTATAGTAACTATTTATACATTTCAGATAGGGCAGGTATCTGAATACAGGTATGACCACAGGATGATGCACTGGAGGTGTAATATTTAGCTAAATGTGTTGTTTTCACTTAACATAACTGTCCCATTATCTCGAAATGATTGCAAACAGAAACCCCTCAAATTATGTTGCAATACAGCCAATATAATCCTATACCTCCATAAAGTGCTTTGAAATAGTCTGACAGACCTCCAGAATAGCTCTCTGCCATATGGTCCTTTGCTAATGGTTGGTACTCTGCAAACCCTGCTGCAGAGCTGACAGTGGTTGAGGACAAGAAGGGGGATGGGGGAAGGAAGACCAATTATGTCTCCAGCTCAGCCTTGAGTTGTAATTGGTCGACACATCCTGGCGGATGCAATTGTGTGAAACTGCGGATGAAAAGATAATTGCTTCAATCATAGCTGGGCCAACATTTCTCAGAGGAGGGATTCAAGGGTTTCCTCAGACTCAGCTTTCATATTCAGATTTATTGCATTTATTTAGAGCCACTAAATCCTACCTTGTGTATTATGAAATATTAATTTCCTCACACACAGATAATAACCCTATAAATCAGCCTTATGTCAGCAAAGCTTTGTGTGTTTTAACGGTCCACAAAGCTGCTGGTGTTATCTACAGGGGCTGTGTCCTGCTTATTGTAGTATGCCAGAGTTTTTAATGCATTTAGGCCTGTAGCTGTTTTGGATCATCGACCTGAACCACATTAGAGGAACTTAAGTTGTTTCCTAATGCACTGACTGCTTATCAAGCAAGATGCTCTCTGCCGTGACACCACAACCACAGTCAGCAAGACAGTTTATAAAAATCTAAAAATCAACAATGATTACGACAGGTAATAAAAAAACTGTTATTTTTACATGGTGTTCTTAGGTGTATTTTAGTAGCTAGCTTCAATAGAGCATTGTATTTTTAGATGAAATCAGCAATGTGTAGGCTGTTTCGCGTTAGTGAAAGCGTCTTTGTGGAGGCTGCATGGGATCCGTCAACACTTCTGTGTAGTGTCTATCTTATCTCGCAGGTTTTCAGCATCAGATGTGTTGTGGGTTTCTGAAATTACATGGAAACTCTTTTGTTCCTCACAGCCCTTGTTGACTCATGATTCAAATGGAAAATTAGGCCAAATTGATGGCTGTCTGATATGCTATATGTTGGCTATGCCAACCACACTGCCATTTTGTTTTGGTTTCAGTCAACATTTTGTTTTTTACACACAAAACCTGCAGATTGTACAAGGTTGGCCGAGTTTCTCATGTTGCGGCTGATTGTGAAAACACAAAATATTGATGCAAAATGTATTTTGTGTGTTTGTCTAGTTCAAAACAAAGACGTAATTTGTGTACTGTTTTGTCACCCTGTTCATGAGTTCAGCCTTCAACTTTTTTCAGTTACTTTGTTCTTTTTTTGGTTTTTGCTTCAGAATATGACTAGTTTAGGTCTCTGACAGAACAAGGACAGAAGAACAGGTTGAGCCATGGTGTGCTGTGGCTGCAGTGTCCCTTAGCAGCTTGTGCAATGTCTCCATGTGCAGTTGGTGTACTGGATCAAGATGATAAAGGCCACCTGTGGAATGACGCATACACCTGCAGTCACATGGCTGTGCCGAACATCCTGAGTAGGACGGATAAATCGGTTCACTCATCTATTTCGAGACATTTCTAATCTAAAAATAATTGAAAACGCAATAGGGATAGTGCAGTGTCAAAGTTGAAAGAAGCTGCAGTGAGCTTTATTGAATAAGGTAAAATGTCTGACAAACAACCTTTTAATGACAGAGTGATGTAGTAGTGATGCAGAGATGCCTCTGCAGATGAGAGAAAGCATGTTTGGTTGGTACAGACCTCAACAAATGTGATGTCATCATAATTTGAATCCTTTTCTTAGTTAAATTGAATTGTGAATCATATTACAATTGCAATATCAGCCAAAAATGATAATATGCTTTT
The DNA here is from genome assembly GCA_963678695.2 of Diplodus puntazzo. Lineage (NCBI taxonomy): Eukaryota > Metazoa > Chordata > Actinopteri > Spariformes > Sparidae > Diplodus > Diplodus puntazzo. The sequence goes on from OZ023163.1 coordinate 15,615,949, forward strand.
TCTTTAACCATTTTATGAAGCCCTATCTGATTATTATTTGCAATGTATTGTGTGTGGCTTAAAAGTAAATGGCAAGAAAGAAGGAAATTAACACAAATGGCATGACTAAACATTAGCTTATGATTTTGTATTTTTTAGTATGATAGTTTCCATCCATTTCATCCACTGTAAATATTGAGAAACAAATGTTGACAAAGTGTCAGTTTGTCTGCTACTACATAAAGCATACTGAAGAGCTGATTGTCATTTGCCAAGGGCTTGGCAAAGAAAGTCAAACATGTAGTGGCTTGTGTTTCTTCTACCTCAGTGCTCATCAGGAAGATGTCTGTATCATACTGTTCCTAACACTGCTGCTTAAGAACACGACAATGGGCTGTTTAGGTGCCATTCTGAATTTTATAAACCCGCGGGCTGATTCATTATTTAAGATAGGGCAGTATCACTCAGAACTTTTAATCCCCATATCTTTTCATAACAAATATTGACAGCTGATTTAAATAGAAACTGAAAGATTCCCATCAGTGTTACCTTCTCACGTAGTAAAGTTAGCTGGGTATGTGTATGAAGACAGGAAGGGGTGAGTTGAAAGAAGGAGGTCAGAAAGGAGAACTAGGACACCAGTATGTGTGCATTTGTGCATGCTTTTGTGTACGTACAGTGTGTCAGCGCTTTGTGCAGCAACGTCACAGGAATGCTCTGGGGTCTGCGTTTCTGTGGCGAACGATGGGAGAAAAATAGTCTTGCATTCTGCAGAAAGCTGTTAACTGAGCTTTGCAGTGTGGATTTGCAATGACCTGTATTTTGCCAACAGACTGGACCAGATGGAGAAAGTTTTCAGTCTGCGTGAGTAGTAGACAAGGAGAGGTAAAGAGAGGGAGAGTGGTGAGGCTTTAAAGTCATCAATTCCACATACTCCTTGGTAACTTGGCTCTTTCAATGTGGCGAGCTGAATTTATGAGCTTTAAAAATAGACCTAGCAGTAATGATAGGGTATAAGTGAGGAAAAGGCAGACCCGCTGTTTAGGGATGGCCTACTTGCAGTGCATTTGTTTGTTGTGCCTTTATTGCGGGGTCCAAACACATCCAAGTCAAGACAATCGAGATCAAAGCTTGATTGTGATGATTATGATTATACTAGATCTGCCTGTTTAGATTCTGATTCTACGCCCAGTTATAAGTTGAGCAAAAGTTTTAAGCAAAATCTACAACTCAAGAATTCTCCACAGTGAAGTGAAATGTGGTTTGTCAATGTCACGGAAGACATATTTTAACCACTTAGAGGCAGATTGAGCACACTGATTTCAACTGGCATTTCAGTTAAAAGATCTACATCTAAAAACTTGATTGTTTCTCTCTTCTAAGTAGTGACATCGACTGTACATTAGTTCTCATCACATTCAAAGGTATGGATTGTAAAGTGAGAAATGACAAAAATAATGCTGTTTTACTAGTTGTGCTACACACAGTAGCCCTGAATTGTCAGAGATTGTTATTCTTTTTTGACAGGAGTTGGATTGAGTTGTTCTGTCAGTGATTGTTTGCATTGGCTTTCACTCCAGCAGAGACTCCTGTGGTTTAACATCTCCCAGTTAGAGCCTGCAACTTGTCAACCAAAACTGAGCAGCAGCCTCACAGGGCCACCAAACAAAAACATACTAACTATCCACCACAAATTATGACATCTTTTGCACAAGTCCAACAAACTACTTTGTTGAAGTAAAAACATGTTCCAACTGTCAGTATCACTGCTGGTCAGTGCATGCAACTTTTTGCTCAATGTGTTCCCAATTTTTGCTTGTATCTCACATTTCATGTCTGATGTATTGCGTTGAAACTTTTCTGTCACTCACTCCCTGCCCCCTCAGCTGCAGTGGTCACCCTCAGGAAGGAGAATGTTGATGGCTGTGGTGAGTGCTATAACCTCCCCCTCCATCCTCTCTGCGGTCACTGATCCTGTCCCTTGGCTCTGGATTATGGGCAGAGAGAGGGCACACCCTGAGGCTTTATTTGCTGTTGCTCTGCTTGTCCATCTCTGAGCATGACTGTCTAAAGGGGATCAAAGGCATAGTTAACAAGGGCCAGGAAGGAACCTGTCTTTGGAATATATCCTATTATTGTTACCCTAAATGTCTATCATAATGACATTATGATCACTTCTTCCAACAGTTGGAGGAAGCAGAGAGAACGTAACCCTATGAGCGTTTTACAGGTTTGTTTGTTTTTGCAGCTAAATTTTACTACTAAAGTATTCCCTTTAGCCAATTTAAAACAGGCATCACCTTTCTAATTTCCCCACTGGATCTTTCAGAAGTTACACAATTGGCATGATGTATCAGATTTCGAATGCCTGTTGTTGTATAAATAGTTGGTTTTGTTTTAGTGCTCTTAAAGTATTGCAGTAATTATGTACACTCCTACCTTGTGATTGAAGTAAATATGCACATTGCACATGGACTTTGTAATGACCAGAAAAATTGAAGTTCAGGCTGTGATCTCTTTTTTTCAGTGCATTTGCATTTCCCACACATATTATGCAGATGCAAATACACAGGAGGAACGAGTTTAAGAATGAACCTGAAGTCTTAAGACTCTCTAAAGGGAATGAAACGGCATCTAATCTAAAACTTAGTCCAAAAACCTCTTTTAAGGGCGTAAGTGTATTGGGAAAAATTGGGTAGGACTTAACATTTTGGGTTGAGAGTTATGGACAAGTCCAAGGAAATGGACTCAAACGTCATTTGTTACTCACTCCCTCTGAAATTAACTGAGGGAAAAATGAATAAACGCAGCCAGGCAAGGCGGTAGAGAGGTGACAAAATATTCCCATTATATCTGCCAGGGTGGAAGCAAGCCAGTGTGTTTACAGAGGACAATGGCAAAAGTGGCACAGAGTCGGACTTAAGTATACAAAGTCCATGCAGCGCCACTGGAAGCACTCAAAGTTTGTTGTTGTAATAAGTTCTAGGTGTTTTTAACTTGAGATGATTTTTTTTTCTTTTACCTTTTACAGATTCATTCAACAGTAACAGAACGACAGTAAACAGGGCAAGAAAAGTGAGAGAGCGACAGGTTCCACCAAGCCACTGTTCCACATTTGAAACTAGGGATGTCCCAATCAGGTTTTTTTTTTTACCCCGATCCGATCCGAGTCCTATAATATTTAGTATCTGCCGATACCGAGTCTCGATCCTATTCTCAACCTTAACTAATATTTTCCTTGATAATACAGCTGCATAAAAAAAAGTACCCGCATTCCTTAATAGTTTTTTTTATTTTGTTGAAACAAAGTAAATACTTTCATATGGCTCTTCCTTATTCTGCATATGCTATTCCAACATTGGCTGACCACCTTTCTTTGTGAAGTGTGTGAGACGCAGCACACACTTGGAACCTCCATATAATCCACTGCTTTTTTCATATTCCGTACGTTGTCATGTAGAATGACGTGGACGCGTTACTTGTCTATATCACACGTGTTCAGCATCTCCTCGATTGCCTGTTTTACATGCTCTGCTGTATGAGACCCACGAAACTGGTGCGCATACCGGCATGTTGTAACTTGAAAGTGGAAGAAATGTAATGTAATGCTGAGATGGTAGGGCATACGGAGGATTCAAAAACTCCAGATGACGAAGAAAACCCTGATCCTCTGCCACTGAGATGAGCTGGTTATCCAGAGTGATTTTTTAATTACCCTCTCTGTAATATTTTTGGCCATGTCGCTGTCTCGAGGATATTTGAAAGTATCCGCAAGTGTTTGTTGCTTCGGTGTCTTTGCCTGTATTGCTTGAGTGAACTTGTTGTATTCGTTGAGTGTTTGTTTTTTATTTGCCATATCAAATGTGTAGTATTAAATGCAGCTCTTTTGTTTTGACTGACATTTCACGATAAAATATACTATTACAATATTTTTGGGCATGTATTGCTCTTCGTATTCAGCAATAGGTTTGAACCTTGTCCCAGTCTGCTGCTCAGTCTTACCACTGGATGCCTTAAAGGCTGTGGAGAGCGACAAGAGAAGTGAAAGCAAAAAAGCAAAGCACAGAAAAGTACAGACAAGAGAGGCACAGATGGGGGAAAGAGATGGAAAGAAAGAGACAAGCTGAGGGTAGAGAGAGAGAGGAACAGTAGACCTTGGCCATGTGCTCCATATTGGCTGGGTTCTGCTCTGTTCTGTTTGTTTTTGCTCTATTTATAACATGGCGTCTGACTCTTGGTCACTGATGAATGACTCCATATGTAAATTACATTTCATCTGACAGAAATCATTGAGGATGTCTAGCTCAGGTAGAATACGGGCGGTGGTCAGAGCCATGATGTGATCCGTACAGAAGAAAAGAAAGGGGCAGTACGAGAAAATGCCTTTTGAAAAATAGCTTCAGTGGTGTTGTTTCCTATTACCATTACTTTTGTTCATCACTTCAGTTTCTTTCCAGTTCACTTCTTTTAAAATGATAGTAGAAGGGTAGATTTAGAAAAAGGTCGCCATAGGTCTAGATGTTAGAACGATGTTATCCTTTCTAAGATGCTTATCACCTACTCTCTGGTTTGTGGATCTGCCAGGCCACCCAAACATCATCAGGACACACCACAGGGTAGATGGTTTCAATAGATTATATTTGCTGCACAGCATATAATCTTTTGTATGGTCGGAATGTCTGAGATTATGCCTTTTCCCCTTTGTTTCTCCCCTTCATTACACATTCTTAATTTTTTGTAGCCCTCCTGCTGCTTTTTGTCCCACTATAAGTTCAAGCTGAGGTCAAAGCATGTATAAAATGTAGAGTGAGTAATATCACAAAAAACATTGACTTGTTTCTAGTTGGTAGAGCGTGGTTTGGCACTGCTCTGAGCCACCAACACTAAAACATGGTGCCATAGAATATAGAGCAGAGGCTTTAGTTTGTGTTAGCTATAGGTTAGAAGTATCTTCTCCTACCTATTTTTTTGTCATTAATAATAATGTAAGTAAATGGTCTTTGGTCCTTGGGTTTTGGACTGTTGGTTGGACAAATGAAGCAGTCTAGAGATGTCACTTCAGGCTCTGGGAAAATTGCGATGAGGATTATTTTTAAAAACTTTATAGACTAAACTATTAATTGTGAAAATAATCTGCAGGTTAATCGATAATGAGAATAATTAGCCATACCTTACTACAAACAAGCCATTTTGAGATCAAGATTTCATCATTGTACCACTATCTGAAGATTTTTTTCCCCTAGGAATTAAAGAAAAGTGGTTGTGTTGCGTGTGTAACTGGCAGCAGGAGTAAGGGATTTAAAATAAGTATGAACTTTGGGCAGTACAGTGACTATTCTGGTGCTACAATGGAGTCATGTGTTTTGGAAGTGTTGTTAGAGCAGGGTAGCCCACATGAGTGAGCGTGTACAATAATCCCCTCTGTCTGCCTCTTTCCCTTTGCTTCCTTTTCTCCTCTTCCTGATTTCTGCCTGCAGCTGCCCCACATCTCCAGATGACATACTGTATGTTTGTGTGTTTGTGCCTGTGGTTCATCACGCTGGCTGGGAAGGAAGTGTTTCCATCGCTGGAGACCATCCTGAGCAGCCGCTGCTTCCCTCATATCAAATGCACCTGAAATAAATAAACACATTGTGCAAATATTGGCATTTAATTTAGACTGTCTTTTTGATGCTATGAGGAGCAAAGATCTTTAGGTGGCCTGCTGTATCAGGCGATGGACACAAAAACATGAACAGGACAGTTAGCCCACTAAACCATTGCAATTTGAAGAACCTTTGTTTTCATTTCCACAAACAAAATGGGCAGGTCAGACATGAATTGTCTTAAGAATTTTACAACTCACTGATCATTTACATATAAAAGAATCCGTCTCACAGTCTTTGTCATGAGTTCAGCTTAAAACAAAACCCAATAGAAACAACCCTCGTTCACATGAAACCAACTTCCTTTCAAATGTCAGTACTTCCTTAATTAAATCTCTCATTTCAGCATCTTAAACCCACATTGATACTCAGATTGCTAATTCGTTTGATCAGAACTTCAAACCCCAAAGACATTTATTTTACTGTCACACAACACTGAGTTACACGCAGATGTTCCCATAAAAGTGGAATCAGTGGGATTTATGGATGATTGCATTTTACCATAATGGTTTCTGTAATACTAAGGATGAACATATAAGTGTCCTACATGTTGCCATTATACTGTGTTTATCCATCACTGCTCTCAACTAGTCTATTAGTCCAACATGGCTGAGATGACTGGACCGGAAAACTCTCTGGAATCCCCAGTCACCACCAACCAGCGTAGTATCCCAAACAGCCAATCAGACTCAGCAGAGCCTTCTGGGATGCATTAAGTCAGACATGCTATGGCCTCACTTGTCTGGTGTGTTTCATGTGGATGCTGCTGCTTTGGATCTAGAGTTTCGGCTCATCACACTGATTGAAAACATACATTTCTCTCAACCATCTTGGTTGCTTGACATCGTCTCATCCCAGTATTAACCTCAAGGATGAAAGGACCTTGGGATGTCAGTCGCTGCAAGGCAGACGTTCAAGGCTGGGATTTTATTTGTGGAGAATTTGCATGAACATTGTGCTCTGTTTCAGCCCTCTACATCATGTTTTTAGTGGTTTGAAGAAAAAGAACACAAATATTTTATGTTTCATTCAAATCTGTTTTGTTGGCCTTTCTACTCTGCCTACTGCCCTTGGGTCTGAGTAGCAGAATTGTAAAGGGTCATTTTGTATAAATTAAAAACACCAGGACATAATATTAAAATAAGTAGAGTTCCTTCAAGACTGAGCTTCTCCTCTGCTCAGTGTGGCTTGGCATCTGGACTTAGTTAAAGCAGCAGTGCCGAATGTTAGGCGTTGGGGAACAGAGGGGGGTGACCAGCGGGAGGTCAAGGGGAGGCATTGGAGGGTAGCATTGGTGGAGATTCTGTGAAATACATGACAGGAGAGATGGCAGTAAAGAGGCACAGTTAAGGAAGCAGTTGAGTGGTACAGCGGAGGTAGACGGGTGGCGAGACATGAGAGAGTGTTGTAAGGCTGTACTCGGGCCTCTTGGATTACTGACCTGCTGTGAAATGTACATAAAAAAGGAGTTCATAATGCTGTGGCTAAAACTAGTGTTTGATAGCCTCAAGCAAAAGCGGAGCGAGCTTATACAGCAAAACAAGCTGCCACGATCTCAGGTTGTTTTAAAGTAGGTTATCCATTGTGTTGAAATGATCTGCGTGTGATTCAGGGTCATACCTACCTCCGAGGGATGTCAAATGAACAGCGGCCCGCTTCAGTTTGTCAATACATGACTCAGACACATGATATTTGGAGTGGCAGATCAATGGAGTGTACTCAGACGGCCGTGTTATAATTGATTAGAATTGTCCATCGCAGTTTAGGTAATTCATTGTGACAGACAGCTGGCTAGCTTGAGTTTCGCTATGGTTTTAAAAAAACAAGCTGTAGTTGGGGTGGGGGTGATCGCAAATGGTGGTGTTTAATTTTTGAGAGTTCGGCTTAAATATATCATCTGTGATGTCTTTATCTGCACTCCATACTCCTTTTCTAACAGCTAAATTGTGGCACAGAAGAGGATTTTGACCATGAGCCTGTGCTCCATGCTAAATGAATAGGGTAATATCAACAAGTCAAAGACTGGATCCCTGCGGCTCCTCTCTCCTTTATACTCTTCTTTAGACGGAGGCAGCAGATGCTCCTCGGCTCTGGTTTTATTGTCTGTGGCTGGCCAGCCTGGGAGCTGACTTAAATACAGGGGGGAGGAGATGAGCTGTTAGTGCCCCTTTTTCTCCCCTTTCCTTCACTCTCTCTTCATAGTTCTCTCTCTATCTGTGTTTGTCTTATTGAGCCCAGTTGGTGTCTGCTGGATGAGTTAATTCCCTGATTGAGGTTTTAAACAAAAGGCTGCATCTTTGAATAGGCCACATGGCTCTAGTGGGAGGGCTCTGATCCATTCACAGCCATTTTGGGTGCATCTGCACTTCCTATAGAGCCTCAACTGTGAGGCTGATTTACCACCACTCAGCAACAGGAGCAATCTTTATCACACAAGTCTGAGTGCATTTATGAATCCCTAAGAGAGCACACACACACATGGCCGTAAGCCACAGGGAGCACACGCGCACACACAAACACACACACACACACACACACACACACACACACACACACAGTGAATCTGTACTTCCCTTTGCTTATGTCTCTCATTGTGCCCAGAGGACAATGCAGCCTGCTTTGGCAAAGAGCCAGCCCCTCTCATCTCCATTAGGTCATGCAGAGAGAGTTGTAGTGGTGATGGATACTTCATTGGCCCCAGCTCTACTTTCCCTTGGGAGAGGAAAGGAGCTTGGTCTATGACGTTACAGCCTGGCACGCAGATGTAGCCAAGAAGTATAGTACGTCGACCTGGGGATTTTGAAATGTTTGAAATTCAGTGTAAAACAAAACGTTTAACTACAGCACAGATGTTTAAATGGTTAACCTCCCCAGCCCTACGAAGCCTTCAGCGGGCCCATCATTACAGATGTTGTTGGAAGAAGCACTGTTTAAACCAACAGAACTTATTTTGAGTTCTAGTCAAGGTCTGAAGATTTTTAAAGATGTCAGAAATAGCAATTACACAAAGCCATTTAACAAGCTACATAAAACACGGTATCAATGTGATATTGGCCAAAAAAATTGGAAAAGTGTATTCTATATGGAAACTACTTGAGAGGGAGTGATAATGCTAATTTTTCAGAGATTTCCTTGAGCCATCTATTGATACTACATACTTGGAATCACTTGTCTCTACAAGTACACCTACTTTGCTCATCCTTTGTGAGTCAGATCCAGAAATGTCTTATACAACACTCATGACAGGATTTTGTAGCCCTGCAGTTACTCATTAGCCATATTAGTACAGGGCTGGGTCCTCCAGAGGAAAGTTGAAGGGATTCCTGTTATTTTTTATATTCATGGTTATATTTCCAATGAAATTAAGAGTGTTATGTTGATATTGAAATGGCTCTTACAAGGACTCAATGTTGTTGTGCAGCCCTGTGTGACCTCTCTTTACCTCGTTGTCTTTCCCCTCGATTTTGCTCAGTATGTTGTTTGTGTTAAACTTTAATTTACAAGGCTAATGCGTACAACATTTTATGATACAGGGGGCTTGCTGACTCTGGCTCTAGTAGCACACTTGATACATTTGTCTTTGTTGTTCTTACCAAAAATATTTGTATTGATTAATTCCTTAGGTAAGTGGGTTAACCATTATTCATCTGGGCTGGCGGTTTCATTGCAAACTCTAGCCTCTCTTAAACCACAAATTGCTTCCAGTATGTGTGTGTTATGGTTATTTTATTTCTATTTCTATCAGAAATGACTATAGAATTAGAAATATAAAATGCCTTTACAAGTATCCATATGAATATATAATTTATGATAGCATAAATATATGATGCTGAAACTTAGTTTTCAGTAGTGATTTATCTCATTTCATTTACACCAATAATTTATGAATCACTTGGTGTATAAAATGTAGGAAAAAAGTGATAAATGCCTGTCACAATTTCCTGAAACCCAGTGTTCCTTTATTTATCTTATCCATCTAACATTTCAAAACCCAAAGATATAAATCCACAACTATATCAAACAAAGAAAAGCACATTTAAGAAAAATTAAATATTAGCCATATTTGTTTGAAGTTAGGACTTTATTGATTCATTGATTATCCAAACGGTTGCAGATCTATCTGAAGATTGACTCATCAATTAATTGCACTATAAGTATATAATTTATCTTAAGTTATCAACCCTGTGTCCTCTGTCTACCAAGTATTTTTACAGTTAATTACATTTTGTAAAGTAGAAGAACATTTACATCAGGGTTATGATCGAGTATTCTTTTAATTTTTAATCTGTTTTTAAACCAAACAGAATGATTTCGTCTCCAGATATAAAGATTGGGTGCATAAATGTGGGGGAAATGTTAACACACTTTGGGGGCATTCAAATATAACATTTAGCTTTACAGTAGCCCCTTTTAGATAGAAAAGGCAGCACATTTGCAGCAAGGTAAAGGCGGCAATCTGCCGCCTTGTCTATGTGAAAGAGAGGTGTAATATTCCATCTTTTCAAAAAAGTCGCCACTGGGGTAGGTGTAAACATGTGACATGACGTGAAGCACGAAGTTGGGCCTGAACAGTGATGTACAACATATGTGTCGGAAGAATATTTAGCCTCGTGATACCAGTGTCAGTCATAATTGCTACGCAGCTGCCCGCTCAAGGCCGGCAGGATGCAGCATAATCATGAATGGCCCCTGCCTCTTCATGGCCGCTTCCCCCCTGCCATGGTATTTAATGTGGCGAGACTTGATAGATTTACTTGATTATAGACCTGTGGCCCATATTCTCGCCTCCTCAGTCAAACACACACCAATGTTAAACCCCCACTATTAAAGGAAGCGTGTGGCGGAGTGCGTCGCCCCCTCCGTTAACTGCCTCAAGCACCAGACAGCTAACAGGAAGTAGGTCTTCAGAATAAGAGCTTTACATTGCACCCCATTGGAGTTTAGAACTGGGTTCTTAGCGGTGGCTTTTAATTTGAAAGTAGCAACCATTAGTAGCTTGCCGCTACAACAACAAGCGGACAACCACGACAGCTACAGAGACCGAGGAGACGCTAGCATCTCCCGGATCTCTGCGGCTTTCCAGTTGCTCATCTTGACGTCAGTGGATGAAGTGATGAACCGACTGCTGTGATCAGCTGTTTCCTGGTTTTAAAACTCCCCGGCTGTGTTTCGTACAACAGTACACGTCATCGACACCTCTGCCTATCTCACGCAATTGCCAGCAGATCGACGACATGGATTTATATAACAATGGAGGTGGAAAAAAGTGTACCCTCCAAGGCGCCATATTGGCGGACCAAAACAGACCCCCAATATACTGCCTTCTGTCTAAATCCGCAGACCTAGTCGCAAAAAGGACAGCCAAATTGGCGGATTGCTGCCCAATATAAAAACTGCTAGTGATTGGCATTCCTTAGTTCAAACTGCTGCCATGATGAGACTGGTTACATCCATGACAGAAGCAGCTTTTAGTTCTGACTCATGAGATTTATCAGGACTCATCCTGTGATGCTGGAGAGGAATGCTGGGAGTCACCATATCTTTGCTGACTTTATAGTTTACTTCCTTTTGGTTCACCTCTTTGTGTTCATGTCCGTATTATAGTATGACGTGTACAGCAAGAGGGAGACAGAAGAAGGAGGAGTGAGAAAGAGAGTTAACATGGGGATATTCCAGCTGAAGTTCATCGACCATCTATGTGTCAGTGGGTCAGTCACTTCCTGCCAGATCATACAGTCAGCTGCTGGTGTCTCAGCGTTGACTGGCTGTGCTGTTTATGCAGTCTATATATAAATGTGTATGAGTGTGGGTATTTGTGCCAGTCTTGGGAGGTCCATTAGGAAGTAAATTTACTGTCTGTGGTACAGCCTAAGAGCATAACACTCAAGGCTTTCACACATCTCCTAGTGAGTTCATAAACATTACAACAACGGGCCATATAAAGGCAAAATATTTCTTTTCTCTCTCCACTAATTGGCACTCTAGACTTACTACTGCTCCTCCCCAGTCCCTCTTCTCTCTGGGTGGAGCTTTTCTTTGAAGGTGGGTGAAGAGGATAGAGTAGGAGTTGGGAGACGGTGAGTAAGAACTGGTTGGCTTATTTCACTTCTGTCAAACAACTCCTGCATTTACTGCCAACTCTAGCTTCAGTTTAATGAAGTTGGAAGAGGGATTCTTTTATGCAGCTTTTTCCCTCTCTTTCCATTTTGACAAAGGGGTATTTACTATTCCTCATTCTTCCTAAGTGCATGCATGTGACACTGTTTCAGATAGAGTAGTGGTGTACACCATTCTCTGTATTCTTGCTCTTTAAAAATTGTCAGAATTATAGCATATGAAACCAGCCATAGCACTTCGTGGTTAAAAAAACTCGACCCCCCCAGACAACTGTCTCTATTAGTTCTGGTCTGACACAGGATTAAAAATCAGTCCAGACATGAACATGTGTGGTTAAAAAAACTGAATCTAAAAGGAGCTAAATCAGAAAAGTGCACGTATATGGAATAACAAATAATTAAAAAGACTGCCTACTATACTAGCAGTAAGTACTGATTTGCCAAATGTAGCAGTCTTCAGTATGCAAATGAAAGCAAAATCTACAATATGCCCAAAATACTGGATTTCATACTGATTTGACAAAAATCTCTGTTCTAGCTCACAATACGACTGTATTCCCCATTGAGATCTCTGTCTACAAGGGACAGACAGACTGCGTCCTCCATTGTCGCCTTTTGTCATCTGAACAGCCATAAACAGATAAATTCTTCCTCAGCAGTGACAACCTCCAGTGTAGCGGTGTAGCCATGTTGAATAATGACATAATTCCAGTTATGTTCTTTTCACAGGACAGGATACACCCCCTGGCATTTTAGAAAACACTGCGCAGAACAGTGCTTTGAGTGTAAACGCCTTTGTGAATACTCGTTGTCACGTGGCACTTTAGCTCTCGCAATCATAAATAACGCTGCATGCATTTTTACTGCATTCGTTGGCAGTGTGTAGAAGGCGGATTCGAATACAGCCCTTATTTTGCGAATAGAGCTTGACTGGTACAGTACGGGCTGTTGAATTCATTGTAGTCAGTTCTATTTCCTGTTGTTGATAAATTGCCTGAGTAACATAACTGTGTGTAAACTACTCAGTATTTTTCTTAGTGATAAATGTACAGTGGCATCAATTTACTGCAATCCTATTCTCCCTGATTGGATAATGAGGGGTTAGGTGGGGTTAGTGAGTCCAGTGGGGATGAGTGGTACTGCCTTTAAGAAAATGTCTTTTTTAAAGAGCTTGTTAGCTGTTAATGCCTCCTCCTGCCCACAGTAAGCAGCTAAAGTGCCAGGCTAAGCCTACGCAAAGCAGGCAACCCCAGATCTTATCTGAGGAATGCTGGGCATCCCTGCATAGGATCTCCTCCGCAGGGAGGAAGCTGCATTATCTCAAAGCCTCCGTCTCCTTTGATTGTCCCACGAGACTCTCTTTTCTGTCTCACTTTTAGATGTTTACCTTTCCCTCTCTCAACCTCTGCTTCCGCCTTCCTCTCTTCTTCTTTGTTTAGTTTTATCTCTGTCACTACCTTTTTTCCTGCTGTTTTCTCCCCACGCAAACTGAGATGAACAGATTTACCTCGCACACAGATACTGTGGCTTCTCTCTTTTGAAACTGGTTGAGAGAGCAGCTCAGGAGTTAAAGTGACAGATTTAAACCAGGGCTCATGATGGAGGATAATGATGATGCTGTCTTTTGTGGTCTCTGCAGTTTTGCATGCCTTGGCATTTTACAGGCTTGCATGTTTTTGGGACTGTGGTCAGCTTGCTTGGCAAACGCACAAGCTCATGAGTCTCAAGTTGCTCTATTTTCCACTAATTCTCGACTGTGACCTAAATGTTTCCAGGGTTGGCTTTGTTTAGATTTGGCCCATTGTAACTTGTAATGGTCTTTGTCCTTTTGCATGTGTTAGTCAACAGATTCCTGTTATTGCTTTTCATAAATATGTACAAACAGAAACTGAAATAGATAGATAATGTTCATGTTATGCAATGTAGAGGCCAAAAGAGAAGTGTCTGAAAGCAGCTTTTAAGAATGCTAAAGTTTAGTGGAGGCAGTTTTATTGGATAGATAGTAGTGTTGCCACTGTAGTCGGTTTTCGGGCATATACTGAATCCCTTGCACGCTGCTGTTTTTACCTTTTTAAAAATCGATACGTAGTCGGACGACAGACACTACAATTACAAACTGCCACAGGTGTCTACTCTATGCAGAAGCAGCACCAGCAGCACAGCACGGCACAGCACAGAGAAGCCGGAGCAGACTAATGATGTTAATGAAGGACAAAGGAGTTGGTTACTTAACTGAGAAGTTGCAGGTGTGCAACATATTGCCTGCAACTCTTCATCTAACAGCAGCCCTTTGTTCCCTGACTCCCAAATACTGTATAAAATTACACTCTGACATACAATATATAAAATTGATTCACTGTCAAAAAATGCAGGAAAAACCTGCTGTTTTGCTCTGTAGACACATTTTTTATGAACGGTAGCAGTGCTAAACTCAAAATAGAAGTCAACTAGTGTTTCACCAGTTAAATGTTTTTGATGTGAAGCTGAAGCTGTAGGAAATGTTCAGTTTGCACTAGCAATTTTAGGTGAAATGACAAAGTGCTCTTCATATATTTAGTGTCTTTCCTTGTAAAAAGCCAGTGTACTGGGATTACCGGTGTTGTTATGAGCTTATTAGTTTTTCAACACTGCGCAATCCTAGCAGATACATTGACCACTTACTAGCCAGAACTATGTGGTTTGATTTGTAATGTGTTCTTGGTTATCCTTTCTAAAAATATGAAACGGTTTGGTAGGATTGTTGTGATTACGTCTTAAACGTCAAAAGTTCCCACTTGATTAAGATGAAGAGGAAGAGACAACAATGTCCTTGCTACCATTATGCAATATTGCCCATGACTGAAATGAGCTATCCTCTTATCTGAGCTAATTTGTAACATGGGTACTTAGTATGTCTGTGTGTATTGTTCCTGATAACTCCACAGAACACATGAGCACAATTGGTTATATCAGTCAGCGGAAAGTTTCAGTGAAAACAAACCTTCTTATTGTAGAATGGAGAACTTGATTTCATAATACTACATGCAGATGTCTGTGACAGGCTCATTTTCCTCACACTGTTTTTTCAGGCATATCGCAGACTATAACATTTCTTGTTTTTCAGCCTAAGAAAATAAACTGTCTCTGCTCAAATGATAAATGTGATAAACTGGAGGACTCGGTGCTTACAGAACTCAGCCTGAGATCGGGTAACCAAAGCAGTGGAGTCTGCCTGCTATACAGTGATTTAAACCAGGTTTCTGTTTCCCCAAGAGGGACTTACAGTTTAGACAGCGTGCATTACTGATGCGAAAGCCATGCTACATGATCCTTCATTAGACTAAACTTTACCCAGCTGCTGTCTCTGTGATTCACACTCAACTATAGATCACTATTCTACATTCATTTTTGTTACATACATCCTTAACCTGGATCATATTACTTTAGCTTAAGTCTAGCTGGAGGTTACAATGAATGATTCCAGAAATAAATGAGCACTACTTCAAAAAGTTGAGAATCAATAATGTTGTTGACCGGGTTTTATGTTCAACGATGATGATGTAAAGGTGTCATCATGTCAGCCTTGCAAAGTAACCACAGCAACTGTCAGTAATTTGGGTGTAGGGTAAAGTGAATTTGCAGTTGTACCAACATGTATGATTGTACAATGACTTGAGTGCTAATTACAGAGCACTGTTAGCCCAGCACAATTTTCTACTGATGCTACTGTACAGTAGATTGTGCTTCTTAAAAAGTGCTCCTCCAACATGGATGAACCCAACTGTTCTCTTTTATGTGTAGGTTGCTGAATGCCATTTATTCATGTGGAGTTACAAAAAACCTAATGTCCGAACTGTGATGTTGCACGGACAAGAACAGTCACCTTTGTGTAGATGTCTGCTGGTTGATTTGCAATGCAGAGATGTGTGAAATCCTTCATGTACTGTCATGCTTTGCTAGCATCTTTCGGTAAACTCAAGCCATTAATTTCTTTAGTCTGTGACCCAACAGGTAAATTAGGCCCCTATTCTTAAGTGAAAGATTTGTTATTAATAAGTGAGATATATACTGTTTTAAATAACGTCATGAAAAACAAAAATGCAGGGGTTTTCTGCCCAGAAATCCTTTTAAACATTGACATTGGTTCTATTGATTTATATGTAAAGATTTTTTTTTTCTTTGAAATACAAGAACATGAGACTGTTTGTTTTAGAAGGATGAGTGATGTCACCAGAAGTTCAGTATGATGGCAACTCTTGTTAAGCATTAACAGAACGGCATGTACACGTTGTTATTGAATCTAATCTTTATATTAAAGCTTGACCAGGGAAACTTTGGTTGATGCGGGTAATGACTGCTCATACCTTACACTAGAACTAGTCGCATTCAGTGGAAGGATGTACAGTGATGCATGTTTTTATTATAAGCCACATCTATTGATTATACTGATTTTACACCGTCAACCACAAATTAAGTATACTTAATTAGTTTGAATTAAAGCCAGAAAACTGTCAGCCTTGATGGCCCATTGGTCATTTCTGAAGGTTTCCAAGATTAATTTGATTATCACTTAAAAACAGAGTTATAAAAATCCAAGTTCTATTCCCTTTGTGCCACAAAAGAATAGTGGAGTGTTAAGGATGTTAAGGATTCATACCTCAATCTCACAGCCTGAGGAAAGAAGCTGCTCCGTAGATTGGTGGTATTGCAGCATTTACTCTTTATGACAGATGGCAGCAGGCTGAAGAGACTGTGACTGGGGTGGATGTTGTCTTATCCTTTGGGGACTGTGCTGACACTTCAGTTGACTTTACATAAAACGGTTACAAGACATTTCTCAAAGAATGGCTGCTCGACCTTGTTAACTCCAATGAGTTCTGTGGCACAGATGCCAGTCATGTAATACATCAATAAGAAATGTGTCCTCCCCTTTTAGTTTATTGTGGTTTGGTTCATAAAAGACCCTGATATATCTTCAAGGCAGCTTCACTCCGTCAGGAAATCAGTGATATCCGTAGTATGGACTGAACAAACTTCCGCTTTGTTCTCAGTTAATGGTCTGCTTAGAGCTCTGTGATGTTGTAAAACCTTTGGTGTTGAGACGTGGCCAGGCAGAGAAAACTGAGTGGGGGAAAAGATAAGTTGTTGTGGTGAAAATTTGCTAAACACTTCATCCTGCCACCAAGTTGTACGTCATAAAACACTGTAGGTGTCTTGTCTGTGAGAGCGAATAATGTGCTATCATTACACCATTTGTGGTTTACCCTAAGTGTTCTCTGTATTTGCATCTTGGTTGCTATCATTGAGCGGAAGGGTTCAATTTCTGTGCAGCATCTGCAGCTGCAACCTTTGTTAAAGTTTCAGTGGTATAGCTATTTACAAGTAATATGATAACAATGCACTGCTTACAAATACACTGCAGTGTTATTAGATTTGAGTCATCGTCAGCACTGATGCACATGTTTGAGCCCTGTGTCCTGTCTACTGTGCTCACAAGAGCAATAGCAATATTTTGTTGAAATGGAAGTGCAGTTTGATTTCATTTGACCGGCAGATGAGTGAAGTGTATTTTTAGATGTGAGGAAAACCACACACTAGCAACATCCACTCCATTTACACACGCACAGAATAAAAATATCTTTGAGTTTTTTAATGTTTGAGCATGTGGAGTTGTGATGAACAGTGTTGTGATTATTGCCTAGCATAGTACAATATTGTAGTATAGCAGTTAGCACATCACACTTAGCTGAGACACAACATGAGGTGGAGTCAGGATTTCTCACCTTACAGTACGTGATTTCTCACCTGATTCTCATTTCATTGTTTGATATATGAGAATAGCATTTTTCTTTGGGTACTTTGCACACAGAGTTGTAACATACTTTTATAATTCACCACTGATTACCGCTTTAGGCAAGTAAATAGCTTGATAGGAAACAGGCCTCACAAATGACCTGTTCTTAATTTATAAGGCATGTATCCTGTCAAACTGTCATCCTTACTTGTATAGGCCTCTTTTCTAGGCTATCTAGGGTATCTAAGGGTACCCCGCTTCAACAGAGCTTCATCATGCTCTGAATGTAAATTTAGAGGGTCAAATACCAAGGATGAGCTTCCCATGTGGCTTGAGACTTTGTTTGAAAATCAACTATTTTGTTTGCATATTAAAATGCTCACTCAGAGCTGCGATGACGCATTGTTTAGGTTTTTAGAAAGCTGCAATACTTTATATTGGAAGCTGTTCACTATCTGGGCTATCATGCTTTGTTTCTACTGGCATTGTAGTAGTGCTGAGTGTTTATTGGAATAGGATAGCTAATTGTTGGCGTGAGAGTCAACCCTCTCTCTTTCATCCCACATGTTGTAACTACAGAGTTCTCTGCTGTGCCCTTGGAAAACCTCTTTTTATTATGGTCCAGTATAAGCATGGATGTATGAAAGTAAACACAAATACTGTCTCTGATCAATCAACCTGTCATTTTCAGGTGCTGTGTGGTGAGAGGGAAGCAGTGGGTGCGGCATGCTGAGGCCACTCCCCCTGGCTCAGGATGAGTGTCATAGATGGCGCTGCCACCATGGCAACGAACGCAGGTGGCGGAGGGGGGGGAGGTGGGCCAGCTAGCCCTAACGATCACGATGGTCGCTCATACCTGCTCCAGATCTACCCACGGTTGGCTGCTCAGTCCACCACCTGCTGTAACCTCAGGTAAGAGTGCCATAGTATTAAGACTAGAAAAGTGGCATCAACAATTAATGTTCAACTATGATGATGTTGTTCAATTAAAGTTAGTAATTCCTTTTAATCTTCTTATCAGGGTGCAGAAAGATGCAACAGCAGCCTCAGTGATCTCAGATGCTGCCACGGCACTGGGGCTGGACCCTGGCCGCATGTATGTGCTAGCAGAGGTGAAGGAATGTGGCGGGGAAGAGTGGGTGCTCGAGGCCGGAGACCTGCCAGCACAGAGGTTTCTGCTGTGGCCTCGAAAAGCCCAGGAACAACATCCTCAGAGCCTAGGCTTTTACTTCTTACTACAGGTAGAGTTGAAAGCACACAGTTCACTTTGCAGTCAGACTCAGTGAATGTTGAGCACTAAGAAATGTCTTGCCGATTTTTGACTATTGCATAGTACTTCCTTCTGCTTTTTTCATTTTTATTTTTACTGAGAAACAAAAATAAGTAGTCAACCTCGATAACACACTACCTGCTAATGATGGAAAAATACAACAACAAAGACCAATAAATTAACCACAAACAAAATTTTTCCCATAATCATTAAACTTTAAGTTATTATGACTGTTTTTTAAAAAACTCAGAGAACCTAGAATGTTTTTAAATGTCTCAGTTAAAGATTTTAATCTCTTTACCTGTCCATGCTCCAGGAGAGGAACCATGATGGCACTATTCAATATGTCCATCTCCCATCTGTGACTAAGGAGCAGGAGGCACAGCGGCTAGCTGCCAGGGGCTTCCTTCCCCCTCCACAGGACGACTTTGCAGACCTCTGCAATCTCCCCATCCTCAATGAGGACAGCATATTAAACAACCTGCGCACACGCTTTTACAAGAAAAAGATCTACACTTATGCAGGCAGTATCCTCATTGCTATCAACCCCTTCAAGTTCCTGCCCATCTACAATCCTAAGTACGTCAAGATGTACGAAAACCACCAGCTGGGCAAACTGGAGCCACACATTTTCGCTATCGCAGATGTGGCCTACTATGCTATGCTCAGGAAGAGGATCAACCAGTGCATCGTCATCTCTGGGGAAAGTGGCTCAGGCAAAACCCAGAGTACCAACTTCCTGATCCACTGTCTGACTGCACTTAGCCAGAAGGGCTATGCCAGCGGGGTGGAAAGGACCATACTGGGAGCTGGACCAGTCCTGGAGGTAAGATGTTGACATGTGTGATGGGAGGATTTGACTCCACCAGTCCCTTTAGCTGGAAACCACCTGAGTTTTTTCCCCCCTTAAAACTGTTACTAACTTGTAAATTAGCACAACTCATAGTAAGGTCGTCTGTGGTTTAAAAGCCAGTGTCTGACTCTTATTTGGGCTAAACAAAGAGAAGAATGAAAGGTTCTGTAGATTGTGTCTGTCTGATCTGTTATTACATTTCACACATTTACTTTCTTCAGCGGCTCAGTGAGGTATGAAATGTAATGCTCTTTTGATTAAGTCATATCCTACAATGACGGTTCTTCTTCAAAAGTGACTCATCCTGTTGCTGTGGCATGCAGACACAATTGCAGAGGACGCAAAATACACCAAGTTATATTTTGAGATTATTTACTGGGACAGTGATTATCTCCAGTGCAGTGGTTATGAATGATAAAACATCCACTGAACATATCAGATCTCACATAGCAGTTGGCAAATATATTTTCAGGCTGCAACTCCGTTGAACTTCCGTGCATGGGCTGAGCCAATGAGCATATGGAAGCGTATGCATTGCACAGGAAGTAAACGTAAAGACTATGGTCTGCCCAGAAAGAAGAAATGAAAAAGAGGATGGGAAGTTGCTGTATTAACCCTTCATGAGGCCCTTGAAAATGCTGTGTAAATCTAGACAAGATAGTGCTGTTTGTTGTTTTTCTGTTTCTTTGAGCAAACACTGATGGTTCTGGTTAGTTGGTCTTGGTCTCTGATTGTGTAACAGCATGGGCTCTGTTTATGACCACAGAAATATGACAATGTGAATATCATTTGGAGCTGTTGTTAGCCAATAACTGGTATTTCTCTGTTGCTGTTTCGGTCAGGTGACTGTGCTTCTCTTCCTGCTTTCTATCTCTGAGAAATTAGATGTTTGTACTGACTTGCTCTGTGCAGCCGCTGAAAGGACAGAAAAAATTGAAACTTCAGCCAAACTAATACAGAGGGTTTTCCTTAGGTTACTGATTTTAATAGCTAGAGGGAGAATATCTATGAATATATCATGAAAAGTCTAATTATTTTTCCACAATATTTTTTTTTTTATCACAGCAGTGAATGTTTGTGCAAGGCCAGCTGGTTGATAATTATGTTGCACAGATTTCAGGCCTGATTCTTAACAGTCAGAGCGACCAACAGTCTGTTCACTGGAATCATATGGACTCTAAACAGACACAGAGCATCTCCCTTGCTTAGCTGTCTGATTAACCAGTGTGAACAACTACCTCACTAATGCAAAGAAAAAGGTTGTGAACCAAATGCAGGCATATGTATTTCTGGGCTCCAGACTAACTTTTTATAAAGGTTGAATTGGTGTGTAACTTAATTTCTTAACACATAATGTAAATGATTGTGTGAGGGTTTGTTTGAATTGCAGCATGCAACAAAAAATAACAGTAACCTCAACTGTTTAGTGAGGATTGGGCACCTTTGGACAGGGGTCAGGTGGAACGGTTATTTCCGCTGATGATTTTGGGTCTGAGCTGAGTCTTTAAGGCTCAGGGACAGGTGAAACCGGCATTGCAGCATTTTTCATGACAGAAAACTAATCAACAGCCAAATTAAAACTGAAGCTAATTATGTTATAAGATTGTGATTTCTCACGATTTCTCATGGCCTGGTCTCACACACATACACAAAGACAATGCGGATGTACAAGATGTACATAAAATCCTCCTAAATGCAGAAACATTTTTGACACACTTCACAGATTTTTGGGTGCATGCATGAACAAATAGTCACATAGTTGCAAACCAGAGCCCTGTATTTACTAAACTTGGAACTGTCCTGTCAAATGTTTTCTATTTATTTATTTTTTTAGTGAGCTGTAAAAATACTATTGTATGCTTGGCATTTAGAAACAGATTTTGTACAGGGTGCTACCAGTCTGTAAGGCTTCTCAGGGTATCTTTATTCCACAGACAGTTAAATAGCCAGGGCTCATACTAAACTACAGCTCTGTGTTTGGTGACGAAAAAGGCACATCCAAAAACATGCAGACAGGCAGACATCTGTTAGCTTTTACATTGTTTAAAAAAACCCAGTTGCATCATGAAAGGTAAGTTATCACAGAGTATTGAGTTTAATCCCTTTGCAATGTGGCAAAGAACAGAGTTGACTTCATTTAGGTCAGTTTTCATCCCTGTAATGAGAAACGGGGTCTCCTCCACTTTCACATATGGAAGAATTTACCTCTGGTCAGACCTCAAGACGGCTTATTATTGTGAGCTCATTTGCAGCATTCATATTACTACCACTGCAAAGCTATGGTCTAAGCAGTAGCTCATTGTGAGTGGTGTCTCACATTGTACTCTGCATCCTCCATCACTATAAGTTTATCTCCATTCACATATTTTTAACTGCCCTGCAGCTCTAGCTCATCTGAATTGACCATAATGTTGCGTATGTGAGGTGTACTGAGTGGCATGCAAGTGTGTGTCCTCAGGTCATATTAAACTTGTGAGAGAGCTTCCTGTCAGCATTGTAATCTGGATTTGTGTTATGGAAGGACTAAAGATGAGAAAAGATTAAATTAAGTTCTGCCTGAGGGTGCAGGGTAAATATCAGACTGGGAAGCCTGCTTATCTCTGCATAATCACCTGAGTACCATGTGGACAAAAAGCAGATATCCCAGTACTTCAAGTTTCAGTTTAATAGCCATCCTTAGTGTGGGGAACTAATAACTCTCAGTTGATCTGGAAGTAAATCTCCTCTGCACATTTTTCTGTTTTATTTCGCAGTAGAGTGGCTAAAAATAGACCCTCAGCCCGAAAAGCTGTATGTGGAATGTGGTTTATTCAAAGTACAAAACGGTGCTAAGAAGCAAAAAACCTCCTGATCTGTGAATTCACTGAAACACACAGAACTCTGGAATCGAACAAAATTAAACAGAATTGAACACAAACTATTGACTTGAGGCTTCATGTCAAGGATAGAGGGTGAGCTGCCACAACAACTTGCAGACACGGTGTATCCATCCATCATCTGTCACTTCTCGGTCGTCTCCAGACCCTCTGACTCAGTACTGGAACCTTCAATCACAGAACTGCTGCTGCTGCTTTCAGATGCATTTGAATAAGTAAAGGGTTGGTCCCTTGATGTGTGTCAGTCTGTCAGAGTCTTTGGTTCTGGGCGGTTGATCGAGGGAAGGGGGGCAGGAGGGATGAAGAGATTTTCCCCTCCATCAGCAGAGTTTTGGTCCCTTTGGCAGACACACTGCCACTCTGCTGTTCACTAGAATGCTGTGTGTGCGTGCGTGCGTGCGTGCGTGCGTGCGTGCGTGCGTGCGTGCGTGTGTGTGTGTGTGTGTTAGCCCAGTCTAAAGTTGTGGTTGCAGCGGCAGACAGGGAGACGTGTTCGGTCTTTGTTGGCCCGGTCAGTGGAGGAAGTGGAAGTTGGATTCCATCTGTGACCAGTCGGTCAATCATCCTGGCTATTGAACAGCTGTACATTCCCTCTGGCAGCAATATTGCGTCTAAATTTACATTTTGCCCAGAAATGTAAACCATAAGCAGACAGTTGCTTTAAATGTTTTTCCACACTGTTATGGACCTCAGAGAAAAGTTAGTTTATGTGAACAGATGTTTTGACAACAGCCACCAGGCTCTGCAGCACATTCATAAGATGGCTGACATGAAACAAAAGTCGCTTTACAGAGGAAGCAATAACTCCTCTGAAATTATGTCCCCTGCAGTTTCTCATCACACAAATGGTCTACCTCTTGTGGTTCTTTCCTGACAAGTACCAGTCAACGCATTACATACCAAGTACTGCTATCCTCAGACACGTGAACCAAAATGGAGGAATTTTTACTGAGATAAAAGGATATTATTCTGCTGTTTTTTGTCCTAGAAGCTGATCAGGTTTCAGTGGGGTGTGTGTGTGTGTGTGTGTGTGTGTGTGTGTGTGTGTGTGTGTGTGTGTGTGTGTGTGTGTGTGTGTGTGTGTGTGTGTGTGTGTGTGTGTGTGTGTGTGTGTATGTGTGTAGTGTGTGTACGTGTGTGTGTGCGCGCGCCCGCTTGAGCTATAGGGGAGGTCTGCAGGCCTGGGTCACACATTTTGAGGAGATGAGATCATCGTTTGCGGTGCTGGACTGAGTGCTGTGTTGCTGGCATATTGAATAGCTCCAACCTGAAACCATGTGGGAAGCCGCTGTTCTACTTTTAATTCATTGTGACACTTCATTCTATTCTATATTTTTCTTTTCTTTTCTATTCTTCAAATTTCCTTCTTTTGTCTTGAAAATAATGCAGGTAAAGAAGAATTTGCCCTTAATACATTGTGTAAATGTTTGAACAAATAAGGCTGCTACCTGCAGGACAACTCACCAGCTCTCAGCGAGCATTTCACTGAACTGGTCTGACTGGTTGATGTTACATAGTTCTTTTGGTGTTTCTGTTTTCATTTGCCAAGCCTGTTTAATCTTAATGCAGACAGGGCCCTCCTTAGTTGCAAACAGTTGGCAAACACAAGACAGGCAATATATTCGATTTATGTGTTAAAGTGACACTCTCGCCAAAATGCAATCTAGGCTTTTTTTGTGAATGTATATGAGTCAAACCATCGTGTAAAAGCATAATTAGGACGAACGAGGCACTTTTAAGATTGACCATATTTTCATTTTCGGCTCAAACTAATTTTCAATGGGACTGTGTGGGGCACTTTTACGATAGCATCAAAATTGCTATTTTTAAAAAACTTAGAAGGCTCGACACAACATGAAACTTTGCTTGTAGTATCACCAGGGTCACTACACATGAACACGAGCATTGAGAACATTGTTTGTGTACACAGAGTTTACTAAAAAGAAAGTATTTGAACAACTCACGTTAGCAGTAGCTTCTTTCTCTAGCCGTTGTCATGGCAGCCCAGACGTACTTGGGGATCGACACGTCTGGGTAGAGTGTATGTGGTTCAGTTGAGCTATTCTGAATATCATCAGTCAAAAGTGACTGAAAATTTCAGGGTCCTCCAAAGATGAAGATGAACTAAATAATAAAACATTAATACCACTTTTTAACATAAAAAAGCTGTTTGGATAAGAAGCTTGCAGGGTTTTCTTGGTCATTCATATATATAAAAAGCTTTTGTTAACCTTAGTTAACCTTTTTGTCTCCTGTCCAGTCAGTAACATTACTGAAGTAATTGGTGAGGAAAAAAATAATTTCAAGACCCTCGTGTGAGACGATTTATAGCCCATCAGCTGAAGCCAACCCCTACGGTCTTTTATTAAGTCCCCAGCCTCTTCCATGCCACTCTGTCTCACCACTTCAGACAGGAAGTTCCTATCATCCGGAACCCTTTTTAACAGGAAGCAGCTACGACACGGGAAGTAACAGCAGTAGCTCTCCCTGCCACTAGCTCAGGGCCTTGAGGGGTGTGGATACACCAAAGTATTGTATTGTTGTTCAGGAAGTGCAGAGGAGTAGCTGGCCATTCTGTCTGCTGAGCCATTGTTTATCTCTTAGTTATGGGTTGCACCTCTTTATTCCTCAGCTATATTTGGTCAGGCTGGGTGGCATTGTGTAAGAGTCTGGGAAAAGCTGGCATTACTGAGTTTTAGTCACTGCATCATGCACACGTGTCATTCATTTCGCACACAAACACACACACACACACACACACACACACACACAAACACACACACACACCCTTACAGTATACAAAGGCTTTAGTATAATCACACCATTCAGAATCATATTGAAGACTAGAAAATGCTCTTCCTCATAGGCCAAACACAGCCTACATGTAGCAGCATGCTACAGGGCACTTCACGGTCTATTCATGGTACTCTGACCACACCACAAGCTGAAGTTTGATGTGGTACCCATCTAGACATGGGTGGAGCTGCTTGAAATGACTCCAATCTGGTAAAACACTAGACCACAAGAGGAGCAAAACTAGTGCTCAAAAACTTTATTCAGACTATTCCAATGTTGTACCTCTTACATCTTCATTACTTGACCCTCTGTTATGTATGCATCCAGACAGTAGCCCAAATAATTTAGACATTTCTTGAAAACACAGAAATGTCTAAATTGGTCTTGCAAATTTTGCCCTGTTCTGTTGTAGGTAACTGCGGGAAGATGGATGAAATGTTTAGGTTTTCGACAAGTTTGCTTTCTGCATATTGTACCATAGCCTCATTTGTGAAGCTGCCACTCTGAATGTTACTCTGACACTTGGCCATGTAGACTTCTCAGCTCAAATCTTACAGAGGAATCCTTTTTCTGCCGAGAAAGCCCAAGCTGGAAAGAGGGTGGTGAAATGAAAAACAGGAGGTAAAGCCGTGCAGCACCGCTGCATACGCATCCAGTGTGTCCAGCCTCTAAGACAATCACGCAGTCCCATAGATAGACATTTCATATCGAGAAGGGGTGAACTTCATCAACTGCCCCAAATTTTTAAGGTTGCAAAAAAGTTATAATTTGACTGACTCTATTAGTGCACAGTTGTAGTTCACATTGCCATAGTAAATTGCAGCCTTATGTTCACTGGTTAGTTGGGTAATAAAACATGATGTATACTCTTGATGGTGAAATGCCTGTGTGGTCTGTGATGTTCAGACTAAATACGCCTCGACCATTGCTGAAATTCTTGCACTGATATTTGAATTTATTAAGTAATACATTTAAAACTGTGTGCTCAACTGGATTATGGCCAGTGCAATACACAATGACTCCTTTGTGGCCTTGTCAGTTTGTGACAGCTGTTATTGTTTTTCAATTCATTGTATGTGTATCCGTTTTTAGATGTCTATAAAATATAGATTTTCATGTACTGGATTATGAAACTGACATTTAGGGTCTTTCCCTCTGTTGAGCTTTCTTTGTCTCATGTTGTTTTTGTTATTTTGATTACATTAATTACTTCAGAGTTAGCTCTTTCCCATGTGGTGTTTACAATATTCTGTTGATCTCATGTGCTACTAGGCATTTCACAGCCTTTCCCCTTAAATTAGAGCATGAAAGTGTGTGATTGGCTTACCAGCATTTGCTAATAATTAATTTGTTACAATCAACCATTGAGCACTGATACATGCTTTACTGTGCCAAAGGTCATTTGTTACATTTACAGTAGAACACAGAAATGTACAGACATAGACAATATATCGCATTGGTATGCTTTAGCTATAACCAGTGTTGTCATTATCATTTAATTTATAATCTTTGCCAACTTAATAATTAACAAACTTCTCAGAGACCAAAGGAACATCATTGTGTGTGTGCCATTTTTGCTTGATATGTTAAGTAATGAATCATTGTTTGGTAGATTTTTTTTATAGCTAGACTTATTGATTAATTGATTCATCCTTTAAGGATGACTGCAAGTCATTGCTCCTATAATAGAGAACAGTGTCATGCCATTCTCCTCAACATAAGAAATAAAAAGTTAAGAAATTATATTTGTTTGCAACTTCATACAGTAAATTCATAGTGGTTCGGTAGAACTGCATTCATTGGAACATTCTCTGTTTTTGAATTGCAGCACTAGCCCCTCTGCGCACTATTGACACCATCATTGTACCTCAAAGAATAAATTCTTTGTTAACAATTCCGTTGAGTTAAGCTCGAGGGGTTTAAATGTAGTTGGTGGGATATAGTGGTGGCTTGAAGCAAGGCCAAGCATAGAGGGGGAACTTTGTAGAGACATGGTTGCATTCAATCACTGCCAACATCATGTGAGCTCACCATAGCACTTTTTACATTCATACAAGACAACAAACAGTGATTATTTTCTCACTAAGTACTATTGCTGTGTTTCCTTAACATTGCAGCCACCAGTCATTATATTACCCTGCTGCTTGGTTCTCCAGTTTATATACTCTTCAATTACAGGTTAAACTTGAGGCTTCAAGGACATGACTGATATAGTTGTGGGTGTAGCTGAATGAGTGAGCCTGTCCATCTAGAGGTTGGATGAATTTTTGCTTGTGCGCCTGCTGTTGCCCTCTGAATATGTGGGAACTGTCTTTGTGGCGGTTAGACTATTTAGAGTCTTTTTGTGAATGTATCCATGCTGAAGTGAGGTGTCAGTGTCGGGGCCTTGGCAGCGCCTGTGGAAACGTTTAACTGAAGCTCTATTGAGCAACTGGACTTTAAAGGATGCAGCAGAGCCTCACTGTCATAGTCCTAGTACCCAAGCACCAACTGAAGGTTTGAGTACAGAAGAGTTTTTCTCTTTTCTCTCACTTTTGTTGAAAGCATGTTCCTAAAGAAACACGAACTAACTGTATTGCTCTCCGATCATCACAGAAGTGACTTATAGGAGCTGCTACATAAATGTTGAGGGAAGTGTGACACTTATGAGTCAACACAGCAGACTTAAATTAGTTGTTTCTGTGAACATCTAATCTTGTATACAACATCAGGCTGTATCCTTACATAGATCGCTCATGTTTGCACACGTTTATGCTACGCC